>CM054127.1:126205001-127508751 GCA_028751855.1 Ambrosia trifida
CATTAGGCTTATAAATTATAAGTTTTAAACTGGTACGAGCTTTTAAGTTTTTGGGCTTTAAGTTTTAAATGGGTTCAAATATAACTATATAAGTTTTTTAAGTTTTAAATGGGCCCAAGTATAAGTTCTTTTTAAGTTTTAAATGGGCTTAAGTATAAGTTTTTAAGTTTTAGATAGGTTCTATATTAAAATTGGCGGATTATACACCCCTTTCGGAAATGGTGGCTAACAACGTAGATAGATTTATATAGCTTCATAAGTTAAAAAAAAATATTAAAAATACCGTAACATAATTTAGAATGCTTCCAAGCAAGAGGGTGAAAAATGAAGGCAATATAAAAGCAATACGCCTCGTATAGAGCTATATGAGGCGTATTGATGTGTGCTTTTTTTTTTCAAACATTTTACTTTTATTCAATATTTTATTGTTTTACCAAAGTTTTATAAATATTTTTATTTTTAAAAATAAAATATTTATAAAACTTTCTTAAAACGATAAAATATTGTATAAAAGGTAAAAAAGTTTGCAAAACACACACACATCAATACGATGTGTAATACGGTTCATATAGCTCTATATGATACGTATTGGTTTAACCGTCAGACACGATCTGACACATCAGTTTTTCTTAAAAATTGAAAAGCTATACGCCCCACATAGACCTATACGGGGCGTTTTGGTGTCGAAATAGATGTTAGGGGTGTGGAAAAGGTTTTCAAAATCAAAGCGCTCACTTGTGCTTTTGAAGTTCCATTAAATTATATCATGACTGAATTCAGAAAAGGTTTAACATTCTTTGAATCAGGTATGGCTCACTAAATTTATACCGAAAATGAGATTCTAGATAACCATTATAAACAGTCTGGTTTAACCTTTCCCACTGTTCGCATACCCTTCTTTCATCTACCAAGTTTGAGAAGTGAATGTAGCAGGATCATTATTTTGTCAAGGCGCAATCAACATCCATCGTACCAAGAGTGAGGTATCTAAATCTCTTCATGATGCAAAGTTGGGTTAATGTTGTCAAGAAAGCACAACCTTAAGATTCGCAACAGTTCTGGAAAAAAAAACGTTTTTGAATACATTCCATCAATATGTGGGCAAAACGATCGTGACGTAAATCAACAAAATGGAAAGGTTATGCTTCTTCGAACAATGTTTGTAGTATTTGAGAGGTTCTTTAACAACACATTGAACGGATATGAAGGTGTAACTGAGGATGAGACGATTTCGGCAGTCCGTACCCAGTACCATCTCATCCACAACACTAACTTTCCTAACGTTCCAGCTTGGAGGATTTCGAAAAACCCACTTTGCTAACGTTATGTAATTTATATAATTTTACAATCATGTCTTTTATATTTGGTATGGTTTTTAATATTACTGTTATATATTTTTTTTTAAATTCCATTTGTATTTGTGTATGTTTGTTTTTTATTAGTTTAAATAGATTTTATTTTTTATAATCAACCTATATAATTACCCAATAATATTACAACGGGTATAATTTATCCTAAATTATCCATCAACAGTCGAAATCTAAAATTTGAAAAACAAAACAAAAAAAAGGAAAGTGAATATTATAAACCAGGTAAATATACGATATTAATAAAAATATTGATTTCGAACGTTTTCCTACGGCTATATTTTTTTTAAAGAAAATGTATAAATACCCCTTATCTCTCTCTCAATTGCACAACATTATTTACCCGCTACTCCGTCGTGATCGCAATCTTCCTGCTAAATCTTCGCTTAAACCCTAAGGTTTGTTCTTCTTTTATTTGACGGTTTCATACATTAAGTTCGCTTTTTAATCTCTGTATATTCGTTTGTCATTGTTGTCACAACTAATTAAATGTTGTTGGTTTGTTATTGAATCAAGTTTTTTTTTTTTTTTTGGTGTTTGTTAAATCTTGAGAAAACTGCATTCTTTATTGGGATGCTAATTATTAGAGTAGTAGTTTTTTTTTTTTTTTTTTTTTTTTTATGGTGAATTTGTTGCTTGACTTGTATATTGATTGTGATATGTAGGTGCTAACTCAGCACAAAGGGGGTTTCATCGCGCTTATTGACTTCCTTGACAAGCGCGTATAGGATATATATAGAGAATTGATGGCTAAAGAGGTTGGATTCACTTCTAGTTCGTCGCTTTCCGATAGTAGCGACGCCAACACTCCTAAATCTCACTGCAGTCGCGGGTAAGCTTCTTATGTTAGTTTTGACCAAGATTTAATGTGTCATTGACCTGACTTTGACCCCATTGATGATGGTTTTCCTAAGTTCATGTCAGTGAAGGAATTAAGGATGGTGATTCAGTAAATTTAATAAAACCGTTTTGAGCTATCTTTCGTTTTACATAAGAAAAGATTGTCTTAGTAATGTATTTGGATTTGGGAAGCATGATTTAATACAGATAATGATGTTAGGTTTTGCTTAATGTAGAGTAATTTTTTTATTTTTTTTGGAAGTGTGATTGATTAGAAAATCACTTCTCCACTCCATCATAGATTATTGATAAACTTTCTTTTTATGTGCGCTTGTAGAAGCGGTGGTCAAGCAAAGCGTTCATCACAAGCAGGCTGGACGGATGAAGAGGTTAGTTGGTGGCTATGTACTCTTTTTGTAATTGAAATATATGCTTTCTTGGTTAATCTTTGGCAGTAAAAATAAGACAATTTGTTCTGATTTCTGTCGATGCGCCATATGAAAGTTTAAATCATTGTTATAGTTTGCATTCACTATGATTTATACTCTTACCTTTTCACACTTAACACGTTGATGTGGGATACTAATAGTTCTTATACTTTCGCATTGTAGGACGCTATGTTAACTCAGCAAGTGAAAAAGTACAGTGGTAAAAACTGGAAGAAAATAGGTGAGATTTCAATTTCAATTAATCTGTCTCTTTGCTTCATTCTTCTTTTCGTAATATAGACTTTGGTTTTACGGACGTATAAAAGTAACCTAATCAATACCAGTTTTATTAAATTTTTTATCTTATTTTTCTTTTATGTATTGTCAGCTGAACTTATTCCAGGAAGATCAGATACACAGTGCCTGCATCGTTGGCAAAAAGTTCTTAATCCTGATCTTGTTAAAGGACCTTGGACGAAAGAGGTATCTTTTGGAACATCCTTATTTGTTAATTTGGTGTTTGTCATGATTGATTAGTTAGTTAACAATTTTATCATTAAATTCCTTTTCAGGAGGATGATTGTATTCGCGAGCTTGTGGGAAATCATGGTTGCAAGAAATGGTCATTTATCGCAAAACATTTGACTGGTCGAATTGGCAAGCAGTGCCGGGAGAGGTAAGCAACTATTAATCTAATTGATTCATTCACACATTTTAAACCTTAATTCATTTGATTTGGACATAGTTGGAGTCATATATCGCGTGTTAACCGTGAAACATATTGTATGGTTTTTCAGGTGGTACAACCATTTAGATCCAGCAATTAAGAAAGATGCATGGACAGATGATGAGGAATGCACTCTTGCATATTACCACCAGATATATGGCAATAAATGGGCCGAAATTGCCCGATTTCTACCTGGAAGGTAGAAACAATTATCTTTTTTTTTTTTTTTTTTTTTTTTTTTTTTTTTTTTTTTTTTTTTAACATATCAAGGGCATGAAGAGATTGTAAAAACTTTAATTCTAATCTTTATCTAATTTTTTTTTTTTTTGGATGACAGAACTGACAATGCAATTAAGAATCACTGGAATGGCACAAGGAGGAGTTTAGATCTAAACATGTCACCTACTGATGTTAGTATACCAAAAAAGAAAAAGAGAGGAATATCATTAGTGGAACAGAACACCTCTGGAAAACTGGATACTACCCAATCAAACACTTGTTTAACTAATCTAACACTCGGAAATAGTAATTATTGTGCTACCGATGATGACCGTCTTGGGTTTACAAGGTATACAAAAGCCTGTAAAGTTGAACCATCAACATCCCAAGTTTTCAATCCTTGGACTTCACCTGATGGTTCGTTTTTAAGTCTTGGAACACCTAGTTATGGTTCCGTGTGTTGCCAGCCGCCAAAACTCAAGAATTTAACGAGTTTGTTAGAAAACGGTGGATGTGGATCTGCGTCTGCGCATCAAAGCGCATTCAACAGTTGTAGTCAATCAATTGAGCAAATTTCTTGCTCTAGTCCACCTGATCTTACACTAACCTTGTCTACTAACCGCACCAGTTCAACATCTGTTTTGAGGAACTGCGGATTGAGTTATAAGAATACCCCTTCTATTATAAGGAAAAGAACTCCAAGCAAAACTGTTGATTGTGTCGCTTCGGGTGAGGTGGAAGCGCAAAACTGTGGCTCAGAATCTTGGCTGCATAGGTATCAAATATCTTCTGGAAGGCGTTTGGACTACATGTTTAATGAAGAATGGGACCAAACCATGTTTGGATGTCGCACCCCGGGTTCTGTTACTTCATCATCAAAACCGAACGCGATGCTGACTCCTTGATCTACTTTAATATGTGAGTCCCTCTCTAGATAAGGTAGTTTTTGTAACAAGGAAAAGCAGTCAGCTATTTGGTACTGGTTGGTCAGTCCAAAAAAAGTTAAGGTTTTATAAATAATTAATAATTTAATCTGCAAATTTTGAATACAAAGATATAGTATGTTGCCAAAAGATATAAGATCTTACGCACTTAAATGACTTTTGACGCCTTTGACCCGCTCTTTTTTAAAATTTTACTTGCTTAACCTAATCGACCCATTTATAAATAAATGAGTCGAAATTGTTGCCTATAAATTTTTGTTATTGGTATGTTTTAACTTATCTTGTTATATATATATTTTTTTGGTAGGTGCAGACATAATAAATCTCTCAAGACAGCCTGTTATATATATAACAATTATATCTTATCCTATATGGTGGTGATGCAATGGAAGTTCATAGAAATCTAGGTCCCAACTTGATACCTGAATAATGGCACATACTTGTTTTTTTTTTTACTGAGTAGTTTTGTTTTGGAGCTGCAGATGAATATAGGTTTGAATTTTTATGATGGTAATTGCTATTTTAGAAAATTGTTACTGTTTTACTATTTATTTATTCTTATCCTTGAAAATAACAAGATTTAGTTTTGGCTCTCATGGCATGTTTTGTATACTAGTGGAGTTCACATTAGACTTGGGACCCAAACCAAATATAAATCTTATCCATTGTTTATTTTAAGGGCATAAGTACCTTTCCTAAGTTTTTTATACATTTTATATATAGTTTTTTTTTTTTTTTTTTTTTTTTTTAAGATACTGAATTTCTTATCAAGTTAAATCAACCTCTAAATTTGTAATTAAAGATGATTCAGGTATTGTATAAATTATAAGGGTAACTAGAATTTTGTGGTATTTTTTCTTGTAAAATCGAACTTTTTAAAAGAAATATAACATGCATCCCCACGTACTTGGCAAAGAAGAGAGCATCCTTCAACAAAGTTTTGGTTCCGTCACTTTACATTATAGAGATTGACACGTTGTCTATAAAAACAAATTCTAAAATCTTGGTTTCGTCACTTTACATTATAGAGATTGACACGTTGTCTATAGAAACAAACTCTAATAGCTAACCTAGTAAGTCCGATAAACAAATGATTTGATTTTAGCTTTTGGTTTTTTAACTTATATCCTTTACTTTTTGGTGTCTTGGGAACTTAATCCATAAAATCGTGCAACTATCAATATTAATATAAATAATAATAATAATAATAATAATAATAATAATAATAATAATAATAATAATAATAATAATAATAATAATAATAGTGGATAAGATGCAACCATATCATCATATCATGGGTATGATTGACAACTTAGATGTCGTATGCGCCTTGCGAAATAACAAACGCGGAATATCCTTTAAAGTGATTGAGAATTTGTTTTGATATACCTAAATTATATTCTTTTCCTAAGTATCAAAACTTATCTTTTGATTACATCAAAGTTTCGAAATTTATACATCGATGCAACGAACTTTTAACCTGAAAACATATCTAAATTTATACCTTTCACGTTTAAACACACGTTTTAAATCGATTAAGAATAATTGTGTATTGAACTTTTCAAAATGTAGATGTATGAGTTATATTATTACTATTACTTCTGTTGTTGCTGTTGTTTTTGTACAATATTTATTCTATACAGCTACGGAACCTGACGAAACAACATCGATTCCGCTACTCATGTTTATTGTTTCCAGTTCCGATGGCATCGTAAGCTATACCACGTATCGATACCAGACCGCTATTGTACTGAACCGAACTGATACTAACCGAATAACAATATCAATACTAATACCAGTATTTATTTTTATGGTTTACGGTTTGGATAATAGCTCATATATTACTACCCCGAACAATGCTATATCTATCTATATTGTATTGTTACCGTATCGACCCAAACCCTCGTCGGCTAAACCACCTTGGCACTAATATTCATTTTTATGGGTTTTGAGTCGGTTTAGAGCGGTTTGTTTGTGCGTACATCAAATTCTTGCCGCTCGAGCCACTAGCTAAATTAAAAAGCATTTATTTATTTATTTAGTATTAAAAAGTCATAAAAAGAAAATACTACGTACAATAAGCTGTCGGTTTAAAACGAAACCGAACCGACGGAGTGACAATGGGCCCGAAACGAAAAGAAAAAAAAAGGGGGTACAAATGCTTATTCTGTAACAGACTAAACAGTAATCGAACAATAATCAGTTAAATTTGTTTCTCCACAGTAGCCGTGTGTGTATATATATCAGTGCGCGCTTATTGTCCCAAAAAAACAAACTCACTCACCTTATTGTTTTACTCAATCCTTTCTCTCATCTCCCTCCATCCTCAGGAACTCTCGTTCTATAAACCCTAGTTTTTCCATAACTGCCATGACGTCATCGATTCTGGTTACTGGAGGTGCTGGATTCATAGGCACACACACTGTTGTGCAACTGCTGAATGAAGGATTCAAGGTTACGATCATCGATAACCTTGATAATTCGGTGGAAGAAGCTGTTGTTAGAGTCAGAGATTTAGTCGGTCCTCAGCTGTCGCTTAATCTGCAATTTCATTTGGTATATTTCCTTCACTTGCTTTCTTTACATCATTTTGTACTAGATTTTTACGGATAATGTGAGAATTGTTGATATTTTGTTTACTTGTGCTATGAAATTGTATATGGAGATGAGTTTCTGGAATATTCGTGAGAATTATGGATGTAGTTGAAAAAGAAGTGAATGAAGAAGAGTTATGTGAAACTTTTGTTGTATTTTAGAAATTCGAAGGTCTAATTTGCGTTGTTTAATTTGTGTTCGACTGTTCGCGTGTTTAGTAACCATATCTGATTCTGTGTGTGTGTGTGTTCTTGACGAATAATGTGAGAATTGTAGAGATTTTAGAACCGGATATCGCTTTGTGATGTGTTAATTTTTGTTTACGAATTTGTTTATGGAGAATTATGAGAAGTATTTGAAAAACAAGTGAATGAAGAAGAGTTATCTGCAAGTTGTGTGGTTTTTGAAATTTGAAGCCCTAATTTGCGCTGTTTACTGTGCGTTCGTGTGTTTAGGCTTAATTATATCTGTTTCTGTGTATGTGTGTGTGTTCTTGACGAATAATGTGAGAATTGTTGATATTTGCGACACTTTGTGTTAGTTACTGTGTGTTCGTTTGTTTAGGCTTAATTATATGTGATTATGTGTGTTTTAATGGTGATTGCCTGATTGGAGAGAGTTAGTGCCCTAATTCGTTTGAATCGTTATGTTATTTAAGAGGTTTCTTTTAGTTCCTGAAATATTTGATTTGAGCTCTTGCTGTATTTGTGTGGTCTATTTGTTATACATGTTGTCTTATTAAATACTAGTTTAATTAGAAGTATCTTTCATCTAATGTAACCATGTGCAACAGTAAATTGATCACGGAATATGATAGAGGATCAAATTAATCTGTTGTATTTAGTTTATACCATCAGCTAATGTTCCTGAGTCTTGCTATTCAAGATTGTTAGTTGTTTTTAAGTATATGAATTGAATTTGGTGGTACTCGTTGGTTGCAGTTGTTTTTAAGTATATGAATTGAATTTGGTGGTACTCGTTGGTTGCAGGGTGATATCAGGAATAAGGAGGATTTGGAAAAGCTGTTTTCCCAGAATAAGTAGGTTAATTTTCATGTTAATGTGTTTAGTTTTGATTCAGGCTATTTTTGACACAGATGATCTTGAATGATCTATGATAATATAGATTCTATAATTCATGGAATTGATGTTATTTTTGTATGGTAATTTGTCTTGGTTTAACTACTGTGTGTAGGTTTGATGCTGTTATACACTTTGCTGGGCTCAAAGCTGTGGGTGAAAGCATGGCTCATCCGTTTCGTTACTTTGATAATAATCTGATTGGGTCAATTACCCTGTACCAAGTCATGGCGAAATACAACTGTAAGAAGGTATGTCTTGAATCCATAAATGGATTCACAGCCCTAATCTTGATTTTGTCATTCAATGATTATTATCCATACTTACGTGTGATTGTTGGGTGTGCAGTTGGTGTTCTCGTCTTCTGCAACTGTTTATGGACAGCCCAAGATAATTCCATGTGTTGAGGACTTTGAGTTGAAGGCAATGAATCCGTATGGGCGCACAAAGGTATTAACCTTACTGTCCGTATAGATGTTATATTTTACGTGACCTTTTTTATTTACTTAATGTAGCTGTTATAAGTCAGTTTTTATGCTTGAATTTTAACTTAGCTGTCTTGTTGGCTTGATTAGCTGTTTCTTGAAGAAATTGCTCGGGATATTCATACTGCAGATCCAGAGTGGAAAATAATTTTGCTGAGGTACTTTAACCCTGTTGGAGCTCATGAGAGTGGGAAACTTGGTGAAGATCCAATTGGCATCCCAAATAATCTGATGCCTTATATACAACAAGTGGCTGTTGGTAGATTACCAGAGTTGAATGTGTATGGTCACGATTATCCCACAAGAGATGGCACTGCGGTATGTAAATATTGAATTGAAATCCCAGTTGGAAATTCTAGTTGTATTCAGAAAATACAGAATTGGAAAATCACCTTTATTAATAATGTGATATGATTCATTATGATTGATAACAGGTTCGGGACTACATCCATGTGATGGATTTAGCTGATGGCCATGTTACTGCACTTCAAAAACTTCTCACGAAAGAAGATATAGGTCAGCAACAACTGTTTTTTTTTTTATTTAACATGGTTATCATTCATCATCCTAACTTTTTTATGATGACATATGTCATGTTCTTTAGGTTGTTTTGCCTGCAACCTTGGGACCGGTTGTGGGACCTCAGTTCTTGAAATGGTCACTGCTTTTGAGAAAGCATCTGGAAAGGTACTCACACTTTTAACCATCTCTATCTCACATTCCATCACATAACTTGTACAATCTGTATCACTAACAACCTTACTATTTTCAGAATATCCCCATTAAACTGTGCCCAAGAAGGCCAGGAGATGCAACAGAAGTTTATGCATCAACTGATAAAGCTGCACGTGAGCTTAACTGGAAGTATGTTATCATATGCCTTTTTCACTTTATATTATTCCTTTTTTTAGGGTAAATGTTAAAGAGTTTCATCCTTATTTGCCCATTGGCACCAAGTGATGTTATTTCTATGGTCCAGTAGTTCTTTTCATCTTGTTGTTGGAGGTGGGAAATCGGGCGGGGCCGATGAAGGGTCAGAATGGTTAGTTGGGTAACGGGTAAAAACAAGTAATATTATGTGTGGGTAAAAAAGACCCCATCTATACTTTTTAGTCTAGTTTTTCGTATTTTTAAAATGTATTAAATATGATTACACTACTATTATATCTAAAATAATAAGATATGTTTTCTTCCAATAAAACGACCCGAGACAACTTTTGTTTCTTTCAACTCTCTTACTCATTTGACCCATTATCAGTAAACAAAGCCTGGATTTGACCTGTTAACAGTAAACACAGCCTGGATTTGACCCATTAGATATAAACGGGTTAAAATTGGCACATCCATAAATTATGTGCCTAATTATATATTGTGTGTTTCAGGGCAAAATATGGAATTGAAGAGATGTGTAGGGATCAGTGGAATTGGGCAAGACAGAACCCATGGGGATACAAGAAGCCACCAACTAAATGATACACAAGGGTATAATATCTCCTAGTTGCAACTGTTTCGTTTACTGAGCTCTTCTAGTAAAATACTAGAAAGTGAATTCTATTGTTGGAAGACATACTTGTGTACTATTGCATCGTTTGAATATTTTCTAAGTGTCCATATATGTCAAAAGTGAATGCTTGATGAATGTTAATGGCACACAAAATATCCATGTAGTTGTTGCAAGTCATAAATACCTCACTTAGAGTAAAGTATGTCCAATAGACCATTATGATTTTTGATACATGATAGTTCTGGCCTTGTCTACTGTCCTTTATGTTTTACACAAAATTTAGTTGCTATGCTCTAGGAGAAATTCAATAGTCATATTAGACTGTCCGTTGTGGTCCGCGAGCAAGCTGCCGCGAGCCACAACCTTATCCACGTGGATCGCTCGGCCTATAACATATGCAAGTGACCGTTGCCGCGAGCGAGGCCAAGTGAGCTACCTCGCGTGAGCTAGCGAGACCACATTAAAAAAAGTAGTCGTTGCCTGCAAGCCAATGGTCAAATTTTGCAAAATTATATATATATATATATATATATATATATATATATATATATATATAGGGGATGGATAATACGGAAACCCTAAATAATGAGAAAACTCTAGAAAACCCTCAAAAAAACCTACTTCCCGAGCTTTTTTTTTTTTAAAAAAATTAGGGCATGTAATATACATGTTTTTAAGTGTTTTGAGCAAAAAAAATCAAAAAAGCGCCGAAGGGTTTTTTTTTTAAAAAAAAAATAAGTTTTGCTTCATAACACATGTTAGCTTATTTTTGCACTGGTAACATATGTTATGATGCAAAACTTATTTTTTTTTTTAAAAAAAAAAACCCTTCGGCGCTTTTTTGATTTTTTTGGCTCAAACACTCAAAAACATGTATATTACATGCCCTAATTTTTTAAAAAAAAAGAAGCTCGGGAAGTAGGTTTTTTTGAGGGTTTTCTAGAGTTTTTTCATTTTGGAGGGTTTTCTCCCTATCCTTCCACTATATATATATATATATATATATAGGATTTGGTTCAAATGAGAACCTTTTCCCAAATTGAGAACTAGAGAACCATTCTGGGCCACACATTTCTCTAAGGCAATTTTTTTTTTTTTTTTTTTTTTTTTTTTTTTTTTTGCAAAAATCGCTGCTTTATATGTAAGGAAAAATTTTTTTTTTATTTTTTTTGTATTTTTTTTTTCAGTATACACATGTGTATAATTGCATTATACACATATGTATAATGCTATATACACATATGTATAACTGAAATATACACATATGTATAGCTGAAAAATGCTATATACACATATGTATAATTGCTATATACACATATGTATAATTGTCATATACACATATGTATAAATGAAAAAAAAATTAAAAAAAAAAATAAAAAAAAAAATTTTCTTTGCATAAAAATGTGCGATTAAAGCAAAAAAAAAAAAAAAAATTTTTTTTTTTTTTTTTTTTTTGCCTTTATATAAAATGTGTGGCTCAGAATGGTTCTCTCAGTTCTCAAATAGGGGTTGGTTCTCTTAGGATCTCTACCCTATATATATATATATATATATCAACACTAATTTTTTTTCTACCAAAAAATATTACATCAGTATTCCATCTTCAAGTTGATCACAAATGGCAAACCAAAACCCATATCCAAATCCAATCCCGCCCCCACAAAACCGTGCGCGACCACCAAGCTGGAACGTGGAGGAAGAACTCGCGTTGGTCAACAGTTATATTGCTATTCAAGAACAAGGAGGAATTGATGGAACGGAAAGTTTTTGGAGCGCGGTTGTGACAAGATTCAATGAACAAATGGATGACAACATTCGTTAAACGGACGCGATATATGGAAAGTATGTATCTTTACAGACGAAGTGCACAATATTTGAGCAATTCTTCGTAAATGCGGTGAACGACAATTCGGGTTTAAACGAAGATGAAGCGATTGAAGAGGCTCGTAACCAATACCGAAACATACACAGTGATAACTACCCGAGGGTTGAGGTTTAGAGAGCTATGAGAGCACGATTTCAACAATAGTCACGTTTCTACTATTTATTTATGTTTTTAAATTATGGTTTGATGTTATTTTATGGTTTTTAATATTTATGTAACGGTTATTTTAATATTTATGCAATGTAGTGTTTTATAAAAAATATAAAAAATAAAAAAAACATGATAAAGTCCTCGCTCACCTTGATCCACAACAGGATCAAGTGAGCAGGATTGACACTTTAGCCATTGCCATGTCAACGCCCAGTTGTCTTGGTTTGATAGGATAAAGTCTTCGCTAGAGGTGAGCGACAACGAATAGTCTTAGTGTGTAATGTCAAGTTAAATTGTAGACTGATAATCAGCATAAGCTTACCCAATTTAGATTGCATTTTCATAAAGTTCAAAGTCTTATTCTCTGTATAAATGCGAAATAAATCATGTCCAGTAAAGTACCGGAAAAACATGCGATATTCCAGTAATTCCCTAATTAGTAATTACTATATCTGGTTTCAAATTTGAATTACTTTATAATATTTCTGAAACGGTCAAAGCATATCAGATTAGAATTCATAGGGGGGCAAAATATTACCATCCTGCAACCAACGTCTACACCCAATGTCCACCGAACAAAGAGTCTCATGGACAGATTCTTTCTCCGAAGCCCAAACTGCGATCCAATCCCTCACCACTATCCTCTCCTCCATACCACGGAACGTCTCTTCCTCCAACTCCCCAGCATCAGCTCTCCTCAATGACCCTGAACTTGCAGCCCAAATCTCTAATCACCTTCGCAAACCAGACTCTGGAGCCGGAGACAATCAACTTTGCCGCTGGCTCTACGATACCTTCCACATCTCCAAACTCGACCTCCAACTCGTCGTCCTCCGCTTCCTCCCCATCATTGCCGGAGTCTACCTCTCTCGGATACCGCTTAGAAAACCGCTAGCCGGTTTTGAGGCGGTTTTGTTGGCTATATATGCACATGAGACAGCTTCACGTAACGGGCAAGCAATCACCATAAATATCTCTGATCTCTCTCACCCCAGCGTTTACCATGAAAGCAAACAACCTTATAGAAGCACGTCAACCGAACCTAACCAGGTTGTTATCTCCCCCAGTTTGGAGCCTCAAGGAACCATCCGATCAACCAAACGGGCCCAAATAATAGGGGTTGCACTTGATTTATATCACAGCAAGATCGTTGAAATGCCAGCTCAATCAAAACTTGATTTTTGCGAGTTTTGCATCCTTTGGGCGGGCCAAGATGGAGAATTCTACAAAGATTTCCCAGATGATGATAAAACAGAATATGTTCATAAGGGAAAAGAAAGTGAAATGAAGAAGGAAGGAAGGATTTTGCTGCCATGGGAGATGTTGCAACCAATGTTGAGGATACTAGGACATTGTCTGATTGGTATTAACAAGAACAATGAAAAGAACAAAGAAGTCCATGAAGCTGCATGTCGTGCTTGCAGGAGTCTTTATGCTAGGGTGTTGCATGATCTTAACCCGAAGGCGATTTTGGCGGTCGGAAGTCTTCTTAAGCTTATGAAAATTCAAAAAGCTTGTGTTGATCATACCGAGTTACCTGTTACCAAAGTTATCCATCTTTAAATAAAGACTATCAATTTTTACACCTAAATACCGCCTAATTTTTTAAAAGTTGCTTTATTCTGTTTTGTTATCGTCCCAGATTTGTATTAGTGTTTATTCTTCTTCTAGTACAGAACTGCATATAATCAGTTAAAATGCGTCCATATTTTTATATGATACTGAATTGTTGTTGCATTCTTTAAATTCCAAATCATGATAATCTATCAAAGAACAAGTTTGATCCTTTACGTATCTTTTGAATACATTTTAAAAAGTTGATCTCAATGTAAAATAACCATTATACCCTCTTTGTTAAAGAATCATAGAGAGGGAAAAAATGGAAATCACCAAATTAAACAACAAACTTACTAAACTAATCATTGACTTTTCTTTACCCTCAAGGCCTCAAAATAGTCCTTGACCCAAATAACCGGCACCATGTAGTCACGTACCACAAGATTTGCCTGTCGGAGTGGCCTTTTTTTTCGGGAAAATTGCTAATATGGACAAAGACAAAAAAAAAAATGATCAAAATAGACATTTAGTTGGCAATATGTGGGCTAGGTCGAAAATTTGTGCACAAAAACGCTAGCTAAGCCGGCCTTTTGTCTACATTGATACACATGTTTGGTCCTTGTCTATTTGAGCAATTTTCTAAATTTTTTTCTTTTGCCCCAATGGCCTACAAATCACCAATAAGAAAACTCTAACTTCTGTTTTTACATTTATATTAGAAAACTTGAAATTTAAAATTCTTCGGCTATTTTTGTTTCCTAATTTTATCTTTATAATTTAACCAGAAATCACTCTTTTCACATCAAATTCCTTATTCATAAAAATATAAGGGTTACTATAGTGATAGATAGTTTACTATGTGTCGACATGGCACAACTGCACAAGAGGCACATGATTTCTAGGTTGAGCCAGAGGTTTTACCACAGACCTACGGGCGGTCGGTTTCCTCTGATATGGTGGCGGGCCGGGTCACCAACGACGTCTGCGTTCGCAGGTGTGAATGGCATTTCGCCATTGGATTTACCCGGATGCGGGACTTTCAGTGGTCGTTAAATAAAAAAAGAATATATATTAGTAAATTAAAAGGTCAATAGTTAGATTGTTAATTTTCTTGATCAAAATGGTTATATTGGTATCTTCATGGAGCCATGGAGGGCCCCAACCCCCTATTTTCTTCTTTGTCACGAAGATTCACTAATAAGTAACACATTTGATTTCTTTAACTTGTTTTTTTTTTTTAAATTGTTTTTTAAAAGTGTGTGATAGTAAGGACATTTAGTCATTCGGTAATGTTTTGGTTCGTTATGCATAGAATATTCGATCATACGTTAATGTTTCGGTTCATTAGGCGTAGAATATTCGATCATATTGTTTTGGTCATTTAATGTGTTCTCATAGGTCGATACTATCAATAATAATAAGAAAATGTAAAAAAAAGGTAAAAGGAAAAGGCTTAAAAGAAATAATAAGAAGGTAAAAGAAAATTGCAATTTTTTTTTTATCTTTTAATTTTCTTTAGAACACCCGTAATGGTCAGCCAAATGTAATTTTTTTTTATCTTTTAATGTAATGAGTTCACTTAGACCACCCGTAATGATCAGCCAAATGGACGCTAAAGGGCCTTTTTGGCGCCCCGTTCACCCACAAACACCGCCCCCAAGCAGGTTAATGGGGCGTTATGCCCTCCCCCGCGGAAATTTTGGCTCAAGCCAAATGTTTGCCCATCCAATGGGATGCTGCCACGTGGCAGCTTTAAAAAAAAGGCAACGGTCAAATTATGTAACGGTTGGAAAATATAGCCGTTTGGCTATTTAAAAAAAATTAAATTAATTTACTCCTATATAAATAACCTCCAACCTTTTAATTTTCTGTATTTTTTTTATTTAGTGAATTAATGTAATTTTTTTTATGTTTATCTAGTTTGTTTAAAAATTAAATTAATATTTTGTTTATTTAAAAATTAAAAAAATAATATAAAATGGCATGTGGCCCATATGCCACATGTCAAAAAATGTCCCACACCAAATTTCACTCATCATTACACTCGTTGCCCCTTTAATACTCCTTTCACCCACCAAATTGGTCTCACATGCTACATGTCATAAAATGCCCCTTTAATACCCCTTTCACCCACAAATTTAACCCACCATTACACATGATCTAAGTGCTTAGGCATGATGTTGTTAGTTACATATAAATTTCTAAGCACTGAAATGTAAGGAAAATGACAAAACTAACATTGTCATAAACCAAATATTCAGAAATATGACCTGCTACTGCTACTTGGCGACAGGTGATGTTTCTCATGTTTAGTCATTTCGGCAATGATGGTCGCCTGCTACTTGGCATGGCAACTCCGGTTGCAGCCGTAGCGGCGCTGAGTCTACGGCGACGATGATGACCTGCAGATCTGAGTCGCTTGCTTTGTCGTTTCCGTTTCTTTCTTTATTTGCTGCATATGGAATGTCGCATGTTTGTGCTGAGTATCCGTTTGCCCCCGACACGGCAACGCACGACGGGTATAAAACTAGTTTTATATAATTATTATTATAAAAGTTATGTTTAAGAAAACATGTGCATTTTAAAGTTGATAAAATCAGTGTATTATACTAACATAATAAAATATAATGTTATTTGTGGTAGAGGATCGCGTAGGAAAATTGGTTTTGTGAGAAGTGTGAGAATGATCAAGAATTGACATATAACCATCATGTTTTGGATTTAGGAATGGTGTTTTGGGTTGTTTTGACTTGAAAAGCACTAAATACGAAAATTTAAAATACAATCATTAAATTTAAAACACAAATAAAACCTAAATAAAACACAATAATTAACACTGCTTAGTGTTCTTCACATGGTGTTTTAAGTTTTAAGTCTAAAATACATTGAGTTCTGTTTTTAATTGTTATGTTTTGTGTTTTTCTAGGCAAAATAATTCAAAACATTATGAAATAAGTCCAAAAATAATGCATACATATCAATTTTTAACATATAAAACGTCAAAATATGTATATTTAGAAAAATGAACATTGACATAACATTATAAATTTTGTTAAGTTAATTTTTAAAACACTATAACTTCCATTTTCTAATAACACCTATATTTTTTTATTATTTAATATTATTTTTATTATTACTTATCACACAACCAGATTAAGCATTTAAATTTTTTTAGATATTACTTACAATAATAGTCTTAATAGAGAATAGATATGTTTTCGAAGAGAATAACTAAACTTACATATATATCCTTAGTGCACATTGGTAAAGTTAACTCAATCTAATTGTCAATATTTGTTTTTTCGGGAGTTAATCTAATTTATTTTGAAATAATAATAATAATAATAATAATAATAATAATAATAATCAGCCGATATGCTATAAAAAAATCATTATCCAATACGAGTCTCTTATTTCTATGAAAGATCAATACCAAAACGGATGGTTAGGATACTTATGTCATCAAAAATATTCATTAAGTCGTAACGATGACCTGGGATTTGTTTATATTGGAAGGAAACAAGATGTGTAATGTTAAAGACGGAATCACAGCTGGGGGATTTACCTAGGGTTGAGTCCACGAGCCTACAAATAGCATCGAGTCAGCCTAGTTAGATGAATGTTGAAGTTTGCTGGAAAATATGACTAAATTTCAAGTTTTGTCTTTTACGTTTATACCAGATTTCAAAGCATGTCCTTTATGTTTAAACTTGATGAGTTTTGTACTTTATGTTTCAAAATCTTGCACGTTTTGTCTTTTGACCCTAACCTAGTTAGATTTTCTCGTTAAATCAGATCATGTGCAAGCCACATGAGGGTATAATTGTCTTTTTATCATTATTATTTAAAAATATTTTTAGGAAAAAAAAACGAAATTACACACCACCACCATCACCTTCTTCTTCAACCACCTTCCACCACCTATACGCCTGAATCTGAACATTGGGTTTGTAGCGTATCAAATTCCAATTTAATAGGAACATACTTCTATTTGAGAACCTTAGTTAAAACCCCTCACACTCTTTTCTCTTTGACCCTTGTATCTCATCATCTTACACCACAACATACTAAATCCAAACCTACCATCTATCATCTATTAGATCAAACCCCAACGGTTGCAAATCAGAACACCACTTAGGGTGAAAAATGAGTTTAATAAATGAACCGGGAGAACATATTAGGTGAAATTATGAGGTTAGGGTTGAATGGGTTATTATCGGAGTTGGGGATTTGATTCGACAGAGATCGATAACGACATCTGTTAACAAAGGGGTACCGTATTTCACGGCGGACAATTACTCTGACGACGTTAGTGCAATCTGGACGCCTTTGATTTGCATAAACTTCTCTGGTTCAAGGTCTTCCCACCACCACAATCTTCTTCGGTTCCACGTAGTTTTGCACAGGGTGGAACTAGATCTGAGTAGGCTAAGGGTTCCGACCATCGAGATCCGACCACCACCATAATCTTCTCTGATTCGCACCAGTTGGTGTTGAGGGCGATGGAGATGTGGAGGTGGGTAAAGGTCGGTTGCGGGTCGAGTTTTGGTCGGGTTTGTGTTGCAGGTTGGGCTTCGAGTTTGGGTCGGTTAGTGTTGCAGGTTGAGGGTCGAGTTAGTGTATATATGTGATGAATGAGTCCAGTGGTGATGGTTACCGCAGTTGTGGTGGGGTGTCGGTGATGGTGGGGTGGCGATTGTTATGGCAGGTGGTGGTGGTGGCTGGGATAGAGTCTCTTCAGAGAGGGAAGCTATGTGGGTTTTTATTCTTTTAAGTTTTTTAATTTGTTTTTTATTATTTTTAATTAGTCTAAACGAAATTACTGAATTACCCTCACGTGCAGGTCATATGGCACAATTTAACGAAAAAAATTTAACTAAGTTAGGGTTAAAGGATAAAACATGTATGATTTTGAAACATAAAGTACATAACTAATCAATTTTAGACGTAAAGGGCATGCGTTGCAATCGGGTGTAAACATATAGGACAAAACTTGTAATTCAGTCGGAAAATATTGTTTGTAACGGGTCAAAGGATCCGTGGAAGTGGACTGCAGAAAAGGACGGACATTTTTCAGTTAAGTCCGTGAAAGCGAAGTTCAATGCTGACAGAGATTACACTGCTCAAACTCTTTTGAAAAGAAATGTTAACGTGGGCATCATCGTTTGCAGTTGAATTTGCAAACCATTTATACGCCGGCTGTGGGTTTACGAATGGGATTTGGACGTTGGTTGGCAGATGGTGTACAATCGACCCGTTGTTTGCTTTTCAAGTTCGTGATGTTTCGATGATACACAAAACTGTGCAGGGGAGCAAAACAAAGAATCTGGTGGTGCGCGGGATTATGTTGGTTACTATGTGGGTCATATGGAAGGCGCGGAATGACAAGATTTTCAATAATAAACAAACGAAGACTCAAGAAATCGTGGCAAACGTTAAAACCATGTTGTTTTTATGGTTGAAAAATCGTTCTAGATTTAAGGAATTAGTGTGGAAGGATTGTGTTTTGAATTCCTTGTATATGGTGTAACGATTTTCTTTTGAGCGGTCTTCAATTCAAAGTCATGCTTGTTGTTTTGAATGAAAGTTAATGCTTAAAAAAAAGTCGTAATAATGACCTGGATTTTGTTTATCCGAAAGACGGGAATAAAGAAACTAAAATATATTTGTTTATTGATCTTTGATTTTGAAAGCGACATCTAACTATAACAGTTGTATTCGGAGACCAAGTCATCCCCTTAAAACTGTGTTATGTAAGGAACTATATATAGCAAATCACATTCTAGATGATATTTTTTTACTCTCTTTTCTCAAACAATTTATTGATAAATTAATAATGGTAAATTATAATTTTGATACAATATAGTTAGTGAAAAATGAACCTTTTGCTTTACACAATACAAATATATAAAATTATATTTCCATCTTAAAGATTAAAATTAAAGTTAATCTCAGGTAGCATTATTTTCTCAAAACTTAACAAATAATGAAATTAATCATAACATATACTATATATATTCCAACTTTTCTTAACAATAATTCCAAGACTTTCTAGGCTAGTATTGTCACTGCGTACAACATTTAAACGCTCAACTTTTAGGTCAAATAAATTGCATCACTCACCACTAATTCAATCATACGTGGTGGTTCATTATGAGCAAATGATGTAATTGACACTAAGTTTTCTTTTTAAAACACAAATCACACATTACAAATACAAAACATACTTTTAAATCTACATCATTTGCTCATAATTTGATTTAAACCGTTATCAAATTTATTTGATACGGACAGTCATTTCAACACTTTGATACCATTTAGTTACATGCCCTCGAACCTCTCCTATCACTAACCGCCGGCAAACTCCTCACCGGAATCCCAATCGCCACCCGGCCAAAATCCACCTCCGGCAACCGCCTCCCACCGGAATCCGCATTCCGCCACGTCTGAAAAAGCGAACTCTCCAACTTCACCGCCACATTAACCACCCCATGAGTCCTCGACCCATCTTTCTTCCTCAACCTATAACTCAACCGCCGGACAGTCCCTACCGGCGAAAACCCATCAAGAAGATCGGCAGCCGGAATCCCACACCACCCTATAAACCTAGGACCCAATAAAAACCTATTGGTGTACACTTGCAAATAAATGCATGAGTACCCACGTTGGAAAAAACTAGCATCAACAACGTGGGAAAGATCGAACTTATCACCCCATGTCGGATTAACATTAACATTATCATTATTATTAACTCCAGCGTCATGGGCCACGGTGGTTGTAAAAACATGGCCGTCGTGTGTGGAGGAAGGAGGGGTGGTGGTGAGGATGATGAAGGGACGAAGAGAGTGAGAGAAGAGAGATGGTTTTTTGAGACCTTGAGCGGAGATTACGGTGATCTCCATTGATGAAGTAAAATGGTTGGATGAGTGATCGGAGATGGAGATATAAGGTGGTGGTGGTGGTGGTGGTTCTAGGACAGTGCAGGGAGAGTGAGTAAGCAGTTTCCTAATTGATTAGTGGATAATGAAACTTCAATGTAAACGCGTTCAAAAAGGTTTAGTTTAGGAAATTTCCATCCTCTCTCCGTAAAAACAACCTGTATCAAGTATTTGACATGTAGTTTTTTTTAATAATTATTATTAAGTATATTTATTTATTGTTGACTTATATTTATAAAAGTTTTTTAAGGGTTGGGCCGATCGACTATTAGCTTGACCTAAACGGGCCTGGTTTTTTGGAGTGGCACCGGGCATCCTATGGCCCTTTCTGCCTTTCATTAACATATTTTGAACCATATAATTTATTTTATTATTATTAATTTTTTTTTGTGTGTGTGTGTCGGAGGATGGGGCAACAATGTTTGTTTACGGCTTGGTTTAGACTGAACGGAGTGGGGGGCGGGAGAGGGGCGGGAAGGGGGGGAACACCGCCGCAGAGGGGCGGGAGAGGGGGGGGGGGGGGCGGGGGGAGTTTCACCGGCGTGGGGCTTATGGCTTGGACACGTGGCGATGGTTGATTGGTCAGTTTTTTTTTTTTTGTTTTTTTTTAACTTTAACACAATATAATATTATTTCTTTCCCCCCCTCTTCCCCCCCCCCCCCCTTCCACTCCCCACAATTATTTTCCCCCCCACAAGGGTCCCACAAGTGCCACATGGCGCTTCATCCCCCTCTTTCCCGCCCCCCCCCCCCCCCCACTCCTTATAGTCTTGAAACCATTAAACTATTTAACTTGGTCATATTAAGAAGCAACTAATTTTCCATTTATATTCCACAGCGATCTTATAAAGCCACTAGCTGATTATCCCGGGAGGATCCTGATGTTGAAAAATCTAATTTTACGTGATAACCTATTGCAAATGGCTCAAGTTATCTAACCACAAAATCTCTCAATCATTGCATGTTCATAGTATTCTAATCAGTAATAACTCATATTCCTCACAAAATCTAATTTTACGTGATAACATGAACACTTTGGGTGTTTTTTTCCTGTATGAACGACACCCCACAAAAAATAGTCGATTTTTTCTCCGTTTTTTATATAGCACTATGGTACTCGTTGGAAAGATAATAAAACGCTCGTTAATTTGGTGTAATTTTTTTCTTTAAAAATCCCGTGTATAAAAGATATAAACGTTTAAAAATTATGGGAGGAAATATGAGAGAGAAAATTTTAAATTTATTTTTAAATTCTTTTTTCCTAAAATAACTCAATTTAATTAAAAAAAGGAAATAATTCAAAAACACCAAAAACTCTTCATTATGATGCCACGTAACACTCTCAAAGAAAGGTTGAGGCCTCCATTGCACGTCACGTCAGCATATACGTTTTCTTTTATATATATAGATAGATAGATATCAGGCCCATATGTGTGTGTATTTTATGAATTCACATATATTCCTTTTCTTTCTCGATAAGTATTAATAATTTTAGTAAGGTTAAACAATTACGTAATATAAAATAGAGAAAGTATACGATATAAAGTTTCTTAACGTAAGAAGCATAAGAAGCCACCATAATACGTCACCTGTCCACTTTGATTAGGTTTAATTAACCTAATTCTGGTTAATCACAGGTTAATAACAGGGGTAAATTCGTCTACGTACACTATCATTCAATTACTTCAATCACGTTTATAATTAACCTGATAATTATTACGATTTCAAATATTAATGAGATGCAAATCATGTTCGATTCAAATCATGATCGTCAACATCTAATCAATAGCTTATTCATCAAACCAAATCATAATTTTTGTTTTTAGTGCTCAGTTTATCGAACAGTAAGTTTAATTTTGATTTTCTTTTTTTTAATTGAAATTATATGTGTTTTTATTATAACTTATTATTGTTGTTGATCGGGTTTTATAAGTTTCAGGTTTGATTCAAAGAATCGATGTTTCAGGTTTTTACATACGATCAGAGGTTGAAGACGATACCAATGAATGCGTCTGAATAATGAAACAAGTGCGTCTGTTTTAAGTTTGTGTAGTTGATTCTTTGTTACTAATGAGTGCGTCTGTTGTACATTATGAATGCGTCTGTTTGTTTTTTCCATTTTGTTTTTATCCAAACCTGCACTTTACAATTCACTTTTTGGAAGCAAACAAAAGAATAGTAATTCTCGTGAATCATATTTTTGTCACCTTATTATTATTTTTTTTGTTTATATATTTGTCTGATGTTGTATCTTGAAATTTCAAACCTCAATTCAGTCACAGATTTTCTTTTTTCACTAATGGCTTCTTCATCTTCACTATCAAAATCTGAAATGATCAAAAGGATGCAAGAGCAAATTGCCAAAGATTATACTATTGAGGGTCGTCTGTCGGATAACCTTAACAGGGTTAATGATGGCATGAGTAAGAGAGATGAGATTTCCAAGATTCTTATTCGTATGCCCGATTCGAGTCTTCATGAACTTGTTGTTATGTTCATGATTAATGCAAAGAAAGGCGATCCTAATCTTGTTGAACAACTAACAAAATGCATAGCTCTTTTGAGGTGTTCTATTCAATTTAAAATTCAGTTCTTAAAGTCTATGTAATCTCAAGATCATGATGAACTGATTATGTAATGTTGCATAGCTTTAATTAATAAAACAACTGAATAAGTGCGTTTGATTAAAACAACTGAATAAGTGTGTTTGATTAAAATCACAGTAATATATTTCATTTTTTGTTAGTGCGTCCAAATATAAAATATGTTGCAGATTAGTGCGTCCAAAACATAAATTCATACTAGATCAGTGTTAACTACAAATCCCAGAATAACATACTAAAAATCAAAATCAGTATCTAAGATGTTCAAAGAAGCATTTAAAAGAAATGTTTATATGGCAGCCACCATTTTCTCTAATTTTCCGATGGCATTTTCTAACATCTTTTTTCTTGCTTTTTCAGGCCTCTTTGAAAACTTCCATGCCTCTTCAATTATTTCATCCCTGAGCAGGTTGTAAGGTGAGAGTATCATCTTTGCGACGTACTTGAACCGCAATGCATCCAACTGTTTTTGCTGATACTCCGATTCATTGGCAAACCCACAGGTCCAAAATGCATACCCTTTGAAGGTTTCAAGGTGTCGCATAACGAATATGCCACAGTCTACAATGTTGTTAGTAGTCCTCCACGCCATTTCCCTTCGTATAATCTTATCTGTTACAAGTTTCTCAATTGCCGGTGTTGCAGGACATGTCTTCTTCCATAATCGGTACAAAGTTTGTCTCTACCAAACATTTTTTAACAAACTCATTATGTTATTATCATAATTTTCACAGCTATAATATTTTCTATAATCATAAATATAAACATACCAATATACCGGGAACGCCTTTATATCTCTTTGCTTGGTCATCCCCATCCTTAGAGTTGTCAAGCAACTCTGATGCCCCATTCTTCACATCAAAAGCTAAGACATAGAAATGTCTATACATCCACACCGGCTGTAGAATCATGTCGAATTCGTATAACGATTTTGCATCGATCTTCCGGAAGATATCATGCAGATTGCTAAGATAAACCCTTTCTCGGTCTTCCCATGTAACTTGTTCCTTATAGTAGTCTGTAGGCTGAAAATAAATAAAAAAAAAGAAAATACACTTAAAAACCAATAAGTGTGTCCAAACATATATATTAATGCGTTTGAATAAGATTAGTGCATTTGGTAGAATAATTAGTGCGTCTGAAATATAAACTGTTAATCAGTTTTACACTGAACAAAAAACACATTAGTGCGTCTGTAAATTTATTTAGTGCGTTTAATTTCAAAGTTTTTTCATATCATCATGTTGCTACAGAGAAATAGTCTTTGTATGGATCCTTTCTTCTTTTTCTTTAAATTGTCCTTCTCTTCATAGTTTAGGATATCTGTCCATACATCTATAGCATTTATGCACAGCCATAGTCCAGGATGTAAACTTTCAAAGATCACTTTCATGATCTCATTTTCTCGTTCATCCCAGTAACAGATTTTCTGAATTTACAATTTTTTTAAATGAAATCAGTAATTAGTTAGTAATACTTTATAAACAAAATTAAAAAACACACTTACGTTTTTTTTTCTCGAATTGGTGCAAACATGTATTGTGTTATCCTGGCTTCATCTTCTGTTAATTTCTCAATAGTGCTCACTTGTTTCCCTGTGTATGGTGATCTCAGAGCCCATGAGGATTTTTTTTTCCCTAACTGGCTTGTCATAACCAACCGACGGTGCTTTGCCTTTACCTTTTTTTGGTGCTTTTTCTGCTTCCCTTTCATAACAAACAGTGCTCACTCCTTTTTCTGGTGTTTTTTCTTTCTCTTCATCCTTCTCTTGGGGTGTTGCTTGTTCATCCTCAGCTTCATGCACAGTTGGTTCTATTGTTTGAAGTTGAATAAATGATGCGTCAGTTACCCCCTATGATTATAATGAAACAGCAACATCATGCAGATTTTCTGTGTTCTGTGTCTGCAAATCTTTATAAGCTTCTTTATTTGCTTCCTCATTCACATCTCCCACCCTATACACCCCTGGTTCAACTGTTTCTAGCGCCGCAATAGCTGAATCAGGTATTTCGTCTTCTTCATTTACAGTTTCCAGGTTTTTATCACCAGCTTTATCATCCATTACCAACTCATCCCCATCCTCATTCACATCTCTTACCCTATACACCCCTGGTTCAACTGTTTCTAGTGCCGCAATAGCTGAATCAGGTATTTCGTCTTCTTCGTTTACAATTTCCAGGTTTATATCACCAGCTTGATCATCCATTACCAACTCATCCCCGTCCTTATTCACATCAACATTTTCCAGGTTTGTTGATTCAACATTGCCTTTGAGAACTTCATCATCATTTCCCAAATCAGCTCCAGGCTCCATTATATTCTCTGCATCAATATTTTCATCTTCAACCTCTTTAGCTTTGTTGTTCAATTTGTCCCACTTGTCGCATAACTTCATTATCTCTGGAACCCACAAGTACTTGTTTCGTGCTTGTGTAACCATTTCTTCCATCTCCTTTTGAATTGCTTCATACTTTTTTATGTTTCTCTCCATGGTTCTTATCCAAACCTGTTTCAAATAAAAAAACAAACATTAATGCGTCTGAAATAATACTAGTGCGTCTGTAAAATGCTTAGTGCGTCTGTATCTAACATTAATGCGTCTGTATCTACATTAGTGCGTCTAACATGTAGATTGTTGATCAGTTTACACTTAACAGAATATAATGAGTACGTCTGTATATTATCATTAGTGCGTCTGAGGTCATGTTCAGTTTTTTTACCAAAAAATATTGAATAGAGATACTTTAGTGCGTCTATAAATTAATATTAATGCGTTTAAATATATACCTTTGTGGCTTTCATTGCTGCCTCATATTCTTCTTTTCTAATCCCCTGTCTATAACTCAGATCTGGTTGAGTGTTGCAGTACTCAAACATTTGTTGAGTTTGTGTACTCATTTCATAATTTCTCCAATCTTCATTGTCATCAGCATCTTCATTTTCCTTTTCACCATCCTTTTCACCTTGCATTCCAATCAAGGTTTCCAGGATATTATTAACCAGATTTTCATTTTCTTTAGTATCTTCATTTTCCTCATCATCTTCTTCGTGATCATTATCTTTCTCTTCTTCCCCACCCTTATCAGCATTACCATCATCATCTCCATCATCATCTTCAATGTCAGTCAATGGCCCGTTGTTATATAGATGATTTTCCATCTCTGCAAGTGAAGTACTATTGATGTAAGTAATCGTCGGTATGTTGATTTGTTTTTCATAATGATGTCTCTTGTTGTATTCATGTGTATAGATAACCTGCTTATTTTTTAAAACAGTTTAAATGTGTTAGTAACCATAAATGCGTTTTAATAATAGGTAAGTGCGTCCAAATGTAAAATTCAAATAAATCAAATGCGTTTAATATAAAATATTATTGCGTTTAAAGACTTACACTCAGCATTACAATTGGACCATTATACTGGTCTTCTTTCCATCCTTTTTTTGTTCTTGTCAGACATTCGATCAGGTACGAGCACCTATCCAAATTTGGAATTTCAGATTCATCATCCAGGCCATGTAGAAAGCTTTGATTTATTATTGTTGACTTTGTGATCTCTCCGAAAACTGTGTTCCATAACACTAGAAAATTAAACTTAAACAGTCTTCCACCTTTCGGTTGTTGTCTAACAACCGGTGTTACCATTGCAACACTCACTTTCTTTTTTTCAAATTGACTCTTAAACTCATCAATTGTACTGCTTGCACCTTTCCTTTCCCTGCTTTTCTCAAGAACTTGTTTATTCCCCATTGGTATCCCAAAAGCTTCATGTACCAATTCACGTGTGATCTTGATTTTCCAATTTCCTGCATTTAGTTCGTTCCTTTCCTCGTCATAGTTGACTAGCAACCAGTAACCCAAGCTTGTTGATATGTGTTGAATTTTAATATCTAACACAGAACCAAACCCCATCTTTCTAACTTCTTCCTTTTGTTCATCCGTGTAGTCCTGGATGCTATCAATAAACTCATAAGGAGAGCATCTTATTTTTAACTTCTTCCCCATGTATTGAACAAACTCTCTTTCTTGTATTTTCTTCACCTTCTTCTTTGGTTCATCTATCTTTACCTTTTTCTGTGGCCTTTGAAAATCTTCATCAGATGATTCTGATGGAGATTTAACATGTTGTTGTTTTTTATTCACCTTCTTCTTTGGTTCATCTATCTTCACCTTTTTCTGTGGCCTTTGAAAATCTTCATCAGATGATTCTGATGGAGATTCAACAGGTTGTTGTTGTTTCTTCAACTGTTGCTTCATTCTTTTAATATCAACTTCCAACTTTTTAGCAGCTTCTTTGTTTTTCTTTTCAACCCTCTTGATGTATTGTAAAATACATATATTTCCAGTGTACAGTTTGTATAATTTTCGAGTCGTTTAGATAGTGTTTTTATTAGTTTTAGGCTTGTACTGGTCTATTTTATTTATTATAGCGTTTATTAGATTTTTATTAGTTTTGGGTCTTTTTTATTGTTTATATTTTTTATTTTTATTTTTATTTTGTAGGTGTTCATGGACGTTGGAGCGTAAACGAGCAATTTTGATCAAGTCAAAAACACCCGAGGCGAGAGCACGGAGTTATACTACCATATATATTAATATTATATTAGATATAATAATAATAAACTAATAATAATAATAATAATAATAATAAAACAATCAAATTGTGACTTTTGAAGACAATTCACGGGCCGAAGCCCAAAACAAGGATTGTGGAATATCATATTATTATTCTAGAGGCGGCACTTTATATGAGGATGAAAAGCGGCGCAGAGAGAGCACAACAGGAGGGCAGCGATAGAGGTAGAGCACACAAGCAAATATTATTAGAGGGAGGCAGGCCAAGGATCAAAGGTTCTAAGCTTTGGGGGCGATTACTCGGGTGTCAACCATTCGGTTTCTTTGTTCCTTTATTATCTTTATTCTAGACCATGATTGCTAAATTTTTATTTGGCTTTGTTTCTCTTTTCAAGATGATTTATGGCTAAAACTTTTATAGCTACCTAGACTAAGACAAATAACTATGTTTTGATTTGATTTTTCTATGGTTTTTGGAACGTGTTTTGGATTTATGATTCAGTAAAGATTTTGATTTCTCTAGATCTGGTGTATGTGCGTATTTATTATTTTCTTATTGTCACTTATCCACTCCACTTGCACTTTTGTGAATGTCTTTCATGTATGAGTGCTAGTTAGGTTGCAAACTTTGTGTAGCAACTAGTTTATGGTCAATAGTCGCGAGTTTACCATAGGAGTGATATTTGGTGGTTAGAAGATTTTAGGTATTCTTCCAAGTTCAATAGCTGTGAGGTGAGGACTTGTTGGTATGTCTAGATTGTTAAATTGCTAGGTTAGAGGCTTTGTGAGAAGATCTGCCTAGTTTCCCTTTCAACTCCTGCATATCAAGTTAGATCTAGGCTTCAATAATTACCCCTTACACCTAGTGTAGTGAGGCTTTCGCGCTGTGAGGTAGATTGTCTAGCGGGTACTCGATCATAAGAGTTAGATAACCTGTGAGGGTTTGTACTCCAACCGGTGGTTTAACAGCACAAAAATATTCTAGGGTTTCCCCTTGAGAAGGGTCGAGGGTGTCTAGTTTATTCTTGATGTTTAGTGTTTTAAGATCCCGGTTCCAAATCAGTTCCATAACCATAGAAGCTTATCAGGCATAGTTAGGAGTCTGGTCTAGGTAGTGTCTTGTCATCATCTGAATTCAGCTCAGCTAAGTTCTCGTTTTTAGTTCACTTTAGCTCGTCTTAGTTAACCTTTATTTTATTGCAATTTATTTTTTAGTAAACCCCCCTTTAAAATAATAAATTAATTTAATCAGTATTTAGGATAAGTAATCGAGTCTAGTTTTCGTTTTCCATTAGAGTCTCGTGGGTTCGATATCCGGACTTACTTTAGCTATACTAAAGTCGATAGGTTCACTTGCCTGTCAGTAGTTTAGTTTTAGAGAGTCTAGAGTATTACTAGGTGTCTAGTTTTAGGTTTAATTTAGTTATTTTTATTAAACTACTTTTAGCACATCACCTCTCTTTAATTACAATCAAATTTTTAAGAGGTTGATAATCGAAATCATCATCATCTACATTTGACACTGCACAAACATTTAATATATCAGTGATTTAAACGCACTAACAAACTACTACAGACGCACTTACTAATTCTAACACAACATTCTCAGACGCACTGATAAGCTAACACAGACGCACTAATCAAAATTAAACAAACATTATTCGGACACACTAATATGATATCCAGACGCACTAATCAAACCTTAAAAAAACTCAATATAAACTAAATAAACAAACGCACTCAAACATCATTACAAATGCACTCAATATAAACTAAATAACACATCAGATTTAGACTGTAAACTTGATATGTTATATAACAACTGAATGTAATCAAGCAAGTATTATGAAGATACAAATAACCTAGTTGCGTCTCATAAAAAATTGAGTGCTATTTTGTATTGTTTGAATCAAAAATACCTTTACTCTGTTTTGATTTTGGTTTGCTTTGTTTATCTTCTCTTGTTCTTCGTCTTTCCATGTCTGATTCCATTTTCAAAAAAAAAAATACGAGAATTAGAAAATGACATAATTAAGTGATAATCTGATGATAAAACGCACCTGAATGTTTTGAAGACATTATGCTCTGTTTTTTGTTGTTCTTCGATAATCTGGGTTTTTGATTTCGTGTTTTGTGCGTGTTTTTGATTGATTTGGATGTGTAAGAAACCCTAATTAAATGAGGTTTTGATGATTTGTATTTATGATTTCAGTGATAACCGTCGTGGTTTTTGAATTGGCGGTTTAAATTTGTATTTTTTTAAAACGCGTTCTATTTTTCCTAATGACTAATTTACCCCTGGTTAGATTTAAACGCCTATGGTTAATTGATCTGATCGTCTTGAAATCTAATGGTCCATATTGCTTCTTATGCTTCTTATTTTAAGAGGCTTTATACAATATCTCTTCCCTATGAAATATTACCAGAACGCTATAAAAACAAATTAACTTTTACTACATAAGCTGATAAGCATTAAACATGTCAATTTATACACATTTCTAAACATGTCAACTTCTACTACATTAGCATTGAACATGCTCAGTTCGTCTTATCATACACGTAATATTCAACCTATCCTTATTATCTGAACTGTTATCTTTAAATTTTTACCTAAAGTTAGTTATCCATAAAATACATCTAAATCATCCAAAACCATTATAAAACATTATTTAGACCAATTTACAATTGTTCCTGGTTCTTTTGATTCTGATATCGGAAGATTTTCGGCACCAACTTTTTAGCATTTTCGGATTCGCTATTTTCGGTTTGATACTAGGATATAATCTATTTTTACCTTCAAATACTGGTCCCGGTAACCAATTTTATCGATTTTCAGGATCGGTATCAAACTCATCCCTCTTTTAAAACACTTCTAGTTACCTTATTTGCATGTTATTTTCACACTTGTTCAAAATTTATGTTGTTTTTCACCGAGTAATACCAATTTCAGGACATACAAGCAGCAACTTTTGTTAGCTTTTTCTACTTTCACATTTTTCTTTCTTTTAAATTGTTTTCTTAACTATTAATCTATTAATATATATAAAAGAATCGATAGTTGTTGACGTGTCGTTTAATGGAGGCCTCATCCCCTTTTGAATGTGCCACGTGACATAATGAGGTGAATAGTTTAATATTTTTGAATTATTTCGTTTTTATAATTAAAAAATCGTAGGATCCCATGTGGCAATGAGTGTTTTTAGGAAAAAAATAATTTAAAAACAAAATTGGATTTTTCTCTCTCATGTTTCTTCCCATAATTTTTAAACGTTAATATATTTTATATACGAGATTTTTTAAAGAAAACAATTACACCAAAAGCGTTTTATTATCTTTCCAACGAGTACCATAGTGCTATATAAAAAACAGAGAAAAAAAACGAATATTTTTTGTGGAGTTGTTGACGTGGCGTTTAATAGTGGTCTCATCCCCTTTTGAACGTGCCACGTGGCATAATGATGTGAATAGTTTAATATTTTTGAATTATTTCGTTTTTATTATTAAAAAAACCGTAGGATCCCATGTGGCAATGAGTGTTTTTAGGAACAAAATAATTTAAAAACAAAATTGGGTTTTTCTCATTCATTTTCTTCCCATAATTTTTAAACGTTAATATCTTTTATATACGAGATTTTTTAAAGAAAAAAATTACACCAAATTAACGAGCGTTTTATTATCTTTCCAACGAGTACCATAGTGCTAGATAAAAAACGGAGAAAAAAAACGACTATTTTTTGTGGGGTTTTGTTCATACAGGAAAAAAACATAAAGTGTTCAGGTTATTCATTAATCATGTATAGGCAAGTCATTAATTATGTTCAAACCAATAAATATAAAATTCTATTTACAACAGGTGTTAGCATTGGATTTGTGTATTGTTTTATCTTAAGTTTTAATATTAGAGTTATACATTGTTAATTGTTTTAGGTTAGGTGCTACTCGAAGCTTTCCAGCATGTAACTGTAAAGTGCATCAGTGTATGTAAAATTGATATGCCATATTAGATTTCTCAACCCGGGACGCTCCCGGGATATAAATCTAGTTTTACTAGGTTATGTACCCGTGTGATACATGGGTTGAACAATTTAAATAATATATATATATATATATTATAAATTTAAAATATAATTAAGAAAAATTAGATTACATATTTTATTTAAAATAAAAAAAGTTTCGTGTACAACCGAAAAAATATTAAATATTCATCAGCCCCTAAATGATTTCTTGTAAAAAAAAACATTTTTATTCATATAAAACTTTTTTCAAACATTCCAAAATATATCTTCCATACACAGCTATTACCTTGTAGACTGCAGGTACAACAAAACAAAACAAAACAAAAATAAAAAAGTAATAAAGGTAAACCTGTTTAGGCTAAGATATTAAAAATATGAAATTAATTTAAAAGTATTTCCTCATCCGTTTAATCATCCCAATCGAGTATTGTTCATTTTGGAATTTGACATCAAGTTTCCTCAAAGCCAAAGTATTTCTAACCTTGAGTGTATAATCATTTTTTTTTCTAACATCAAGGTCCTTAAACATAATGACATTTATTGGTTCAATTTGATTGTATTATAAAAAAAAGATTGTGTAAATTAATAGCCTGAAAATAAAGATTGAAACGAATTAGTAATGCAAAGACTCTTTAGATATTGCATTTCTCTATTGAAGTAACTTGAAAAAACAAAGTCAATGAAGATTTCAATTAATGATTTTTCATGTATAAAATGTATTTTATATATCAAGCTATTATAATACGAAAATAGCAAAACATATTTAGTTTTGTATTGAATCAAATATTTAATTAATGTGGATTGATTTGTTTTATTTTATTTGTTTAGAATATTGTAAGAAATATAGTTTTAAACTTAGATGTGACATCCGTCACTTTTTATTTATAATAATAATAATAATAATAATAAAAATAATAATAATAATAATAATAATAATAATGTTGATCACATTTTTAAACTAAACCCACACCATAACCCAAACCATCCTTAACCAAACCTACTACCCAACATAATAAACATGTTCTTGTTTTAGCCCACCTTATTTCGGAGCCCAGAAGTCAGGCCCATCTACCAGGCCCATCCTCCTCCCCCTTACTTTGTAAAAAAAAAAAAAAAATTGTGCTTCATCCGGGTTTCGAACCCGAGTCAATCAAACACACACACACGTGTCCCACCAACTGAGCTATGGTCCTGATCTGTTAGTATACCAACCCTTAATGTATTTAACCCTTTCTTACGCGTCCCTTCCTCCTTCCCTTTCTTCCTGGACGCGAACAACAGCTATGAACTTAGTTTTTTTTTTATATTTTTTTTTTCTTTTCTTCTTTTCTTTTGACCATCCTATTAACTAAATTGACACATTTAAATTTATATATAGAATGATTACATGATTATCGGACCCTTATGACTAGAATGCACGTCAATAATCAATCAATTGATAATCAATTGACCATTAACGCGCATAATATTAAATTTTTGGTCAATTCTTACCAATTCAGCGATCCAGTGCTTAGCACTATAAATTGAACCTTGTAGGACAATCACAACTCGCTCACACTCTCTTCTTCACCTCCAATTATTCTAAAACATCTCTGATAATTATCAAACTATACGCTGTTTGACTTTTGGCTTGACCGGGCAAACGAACACGATTCTGCACTGTGAGTCCAATTATTTATGTGGGTTTTATTAGTCGGCGATCAACCAACAAAAGCCCCAACATTAATCGGGCTCAAGTTGGCTGATTTGTCCAATTGCAAATTCTAGGGTTCGTTCATATGGAATTGGGGATAAACTTGATTCGCGTATTGTATTTATTAAATTTTAAACAGAAGACATCACAACCACTGGCCTAGGCCAAGTGGTTGTGATCTGGGCTTGATACAGAGAGTACCCGGGTTCGAGTCCCGGCTACTGCACCTTTTTGTTCCTTTTATTTTTTTTAAAACAAAACTATTATATATATATATATTAAACCTTTTAATCTTTTAAATTCATTTTAAAATATCAAAACTATTTTATAAATTCTAAAAAAATTATATTTGTTTAATCTGAGATAAAAGTTTTATTTACAATTTTTATTTTTCAGAAATTCATTTATTTAGTATTTATAATAATTAAATCATTTTTATACTATTATATTTATAAAAATCCATTTATATATCAAAAAAATTTTATTGAATTCTCCAAAAATTATCCTAAGTTTTTATAACTTTAAACTTTTCAGAAATGATTTTTATTCCCGAAAAATCATTTATTTAGTATTTTTAATCAATTTTTGTTAGATTTAATCATAATTAAATCATAATAAATTCATTTTTCAATATTTTTGCACCAAAATTTTATATAAATTATTTCTAACTATCTAGAACTGAAATACAAATTTTTATTCAGAAATTCTTTGATTTTAATATTTTTAGATATTAAAGTCATATTTTGACAATTTGAAATAATTAGATTAAATATTCTATTTTCAAGAAAATAATTTTATAAAAATTATTTTCATACTCAAAACCTTATGTTATGATTATATTCAACTTAAGATTTTACAAAGAGACTTTTATTTATTTATTTATTAAATTTCATATATTTAATAAACAATTCATTAATTAATCAAATAAGCATTTATCCCCAATTCGAAGCCCTAGAAATACATATATCCTAGAGTTATTTCCCTTACACATTATCGAATACTTTAGGTTGATCATTTGGGAGTAATCTCAATTCATATCTCGTTGTCCAGTTAAATCTCAAGTTATTACGTGAACTGTGAGTATTCTTATCCCCTTTTTGCTTTTATACATTTTTGGGGTGTTACATGTACATTATTACAATTTCAAATACAAGTTTACATTTTTTTACAATACAATTCTAGTACTATGTGCATTGCTTACAACGTGCTTTATGCTTAGACAATACATGTGGATTACATTTGTACTTAGTGAAATCATTAACATGGTACAAGCCGACCTTAACATTGGATAGCGCTATTTGGATTGACAACCCGCCTAGATTGATTCTCCCCCTTTTTCATCGGAGAATCCGTGGCCAGTGTTAAGCCTTTTATCCATTTATTGGATAAGTACACTACAGTTCATACAGTACATTATACAGTCACAGGGTTGATTTCGCTCATTTGTTTGATACATGTTTTACATATTTGCACTGTAGCTTGCACTTGAATTGTATAACTTTTTAACCTACTATATATATCAAATCTAGGAATGCTCACCAACATTTCATATGTTGACCAAACCTATTTTTGTACATGTTTCAGGTGCAGTTTGATCTAGTGCTTTAGCAAGAGACATTTAGTGCTTTATTTCAATTCAATTATTTCAATATTTACATTTCATTTAGACAAATGTAATTTCCATTTCCATGTAAGACAATTTTGATTATCCAATAATATTTACATTTTAGTACCATGAGCTTTTGAACAATCGTCACTACGTGGCACCTCGATGATTCCGCCATCGGTTGGGGTGTTACAGATTGGTATCAGAGCCATGGTTATAGGGAACTAGGTTATTAGATAAAAAGCCTAGACTATAACCAAACTTCAACTTTCATGCATAATATTTCCTGAATTACCTTACCCCTCAATTCCCTTTACTTTCCTTCTTCTATCTTTCCCTTCTTCTCTCTCCATTCTTCTCATGGTGCATAGAGATGGTGTCCTACAAGAAGTGGAAAGTCTACATCATTATGGAACAGGAACAGTGCCTTTCATGAAGACACTCTTAGACATAATGCCTACTCGTATTTTTGCTCCTTCAAAGTTGTTGAACTTTAATGAGTGTGATAAGGACACGTGCAATCTGGAAGGGTGGATGCCTGTACACTGGGTTTTCTGGCATAGGCAAGCATAGCGCATAAATCCATTTACGGACCTGTTATGCTTACCTGGGGATTCCTGGAGTGAGTGTCCACTTATAGGCTAAAGCATGTCTTCTTTGATCACCATTGGGTTTAATTCCTTTGAAAAGTCAACGTTCTTGTTGAGCTTTACGGCTAGACAAGGGCACTCCAAGCATTTTGTACAAGTTTTTCCAATAATACCCTCCCGTTACATATACAATACTTTGCATATCATGATTACAGGATCATATCTTCATACACTTACATTTTCTAATCTCATGATTATTAATTAACTACCTCATAGATGTCTGCTCGCCGCATGCTCCGTGATGCCAGCCAACGCCCTGTTCGTGCTTCTGGACGACGTTCTGATCGCCGCCTCGCATCTTTAGTCGCCGAGCAAATTGCTGCAGTGATCCCAAACCTTGTCGGTGAGATAACCCAGAATAGTAACAGTGCCAACACAGGAAGTACGACTCAATTTCGGTGTACCTTCAAACACTTTAACTCCTGTAACCCCACAAAATTCACTGGTGAGGAGGGTGCTACTGGCCTCCTCCAATGGTTTGAAAGCATGGAGAGTACTTTTGTGAACAGTGAATGTCCTGATGAACTTCGCGTTCGCTATGCCACTAGTGTCCTTCAAAAGGGGGCGCTAACCTGGTGGAATGGCGAAAAACGCAATCGAGGAGCGGATGTTGCTTTATCATTATCTTGGGCTGAAGTTAAGGAACTCATGATCGCCAAATTCTGCCCTAGGAACGAAGTCAGGAAACTAGAGGAAGAGTTCCATGGACTGAAACAAGACAGTGGTGAGAATCTTGCATATAATACCCGATATCACGAACTTAGCATACTGGTTCCACACATGGTCACCCCAGTCTCTCGAGCAATCGAAAAATATATCGAGGGATTACCTGACCTGATTCAAGACGTTGTCACTGGAGGCAAAGCCACTACGGTAGAAGAAGCCATCCAACTTGCAGCCACATTAACAGACAAACACGTAAGGAAAGGAAACTTGGTTAGGAAAGGCACCAAGACACCTACTGAGAAAACCACCCATGTTGATGAACAACCTAAGATTGTTTTAGCAAAGGTCGCCACTACTGCTTCGAACTCTAAGAAACGAATGGGCGATAATCAGAACCATGCTGTTGTTGATCCGGTGGCTCAGCCTCCTATCAAGAAAGCCTACACGGGAATCCATCCTCAATACAACACCTGCAAATATCATCACCCTGCAAATCTTCCATGCCGTCAATGCACTAGATGTGGAAGGTTTGGACACTTTGTTTCCACTTGTCGAGTAATGGTTGGGACACAGAGTAATCATCAAACAGCTACCCAGGAACCACTACGGATTACTAACGGTCGGGCATGTTATCATTGTAGGGACCCTAACCATATGCTACCTCAATGTCCCAAATTGAACAATGTAAACCTGGTGGCGCATGGACGAGCTTTCAATAACAATATCAACGAAGCAGACGATCAGGGTGACGTTAATCCCACTGGTTAAGCCATGGATGAAATCTTCCCAAGACTCGAGAAATCCAATACCCGTGTTTTCATTTTCTTGATTCTATTATCATTTTATACCCAACTTTGTCGCACTCATTAGCATACAACATCTAGAAATTTCCTTACGTATTATTGTGTATTAACACCGATTGGAAATTTATTATATTGATTACGTTTATTTTAATCATACAAGACTCTACCTTATTTGAAACATTTGGACTTGATACTTGATTTTACAGATGCTTTTCTAAGAAAACATCATTGATTATTACATGAAACTAGATTTTTCCCTTAATTTGACTACGCATTGAACATCTAATTATTCATGATACTCGTAAACATTTAATTATTCATGATAACACTTACACTTAATGGTTGTAGTACTTACAAACTTGCTTGCATAAACATGCTAACAATTTGCAATCTATGTGAATAATAATTGCTGCACTTAATAGAGGTCATCATGCCTTTTTCAACAGTCGGGAGAGGCCCTACAACCTGCTCCACGACTGGTGGAGGCTATCAAACATACTCAACGATTGGTAAAGGTCACTATGCCTTTTCAAACAGTCGGGAGAGGCCCTACAACCTACTCCACGGCTGGTGGAGGCTATCAAACCTGCTCAACAATCGGTGGGATCATAGAAGGACACAAAACCCTAATGTAAGGTAAATTGATGATTCCGGTCCGGAACGTAATCATGAATTTACAGGTGCGTTAAGGTAGTGTGAAATTCTATTGGAGTTCTTGGGTAGGCGTTCAGTACGTTTTCAAGGTATCAAAGGTGTGGTGGGTTAGCTGCGGTACACCCTGTATACAAACACTAATGATGCGTTGAAAGTGAGACTGGAAGTCGAACCAGGAACAAACTCTGTTTGCTTGTTAGTTCATTTAGTCTTTCTGTGGTCAATCAACTCGTACATTTATTTTAGGATTCCTGAACTTGCAATTTAAGTGATTTACTAGATTCTTACTCTCTTTACCCTTTCGAAACGAACTTAATCCAATCCTTAACCCACACTTATCAAACCTCTTATCCAAATCATTCGAACTTTCCAAACCACTGCTACCTTAATTTCTACCCAAGCATCCATAACCCTATGTTACTATTAACTTCGGGACGAAGTTTCTAAAAGTAGGGGATGCTGTGACATCCGTCACTTTTTATTTATAATAATAATAATAATAATAATAATAATAATAATAATAATAATAATAAAAATAATAATAATAATAATAATGTTGATCACATTTTTAAACTAAACCCACACCATAACCCAAACCATCCTTAACCAAACCTACTACCCAACATAATAAACATGTTCTTGTTTTAGCCCACCTTATTTCGGAGCCCAGAAGTCAGGCCCATCTACCAGGCCCATCCTCCTCCCCCTTACTTTGTAAAAAAAAAAAAATTTGTGCTTCATCCGGGTTTCGAACCCGAGTCAATCAAACACACACACACGCGTCCCACCAACTGAGCTATGGTCCTGATCTGTTAGTATACCAACCCTTAATGTATTTAACCCTTTCTTACGCGTCCCTTCCTCCTTCCCTTTCTTCCTGGACGCGAACAACAGCTATGAACTTAGTTTTTTTTTTATATTTTTTTTTCTTTTCTTCTTTTCTTTTGACCATCCTATTAACTAAATTGACACATTTAAATTTATATATAGAATGATTACATGATTATCGGACCCTTATGACTAGAATGCACGTCAATAATCAATCAATTGATAATCAATTGACCATTAACGCGCATAATATTAAATTTTTGGTCAATTCTTACCAATTCAGCGATCCAGTGCTTAGCACTATAAATTGAACCTTGTAGGACAATCACAACTCGCTCACACTCTCTTCTTCACCTCCAATTATTCTAAAACATCTCTGATAATTATCAAACTATACGCTGTTTGACTTTTGGCTTGACCGGGCAAACGAACACGATTCTGCACTGTGAGTCCAATTATTTATGTGGGTTTTATTAGTCGGCGATCAACCAACAAAAGCCCCAACATTAATCGGGCTCAAGTTGGCTGATTTGTCCAATTGCAAATTCTAGGGTTCGTTCATATGGAATTGGGGATAAACTTGATTCGCGTATTGTATTTATTAAATTTTAAACAGAAGACATCACAACCACTGGCCTAGGCCAAGTGGTTGTGATCTGGGCTTGATACAGAGAGTACCCGGGTTCGAGTCCCGGCTACTGCACCTTTTTGTTCCTTTTATTTTTTTTAAAACAAAACTATTATATATATATATTAAACCTTTTAATCTTTTAAATTCATTTTAAAATATCAAAACTATTTTATAAATTCTAAAAAAATTATATTTGTTTAATCTGAGATAAAAGTTTTATTTACAATTTTTATTTTTCAGAAATTCATTTATTTAGTATTTATAATAATTAAATCATTTTTATACTATTATATTTATAAAAATCCATTTATATATCAAAAAATTTTTATTGAATTCTCCAAAAATTATCCTATGTTTTTATAACTTTAAACTTTTCAGAAATGATTTTTATTCCCGAAAAATCATTTATTTAGTATTTTTAATCAATTTTTGTTAGATTTAATCATAATTAAATCATAATAAATTCATTTTTCAATATTTTTGCACCAAAATTTTATATAAATTATTTCTAACTATCTAGAACTGAAATACAAATTTTTATTCAGAAATTCTTTGATTTTAATATTTTTAGATATTAAAGTCATATTTTGACAATTTGAAATAATTAGATTAAATATTCTATTTTCAAGAAAATAATTTTATAAAAATTATTTTCATACTCAAAACCTTATGTTATGATTATATTCAACTTAAGATTTTACAAAGAGACTTTTATTTATTTATTTATTAAATTTCATATATTTAATAAACAATTCATTAATTAATCAAATAAGCATTTATCCCCAATTCGAAGCCCTAGAAATACATATATCCTAGAGTTATTTCCCTTACACATTATCGAATACTTTAGGTTGATCATTTGGGAGTAATCTCAATTCATATCTCGTTGTCCAGTTAAATCTCAAGTTATTACGTGAACTGTGAGTATTCCTATCCCCTTTTTGCTTTTATACATTTTTGGGGTGTTACATGTACATTATTACAATTTCAAATACAAGTTTACATTTTTTTACAATACAATTCTAGTACTATGTGCATTGCTTACAACGTGCTTTATGCTTAGACAATACATGTGGATTACATTTGTACTTAGTGAAATCATTAACATGGTACAAGCCGACCTTAACATTGGATAGCGCTATTTGGATTGACAACCCGCCTAGATTGATTCTCCCCCTTTTTCATCGGAGAATCCGTGGCCAGTGTTAAGCCTTTTATCCATTTATTGGATAAGTACACTACAGTTCATACAGTACATTATACAGTCACAGGGTTGATTTCGCTCATTTGTTTGATACATGTTTTACATATTTGCACTGTAGCTTGCACTTGAATTGTATAACTTTTTAACCTACTATATATATCAAATCTAGGAATGCTCACCAACATTTCATATGTTGACCAAACCTATTTTTGTACATGTTTCAGGTGCAGTTTGATCTAGTGCTTTAGCAAGAGACATTTAGTGCTTTATTTCAATTCAATTATTTCAATATTTACATTTCATTTAGACAAATGTAATTTCCATTTCCATGTAAGACAATTTTGATTATCCAATAATATTTACATTTTAGTACCATGAGCTTTTGAACAATCGTCACTACGTGGCACCTCGATGATTCCGCCATCGGTTGGGGTGTTACATTAGAGTGAAAGACCACATATTAAAAACATGTTTTTTATGGTACACGATTTAAATTTAATAACATATAAATACATTATCTTAAAAAAATAAATAATTTTTAATAAAGATTATTTTTGTTAGTTCATAAACATTTTCAAATTATGTCTATTAAGTTATTTCTAATTTTGTATTAAAATATAATTATATTAATTGATTTACAAAAACATAGAATATATATTAAACTAAATTCCAGTAAATATATTAATAATTATAGTTGTAACAAATAAAAACTGAATAAATAATAATTATTAAATAAAGAAACAAATTAAAATAAATATATTGTTTGAAATAATAAAATGGGAGGCTTTATAATGGAGTTCTATGTACTCCATGTGCTGTCTTTTATTACTATAGATAAAATCAATTAATGTTGATTGATTTATTTTATTTATTTGTTTTGAACAATATAAAAGTGTGACACCCGGCAAATTCTGGTTAACAACGTTGTCTAGATGAAAGTCTACCTTAGCGAGTCACGCGTATATTGTACTTAACTGGGTTAGTTAAGTCGGGTTATAGTTCGGGAACTATTGGTTTAGTCTAGAGGATCATTGGATGTTGGTCTAGTGGTTCATTAAATGTCGGTCCTTAACCAAGTGTACAAACGGTGACGATTTGTAGGATCGTCAGGGCATACGGAACGTACGAGTCTCGAGTCCCGGGAATTGGTGAACGAGTGTGAATGTGTGTATTTACTTGTGTTATGTGTTTACAATCATTATGTGACTTGTCGGTACATTAAAATGTGTTAACATATGTTAAAACGGGGTTTAACGCGCAAAACACACAAAACAGGCCCATATAGGCGATCAGGATGACCAAATCGCCTATATGTGGGGCGACTGGGAACCTTAGGGGCGATCAGGGTACTGATCGCATGACTGTTCATGCGATTAGGCCCCGATCGCATGAATAGTTACGCGATTAGGCTTCCTGATCGCGTGTAAAGCTGCATAATCGCATGTTACGTGCTGGACGACTAGAAACGCCTATAAATACAATGCTTAACCTCCTAAACTTCCTAATATCAACCCTAGTCGTCCCATAACCGCCCCAAACACATAAACAACCTCTGGAAGGCGATTTTGATCAAAAACACAAGGTTTCAAGGTCTAACCATCATTCTTTCATAATCCTAAGGTTTGATTCTCATCCATAACACTTTGTAAACGTTTTTAATCAATCCCTAATGGTCCAGACCTGTTCATAAACGAAAAAGCTTTCTGAAAATCATTAATACGGATTATTAATCGGATTATAACCAATATACATGCGTTGTGGGTGTGTATGATTAGAAAGCTAGGATTTTTATGATTCATGATGCTTGATTGATATGTTATTTGGTTAGATCAGAATTGATATTGATAGTATGATGATAGAAATCTGATTAATTGATTATTAGGGTTATTGTTATGCATGTTAGTATGATGATTGCATGCTATGTGTATATGTTTGGATTACTTGGTTGCATGCAGGACTGATTATACGAGGTTAAACGAGGGATTTTGGTTGAAACATGTTTAGGATAGTGTTTGGGATGATATTGGGTAGTTACACACGTTCTGGATCTGATTTGGGGCGTTAAACGCGCGAAAAACTGGAACAGCAAGGTTACAGGCGATTAGGATTCCTAATCGCCACTTTTACATGCAATCAGGGCCAAATCGCATGAACAGTCATGCGATCAGCCCCAAATCGCGTGAACAGTAATGCAATCAGCCCTGATCACGTGAACTTACATGCAATCAGCCCTGATCACGTGAACTTATATGCAATTAGCCCTAATCACATGAACTTATACGCAATCAGTCCTAATTGCTAGTTTACGTTTCCTAATCGCGTGTACTACTATTGTAAGTGTAAAATAACATTCCGAGACCCGATTGGACATATAGTAACATGCTAGGAACCTCGTAACATATATGGTAACTTGGTAACATATGTTTGGATGTAATTCGGTGGTACGTGAACTATGTGCTATAACTTGTTGTGCGTTAACGTATGTTAAGTGTACTTGCGTTATTGTATGTTTTGGAGCGTAAACATAACACGGGGAGTCTCGGGTCACCAATGGGATGTCGAGTCTTGTACTTTGGGTCGGTTAAACAGTCACGGTGTTTTCAAACGAACTTGGTTATGGTCTGGACATCTAGGGACTAATTAACCTGCGGGTTATTAGTCTAAGTACTTGTAACTGTCGTATGTTAGGTCGCCGCTTTACGGGACTAGCATAGCAGCTGAGTTTACTCGGGTTAAGGAGTAACGGAACTTAAGGTGAGTTTACGGCCCCTCTTTTAAACTGGTTTCATACTTTCGGGGGAGAAAACATGTGTTAAAACTATTATTTGGTAACTACTGTCATACTATGGGTTTCTATTGTGTACTACACGATCTTTGGAAGTCCCGGGGGGAACCATGAATGTGCGGGTTTGCACAACGGGGAAATGTGAATAGCGCTATTGGGAGTGACCAACCCCGCTCGTCGACTTGGAGGGTCGGCGGGTGCATATTGTCTCAAACAGGAACAACAGGAACAACAGGAACATACATCGGGCATACTTTTGGTATTCGCGTTAGTAATGGTTTTCCAATCGTGGTAGTAACAAAACGTACGCCTAGCTAGCGTATACTGGTTTTCTATTTGTTATAGTATGGACAGGTGGACTTGGTGCTTGGATACAAAACCTGTAAACTCACCAGCATTTTTGTGCTGACGTAAACTTTTACATGTTTTCTCAGGTCGCTAAGGTAGCACGACTGGACTAGGACGCACGCGTCTGCACGGCGTCTATGTTAGGGTTGCATGGTCTTACAACATTTAACATTGGTTTATTATTTTGGACAATGTTTTGAATAAGCTTCCGCTGTAAACGGGATTTTAAACTGTGTTTTGAAATTGCATTTTAATTCATTTAGACTTGTTTATTGTGATCGTTGGTTTGGATCCTGGTTTGTCATGCGCCTCGCGGTAAAACTCCGCAAGTGGATTTTGAGGGTGTGATAGATTGGTATCAGAGCCAGGTTATAGTGAACTAGGACTGCATGTAGAGTCTAGTCTATAGCCGAGTCGCACACACTAGACGATCACATGGTACTAAACGTTATAGTGGGTTACGTATGGTCTTGTCGGGGTGTCTCTAAATCATTGGTCTTTCTACGTTACATCATCCGTTCTATCTTAGGTTGGGTTACTTATTATCTAGGCAGTGTAGCCTATTGGAGTAACTCGTGTACTCTTGAGATTTGTCCAAGGCTCGGACATCTCCCTTTCGCACTCCAATAGAAACACTTGTCATAAACTACCGTGGTATTACGGTGTATAGCTAAGAATCTATGTTCGGTGATTTGAACTTTGAACTAGGAGAACACTTGGAGGACCATGTAGAGCGTTTTATCATTTTGGGTGCACACAAAATCATAAAACGAAATGCATGGAAGCCCTAGTGAACTCTAGGTTTGGAGGGATAGTCCTGGATTGGACCTAGCTTTGATCTTGTGAACATTAGTAGTTATCTTTAACTGCGAAACTAAATTTTCTCATTCTTTCTGCCAGAATCATGTCTGGAGTGCGTGGAGGACGAGGAGGTGGTCGCAATGGTGGACGTGGTGGTGGTCGCGGTGGTGCTGGTGGTCGTGGTGGAGGTATTAACCTATCACAGGCTGATCTGAACAACTTGCTCCAGGCTGCCTTTCAGTTAGGGCACAACGGTGGTGGTAAGTTGTTTTATCCATTTTCCTTGCCTCATTGGTGAGCCTTGTTTACGTTATTCGTGGTCTCTCATACGTTTCATTTCAGGTGGACCTGTTGACCCACCCCCACCCATGTGCACCTACAAGATGTTCCGGGACTGCAAGCCCCAGGAATTCTCTGGCACTGAGGGTGCGGTTAGCTTGCTTAGGTGGTTGGAGAAAGTGGAGTCGGTATTTCTGATGTGTAACTGTCTCCCAGAAGATCGGGTGAAGTATTCTGCTGCGTTATTTCAGGACGTGGCATTGACTTGGTGGAATGGTATCACCCAGAACATGGGTATTGGGGAGGCATATGCTATGCCATGGGAGAACTTTGTGCAGTTGCTGAAGCGGGAGTATTGCCCGAGAGAAGAGGTACAGAAGCTGGAGCATGAGGTGTGGAACCTCAAGATGACTGGATCGGAAATCGAGAAGTATACTGTGAGGAGGAATGAGTTGGCGGTGCTGTGTCCCGATTTGCACGTGCCAGAGTATCGTAAGATTGAACATTATGTCTCAGGGTTAGTGCCGGAAATTGCAGGGTTGGTGGCTGCTGGAAATCATCCTACTTATGCGGAGGTAGTTCGATCGGCCCATAGAATGACTAACTTAAAGGTGAATGAGGGGATTTTGCCTGCGAAAGGTTCGACTGCGAAGACTCCAGAGAACAATAAGCGCAAGTGGGAAAACGACGGGAAAGGGTCTGGGTCTGCACAGCAGGGTAAAAGGTTTGATAATGGGGGTTCATCTTCTTCGGGTAACAAGCAGGGTGGTTATGCGGGAAAACTGCCCAAATGCAACAAGTGTGGACGCCATCACCAAGGGAACTGCGACAGTAACCGTTGTCACCGCTGCCAGCGAACAGGCCACTATGCTAAAGATTGTCGGGCTACACTTCCATCGACTCAGGCTCCGACCAACAGTTCAGCTCCGACTACTCAGGGTACTACAGGGAAACAAGGATGCTACAACTGTGGTGACACTGGGCATTACAAGAAGGATTGCCCAAAACTGAAACAGGGTGGAAACAACGGGAATGGGAACAACGGGGGCGGCGGCAGAAATGCACGTGCCTTTGTCATTGGAGCCGCTGAGGCTAGACAGGACCCTGATACAGTCACCGGTACGTTTCTTCTCAATAATCACTCTGTTAGCGTGTTGTTTGATTCTGGTGCCGACAAGAGTTTTGTATCCATGAATGTTAGTCGACTGCTAGATGTAGTATCTGTACCATTAGAGACCAAGTATATTATTGAGTTGGCTGACGGTAAAACGATTGAAGCTACTAGTGTTCTTCGGGAGTGTCAATTAGAATTGTCGGGTATAACGTTTCCCATCGACCTTATGCCGGTACCATTGGGTAGTTTTGACGTTGTGGTAGGAATGGATTGGTTATCTTTGTATCGCGCGGAGATCGTCTGTTACGATAAGGTTATTCGGATTCCTCTCCCTGATGGAGAATTTCTTTCTGTGTACGGTATCAAGGGTGGTGTTTCACTAAACATCATCTCTAGCATGAAAGCCCTTAAGTGTCTTCGAAAGGGTTATCCAGCTGTTTTGGCACTCTTATCTGTTTCCTCTGTTGATGAGAAGAAGATCGACGACATTCCGGTGGTACGCGAGTTTCTTGATGTTTTTCCCGATGATTTATCTGGTCTTCCTCCTCATCGTCAAGTCGAGTTCGGTATTGACCTCGTACCAGGGGCTGCTCCTATTGCTCGGGCCCCCTACCGTCTTGCACCTCCCGAGATGCAGGAATTGTCTAGTCAGTTACAGGAACTCTTGGACAAGGGTTTCATCCGACCAAGTTCTTCCCCTTGGGGAGCCCCGATTTTATTTGTCAAGAAGAAGGATGGGAGTTTCCGATTGTGTGTAGACTACAGAGAGCTGAACAAATTGACCGTCAAGAACCGTTATCCTCTTCCACGTATCGATGATCTATTCGACCAGCTTCAGGGTTCTAGTTATTATTCCAAGATCGATTTGAGGTCCGGTTATCACCAGCTGCGCGTCAGGGAGGCTGACGTTGCAAAGACTGCTTTTCGAACACGTTATGGCCATTTCGAATTCTTGGTCATGCCTTTCGGTCTCACGAACGCACCGGCGGTTTTCATGGACTTGATGAACCGCGTCTGTAAACCATATTTGGACAAGTTCGTCATTGTATTTATTGATGACATTCTGATCTACTCCAAGAACGAGACCGAACACGGGGAACATCTGCGGTTAGTTTTGGAACTTTTACGACGGGAGCAACTTTACGCCAAGTTCTCAAAGTGTGACTTTTGGTTACGCGAAGTTCAATTCCTAGGACATGTGGTCAATGAACTAGGAATTCATGTCGATCCAGCTAAGATCGAAGCGATCAAGGACTGGGGAGCACCAAAGACGCCAACTGAGGTGCGGCAATTCCTAGGCCTTGCGGGCTACTATCGTCGTTTCATCCAGGGGTTCTCGAAGATTGCTCAACCCCTCACCATTCTCACTCAGAAGGATAGAAAGTTCGACTGGGGTGAATCACAAGAGTCAGCGTTTGAAGAACTGAAGTCTAAACTGTGTTCTGCTCCTATTTTGTCTTTACCTGAGGGTCCTGATGATTTTGTTGTCTACTGTGATGCTTCCATTCATGGACTCGGTTGCGTGTTGATGCAACGCGAGAAAGTGATCGCGTATGCTTCTCGTCAACTCAAAGTGCACGAGAAGAACTACACAACTCATGACTTGGAGTTGGGTGCCGTGGTATTCGCGTTGAAAATTTGGAGACATTACTTGTACGGTACCAAATGCACCATCTACACCGATCACAAGAGTCTCCAACACATTTTCGACCAACAACACTTGAACATACGACAGCGTCGTTGGATTGAACTTTTGAACGACTATGATTGCGCTATTAAGTACCATCCTGGCAAGGCGAATGTTGTAGCAGACGCCTTGAGCAGGAAGGAATCTACTAAACCTCGTCGCGTTCGGGCGTTGCAGCTCACCATTCATTCGTCGTTACCTGACCAACTCCGTGCTGCCCAATTGGAAGCTTTGAAGGAGGAAAACCTTAAAGCTGAAACTATGCACGGTGCCGACAAGCACCTAGAGCGAAGGCCTGATGGCTTGCACTATTTTGCAGAACGTATATGGGTTCCTTTGTTCGGGGGACTACGGGAGCTTGTCCTTGATGAGGCTCATAAGTCCCGGTATTCTATTCATCCTGGTTCGGATAAGATGTACCAAGATCTGAAGGTGCTTTACTGGTGGCCAAACATGAGGTCGGACATAGCCTCATACGTGAGCAAATGCTTGACCTGTGCTAAGGTCAAGGTGGAATACCAGAAACCGTCGGGTCTCCTGCAACAACCTGAAATTCCGGAATGGAAATGGGAACGGATTACTATGGATTTTGTCACACAACTTCCTAAATCACCAAGCGGGAACGACAAGATATGGGTGATTGTCGATCGGTTGACGAAATCAGCTCATTTTCTTGCTATTAAGGAGACCGACACCATGGATCGTTTGGCTCGTCTTTACTTGAAAGAAGTTGTTTCTAAGCACGGGGTACCAATTTCTATTATCTCGGATCGTGACTCCCATTTTACTTCTCACTTCTGGAAGTCTTTACACAAGGCTTTGGGTACCCAACTAGACATGAGTACGGCTTACCATCCACAGACTGACGGTCAGAGTGAGCGTACGATTCAAACTTTAGAAGACATGCTGCGGGCGTGTGTGATCGATTTTGGCAAGGGTTGGGAAGCTCATCTGCCGTTGGTAGAATTCTCGTACAATAACAGTTATCACACGAGCATCAAGGCTGCTCCGTTCGAAGCACTGTACGGACGGAAATGCCGTTCTCCTCTTTGCTGGGCTGAAGTGGGTGAGAGTCAACTCACTGGGCCTGAACTAGTGTACGAAACTTCGGAAAAGATCGTACAGATTCGTAATCGGTTGGCGGCGGCACGGGACCGGCAAAAGAGTTATGCTGATCAGCGTCGCAAACCACTGGAATTCCAAGTCAATGACAAGGTACTTCTAAAAGTCTCACCGTGGAAGGGCGTCATACGCTTTGGGAAGCGTGGCAAACTCAATCCACGATATGTCGGCCCATTTACGATCCTGGAACGGATTGGGCCGGTGGCATATCGTCTTGATTTACCGACGGAGCTCGGTAACGTACATAACGTCTTTCACGTGTCAAACTTGAAGAAGTGTCTGGCTGACGAGTCTCTCATCGTTCCACTGGAAGAGATCAAGGTTGATGATCGTCTTCGGATTGTGGAAGAACCTGTAGAGATCCTTGATTACAAGATTCGCAGCCTGCGTCACAGCAAGATTCGTATCGTTAAGGTTCGGTGGAACTCGAACCGGGTACCGGAATATACATGGGAACGGGAGGATCAGATGAAGTCTAAGTATCCTCATCTCTTTCCTAAGGAAGCGTTCGAGTCGAGACATGTCTCTTCGGTAGCTGAATGAATCTCGGGTCGAGATTCCTTTTAACGTGGGGATGATGTGACAACTCGGGTAAATCTCTCTTCTGGTTTCTATCTTTTGTTTGTTTCCTTCGTTATTCTTTTGTTCTTTTGGTACTTGTGCAATTTTCGGGACGAAAATTCTTTTAACGTGGGGATGATGTGACACCCGGCAAATTCTGGTTAACAACGTTGTCTAGATGAAAGTCTACCTTAGCGAGTCACGCGTATATTGTACTTAACTGGGTTAGTTAAGTCGGGTTATAGTTCGGGAACTATTGGTTTAGTCTAGAGGATCATTGGATGTTGGTCTAGTGGTTCATTAAATGTCGGTCCTTAACCAAGTGTACAAACGGTGACGATTTGTAGGATCGTCAGGGCATACGGAACGTACGAGTCTCGAGTCCCGGGAATTGGTGAACGAGTGTGAATGTGTGTATTTACTTGTGTTATGTGTTTACAATCATTATGTGACTTGTCGGTACATTAAAATGTGTTAACATATGTTAAAACGGGGTTTAACGCGCAAAACACACAAAACAGGCCCATATAGGCGATCAGGATGACCAAATCGCCTATATGTGGGGCGACTGGGAACCTTAGGGGCGATCAGGGTACTGATCGCATGACTGTTCATGCGATTAGGCCCCGATCGCATGAATAGTTACGCGATTAGGCTTCCTGATCGCGTGTAAAGCTGCATAATCGCATGTTACGTGCTGGACGACTAGAAACGCCTATAAATACAATGCTTAACCTCCTAAACTTCCTAATATCAACCCTAGTCGTCCCATAACCGCCCCAAACACATAAACAACCTCTGGAAGGCGATTTTGATCAAAAACACAAGGTTTCAAGGTCTAACCATCATTCTTTCATAATCCTAAGGTTTGATTCTCATCCATAACACTTTGTAAACGTTTTTAATCAATCCCTAATGGTCCAGACCTGTTCATAAACGAAAAAGCTTTCTGAAAATCATTAATACGGATTATTAATCGGATTATAACCAATATACATGCGTTGTGGGTGTGTATGATTAGAAAGCTAGGATTTTTATGATTCATGATGCTTGATTGATATGTTATTTGGTTAGATCAGAATTGATATTGATAGTATGATGATAGAAATCTGATTAATTGATTATTAGGGTTATTGTTATGCATGTTAGTATGATGATTGCATGCTATGTGTATATGTTTGGATTACTTGGTTGCATGCAGGACTGATTATACGAGGTTAAACGAGGGATTTTGGTTGAAACATGTTTAGGATAGTGTTTGGGATGATATTGGGTAGTTACACACGTTCTGGATCTGATTTGGGGCGTTAAACGCGCGAAAAACTGGAACAGCAAGGTTACAGGCGATTAGGATTCCTAATCGCCACTTTTACATGCAATCAGGGCCAAATCGCATGAACAGTCATGCGATCAGCCCCAAATCGCGTGAACAGTAATGCAATCAGCCCTGATCACGTGAACTTACATGCAATCAGCCCTGATCACGTGAACTTACATGCAATCAGCCCTGATCACGTGAACTTACATGCAATCAGCCCTGATCACGTGAACTTATATGCAATTAGCCCTAATCACATGAACTTATACGCAATCAGTCCTAATTGCTAGTTTACGTTTCCTAATCGCGTGTACTACTATTGTAAGTGTAAAATAACATTCCGAGACCCGATTGGACATATAGTAACATGCTAGGAACCTCGTAACATATATGGTAACTTGGTAAAATATGTTTGGATGTAATTCGGTGGTACGTGAACTATGTGCTATAACTTGTTGTGCGTTAACGTATGTTAAGTGTACTTGCGTTATTGTATGTTTTGGAGCGTAAACATAACACGGGGAGTCTCGGGTCACCAATGGGATGTCGAGTCTTGTACTTTGGGTCGGTTAAACAGTCACGGTGTTTTCAAACGAACTTGGTTATGGTCTGGACATCTAGGGACTAATTAACCTGCGGGTTATTAGTCTAAGTACTTGTAACTGTCGTATGTTAGGTCGCCGCTTTACGGGACTAGCATAGCAGCTGAGTTTACTCGGGTTAAGGAGTAACGGAACTTAAGGTGAGTTTACGGCCCCTCTTTTAAACTGGTTTCATACTTTCGGGGGAGAAAACATGTGTTAAAACTATTATTTGGTAACTACTGTCATACTATGGGTTTCTATTGTGTACTACACGATCTTTGGAAGTCCCGGGGGGAACCATGAATGTGCGGGTTTGCACAACGGGGAAATGTGAATAGCGCTATTGGGAGTGACCAACCCCGCTCGTCGACTTGGAGGGTCGGCGGGTGCATATTGTCTCAAACAGGAACAACAGGAACAACAGGAACATACATCGGGCATACTTTTGGTATTCGCGTTAGTAATGGTTTTCCAATCGTGGTAGTAACAAAACGTACGCCTAGCTAGCGTATACTGGTTTTCTATTTGTTATAGTATGGACAGGTGGACTTGGTGCTTGGATACAAAACCTGTAAACTCACCAGCATTTTTGTGCTGACGTAAACTTTTACATGTTTTCTCAGGTCGCTAAGGTAGCACGACTGGACTAGGACGCACGCGTCTGCACGGCGTCTATGTTAGGGTTGCATGGTCTTACAACATTTAACATTGGTTTATTATTTTGGACAATGTTTTGAATAAGCTTCCGCTGTAAACGGGATTTTAAACTGTGTTTTGAAATTGCATTTTAATTCATTTAGACTTGTTTATTGTGATCGTTGGTTTGGATCCTGGTTTGTCATGCGCCTCGCGGTAAAACTCCGCAAGTGGATTTTGAGGGTGTGATAAAAAGTCTCACAATAGCTTAACTAATTGCATTGTGTTATTATTAATTTGTTTATTTGACTTTTGAACTATTTTAAGCATTTTAAATTAATATGTATTTGCTGAACATAGTTTAACATTTAAAACAATGACCAAAATAATAAAACTTAATAATCATTCGTCAAATATTGTAACAAAATTAATTTTAAACTTAGAATAACAGATTAAATTTTTTAAAAATGGGTTAATTTAAGGTACATGATTTAAATTCGAAGTTAATAATACATACATATAAATATGTTATATAAAAAAGAATCATGTGTTTTCTTTTATTAATGATTTCAGTTACAACTATGATTATTAATATAATTACTAAAATTTAATTTAATAAACTTATATCATGGTTTTGCAAATCAATTATTATAATTAAATTTGAGTTTAATGTATTAAATAATAAAATGAGAGAATTCATGAGGGAGTGTCATGTGTCCCTCATGTGTTTTCTTTTATTATAGAGCTAGACTTTTGCCCGCGTTAACACGCGGTTCCAAACATTACAATTATTTTGAGCGGTAAAACGTATAACAAAATATAGTAGAAATTTTTTATTAAAATTTAAAAGAAACCAATACACATTTTATTCAAATATCACTAATATTTTTTTATACACCACATTTTTTGTTTTAGTCTTGACATTCCCATCAGCATCAAGTATAAGTAACTTCACACCTGCCCTGCTTTTAACTCTTGACAATGCGACATAAAGCTGGCCATGTGAGAATACATGGTCTCTTAAATACAATCCAACCTTCGATAGAGACTGTCCTTGGCTTTTATTGATGGTCATTGCGAAACATACGCTTATTGGGAATTGGCGCCTTTGGAACTTGACTGGAATCTTGTTATCAGATAGTATCTGAGGATTATTATCTAGTAAAAAATAAATAGTAGTGAAAAATAATTTTGATAAAATGTTAAAAGTAAGACACCATTTGAGTCAGATCATTCAAAATTCGAATTAAATGTTATAATTAAGTTTAATTGTTACCATTATAGATATTAAAATATGAAATTATATAGTAAAATAGAACATTTAATATTTGATTATTTATAAAGTTTAACTGAAATCTATCAATTCAAATTCAAAGTTTGAATTTTTTTAAAATATCCAGATAATTCAAAATTCAAATTAAATGTTATAATTAAGTCTTTTTGTTACCATTGTTATCCAAAATTTAGAACTTTTATAATGTTAAAAAGTATAGATATCAAAATATGAAATTATATACTTAAATAGAACATTTAATATTTGAATATTTATAAAGTTTAATTGAAATCTATCGAATCAAATTCTAGTAATAAAAATTTGAAAAATTCAAATCATTCAAAAATCTGAACTAAATATTTTAAATGTGTTAATTAAATCTAAATCTAAATGTTACCATAAATCTTAAATTCAAAATTTTCAGATTAAATATTTAAATAAAACATTAAGTATTCAAATATTTTTAAAGTTTAACGAAAATCTATAATTTCAAATTCTAGTATTTAAAATTTTAATTTTTACTTGTAATTAATTTGAGAAAATTACAACCAAAATTATTAATTGTTATATTTTAAATATATTAGGAAATCATAATTTAAAGATAATAAATAGGTGTAATGGTTACCATTATTAACTTTAATTAAAACTTTTAATTTTTTAAAAGATTAAGTCATTCAAAATGTGTAATTAAAAAGATAATTAGTATGCGTCATTTCTTACCTTTATTAGACGAAATTTAAAATTTTGTTTAATTCGAATTTAAATATTTCAAATTTTAATTTGAAATTGATAATTCGTTGTAATCATATTAACGAAAATAATATGTAAACATAATTTATTTACAAGAAATAAATATACAAAATTGATTATATATAAGGTAAATCAGGCGTATTAATTTTTTTTATAAGAATTCAAATTTAAATTTCTTTCTAAAACGGTTATATATATATATATATATATATGATTAATAATTAATAATAACTCGATTATGTTTAAAGGTTATTAATCAAATTGAAATCATAATTATTAAAATTAGATGTTTCCAAAATTGTGCAAATCATGATAAATGCTAATTATAACCTAAAAATAGTAATTTGAAAAATCAAAGAATTAACCATTTATTTGTCTATTTAAATGTAGTTGACTTTAAAAAACGGATGTTTTTTAAATCTTATATTTTGAATATATAAAAATAAATTAATTCTGATGAAAATGTTAAAGTCTAAAATCTACCAAAAATAGTTTGACAGTTAGAATTAGAGTGATTGTAATTTACATAAAAAATCGTTAACCACAAATCACAAATCTATACATATAAAATTAAAACGTTGCCATACTTTGACATAAAAACTTAAAGATTTAAAAAGTTTTATCAAATTGTGTAATAAATATAGTTTTGACTACTAACAACTGTTTATATGATCAAACCTTTGAATTTGGAATGGGCGTAAATATAGTTAATATATAATTATTTTACCAAAATTTAGGTTTTGATTAATATACAAAACATAATTTTGAAAAAATAAATCAGGGATAAATATAAAAAAGATTTGAACAATATAGAAAAGTAACCTAGGAAATTGAACAATTAATGAACAAAATAATAAGGAAAAGGAAAACTTACAACCGATTGAGTGGCGTGCCTACAACAATTGATTTTGTTTCAAGAAAGACCCATCACTTTTGCGTTTAAGGCAGATTGGAAGAACGATCTAGTTTCAAAAGAAAAAGATATAATAGATTAATCGTCAGGATTATAAAATTGGATGTATCAAACACACATAATACAGCTAAATAGGAGGTTTTAAGTCATACCATAAAGTTATATCCACATTAAATAATATCATTTAATTCCATATCCCCATAAATTGGAAGTTTTAAATCATTCCATAAAATTAGTAGCTTGAAAATAGGAAAGATTATAGATTCTTTTAAAAAAATTTAAACCACTTTCCGATTTTGACATGATGCAATCGGGTGCAACCATATCCGAGATCCATGAAGATCCGAATTATATTAAATTTTCAAGAACAAATAATAACAATTGATGAAAATTTTTGAACCCTTAAACAATCTTAGCCTAATAAATACATATCCAAACCTAAAGTATTAAAAGCAGTATGAAAAAGAAAAGAAACATTGAACCCTAAAACTGACTATTTAATACTAACATCCAAACTTACATAGACTGAAACAGTAAAAGATTAAGAAATCTTACCACTTTCAGATGCCCAGGAGCTGTGAAAACTGTGTTCTTATGTTCATAGATTCTTGATCACTGTCAAATTTGAAAACAAACCAGATTCAATTAGACCTAAACATGAACCCTAAAAACTAAAAAATTATTAAACCTAAACAATAATGCATGAAAAATCAAAGATTGAAAGCTAAATCATAGTTTATCAGTTAAAACAAAGACACAAAAACATTAATCGCCCTCGAAAGATTAAGATATAATCATATCAGAAAAAAAAAACGTAAACAAAAAATAGATCTCACCCAATGGAGACTAATAGAAAACTGCTTCTCAGATGGCCAAAACACAGACAGATTCATAACCCATCTCCATTTGAATCCAAACCGGAAAAAAAGTAATAACAAATAGTAAGAAGAAACCCTTCTGAATAGAAACTAAATCGGATCCGAATCCAAACCAAAGATTTAGGAATACAATGTGTACCTTGATGTGTCGGATCCAAGCCCTTCTGAATAATTAATTAGATAAGATATCATTTTCAAGAAAAAAAATCAAATCATCTAACCAAAATAATTAGAAAAAAAAAGCATCAAAATTTCTGTCAAAATCCTAAAACCCCTCAAAAACATTTAAACAAAATTTCTTGATAAGGGTTAAATATTAAACATAATTAAAAGGGGTAAAAAAACAAACCAGATTCGGATTATGCTTAGCAAGCCTATCCTAAAACTTTTCATTAAACTCCTTAATCCATTGCGGCATATCAAGGGTACTAAGATCGACAACATCAACTTTGTCATTGTTCTTCGCAGTTGAGCCCGGTATCAAAGAAGATGATGACTAATTTCCAGGTTTTGATGGAGGCTTTTTCTTGATTGGGGTGATAATGAGAAGGATGTAAAGCAAGTTAGCATCGATTTTGACTATATATTTGTATTAATTAGATTTTAGAATGATTGAAATCAGTTATGTGAATTTATGAAACGTATTAATTGACCAATTTTGACTATATTTTTGTATTAATTAGATTTTAGATTTAAAAAAAAAGGAAAATTTTATAAATTATAAGCTTGTGCCATGTGACTTAATAATGAGAGGAGAGTTAATTGCTAGAGGGGTGAATGATTGACATGTGTTCAAAATGGCTTTAAAATATTATATGTATAGATAGATAGATGTAGATTAGTAAAGGAAAATAGATCAACTCTACATATTTATTTTGAAATATTTCACAAATAACTTAAAAGATTTTTTTATTAAACTCATTACTTAACAACATTACATTACACATCTATTAATAATATATATAAAAGAATTGAATTATGATGATGTGTCATTCAATGGAGGCCTCAACCACTCCTTGAATGTGCCACATGGCATCATGTGAGATTTTTTAATTTTTGAGTTTTTTTAGTAAATCTATATATATAGTTATAGATAATTATTTTAGGAAAAAAAAGAATTTAAAAACAAAATTAAATTTCTCTCTCATGTTTTCTTCCATAACTTTTAAACGTTAATATCTTTTATATACGAGATTTTTTATAGAAAAAAATTACACCAAATTAACGAGCGTTTTATTATCTTTCCAACGAGTACCATAGTGCTAGATAAAAACGGAGAAAAAAAACGACTATTTTTGTGAGGTTTTGTTTTCAAATATATTTTACTCGACTAATAAATCACTACTTAGGGTTTTTTATATTTGAATAAGAAACGATAAACATAACTTCATAGGCAGAGATTCCTTTTTTTTTTTTATTTGAATATGATAACTTATGGCAGAGATTTGTTCAAAATAAATAAATATTATTATTATTATTCATTAATCATGTATTGACAAATCATTAATTATGTTATGATATTAGAAATATTCACTCTATCTTTGTTCTACTTTTATTTGTCAACCCGGGACGCTCCCGGGGTATAATATAATTGTATTGGAGCTTTTGCAAAACATAATGAATTATTCATTTTTTTAATACGTTTGGTATGTTTTCTTCTTTTATCATTTTTTTATTAAGTCATATTAGATTTTTCAACCCCGGGATCTTCCCGGGGTAATCAGCTAGTATAAAATATAAAAATAACTTGCCATGAACAAGAATTGAACACGAGACTTCCCGATTCCCAACCCTAAGACGAATAACCTCCACAAACCAGTGATCTATCACTTTCATTTGAACTTCAAACAAAACTTAAAGCTATTTAACAAATTGAACAACATATTAAAAACTAAAACCCCTTAAAACCATTCAAATGAATCCTCATCCCAATTAAACTTTCATAAACCCCCTCTAATGATCATCCATTCATACAATTTCCCATTAACATATGTTTTTTTTTTTTCACATCAAATACATCATCATCACTCATGTTTGTTCTTCCAATTTCAACTTCTTCCTCCTCCTCACATATTGTTTAACTTCAACATTATTCTTATTATTATTATTATTACCACTATAACCACCATTATTCACAACCCCTTCATCACCACCATCATCATATACTTCACACAATACTCTTTTCCTTCCTTTACAAACCCCACTCATCTCAATCACATTTCTACAACCAATCCTAAAGCTCACCTTCTTCCTATTCTCCTCCAACTTGCTTATCTTTCGACTCGACTCACTCCTTACAACATTATTCTCATTCCCACTCACCGGAACCACCGTCTTTCCACCACCGTCCGCCACTTTAGGAAACTCCGGCAACCATCTCGGAATATGCTTCCATTCAACACTATCCGTACCAAAACACTGCAAATTCGCCTGAATCGAATCACAACATCGAGGCAACGGTTTTGCAAAAGGAATTTCACGAGTTGAATACACGAACTTCATTGTATCACGAACAATCGATGAATCGGAGAGTATACATAACCGTCGGTTAACATCGGAGTTACCGATGAATCCGACGTCAGCATGGAGGTGTTCCAGTGCACGGATGACGTCATACAGGTTAGACTCTGTACGGCCGGTGGAATTAGCGGAGGTAACGGCGGAGGTAGCTAGTGACTGCAGAAACTTAACGGCGACGGACGTTAGGGTTTCGAGTGCAGACGTTTGTGCGCCTCTGTACCCGACGGATTTGCAGATCTGTGCTACGGCGATTCTAACAACTGACGTGTACAGATCCGACGGTTGTAAATCATTACTCTCTGATGATGAAGGTAATTTTTTTAATTTCTTCTTCTTCGTCTTCATCGTATAAAAAACCAAAACCCTAGTTCTTAACGATTTTGATATTATTATTTGTTCACTGATTGCAGAAAGTTTTATCATTTTGTTTGGAACTGATAGTGGGCTGTTTTAGTTAGGTTTTGTTACATGGGCCACTTAAGTAAATGGGCCAATGATGAAGTAATTAACAAAAGGTTAAATATGGGCCCAAAACCAGGGGCTAGTTAGAGGTGATCAAAAAAACCGGTTCGGGAACCGAAACCGGTAAAACCAACCCGAACCGAAACCAGTCAAAACCGGTTTCACGTGAAACCGGTACTAAAAAAATCTCAAACCGAACTGAAACGAAAACCGGCCTAAAACCGATGAAAAAACCGAAACCGAACCGAAATCGGTACACAAACCGGAACCGAACCGAAACCGATATCGCTAAAAACCGGTTGAAACCGGAAACCGAACCGAAACCGGTTTAAGAAAAACACATTTTTGGCCATAAACACAAACAAAACTTTGTTTTTTTTTTTTTTTGTATTGATGTTCAATTTTCTTCTTTAAAAAACGTTAAAGTTATTAAAAGTTAAATTTTATGTAATTTATACGATTTTAAAAAGTGCGCGAAAAAACCGATTAAGAACCGAAACCGAAATCGAAATGAACCGAAACCGGTCTCTGAAACCGGTCTTACGAATCGACAAAACCGGTCCAAATCTGAACCGGTTTGGAACCGAAACCGGTTCGGCCAGGAACCGATACTGTAGCGAACCGGTTTGGAACCGAAACCGGTTCGGCAAAAAAAACCGATTTGCTCACCTCTAGGGCTAGTTGGCTACTTAGTTCAGGTATGAAGTTGGGTGGGTTGAGCCAACTTATTATTGACTTGACTTTTAGGATGCTGAGTCACATTAATAAAACATGTGGCCGACAAATTGGAATTGCAAGTTGAATACCACTAGTTTATGAATGTAGGATGCAGAATTCGAAGGAATAAGTTGAATAAATAAATAAACAAAATGGATAAAGTCGTAATAACGCACTATGTTGAAATGTATAATTTAGATATAAGAGAATGTTAACAGGAAATTAAAGTATTTGTTGATAACGACTGTATGATGATGGTCAATGTTAATAGGGATGATGATTTGGTATACCGTATCGAGCTGGTATTAATATCGATAGATTCGGTATGATATACGGTACTCGCGTTATTAAAAGTTCGGTATTGATATTTTCGGTATCGGTACATGTACTTGTTCGGTACCAATACTATATAGAAAGCACATTTTGTGATGAATATTGATACCATACCGAAAGATTCGGTACATACTTTTCCAAAATTAAGTATCGGTATTTTCGGTATCCGTACCGGTACAATACCTATCTCATCCCTAAGACCATGCGTAGTGGGGGGGGGGGGGGGGGGGGGGGGCTTTATATATAAAGCCCCCCCTCTCTGATTGGTCCACGTGGCAGCTGAGTTAGCATGGAGAGAGAAACTAAAAAAAGGGTGTAGTGGTAGGGGCTTTATTTATAAAGCCCCTATTAATATTTTATTATATTTTTTAAAGTAAAAAAATAATAAGAGAGAGAGAAAGTATGATGTGGCACAATTTGATTGGAGGGAGAATAATTAGTCTGGCGCTATTTGTATAACGCCAAAAGCAACTTTTCAAAAATAAAGCCCCCCCCCCCCCCCCGTAGCGGTGTGGGGGGCTTTATTTTGTAATATAGCGCCCAAAATTTTGCCCACTACGGTGGGTCTAATATGCATGGTAAAAATCTCGCCTTGGCGCCGATTACTCAATGAGTAATCCCCAAATACTCTTCGCCTAGGCCGAATACTTGGCGAATCATCTCCGAGTACTCACAACTCCACAGCCAAGTCAAGTCAACTGAGTTAGCACCACCTAGCGACTTTTGCTTAGTAAGTGTTACTCTTAGTCATTTCTGAATTCTCATAATTTGTTTAGATTTTATATTCAATGCAACTTTAAAAGTTTTTTTTTTTTTTTTTTAAAGAATTGTTTAAAACATACTCGTTCCTATAATATTTCTAGTGATAATCACCAAAATAGACATTTGACCAACAAAAAAACCAAAATAAACACATGATGCGTCTAAACATTAAGGACCAGCCACTCCTTCGCGTCTATCAATCAGACAATTACACGTGTAAAGTTTCAGACGCTTTAATTTTTAAGGTTCTTGCGTCTAAACTTTAGACACGAGGCTGTTATTTAGACGCAAAGATGGCGTCTAAACAAAGTTCTTCGCGTCTAAAGAAAAAGTTGTCCCATTTGCGTCTAAATAACAGCCTCGCGTTTAAAGTTTAGACGCATGGACCTTAAAAATTAAAACGTCTTAGGACTATTTATCAAGTTCCAAAACTAATATATAGGATAATAATGTATCAAAAATTTCAAAACTACCTTGATTGTATTTTTCAATAAAGGGTCAATTTCACTAAAATATAATTTCATTTTCGTCCTAAATAAGCTGATACATGTATGCAGGGGCGGATCAAACTACCGTAAGATTATTAATCCGACACTGAACTTCAATGAATTAGGTGTGATACAAACATTTACTTCAAATATACTTTTTTTTATAAATTAAACAATATAACATCAGCAATGTAACGTCTCGTCTATTCATGAAAGCACTTCCTTTCCTCTTTTGCTTATGTTTAGAGACTCTTACATCAAGAATAGAAACTAGTACAACTAAATACAATATTCACATTGACGTTTGTTCTTGCATCGGTTGTTCTCCAATGGCGTTCTCTTCGGTCCTTCTCACACGTTTTGACCCAATGGACACCCCAAACAACCGCGGACACATCTTCTCTTCAACCATCGGATCGCTACCACTACCTTCAACCACCTTCTCCAACGATTCACCATTGTATACTACATTCGATTGTCCTACTACAAAATTAGACATCATACTAACAACATTGCAACACATACTTCTTAGATGATCAAGTTCACATCTCAAACTAGAATTTTGTTCTTTCAATCGTTCGTTTTCCTCTAGTAGATGCGTTCTCGAGGTACACGTTTGGCCATTGATCATTGTAGCAACCGGTGATATATTCGATGATCCATCTAGCTCTTCACTTGAGTTTCCTGATGTGGTAATCGGCATAGTCACCAAAGGGATCGCAGTTGTAACCGCCGTAGTAGGTTGTGCAGCCTGAGCAATACATATTTTCCTACGATGAATCTCTCGAAGAAGCGCTTTTTCACCTTTACGAAAGTAATCATTCGCGAATTCCCATCGATCGGATACGATTTTCCTAAACCCCTGCATTTCAAAACCAAAATTAGGAAAACCAACTCTTAACACAACTCATATCTGATCTAATTATTTTTCTTTTATTAGTATGAGCCAACGCGTTTAGTTATTATTGTAATCTAACCATTCAATAATACAAAGATCATAATAAACCTTAGAAGAGCCGGCGCATTCAGTTAGCTTTCCAAGGTTTGTGCCGGCTCTTCTAAGATTTATTGTGATCTCTATATTTTAAAACGGTTAGATTATTAAATATATAGAGATCACAATAAACTCTAGAGTCCTGAGTCCGTAGGCTCATATTAATAAACCTTAATAATATATTCCAATACTTACATATGTATTAAGCTGTCGAATGAAGCTGGAGAAGTTATTGTGTTTAAAGTATTTCGGAAGCAGATCCCGAGCGAATTCAGCTGGTCTCCAAACGACGAACGCAGTTCCGTTTTCGTTCCACGAAATCATATCATCAGATGACGGATCGTCAACAAGCTGATATGTTTTAGTCAAAAAAGGCGTCGGAATAGTTCTATTGGTCTCTCCTACCGTTAATTCACCGGTTTTCTCCACCGGTGACGTCGCCATTGATCTTATTCCAAATCACTGCACATATATAATAATAATAATAATAATAAAATCACAATCAAATTAATATCTATTTGCAGCATTAAATATTAAGCAACCTGACATTAATAATATTGAAAATAAGTAAAGCTTTAGTACCATATCTTTCCATTAATATTTTACAACATAAGTAATAAATAACATGCATCATCATCATCAGTTTAATTATTACCTGAAACTAAGGGATGAGAAATGGCCGGAAAATAAGGCCGGCGGTGGAAGACGGCGGAAGGAAGGAAGGAAGAATGGAGTGTTTTCCAGAAGATTCTTGGTGGGGAGTAAAGAAATGAGGTGATAGCAATAGCTGCCGACTGGTCGTGGGTTCGAGAAGGATATTTAAAGAAAAAACATATCTGGTCCACACAGGAAAAAAGTGTGTACAAAAATCTAGAAAAAAAGGCTATTATTATTTTTTTATTATATTTAATTATTACCACCAATATTGTGACCTGATTGATTAAAGACTTAAAGTTTCTAAACGTTTCTATTTCTTTTTATATTATCCTAACTTCATGAAATTTGTCTTGATATACTTATTACTAATTTTATATTACTGGATTATATATTAAATTATTTTGGATACAGTTAATTGATGCTTATTTTCGTAATATGATTAGTGATTACATAGTTAAATGTTTAATATGAGGAAAGAATAAATATAGACGTCTTAAGATAGGATGATCCCGGTACATTGCTGGTACTAAAAGTGCTGTTAATGAAAAAATATCAAAAATGGTTACTAGTACGGAAAGCATTCGGTACGGTATTCGAAAGTAAAAAGGTGGTTAAATATTGAAGCGGTACCAAACAAAAGGAACCGATCCTAAAAAACCGCTCACAATGGGTAAAAAATTTAAACGATATGATACGATACGGTTCGATACAGCTATTTTTTGATATCCAGTCTCCATTGCTCATTCTTACCTTAGGATGCCATAGAAGTTTATCGTATCTAATTATCTATAGCTCTAAAACCAGAAAACTTTCTTGTATTTTAGAAGACTGCTGGGTTGAAAGTAATGTTAGAGAAAAGTTGGAAGACGGAACATGCTTATTTTTCCTTAAACGAATACACATCGCCTATCTCCTAAATTGTATTAATTATAATATAAAGAATTTTTTGTTTTCTTTTTTATGCTAAATACTTCTTTTACACCATATTTCCGCTTTAATACTATTTTAACTATTTATTTATATCTAGTTATAATTATGATGATTGATTAGTGGTAGTTTTTAATTAACATAATGCATAAACGAGGGATAAACTTAACATTTGATATCCACTTTTCTAAAAAGTCGGTATGGGTGTTTTTTTTATACCAATATGGTAATGGTAATGATCTTGGGTATGTTTGGCAAAACTAGCTGGAGGCTGGTAGCTGGAAGCTAGTAGCTGCAAGCTAGTAGCTGCAAGCTTTTAATAAATGTATAAAATGACCAAAATGACCATAATTAAAAACTTGTAAAGAAAGTTTTTATTTTATTTTTAAAATAGAATGGGTATTTGTGTCTTTTACTACTTAAAAGCTTGTAGCTAGTAGAGCTTTTTCTTAAAAGCTACTACTAGTAGCTTTTCACTGTAGAACTTTTTCTCTAACCAAAAAGCTTACAGCCTCTTCAACCAAACAAGGCTTTTTATTAAGTAGGAGCTTTTTCTTAAAAGCTTGAATCTTAAAGCTCTTAAAAGCTCTTTGCCAAACATATCCCTTATCCCTAGCATAACCAATAATATTCTTTACGCTCGATATCGGTTCCAATTTTGATAATTTAGATGTAATTTTGACGATAACTAAAATAATTGTAAACTAAATAACCCTAAACCACCAGACCAACACATGAATGGTGAAGATGTTTGACGCTAACTACTAGAGCAACAGAGACAAGTTATATGGCTACCATTATCACAATATGAGGCAAAATTAAATGGGTTGGAAATTTGGGCACCTCATTATAAAACACACCAGTCAGTGGTTGCACACTTGCACACAAGTTGCTGCAATTTCATGGATAGTTAGGTATTTGACTACAGAAAATAGATGCATATTCATTCAAAAGGTTGCTACAATTTGTCCGAGATAAAAGCTTGTAAAGGAAACATCCACGCGCACAACAATAGTGAGCAAGTAATTTCAAAGCATTCGGATGATTATTGATATGGCAAATGTAGTAGGCGAGGAATAGGGGACGATAATACATAGTGTAATCGGATGAAAAGGAAACTGTTTGGGAAGTTAATTACAATTCTCCAACTGCTTTGAAAAATATATTTATTTTTATCTGGTTACTAACTGCTTGGAAAAATATATTTATTTTTGACAACGGATGAATTTAAAGCGTTTATATAATCGTTTTATTAAATTTAATTAACCGTTTTAAAAGAATATTTTTTTTTTCTTTTGAAGCAAGTTAATTACAATTCTCCAACTATTTATTTTTTATATATATTTGTCTTCGCCTGCTATCTTGATGTAATTTTTACGTTAATAAAATGGAATGTTATGAATTTAAAAACAATATATATATTTCTTTTGCCTTCGCAAAGCTAACGATTTATGGAAATAATAAATGAGGTAGTTTATAGGTCGAAGATAGAGTGATGACAATAAAGATCAAGGAGTGAGACAAACTAAATTTCTAGAAACTACGCAAGATTTTTTTATGTCTGTGGGAAGGGGGAGGACCACGTCATTTGACAGTACAATATACTGAGGGTTTTCTTTTTTTTTTTTTTTTTTTTTTTTTTTTTTTTTTTTTTTTTTTTTTTTTTTTTGTGAAGATTGAACTTCATTATCACCAATCAACAGCGGCCACTATCTCCAAGGCGAAGACAGAGACCGAAAACCAATAGTTACAACGAAAGAAAAATTACGTTACATCAAACATACACCATCTATACCAATCCACTACCCCCTCTTTAAATTTATGCTTATACCATAGAAATCCCAAAGTCTTGATATCTGCTATCATCTCTGTCAAATTAGGCGTTTTGTTAGCAAAAACCTTGTCGTTCCTAGCTCTCCATAATCGCCAACACGCAATGATGATAATACCGTGTAGTACCACTTTCTTATTCCCCGACACCCCACTATGATCATGCAAGTCCACCAAATCCTTGACATGAAAGACGAAAGGTCTTGGGATCTTGCACCATATAGAAATCGCATTCCACACTCCTATGGAGATACCACAACCTGTCAACACATGTTCTATACTCTCCTCATAAGCCTCGCACCAAACACAAAATTGGTTGTCAATATTTATATTCCTTCGAGCTAGCCATCTTGGTTGGGAGCCGATCCAAAAACGCCCGCCACATAAATATATTACACTTGTTAGGGACCTACGAGCTCCAAGAAAACCCAAAAGAGCAAGCCATGTTAGCCGAGCCTTTCATCCATTTTTTTACTTCAGAAACAGTGATTATCTATATATATGAATAAACTAACTTATTTTATTGTAAATTACTAATTTTTTTACGAATTCTATTCTATATAATATTAAATGGAAGACACTTCAATAGTGGATGTGTGCTAAAGTGAATCGACCAATCGATGCATCTCAATAAAGTACCATTTTTGCAACCTTTTTTTTTTTTTACTTTTCAACTAAACTGTTTTGTGTAAAACAATTTGGTCTACAAATATAAGCCTATTGTGAGGTTTGCTATAACATGTGTTCCTGCTGTAACAAACTAATACAAAAAGAATTACCGCCGCATCGCGCGAAGATCGTTACATAGTACTACTAAACATTTATGCACAACAACCGCGTCATAGTTCAATATTAACGTAATGCTAACTAAAAAAGTTTAATAGGTTTTAAATCTTTTGAACCATATCTTAATGCAAAGTTGGATAGGATGGCATCAGAGTCGAGAGATCTACTGAGAAAAAAAAATATATGTTCCAACCAATTAAACTATAAGCTTTGTTCAAAAAATAAATAAATAAACTATAAGCCCCAATTGTACATTATCATATCACCTTCAAAATATTGTTTAATTAATTCATAAATATATAAGTTATATATTTTATTTTATTTTAGAATGCTTCTCAATTTAAAACATGTACCAAGAAAAACAAAAGTATTGTGTAACTTTGAAAAGGTAGAAGTATTTAACAAAAACTTTGTCTATAAAAAATAAAATTAAGTGCATGACATAACAAATGAAAAGTATTACCTAACAATTAACAAACACATAAGATATATCAAGTACTATTAAATATGTCACACTTTAATATATTCTCATCATTTGCATGAGCAAAAGAAAAGGTCAACTTTGGCCGATAAGGAGTGCAGTATGGGAGTATAAGCAGGAAGAACCAATGATCTCTAGCTCAGCTGGTTTGAAGTGAGATTGTAGGAGGGTTTACCTCTTCAGAGGGTTCCTACTTGGGGTTGGTCACAAGTTCGATTCCTGTCCGTTGAAAAACCCATTAAGGTTGAAAGGGCCTGGCGTATGGGAGGACTCGAACGTATGACCCGGAGTTCAGGGGCGAAGCTTGGTTCGTCAATCGGCGGGGGCCGAACTCATATTTTTCCGATCGATAGTGGCAAATCGGCGGGGGCCGGACTCAACCCGAACTAAATTTACCCACGAAAATCGTAAATTTCCACTAATGCGCCAAAAAACAGGGGGACAGGGCCACCCCTGGCCCTCATAATCCTCCGTCCCTGCCGGAGTTTATTAGGACTAGATGGGGACCATCGGATGAGCTTAGATCTAACGGTTGGGATGTTCCCTTACAGAAGACTTTAGCGATGACAAATGTCGTCCCTAATACTCGAAATTGTAATAGCGATGACTTGTAGTCGCTAATAGTAATAGAGACAACTTTTGCCATTATTAGCGACGATTATTTTCGTCCGCTAAATCCTTCATTTCTTGTAGTGTTACTTTATAATATTAGAAGAGTTAATATGTGCTTATGTGATATACGTCTAGAGGTGTAAATGACACGTAGCGGCTCAAGAGCTACTCAGGATCAGCTCGGTAAAAAGCCCGAACGAGCCGAGCCTTAACGAGCCCGAGCTCGAACCCAGTGGCGTATCTAGAATGGATTTCCAGGGGGTTCCTTTAGTAGATTTTCACTGATTTTCACTAATTTTTCAAAATTTTCATTAAATTTTTCATTTTTTTTCCAAACCGAGGGAGAACACCCTAAACCCCCTGTATCCGCCTCTGCTCGAGCCCTAGATACAAAGCTTGATTGGGCTTGCGAGCCTAAACGAGCCCAAACATAATTATAAGTTATTTATATATCTCTTATAATTTATAACTCACATCTCCAAAGCCCAAGTCCTTATTTCATAGGTCCATTTAATAATACTCGCGAGCCGAGCTTTTGCGATCTCGAGTCGAGCTTTGAGCTCGTTTGAGATTGTTCTCAAATCACCTCGAGCCGAGCCGAGCTCAAGCTTTTGATTTTGCTAGCGAGCCGAGCTCGAGCTCAAGATTGTAGGCTCGAACTGAGTTGAGCTCGAGCTTCATAAAACCATAACAAGCCGAGCTCGAGCCCAGTCAGGCTTGGGCTTGGCTCGGCTCGTTTACACCCTTATGTACGTCTACAGTCTACTTAATAAAATACTCAAATATTTTTGTTTCTAAGTAGCCATCGGCCCATTGCTTCACATAGATCAATCTAAGAGATCATAAGCCAAGAACCTACTCGGATGAGCACCTAGCGAAACCCTTTTAATCTGGTGGACTGCTAACATAAACATGAAACTAACTACGAGACGATAATATGATGTGGGTATGCATGTACTTGCTAGTTTTAATATGACATGCCCATGTATTGTTCAATGTTCATACAGGTGTAATGACAACAATGCTAGTTTAAGGTACCGTTTATGAGTTAGCTTTGTAATGAATAAATACTTTATACACTTGATGCAAGATTATTATAATTTACGTGGGTACAGGGAGGGGATATGATTTAGGGAAAATCACCAAAATAGCCCGTTGATCAACCCTTTTACGTAAATGACCTCCTCCCGTCTCTCCAAGGCACCCAAGGCGTCTCCCGAGACGTTTCCGGTTTGCACAAGTTAGGTGACGACACGTGTCTCTCCCACCTGCCAGGCGTCTCCGGTGGTTTTCTGATGATGTCTCCCTCTGTGTTTTTTCCGGTAACGTCTCCGGCGAAACCTGTTTATTTAGAGAGAACAGACAGACATAAAGGAAGAACAGACATATCGGTCGGAACCGAAGTGTGCTCCGGCGAAGTCTTACATCAAGGGGAACACCAAGGAGGCGGCTGTTTCCGACGAAGACGATACTGACGTTGGGAATGCATGCCTCGATCTACACAATGTCCCGCAAAATCATCGGTGCCCCTAAGATTGTTTGCTTGGGGTTGGGGTGGACGGCAAAAAATGCAACGGTGGCGCACATGGTTGGGGTTGTTGGGAAAAGTAATACAGTAAGGTTAAGAGATTTAGAGACATTTAGAGACTTAGAGACGTTTCACATAGGGATGAGCATGGTACCCGGTACCATTTGCTCATCCCTAGTTTCACAGAGAGAGAGAGAGAGGGAGGGAGGGAGAAGGAGAGAGAGAGAGAGAGATGAGGTGTCGGTTTTGTATTGGTCCCTACGGGAAACCTTTCGGGAGACGTTTCAGATGTCTTGGGAGCTATGTACAGTCTCTCCAAAGAGACTGGAGGGGGGCCATTTTCGTAAAAATGTTGGTCAACGGGCTATTTTGGTGATTTTCCCTATAATTTATATGTTACAAAAATTCAACGTGCTAGCAAACTTTGTGTAGTCCACACTATTGTAATTTTGTCATGATGATTATATTACTTTCTAATGGCGATCATATACCTAATACTCTATGAAATGATATAGAAAACATTCAAAACAACACTCTAAACTTTTAAGAGATGCACATTAGGGCACTTCAAAATAAAAGGATGAGAAAGAAAGAAATATAGGAAAGAAATGAAGCTATTTGAACTATGATGGATCCATCATTTAGACAATGCGTGGAGTGTGGTGAAAGAGTATAATTACACCATATGCTTGTATGTGCACACTAAGAGTGGTATCGTGATAACCAACATTAAGGCACACAACGAAGAGCCATACGGGCAATGGGTAACCTGTTAAGACACGATAAGACCTGTTTGACTGAAAAGTACACTATTTGATTTTTTGACTTTTTTTTAATACTTAGAATTAAGAGGCAAAAATCTTTCATTTCCCTTTTTTGGTACATAAAACATAAAACTGTGTTATAAACATGAGATATAAATGAGTTAAACGAGTCGTGTTCATGTTTAGAACTTATTTGTTCGCGCGCGTCAGAGACCTGTTAACCTGTTAGGGACACGATTTGCCAGCCCTACGCATTAAGTACTTGCTCGAAGGCACATGTGCAAGTGGAGATAGTCTAAAGTGATAAAGGTGGATCGCTTTTTGTACTCCTTCACTAAGATGTAGAAGTGATGGGACATTTCTTGCCACAAGTAGCGATGCCTTGCTCCTCGAACTTCTAAATAACAATGTCCGCCCATGCTATTTTCCAATAACATACATATTTGCATGTAAATTTAAAACAATGCTACTATGGGTATATACATGGAATGTAAAATAATCAAAATTCTCAGTTAATCTAATAGAAAACACCATATCTACCATACACAAATAATGTACATAAAACATTTATTTTTTAAAAAACAAAAAAAAATAAAACACAATAAGAAGACATATATGCATGTGATTGTAATATTGTATTGTAACCTAGCCTATTGACGCAATAAATTCAAAAGCAAGAACATCAAATCACATATTAACATGTGCATTAGTGTAAATATAGTCGAATCAGACTATAAATCCAAACACAAACATTACTCTTATTAAAAGATTTAAACAAAACCAAACCAAACCAAACCCATTATATGCATATGTGCATCTCATTTTTTACCACAAATTTTCTGTAAAAAAAAGATGGGTCAGAATGACTGCAGCCATTGGACTTTGCTGCAAGCGCTGCAGCCATTCAACTTGGTTATAGTACGCAGGTCATTGGAGAAAGAGTGGCATGGGGACGGGTTCAACCCATTTAGATTAAGATCATTAGCTACTGGGTCAAACCTAGGCCCATTTAGTTAGATCACAAGTCGGGTCAAATCATTGACGGAATGACCAGATCTGCACCGTTGACAGATATAGTCCAAAGTCTTAACCAAAGCGATTTATTTTTCCAAATCAATGTTCATTTCAATGGATAACATTTTGAATGCAATGAAGATGAAACACAACAATAACATATGATACTCTACTAGTATGAACTAATATAAATAATATTGAAAATTTAGCTCCATCTAAATGAACCTCCTTGAAATCTCTTCTTTAACATTCTAAAACTACTATTACCTTTCTCTCCCCATCTGACTGATGCACTTCTTAGAAACTCGGCTCCCACGGCTGCTTTTGGAGTTGACTCGTAGGATGGAGAGTCAACATAATCTGACGTTGAAAATAATACGTTAACTTCCGCATAGCATATTGCAAAATATAAAGTTTCAACATAATTGAGATAGATTATTTGTTTTACAGCCAGTTTAGCCGTTAGAAAGAAAAGATAACATGAATCAGCCATTCATGTAAATGGCTGATTTGGATGGCATTTTGTCAATTTTAAATGCAACCTTAGATATAGAAAGTTTCCGTATCCAAAAGTTAAATAAAAATCATCAAATTAAAAGATGTGGAACAGAGAAATCACCTGAAGATGGAGGCAGGTGATAATGTAATTTTAAGAATCTCGAGGCTTCTTTATCCCTCATATGGCATAAAACCCGTACTAAGGTGTTAGCATCATCTAAAGATCTTTGTCCAAGAACTTCAGATCCAAACCCTGTGGACAAGTTTTCACTTGCCATCATCAACATATGGATCACTGATTCAGCCTGCACAAGGGACAAACACGAGAGTGCATATAACTTTCAATTTTCTTTAATGATACTGATTTAGGATGAAAAAAAAAATGTGAAAGATGCATACATCTAGAGAGAAAAGGCTCAAAACTTGATGGGCAAATTTTGATTCTGTCTCCACTAGTGAACGAGGAAGACCTTCCCCATCAGCAATAAAAAGATCCTGGATCCAAAAGTAGTATTATTCATGTATGCATAACTCAATCTTCATTCAGAGGGTGTTTGGATTGAGTTAGGAAATGACTTATTAAAAGCCAATAAGTCATTTCCAAAAGCCACAAAAAGCGTGCTTTTTGAATGACTTATTGACTTAATGGCTTTTGAAAAAGCCAATAAGTCATTTCCAAACTCAATCCCAAAAACCCTCTCAGTTGAATAAAAAAAAATACACATATATTAAAAGAATTGATAGATAGATAGATAGATAGATAGATAGATAGATAGTGTGGAGAAAAAATTGACGAAATACAGCGCTGAGCTTTATATAAAGGGCAATTTGCACATTTAGGACGAACTTTACACATTATCCTGATTTTAGCAACCAACTTCATATCAGGAACAAAATACAAATCAACTTACAATATATTTACTGATATTCATATAAGCTAGCAACCCCATATTTTATCTGAACATTTCTGATATGACACAGATTGATGCCGTGCCAGCTACTACACACATTTGCATAAAAACGCTTACGTGAAAAAAAAGCTAAAAATATATTTAATTATAAATTTGAAGTTTTTTGTAAATTAACTATTAAATGTCAAGTCACATATTCACATATACTACACTAAAATGACAAATAAAATGCCACGTCAACAAATGTTTTTAAAAACTATTAAAAATGACTTGCTAACGACTGGACATGTCGTTTGTTGCTACAATCGGTTGCTAAAACTGGTAAGTGGTAAGGAAATGTAAGTTGGTTTCCATTTGCAACAAACTTGAAGTTGGTTGTTACAAAAAAAAAAGTGTAAAGTTCATTTCGATTCGGTGCAGTTAACACATAGATGTAATAAGAATACGAAATCAGCACTGAACCTTTAACATATTAAGGTCTTCTTCCATCATGGTGAAATCTGAATCAGAAAATGCACAAGAAGGACCTCCGTCCAGTAGTACCCATACATAGCCTTCCTAAAAAAGGAACATATTATATCAGAATCTGAAAAAAAAACCTCCATAATAGTTAATGCGAAAACACACACACACACAAATCATACCAGTGCAGCCCTACAAATACTAGCCACCACCATGTCTCTAAGTGTATCCTCAATTAGACCACAAACTTGGTTGAGGACCTGCAGAATCCACATCATATTATACATTTTTTTCAGGACTGTGAAAGGTAAGGAGCTGTAATTTTATTTAAATGCACAGACATGTAAATAAAATATATATAAAGAGAGACACCTACACTATCAATTTGCGGATATATATTTTCTAACCGAGCTCTTTCAACACTACCATGATATAAACGGGAAAGAAATGAATCTCTTAAATCCCAGAAGACAACTCTGGTTCCTACAAGTTCAACAAACTCCTTGAATGATATGAAAAAAGAAGCACCAGCAGGAGAGAGTAAATGCATTCTTTCAGAAGATCACAAAAAAAAAAAAAAAAAAAACAAATGATCTGACTGACTTAATTTATAGTTTAACTTCTAAAATAGTGAGAATATCATGCCAAACTACAAAGGGTGTAGGTTAAGTGGTTAACCATTATATGTGATAAATGCCGCGAATCAACTTAATATGCAGCTTCATGGTCAAAGTAGGAACAAAAGCACCAAATTACACAAGACCATTTGCAAATGTAAGTTGGCAAGCAACCTTTTTATATCCTTAGGATTAAAAAGATGTAATTCACATATTTCCAAAACTCAAAGAATGTGCTAAGCTCATCAACTCACCAACTAAGTCACAAATTTTTCTGATAGCATTGGCTATTGAATCTCTTATGCTGTCAAAAGTGGCTACAAATAGTTCATCAACTGCTTCACTATCATTGTGCATAAAATTTGTAGTTCCCGCAGATAATTTAGCTGAATAGAACAGAATAAGTTAGAACCATTTACATTGCTTTAGGAAACTTTACCTCAACGATTTACATGTATAACTAGTCAGGTGCCCGTTGCGGCAGGAAACAACATTTAGTTAACATATGCATTGTGTGTTGTACTTTAAGCAATTATGCTGTAAAACTTAAATTTAAGAGGCTAATAAGAAATGTATTATAATATAGTATAGATGATTTCGGTTCATTTTCGTTTGTTTTTGTTTTGATTATTACTTACCATAACATATCATTTTTAAATTAAAAAAATTGTAGCAATACTATACTTAAATTAAAGAGAAAAAAATGTTCTTTTATACGGTGTAATAATATTAGGAAAATATTAACGTTTAAAAACTATGGACGTTTAAAAATCGTGGGGGTAGTTGGTTAAAATAAGGGTGAAAAGTGCAATTGTTATTTAAATAAAAAAAACAGTTGAGTAAAGTTGAAGGGAAAAATGTGTAAGTATTGTATAAAAGACATATTTGCCTTCAAAAACTAGTTAACATATGCATTGTGTGTTGTACTCTAAGGAATTATGGTTGTAAAACTTAAATTTTAAGAGCTCCTTGTGAAATATATTATAAGATAGTATAGATATAGATGATTTCGGTTTGTTTTCATTTCAGTTATTACTTAACCCCAACATAACATTTTAAAATTAAAAAAAAAAAAAAAAAACCTATAGCAATATTATACTCAAATCAAAGAGAAGAAAATACTCATTATACAATGTAATAATATTAAGAAAATATTAACGTAAGAAAAAGTTGTGGACGTTTAAAATCGTGGAGGTAGTTGGTTAAAATAAGGGTGAGAAAGTGTAATTATTATTATTATTTAAATAAAAAGAATTGAGTATACTTGATGGGGGCAAATGTGTAAGTATTGTATAAAAGACATATTTACCCTCAAAAAGTACTTTACATGTGCATTGTGTGTTGTACTCTAAGCAATTATACATGTAAAACTTAAATTTTAAGAGGTGCTTAGGAAATGTATTATAAGATAGTATAGAAGTATAGATAAGAACACTTTCCATCCACATAGAAAGAGAACTTACATCTGCTATTTCCAGATACCATAGTAGACGCCCAAGACTTTTTAATTCCATCTTCTAGTATGTCAATTTGCTTCTGCATATACTGCATACCATAACAATATAAAATTACTAATCATGAGATCACTGACATCTAACATTAAAAAATAAAGAACGGTGTATTATCCATGACCTATTAGTACAAAAGATCTCAAAATTGAAGACCAACAAATATCGACTATATTTATGATCATAATTCACAAATACTAGGTGCACCGTTCAGGAAAGGTAGGACTCACTTCAAGGGTATTTAATCTGACACACAGTTTGGCAGCTGTCAACCCTTTCAACTTCTCATCCACTTCCTCATCAAGAATAACACTATCAAGCACTTGTTTCTTGACTATGGGGAACATTGTCTCCTTGTAACGAGTCAAAGGGGGAGCAGCAGGGTATAAATGGTTTTTGTCGACTGTGTTCATGTAAAAATAATATAATAACTTAGATTCGCAACTAATCCATCACAAATGTGCATGCATGAACAATTATTAACCTAAAAATGAGCAATGAACAGCAACAAGTAAGATTATTAGAATATGAATTCTAGTATATAGATGTGTGGTACCTAACTGGCTAACCAAATTTTGCAAATACCCATCTAGGGCATGAAAAATTATTGAAAGCAATGCTTGCAAGTGTGAGATGTCCATCGGAAGATTCAGCCCGAATAGTTGGTCCACTGTCTGCAAAGCAAAGACCACACAAGAAAATCAAGTACATGACATTGTGTGAAATTGAGAACAAGGTAGTTCCAGAAACATATATAGCCAAAAAATCAAGTTCACTCATATATTAAAGGTGTGAGGAAAAGAAAATAAAGGGTTCATCAACTGAACATGAACTTATGAGGTTATAGTAATATATTTTATAATCTGAACCAAAATATAAATCTCTTTAATTGACTTGCCCAGATGAAATTTGCATATAGCTTATTAGTTACTACTACAAGCCTAATGATTTTTTAATGTGATGCAATACCCCTAAAAATTCATTCATTTTTTTTAAACCTTACAAATCTTACAAGTTACAACATCGTATATACTTCTCAATTTAAGTCAAATAAAATGTCACTTAAGTATAAGATCGATGAAAACATGACTCAAGAAAAGAGACCAGAATCTAGTGTAATTTGTTGATTTTTTCATGATTCTGCTTACCTCCTCTACAATCCTAAATACTTCCACAACTGAAGCTGCTTGCTTCTGCTGATTTGATAAAGGTTCCCAGACCTGTAGCATGAGGAATATGTATATTAATGAATAGTGAAATTGTGATGGTACATGAACATGTGTACACGCATACTAAATAGTAAATAATTAAGCTTGTTGATTCTAAAACCTCACTGAGTAAGGTAACATGATTAAGATTTTAGAGATAAGAAAAAACAGGTCAGCCATATATTAGCTTAGGAATAAAATCGGAGCCAACAAAGTATAGCTGCAACCTCAAGGTGGAAAGTACGTCCCGTCCACTCTAGTATCCTTTCATGCTGTGAGATCAGCCAATCGAGAATAATTGGTCGGCTTATTTTATGAATCTGCATTAATTCAGGAAGAAAGAAAGATATTGGTCATAAACTTTATCTCAGCAAAACCTAATGGTTAATAGATACTCTTACAAGAATTTTATTGAAACTAATGGGGTGAGATTACTATATAAAGTGTATCTACGTTTCAACAAAGTAATATCTTTAGCAACACATATACTTCACTTAATTCCAGCAGGTTAATTGAACTTAATAATGCTTCTGGATCACTTTGCTCCTTTGTCATAAGTGCAGCCTAGATGCTTCCAGTACCATACTTATGTGGATTTACAAAAGATTGCAAAGCAAACTCAAATTACAAATCCTCCACTATTTCCAAAAGGATGCCCGCCAAATTTTAATTCTAAACTCTTTAACTTTTATACAAAAAAAAAATAACATGGATGGTTTACGTTCTATTTGAAAGAAAAAAAATTGATTATGATACAATATTGCTGCAGCTTAACGTAGAAACAATTTTTAAACTACAATCACAAAAATATGAGTCATTTACAAATAAAATACATTGAAAACCTAGAAATCAAATCTGAACGCTTCTAGGACGGGTAATTTGATCAAGTATCTGGTGGTGTGTATTAAAATCTTTAAACTAGTTTTCTGCACATATTTTGAAGTAGCTAGCTCATGAGCCAGCCCGTGTTCCACAGCGTTAAAATTCTGCAATATACTAACCTGGTAGAAATCAATTTCATGATTAAAAAAGGACCCAACATCATCTTCTCCATCTTTAGAGTTAAAAGCTTGAATCAAGTAATGCTCCAAGTTATGAGCTGCAGAAAGCACTGATATAGCATCTTCAGAAAGGGATACATTGTCTAGAAATGGTTTCTACAAAAAAAAATATATATATCATTAAGGCTGTGAGAAATTGACATCAACAGAGACAGAAAATTTTCAACTTGATCATAAGACGAACCAGTTTTTTCCCATAATATTGATGCAAATGTACACTGGCTACCACCCCCGCATCTGGACACCATTGGAACAAAACAGATGAGAATACAGACAATTCTCTTTCAGCAACCATTCTTACTTCACTTGCAAGCAAAGCCAATGAATGCTTTCCCTCCATTTTAGATACAAGATTTATGGTATCTTCTATCTGGCGGTCATCATTTTTTAAGAACTATTATTAACAAGACACTAGTGAAAACAATTCAGTAATTGTATATGGGTAAATCATCAAGAAACTAACCCGCCTGCATGCAGCTTGAAGAGATCTCTCAATATACAACCTGACCTTAACTGCAGCATCCTTACCCATAGCATTCAAATTTGTTAGCTGCACAATTTTGAAAACATGTATTCACATCATATTCAAAATTTGAGAAAGAAATAGTTGTACCAAACAGCAAGCCAGTCATTCATTCTTAGACAAATCATGATGGATTGAATTCATAACCAAGAACTCATGAGGAAGTAATTGTATTGATCGAAACAGTAAATATCAGATATTTCATGGAAAAAAGTAGGTCGTGAAAAGATGATACTAAAAGCACCTCTGATCGAAAGATTGCCAGGGAGAAGTACACTAGGTTTATAAAAAAATATGACAGTCTGACAGCAGAATCTAGTCCTCCATGGGACAAAAAATTAGAATTAGTTATTTATGCAGATTACCAAAAGAGTATATGGATGAATTCTTTATCTTATTAACTCGTCACCAAATTAATTTTCTAACCAAGAGCAGCATACAGCAGTTTTTAGTTCAACTGTAAGAAAACTAAGCTGGCTCGTTCACTAGCCTGAATAAAAAGAATATTTAAAGGCTTTTATGGTTGACGAACTAACCTTGACTTCATTTTCTGTACTAGAGTTATCTGTTTCAACAGTTAAGCCCGTGAGCACCAGCTTCCGGAAAAAAACCGGCTTCTGAAGAAAGGATAGGAAACAAAAGAGAATAATTCGTCAATAACAAACACCAAAAACAATATGCAAAATCTTCAAACAAAAAAAAAAACTACACGAGGAATAGCCACATGAAACAGTCACGTCTCTAATTTGGAGGAATACAAACAGGGTATATATATAAAGAATGGACATTCAAATATAGAAAATTATGAATCACCTAAAGAGCTAAATGCAGAAAAGTAAAATATGAAAAAAGTAGCTTCATCAGGAAACAGGAAATGACCTCCCTGAAATGCAGGTGATAATCATGAAGTCTATTATCACACCAAAGGCTTATTGCTCTGATTATTGCTTGCACCAAGTTCAATCTGATTTCAGTAACATCGTCAGCAACTGTACACATTAGGCTGTCTGTACATTGTTCCTCAGTTCCCTCTTTAAAGTTATCAGACAAAACTTTTTGCAATTGAAGGTTTGCCTGATCGAGTAGTTGGAGTTCTTCTGTCTCAATAAACTTTGAACAGATAAATGATATTAGAATTCACAAGCAAAATTATACCGTATAGGTATAGTTTTCACTCAAATGTCTGGTTTCCTAAAACTTAAGCCTAGAGTTAGTACCTGCTGGAAAAGCACCCATCCATATAAAATATCATGCATCTTCTGAGTTATGCCTAATGTACCCCAAGTCAACTTGACAAGCTTTAAATAATCAGCATGTTCCTTTTATGAAATCAAATGATGAATATCAAGAATCATTTGTAGAGTAAACAAGAAATCCAACTACTGTGATCGACGTGAGAATTATTACAACTGCACTAACATATACCTCGATGAGCTGTCCTTCATCCAAAATGTCGAATACTCCAAACAGCAACCTCTCATAGAGTCTTATATTTAAGTGATAACCAGCATTCCAATAATTTGATCCACCTTGAAAATGAGAACTTCCCCGCATAGATGAAAGTGATGATGCCACCTGTCTAATAGCTAGTAGGACTTCAGCACGTTCAGCAGGAGTCATAATTACATTCCATTCCTACAGGTGCCAAACAACTAGTAAGAAAGAACACTACACTTTTTAACCTGTATTCTCGTATATAAAGCGTAGGGTTATTTTGAAAGGGAAATATCCAAATAAAAGATGAACAGACCTCCGGATTTCTAATCTTGTCAAGTAAAATGCCAAGTTCTTGCATTTCAGGATAATTGACGGAAGAGAATAGTTCTTCTAGAACATTTGCCTATATAAAATTGTTTTCGGAATTAAAAGTAACAACAAAGGTATTCAAACAAAAAAATCACCCAGAGCCAAAACAAGGATATAAATTCACTGACTAAATTCATGCTCAATAATAAAAATAAAAAAATAAAAAACTTGACTATAATTCAGGCAAGGACGTAAGGTTATGATAATAACAAAGCATGATATTTAATTAATGTCTACTTGTGCTTTATGCATTCAGCACTATACTCTTTATGTAAACTATAGATCAAAATTCTTCTGTTTGTAAAAAAAGCCATTCAAGAAAAATGGTGGGACTATAAAATTAATTTGGTTTCGCAACTGTCCACTTACCTTACCTTTTTATCATGGCTAATGTTTATGCCAAACTACTACAAAAAAAGCGCAAACTTCAAGGAATCAAGCAGCATAAAAAGACAATTAAGACATTAGGCATACCTGACGTTTCCTCCATTGTGTGTAAGACCTTTCAACCAAAAAATCATTTTGTTGTATGCCACTTAAGAGCTCAATTACGATTTGAGGAATATCAACTTGCACATGAGATTTTCTCATAGAAAACTGCATCAGCCTCTGCCTAATGCATTCATCCATTGCCTCTGAAATCTAGTGAAAAGAGACTATTTTCAAACAAAATCATGGTTGGCTGATGAATGTTGGCTAACTAAGTCAGCAGAACAATGTACAAAAGATGACAGAACAATCTTAGGAAAATTGGATAGTACCCTCTACAACATTGTTTAAACTAAAAATTCCAAACATGTGTTTTTACTCATGAGTAAGGCACCAGCATTCAACCTACCTCCATTTTTAAGCAAGATTGTTTTTTTACGTTGCTAGTAACATAACTTTGACTTTTTACCAGTTATATGTAAGACCACTCTCTAGAAGGTTACATACAATGGTAAAAAACTGAATATAGGTAAATGTAAAAAATCATCTATTTTCTTACATACAACAACATAAAGATAAAATTAAGTTACAATTTGATGTAACTAACCCAGAAAGTAAAATCAAACGCATTTCGTACATGTTAAAGAGTTTTAAGCCAATGCACAAACATTGTTCTGATATGTGTTAGATTAATTTCTGTCTTTAATTTCTTATGGTGATTAAGAATGAAGACATAACTAACCTGCATCTGAACTCGAATATTCTCAATGTGCTCAAACTGGTTTTCAACAGAATGGGACCTGAGATGTCTTTTACCTCTCCTATTTTTTAACCCAGTCAGAAATCTAGAGCCCTTATCTTTCTTTGGGTTATCCGAGGAATGAATAGCAATCCTATGGTCCAAAATTGATATAAGGAAATTAAAAATAAGTAGAGTAGAATCACATATAAACATCATATTGGGAAGCCAATACGCACAGAATGTAGAAAGAAGCTAATAAATATTTATTCTGACAACATATTTAACAAGAGATTGATGTGTTTGAGAGGGGGGCGGGGAGAGTGAGAGATTACCCAGAAAACGCAATGCATGAAAGCAGTACTTCATAGGCTGATTCCCGCAAGTCATCATCCGATAATCCTTAAGATTTACTAAAACTATGTATCAGTCACTCAAAAAAGAAGGCCTCAGACTTCACAAACTGAAATAGCTTTAATAATGTATATAAAGGCTGTTTCAAAAGCAAAGCAAAGCGAACAGGAAGAAATTGCAGGAAAACAACATTATACAGTATTAAACAATAGCAGTAGGTCCCATCACTGCATCTAGTTATACAATTAAAGTAGTAGCCCAAAAATACCTGTTCTTAGAGCTGGGAGTCCCAAAGAAGGTACATCTGTCTTCTTTGCAGACTTTGAACTTGAGGGTACTGCATAGGAATGATTCACCTCTAAATCATGCCCAGAGACAGTTGCTTCTGATCCATTAGAAAAAAACAGGGGGACAGATGATTGTTGTCTATCATAACTGGCCTCAACTGACGGTGGTGCATGTTGAGGTGGAGATCCGGCAGAGTCTGGATCAGAGAGAAGAAAAAATGCATGTCCTCCTTGGGAGTGTATCTGAAAAAAAAAAAACTCAATAACCTATCACACGTTGATCAGCTGAAGGCAAAAAAGTGCTATTTTTAGTAATGACAATGCCTCTGTAATGTTTATATGGGAATCTGCAAAATAGTTATCATTATGGCTAATGCTCCAGCACACCGCAACAGAAAGACGTTAAAAAGAAAACACATGTCTACAGGTATAATGTAAAGCAAAACGAAGAACTGCAAACTGCTTAATCAGTTGTCAAAAACTTCAAATAGCTGAAAGAAGAAAAAAAAAGTACGCAACGTAAACTAAACAGGGAACATTAATGAAAACTGATCTTTTAATAGCGGATAATTTCTCCAGGGGTTTTGTAATCAACCTTCAGCCAGCATCCATCAATAGTGGCGAAGCTTGACCCGAAGGTTCGGGGGGTCGGAAGTCACCGGGGGTTCGGAAGTCACTGGTTTCGGGGGGTCGAAAACCAGTTTCGGGGGGTCGAAACCCTATATTTTCAAAATTTTCTATACGGATACTATATAATCGGAACTTCTGCGCAAAAATCCGGGGGGGTCGGCCGCCCCTCCCCGCCCCTACAAACCTTCGCCAGTGTCCATCAAGTCAAATACAAAACATTTCATCCTACGTGGCAAAAAAATCTTATGCCATTATTTGCAATATCTACGGAAAAACAAAAGCAGTTGACCTAGCACCTAGCACAAACGACAGAACTAACCAGTTGACAGATAGCTTGACAAAAGGGTAAGGCAATAAGACTCTACTCTTTTTAGGCAATGTTCAACAAAACATAATTCATAAATATTGCATCATCAATCAAGAAATACTTAGTTCTATCTAGTTCGTTGCAACACCAAGAACAACATATTAAAGTCTTACCATTGTAGGAACCATAGATTCATCAATGTGCTTCGCAGCTGCTTTAGAAACATCAAGAACTCCACCTAATCACAAAACAAAGAAATAAATACACAAACGCTAGGAAGTTCAGTGAAAGTAGTAGTCGTAAAACAACAAATCATTTAAAAACCCCCTTTGCTCTTAAACTAGCATGCATTTTATGTCAAAAGAATCAATGATTGCTTCTTCAAGACTCAAGAGTCAACTGCAAGCATGTTTTAGCTTTAGAAAAGAAAAAAATAATTAAAAACACACACACACACACACACACCACAACAAGAGTAAACCACGTGCTAAAAACTGCATCAGATATATATAGTATAAACTAAATAGTGCTGCAAAACATAAATTTTGTGTTAAGACTAATTATCGGTAAGGGTGCAAACGAGCCGAGCTGCTCGCGAGCTACTCGAGCTCGATTCAGTAAAAGGCTCAAAACGAGCCGAGCCTTATCGAGCTTGGTGTAATATTATTTTTTTTAAATATTTAATAATATTTACCACTCAGTTAAAGTTTTTTAGTAAAAGAGCCCGAGCTCGAGCTTCACTTATCGAGCTCACGAGCCTAAACGAACTATTAATTATATTATTTTTATTTAATATATTAATTAATAGATAATAAACGAGCCGAGCCGAGCCCGAGCTTAGGAAATTACCAACGAGCCGAGCTCGAGCTCTTATAAGTTAATCGAGCTAGAGCTCGAGCCTGGTCAAGCTCGGGCTCGGCTCGTTTGCACCCGTAATCGGAGTATAATTTTTGATATATACATACTTTCTAACAACCCTAGACTTTAGAAAGACAGTAAAACAGTAAAAATCCTGAAACAAAACCCTATGAATTTCACTTTAAAGTCATTAGCATGGCATAAGAGGTCAACATCAAACACTTTAAACCTAACCAAAAAGCGTGTTATAATAAAACTCATAATAATAATAATACATTCATACAAGTAATAAACAAGTAACTAGTACCGGATTGTATGCAGTGGATGACGTAATCAGCGCTGACGGAGTCAAAGTCAATATCGGAAGAAGAAGAGGATGGGATTGAAGCGGATGATGATAGTATGAAATCAAGAAGCTTACGGCGATCGTCACGGTAACGGTGTAGCAGAGAATAATCCATAGAGAGAGAGAGATAGAATATTATTATTATTATTGTGGGATTCTCCGCTCACAATAGCAATAACATGGTTTGTTTGTTGTTCAAATGATGAAAGCAGAGGCAGAAGAAAATGGAGACGCGCCAAAGATATTGCAGACGGCGTAAAGCCGGATTCCTTGACCTTTTGCACGCTTGTTTTTATACTTTCACTTTTTACCCCCGACATATTCAGTAATCATTATTTTGAACTTAAATAAAAGAGTTAATAGCCATTTTCGTCCCTGAGGTTTGGGCCAGTTTGCTTGTTCAGTACAAAAGTTTTTTTTTTTGCAATCCCTTACCTGAGGTTTGGATTTTTTTGCCAAATTCGTCCTTTTGTCTAACTCAGTTAAAAAGTGTCGTTAGTGTCAGGGGTAGTGTTGTCTTTTACCCACTTTAATGAAGGGCAATATTGTCATTTGATAACCTATGATAATTTTAAATAAAAAAAAAAAAAAAGAAAACTCAGGATCTTCGTTTCCCCTATTTAAAGCTTACAAAACCCTAAAACACAACACAACTTCAATCGAATCATCAAATCTTCAATCGTCCCTGAAAGCATGGTGATATGCTCGTGTGGATCAACAACCATCATCAAGATCTCGTGGACAGCTCAGAATCCAGGTCGTAGGTTCTACTGTTGCACAATTGGGTGTGGGTTCGTTGACTGGGCTGAGCCCCCTATGTGTACCAATCCTGCTGTGCTGGTACCTGCTCTCTTGGACACAATACGTAGGCATGAAGCCAATGTTAAGAGGATGTTTTCCAGGAAAGAAGAAACTGATCAGCTTTTGAAGAAAATGTCGAGGCAAAACAGGATGCTAAAGCTGGGTTTAGGGTTTACATGGATGATGTTTGTCCTGTACTATCTGAATCACTAATGTAGGGTTTGGATATGTGGTTGATGGGTTAATGTAGGTTAATGATGTAGGTTAATGTGGGTCTGTATTGTAATCTTTTGTGAAGATGGAATGAAGTTAATGTTTTGGTAATATCTCTTTGTGTAAATGTGTTCAACTTAATGTTTTGACCCATTAAGGCAAACAACCAAACAATAGCATGAATATGACACTTAAAGTGTGTTGAACTTAATGTTTTGACCCATTAAGACAAACAACAAAACAAATAGCATGAATATGACACTTGAAGCTGTCCAAACTTGAATGACCCATTAAGGCAAACAACCAAACAACACATCCTGCACAATATGAGGAGTCAAGGCAAACAACAAACACCATTTTTGAATGACCCATTATGGCAAACAACAAAGCTGTTGACTTTCTGCAGTCAACTGACCAAGCAGCACATCCTGCACAATAATCATGGACCATTATACAACACAAACCATAAATCTAACAAGAACATAACATTGAACAACCATAAAACCATAAAGACATCATTACATACCAAAAGATCAAGTTTGAACATGTCTTAAACAAGTAGCAGGAAACTAAAAGATCAAGTTTTAGTACTGATTACATACCCAAAAGACATCAAGTTTTCAGACTGATTACATAACAAAAACTACTTAAAAACCATAAAACACAACCCTTCAACCTGCATTTCCAGCCTCCCCTGATCCAGCAACTCCACCTTGTGATCCAGCAGCTCCACCTTGTGATCCAGCTACCCTTCCACAGGTCCTTGAGTTGTGTCCCTTCTTTTTGCATTTGTTACAGGTTAAGGAATTACCCTTCCTTGGCATTTTGCCAGTAGGGTTGATTGACTGACTCAGCTTCTGAACTTCCACCTCAGATGGTCCCTCCTTAGGCTTCCTTATCTTCTTCTGACTTGCCTGGCTAGCCTCTAAAACCTCCTCTGCAGACTTCTTTCTCTTTTTCTTAGGTCTACCAGCCTGGGCATGATATTTAGGAGGAAGTAATGTAGTTGGACAGTTTGAAGTTGGCCACATATCTTGACCATTGATAGGATCCACTGTGTTTGCATACACCTTCTTCCATGTTTCTATAGAGTAAGCTTTGTCCACCCACCTTTCAGGAATGCCATCACCTTGACCATGCAGGGCCTTGTTCCAAATACATGCTACTGCATGCCTACAAGGCATGCCAGTAAGCTCCCATTTGTTGCAGGAACAAGTCCTCTCATCTAGGTTAACAGTCCTTTGGTCTTGATGGTCATTGTAATGTGTGCTCACTTGATACTTTGAACCTCCATTCCAAATGACTGTATACTGTGAAGCCTCATCCTTGATAGTTGCAAATGCAATCTCTGCTGCAGGTGTTAATGGACCATTACTTCTAGCAATCAGCTTATGAACCACAACAATTCTTTTCATTAGGTATTCCCTAATGAATTCAAGGCAGGTTATCACAGGTTTGTCCCTTCCTTGAATTAACTGTCTGTTGAAAACCTCACAAAGATTGTTCAATAACACATCACACCTTGCTCTACCTGAAATTGATTAACACATAACTATATTTAACATATTTAACCTAAATAGATACATTTATGCAATAACAAAAATACATCATACCTGAGAAAAAGGCCCTTGACCAATGTTTAGGTGGTATTTCCTTCAACCAATCATACAAATCTTGATCTTTCTCCTTAACTGCCTTCATTGCCTTCTCAAAAGCTTGTGGTGTTGTTGCAGCAGCACATCCCCATAACAACTTCTTGTACACATCACCTCTCCACCTGGGCTTCATGTTTTCATGTATATGTCTTAAGCAAAACCTATGCTCAGCCAGTGGAAACACCTTACTTATAGCAGGAATGATACCCTGAATTTGAACACAGTTAGGCATATAATCAAACAATTAAAAGCAAGTTATGTGTAAAGAAGATGGTACCTTCTGTCTATCACTTATAAAAGTGAAGTAGCTGTTAGAATCCAAATCCAAATCATCACCCAATAATTGTAAAAACCATGTCCATGATTGAGTTGTCTCAATCATATATATATATATATATATATTATTACACCTTTATCATTAATATTATACAAATGTGCCTAAGTCTTTATTTATCCTAACTCATAACTTATATACATACATAAATGTATATAAATAATAATAATAATAATAATATGATTCTAAATTCTTTTTTTTTCACATACAAGATTTTTTTTTTTTTAAATAAAAGTCTTAGTCAAACAGTCAAAGTCTTAGTCAAATAGTCAATTCATCATAAAACCTTACTTTATGGTGTTGACCAATTTTAATGGCTAATTGAATCCAAAACTAGTATAAAAACCCACCTATGACCCATTATACTTTGCACCTCTAATTGTTTCAATCCGATTAAACTTTCCCTCATACCTTTCTTCTATAGTCTATTACTTCTACACTTGAAGCTTTGATTATAAGCTCTTGTAATTGGCAACTTTGGGGCTACACATATTCTATTTCTCGAGACTTAATACTTTGCTAAGGTGAGTTTTACATAGCCCCTTTTCTATTTATCACCATTTTTGGGGTGAAACATGTTACAACATCATTTATGCAATTCAATCATCAATGTGTCTATGTGTTTTTCTATGTTGCATTATGTCTTGATCATGACTAGGGTAAGCACAATTCTAGCATAATCATTAACATTGATCAGCCGACAGTATACATTGATAGATCTATTGGACTGACAATCCCACCCGGATACGTGCCTCCTACAAAGGTAGCGTGGGTGTTTGTTACTGCAATATAAACGAGTGAACCATGAGCGTATGGGATGTACCACAATACAACAGTCACAAGGGTTGATTATGCACTCGATTTACTTCTAGTATGTTTTCACATATGGACTAGATTGCCATGACACATGAATTGCACAACAATTTTATTCGATTATCAAAACCTATGTAATTCTCACCAACTTTTGTTGACCCAAAATATTTTCAACTTAACATGTTTCAGGTTCTACTTGCTTGAAGATTTGAATTAATGCTTGAAGATGTGTGCATAGTTTTATTCAATTTGATGTACGAATTCTTGTAGAACAATTGTATGTAATTTATTTAAATAATATAATGAAATTTATTATTTACCATGAGCTACTGAACAATCATCAATACGTAACATCCCGATGTTTCCGCCATCGGTTGGGGTGTTACAGTGAAGTAGCTGTTAGAATCCAAATCCAAATCATCACCCAATAATTGTAAAAACCATGTCCATGATTGAGTTGTCTCAGCCTCTACCAGTGCATATGCAACTGGGTAAATTCCATTGTTAGGATCCACTCCTACAGATGTTAAGATCTGACCAGGAAATGGCCCTTTCAAAAAACATCCATCAAGTCCCAGTATTGGTCTCCCTCCTGCCTTAAATCCAGCTTTCAATGCACCTAGACAAATGTACATCCTCCTAAACTGTCTTGTTGAACTGCTAGGATTATAGCATGGTTCAACATCAATCTTCACTGTAGAGCCTGGGTTCGATCTCAGCAGCTCTTCACCATAGTCCCTCAGCAATGCATACTGAGACTGGTAATGACCCTGGATTTTCTCAATAGCCATTGTCTTAGCCCTGAACACTTGATTAATAGTTACCTGGACTTGATGTTGTTGCTGCAACTCAGCTTGTAAAGCAGTAAGTGGGATAGCAGGGTTGTATCTCACCTTCTGAAGTACTTGCTTGGCCAGCCAGCTCACAGTGCACAACTTAACAACCCTGGTTTGTAGACATGTATGTTCATTGTGATAAGTTTTGACAATCCAAGTGCCCTCACCACCAAGGTTTGATATATGTATAGCCCATGGGCAAGTGGGAGGTGGAATCTTCTTTCTAGGTTTAGGGTTACTTTTTTTCTTTCCATAAATGCCCTCACCTGCCCCACTATCACCTTTACTCTTGGTGGGCCCACTATCCTTTTTAGATCTTGAATACATCTTCTTCTTTGGTTCACTTGCACCCACATTTGTCATTTTGTCATCCCCATCCCAACTACCAATACTTATGTTCCCACCTAAGCAAATAACCCTGAACCTTGATTTGTCATTTTTTGAAATGAAAAGTTGCCTCCTTGATTGAACTGCATGACTCTTGACCAATGCTTTAATTTCATCTCTATCAGAAAATGTTTGACTAACATAGAATGGATCCTCATCAGCTTTTTTACCTTTGACCTTTTTCTTGTTTTTCTTAATGATCCTACAAGCTCTCCTCAAAGTTGTATCATCATCAAAATCACTAAGACTATCAAACCCATCCAAGTCAACCTGTTCCTCCATACCTTCCACATCTTCATTCTCATTCTCATTCAAATTCTTTTCATTATCACTAATGTCAAAGTCTACTGCTGCTCTAAACTCATCCATGTCCACATCATAATCCTGAACAATATTATCTTCATCTACCAAGAAATCAGAATCAGAATCAGAATCTTGTTCATCAACCTTATTTTTACCTTTCTTTTTACCTTTACTACCCTCATCATCAACCTTCTCTTTACCTTTCTTTTTACCTATACTACCCTCATCATCAACCTTCTCTTTACCTTTCTTTTTACCTATACTACCCTCATCATCAACCTTCTTTTTACCTTTCTTTTTACCTTTACTACCCTCATCATCAGACTCAGAATGTTCATCATCAGTAATAGGCTGTTCATAACTAGCATCATCACTTTCACTACCATTTTCCCTATCACTAACATGACCAAACTTATCACTACCATTTTCCCTATCACTAAATGACCAAACTTATCACTACCATTTTCCCTATCACTAACTACCACTTCATCAACCAAATCAACAAATTCAGCCTCATGTACATGTTCACTTTCATCTTTTTTAACATCATATTTCTCAGCATGTTGAACATAAACTTCAATAACTTTATTAGTTTTAGCATACTTGATTAAGCTCAACACATCATTGTCATTACCTAAAGGTCTTAAACCAAAATCTAATGTTTCACCATGTACCTTGAAATGGTATACAACTACGTCCTCCTCTGAATAACCCAATGTTACCAGCATATCATTCAATATTATGACAGAAAAGCGATCAGGGTCAATCTTGTCAATATAATCAGACTTACCCTCATAAGTCACATCTGGAAATTCAGTTAAGTCACTACCATGAAAAATCTTTAAACTGAACAAATCTGGATGATTAGCTGAAAATAAACAATGAACACCACATTATTAACCTGATCATCGATATAAAAATTTAAAATTTAAAATTTTAGAGGTTTTGTCGAACATACCATATTTCAGTTGAGGGTCGAAGTCAGAATCAGGTTCTCGTACACACCATTCCCAACATTCGTCATCCATTGTTTGATAATCAGTGTTTGAGAGGGTTGAAGGGTTGTTTGAATGGAAGATAATCAGACGAGAAAGAGGGCTTAGGGTTTTAAAGAGTATTATTATTACTTTATTTTTTAAATTCGTTTTTTTTAGTCATTCAGTAATTTGACTAAAATACCCCTCAGTTAACGACACTTTTTAACTGAGTTAGACAAAAGGACGAATTTGGCAAAAAAATCCAAACCTCAGGTAAGGGATTGCAAAAAAAAAAAACTTTTGTACTGAACAAGCAAACTGGCCCAAACCTCAGGGACGAAAATGGCTATTAACTCTAAATAAAATGAAAATTACACGCTTTGTTCTTCATGATAAGGCGCTATTTGGTAGCCTCTTAATCATTCAGGTCTGAATCATTCAGCATTCAGACTGTTTGTTTCAGCTTCTGAATATAATGATTAACTGTTGGATCATTAAGTTAATAAGAGATGCTGAATGATTCAGCTCTTAATCATTCAGAGCCTCTTAACCATTCAGATCATATTAATGATTCAACACTTAATCAACCAAACAGTTCCTAACTTATGTTAAAAAACCTGGTTACCTTTAAAACTAATTTACACTTTTAGCAATTATAAAATAATAACATGTCATTTTGTTTGGTTATAGTTTTTATTAAATTAGTTAGTATTTTATAAGGGTTATTATTGTCGTAGAACTCTGTCGAGAACATTTGGTACAACTTAAGAGACAAGTTTCTTTACATACATCCATCCTACTGGTTATCCATGTAAAGAAAGCTTAAAATGATTTTTGTTTGGTTGTCAAGGTGTTCATCCTTGTGATCGTAGGATAAGCGTCACTGAATACAAATACTTGTTTTCTGCAATTGTTTTTTCATTGGTGAGTGTTGTTACTTATACAGCTTTTTATTGCTTGTTGTTCAGGAATTTTTTTTTATAAATTTTGTCTTGTTATTTCAGATAGAAAGTGATGATGATGTTTTATGGAAGCCTAGTATATCATTATCATTATCATCATACTCAGTTAATTTCACAAATAGCAAAGTTAAGGTAGGGTCCGAGGAGGGTAAGATGTAGACAGCCTTACCTCTGCCCCGTGGGAATAAAGAGGTTGCTTCCAGTGAGACCCTCGGCTCGATACTGGTTTTGTATCAAGCCTTTGAAATAAGGCACATAACACTTAGCAATTGGGACAAACCTGATTGGTGCATGTACCCCCTTGTCTTTTGACTATCAACGCCACCATATGATGCATGATTAACCATTCGTTGTTTATAACGTTATTTTCACGAAATTAGTAAAATAACGTTAAAATTAGTGCAACTTTACTTTTGCCCCCCAAGAGCCACACATATATACATCATATGCGCACAGCCGTAAGCGGGGCTTATAAAAGCCTAATATAAGGGAGGCAAAAGAAGAGCTTGCAAGTGGGGGAAAGTTTATGGATTGGTGAGCTTTTATGATATTGCAAGTTTATAATGAATTTCTCTTTTTTATAATTGTGACAAGAGATGCTTGTTTTTGTCATTTTAGATGGCATTTGTCACTAATCAAAATCTGGCGAATCACTCATGTTATGATCTTCTACATCTTAGGTCTTCTCGTTCCATCATCTGGCTTATGTTCTTCATGTAGCATTCAGACCAAATGACTATATGAAATTACGTTGATACTTCCACATATTATGGGTAACGTAGGAGACATCTCTATTCCCCCGGGAATCTTTAAAATTACCACTGCTTAGCTTTCAATTTGCCTATGACCACAAACGAAATGTGAATAATTCGTCATCTTCTCTATGAAATAAGGAGCGCTTCCGTTTCTATCGCTTTTGTGTCTCATTGATCGATACTATGAATGATTTAGGTTACGGACACGAAAAGAAAGGGAGATAGTTATTATAACTCATAGTTGATTTTTGTTTCATACGCTCACTACATATAGCAACAACTATCACCCATTGGTTAGAAAGAAATTACCAAATAGTAAGTCATCTTACTTTAGTCGATCATTTTTTGAACATTCTATTAGGGAGCCTGTAATATGCAACTTGATACTGTAAAACTTTTGTGAGCTTCGTTCCACGGTGATTGTCAATAAAGGTGGAACTCAAATTATGTCTACTTAACATAATTATAAATCTTTAAATTCCCCAAACTTATGTTATGTTTATCCTATTTACGTCAACCTAGTTTAGAAGGTGAGGTCAACTGAAGTGAGAACAAACATGTTGATGTTTTAGTTTTGAATATGCAATAAGAGAATAACTTTGACGATGGTGGTTGTAGTGTGGCAAAGATAGAGAGGGGGGTGGTTTGCGGAGGTTATGGGGTGGGATAGATGAAATGGCCCCCCCCCCATAAATTCTTACTTATTTACACTTTTAGCCCTTATAAAAATAATAACTAGTTTAATAGAAACTATAACTAGGCAAAATAACATGTTATTATTTTACAAGGGCTAAAAGTGTAAATTAGTTTCAAAGCTAACTAGTTTTTTTAACGGAAGTTAGCCTAAAGGACAGAGGGTGTAGCCAATTTAAAAAAGAAAGAACATGAGTGCAAAAATAACCTAAATGGCAGAGAGTGCAGTTTCGCTAATAACTAAAGGAAAATATGTGTAATTTTCTATTAAATAAAGTATGGTCTCGCCACCAATTTCAGAGGAAGCCTATCTCCTAAAAATCCACCGAAATAAAACCTCTTACTCGCACATGATATTTTATCATGGTCAATAGTTGTACAAAACCGTGTGATGGGTTAGCAAGGGGTGCAGAAATTGATTAAAACATTATTTTAAAATTGTGTGTTTTTTTTAAATGAATGGGCACGACGTGATAACTATCAAGCTCTCCCCATTTTTTGCTATCAAGCCTAAGGGCAGTGTATATGGCGCAATGGGGGCTTTACGGGGCTCAATCACGCCCCTATATCACCCCACTACACATACTATGAAAGCATGTATATTGAAATAAAGTTAATAAACAATTATTTTTAAATTAACAACGTTAGTTTTTTTTTTTTATTTTTTTTTTTATAAAAACTATAACAAGCTAGTATTATTTTCATTTTTACAAAACAATGATTTGGATGCATTACAAATGGTAAGTGCAAAGAACGTGACACTAATTAAGTAAATGCATACAAAGATTGTCACGTAAACAATAATCTATTAACGGATAGCTCGTTTTTAGTTCTCGGTTTGGATTTCTTAAATACGATAAACTAAGGGTATTGTTTGGCAAAACTAGTTGGTGGCTGATGGCTAGAAACTGGTAGTTGGTAGCTGTACATGGTAGTTATAGTTTTTTAAATATATTTTGGTGGTTGACAGGATAGCTGGAGCTTTTAATAAAATGTATAAAATGACCAAAATAGGCATAACTAAAAGCTTACATGCATATTTTTAAAAGGTAAAATGGGTATTTACGTCATTTTTACTCATTAAAACTTATACTAGTATGAGTTTTTCTTAAACACTAGTATTAATAGCGTTTCAATATGAAACTTTTTCTCCTAATCTAAAAATTTTAAACTCTCTCAATAAAATAAGTTTTTTTTATAGCATGAAACTTGGAGCAATTTTGTTCTCGAAACAACAGAATGCTCAAAAGTCAAAAGGAGTTTCATAATAAAAAGTGATTTTTGCTTAAAATTTTTGATGGTGTTCAAAAGTTAAAATCAGAAAACTGCACTATTGGGTAATTTATTATTTGTATATATGGAATATATGATCATGACAAGGTTGTGACTTGTGAAAGATGGCATATGATCATGACAAGGTTGTGAAAGATGGCATGATGATTGTTGTTTAAGATGGCAACTTGTTGATAATGCAAGCATACAAAATGTGTGATTGCATAGTTTTAATCGTCTTGTTTAACATAAACAAGTACATAAAATGAGCCATGCCACACAAAATACTATAACATTGTTTGTTCACTTGACTCGTGGTTAAACAAATAATTAAAATGTAGTTTATTTATATTTTTTCTGTTTTAAATTGTTTGTTTGTTGAATCTGGTCTTATCAAATAGTATAAAATCATCTAGCATCGACTTAAACTATAAAACTTAAATTGTAAATAACACAGTGACAGACACATAACTAACTTGCATACATTAAAAAAAGAGTTTTTTTTTTTGCTACATGAGTATAGTACCATGACGAACTAAGCAACATTAGTTGGTGTTATCGTATGGCTATTTCAAAGCAAATTATGATTTTTGATTAATGCATAACACGTGTTGTTATCCATTTTGGCATACCAAGACTTTATTTTTTTGGTTTTATCTCTCGGTTGCTTTAGATCGTATCGTTACCGTAACAAACCGAACTCAGTTCCGCCACATATCGCCTACAAATCCACTAGTTTGGTCTTACCTCATAATTACATAACGCCCAAAAATCCAATTTTCCCTCCAATTTAGAATATCTAGGGTTTCTTACACTGCACCAAATAAAGAGTAAAGCACTAGTTTTTGGACCCAAAGCTTCAATGGCGTCATCATCTTCGTCGAGCCATGGCTACGAAATCCCGTGGGTTGAGAAGTTTCGTCCGACACAGGTCAAAGACATCGTTGGAAACACAGATGCAGTCTCTAGGCTCGAAGTAATCGCACGCGATGGTAACATGCCCAATCTCATCTTAGCTGTAAGTACACAACCCTCCTTTTATGTGTTTGCAACGCATAGGAACAATATATGAGTTTATTAATTAGTTTTAGGGTTAAGCAAAGGTATTGACACTTATGCTTGTTAATTGAAGTTATGATTTATGTATTAGAAGTATTGCAGGAGTGCTTGAATTGAAGGGTATAATAGATAGATTGACTGTTTAATCAGTTGAATTGTTTATTAGAAGATACATATTATAATAAATGTAAAAGTGATACTGGTTTTTGTTTGCATTAACAAATTGTGAGCATATTATAGCTGTCAGGGACAAGAATTTAATCATACAACTACACAAGGAGTTCATTTTAGTGTTCTGTTTAAGTGTATATATAGTGTTTTGTGTTTCCTTGTATGTGGTGGGAATATTGAACTCATTAACAATATTCCCTGCGTCCTGTGGACATCCTTGTGTTTGGCTGGGCGGGGGGTAAGCATGCGTGCGTCGACCTCACTGTGGTGTCCCCATTTGTGGGGCTGAGAGACAGTGGCTTCGTTACGGGACAGGCAATTTTGAAGGCAGAAACTAAGAAGGTTGCTAAGCACGAGGCAACATGTGTTCATTCCGTTTGCCTTCGACACGTTTGGACCCTAGCTCCTGAGGCGGTTCGCTTTTTGGAGCGGGTGCAGAAGGTGGTCCACATTGACTTGCAGAGCCAGAGGAACCAAGGGTTTGTATTTAGTAGAATAGGCTTTGCGATTCAAAAAGGGATAGCGGCGCAGCTTGTTGCTCGCTTACCCATTATCCAGATGTAACTTGGTTTTTTTTATCGTGGATTAAGAATAAAATTGGAATATAAACAGATTAACAATGAAGTTTGACAAAAGTCTAACGTGGTTTGCACGACTAGCTTAATGAACTTTTAGGATGGTTATCACTTATCAGCAGCTCTACATCACTAACTTGTTGTGTGTGTGTTTTTTTTGTGCCAATTAAAAAATTTCTTGCTTCTTTGAGGTCTATTTGAAATATATGTTTATGTGATACACCAAAATTTAGAAGCCAGTTATAGATGGAAATATGGAATCATGTTCATGTTGTGGTTATCTATGTTTTCTGTAAAGAAGTTAGTCTTTCTGATTCTAGTAAATGTTCTTAGAATTTGTTTTTGGAATCTTTCTGAGATCTTTCCAGGAATGTGTTTTTCATCACTTTTGAGTTGTATAACGGTATAAGACTATAAGTAATAAGTAAATAATTAAAACATATGAAAACGCAAAGTATGTTTTGGTTGGCTTTTCAGACGCGACAGTCCAGTGATTTGTACATCATGGAGAAGCGGACACATGCAATGCTGTTTGTCTGTACTCTCATGAACATGTTTCTGTTTTTCTCGTTTCATTTTCAGGGTCCTCCTGGAACTGGTAAGACTACAAGCATATTAGCTCTCGCACATGAACTACTTGGACCAATTTACAAGGAGGCTGTTTTAGAGCTAAATGCATCAGATGACAGGTATGCAGATCGTTAACCGAGTTTCTTCTTAAATTTTATAATTTCTGGCTCTGTTTTGGAAGCTAATTATATCTTGCTCTTTTCCTACCAGAGGCATTGATGTTGTTAGAAACAAAATCAAGATGTTTGCACAAAAGAAAGTTACATTACCCGCTGGAAGACACAAAGTAATTATTTTGGATGAAGCTGACAGGTGACCAATAGCCATCTTTATTTTTCATGTGGGACCATAATTATTTGTTTATGTAGTATTCTTTCACACTACACACGCTAATCATCATCAAACTGTATTCAACTCTAATAAATGGTTTTGGCTATCTTAAAAATCTGATCATCTTTTCCTATACTTTATATCGGGATGTAATTTAGCATGACATCTGGAGCACAACAAGCATTAAGGAGAACAATGGAAATATATTCGAACTCTACCCGTTTTGCCCTTGCATGCAACACATCTTCAAAAATTATCGAACCCATCCAGAGTAGGTGTGCACTTGTACGGTTTTCCAGGCTTTCTGATGATGAGATCCTTGGCCGTCTCAAGGCTGTGGCTGATGCTGAAAAGGTAAGTTATTGTGTTAATGCAGAAAACATTGTCCAATAGTTTGTCACGATTTGGAAAATTTAATTTGTTTGTATCCATTCTTCATACCTGTATTATAAATCTCATAGATCCGTAACTGGTTCATGTTTTATAACTGATGTAGGTGGCTTATGTCCCAGAAGGGCTTGAAGCTATTATTTTTACTGCTGATGGGGATATGAGACAAGCGTTGAACAATTTGCAAGCCACTTTTGCTGGATTTCGTTTCGTCAACCAAGAAAATGTTTTCAAGGTATCTAAGTCTTTCATGCTTTTGAACTTTTCCCCATCATAGACTATATAGGTTGCAGAATGGGCCTGGTGGGTGTTAGGTAGGTTGGGTTGACCCGTGACAGTTTTTTTTTTTTCCTCAAATAAATAACTAGCATCTGCATCTCAAATTTATACAAAAAGATATAGGATGTTTTATGCTTTTAAAAGTACACGGTGTGCAACTTTTGACTCATTTCTTTGTAGGCAATTTTTTTTTTTGGTTTAATTCTACCTGCTTGACCTGTTATAGTTAAATTATATCTTGAATTTACAATTGAATTGTCACAGTTACCATTTTGCTACCTCTGATAGTTTGCATTTAGTATCAAATAAACCATGTCACTTAATTGGGACCTCACTTTTCAGGTGTGTGACCAACCTCATCCCTTGCATGTGAAAAATATGGTTCGTAACGTGATTGAAGGAAGATTTGATGATGCTTGTTCTGGTCTAAAGCAACTGTATGATTTGGGCTATTCCCCAACTGATATCATCACAACCCTTTTCAGAATCATAAAGAACTATGACATGGCAGAGTATCTGAAATTGGAATTCATGAAGGTAACAAATTGTTACTAACAATTAATCCTTTAAATTCTGGATCCAAAATCGAAACCATAACTGAACTGTTATTTAACCGGACTATGATAGCCGGTCGGTACCCGTTAATGGGTTCTACATGCTTGGTCATAAAGGCGCAGCAAGGCCAACCTTGTCGCTTTTTTGGTTAGCGTTTCGGCAAAATACATGAAGCGCACAAAAGGTGCACTTTTTATGATTATTTTCTGGGTTTTTTGCCTCACGCCTCTTGTACCGTGGGAGTTTTTATGCATAAATATGTTGTACCTCTGGCCTGTACATGTCGGTCAAATCATATAAAAACCTTATTTATAGCGTATACCTTTGGTAGGGGAAGCCAAAAACCTATGGTATGATTAAAAAATTACACCTCGGGTATGAAAAGCTCACCGCTTTTGCGTTTCGCACCTTGATTTTTAGACCTGGTCGCTTTTATGCGCCTCTTGCTTTATAAAACCATGTCTCATGTTGGTTCGGTTTGGTTATGGGTCGTTTAGCCGGTGCTTTTGATTTGTTAGATGCTACTACTTTCCATTCGATGTTGGTTTGACCTGCTGTTGTTTATGAACATTCATGTTACTGTCTATGCTGCTATTGTTTTTCAACGTTCAAGCTGCTATTTTCATTTTTTGCTATTGTTTTTACTTGAATGAAGTTAATACCATCAGAACCATCTTATACTTAGTAGTGATTTAGTATGGTAGCTCTTAATTGGATATTATCACACATTGGTTTGGTTCGCTTCGCTTTGGTTATTGCATGCTTAACTGAAACTAAAACCAAACCATCGGTTAATCCAAGCCCTCAAAACTGAACCATCGGTCAATACGGGTATCGGTTATGAGTGGGTTGTTTGGTCTGTTATGGATCGGTTAATCGGTTGTTGGTTGCTCACACCTAAGTTGTTAAGGGACTAAACCATTAATATGCTGATTTTTTTTTTCTATTCAACATAAACCCAAGTTTCTCTGGGCAGAGGTTTAAGTGGTGGGGTTGGACCCATGACCCAACTGAATAGTGAATATGGTCAGGGATTGTATGGTGTAAATCTGACCCATGACCCAACTAAATAACATTGTTCTTGTTTGTTTGGCTGCAGGAAACTGGATTTGCCCATATGAGAATCTGTGACGGAGTTGGTTCATATCTTCAACTATGTGGTCTGCTTTCAAAGTTCTCACTTGCTTGTCTCACAGCCAAGGCCTGATGGACTTTAAGCTATTGTAGAACAATGTGAAGCGCGTTGCTACATTTTCTTTTTATTTTCGTTTTAGTGACAGTGGTTGGCTCAGATGGTTGTCAATTTCATGTGGCTCTTTAATCTTTATGTGGAGTTATCTTCGTTTCGTAATCCTTATTTTGATCTTGGTGTTTGAATGTGTGATAGATGACGGAGCAAGTTAAAACGGGCAACTAAATATACAAACAATACTACTACTACATTACTGTGTTAGAAATATGGATAGTCAAATACCCAAAACAAGGATGTATCTTTGTTCTTTCTAAGTCTTCGTCTTGCATAGAAGAACGCAACTGTAGGCGGCATCCCATCTTAGTTTTAAGTAAGCGGAACCATTCCGTTTTGGTTCTCCACATTCTTACCGGGCTATCCAGGGATTTTCCTATGATTTTAGAAACTGAAATTTCGATATAGAAGGATCTCCTTATTTCTGAATAGATTATAGCATCACCTCCTAACCATTGGGATCTATACAGTTTGGCTTGTGTTAAGAATAGTGTTCCTTTTTTTCTGGTCTGTTGATGAATGCTATGTTAACTTGGTACAAATCTAATAACATAGACGTTCCCTAAAAACAAATTAACAATGTGTGGTATCTCATTATGTTACTGGTATCGTTATCTTTTTCTTTCTCAAGTAACAAGCAGGGTTTTTATGCATATTGCAATTAGCATGGCTATTTGTATAATTGCCATTGCGAAACTGTTAAAACACTTGAATTCCACAATGGTCATGATAAGATAAACTCCTCATGGAACATAAATGATGATTTGACATCGTCGTATCTACTTTGGATTAAATTTTAGGATATTGAGGTCTCATTGTTTTCAGTTGGTCTGAATGTTTGTTTTTGCCAATGAAGGGAAAACAAAATGTGTATATGGAAAGTGTGTCCAACATTTGCATATATGAAATTGTTTCCCAAGATTAAAAGCAAGTCAACAATGAAGTCAATATTTCAATAGAAACTTTATTAGGGTCAAATACATATGCATCCACACCAACTGATTTCCAATGATAAAAAAAATGGATTATTCTTTGAGAAAGTGTAGGGTACAAAGTCCCTTAACCTACAAAGTGTAGGAAGCCACCAAATTATGCCACGTGGAAGTTGTCTGTTATAACATTATAACTGATGAGAGGGGTATTATAGTCAATTGCATCTATCAATTAATCACGTTCTTATTATCATAATTGTCAATCCCTGTTTTATTGTGGAATCACAATTCAAATTCATATAACTGATTTCTCGCTTCGATCATTATATCTTTCCTTATTCAAAAACTCTAATCACAGTTCAATTGTCGATCAATTTTTTTTACGAAATTCAAATTCAATTGAAGAGTTGAACGTCATGTTCGGTATGTTACTCTGTTTTTTTATTTCAACTAATCGTAATCTTATTGTGATGTTTAATTGTGTATCGGATCTAAACAACGAACCTGGACACATAATCGAAGAAGAGGATGATGTGGTGGATGTTCATAATCTGAATTTTGGAGGTTAATTTTATTGTTTTCATGTTTATTAACAGATAATACAGTTTAGAGATAAACAGAGGATGATAGATTAGTGTTTTTATTTTTTATGTAGATATTATACAGGAAGATGTTCACAAACACTGATGAACAAGGTGATGAGCGGTTTGATTTCATGGTTGAACACAGAAGGATGCAAGGTAATTGTTGTTTTCTGTATATGATAATAATCAAATGCGTTTTATGATGTTTTAACATGCGTTTTTGAGGTAATTGGTGTTTTTTTTTTTTGTAAATGATAGTGATCAAATGCGTTTTATGATTTTTTAACATGCGTTTTGAGTTTTTAAATAAATTTGTTTTTATGTGTATGTGCAATGTTTACTATTAGGTGCGTTTTATAGTATGGCCATGTCAATTTGTCAATAAAATTATGTTTTGTAGTTTTATGTTATGTGTTTTATGACAGAGCTATTTAACAAAGATGTTCCCATTGATGAACAAACTCAAACATACAAACCTGCAGTTGCATCTTCAATTAAACCAGAAATTGGGATGGTTTTTCCTAGTATGGATCATGCTTTTGAGTTTTATCAGCGGTATGCCAAGGCTTCTGGATTTACGGCTAGGAAGAGTACCCAATATATTCATATGAATGTTCTTTGTATCAAATATTTTGTATGTTACAAAGAGGGTGAGAAGCCATATAAAGTTAGTTCACAGAATGACAATAAAAAAGTTAAACAAAAGAAAAGACCTTCAATTCGTACTGGATGTAATTTAGTGTTTGTCCCAACCAATGATTATTTTGATATTGACACATTCGTTTTACCTTATTACAAGATGCGTTTTACTGATTTTTTTTCACAAATAATACAACTACTGGAATAGTAACACATGTGTTTCTATTTTGTTATGTGGTATATTATTTTTCCTATATTATCATCAATATGTACATTCTGATTTTACACCACAAACATAATTTACACTAACAATGTCTTCATCATCATCATCCTCTGCAAGATCTCTTTTTATTAAGAGGATCGAGGAACAAATCATCAAAGATCATTATTCGGATAGTGTTTTGATGAATGATTTGAACAATATCCACGAAGGCATATCTAGAAAAGATGAAGTTGGTAACATTCTCAAGACGATGCCAAATTATAGTCTTCATGAATCGGCATTGATGTTCATGATTGATTCAAAACAAAGAGATATGAATCTTGTTGAAGAGCTTACTAAATCCATAGATCTTTTAAGGTGTTCAATGGAAATGAAGATCAAGTTTCTCAAATCACTTTAAACCTTCTAGCCTTCTTAATGTCTTTGTGTCTATGTTTTTTTTTTCTGCTACTTTATTATCATTTGTTTTAAGTAGTGTTTGTGTTGTTTGTTTTCATGATGTAAAATGTGACATTAATAATAATGTACGTGCGTTTTAAGAGATATTAAATGCGTTTTATGTATTGGTTTTATATCACCTGTTAAATAGATTTCCATATATCAAATGCGTTTTAGTATTTATTGAATGCGTTTTAACATGCTTTCATGTAAAACATCAAATGAAACATGCATTTTGAATACCAAAAGAGAAATTCATGTCTAACACTGTAACATTCAACAATGTAAAGATGCAAAATTAACAAACTTATCAATCTTAAAACTTTTACACCGTACACTCCTGGCTCTATTGTTTGTAACATAGCAATTACTGTATCATTTATATCTTCATCTTGAAATACTTCTGCAACAACATTATCCTTTGCAAAATTCTCAGCAACCAACCTTGATTTATCCCCTGCAACATTCTCGTCAACCCTATTTGATGTATTGTCTCCAACAATTTCATCAATAACATGTCCCCTGCAACATTCTCATCAAGCATGTTTGATGTAGCATCTTCAACATTTACACCCTGTCAAAAAATCAATACATGCGTTTTAAGTATTAAGAAATGCGTTTTATGGATAAACAAATGCGTTTTAAGTATAACAAATGCGTTTTATCGAAATGTAGTACATACATGTTTTTTAGTCAAGTTTTCATTTTGTCTACTTGTATCAATACCCACCTCCTTTGGATCATGGCCGTATCGTTTGTTCATCAGTAACATCTTATTCATCAGTAACATTAGTAAAACGAATTCATAATTAACTAAAACGCCTATTTAATCATATCCATCAGTAACATTCGTCCAACTTTCAAACACAAAAATCATCTAATGCATCAATAAATTCATAAAACGCCTCTACTAAAACTTCAAAACGCATCTACCACTATTGATCACCAAAACATCATATTCATCAGTAAAACTAGTAAAACGCATTCATAATTACTTAAAACGCCTTGACGATCACATTCGCCCAAATTTTCAAACAATGAATAACCTAAAACATCATATCCATTTGTAATATACCTAAAACGCCTTCATAAACTTATAAAAACCCTTTATAATCACATTTGTCCTACTTTAAAACACATAAATCATCAAATCATCTCATGCATCAATAATCAGATAAAACGCCTTTATCATAACATCTAAAACGCCTTTTATAATTCCATAAAAAAAAACATTATCATATCCAAATGTTCATCTTTCAAATCATCAAAAAACGCCTTCAATAATTTCATACACACGATCTAAAACATACCTGTAATGGTCCCCTTCGATGGCCTGTCATTATTCATTTTGCTTCTTCTTTCCCTTCCTTCGTCTGTTACGTTTTTTGTAGGGTTTTTATCAGTTGATTGTTTTGTTATACGAGCAAAATGAAAATCATAATATGAACATTTACTTACTTGATTTGCGTTTTGGAGCCATAATCCTTGTTTGATCGACTGTTATTTGCTTCGTTCTCTTTGATGCTCTGTTTTTTGTTTTACAGAGGTTTTGATTTTTGTGTGTGTTTCTAATTTTGTGAATTCCTTTTGATTATGATTAAGTAACCGTCCATAAATGAGAGATGAATTGGGCGCTATTAATAAAAAAATTCAAGTTATTATAGTGGCAATTTGTCTAATTTACCCTTCTGTTGTTAACTGCCTCCTTAAAACACTTGTGGGAAATTAAATGCATATGATCTTGATTAAAACGCAATGGAGGGTCAGGATGCCTTCTTACACTTTGTATTTTAAGGAGGCTTTGTACAATAGCCTCTCTCTTATTCTTTTAGCAAGAGAGGCTGAAACCACTGGAGTAAGCCTTGTGTTTATTTTAATTTCTTAAAATCGTTTTTTACACAACTTTATTGAAAATTTTTAGGCCCTGTGAGGTTGCCCACCCTACATATGGGCACACTTGGCCTTGCCTAATGATTTCATCCGTTGCCTCTTAAATCTAGTGAAATAGGACAAATCATTCCAACATCACAACACCATCAAGCTTGTCCAATTAAGTCGGCTAAACGATGTGTCAATATACAAAAGATGATAGCACTATCATAGGAAAATTTTGTAGTACCCTCACAAACTAAAAACTTGAAAATATATGTTTCAACCAACAAAATAAGGGTTTACCACACCAAATACAACTTCCATCTTTTAAGGAAAATTGTTTTTCTTCGTTGCAAGTAACACGACCTTAACTTTTTACCTTCATAAACTAATTAAAACAAAAACCGAACCGACTTCTTATTTTGTTATTCGGTTTAGTTTATACCTTTAACCAACCAAATAACCAAATAAGGCTCAATTTTATACAATTATGTACTCAATTAAATCGGTCCGTCACTCCAAGCCCACTTTTATATGTTTATGTTTACGACTAGAAGCGCTACATCGGTCGATGGCTAAATGAATTTGAAGAGAAAACAGCTAAATCATCTAAAATTCTAGCGGAAGCGTTTTGTATTTGGTTTAGGTTTGTTGGTTTGGCCTTGCGGCCGGAGGCCGCTTGGTTTCTAGCTGGCGACTCTCAAACCGGCTCGTGGATTTGTATAAAAAATAGAAATAGAAATGAAGGATGTTTAATAGATTGATATATATGCTTGGTACATTCAAATGAGGAGATAACCTCCTCTATAAATACATGAAGGAAATACATAAAATAGAAAGTAGCTAATCTTGGGGCATAAGAGAAGGTGCTAGTCTTTGGCCATAATACATAGAGGCAAATATCTTGGACATAATGGAAGGAGACACAAATCTTGAAAGAGCATGGTGGAGGAGAACAATGAGGAGAAATTATCTCTAATACTCCCCCTCAAGTTGGAGTGTAAAAATCATGAACGCCCAACTTGCCAGGTAATATTTCGTTCTTTTCGAACACTCCCCTTCAAGTTGGAGTGTTTGCTTTTCTTGCTGGCTCATAGATTTGGACCCGACTTTTCTTCTTGCGGGTTCTATAAACCCGACTTTTCTTCTTGCGAGTTTAAAACCCGACTTTTCTTCTTGCAAGTTTAAATCCCGACTTTTCTTCTTGCGAGCTCAACGAACCCGACTTTTCTTTTCTTGCGAGCTCAACGAACCCGACTTTTTTTCTCGCGGGCTCAGCAAACCCGACTTTTCTTGCGAGCTCAAAGAAACCCGACTTTTTTCTTGCGGGTTTAAGGAACCCGACTTTCCTTTTCTTGCGGGTTCAAAGGACCCGGCTTTTCTTCTTGCGAGTTTAAGGAATCCGACTTTCCTCGCGAGTTCGACGAACCCGACTTTTTCTTGCGAGCTCAAAGAGCCCGACTTTTCTTCTTGCAAGTCCAAAAGAACTTGACTTTTCTTGCGAGTTCAAAAATTTGAAGCCTACTTTTTTTTTTTTTTTTGCGAGTTTGGAATAAACTTGATTTTTTTTTTTTTTAGATTTTCAAGTTATTTTCTTGCTCTTTTGTCATACTTGTATCTTCTCCATCACTCCACCACTAACTTTTGCCCTCCCCTTTTTTTTAATTAAAAAAAAATATTTTGCCCTTTTTTTAAGACCCCTCACCTTCTTTGCCTTTTTTTTTATTTTTTTATTATTATTTTTTTACCGAAACCCAAGACCCCCTTTTCTTTAATAAGTTATTCACAAACTTATTTTCATTCCTACAACTTGCAAGATTTCCCTGCCGATGCTTATGTTCACATGGACATCTCACGTGAACAAGCTACCATCACTTTAATTTTCTTTTTTTTTCTTTCCTATGGCATAATATGCTTATTGCTTCTCCTCCTCTTTTCAATTTGGTGATTGGTCATCAGTAACCATCTTCTTCCCTTCTTTAATGTTTCTCCTAATCAATGCTTCAAGTCTTCAACCACCGTCTTCTCCCTTTTTTTGTTGGAATCTTAATTTTTCTTTCTGGTTCTAAAGGAGAGGGTGAAAGGATTCCTGAAAAACGAACAAGAGGGCTGTCACACCCTCAAATTTCCACTGCGGGGTTTATACCGCGAGATGCATGACAAACCAGGATCCCATAGCCATAAGTCACATGAACGACTCTAAATGCCCAACCATTTGGTTCGTTATTGTAAAAACCCAGTTTAAAGTTTAACCAAACCAATAAAAGTATAGCGGAAGCGAATGAAAAATAGTAAATAAAGTCTGCGCAAAACACCGCGCCCAAAACCAAATAAATAGTAAATGTGCAAAATAGTTTAATGTTTGCGACCCATGATATGATGCACGACCTAACTGTGCTCCGTTCCTAGTTACCTGCAAAAGCATGCTATCGTGTGTCAACATAAAGCTGGTGAGTTCACTAAGTAAAGTAATTTAATATGCAAGTGCGCTGGTTTTCCAAAACCACGTAAGTAAGTACTAACATAGGTCCTCCAGACCAAAAGTTAAAAAGTTATCAGTTTAAGTGTGTCAGGGGTAGCTAGCCCACTCAATGTAACTAAACAAAATTATTGGGACACCTTCAGGGAAATAGTTATTTGCCTCAATGACTGGCGTCTATCAACACCAGTCGTTAATTGTGGTCAGAAGTTCATGCCCGTGCCTCAAGCACCTCAGACATGAGGTTGCTGCATCAACCTAATAGCGCTATCAACTAATACCCCGTTCGCCTCCAGCGATTAACCCAATAATATGCAAGGACTTCAAATGATAGAGTGTTTAGGTTACAAAGGACCAATAAGTTTTAAACTGACCGAAAACCCGATCCACACAAGGAATCGTAAAACCGACCCACACAAGGAGTCCATACCTGAGTAGTCCCAACTGGACTAGAAAATGTTTACCAAAGTTGTCTCTAATCCGAGACGCATGCTTTTGAGAAAAAGAGTAGTGAAACTCACCTTAATGTGCAAGCAAAAAGGAAATCCGAACCGCAAGTAAAGTATGCTATCGACACCCTAACATAAGTGTCACTAAGTGAGTATAGGCGTAATATAGTCCGCACCAGTATCATATAAAATAGAAGCAAGAGTGTCGTTCAAGGAACACGTACCCGTCACGACGTTGTTATCGGTCCTAGCCTCCCCAGAGCCAATCACGAATGCTCTACCACGAGCCCCATTGTTGTTGTTCCCGTTGTTGTTGTTGTTGTTCCCAGTATTGGTGGTGTTGTTGTTTCCGGCCCTGTTACCACCACCGTTGTTGTTGTTACCCCTGTTGTTGCCATTACCATTACCGTTACCATTCAGTTGTGGGCAGTTCCTCCTGAAATGGTTTTCACTCCCACATTGGTAATAACCTTTACCACCACCCTGCTGTTGCCCTTGCTGTGTAGCTGGCGGATTTCCCGGGATAAACACCCTGCAGTCCTTCTACTCATGACCCATCTTGCCGCATCGTCACACTTAATGTTGCTACACGCCCCAGTGTGATGCCTACCACACCTGTTGCACTTAGGTAAAGTCCCCTCATAACCTCCCTGGTTGTTGTTGCGATTGTTACTACTGTCATGGCTGTCATGTTTCTTATTCTGTTGCTGCTGCTGACTGCCATTCCCTGGGGGTTTGCCAGATGCATTCTCCCACTTCCTCTTGTTTTCATTGGTACCAGAAGATGAAGCACCACGAGGAGGTAATAATCCCTCTTCAACCTTCTGATCAGTCAGCTGATGAGCCATTCGAATAACCTGCTGAATGGTATTGAGGTTAGCAGCAGTGACCATGTTCTTGATTTGGGGCACCAAGCCCTTGATATACAACTCGATCCTCTTGTAGGGCGGGTTGGAGTAATTTGGGCACATTGTCGCCAGTTCATGCGATCTGGTGGTGTATTTCTCAATTTCCGATCCCACCATCTTCAGATTGAGATACTCAGTTTCTAACTTCTGGATCTCGTCTCGAGGACAGTATTCCTCCTTCATCAGTTCCTTGAAATCTGCCCAAGGTGTTGCGTTAGCCACTTCCACACCTAGCATCTGCACTTGAGAGTTCCACGAGGTTAATGCCAAGTTTTCGAGAGTAGCAGTGGCATACTTCACTCTGTCAGCTGGTGGACAGTTACACATAGCGAAGCAAGATTCCAGTTTTTTCGAACCACCGTAGTAGCCCGACAGCCCCTTCGGATCCACCAAAGTTATGAGGCTTGCAGTCCATGAAGGACTTGTAGGTGCAGGCTGGAGGGTGATGCCCAGGTTGACCTGAGTGTAAAAGTGAAGAAACCACGAATGAATAAAAGAGCGTAACGTTGGAGTATGGAGGAAAGTTTAAAGCAAGATAGAGTTACCAGCTTGAAAAGCTACGAGGGCTTCCACCACTCTGTCATTGATAAGTGCATTCAACTCCGCTTGAGTCATGTTGATGTTGCCTCTCCCGTGTCCTCTTCCCGCCATAGTAATTCTACATTTACACTATACTCATGAGAAAACAATAATATGTCCCACATACAATCGTTCACACAGTACAAGTAAACTAGAATATAAATAACATGCGCGAGAATAGAATAAAGGAATCAAAATAAGAATCCCATCATAGAAATAAAGAATCCTCAAGTCTCACAACGATAGGGAGAAACAAAAGTCACAATAATAATGTATACGAATACTAAATATATATATATATATATATATATATAGAAGAAATCAGTTGTCGTCGCGCTCCATGGAGATGCATGAGCCCTCATCTTCGCTCTCATCCTCGATCTCTATCTCTAATGGCTCCTCCTCCTCAGGCTCAAACTCTTCCTCGAGCGCCGTATCCAATGCTGCCTCGAGAGCATCAAATCCCCCAACTGCAGGCTCTTCCTCGGGATCCTCTTCGGGATCCTCCTCTGGATCCTCCTCTGGCTCTACCTCTGGTTCTGCACCATTTTGAGCTAGAGCTTCCTCAAGCTTGTTACTGACCAGGGTCAACTCCTCCCTTAACAGTGCTGTCTCCTGAATAGCAATCGATTTCTCGTGCCTATCTTCTGCAGCTTCCCTTTCAACCCTTTCCAATTTACTATTAACCCTTTCCAATTCACCAAACAAGTGGTCGATTTCTCTTTCCATGCGTTTAATAGATCCATCAGCATTCTGCCTCCAAGACTGAAATTGCCTCACGGCATTATAGGCATTCTCTAGCTCTGTATGCACGTGCCTAACCATCCCTGCCAGAGACCTCTCCAATGAGTCAATAATGGGAGGGACCTGAGCTGGCACTCCGTACCCTACAACCCACGAGTGTAACATATCTGTGAACCACACCCAGCGATTGGTATTCTCATCCGGGTTCCCTGTCTGAGCTGGTTGTTCACACTGTCACACCCTCAAATTTCCACTGCGGGGTTTATACCGCGAGGCGCATGACAAACCAGGATCCCATAGCCATAAGTCACAGGAACGAACTCTAAATGCCCAAACCATTTAGTCCGTTTTCAAAAACCAAGTTTAGTTAAGCTGCGGAAGCGTAAACCAAATTTAAACCTTTCTAAAAACTATGCGCAAAACAATGCGCCCAAATTAAAACCATACGAAAGCATAATATATAATTTATGTGTATGCCCGAGAGCCCAAATGCAGTGAAGTGTACAGTGCTTTCTAATCCTGGCACCGGAAGCTAACTACCTGCAAAAGCATGTAAATCGTGTGTCAACATAAAGCTGGTGAGTTCACAAAGTAATGTAATTGAGTATGTAAATGCGCTGATTTCCAAAACCACGTAAGTAAGTAAGTTGAGTTGGTGCCCAGCACCGTGTAACCACTAGTTCGTCGCATGTCAAGGGTAGCTAGCCCATTCATGATAACTAACACCGAATATACCGAACTGCTATGTACGTGTAGCCACAAAAGTGTGCCGCATGCTTGATATCATTGTCTATCCACAATGATAAAGTTTCGTTAAGTTATAGTTCACGCCCGCGCTCCCCGAGCCGGTGTGAGGTTTGTAAGACCTAATAGCGCTATCAACTAATAACCCGCTTGCCAACCCTGGCAACTCATTCGGTACGTGAGGACTTACAGATGATAGAGATGGTTTAGTTCATCAAGGACACAATTGCGAACTAGCAAAGTAACCGACCCACACAAGGATCCATGGCATCCCAACCCGGGATGTGTAAGTAGTCCCAAACCGGACTAGAAAATGTTTAGTAAGTGTCTCATACCTGAGACGCATGCTTTTGAGAAAAAGAGTAGTGAAACTCACCTTAGGTTGCACGTGAATGATCCAAATCCCTCAAACAGTAACGAGCTACCGACTCCCTATTACAAGTGTCACTAGGTGAGTATACGTGCATAACCAACACATCATGTAACTCGTTTGTCCAAAACTTCTAAAGTTCAAATCGTGTAGTGACACCTAGTGACTCTTCATGCACAAGTAAGTCCTACGTATCCCGTTGGTGATCATAATGATTATTATTAGTTTTATACCTTATACACATCTCCTATACGTATTCATATAAGTTCATGTCAAATACATATCATATAAGACTCCAAATAGTTACATAAACACATAATACACAATCTGCGTTTTTAGGACAGATTGTGCGCCACAAAAACCAATTTATTTAAAATACTTAATCAACGAATTAAACTCCCATATTTTTACTGAATATTCTTTGGGATTCATTTAATAACCCATATTTTTGTTTTGTCTCAAAACCAAACACAAAAATTATTAAAATTCGTACAACACAGCTATGTCCAGAAAATTTCCACAACAGGTCAGTTTAGTAGAAAAATTTCCAAAAATTGTGTATTCATCCAAACGGGATGAATCCCCTTGGAAAAGTCGAGTTTTTCCAATGTTGACCTACTGTAAAAATTTCGTAACTTAATTCCTTGTAACTTTCAAGTTATGACCATTTAAAGTTGACTCAATTTACAAATCCGAATTTCTGATATGACCTCTAATCAAATAAAATTCCAAAAATGACTCAAACGATGTCCAAATCTGATGGTTTTGCCCATTATGAAAATCTAAGACTATGTACATCACAATCATGCAAAGAAATCATCAAAACCATCAATGTACCAACCCATTACAGCCCCTACAAAACATCCAAACGAATCTGCCAGAAATTGAAACTTGCACTCCTAGTAATTCACAAACCCTAGTTTTGCATGAAAGCCTCTATTACATGTATAACACATATTATCATGATCAACACATATATTAACATAGAAAAACACATATATTAACATATGAAAACCCTAATCATGGCTACTAACAACAATCATCATCATCATCATCAAAACATAATCAACATTCAAGAACACCCTCTTATACATATTTGCGATTCTAGCATGCATACTTCCTAAAATTTTTATAATTTTTCCAGCCTAAAAACACATCATTTAACATGTAAAATGCAAACCTTGAATTGCTAGAGTCCCCAGAATCACAAGATGGCACCCGAAATTGCTTGAACCAGTGGAAGATTGATGAAAATTGGAATTGAAAAGGGGTTATGGGGGTTTGCTCTAAGTCCACGGGGCATGGGGGTGTGTAGGGTTTGTTTATATATTTTTTTTTATAAATAATATGCTAGGGTTAGGACCATGGGCCCAGGTTTCGGGCTCTAGTGATTTTTATCTGATAAGCTTGCCCAATAGCCCTATCTAACTCTCGCGATCAATCCCGACAATAATAATCATATTAACTCATATAAAATTATTGTTTTTATCAATTCATATTATGTTTATCATAAGTGCACATATCTCATAACGTTTACGTACAGTTTACTAACACACAGTAGTTCACATAAACATGTAATCCACATAAACATGTAACTTCACGTTCATCATAATTCAATTGTACACATTATTGTATATGCTAGACAAATCACCAACGTTCGGGATACAGGACTCGTGTGTGTGTCAAAACAAGGATTTTCCTATTTATAACATATGTTAATATCTTCTAACATATGTTAGACCTCCTTAACTAACCCTAGTTAAGTATTTAACCACGTATGAGTATGTAAGTTAACTAGAGTTCAGTAAAAGCGTTAACCTGAAAATGCGGGGTATCACGTCATCCCCAAGTGGAAAAGAATTTCGTCCCGAAATTCAGCAAGTAAACAATAAAGCCAGCTAGAAAAATGTGTGCTTGGTTCCCGGATGTCACATCATCCCCAAGTTGAAAGTAATTTCGCCCCGAAATTCACTTTGAAAGAGCTGCTTTATGTTTAGCGTTCGATCTATGTTCATGTCCAGGTTCAGAAAAGAGGTGTGGGTATTTAAGCCGCATTTGATCTCTGCGTTCCCACGTGTATTCCGGTCCTATACGGGAATTCCATTGTACGTTAATAATAGGTATAGTGTTTTGCTTGAGTTTCTTGACGCCCCACTCAAGAATCTCCACTGGTTCTTCCATGAACCGTAGCCGATCGTCCACCTGGATCTCCTCCAGTGACACCATCAGTGTTGTATCCAACAGGCATTTCTTTAGATTCAATGCGATACGTGGGATACATCATGTACCCCACCGAGTTTATTACACGAGTTTAACTTGTAAGTTACCGGACCAATTCTTTCGACAATCTCGAATGGTCCAATGTATCGCGGGTCAACTTCCCCGTTTTCCAAAGCGTATTGATGTGTGAAATGTGTAGTAAATAAATCGGTCAAGTTTTTGTGACATCCGTCACTTTTCATTGTATTCTTTTAATTATCTGTACGTTTTATCGCAATTAATAAACGTGGCATTTTTGAACGTTAAATTCGGGTTCGTTTAATCTTATGAGATAATAATAATAATAATAATAATAATTATATATATGTTTGAGGCCCACCAGACTAGCCTACACAAGCCCAGCCATAAACTATCCCAGCCCGAACCCTATACCAAGCCCATTAACCAAGGCCCAACCCCCTCCCTTGGTTTGTAAAAAAAGAAAATAATTATATGCTTTGGCCGGGATTCGAACCCGCGCCAAAGCCACACACTCACACAAACATAACCAACTGAGCTGAGCCTTCTATCTGATTAAACCCGGACACTCATTTATCTTATACGCGTTTTAAAACCTGCAGTTTTGACTTGGAAAGTCAACTGCCTTGGACGCGTCTAACAATCAATCAAGATCAATGCTTGATTGATCTATAATTGGCAAACCAAAGTGATTACCGGCCTATTACAACTCGTCTACACGTCAATTAACATCGGATCGTTGACCAATTTTGAATTCAAACGCGTATGATAATTAATCAAGGTCAAACATTCCAATTGAACTCACCTTTGATCCTCAGTATAAATAGAGGTGCTACGAACCTTAACAACTCGCTCACTCATCTTCCTAAACCTCCAATTGTTCTAAACATCTCTGTTGATTTCCTTCTTGAACGACGTTTGACTTTGGTCTTTGACCAGTCAATTATCCACGATTACACACTGTAAGCTTAATGTTCTTGATGGGTTTTATTCACCGGCGTTCACTCATCAAAAGCCCTAACATCAATTGGGCCAATGATGAGTGAATTGCATTATTGAAATTCTAGGGTTCGTGAAATCTGAATTGGGGATAAACTTGAATACGCGTATGATATTTATTAAATTCAGAACCAGAAACATCACAACCACCGGCCTAGGCCAAGTGGTTGTGACCTTGTGCCAACCCAGAGGTCACCCGGGTTCGAGTCCCGGCTCTGACCGGTTTTGTTTCTTTTCTTTTCTTTTCTTTTAAAAACAAACAATTATATATATATATATATATATATATTAAATCCTTTTAAATCTTTTAAATTCATTTTAAAATATCAAAACTATTTTATAAATTCTAAAAAAATTACATTTGTTTAATCTGATATAAAAGTTTCATTTATAATTTTTATTTTTCAGAAATTCATTTATTTAATATTTATAATAATTAAATCATTTTTATACTATTAGATTTATAAAAATTCATTTATATATCAAAACAACTTTATTAAATTCTCCAAAAATTATCCTGACTTTTTATAAAGATAAACTTTACTGAAATAATTTTTAATTCAGTAAAATCATTTATTTTATATTTTTAATCAATTTTTGTTAGATATAATCATAATTAAATCATAATAAATCCAATTTTCATCATTTTTGCACCAAAATTTTACACAAATTATTTTTAATCATTTAGGACAGAAATATGATTTTTAAAATAAGAATTCTTTAATTTTAGTATTTTTGAATATTAAAGTTAAATGTTGGCTATTTATAAATAAATAGATTTAAAAATCTATTTTAAATGAAATAATTTTATAAAAATTATTTCTATACTTCAAATACTTTATTGAGTATATTCTAAATTCAAATTTCATTAAAAGACTTTTATTTATTTATTTATTAAATCTCTCATAATTAATAAACAATTTGTTTATTAAACAAACAAACGTTATCCCCAATTCGAAGCCCTAGAAATACAAGTATCTTAGAGTTATTTCACTCACACATTATCAAATACTTTAGGTTAATCATTTGGGAGAAATCTCAAGTTCATATATCGTTGTCCAGTCCAATTTCAAGTTACTACGTGAACAGTGAGTATTTCCTATCCCCTTTTTGTCTTTATTCACTTTTGGGGTGTTACATGTACACTTATACAAATTACATATACAAGTTTACATTTTTACAATACAATTCTAGTACTATGTGCATTTGCTTACAAACGTGCTTTATGCTTAGACACTACATGTAGAATACATTTGTACTTAGTGAAATCATTAACATTGTACAAGCCGACCTTAACATTGGATAGCGCTATTTGGATTGACAACCCGCCTAGGTTGATTCTCCCCCTTTTTCATCGGAGAATCCGTGGCCATTGTTAAGTTATTATCCACTTGTTGGATAAGTACACTACAGTTCATACAGTACATTATACAGTCACAGGGTTGATTTCGCTCATTTGTTTGATACATGGTTTACATATTTGCACTGTAGCTTGCACTTGAATTGTATAACTTTTAATCTACTATATATATCAAAACTAGGAATGCTCACCAACATTTCTTATGTTGACCAAACCTATTTTGTACATGTTTCAGGTGCAGTTTGATCAAGAAACTTTTAGCGCTTTATTATGCAGTTATTTCATTATTTAAGACTTTGTATTTTTCATTTTCCTTGTAAGACAATTATTGGGTTTTATTTAATAATATTTACATTTAAGTACCATGTGCTTTTGAACAATCGTCACTACGTGACACCTCGATGATTCCGCCATCGGTTGGGGTGTTACAGATTGGTATCAGAGCCATGGTTATAGGGAATTAGGTTATTAGAATGCCTTTTAGCCTAGACTATAACCGAATTTCAACTTTCAGGTACAACACTTCCTAATTTTCATTACCCTTCACTTTCCTTCCTCAATCTTTCCCTTTTCTTCTCCTTTTCTCCTCATCTTTCATCATGACGTATAGAGATGGTGTCCTACAAGGAGTGGAAAGACTACATCATCATGGAGCGGGAGCAGTACCTTTTATGAAGACACTCTTAGGCATAATGCCTACTCTTATTTTTGCTCCTTCAAAGTTGTTGAACTTTAATGAGTGAGGACACGTGCAATCTGGAAGGGTGGACGCCTGTACACTGGGTTTTCTGGCATAGGCAAGCATAGCGCATAAATCCATTTACGGACCTGTTATGCTTACCTGGGGATTCCTGGAGTGAGTGTCCACTTATAGGCTAAAGCATGTCTTCTTTGATCACCATTGGGCTCAATTTCTTTGAAAAGTCAACGTTCTTGTTGGGCCTTATAGCTAGACAAGGGCAATCCAAACATGTTATACAGATATTTCAAATGATATACCTTTATTTCACATACGATATCTTGTGATCATAACTCTTATGCAATATTACACTTACATTTATTAATCTCATAACTTTTCATTGACTGTCTTGTAGATGTCTGCTCGCCGTATGCTCCGTGATGCTAGCCAACGCACTGTTCGTGCCTCTGGACAACGTTCTGATCGTCGCCTTGCTTCTCTTGTCGCTGAGCAAATTGCTGCAGTGATTCCGAATCTTGTTAGTGAGTTAACCCAGAACAGCAACAGTACCAACACTGAGGGTGCAACTCAATCTCGGTGTACCTTCAAACACTTCAACTCATGCAATCCCACGAAGTTTACTGGAGAGGAGGGTGCTACTGGCCTCCTCCAATGGTTTGAAAGTATGGAAAGTACCTTCGTGAACAGCGAGTGTCCTGATAACCTCCGCGTTCGCTATGCTACCAGTGTCCTTCAAAAGGGGGCATTGACCTGGTGGAATGGTGAGAAGCGTAATCGGGGCGCTGATGTTGCTCTATCCTTGTCTTGGACTGAGGTCAAGGAACTTATGATCGCCAAGTTCTGCCCTAGGAATGAAATGAGGAAGCTAGAGGAAGAGTTCCATGGGTTAAAACAGGACAGTGGTGAAAATCTTGCATACAACACTCGTTATCATGAGCTCAGTATTTTGGTTCCACACATGGTTACCCCAGTCTCTCGAGCAATCGAGAAGTATATTGAGAGACTGCCTGACCTAATTCAAGATGTAGTCACTGGAAGCAGACCCACTACGGTGGAAGAAGCCATTCAGCTTGCAGCCTCCTTGACTGACAAGCACGTCAAAAAGGGAAATTTGGTTAGGAAAGGAACCAAGAAATCAACTGAGAAGACCCCCACCCCTACTACTGAATCATCAAGAGTTGCTGTAGACAATACCGGTTCCAACACTAGGAAGCGGAAGTCCAGGGGTAGAAACTATGCTGTTGTGGCCCCAGTAACTCAGGCTCCAATAGCCCAGGCTCCAATGGCTCAGGCTCCTCCTGTTAAGAAGGTTTATAGTGGAAACTTACCCAAGTGTGCCACCTGTCAGTACCATCACCCCGCAAATTTTCCTTGCCGCCACTGTACCACCTGTGGTAGGTATGGTCATGTAGCTGCCACATGTCGATCTACGTTTCGACCTCAACCTATTAATGCTCAACCTGTTAATCCTCAACCGGCTCGCCAAAACCCACAACCTATAGCATATGGTCGAGCTTGCTTCAATTGTGGTGATCCGAACCACTTCAGAAACCAATGTCCAGCACTTGTCCCAGCAAACCATGCGGCAAACCCAGTGGCTCGTGGTCGAGCTTTCAACATCAATGCAACAGAAGCTCAGGAAACAAATGACGTGGTGAATGGTACGTTTTTACTTGATGGTCGTTATGCTTCAATTTTATTTGATACTGGTGCGGATAAAAGTTTTGTGTCATTAGCATTCGAACCTCTATTATCTCACACTCGCTCTAGATTAGGAGCGCCTTTCACAGTCGAGGTCGCAGATGGTAAACCCATCTCAATCGATTCTATTATTCAGGGTTGTACTCTTAGCCTTAACGAACATGACTTCACCATTGATCTTATACCCATGAAATTGGGAAGCTTTGATGTTATCGTGGGTATGGATTGGCTTTCTAAACATCATGCCGAAGTTGTCTGCTTTGAGAAATTTATTCGGTTTCCTCTCGCATCGGGTGACTTTTTACGGGTTTATGGTGAGAAACCATCCAGTGGTCTTAAACTCATGTCTTGCACCCAAGCACAGAAATATCTACGCAAGAAATACGTAGCTTTCTTGGCCCATATTGTGGAAAAGAAAGGTAAAGACAAAAGTATTCAAGATGTTCCTGTTGTCCGTGAGTTTCCCGAAGTTTTTCCTGATGATTTACCGGGACTTCCACCAGTGCGTCCTGTCGAATTTCGTATTGATCTTGTACCTGGTGCTACGCCCGTTGCTAAATCTCCATACCGCCTTGCACCTTCCGAGATGCAAGAACTTGCGAGTCAACTTCAAGAGTTGGCAGACAAGGGTTTTATTCGTCCCAGTTCATCACCTTGGGGAGCTCCAGTCTTGTTTGTAAAGAAGAAGGATGGATCTTTCCGTATGTTTATTGATTATCGGGAGTTGAATAAACTCACCATTAAAAACCGGTACCCTTTACCCCGCATTGATGACCTCTTTGATCAACTTCAAGGTTCGACTTGTTTCTCAAAGATCGATCTTCGTTCGGGATATCATCAGCTAAGAGTCCATGAAGACGACATTCCAAAAACAGCTTTCCGTACACGTTATGGGCATTACGAGTTTATGGTCATGCCTTTTGGGCTAACGAATGCACCCGCTGTCTTCATGGATCTCATGAATCGTGTGTGCAAGCCCTTCTTGGACAAGTTCGTAATTGTTTTCATCGATGACATTCTCATTTACTCTAAGACCAAATCAGCCCACGAGCAACACCTTAGACAAATTTTGAGTCTTTTGAAGAATGAACAACTGTATGCCAAATTCTCCAAGTGTGAATTCTGGCTTAAAGAGGTTCAATTTTTGGGACACATTATCAGTGAAAAGGGTATACACGTGGATCCAGCTAAGATTGAGGCTGTTAAGAATTGGATTACACCCAAGTCTCCCACGGAAGTTCGCTCTTTTCTTGGCTTAGCGGGTTATTATCGTCGATTTATTCTCAACTTTTCCAAGATTGCTTTACCTCTCACTTCCTTGACCCATAAGGATAAACCATATGTATGGGGACCCAGTCAGGAAGAAGCATTCCAGACTTTGAAGCAGAAACTGTGTGATGCTCCAATCCTCACCCTACCGGACGGCAGTGAGGATTTCGTGGTTTACTGTGATGCCTCTAATCAAGGCCTTGGTTGTGTTCTCATGCAACGAGGCAAGGTTATAGCATATGCATCACGACAACTGAAAAACCATGAGAAAAATTACACTACCCACGATCTTGAGCTCGGAGCGGTCGTCTTCGCACTTAAGATTTGGCGTCACTATTTATATGGTACAAAATGTGTGATCTTCACTGACCACAAGAGTCTTCAACACATTTTCAACCAGAAAGATCTGAACATACGACAACGACGATGGGTCGAGTTGTTAAACGACTACGACTGCGAGATTCGCTACCATCCTGGCAAGGCGAATGTTGTAGCCGACGCCCTTAGTCGTAAAGGTCATGCCCAGCTTTATTGTGCTCAGGTCCAGTCTGATATCAAACTCCGCATCATTGAAGCCCAACATATTTCTGTTACTGAGGGCAACATGTACGAAGAAATGTCGTGTGGAGCCGAAAATCAGTTGGAAACCAAAAATGGCTTACTTTATTTCATGAACCGTCTTTGGATCCCTGATCGTGACAACCTGCGTACCTTCCTCATGGACGAGTCCCATAAGTCTCGTTATTCCATTCACCCTGGTGCAGATAAGATGTATCAGGATCTGCGTACTTTGTATTGGTGGCCCGGTATGAAAAAGGACATAGCCCTTTATGTGGCTAAATGCCTTACTTGTTCTAAAGTCAAAGCTGAGCACCAACGTCCATCTGGTTTACTTGTGCAACCAGAAATACCAGTGTGGAAGTGGGAGAACATTGCTATGGACTTCATCACGAAGCTTCCACGCACTACTCGCGGGCATGACAGTATCTGGGTTATTGTCGATCGTTTGACCAAATCTGCTCACTTCCTACCCATTCGTGAGACCTACACAGCTGAGAAACTGGCTAAGATTTACATCAGTGAGATTGTCAGCCGTCATGGTATTCCTCTAGACATTATTTCCGATCGTGATAGCTGGTTTACTTCTCGCTTTTGGCAGACATTTCAGTCCGCACTTGGTACACAACTGAATCTTAGCACGGCTTATCACCCACAGACGGATGGTCAAACTGAACGAACCATCCAAACATTGGAGGACATGCTTCGAGCGTGCATCATCGACTTTGGGGGTAATTGGGACACGCACCTACCCTTGGTTGAGTTCTCGTATAATAACAGCTACCATTCCAGTATTAACATGGCACCATTTGAGGCACTCTATGGTCGCAAATGTCGTTCCCCTGTGTGTTGGAGCGAGGTTGGTGAAACACAAATCACCGGTCCCGAACTGATACAAGAAACGACAGACAAAATTCACCGCATTCGTGAGAACTTACAAGTTGCTCGGAGCAGACAAAAGAGCTATGCCGATCAAAGGCGCAAGCCTCTAGAATTCCAAGTCGGAGACATGGTACTTCTCAAGGTTTCACCTTGGAAGGGTGTATTTCGGTTTGGAAAGAAAGGGAAACTTGCACCACGATTCGTAGGCCCTTTTAAGATCCTTGAACGAGTTGGGAAGGTGGCTTACAAGCTCGATTTACCACCGGAGCTCAATAATGTTCATCCAACGTTTCATGTTTCTAATCTCAAGAAGTGTTTGGCTGAAGATAACCTCCATGTTCCTTTAGAGGATATTCAGATCGACGAATCGATGCGCTTCATAGAGAAACCTGTGGAGATTATGGATCGTGACGTTAAGACACTTAAGCGAAGCCGAATTCCTATTGTAAAAGTCCGTTGGGAATCCAAACGAGGCCCAGAGTTTACTTGGGAGCGTGAGGACCAAATGATGTCTAAGTATCCTCACCTCTTTCCAGAGACTACCACTTGAAGGAATTTCGGGACGAAATTTCTAAAAGTAGGGGATGCTGTGACATCCGTCACTTTTCATTGTATTCTTTTAATTATCTGTACGTTTTATCGCAATTAATAAACGTGGCATTTTTGAACGTTAAATTCGGGTTCGTTTAATCTTATGAGATAATAATAATAATAATAATAATAATTATATATATGTTTGAGGCCCACCAGACTAGCCTACACAAGCCCAGCCATAAACTATCCCAGCCCGAACCCTATACCAAGCCCATTAACCAAGGCCCAACCCCCTCCCTTGGTTTGTAAAAAAAGAAAATAATTATATGCTTTGGCCGGGATTCGAACCCGCGCCAAAGCCACACACTCACACAAACATAACCAACTGAGCTGAGCCTTCTATCTGATTAAACCCGGACACTCATTTATCTTATACGCGTTTTAAAACCTGCAGTTTTGACTTGGAAAGTCAACTGCCTTGGACGCGTCTAACAATCAATCAAGATCAATGCTTGATTGATCTATAATTGGCAAACCAAAGTGATTACCGGCCTATTACAACTCGTCTACACGTCAATTAACATCGGATCGTTGACCAATTTTGAATTCAAACGCGTATGATAATTAATCAAGGTCAAACATTCCAATTGAACTCACCTTTGATCCTCAGTATAAATAGAGGTGCTACGAACCTTAACAACTCGCTCACTCATCTTCCTAAACCTCCAATTGTTCTAAACATCTCTGTTGATTTCCTTCTTGAACGACGTTTGACTTTGGTCTTTGACCAGTCAATTATCCACGATTACACACTGTAAGCTTAATGTTCTTGATGGGTTTTATTCACCGGCGTTCACTCATCAAAAGCCCTAACATCAATTGGGCCAATGATGAGTGAATTGCATTATTGAAATTCTAGGGTTCGTGAAATCTGAATTGGGGATAAACTTGAATACGCGTATGATATTTATTAAATTCAGAACCAGAAACATCACAACCACCGGCCTAGGCCAAGTGGTTGTGACCTTGTGCCAACCCAGAGGTCACCCGGGTTCGAGTCCCGGCTCTGACCGGTTTTGTTTCTTTTCTTTTCTTTTCTTTTAAAAACAAACAATTATATATATATATATATATTAAATCCTTTTAAATCTTTTAAATTCATTTTAAAATATCAAAACTATTTTATAAATTCTAAAAAAATTACATTTGTTTAATCTGATATAAAAGTTTCATTTATAATTTTTATTTTTCAGAAATTCATTTATTTAATATTTATAATAATTAAATCATTTTTATACTATTAGATTTATAAAAATTCATTTATATATCAAAACAACTTTATTAAATTCTCCAAAAATTATCCTGACTTTTTATAAAGATAAACTTTACTGAAATAATTTTTAATTCAGTAAAATCATTTATTTTATATTTTTAATCAATTTTTGTTAGATATAATCATAATTAAATCATAATAAATCCAATTTTCATCATTTTTGCACCAAAATTTTACACAAATTATTTTTAATCATTTAGGACAGAAATATGATTTTTAAAATAAGAATTCTTTAATTTTAGTATTTTTGAATATTAAAGTTAAATGTTGGCTATTTATAAATAAATAGATTTAAAAATCTATTTTAAATGAAATAATTTTATAAAAATTATTTCTATACTTCAAATACTTTATTGAGTATATTCTAAATTCAAATTTCATTAAAAGACTTTTATTTATTTATTTATTAAATCTCTCATAATTAATAAACAATTTGTTTATTAAACAAACAAACGTTATCCCCAATTCGAAGCCCTAGAAATACAAGTATCTTAGAGTTATTTCACTCACACATTATCAAATACTTTAGGTTAATCATTTGGGAGAAATCTCAAGTTCATATTTCGTTGTCCAGTCCAATTTCAAGTTACTACGTGAACAGTGAGTATTTCCTATCCCCTTTTTGTCTTTATTCACTTTTGGGGTGTTACATGTACACTTATACAAATTACATATACAAGTTTACATTTTTACAATACAATTCTAGTACTATGTGCATTTGCTTACAAACGTGCTTTATGCTTAGACACTACATGTAGAATACATTTGTACTTAGTGAAATCATTAACATTGTACAAGCCGACCTTAACATTGGATAGCGCTATTTGGATTGACAACCCGCCTAGGTTGATTCTCCCCCTTTTTCATCGGAGAATCCGTGGCCATTGTTAAGTTATTATCCACTTGTTGGATAAGTACACTACAGTTCATACAGTACATTATACAGTCACAGGGTTGATTTCGCTCATTTGTTTGATACATGGTTTACATATTTGCACTGTAGCTTGCACTTGAATTGTATAACTTTTAATCTACTATATATATCAAAACTAGGAATGCTCACCAACATTTCTTATGTTGACCAAACCTATTTTGTACATGTTTCAGGTGCAGTTTGATCAAGAAACTTTTAGCGCTTTATTATGCAGTTATTTCATTATTTAAGACTTTGTATTTTTCATTTTCCTTGTAAGACAATTATTGGGTTTTATTTAATAATATTTACATTTAAGTACCATGTGCTTTTGAACAATCGTCACTACGTGACACCTCGATGATTCCGCCATCGGTTGGGGTGTTACAGTTTTAAAAATGGAAAAACCTACAAAACCACACACTACCGGCAAGTGTACCGGTCGAAAGTAGTAAAGTAAATAAGTCCGAGTATCGAACCGTGGACACAGTAGTAGCGGCTCTCGGTACTAAACTTTCGTCGAGTCCTAGTCTAGTAAATTGAAGTGATGATGATTTAATTAATTACTAAAAAAAATATAAAATTAAAGTAAATAAAATACGAGCAACTCAACAAGAAAACGAACAAGTAGAACTGGATGAGATCAAGTAATGAGAAAATGGCTACCTAAGTAAGAATCAAGGTGACTGACTTATAGCTGTCGGGATTGGATAAATGATTTTGGCTACCGGGATCTTAAGATACACTAAGCTAGACCAACACTGGAACGCGAATCACTCTCCAACATGTCGCAATACTGAATCTAGGGAAGTGTGTAAACTCACCGGTCTCGGGTTCAGATCACCTCTCGGTCTCTCCAAACTATGCTAAGGTATCCTAAATCTGAATGTCCTCTCGGCCCCCTCAGAAACAATACATCCGGGATGTGTAAGGGATGCAAGGGATAGTTATTCTAACATGTTTCTAACACAGGATGCTAACAAAACAGGCACGCTAGGGGTGACTCACTCTCGTGCAGACCACGGTCCCGAATACCTACCAAGCTAGACACACTGACACCTAATCTCCTCTCGGTCTCAAAGGTGGTAGAATGCTAAATTACCGAATAATTAATTAACTTGTTTCTAGGGTTTACTACGTCTAGCAACCACAAGATTTATCAAAACACCAAGTCTAAGATAATCACAAAACCCTAGATCAAAAGATACAAAATCAATTAAACTAGAATTTAGCGAAACAAGTATTAATATTCAGATATCAAACACGCATATACAAAAGAAACCTTATTAGAAAACCTTTACCAAAACATTATCCAAAACATAACATAGATCCAACCCGAAAACTATTATTCAATTGTCACCCATCATCAATACCTAGGTAGCACTAAATGATTAGCTCCTCATAGTCATGGAAAAAAGATAAAAACATAGGTTCAAAATAATATATAGTCATGGTACTAATATTTATAAACACAAAGTAAATAAATATAAAGCCAAAGATTATTATAGTCGAACCCGTGCCTTCAATCTTGAACCCGTGCCTTCTTCCTGCTGTGTGAATCGACTTGTTCTTTTTGCGGCTGCTCTGCTTCTTTGATAAAAAAAATATGTGCCGTGATAATAATATCTCCTGGCCGCTGTCCTCTTCTTGATGATGAATGTTTTTCTTTCTTCGATGGCTGTTTTTAATATCTTTCCATCCATGTCACGTAGGGTTCTTTTTTGTTGGGCTTCACTATCATTTTTTTTCTTGCTTTTGTTATTTACGTAAGTCCAAGTGTGTAGTCCATCTTTATTTATTTTTTATTACTATTATTATTATTATTATTATTATTATTATTATTAGTATTATTATCATAGTAGATAGTATTATACTCCGTGCTCTAGACTCGGGTGTTCTTGACTTGAACAAAGTAGCTCGTTTACACTCCAACGTCTATGAACAACTGCTCTCAAATGTTCGTGTCCCGATTAGAAATCATTCGTTTTGTGCTCATTATCCACGAACACCTATAAAATAATAAAATATATAAATACATAATAAAAACGACACGAAACTAATAAAAATCTAATAAAGCGCTAAAATAAATAAAATAGACAAGTACAAGCCTAAAACTAATAAAATACTAATAAAAGGACTCAAAAATGACTACAAACTACAAAGGAAATCAGATGTGTTTTGCAACACATCACGTATCACCCCTTCCAAGGTGACACCTTTAATAGAATCTTGTCCCCAACCTGGAACTCCAAAAGGTTTCCTACGCTTATCAGCGTAGCTTTTCTGTCGATCACGAGCAGCAGCAATCCGGTTTCTGATTTGCACTAACTTCTAGAAGTTTCATGCATGAGTTCGGGACCTGTTAGCTGGCTATACCCAACCTCAGTCCAGCAGATGGGAGACCTACACTTGCATCCATAAAGTGCCTCAAAAGGCGCACACTGTTTCGAAGTGTGGTAACTGTTATTGTAAGAGAATTCGATTAAGGGCAAGTGCTTATCCCAATTGTTACCAAAGTCCACCACGCACGCTCGTAGCAGATCCTCTAATGTTTGGATGGTACGTTCACTCTGTCCACCCGTCTGCGGGTGATAGGCTGTGCTCATATCAAGACGAGTTCCTAGAGCATCTTGGAGAGTAGTCCAGAAACGAGAAGTGAATCGCCCATCGCGATCAGATATAATGGAAGTAGGCACCCCATGCCTAGAGACTATCTCCTTGATGTATAGGTTCGCCAGCTTCTCTAACGAATCCGTTTCCTTTATTGCCAGGAAGTGGGCCGATTTGGTTAAACGGTCCACGATAACCCAAATCATGTTATGGCCCGTTGGCGTTCTAGGAAGCTTAGTAATAAAATCCATGGAAATCCCATCCCATTTCCACATCGGAATCTCTGGTTGTTGGAGTAGGCCTGAAGGTTTTTGATATTCAATCTTAACCTTCGCATAAGTCAAGCACTTACTAATATAAGTGGCTATCTCAGCTTTTATGTTTGGCCACCAGTAAAGAGTCTTAAGATCTTGGTACATCTTGTCCGAACCAGGATGCACCGAATAGCGAGTGGTATGTGCTTCATCAAGCACCAGTTGTCTGAGATCCCCAACTCGTGGTATCCAAACTCGATCCATGAAATACTGCAGACCATCTGTTTTTAGTTTCAAGTGCTTATCAGCACCATGTAGGGTCTCGAGCCCGATGTTTTCTTCCTTCAATGCTTCACCCTGGGCTTCACGTATCTTATCAGGAAGATTAGAATGAATGGTGAGTTGCAAGGCTCGCACCCTTCCGGGTTTCGTTTCCTTTCGACTGAGGGCATCAGCTACTACGTTAGCTTTCCCTGGATGATACTTGATGGCACAATCATAGTCATTCAAAAGTTCAACCCAGCGTCGTTGTCGTATGTTCAGCACCTTCTGATCGAATATATGCTGAAGGCTCTTATGTTCAGTGAAAATTGTGCACTTTGTCCCATAAAGGTAGTGCCTCCAAATTTTGAGAGCGAAGACCACCGATCCCAGCTCCAAGTCGTGAGTGGGGTAATTCTTCTCATGAACTTTCAATTTCCGTGATGCATACGCGGTCACCTCATCACGTTGCATCAGTACGCACCCTAAGCCTTAGATAGACGCATCATAGTGCACTACAAAGTCCTCTGTACCCTCAGGCAACGATAGTATCGGTGCACTGCAAAGTTTTGACTTTAGTAGCTGAGAGGCAGATTCTTGGGCATCTCCCCACTTATAAGTAATACCTTTCTGTGTTAGGGCGGTGAGGGGTTGAGCGATCTTAGAAAATTCCTCAATAAATTTGCGATAGTATCCCGCGAGACCAAGAAATTGGCGCACTTCAGTAGGCGTCCTAGGAGCCTCCCACTTTTTGATGGCGTCAATCTTGGCGGGGTCAACATGTATTCCTGCCTCGTTGACCACATGCCCAAGAAATTTGACTTCTCGAATCCAAAAATCACACTTAGAGAATTTTGCATACACCTGCTCATTTCTCAGTAGTTCCAAGATTAACCGCAGGTGTTGCTCGTGCTCTTCCCTGCTCTTGGAATAAATCAATATGTCATCTATGAACACTATGATGAATTTGTCCAAATAAGGCTTGCACACACGGTTCATTAGGTCCATGAACACAGCCGGTGCATTAGTTAGCCCAAATGGCATTACCAAAAACTCATAAAGTCCATAACGAGTTCGAAACACCGTCTTTGCCACGTCCTCCTCCCGGACTCTCAGCTGATGGTATCCTGACCTCAAGTCAATCTTAGAGTATAAGCTCGACCCTTGCAGTTGGTCAAACAAGTCATCAATACGAGGCAAAGGGTAACGATTCTTAATCGTCACTTTGTTCAACTCCCGATAATCTATGCACATGCGAAAGCTCCCGTCTTTCTTCTTAACAAACAGAACTGGAGCTCCCCATGGCGAAGAACTAGGTCTAATGAAACCCCTATCCAATAGCTCTTGGAGTTGGGTAGATAGTTCTTGAAGTTCACCTGGTGCTAAACGGTATGGTGCGCATGCAACTGGCGCTGCTCCAGGTGCAAGGTCAATCTGGAACTCCACTTGACGAACGGGTGGAAGTCCAGGTAATTCCTCTGGGAAGACATCTGGGAAATCTCGGACCACTGGGATGTCCTCAATCTTGATTTCAGTTTTAGCTCGAGTACCTGATATGTTAGCCAAAATGGCTGGACAGCCCTTACGAATACACTTCTGGGCCTTCAGATAGGAGATGATGCCTACCATGGCACCACCACGATCACCCTGTATAGATAAAAGTTCTCCACTTGAGAGGGGGAATACGAACGATCTTCTCCTGACAGAGAATTTCAGCGTGTTGCTTGGACAACCAGTCCATGCCAACCACGAGATCAAAGCTTCCAAGGGTGATAGGTAGAATGTTGATGGCAAACGATTGCCCATCCAACTCGAGCTTACAGTCACGACGAATATGGGTTACCTCAACAGGCTTTCCATCAGCCAGTTCAATAGAGTATGGAGTATCTCGAAGAGTAGGAACCATCCCTAATTGTTTACTAAGTTTTGATGAAACAAAACTATAGTCCGCACCAGTATCATATAAGATAGAAGCAAGAGTGTCGTTCAAGGAGCACGTACCCATCACGACATTGTTATCAGTCCTAGCTTTCCCCAGGCCAATCACAAATGCTTTTCCCCGAGCCCCGTTGTTGTTGCTACCGTTACGGTTGTTGTTGTTGCAGGACTTATACCTCACACTATCCCACGTTCTCTTGCTATCACCAATAGTGGAAAATGAAGCACCATGCTTCAGAAAAGTACCATGATCGGCAGTCTCATCTGTGAGTTTGCGAGTCACGTGAAAGATTTGTAGGTGAGCTGCAGTGGCCAAGCCACAAATCTGAGGGGCCCACCCTTTCGGTATAAAGTTCGATTCATTTGTAAGGTAGGTTAAATAGATTTGAGCCTATAGTGGCTATCTCCTGTAGTCTGGTAGTGTAGGCGTCGATCTCAGACCCATCCGTCTTTATATAACAAAATTTCTAGATTTCACCACAGGGTGTTACGTTCTCCTTCCAGGTATCTGTAACTCATCGAGTGTGCATGTAGCGTACATTACTCCATCCTGCCTGGGACAAATGCACATGGCAAAGACTTATACTATCGAAGCAATCAGACGGTCTCCTTCAGTTCCGTTGGAGTTATCGAGGTTTACAACCAATAAAAGGCTTGAAAATACGATGTGCGTTCAAGGTATAAGAAAGTTCAAATGTGGAAGTCAGGGGAAAAGAATGATTTAGCAAAATAGATCTTTACTAGCTTGGAAAGATGCGAGGGCCTCAACCACCCTATCGTTGATCATAAGAACTCAGTCTTATCTAAGTTAGCAAAGGGAAATGAAAGAAAAGATAGGTAAGAAAAGGTAAGAGCCAATCGTCGCCATGCTCTGTCTAGATAGTAGAGCCTTCATCCTCACTTTCCATGTGCTCGTCCTGCTCAGGTTCCCCTTCCATCTCTTATCCTTCCTCTTTTGCGATGTCAGTGTTATATGGTTCTCATCACATACAATCTCCTTCTCTAGTCCTATGTGAACTAGTTTAGTGGTAAGCTGTACCACTCGTTCCTCCAATCGTGGCTATCAGCCATTAGTAGGTTTCATCCTCCCTTGTAATGTTGCATTACATCGCAGGCTTTACGTAACTCCCCAAGAGTGTGTGTAACAAGTCCCGATCTAATGTGTTCCCATGAATCTACCATATACTTATGAGTAACAGGGAGATGCAGTCATACGTCCGCCCGCTCATACTAGGCGTAAGGTACTAAAGTAAGAAATAAGTTCTATATGCGCAACCTAGTCCCGTCTGAGTTTCGAATGGGAGTAAGAAAGATCAAGTAACAAGGAACGAAAACTAATTGTCTCCTTGCCCAGTGAAATAGGATAAGTCTCAGTATTCGAATTCCTTCATAGTTGACTTAATGGTACCACGTCATGCGCATCGTGCAGCTTCCTGTGTACGTGCGCCACAACGCTCGCAAGGGCTCCCTCCCTTGTACTATAGTTGTCTCCTCGTCCATGAGGTTAGTTAGGATATTACTCCCAGTAATGCGCCACCTGGTGTAACCCTAGGTTCCCACCATTGACGTGTTAAGAATTAAGTCTAGAACTAGAAGATAACATATCTCCTGAAATCATATGTTGTAGATATATGTAGCTAATAGCTAGTTGTGCACTTAAGTTGTGAGTGTACTTATGCTATGATGATTATAGACTAGACTCAACATGCAGTCCTAGTTCACTATAACCAATGGATCTGATACCAATCTGTCACACCCTCAAATTTCCACTGCGGGGTTTATACCGCGAGGCGCATGACAAACCAGGATCCCATAGCCATAAGTCACAGGAACGAACTCTAAATGCCCAAACCATTTAGTCCGTTTTCAAAAACCAAGTTTAGTTAAGCTGCGGAAGCGTAAACCAAATTTAAACCTTTCTAAAAACTATGCGCAAAACAATGCACCCAAATTAAAACCATACGAAAGCATAATATATAATATATGTGTATGCCCGAGAGCCCAAATGCAGTGAAGTGTACAGTGCTTTCTAATCCTGGCACCGGAAGCTAACTACCTGCAAAAGCATGTAAATCGTGTGTCAACATAAAGCTGGTGAGTTCACAAAGTAATGTAATTGAGTATGTAAATGCGCTGGTTTCCAAAACCACGTAAGTAAGTAAGTTGAGTTGGTGCCCAGCACCGTGTAACCACTAGTTCGTCGCATGTCAAGGGTAGCTAGCCCATTCATGATAACTAACACCGAATATACCGAACTGCTATGTACGTGTAGCCACAAAAGTGTGCCGCATGCCTGACATCATTGTCTATCCACAATGATAAAGTTTCGTTAAGTTATAGTTCATGCCCGCGCTCCCCGAGCCGGTGTGAGGTTTGTAAGACCTAATAGCGCTATCAACTAATAACCCGCTTGCCAACCCTGGCAACTCATTCGGTACGCGAGGACTTACAGATGATAGAGATGGTTTAGTTCATCAAGGACACAATTGCGAACTAGCAAAGTAACCGACCCACACAAGGATCCATGGCATCCCAACCCGGGATGTGTAAGTAGTCCCAAACCGGACTAGAAAATGTTGAGTAAAGTGTCTCATACCTGAGACGCATGCTTTTGAGAAAAAGAGTAGTGAAACTCACCTTAGGTTGCACTGAATGATCCAAATCCCTCAAACAGTAACGAGCTACCGACTCCCTATTACAAGTGTCACTAGGTGAGTATACGTGCATAACCAACACATCATGTAACTCGTTTGTCCAAAACTTCTAAAGTTCAAATCGTGTAGTGACACCTAGTGACTCTTCATACACAAGTAAGTCCTACGTATCCCGTTGGTGATCATAATGATTATTATTAGTTTTATACCTTATACACATCTCCTATACGTATTCATATAAGTTCATGTCAAATACATATCATATAAGACTCCAAATAGTCACATAAACACATAATACACAATCTGCGTTTTTAGGACAGATTGTGCGCCACAATAACCAATTTATTTAAAATACTTAATCAACGAGTTAAACTCCCATATTTTTACTGAATATTCTTTGGGATTCATTTAATAACCCATATTTTTGTTTTGTCTCAAAACCAAACACAAAAATTATTAAAATTCGTACAACACAGCTATGTCCAGAAAATTTCCACAACAGGTCAGTTTAGTAGAAAAATTTCCAAAAATTGTGTATTCATCCAAACGGGATGAATCCACTTGGAAAAGTCGAGTTTTTCCAATGTCGACCTACTGTAAAAATTTCGTAACTTAATTCCTTGTAACTTTCAAGTTATGACCATTTAAAGTTGACTCAATTTACAAATCCGAATTTCTGATATGACCTCTAATCAAATAAAATTCCAAAAATGACTCAAACGATGTCCAAATCTGATGGTTTTGCCCATTATGAAAATCTAAGACTATGTACATGACAATCATGCGAAGAAATCATCAAAACCATCAATTTACCAACCCATTACAGCCCCTACAAAACGTCCAAACGAATCTGCCAGAAATTGAAACTTGCACTCCAAGTAATTCACAAACCCTAGTTTTGCATGAAAGCCTCTATTACATGTATAACACATATTATCATGATCAACACATATATTAACATAGCAAAACACATATATTAACATATGAAAACCCTAATCATGGCTACTAACAACAATCATCATCATCAAAACATAATCAACATTCAAGAACACCCTCTTATACATATTTGCGATTCTAGCATGCATACTTCCTAAAATTATTATAATTTTTCCAGCCTAAAAACACATCATTTAACATGTAAAACGCATACCTTGAATTGCTAGAGTCCCTAGAATCACAAGATGGCACCCGAAATTGCTTGAACCAGTGGAAGATTGATGAAAATTGGAATTGAAAAGGGGTTGTGGGGGTTTGCTCTAAGTCCACGGCGCATGGGGGTGTGTAGGGTTTGTTTATATTTTTTTTTTATAAATAATATGCTAGGGTTAGGACCATGGGCCCAGGTTTCGGGCTCTAGTGATTTTTATCTGATAAACGAGCCCAATAGCCCTATCTAACTCTCGCGATCAATCCCGACAATAATAATCATATTAACTCATATAAAATTATTGTTTTTATCAATTCATATTATGTTTATCATAAGTGCACATATCTCATAACGTTTACGTACAGTTTACTAACACACATTAGTTCACATAAACATGTAATCCACATAAACATGTAACTTCACGTTCATCATAATTCAATTGTACACATTATTGTATATGCTAGACAAATCACCAACGTTCGGGATACAGGACTCGTGTGTGTGTCAAAACAAGGATTTTCCTATTTATAACATATGTTAATATCTTCTAACATATGTTAGACCTCCTTAACTAACCCTAGTTAAGTATTTAACCACGTATGAGTATGTAAGTTAACTAGAGTTCAGTAAAAGTGTTAACCTGAAAATGCGGGGTATCACACATACGGGTTCAAAGACGTGTTTTGCGAACTTCCAATAGGGCGATAAGAAGAGTAATTACGATGAGCGGGGTTAGTCATGTTTTCCTGCAATACGTTAGATCAGTATACGTATCCAAGAAATAGCTAGTAGTGTGCTGAGAATAGTGAGTGTACTAATACTTATGCTATGATGATTATAGTCTAGATGCAAATCCTAGTTCACTATAACCGATGACTCTGATACCAATCTGTCACACCCTCAAATTTCCACTGCGGGGTTTATACCGCGAGGCGCATGACAAACCAGGATCCCATAGCCATAAGTCACATGAACGACTCTAAATGCCCAACCATTTGGTTCGTTATTGTAAAAACCCAGTTTAAAGTTTAACCAAACCAATGAAAGTATAGCGGAAACGAATGAAAAATAGTAAATAAAGTCTGCGCAAAACACCGCGCCCAAAACCAAATAAATAGTAAATGTGCAAAATAGTTTAATGTTTGCGACCCATGATATGATGCATGACCTAACTGTGCTCCGTTCCTAGTTACCTGCAAAAGCATGCTATCGTGTGTCAACATAAAGCTGGTGAGTTCACTAAGTAAAGTAATTTAATATGCAAGTGCGCTGGTTTTCCAAAACCACGTAAGTAAGTACTAACATAGGTCCTCCAGACCAAAAGTTAAAAAGTTATCAGTTTAAGTGTGTCAGGGGTAACTAGCCCACTTAATGTAACTAAACAAAATTATTGGGACACCTTCAGGGAAATAGTTATTTGCCTCAATGACTGGCATCTATCAACACCAGTCGTTAATTGTGGTCAGAAGTTCATGCCCGTGCCTCAAGCACCTCAGACATGAGGTTGCTGCATCAACCTAATAGCGCTATCAACTAATACCCCGTTCGCCTCCAGCGATTAACCCAATAATATGCAAGGACTTCAAATGATAGAGTGTTTAGGTTACAAAGGACCAATAAGTTTTAAACTGACCGAAAACCCGATCCACAAAAGGAATCGTAAAACCGACCCACACAAGGAGTCCATACCTGAGTAGTCCCAACTGGACTAGAAAATGTTTACCAAAGTTGTCTCTAATCCGAGACGCATGCTTTTGAGAAAAAGAGTAGTGAAACTCACCTTAATGTGCAAGCAAAAAGGAAATCCGAACCGCAAGTAAAGTATGCTATCGACACCCTAACATAAGTGTCACTAAGTGAGTATAGGCGTAATATCGTTACACCACATAACTCGTTTGTCCAAGGCGTTTTAAACGTTCAAAAGTGTGTATGTGACGCCTAGTGATTCTACATGCAATAGTAAACCCTACGGACTCGTTGGTGAATGTGTTGGTTAAAATTAGTCTTCACATTCCATATGTGTCTCATACAAGTATACGTTCAGTTACACATCAATTTCATACAACCTAAGACCTCAATTTATCACATAAGCACATAATACACAATCTGTGTTTTCAGGACAGATTGTGCGCCATCAAAACCAATTTATTTAAAATAGTAAATCAGTGAGTTAACCTCCCAAATTTTTAATGAATTTTCTTTGGGATTCAATTAACAATACCTATTTTTGTTTTGTCTTAAATCCAAACACAAAAATAATTAAATTCGTCTAATACAGCTATGTTCAGAAAACCTTCCTAACAGGTCAGTTTGGTAGATAAATTCCCAAAAATTGTGTATTCATCCAAACGGGATGAATCCACTTGGAAAACTCAAGTTACTCCAATATTAACTTTCTGTAAAACTTTCACAACCCAACTCTTTATAAAACTTGAGTTATGATGTCTCAAAGTTGACTCAGTTTGATACCCGAAATTCTGACCTGACCTATTTTCAATGAAAATTCCAAAAACGACTCAACCGACGTCCAAAACACTTGATTTTACCCATTATGAAAAGCTAAGACCAGGTGTGATTCAACCATGCAAATAAAATACCAAAATCATCATGTTAAGGCCGTGTTACAGCTCCTACAAGTTCGTCTAATCATTCTGTCCAGATTTTAGTTTCGCCTAAATCATACTTTAATCGACTACCGTGTGCATAAAAACAATCAACAAACATCAATCATCATTCCCAAACATCCCTAATACTTATTTTGATCAGATTCTACTACTAAACATGCAAAGATCACAACTTTAAAGACCAAAACATCAATAACTTGCGCAACAAGTATCCTATGATGTTACTAATCGTTTATTATTACGTTTAATCCGTTTAATCTTCAAAAACCTCATGCTTTAATGATTATTAAAAACTTTCAGACCTGGACAAACTTTGTTACATGATTTTTATAACAAAACACAAGATAAAAGTGTAAGGAATCAAAGGTTATACCCTTAGCTCTTCGATTCGATCAACCGTGCGCCTTTGGAGCTTCCCAATTGATGATCTTGAGCCTTAGCAGGAGCTTTAGGGTTAATATTTCGTGTGGGGCAGTAAGGGGGCGATTAGGGTTGAGTTTAGGGGTTGCATGGGGGTTAAGGTTGCTTAAATAGGTGTGAAAGGCGGTTTAGACCCGTCAGATGAATCCGAGCGGCCGCTCACAGGCCCGAGGCCCGTGTGAGTGTCCCGTTTCGTCACCCGACGCGTTATCGTTCGACGTTTTCGTTATTTCGGACCGTAACAAGTGCAACCCCATGCGTTAAGACCCTAATCAACCTCATGCTCCACTTTTAGTGATTTTTATTAACGTATTCGGTTTAGGTTCACACAATCACGTATGGTTTTCACATAAGTTTGTCAAATATCACAGAGACACATAAGTTTATTATTCACCAACGTCCGAGGTTCACTAATCATGTACCCGATATTAACTCACAACAATGCACGTGTGTCCTATCTAGCTAACCCTAGTTGAGTATAATGTAAGGAACGTAACTAGAGTTTAGTTAAAGTGAGAACCTGAATTTGCGGGGTATCACAAGGGCAAGAGGCAACTGTGGTCTGTGGAGGATAGTCGGTTGTTGTGTTGGTGGTTGATAAAATGGTAGTGGTTCCGGCGGTCACATGTTTCTGTTTTTTTTCTTTAGAGCAGGATCAGAATACTGCTCTGATACCATCTAAAATTCTAGCGGAAGCGTTTTGTATTTGGTTTATGTTTGTTGGTTTGGCCTTGCGGCCGGAGGCCGCTTGGTTTCTAGCTGGCGACTCTCAAACCGGCTCGTGGATTTGTATAAAAAAATAAAATAGAAATGAAGGATGTTTAATAGATTGATATATTTGCTTGGTACATTCAAATGAGGAGATTATCTCCTCTATAAATACATGAAGGAAATACATAAAATAGGAAGTAGCTAATCTTGGGACATAAGAGAAGGTGCTAGTCTTTGGCCATAATACATAGAGGCAAATATCTTGGACATAATGGAAGGAGACACAAATCTTGGAAGAGCATGGTGGAGGAGAACAATGAGGAGAAATTATCTCTAATAAATCAAACATACTTATGAGTTCTCATCCTTTTTGTATAAAAAATAAAGGCTTTTTTTTTTTTTTTTTCAACCTTTGTGGTATAAGTTGCATCAAGTTTGAAAACCAGGATATATTCATACGCAAAAGCCACCCACGTCCGCAATTACAGACAACGCTAATGACCCGAGCCGTTATCAATTTTAAATGAAAACCCATGACTCACTCGTAACATTCTATCACGAACAAGACTCTGACCGGCGACCTCTCTGTTGCCGAGAAAGTCTCATTTCTAAACAAAAAATGGTTCCTGAACTTGTGAGCACACCGGAAAAAATGTCGCCGGACCCTCGCCGGATACACGCCGGCGTCATAAAAACCCTGACCACCACCATCACCGCCGAGTACCGTTTCCACCTCAACAACCTCCTAAATCTCTACTCCAAATCCCACCACATCACCTACGCCCTTCGTCTCTTCAACCAAATCCCATCACCCAACGTCGTCTCATGGACCTCTCTTATCTCCTGTCACTCCAACACCCCTTTAGCCCTAACCCATTTCATCTCCATGCTCCGTCACCCCACTCTCCCCAACCAGCGCACGTTAGCCCTCCTCCTCAAAACCTGCGCCTCCCTCTCTTCCCTCCCCTTTGGCCTCCAACTCCACGCCCTTTCAATCAAACTCTCCATCGCCTCCCAACCCTTTTCCGCTTCTGCCCTTATTCATTTTTATTCCAAATCTCAACTTCCCGACGATGCCCGCCAAGTGTTCGATGAAATGCCGCAACGAGACCCGGTTTGTTTTTCGTCGGTTATTGTTGGGCTTGTGCAGAACTCTAGGCCTGTTGATGGTTTGGTTTACTTTTCTAGGATGAGAGGTTGTGGTTTTGAGTCTACGGAGTATAGTGTGTCGGCTGCGTTGCGTGCGTCGGCGGAATTAGCGGCTTTGGAGCAATGTAGGATGGTGCATGCGCATTCGGTTGTTAATGGGCTTGATTTGAATGTGATAGTGGGGACTGGGCTGGTGGATGGGTATGGGAAATGTGGGATGGTGCATGAGGCGCGGTTGGTGTTTGATGGGATTGTGTCGGTTATGAATGTTGTAGGGTGGAATGCGATGATGTCTAGCTACGCGCAACATGGGGATAAGGATTCGGTTTTGGAGCTGTTTTCTTTGATGGAGGTTCGCGGTCTTGTGCCTGATGAATATAGTTTTTTGTCGGTCATGACGGCTTTTTGCAACAAGGGTTTAGCTGACGAGACGGAAGATTGGTTTAGGAAGATGAAAGTAGAGTACAAGTTAGAACCGTGGATTGAGCATTACACGTGTTTGGTGGGTGCGATGGGTAGAGCTGAGAGGTTGGAAGAAGCGAAAAGGATTGCTTTGACGATGCCGGAGTATAAGGCTGATGCTGCAATGTGGAGATCTTTGTTATCAGTCAGTGCACATCATGGTAATGTTGAGATGGTCAAAGAAATGAGTGAAAGATTACAAGAGCTTGACCCGCAAGATGATTCGGCTTATGTGATTGCTGCCAATGCTTTTTCGGGCGCTGGAAGGTTGAATGAAGTGCAAGAAGTTAGAAAATTGATGAGAGAGAGGAGGGTGAAAAAGGAAGGTGGGTTGAGTTGGATAGAAGTTTGTGGGCAAGTTCATGTCTTTTTAGCAGGAGACCGCCGGCATGAACTAACAGAACAAATTTACACAAAATTAGCCGATTTAATGGAGAAAATACTCGAATTAGGGTACGTGCCTGTTTACGATCAAATGCTGCATGAAGTAGGGAAAGAGGATAAGATAGAAGCACTTTGGTATCACAGTGAGAAATTGGCGCTAGCGTTTGGGTTGGTTGCTGACGTGGCACCACGAGGAAAGGCATTGAGGATTGTGAAGAATTTAAGGATTTGTAGGGATTGTCATGAGGCGTTTAAATATATCAGCAGAGTAGTGGAGAGGGAGATTATAGTGAGGGATGTTAACAGATACCATAGGTTTTTGGATGGTGGTTGTAATTGTGGAGATTATTGGTGATTTCTGCATGAAAGGAAGTGTCCTAGATAGCATTACACACGCCTCAATGTGTTTCATCTTCAGGAAATTAGCGGTTTTCGTCTTGCGTGATTTGGGATGATTTCATTTGCAGGTATGGTATGGTTCTTGTATACAGTTTATTTTTTCCAGCGAAATCAACTTTTGTTGAACAACCATAAGGTGCATTTAGTATCAGGCTAACTTCTATTTTTATATTTCTAACTAACTTTAGATTAGGTGTAAAATGGAAACTAACTTATAATTTAAGACTGTGGTTAAAGGCGTCAAAGGCGCGCTCGGGTGGGCGAGGCTCAGCCAAACCGCCTAGGGTGCAGCAAGGCGTGCATATGCACTGAATAGGTAAAAACCCGGCCTGAACTGGAAAGAAACCTGTCTAAAACAACTAAAAATTGTTTGAAGCATCTAAATATGGTCTGGGACTAGTCTAAAACATTCCTCAACAACCTAAATCAGTCTAAAACAAGTCTACAAAAGCTAAAAATGGCCTAGAATTTCTAGTCACCTTGTTGTGATTTCAGGTGTGTTTTATAACCAAGGCCTGCCTTGGTTTTATAGTGAAACGGAAGTCAAAACAGCTCAAAAGAGTTCTAACAAAAAATAAATTTCATTGAACGTCTTTAGTGCACTATAGTATAGATTTGTATCCATTCTTTATTATTATAAATTTCATAGATGCATAATTGGTTGATGTCTTATAACTGATGTAGGTGCCTTGTGTCAGAAGGGCTTGAAGCGATTATTTTTACTGCTGATGGCGATATGTGACAAGCGTTGATCAATTTACAAGCAACTTATGTTGGATTTTGAATTGTCAACCAAGAAAATGTTTTCAAGGTATCAAAGTCTTTCATGCTTTTCCCAATCATAGATTATAGAGGTTGCAAAATGGGCCGTGGGTGCCATGTAGGTTTCGGTCGACCTGTGAGTTTTTGTGCAATACTTTTTTATAAATAAATAACTAGCATGTCAAAGGCTCAAAGCTATACTATTTTGTTTTATGCTTTATATGTACACGTTGTGCAACTTTTGACCTTTTTGACTCATTTCCTTGTAAGTTTTTTTTTTTTTTTTTTTTTTAAAAATTCTACCTGCTTGACTTGTTACAGATAAATCATATTTTGAATTCATAAGTAGATTGTCACAATCACCATTTTACTATCTCTGATGATTTGCATTTAGTGTCAAATAAACCATGTTACTTGATTGGGTTTTCACTTTTCATGTGTGCATCCAGCCTCATCCCTTGCATGTGAACAATATGGTCTACAGCGTGATTGAAGGACGATTTGACGATGCAGAGTATCTGAAACTGGAATTCATGAAGGTAACAAAAATACAAAACAAGATAGTAACATCGCAATATTCTCCAGATCAATTTTATCAACAGGAGTCAACGTGTGAAAAAAACGGTTTATGTCTGGTTAATGTTGCCGATAAAACCTAACCACTTCTGACATTAAGCTGTTTAATCCTTTAAAGTCGCTAATTTCAACTGTTTAAGAGACCAAACCATTAATATGTTCAAAGTTTTTTATCCAACATAAACCCCGACTTGTCTTGGGCAGATGTTTAACCGGTGAGGCCAAGCAGTTCATGAATTAACATGAATCGGTGTTGTTCTTATGAATTGTTTCCAGAAACACATATTTCTAATAGAGTTCATAATGCAATGGATTATGAGACATTAATAAGCACCTTCTATATTTTTATGCCTTGGGCTCCTCTTAAGAGTGGGCTCATTCTTGTGCAGCTAACAGAAAGTTTGTATCATAAACTAGCCATAATTTGAAGAACATTTCGAAATGGAAAACTGACTAGACCAGTATAAGATAAGAGTGTTTGTATCATCAAACCGGCCCGTTTTGACCGGTGCAGCCGACACCTCCAACCCACCTGCTCTGGTATGCTTGTAGGTCCCTAGGAGTTTACTACCGATCGATACGAGGTCACAAACTAGTCAAACGATGCAGAGATGCGTCAACGATGCATTTTTCAAAACCGTAGTTAGCTGTTTGGTACCGAATTTCAAATACACAATATAAACTGTTTATACGATTTGTCTCGGATTCTTGTAGCAGAACTACTGTTGACCATGCAACTAACATTACCTATATACTTAAAACATAAAGTCGGCGTCGACAAAAAAACTGACGTCAACAAGAGTGTTGGTTGACACATCTTCTGCCACCCCTCAACTTTTAAGCTAATTGCAACTTCAGTCCCCTTACTTTATGTTTCAGTTAATTGCAAATTTAGTCCCTCTACTTTCCACTGCCACCCCCTCATGTTTCAGTTGATTGCAACTTCAATGCCCCTACATTTGTTTTGTTTTATTATCGGTTTCACCGGCCAAATGTTTGTCGTTGCGCGCCGCCGCAACACGCGGCGGGTAAAATTGCTAGTTTCAATGTTAAACATGGCAATTACTATATTATATTAATTGATGGCGGATATTGCATTATTAGAAAGATCAAACTATCATTTCTTAAAGAGATTGTACATGATTAGCATTATTTAGTTGTGTAAACGATGCAGAGCGGCTCGACAGCTACTCGGGATTGGATTGAATCGGTAAAAAGCTTGAACAAGTCGAGCCTTAACGAGCCCGGGTCTGAGCTCAAGCCTGAAATGTAACTCGTTTACTTATCGAACCCAAGCTCGAGCTTTACATATAAAGCTTGTTTAGGCTCGCAAGCCTAAACGAGCTCAAACAAATTTTATATTATTTTTTGTATATATATAAAAAATATGTCTTCTATTTAACATTGGCGAGTGGCTTGTTTAAGCTCTTGAAGCGAGCCCGAGCCATGCTTTTAGGTTGGTTAAAATTGCTTTTAAATTACCTTGAGCCGAGTCGAGCCACATTCGAGCTCGTGGGTTTTACTTTTCAGCCGAGCTCGATCTCAAAACACAGCTGTAGATGGTACCAAATTAAGAGATCTTCCCGTCTTCTATCCGGAATATATCAATAATACATAATCACACCCAAAAAGAAAATAAAATAAAGTATACAACTAGTTAAGAAATTGCGTACCAAATGCATGTCAACTTGTAGATTAGGTGTGATAAACAAGAGAAACTAATTTGTAACATTAGAGTGATAAGAATATCTTTACGCAAAAAAAGAAACAACTCAAACTTCATGAGGATAATAAATTTGCCAAGATAAAGAAAAACTTGAAATACGGTATCTAGAGTTGCTACCTTCTTCGTAACACCAAGAACATAATTATAATTTAATAAGATAAAATACTTATTTATTGTCTTGTGTCATTCATATAATTGAGAAACTAGTGAGGTGTCCGCGCGTTGCGACGGGTAATATAATAGCTAGATTAGTGATTTTAGGGGTGTGAACAGGCCAGTATTTTGGTTTGGAGCCGTAACCAATACTAAAATTTCCGGTTAAGGTGTTTCAAAAGCCGATTGGTTTTGATTATTTCGGTTTTGGTTTATCAATATATAAATGATCCAAGGCAGAGCCAAGGTCAGCTCGGCTCATTCATTTGGCTCGACCAACATTACACTTTTAGATTAGTATTATATACCTAGACAATAACATACGGTTGCAAACTTTGATGGATGAACTTCTTGAAATCCAAATAACAAAGAAAAAGATAAAAGACAGATTGCACTATTACAGTATTGTTATTTTGTTTACCATTAAGGTAGATTGGACTTGTGGTAGTCACATCTTTCACATTGCTTATGGTATGAAATACTTAATATTAGACAAGAATGAGGGATACTAAAATTATTTACGATAGTTATAGCACTACAATACAAAGAATGAACGATGGTTGAATTTGAGGAAAAGATATTCACATGTAACTCATCGTTGGTCATTGTTGCATAAGAATCATTCCTTGTGCGGGTAGATGATAAATCTAGACAAATAAAGCTCTTCGACAACCGAAAAAACAAAATATGCAGTAAAACAATATGAGAATGGATTTATTTTAACCAAAAAATGAAGTACTAATTACATCTTCTTATTTAAAATAACTCCCATCGTTCATTCCATACTCATCTTTAAATAACTAGACGCGAGCTCTAGAGTGTTCAAAGGATTTGGATGAGACACTGCCTCATCAATCTACGTAATTTTTGCGACCCGAATTTGAATAAAACTATTAAACACGCTACAGATTCAGATGACGTTAATGGTTAAACACTCACGCATGCATCGGGGTTAGATCACAACTCCCATAAATTGAAGACGCCTTGTTATAATCAGACAACTTTCCATCCCTGTAAATTAGAAACAAAGTTTACATGTCTTATATATATACAAACTTTGCAGTGCCACCAACGGTTATATGTTTACACTTGATCTTCAAAACTTTTTCAGGCACATGTTCCTCTATAGCCAAACATCACCTCCACTAGAAATCCAAGTGTCGGAAACTTCAAAACACATTAATTACATAGAATCAAAGATATATTCATTTAATTTCACAAGTGGAAGCCCGAACATGCCACCGACTCATTTTGTGGCTTGATTGCGTTCTTGAAGGTGAAAATATCGCTTCGGAATTTACAAAGGTTTGTAAAGTTGTGAATCTTGGGCTCCATATTTTTAGGGCTCGTTTCTCATCCTTAAATGATAAGTATGATGGTCATTTTATATTGATACACAATTCGAACTGAATGAGCATATGTTTGAACTAGGATTGGCTCGAATATAAGGAAACTAGCAGAAAAATATTGTTTGGACCCGACTTGGTTTTGCTCGTTTTCACTCGGTTTCAACGGCTTCTCGACTAACACATACAGAAGGAATGAAGGCGACAAGACGACTAGCAAATAAGGTAGTGTGTTTCTCCGATTAAGGGTTCTCGCCTCTCCGAGCGACGAACTGCCATGCTATTAGGGTTCCACTTCTCTGAGCTTCATGTGACCTATAGAGTGGTTAGAGTGACAGATGCTCTGAGAAATTAGGAACGAATGGCATGGATAAAGGAGAGGTTAGGGGTGACTTGAGTAGAGTGGGTGGATAGTGGATAAAGAGGTTAATGACCTAGGGTTCTACATTTATACAAAATGACAAATTACTCGCCTCTCACAAAACTTCACTGTTAAAGATTTACAAGTTTTTATTGTTGTGTGAATAAATGTTTTATGCACATCTATCTTCAAACCTCAACTATATGTACACCATTCTCTCTCTCGCCAAACCTAGACCACCACGAAACAACCACTGGACAACAAAATGGTGGCAGTTTCCGACGCGCCTATGGCGGTGATACATCCCACGGCAACAAAACCTTGGGAAATGGAAAGTAACGGATGCAACAAAGTGGTGTTGGGTAACGGGTTAAAGTTGTACAGGAGGCGACAGAGAAAGGTTCTATGTTATGACCGATAGAGAAATGGTGGTGTTGTGTGGTAGGCAAAGAGAGAAAGAACAGGGATGTAAGTAAAAAGAAGATGAAAATGCTTGGTGGTGATTAGAGAGGAGAGAGCAAGAGAGAGAGAGGAGATGGAATAGAAAGAAGCTGATAATTGTTATTGACTCCATTTCCAATGCCTTTTATATTGTCATGTTGAGAAAACTACAAAAACGAATATAATATCGGTACTAATATTAAGACAGTACTTATTCGGTTATTCTCAAACGTACCGATTCTGTACGAGTACCCCGTACCAAATGTTGATCTTTAAAAAGAAAAGAAAAAAAGTACATGGCACCAAGTAAAAAGGAGTTTTACTAGAAAAACAATAGTTAAATGTTGGTGCATGTTAGCAAAATAGGGACTGTTCACGTTAGCAAAGTAGGACGGTCACGTTAGCACCAGAACACTATTAAAGTATCAAGTTTAACTATACAAGTCGTGATAGGTGCAAGTTTGTTTTGGTTTTGTAGCACGAAGTAATAAATTAATGTAATACAATAAGTTCTTCTAAAAGTAAATGAATGTAAAGAGTTTCTAAAAATTTTGATGCTTAACATTTTTGAACTAATTTCTTATTGAAATGAAGTTTTGTTAGAGTACATACTTTTAGCTTCTACAATAAAAATAATAAATTATTATAACTTAAATACATTTTTTGTCCATCATAACTCTTCGTTCAAGTGACTTTTTGTTAGGCCTATTGCTATACTAAGGCGCACAGCGTACCGGTACTATAACGGACTGAGTGGATACCAACCAAAAGCTCACCCCCAAGCAGGAACACTTTTGCTAGTTAAATTTATATATAATTAATACTTAGCAAATAACTATATTTAATATTCAATATTCTTTTATTTAAGATAATTAGAGAATGCAATCGGTCTTGTTTTGATTGGTTACGGTATCGAAAAAAGAGTCAAATACAATTTTGCATATTTGATTTATGAAATAAACTACTAAACACGGTTTATCAGAGAAAAACCAAAATTACTCAAAATTTAAATGTGCTAAAGGCCGTATATTATATACCGTATTTTATATGTAGTATAAATACGTATATTGTATATCGTATACTATATTATATATAGGTTTATACACATAGGGATATATATACATTATATATGGATAAGTTCAAATGAGAACTCGTATAAGTTGTGAGAACCATAAAAACTTCTACCATGTGTTAATCAAACTACATTGAAGGTCTAGAGGTGATACTATTTGGACACCCAAAAAGTTATTTGGACACCCTAGGTATGCCTCGTATAGCTCTATACGAGGCATATACACTTTATTGTCCCCCAATCAGACAACATTCTGACAAAGAAAAAAACCCTATATTCCTCGTATTGACCAATACGATGCATATAGGGTTCACGTGTGTCCTTTTCAGTCAACATGGCAGGCCAATTATTGGCCTCATATCCTTCGTATAGACCAATACGAGTAATATTAGTACGATGTCCGGTACGATGTAACATAAAGTAGCTGCCACTCGTACCCTATATTCCCCATATAGACCAATACGAGTCATATACACCCAAAGTTGATTATTTTCTTTCTTTTCTTCTTCTTCCCTTCCTTTCTTCTTCATTTTTCAAACTTTCATTTCTTCTTCGTTTTTCAAACGACAATTTTTTTGCGGGCTATTTTTTTCTCCAAAATGGCATGGTGGGCTAATATTTTCGATGAATCCAGTATTCCTAATTCTCACGAGACGACAGGTATTTCTAATTCTGAAGCAGCGGGTATTCCTTATTCACAAGAGGTTGTGTCTGGTTACAAAAAACCATTGTTGCCAAACCTGAACGAGCCGTTCTATGAACCCAATGTTGAACATTCATACGTAGGGGAAACCTACCAGCACTACGAGCACGATGGTGAGTATGCGTACGTACCGCAGTACTCTTCGTACGACCCAAGACAAAACCCGCAAGTTCGAGAAGAGCAACCCCACAACTCGCATGTTTCAGACGAGCAACCACGGTGTTCGCAAGTTTCGTATGAAACTGAACAGGATTTCGTTTCCCGAAAAGATTTGGTTACGTGGGTTAAGAAAATGGGAAAAGATAACGGTTACGTCATTGTCACCCGACGATCCAAAAAAGTTGATAATATGGACGTGAAGGTTTGGCTAGTGTGCAACCGTGGTCGCGAGCACAAGAGTATAGCCACCGAGAGGAAAACAGGCAGCCAAAAAATTGGTTGCCCTTTTCTAGTGATCGGGTTATATGACGGGAAACGTGACGCCTGGAGGGTACAGGTGAGGAATGCCGAACATAACCATAATCCTGCTGAATATCTGGAGGGCCACGCGTACGCAAGAAGATTGTCTCCCGAACAATTAAATTTGGTGGAGGTGCTGTGGGCGCAGGAGATGGAGCCGCGTAAAATCTGGAAAACCGTAAAGGGACACTTCCCGGAGAGCATGTGTGTTTTGAAAGATATACACAATGCGTGTCAAAAGATTAGTGCTCTAAAGAAACGAGGTGGATCACCCATGCAGGAACTGGAAAACCTGCTGGTTGAGAAAAAAATACACGTATTACACTCGGGAGGATCCTTTAAAAAATACGGTTGAGGACATTTTTTTTGTTCATCCTGTATCTTTCAAAATGTGGCGGGCGTTCCCGCATGTATTGTTGATCGACGCAACCTACAAGACCAACATGTACCGTTTACCGTTACTGCAAGTTGTCGGTTTGACGTCCACAAACCAGTCATTTTGTGCCGCTAATGCCATTGTTTATAAGGAACGTGAAGAAAACTTCATATGGGTCCTTGAGCATCTAAAGTCTATGTTGGAAGATTGTATGGAGCCGCGTGTTATTATAACTGACAGAGACCGGGCGCTTATGAACGCGGCTGACAAAGTTTTCCCAAATGCAAACAAATTTCTTTGCAGGTATCACATTTATCAGAATATTTCAAAACGCTGCAAGAAATCATTTACACACCCTGATTGGGAGGAATTTGCACGTTCATGGTCTACGTTATGCGAGTCTCCCACAACTCAAATATACGAATATAACATGAACAACATTTATAAAGCACTTGTTAGACATGGAAGGAAGCGTAAGTTTTTACTATTTTTATGTGTTTTAGGGTGTCTGAATAGATTTAAGGGTGTCCATTCTAATTATTATATATTTTGCAGATGTTTTTGATTATTTGTTTAATGAATGGCTGGACCAATACCATGAGAAATTTGTATCTGCCTGGACCAATAGATCAATAAATTTTCACCAAACTACAACAAATAGAGTAGAGAGCCAACATGCTGATTTAAAGAGATATCTTCCAGGCCCGAACAGTAGCTTGACAAGAATAGTAGGGTATATCGATGATGTTGTAGTAAAGCAGGAATCCCATATAAGGAAATGTTTTGAAGAAAGCAGAAACAAAATAATGAACGACCATAAGCGACTAGCCTTCCTTGATGAACTACGCCTTAATGTTTCCATCCATGCTCTAAACCTCATTGAAAACGAATTTTATCGGTTACAAAACTTGAGGACATTTGATTCAACATGTGGTTGCCAACTATACACGAGCTGTGGGTTAGTATGCGCATGTCGCCTCGAAAGATATATAAATAAAGGTATACGTACTAATCATTTTTACTTATTGTGTGTATACAACAAAATTTTTGACATAGCCTTGTTTAATCATCTTTAATAGGTCAAAAGATTGCGCTCGACTCAATAGACCAATTCTGGCGGAAGCTTGATTTTAGAGCAGCAAAGACAATAGAAGATGATATTAACGTGGAAGAAGGATTAGATGAGGTAAAAAAGAAAATTATGTCTCAACCCCCACAGGTGAAAAAAAGCATGTTGGCAAAGATTATGACGGTCTTGAACCCACTAAAAAGTAACAAAAAGCCCCCGATTGTACAACAAAATACCCGTGGCCGACCAACATTGAAGGTTCAAGAACAAAGGAGGAAGAAACAAGAAAAAGATAAAGCTCACAGTGCTGGAGACGCATCATTTGCATTATCGGAAAGCACTAGGTATCGTGTTACGAGCATGATGATGATGATGATGATGATGATTATTATTATTATTATTATTATTATTATTATTATTATTATTATTATTATTTATTATAATTCAGGTACGATCCTTCCCGGCACAGCTCCTATGTTCCGTCTTCACCGCACAAGTTCGATGATCCTCGACACAGCTCCTACGGTCTATCGTCACCGGGCGATTTTGATAAAGCCCGACACAGCTCATATGTATCGTCACAGAAATCTAAAGAAACAGCTTCCATAGTAAAATCCAAGAAGTCTGCAATGCGACGCGGTAAAAAAGCAGAGTCACCTGTTGATCATGGGTTTCCCTTGATCCAAGAACCTGAATCAATGAACGTTGTCAGAACATATAAGGAACATATTCCAGAATTTTTTACCCATATATATCCCGGATAAAGGATGTCAAGCCTGATGGTCATTGTGGCTATAGAGCGATAGCTGTGGGTTTAGGGATGGAGCAGAGCCAGTATATGTTTATTCGGCAACTAATTATAAATGAACTTCAAACCCACAAAGATATTTGGACAGAGATATTTGAAAGATTCTATACGTACGGAGAATATGAGCGGCAACTGCATAGAACAACCTTTATTGGGGTAGGAAGAGCACCCGAATCGAATTGGATGGAGATGCCTCATGCAGGACTCCTAATTTCTAACGCATTGGGAGTTATCGTTCACCTGTTAAGCGCTGCGCAAAGTCAGACTTTTTTCCCATTATTGGTTGGTCCAAATCAAGTGAAGGGCCCTCGTCAATTTATAACAATTGTATTTAATGGAAACCATTTTATCAACGTAGTACTATCAGGATACTATCCCATGCCAGCACCAAACCCCATGTGGAGTCTTTGCCGATGTGACGCAGCGCGGGAATGGGAAGAATTGTACACGGAACAGATTGAATGGTATAAAGCGCTTAAAGCTAAGAAACGGGAAAATCCTTCAATTGAGGATGTTGGTTAATTACAATCTTTGAGTGGTGAATAAATGTAAACTTCTAAAAATATTATTTGAATGAATAAAATTACTTTTTATTCATTTTATGTGTTTTATTAGTTAATTTTCAATTTTTTATAACTTATGTATACTAAAAAAATTATGTATTTTAATAGTTAATAGCTGAAAAAAAAAGTGACATAATTTTATGTATACTAAAAAAACTTATGTATTTTAATAGTTACTAGCTGGAAAAAAAAAAAGTGACATAATTTTATGTATACTAAAAAAATTATGTATTTTAATAGTTACTAGCTGAAAAAAAAAAAGTGACATAATTTTATGTATACTAAAAAAAATTATGTATTTTAATAGTTACTAGCTGAAAAAAAAAAGTGACAATATTCCTCGTATAGACCTATACGAGGCATACTCCAGTCAACATTTAGGCTGATATGAGGCTTGAACCCTATACGAGACCCTTATATTCCTCGTATAGACCTATACGAGGCATATAAGGGTCCACATTTAGGCTGATATGAGGCTTGAACCCTATACGAGACCCTTATATGACAAGTATTGTTCAATACGTTTCATATGCTGCCCTCGTATAGCTCATCGTATAGACCAATACGAGACACATGTCTGTCCATATCCCATCAGATCCAACTGTCAACCACTTGCCTCGAGATTTGATCATTATATGCCTCGTATAGGTCTATACGAGGCATACCTTGGTCCATATTATCCCCAATACGCAGGCTGTTGGTCTCATACGAGTCAACACATCCAGACAAAACCTCTCACCCACAGATCGACACGACCCGAATCAAACACACCCGAGTCAACACAGAGCTGACCCGACCCTCTTCAAACACACCCGATTCATTGCCTGGACCTAAGGTATGTGATTTTTAGCTAATTTCATCAATATTAGGATAGATTGTTGATATTCTTGATATTGTTTGTTGATTAGTTTTTATAAACCGGTTTTCTTTTTTTTTTTTGGATTTTTTATAAAATTTTGACTATCAATATGCCTCATACAAGCCAATACGAGGGATACCCGAATCGTTTTTTTTAATTGTTATTATTATTATTATTATTATTATTATTATTATTATCCGAAAATATTTTTATTATCCGAAAATATTTTTATTATTATTATTATTATTATTATTATATATATTATTATTATTATATATATTATTATTATTATTATTATCCGAAAATATTATTATTATCCAAAAATATATTTTTATTATTATTATTATTATTATTATTATTATTATCCGAAAATATTATTATTATCCGAAAATATTTTTTTTTATTATTATTATTATTATTATATATTATTGTTATTATTATTGATTGTTATTATTATTCTTATTATTATTTATTGTTATTATTATTTATTATGTATTTATTATTGTAGCAATGACGATTGAAGTTCGAGATGATGATGATCCCCCGGATCCAACAATCGCAACTTTTGATGATTTTCCATATTTAGTCGAAAACGAAGTGGAGGCAGGTTGTCCTTTTTCGCTTTATGCATCGTGTCGAGATGATGATGATCCATCGGATACCGCAACATTTGATAACTTTCCTACTATAGTCGAAAACGACGTGCAGGCAGGTTGTCCTTTTTCGCTTTATGCAGCGTGTCGCTGCAGATGAACCTCGATGGGGAGGAAATAAAGGTCGAAACGACGCTAATAAGAGCTCCGGATCAGGTTCAAACTGCAGATGAACCTCGATGGGAAGGAAATAAAAGTCAAAACGACCGTGTCGCTGCAGATGAACCTCGATGGGGAGGAAATAAAAGTCAAAACGACCCTAATAAGAGCTCTGGATCAGGTTCAAATTTTGTATGTAGAACCGCCTCCTATGTGTTATAAATAGGAGGTTGGTCTTAGTTATTAAGGTTGACCGCTACGTCGGTAATTTTGTATGTAGAACCGCCTCCTATGTGTTATAAATAGGAGGTTGGTCTTAGTTATTAAGGTTGACCGCTACGTCAGTAATTTTGTATGTAGAACCGCCTCCTATGTGTTATAAAACTCATTTTGGTTTTAGTTTACGTTTTTTATTTGCATTTGTGAATACAACTAATAATAATCAATAATAAAAAAAATAATCAATAATAATAATAATAGTAATAATATTAATAATATTAATAATAATCAATAATAATAATAATATTAATAATAATCAATAATAATAATAATAATATTAATAATAATCAACAATAATATTAATAATAATAATAATCAATAATAATAATCATATTAATAATAATCAATAATAATATTAATAATATTAATAATAATCAATAATAATAATAATAATATTAATAATAATCAACAATAATATTAATATAATCAACAATAATATTATTAATAATAATAATAATAATCAATAATAATAATAATATTAATAATAATCAATAATAATATTAATAATATTAATAATAATCAATAATAATAATAATAATATTAATAATAATCAATAATAATAATAATAATATTAATAATAATCAACAATAATATTAATAATAATAATAATAATCAATAATAATAATAATATTAATAATAATCAATAATAATATTAATAATATTAATAATAATCAATAATAATAATAATAATATTAATAATAATCAATAATAATAATAATAATAATATTAATAATAATCAATAATAATAATAATAATAATATTAATAATATTAATAATAATCAATAATCAATAATAATAATAATACCAATAATAATAAACATTAATCAATATTAATAATAGTAATAATAATCAATAATAATAATATTTTTTAAAGTTAGTTTAATGTATTTAAAAATTTATAAAAGATAAAAAAGAAAAACACCTATGGGGTGTAGACAAGTCCAACTGTATAGAAACAAAGCCAACATCTTTAAAACCTAACAAAAGAAGCTAAACAAAACCAAAAAACCGAAAACGCATCGTATCGGTGACAAAAACTGAGAATTTTTGTCACATTGGGTTGAGAATAATAAAACTAATTTTCTGTAATTTTTTTATATTTTTTTAAGTTAGTTTAATATATTTAAAAATTTATAAAAGATAAAAAAGAAAAAGGAAAAAACAAAGGTATGCTTCGTATAGGCCAATATGAGTCATATAATGGGCCGCGTATTGGGTTGATACTAGGCTTGTCACCAATACTGGACCCTTATATGCCACTATACGAGGCATATAAGGGTCCAGTATTGGTGACAAGCCTAGTATCAACCCAATACGTGGCCCATTATATGACTCATATTGGCCTATACGAAGCATACCTTTGTTTTTTCCTTTTTCTTTTTTATCTTTTATAAATTTTTAAATATATTAAACTAACTTAAAAAAATATAAAAAAATTACAGAAAATTAGTTTTATTATTCTCAACCCAATGTGACATAAATTCTCAGTTTTTGTCACCGATACGATGCGTTTTCGGTTTTTTGGTTTTGTTTAGCTTCTTTTGTTAGGTTTTAAAGATGTTGGCTTTGTTTCTATACAGTTGGACTTGTCTAAACCCCATAGGTGTTTTTCTTTTTTATCTTTTATAAATTTTTAAATATATTAAACTAACTTTAAAAAATATTATTATTATTGATTATTATTACTATTATTAATATTGATTAATGTTTATTATTATTGGTATTATTATTATTATTATTGATTATTGATTATTATTGTTATTACTATTATTATTATTTATTTTTTGATTATTATTATTATTTATTTATTTTTTATTATTGATTATTATTATTATTTATTTATTTATTTTTTATTATTGATTATTATTAATATTATTAGTATTATTAATATTGATTATTATTATTATTTATTTAAAATTGATTACCCTTATTTATTTATTTTTTATTATTGATTATTGATTATTGATTATTGATTATTATTATTATTTTTTATATATTTTTTTTTTATAATTTTTAAAGCAAAATTAGTATTTTTTATTCCTAAGTATGCTTCGTATAGCCCAATACTAGACATATAACAGGCCTAGTATTGGGTTGATACTGGGCTGACAACCAATACTGGACCCTTATATGATTCGTATTGCTCTATACGAATCGTATCAAGACCCATATCAGCCCCAATACGAGTCTCAGATCTGCCATACGAACCACACAAACACACACACAAACACACACACAAACGATCAAACACACCCTCAAACACGAACGTTGGTGGATCATCAGTGTATTAAGGTATGTTTTCTTTATTTTTTCACACGTATTGGTTAGATTTATTGATTAATTGATATAGGTTAGATTAGTGGGGCTTGAATTTGGGGCTGAATTGGGGAACTTAGATGGGATTCATGTGGATATGATGAATGAATATGCCTCATACAGGGCAATACGAGGCATATTCATTCATGAAACTTGATATTGGGGCTGATGAAGATGAACAGATCTGGGTTTGTTTGTTGAAGATGAATGAATATGCATCATACAGGGCAATACGATGCATATTCATTCATTGTTTTTTTTTTTTTTTTATTAATCTTTTACTTTAATAATAACAATAATAATATATATGCAATATTTTTATTAAAAAATATTTATTTTTAAAAATAACATTATTTTTTATAAATACCATATTTTTTTTAAAAATAACATTATTTTTTAAAAAATAACATTATTTTTTTAAAATAACATTATTTTTTAAAAAATAACATTATTTTTTTAAAATTTCATTATTTTTTAAAAAATAACATATTTTTTTAAAATTACGTAGTATGGCGGATATATTTGATGGCGAGGACGCGGACTTTGACGGGGAGGAGGGAGGAGGACCACCACCGCCGCCACCACGACAGGTTGACCCACTTCTGGGTCACCCGTACTTGGAGTTTCCTGCTGGCAGCAAGGCGTGGCACCGCTGTCAGAAGCTTAGGAGGATGCAGGTATTATTATTATTATTATTATTATTATTTATTCTTTATTATTTATTATTGTTATTATTATTATTATTATTTATTCTTTATTATTTATTATTGTTATTATTGTTATTATTGTTATTGTTATTAACATAATGCAGGTCGCGGCTCACAACTCCGTTTCTTATACTGCGTTGGAAGAGTTTGGTGAGCTGGCCCGGGCACGTGATATCATCGGCGTTGATACGCCCTGGAGCCGTATGTTTGATGGTGCCCATACTCCGACGTTTCGGGAGCTGACCGTGGAGTTCTTGTCTTCCTTTACTTTCACCCCACGACCAGCAGATCGACCAGAGGAGGACGATGATCCCGAGGATCCTTTCTTCGAGATCACATTCCGGCTTGCGGGGCAGACGTTCAGGATGTCCCTACGCTCGTTCGCGTGCCGTCTGGGGTTTTACACGGAGCCTGAGACGGATACCGCGTTATATCGAGATGCTATACGCGCGGCGTCTAGGCCTACGTTGCTTGGGTTTTGGGCGGTCATAGCTCCTGGTCGCCGGTTTCAGAAGGACAAGGGCAGGGTGACCGCCATTCGTGACCCCCTCCACCGATATATGCACCGGTTGATCGCTACGTCGATCCAGCCACGCCAGTCCTCCCGCGAGTGGTGCACGAGGACGGACCTCTTTTATCTTTACTGTCTATTATATCGGAGGCCGTGCGCGCTCGCGCGTTGTATGGCGGAGTGGTTTTCCTCGGCCATACACCGTCAGCAGCGGGGAGATTTATATGGTGGTGCGTATGTCACCATCCTCGCTCGTCACTTGGGGCTTCTGCCCGATGGTGACCCCCACTTGCGTCCTCCGCTCCAGCCATCTCAGTTGGATCGTAGGACGATCATTGGCATGCGCGTTACGCGCAAGTTCGCTGGGATGGGTCGGCGTTTTAAGAACGCTGAGGGAGAGCTTTTTGTGCCGGTGGAGTTACCGGAGGTCATCCCACCTTACCCTTGGGATATTGAGGAGGATATGGTGGAGGACGTGGATGGTCCGTTTGAGGTTGATCTGGAGCCAGAGGTAGAGGATGACCCGGCGCCTCGAGAGCCACCTCAGTACCCGGCTCACGTTTACCGGGGTGCCCCTGTTGATGTTGTAGAGAGGATGCGTCGTATGGAGCGCAGTATTCGTGATCTGCGTCGCGATCAGGAGGAGATGCGCCGTGGTCACGACGCTATTCTAGACTGGATGACGTGGCTGGCTGAGTCGGAGGCAGAGAGGAGACAGCAAGCAGGATTACCAGTCAAACCCCCACCAGCACCACGGCCACCACCAGCGCCACGTGGGCCAGATGATGCAGATCATTAGTTTTTTATTTTCTATGCTTCAGTTATTTTGTATGTATTCAGTACTATTATGACTTCTATTGTATGAACTTGTTAGTTGATATGTATATATTCAGTTCAGATATTTATGTTTGTGATGTTTATTTACTGTTGTTAATAGTTCTTGATCAGTTATTCAGTTACAAATCAACTTAAGTTATATATCTTTGTGATGTATATACAATAGCTACAAATCAAAACTATTTAAAAAATAGAAACAATGTTTAAAAAACAAACCCAACTTCGAAAATTATACGTTAAAAATTAAGACTGTTATTGACGTATTAAGAAGACTCAATTCAACTTCGAAAAATATACGTAATAAATTCAGACTGATATTGACGTATTAAGAAGAGTCAATTCAACTTCTAAAAATATACATAATAAATTTAGACTGATATTAACGTATTAAGAACAGTCAATTCAAGGGGTGAAGATGATTATCTTTTTACCAGGGAATATAGTGGAGATTGAGATTAGCAACTTCATGACTTTTAATCATGTGGTTGTATCAGACTGATATGTATCAGACTGTTATTGCACGTTCAAAAAAAAAAAAAAAAATCCTCGTATTGCCCTCGTATAGCCCAATATTTGAAATATCAGGCCCACATATTCCAAAAACCCTAAGTATGAAAAAATTAAAAAAGTTAACCCTATATGCCTCGTATAGCTTTATACGAGGCATATAAGTACGAGGTTGCAGATGTACGTGCCTTGGAGTCAGTGTTTCCAGCTTTTTGTACCTTATATTCATCGTATAGCTCTATACGATGTGTGACCAGGGTGTCAAATTAGATTCCTTGGGTGTCCAAATAGCCTAAGCCTAAATATATCCTTTGAGTGTTTTGTCTTATATGCTTGGTCATAAAATAATATTATTTGGTACAAGTGGGGGTATGATGGTAATTACACCTTGTGTTGTTATTGTCCTTTCATATTTTAACTAGTAAATTATGCGCCGCGCTAAGCGCGGCGTAGAAACATAACCGGCGCAGATTCGTGAAAGCCTGCATATTTTTCCCACGAACAACGGAGTTACACCAACGGTATTGCGAGGGTCTGCTAATCGGATAACACAACGTATACGTTCTTAATAATAAATTTAGTATAATGGCATTTCCGTAAATATGGTGAAATTAAAGGCTTTTAATTTTGTTTAATAATAAATTTAGTACAATGGCATTTCCGTAATTATGACAAAACTAAAGGGTTTTTATTTGGTGGCTTTGTTTAATATTAAATTTAGTATAATGGCATTTCTGTAATTATGACAAAAATGAAAGGTTTTTATTTTGTGTTTACTGTAGCCAACAATGAGAAATGTTATATATAATAATGTCATTTGTACTATGTACCTTTTGTCTCATTTCCCACAAAAACTACATTTAAAAATATGCAATCTTTAAAATAATAATAATAATAATAAATAATGTAAATGTAGTTTGCAGACATGGATGAACATAACTCATATTAAATTCAAACCGACTTGAGTGCAACAAGGTGTACATATGCACTAAATTGGAAAAAAAAAAAAACGATCTAAGCCGGAAATAAATATTACTTAACCAGTCAAAACAACTAAAAATTGTTTGAAACATAATATGACCTAGAACTAGTCTAAATCTGCTTATAAGAACTTATATTAGCTTAAAACAAGTCTAAGATAACTCAAACTAAATTTCTAGCTACATTGTTTGTCATTTTTTGGTGTGTTTTCCAACCAATGCCAGCTATGGTTTTATGATTAAACAGAAGTTGATACAACTCAAAAGAATTATAATTAAAAAAATAAATTGCATTAAACATCTTGAACACACTTTATTCTAAGTTTGTATTTGTTCTTCTTATCACTAGTAGAAATCTAAGAGATGCATGATTGGTTAATGTTTTCTGGCTGATTTAGGAGCATTATGTCCCAGAAAGGCTTGAAGCAATTATATATGTTTACTACTGCCGACGATATGTGACAAACGTTCCTCAATTTACAAGCCACTTATGTTGGATTGTAATTTGTCAACCAAGAAAATGTTTTCAATGTATCAAAGTCTTTCGTGCTTTTTGAACTTTTCCAACCATAGACTACAAAGGTTGTAAAATGGGCTTGGGGTGCCACGTATGACACTTTTTGTGCAATATTTTCTTTAGATAAATAACTAGCATGTCAAATGGCAATGACCCCAGCTGAGTTGGGGAGAGGTGGGAGAGTTTACTCTTTACGGAGGTTCCCGCTCGGGAGAGGTATACGCTTCGAATCCTAGGGCCAGCAAAAATACACCCCTTGACGTTGAAAGGGCTTATGCCCTCAGGGACGATGCGGAAAGAGGATTCGAAACAGGGTACCGAGGTGATGTCCTTGGCCGATAAAAAAAAAACTAGCATGTCAAATTTATAGCATTTCAATAAATTTTGAATATAAACATTTTAAATGTTTGATGCTTTAGTTGTACATGTGCATCTAATTCACCTTTTTCCTCATTTTCTGTGTAAGCTATTTTTTCTTTAATCCTACATGCTTAACCTTTTAGACCATGCGTAGTGGGGGGCTTTATTTATAAAGCCCCCCCTTTCTGATTGGTTCATGTGGCTGCTGAGTCAGCGTGGAGAGAGAAACTGAAAAATGGGTGTAGTGGTGGGGCTTCCTGATGCTGATTGGTTGATTTTTTTATTTTTTTTAATCTTTTAATTCAAAATAATTAAAATAAAATGCAAATAAATATAAAAAAATTACAAATAATAATAAAAACACACAAGTAAATATTAAAAACACACAACTGATATTAAAAAAAATACAACTAATATTAAAAAAAAAGTTACACACTTCCTAAATTCCTAAATTGCTAAATTACTTATTAATCCTAATTTTCTTCACTATGGAGAGTAGTTATCCCATTCCCCGGGGAGGGTGATGTACTCGGGTGAGACGGAACATGAGCTATCCCGTCCATCGGATCTCGCATCCGAGGGAAAGTAGTAGTACTCACTACGGGGGGTAGGTCGGCTCCAGTAGAGTTCCTCCTCCTCAATCTCCCTGCGGGCTTCCAAGTCCCCCTCAGTTGGGGAAGTCTCGTGGTAGGGGGTGGGGGTAGCCTGGTGTTGGGGGATGGGGATGTGGGTAGTCTGGTGTTGGGGGTGGGGGTGGGGGTAGTCTGGTGGTAGGGGACTGAAGCAGCCCAGGGGGTAGGGGCGACAACGTTAGTCGCTCCATTTGTTGCTGGGCCATGACATAATCCATAGCCCAGACCATTTCCTCATCCGTCCAGTCATCATCGGCTTCAGGAGGAGGAAAGGTTGGTTGTGCAGCAGCAGCAGGAGGGGGATATAACCAATGTTGTGGAGGAGGAGGAGAAATAGGAGGTTGTGCAGCAGTAGGAGGAGTAGAGGAGGTGAATGGTTGTCTCCGGGGGCGGACCCGTCCCCTGACCCGGCGAGAGTACTGCCGGATATTAGACGGTCCGGCAGCTCCTACTTGAAAACCAGCACCCATGTTATTCATTGTTTTGAGGATGAGGAATTGGAGGTGTGACTGAAAAATCAAATTTGGTGTTGTATTTATAGGGTTAGCAAATTTTGAAATTCAAACGGTTTGGGGGGAAATTTTGAATTTCAAACGGTTTGGAACAGTAACCGTTTAAAATTCAAAATTTTCAATTATTATTATTATTATGTTTATTATTATTATTAAAAATAAAAAAAAATTTGACTTTGACCTTGCCACATGGCAAGGTTTAATTGGTTGGGCAATTCATCATTAGGAGTTATAAAAATAAAGCCCCAACCCACTTTTAGCATATAGCGCCCCCTTGTAGCAGTGTGGGGGGCGCTATTTTTGAAAAACTTTGAAAAATAAAGCCCAACTACGGGGGGTCGTATGTAACATCGCGAAATTTTTCCCCAAATTTTTATATAAACGCCCCTATTTTCGTTGCGTTTTATTCAAACGTGCCTAAGTCTCCATTACCCTAACTCATAATTTATATATATATATATATATTTATATATATATATAAATGTTAATAATAATAATAATAATAACAATAATAATAATAATAATAATAATAATAAAAATATGTTTTGTAGTAGGCTTGTGATTTTGGTCCAACACAACACCCCTTATCTTTTAGCCCACTAATCCAGCAGGCCCAATCCAACACCAGACCAAACCAAGCCCAAACCCACCCCTTACCTTCGATTCTGTTAAAAAAAAAAAATTAAATGTCTTGGCCGGGAATCGAACCCGCGCCAAGACCGGGTCACACACAACACCACCATCCAACCAACTGGGCTAGCCATTTACTTGGAATAAACCCCGGCACTAATTATATTTATACACGTTTTAAAACCCTCCAGCTTGACTTTGGAAAGTCAACTGGTGAACGCGATTACTAATCAATCAAGATTAACTCTTGATTGATCTAATTCTGGCAAACTATTGTGATTACCGGTCCTATATGACTCGATTACACGTCAATTAACAGCTAATCATTGACCAATTTCAAAACCCTACGCGTATGACATTAAACGTAGGTCAACCTTACCAATTAACCCAACCCATTGATCCCCACTATAAATTGAACCTTGGCACAGCATAACAACTCGCTCACATCTCTCTCTTAACCTCCAATTCTTCTGAAACTCTCTGATTTGTGCTACACGATCAAAACAGTTGACTTTTATCTTTGACCCGGCAATTATACTCGAATCATCACTGGTGATACTTGATACATTTGGGCAACACACTATTTTCAACAGATATAACATTTTACCAAGGTGAGTTTTACATAGCCCCTTTTTCTATTTATCACCATTTTTGGGGTGAAACATGTTACAACATTATTTATGCAATTCAATCATCAATGTGTCTATGTGTATTTCTATGTCGCATTATGTCTTGAACATGACTAGGGTAAGCACAATTCTAGCATAAACATTCATCAGCCAAACGGTATACATTGATAGATCTATTGGACTGACAATCCCACCCGGATACGTGCCTCCTACAAAGGTTACGTGGGTGTTTGTTACTGCAATATAAACGAGTGAACCATGAGCGTATGGGATGTACCACAATTACAACAGTCAACAAGGTTGATTATGCACTCGATTTACTTCTAGTATGTTTTTGCATATGAACTAGATTGCCATGACACATGAATTGCACAAAAATTTTATTCTATTATCAAAAACCTATGTAAGTCTCACCAACTTTTGTTGACCCAAAACATTTTCAACTTAACATGTTTCAGGTTCTATTTGCTTGAAGATTTGATTTGATGCTTGAAGATATATGTATAGTTTCATTCAATTTGATGTACAAATTCTAGAACAATTGTATGTAATTCATTTAAATTATTTAATGAAATTATTATTCACCATGAGCTACTGAACAATCATCAATACGTGGCACCCCGATGTTTCCGCCATCGGTTGGGGTGTTACAGATTGGTATCAGAGCCATGGTTATAGGGAATTAGGTTATTAGAAAAAAAAAAAATAATCTAGTCTATAACCATAGGATTTAACCAGTACTTGCTTCTTTTGCTTGCTATTCTCTATCTCACTCCTACTTCATATCCCTACTTCCATCCCTACAAGAAGGTTGCTCTCCATCACTGGATTCACTCTTAGACTAATAAGGCAAAATCCTCAGGTCTAACCTGAATCACCTTGAGATCTCGTCGAAGTTCTAGATTTTAATAACGAACACGTGCAATCTGGAAGGGTGAACGCCTGTATTCTGAGTCTTCTGTCTAGGCTGGCATTGCGCATATATCCCAATCAGACGAGGGACCCGGATGCCTACCTGGGAATTCTCGGGATGAGTGTTCACTTATAGGCTAAAGCATGTCTTCATATGTTATTAGAATTTAGAATCTTTGATAAGTCAACGTTTTCGTTTATTCGTTTTAATGAATAAATGATTACATTCCTTATATAATCTCATTCACTTCACTGTGTCTCTTACAGATCATGCCTCCACGTCGCAGTGCTCGTCTTAACAGTGGTGAAAATCATGATGAAGGAAGTAGCAATCACAACCATAACCACGACACTAACCACAACAACAACAACAACAACAACAACAACAATAATGGTGTTGATGCCCAACTGGCTGCAATCATTTCTCAACAAATGGCGCAGCAAATCGCAACTCTGGTTCCCAACTTACTAGCTCAAGTCATCCAGTTGAACGGCAACGGGAACGGCAACGGCAACGGGAATGGAAATGGACACCACAACGGAAATGGTCTCCCAGCCTGCACCCTTAAGCATTTCAATTCTTGTAACCCTCCAAAGTTTAGTGGTGAAGAAGGAGCTACAGGACTCCTACAATGGTTTGAGGGTATTGAGAATACCTTCATAAACAGTGAATGCCCCGACAACTTCAAGGTTCGTTATGCCATGAGTGTTCTTCACAAACGAGCACTCACCTGGTGGAATGAAGAAAAACGCACTCGCGGAGCTGAAGCTGCACTTGCCTTAACTTGGGATCAAGCTAAAGACATTATGAAGGCAGAGTTCTGTCCACGTAATGAAATCAAGAAACTGGAAGATGAATTTCATGACCTTGCTCAAGACAGTGGGGAAAACCTTGTTTACAACACTCGTTTTCACGAACTTAGCTTACTGCTACCCCACAAAGTCACCCCTTTGCCCATTGCTATCGAAAAATACATCGGTGGATTACCAATGCAGATCCAAGACACGGTGTGGGGAAGGAACCCTGCTACTTTGGAAGAAGCAAAGCGTTTGGCTGCCACCCTAACAGATAACCATGTGAAAGCAGGAACCCTAACTCGTAAAGGAGAAAAGAAGAAGGATACTTCCCAACTTGCCATTGACATCAAAACTGAGGCCTCAACCAACGGGAAGAACAAGGTCAGGAATTTTGCAATAGATACCACTGCCCCACCCAACAAGAAACAATACAATGGGAAGCTACCCAAGTGTCACACCTGCCAGTATCACCACCCAACTCAAGTACCCTGTCGACAGTGCACCAATTGTCAAAGGTATGGGCATCTTGCGGAAGCTTGTCGAATCCCTGCTACAAACGCTCTTGATGCTCCAAACAACCCCGCTTGAGACCCATCAGCTACATAACAGCAAGTCCCACCAATTGAATGATGTTTACTTTCTCTTTAATTCTATGTATTGACACTTTTGATTCAAGTAATAATAAATCCAAGTATTATCATAACATCTGTGTGTATACGTGTTTGAATGTGAATTAATTGCTATATCTATACTTGCTTACTTGTACAACAAATAGTTGACTACCAAACAACCTACTTAACGATTGGTAGAGGTCATCATGTCTTTCCAACAGTCGGGAGAGGCCCTACCACCTGCTCAACGACTGGTGGGGACTATCAGACCTGCTCAACAATCGGTAAAGTCATAAAAGGACGCAAAACCCTAATGTAAGGTAAATTAATAATTACGGTCCGGAACGTAATCATGAATTTACAGGTACGTTAAGGTAGTGTGAAATTTTATCAAGGTTTTCAGTAGTTGACCAATTATAAACCTAGAGTTTCTCTTAACTTCGGGACGAAGTTCCTAAAAGTAGGGGAGACTGTAACATCGCGAAATTTTTCCCCAAATTTTTATATAAACGCCCCTATTTTCGTTGCGTTTTATTCAAACGTGCCTAAGTCTCCATTACCCTAACTCATAATTTATATATATATATATATATATATATTTATATATATATATATATAAATGTTAATAATAATAATAATAATAACAACAATAATAATAATAATAATAAAAATATGTTTTGTAGTAGGCTTGTGATTTTGGTCCAACACAACACCCCTTATCTTTTAGCCCACTAATCCAGCAGGCCCAATCCAACACCAGACCAAACCAAGCCCAAACCCACCCCTTACCTTCGATTCTGTTAAAAAAAAAAAAATTAAATGTCTTGGCCGGGAATCGAACCCGCGCCAAGACCGGGTCACACACAACACCACCATCCAACCAACTGGGCTAGCCATTTACTTGGAATAAACCCCGGCACTAATTATATTTATACGCGTTTTAAAACCCTCCAGCTTGACTTTGGAAAGTCAACTGGTGAACGCGATTACTAATCAATCAAGATTAACTCTTGATTGATCTAATTCTGGCAAACTATTGTGATTACCGGTCCTATATGACTCGATTACACGTCAATTAACAGCTAATCATTGACCAATTTCAAAACCCTACGCGTATGACATTAAACGTAGGTCAACCTTACCAATTAACCCAACCCATTGATCCCCACTATAAATTGAACCTTGGCACAGCATAACAACTCGCTCACATCTCTCTCTTAACCTCCAATTCTTCTGAAACTCTCTGATTTGTGCTACACGATCAAAACAGTTGACTTTTATCTTTGACCCGGCAATTATACTCGAATCATCACTGGTGATACTTGATACATTTGGGCAACACACTATTTTCAACAGATATAACATTTTACCAAGGTGAGTTTTACATAGCCCCTTTTTCTATTTATCACCATTTTTGGGGTGAAACATGTTACAACATTATTTATGCAATTCAATCATCAATGTGTCTATGTGTATTTCTATGTCGCATTATGTCTTGAACATGACTAGGGTAAGCACAATTCTAGCATAAACATTCATCAGCCAAACGGTATACATTGATAGATCTATTGGACTGACAATCCCACCCGGATACGTGCCTCCTACAAAGGTTACGTGGGTGTTTGTTACTGCAATATAAACGAGTGAACCATGAGCGTATGGGATGTACCACAATTACAACAGTCAACAAGGTTGATTATGCACTCGATTTACTTCTAGTATGTTTTTGCATATGAACTAGATTGCCATGACACATGAATTGCACAAAAATTTTATTCTATTATCAAAAACCTATGTAAGTCTCACCAACTTTTGTTGACCCAAAACATTTTCAACTTAACATGTTTCAGGTTCTATTTGCTTGAAGATTTGATTTGATGCTTGAAGATATATGTATAGTTTCATTCAATTTGATGTACAAATTCTAGAACAATTGTATGTAATTCATTTAAATTATTTAATGAAATTATTATTCACCATGAGCTACTGAACAATCATCAATACGTGGCACCCCGATGTTTCCGCCATCGGTTGGGGTGTTACATCGTACGGATAAAATTATATTTCAAATTCGTAAGTAACATGTCACAGTTTTTTTTGGATGGCGAATTACAACAGCAGACGATCGGTTCGCACTGCCATGACAGCAGCCCAGACCAAGGTCTGCCCCTCGGAACTTACGTTGTCTTAACCGGGCCCGCGTCCTCGGAGTATCAGACTTGGTCTCATGGCATCCTCCCGGAAACCACACCGCCTCCACACGAACCGATCGCTAGAGTAACGGCCGGATTAAAACCGGGGGTGGCTCAGGATCGAACCAGGACCACAACGGGCCGAGATTCTTCACCATCATTGCCTTTGTCCCACAAATGTTTCCCGTGGGGATCGAACCCAGGCCTCTCCAAAGGAGAGTCCGGTCTCCTACCACTGAGCTACAGACGAGGGACATTAAGTAACACGTCACAGTTATCATTTTGCTACCTCTGATGATTTGCATTTAGTGTACTTGATTGGGTTATCACTTTTCAGGTGTGTGACTAACCTCTGTTGGATTATCAGCTCTTCATGTAATTGCAAACTTATAGGGAATTGTCAAAGAGATTTTCATACTAAAATGTCGATCGGATGATCGACATTTTAAAATCCAATTAGCAAGAAAAAATTGGTTAGCAAGTTGCTAATCATGGTTTTATCTGCTCCTGACTTGCTAATCAAGTTTTTATAATTAACTTGCTTTGACCCAAAGGTCTTTTTCTTGCTTCCTTTGCCACATAGGTCTAACTTATCACGAAAATCTACGTGCCACAAAAGTCTAGCACTCTAGCTTGTGACACAAGTCAAACTTGTGAATCTCTACGAACAATAGTTCAGAGATTTCTTGCTAATCTCAATTAGTCTTGAAGGCTCAGAGGTTCTTGCTAATCTCTTGAAACAAGGGTTCGAAGCTTGCTATTTGCTTGTACAAATCTTAGGGGTGTAAATGAGCCGAGCCGAGCCCGAGCTTGACTAGGCTCGAGATCAGCTCGTCATGCTCTTTGGAGGCTCGAGCTCGAGCTCAGCTCGAAAGTAAATTAAAAAATAAATTTTAAACGACCTAAAAGCTCTGCTCGAGCTCGGCTCGGCTCGAGGTAATTAAAAAATAAATTTTAAACGACCTAAAAGCTCGGCTCGAGCTCGCTTCAATAGCTTAAACGAGCAAAAGCTCGGCTCACCAACATTATTAATTAAAATTGAACATCTTCAAAGGACAAAATCTTATACATAAAAAAAATAATATTACATTTGTTTGGGCTCGTTTAGGCTCACGAGCCTAAACAGGCATTGTATATAAGGCTCGAGCTCGGACTTGATAACTAAACGAGTCATATTTTAGGATTCAGTTTAACTTGCTATGAACCCCCCGGTTTCGTTGCCTCAACAACTTCTTATTATTTTACTTATCCAACTCCTACTTTTCTGGTCAACCAAGACTAAGTAGGATGATACATAATCATCACCCGTGAACCGCTATCGGACCCGTGACGCGTGAACCGTTAATGAACTGATTAACCCAACATTCACCCCCTTAATCGGTTTGTTCACGCCCTTCACTCATAGCAGCGTTTAGTCACCTATTTCTCGAACCATATCGACTTGTACCGGACACCCGATGTAACACCCCAACCGATGGCGGAAACATCGAGGTGTCACGTAGTGACGATTGTTCAATAGCACATGGACTAAATTGTAAATATTAATAGCAAATAACTTCCATTGTTCAAAACGAAATACAAGAGTCTTAGTATAAATCTCAAACATAAATAATAAATGTTCAACTTTTATTTAAGCACTAGGTCCGGCCTAAGCGTGAAAGCATGAAACATCAAACGTCACCTGAAACATGTACAAAACAATTTTGTCAACACATATAATGTATTGGTGAGTACATCCGTTTGATATATATAGTAAGGTAAACTTTAGCAATTCGTGCGTTATTTTGCAAGATGTAATAAGTGGTATCCGGGTCAAATCAACCCTATGAAAGGAAAGCAGATATATATAGTATGCGCTAGTAGTAATGTAATACATAGCAATGACGAGGACTCTCAACAGAGTCACAAGGGTATAAACCATAGTACTATTCATTGAAATGCCAGGCCGAAACGGTTAATGATTTGACAGGTCATAGATACACGAAATGACATAAGCAAACACACAATAGAATTGCTATTTTAGTAAAATGAAATAGAAAATTTATAGTAAGTACATGAGTCACCCCAGAATAGTAAAACAGTAAAAGGGGAAAGATATACTCACAGTTTGTGAAAGCGATCGAAATCCACTTAAACGGTTGTGAGCTAAGTAATGAGAATTCCGAGGAATTCAACCTATAACGTATATGAATACTAGTAAGGTAAAGTCTACAAAGTCTAAGGTATCTAGGGTCTAAGGCATTAGGGTTTGCTAAGTCGATTTGGGGAACTAGAGTTTTTATGATTAGTCGAATTAATGTAAAAGTTGTATATTAAAAATAATATACCAAAGTTTGTAATATGATTTAGGTAATATAATTATTACCAATTAAATATTTAGACCAAAATATATTTACATAATTATGACAAAATAATTTAGTTAATTACTTTAACTAATTATTATAAATAAATGCAATAATTATAAATGTATAAATAAATAATTATGTCTTTCACAATGATCTACAAATGGTAAATAAGAATTTTCAAACATAAAACATTTCTATTTTATAAGGAAAGTATTCATAAAATAGATATTTAATTGTACAAATAAATAACTTATTAATTATGTCTAATTAATCATAAATAAGACTAATAATTCAAGGCATGATCCAAAAATTCTATTTTTATAGAAAATGGATGATTTCTGATGTAAACAAATTAGAATAATTTTCTCATAATTTTTATAAACTTATTTATATTTAAAACTGATTTAATGAGATTAAATCATGTTTAAATGATTAAAAATAGGAAAAATAATAAAAATAAATGTTTTCTGAACCAAACATTTTTATTTCAGTTCATAATGATTAGAAATAATTTATCAAAAATTTTGAGATTAAAATCATTAAAAATGAATTTTTAATCAATTAATTATGATTAAAACAATTTAAATAAAAAAAATGAAAATAATTTATTTTTCAGAAAATAAAAATATCATAATTCTCTATGAGGTGTCAAAAAGCTACTCCTAAATTTTTATAATTTTTGAAGCAAAAATGAATTTATTATGAATATTTAAAGATATAAATGTATTTATAACTAAATAACAAAAATGAAATACAAAATCTGAAAAAAAAAACTCTAAATGTTGCTGTCATGGGGACTCGAACTCGGCCCTCTTCATTCCACAACACACACACACACCACTAGGCCAGATCATGTTTTGTTTATTTATTTGAAACTGAATTATATTTAACAATATATACAAACATCATCTTCTTCCCCAATTTACTAAGCATGAACCCTAACCCTAGAACAAATTTCTAATAGCCTGATTCAAGTATGATTAAGCCATGAGACCTTAGGGCTTTTGAAGGTGAGTACACAAGGATCAAAATGGCATAAAAAAAACGACTCACGATGCGTATAAAGGCCGCGCGCGACGAATGCAGGTCCACGTGTGAGGAGGCCGATTTTCGGGCTTCTGAATGGTGTTTGGAACGTTTATAAAGTGGTTTAGATCGTGTAATCGTACAGAACAGGTTGGGTTGATTAATTTATAAGCTTGTTCAACCAAAACGCGTTATTTAATTGCATTTATCTTCCGACCGTTACCGGTCCTTTGAGCTCGTTTAATCACATTCAAACCACGTTTAAATGTCCCCTTGAATTGTTGGATCAGTTAAGGGTTGATAGAGAAACGCTCGGGATTTATAAAAATGATTTAGAAGTTATAAAAAAAATGATTTTTGAGTTTGGCCGGAAAAAATATCCGGTGGCCGGAAACAGTGCCGGAAATACGTGGGAAGAAGGAGAGGAGGGAAAAGAGTTTTGAAACTTTTCTTATTTGGCAGAAATGGTCTCTCAACCTTAAACTTGGTTAATTTATTATGATTTTAGTTATGTTTTCTTTATAAAAACACTAACCAAGTTAGGATAATTAACCAATATTCTTTGAAAACTCTATAAACTTAATTCTCTTTATCAATTTATCTAATAACCCTACGTCTTTATTAAAAATAACAAGTTGAATAAAAAAAATTAATATTACTCAAAACTTTTGTAACGACCCAGGTGACGCAGCGGATTAGCATTAACAGGTTTAATAATAATGATTACATTAAACTGGATTTCAATATCGATGAAATACATAACATGTAACCATAGTATCCTCTTCTTATCCAGATCTTCTATTCTTCGGCTTGCTCTTTAATACTTCATATAAGTACCTGACCACATGCTTAAAGTACATTAGTATTTTCATACTAGTGAGACATGCCGAATTTAGACATACTATAATAATAACTCGAGTTTAACGAACATACAATTCTTTCTATTTAGTTCGGTCATTCTAGGGTGGGATATATTATCGATGAAGCATAATACAAATGCTTATTGTGGTTCTAAACCTCTACTTGGTTTAGATAAATATATTCCCGTGAGTATAGATCGATTATAATGGTCCCGTAACCTCTAATTGGTCCAGGCTATACTCTGTGATACCGAATGGATCCATCCTACGTAGTTTCTATTCGACCGAGTTCTATTATTTCTATTAACAACTCGATAACACTTTTATAATATAAACCGTATAAAGTACTTGATAACGACTAAACAAGCATGTAATCAGCCCAAAGGCTTTAAAAGGGAAATGGTCATGTACTCACCTCTATTATATTCTCCCAGATTCTGTAGACTATTCCTTAACGATATATTCTCCAAATAAATTGTACCTATTATATTTTATAACCATTAGCGCGTGCAATGCTTATACACGTGATAACTGTGGGGGACAATCCTTTAATATATTATATTCTTTTATATTCTACTTTAATATTATATATTCTTGTGTATATATATATATTTATATACTTATCCGGGTTAATATTGTCGGGTTAATATTATTGTCCCTCTCGTTTCACGTTTATAATAATAATAATAATAATAATAATTACATAATAGTAATAATATATATAATAATAACATAGTAGTAATAAGTTACCCTTTAAATACTCCCGGTTGACGACTGTTCGAACGGGTTCAAACCCGGAAGAGAACCAATCATCGGCTTAACACCTTATCAACATAACTGGAACATAACTGGTAACAGGATTGATACGGAAACTGATACAGCTAGTCCGGATACTTTGAGACCCGGTCATCGAAGGAGGAGAGGTAACCGAAGAAGACGACTGTCAAGGGTGTTCGTTACTCTCTAGAGATTATCCGAAGAAGAAGGTGACCGGTTGAAGAGACAAGAGTATCATAGGAACCCGAAGGTGGTGATGTTGGTTATGGTCGGGTCCTCGCCGGAGAAGACAAACTCGGCCTGAAGTGATGATCGTATGGATCAGACCTTAGATTAACAAAGACGGATATTATACCTCACTTCCAACACACACACGTACACATATAATATATATACATGTACGTGAAGATAACGATAACAAAGGTTGATTGTGTGATGTTGCAGGTCGTTGTCGGGGCAGAGCGACGGAGAAGATGACAGCTGAAAGATGGATGGTCACGGGTTCGAGTGTTTCGTGGTCGCCGGGGATGGAGTTCTATAACAGAACTGGTAGCGGTTGGTGGTTAGTCGGAGTATCGGAACAAGGAGTAGTCGGAGTTGGATACAGTGAACAACGTGATTGTTCGGAGAAGATGAATAGTTGAAGATGGAGTAGTATCATTATAACGAAGCTAATAAGAGGGTGGTTCACATGGTTAAGTGGAAGTGGTTACTTGGTTGCCGGAGACCGAAGCTCGGCCAGAGAAGGTAACCGGGGAAGATGACCGGCTCCCGTCTTTGTCTGTTCGTCTTCCTCGTCACGCCTCTCTCTCTCTCTTATATTTTCATAACTCCCTCTCTCTTTTGATGATTATATAATATGTATGTATGCGTACATACACAGCAGGGCATGGGTGGGTGGTTTGGGCTTTAGGTATTGGGCCAGAAAGACTTGTGGGCCGAGTAAATTAGATGGGCTGAACAATTGTTGGGCTTTCACTATTAAAGTCCAATTATAATGGGTTTAGACTAATATATTTTGGGCTGAAATGTTTTAACGGGCTTTTAATATTGGGTGGGCTCAATATGTATTGGGCCGGATTAGATTAATTATAATACTAAATGTTAATTAATCATGGATTATAGAATGTTTATTCTTTCGGTCGTTACATTCTCCCCAACCTATAAGAATCTCGTCCTCGAGATTCGGTTCGATTTGCTTTATAATAATAAATATCTTTTGGTTATTATTTTTAATAATCTTTATTTTATAATACTTATTATTGGATTCTCCCCAACCTATAGAAATTGTCCCTCATCTATTTTTCTAATAATAAATTCTAAACCTTGTAAAGACGGGTTTAAAATCTTAGATACTTAATTCTAGAGTCTCCTCTTAGCGATTATATAAATCAAACTTATAAAACTCTAAATGGTTTTCTATTCTCGTTGGTTTCTCATATATCATTTATCTTTGGCCAATCCCTTGGCCGCATCCATTATAGACTTTCTGGTGGTATTAAGATATCGTTATATCTTAATCTTTTTCTATTTATATACTAATTGCTCGATAAATATTAAGTTTACGTGTATTATACCTCTTATAATTATTTCTGGTTGTTCATAATAATACACGTCATCTTAAAATATTTTACATTCTATAATAGATTATTTTCTTAGAATTTTGTTCTATAATACGTTTTAAAATATATTATATACTTTTATTAACAAATATTCTATAGTCATGTCGGATGGCTAAGTTCTTGGAAATATTTACTTTCTACAAAATGTAAACTTCTTTTATATATTCTGAAAACGAACTACTTGCAGAGTCACTTATCAAATTATCGTAGTCATATATGATCATATAACTCACGATATTTTATTAATCCTCAAATTATTTTCTATAACTTATCGGCTTATGTAGAACGGTATAGATACTTCTATTTGTTTCATATAATCTATCCGCTTCTTCGAGTTTAATAAGTATAAACGATTATTTTCGAGAATAGCGAGCTGTAGATATTTTCGAGCTGTATTAAATATTCGAGTTGAGATTAAACTTCGCAGAAAACTCACATGAATAACCGTATAAAATAGGTCATTAAGAAATATCATCTTTACTTGAGTGGAATGTATTTAACGTGTAAATAATTCTCAAATAATCCATGAAACAGAATTCAGAACGAATATCATTGAAGATAATAAGTCGAGACTTACATGATGTCAAGAAAACTATTTATGCTAGGAATAATTTACCAATGTCATACATATATATATATATACACACTGGAAAGAGGTTCAATACATATTCTCTATGTATGGAAATGATCATGATAAACCTTTTCATTGAAAAGGGTCAGATTGTGATCGAATCGAATTGACTTAATGAATAACTCTTATACTAAATATCTTGCAATTAACCCGGATGATGAAGACCAAGAACAATAATTCATGATGTTGAGAGTAATCTATCTCAGGAGACCTGTCGGGAAACATTCGAGTATATACTGGAAAAATGATCTCTATCATATAGGATATTTATAGTATATTCGATTGATAGAGTTCTCTTATCGATGTAAAATGACTAGAATATGACCGAAGGAAGTCAATCTATTAGTAAGATACTTTTTAGAGTAGGTCATTCTTATATCGAATAAAACATAGATATTATGTTGACCAATTAAAAGATCTCTTGATACTATTCTTAAGGTATTAGTAACATCTGTATTGGAAAGTGCAAGAATTATCTCCAACATTGGATAATGCGTCTTTTCCTTTATAGTATCATATGTCCCTACACAGAATCCTGTGGAAACGTCCGGATATATCTCTCATAAGGGTCCGGATTTCTTTTACCCCAGGGAATGCATAGAGAACATATAACCATCTTGGATTCCACATACTGATTTAATCGCTAGATTTTTAATCAGTTCTGTATATAGATGAATCTGGTTATAAAGAGTTTCTGATTTTTGAGGTCTAGGCTGCCATGGACGTGCCCGATCTACAGAATCTCGATTTATAGATGATGGTTTATCATTGCGATATATTACACCTTTTATAAATCAAGTTCTCTTATCATATTGTCACAAGTTTCAGGTTTCGTGACTCAATGATTAAGGATATTGAGTATGATAATCGTCCACGAGTTTCTCCAAATTTCTTTAACAAGTGGAGATGGTAGTGGTAGTACCATTGGTGTAATACAGTTTCAAGCTTTCTCAAAATTCTACTGGGTTCTCAAGTCTTCGAACTTGATTTCCAATAACATTATTTGAGTCGTGCAAAGAAAATAGGTATACTCTAGGATATACATATTTTTCTTTATATTCTTAGAATAAATAACCAACTTCATGTTTGAAAACTTAATTTGTCTCGGAGAGACTCATAAATTTCCAAAAATTAACATGTCGTTAGATTATCTATGGGACTAATATTCTGGTTGGAGTTTACAACTCGAATACTGGTTTTTAAAGAAAAACCAAAGTATCGTAAGTCGGATATAAATGACTTAATCATCTTCAGTAAATTGTAGAATCTTACTGAAAAGATATGAAGTAGTTCGACTTATGTATTATTCTATAAGGTAAAGAATATAATACACTGAATTTGAGTACTAATAACAATCTGGTGGGGATTGTTTATAGAATTTCGGAGTAACGATTAACAATATTGCTGATAACCGAGGTATAAAGTCGTTAAGATCGAGTTTCAAACTTTGATGTTAAAAAGGATAAGAATTCGACTGAACGGGTTGGAATACTTTCTAAGATTTCTAAAGTAATGATTTAATAGTACCAAGTTATTAATAACATAAATAGAGTTGTATAAACGAGCTTTTAAACTTTGGCAATAAACAAAATCGTGAAGTTTATATTACGAATAAAGTTGGGGAATAACTTGTGATAGAATTAAAAGGTATTTAAAGAATTTTGAGACTTGATTTCGGGCTAATCACGAAGGAATGTTAACCTTAGACTGAAAATTCAAGATACAAGGCTCACCCTTCCAGATTGCATATGTTTCGTTATCTCAGTGATCCCAAGGCTTGTGGAAAGGAACGTAATTGTATAGTGTTTATATATTGATATGTTTTCAGATTAGAATACTAAGAATTCTTCAGGTGAAACATTAAGTCCAACGAGCTGAACTTTAAACTATACAATTTGTTTCAAATTGTATACCGATCGGGTTTCGGATTAACACACAAGGAAGTCTTCATGGGAAACTTCAAGTCTAACGAGCTGGACTTTTGAACCCCCTTGAGATCTCGTCGAAGTTCTAGATTTTAATAACGAACACGTGCAATCTGGAAGGGTGAACGCCTGTATTCTGAGTCTTCTGTCTAGGCTGGCATTGCGCATATATCCCAATCAGACGAGGGACCCGGATGCCTACCTGGGAATTCTCGGGATGAGTGTTCACTTATAGGCTAAAGCATGTCTTCATATGTTATTAGAATCTGGAATCTTTGATAAGTCAACGTTTTCGTTTATTCGTTTTAATTAATGAATAAATGATTACATTCCTTACATTACCTCATTCATTTCATGCCTCATTGAGACTTCATTGTGTCCCTTACAGATCATGTCTCCACGCCACAGCACTCGCATTAACAGTGGTGACAATCATGAAGAAGAGAGCAGCAACCACAACCACGACCACAACACTAACCACAACAATGGAGGTGACGCCCAACTAGCTACGATTATTTCTCAACAATTGGCACAACAAATCACAACTCTGGTTTCTAACTTGTTGGCTCAAGTCATCCCAATGAATGGGAACGGCAATGGAAATGGAAATGGCGATGGAAATCACATAAAGAACGGAACCTTAGTTCGGAAAAGCGAGAAAACAAGTATTGTGGCCGCGGTAACTACCAAGAACCAGAAGCGTAAGACCAGGAATCCTAATGTAAACCTCACTACACAAGCCTCTAACAAGAAGCCTTATACAAGAAACTTTCCATTGTGTAACACATGCAATCGACATCATCCCACTGTTTCAGCATGTCGCGTGTGCACCAATTGTGGTAGGTATGGCCATCTGGTCAACACATGTCGCGAGACCCCAAACCCTAATGCCAATCAACCCACCAACCCTGCTCAGGCTGATAATCCTAATCGATACAACTATGGTCAATGCTATGAATGTGGGGACCCAAATCACTACCGTAAACGATGCCCTAAACTAAACCGAGATCAAGACCCTCCAGCTACTTAACAGCAAGTCCCACCATTTAAATGTTGTTTGCTTTAAATTCTATGTAATGGCGCTTTTGATTCAAGTAATAAATTCAAGTATTATCATAACATCTGTGTGCATGCTTGTTTAAATGTGAACTAATTGCTATATCTATAATCATACTTGCTTACTTGTACAACAATTAGTTGACTACCAAACAATCTACTCAACGATTGGTAGAGGTCATCATGTCTTTCCAACAGTCGGGGAGAGGCCCTACAACCTGCTCAACGACTGGTGGAGGCTATCGAACCTGCTCAACAATCGATAGGGTCATAAAAGGACGCAAAACCCTAATGTAAGGTAAATTGGTAATTACGGTCCGGAACGTAATCACGAATTTACAGGTACGTTAAGGTAGTGTGAAATTTTATCAAGATTTCCGGTGATTGACCAATTGTAAACCTAGTGTTTCTCTTAACTTCGGGACGAAGTTCCTAAAAGTAGGGGAGACTGTAACATCGCAAAATTTTCACGAAATTTCTATACGAAAAAGCCCTTATTTTATCCTTAATTCTACACTAATGTGCCCAAGTCTATATTTATTTTTTCCAAACTCGCAACCTATATGTAAATATATATATATATATAATGCATTTTTTTATATAATAAATAATAATAATAATAATAATAATAAAAAAATGATGATACATAATTAGTTGGTTTTGCCCAACCAACACATTAGCCCACAACAAACCCACCTTAAAACCTTCCTTTGTTCAGAGCCCAGGAGTGTTCCGGCCCACTTAACCGGCCCACAACATAGATCCAGCCCAAACCAAGCCCAAACCCCCCCTCTGCGTTTCTGTTTAAAAAAAAAATAAAAAGGGTGCGAGCCGGGTTTCGAACCGGAGACCTTTTCACACCACACACACGTTCACACCAACTGAGCCACACACCCTTATTAGCTTTAACTCAACTTTAATAAAATATAAACCCACTCTCGCCTTCTCCTTTTTTCTTCTCTGTGGGACGATCATCAGCAGCAGCAGATAGGGAATGAAATCCCACCTTTGACCAATCAATTAGCAAGATTTACGCGTAATTAACCGTGGTTTGACTTGGAATCGTGATTATCGGCCTTAGACGCGTATTAACATTATCAATTCATACCAAAATTCTAACCATTTGCGCGTATACAATAACAACGAGTCAACCTTACCATTCCATTGATCCAGAGCGTAATACTATAAATTGATCATTGTAGAACAATCACAACTCGCCAATACATCTCTCTAAATCCCCAATTATTCTTAAAAATCATCTGTTCGTTGGTTTTTGTTCGTATCTTTGACCAAGCCGTTGACTAATCGTGCAAGCTCAATACGTGATTGTAAGTGTGATTTTGTTTATGGGTTTCAATAATCGGCGATTACACAGAATTTACCCTATGGTTAATTGGACTAAATCTGTGTAAAACGTCCGATTGGAATTATTAGGGCTCGTAATCATAATTTGGGGAAGAACACTAATTTGCATAACATATTAATATTTAAAGAACAGAGAACAATCACAACCACTGGTCTAGACCAAGTGGTTGTGACTGCAATCCTCCAACAAAGCCACCCGGGTTCGATCCCTGGTGATGGCGTTTCTTTTTCTTCTTTTTTTTTTTTTTTTCATTTTTGACAACAAACCTTATATGAATATATATTATGCATTAATCTTATAAATTCGTTTTAAATTGTTAAAACCCTTTTAAAAATTCTACAAAAATTATCTTGTTTTAATCTGATGTATGAGTCCAGCATACAATTTTTAGTATTCAAAAATTTATTTATTTATTATATATAATAAATAAATCAGGTTTATTCCATTTTATTTATAAAATTCTATAAAAATATCAAAACGTTCTTGTTAATTTCCACAAAAATTATCATAAGTTTTTATAACATTAAGCTTTTCAGAAATGATTTTTATTTCTGAAAAATCATTTTTTTAATATTTTTAATCAATTTTTGTTAGTTTTAATCATAATTAAATCATAATAAATCCAATTTTTAATATTTTTGCACCAAAATTTTATAGAAATTATTTCTGAATATTTAGAACAGAAATATAATTTTTAAACTGATAATTCTTTAATTTTAGTAATTTTTAATTATTAAAGTTAAAGTTTGACAATTTGTAATAAATAGATTTAATAATCTATTTTAAAGAAAATAATTTTATAAAAATTATTTTTATACTTTAAATACATTATTGTGACCATCCTAAATTTAATTTTCATAAAAAGATTTTTGGTTATTTATTTACTAAATTTCTCTCAATTGGCGAATATTTTTAATATTAATCAAACGAGCAATTATCCCCAATTCGAAGCCCTAGAAACTTATACATTTGTAGACTTGATAGACTTAGACATATTTATTACCTTATTATAGGGTGATACTTGACATATTTGGGCAACACACTATTCTATTTATCAACAAATACAACATTTTGCTAAGGTGAGTTTTACATAGCCCCTTTTCTATTTATCACCATTTTTGGGGTGAAACATGTTATAACATCATTTATGCAATTCAATCATCAATGTGTCTATGTGTTTTCTATGTTGCATTATGTCTTGAGCATGATTAGAGTAAGCACCATTCTAGCATAATCATTAACTCCGTACAAGCCGACGGTATACATTGATAGATCTATTGGACTGACAATCCCACCCGGATACGTGCCTCCTACAAAGGTAGCGTGGGTGTTTGTTATCGTATAACATATTCAAGTGACCCATGAGCGTATGGGATGTATCATATTATAACAGTCACCAGGGTTGGTTATGCACTCGATTTATTTCTAGTATGTTCTCACATATGGACTAGATTGACATGACACATGAATTGCACAACATTTTTATTTAATTATCAAAAACCTATGTAATTCTCACCAACTTTTGTTGACCCAAAACATTTTCAAACTTAACATGTTTCAGGTTCTACTTGCTTGAAGATTTGAATTGATGCTTGAAGATATGTGTATAGTTTTATTCAATTTGATGTACAAATTCTAGAACAATTGTATGTAATTCATTTAAATCATTTAATGGAATTTATTATTCACCATGAGCTATTGAACAATCATCAATACGTGACATCCCGATGTTTCCGCCATCGGTTGGGGTGTTACAGTCGCCGGGGATGGAGTTCTATAACAGAACTGGTAGCGGTTGGTGGTTAGTCGGAGTATCAGAACAAGGAGTAGTCGGAGTTGGATACAGTGAACAACGTGATTGTTCGGAGAAGATGAATAGTTGAAGATGGAGTAGTATCATTATAACGAAGCTAATAAGAGGGTGGTTCACATGGTTAAGTGGAAGTGGTTACTTGGTTGCCGGAGACCGAAGCTCGGCCAGAGAAGGTAACCGGGGAAGATGACCGGCTCCCGTCTTTGTCTGTTCGTCTTCCTCGTCACGCCTCTCTCTCTCTTATCATTTCATAACTCCCTCTCTCTTTTGATGATTATATAATATGTATGTATGCGTACATACACAGCAGGGCATGGGTGGGTGGTTTGGGCTTTAGGTATTGGGCCAGAAAGACTTGTGGGCCGAGTAAATTAGATGGGCTGAACAATTGTTGGGCTTTCACTATTAAAGTCCAATTATAATGGGTTTAGACTAATATATTTTGGGCTGAAATGTTTTAACGGACTTTTAATATTGGGTGGGCTCAATATGTATTGGGCCGGATTAGATTAATTATAATACTAAATGTTAATTAATCATGGATTATAGAATGTTTATTCTTTCGGTCGTTACAACTTTTGCTAAACTTTTCACGTTTAAATTAAAGATTTAAAAGTAACTCCCGATTTAACAGACTTGAAAACGTTGAAAGGTTTAGGGACGGTAATGGAAATATTTGAAGGACTAATATCGTAAATTAGATGAAAGTCTAAGGTGACGGATGTCACACCCGAACGCCCAAAGTCTTCTCGGTTCAATCTGAATAAAACCGCCACACTTGTAACATATCCTATGACATCTCGTTAGAAACGTTCATAATTAACATCATGACTCATCACGGATTGACGACCTCTTCCAGCTAAATCCAAAGCCACCCGATTTGAACTCCAACGCCATAATGTTCACATCGTGTAGATTCTCCAATCTCTTCCCGTACTTTTTTCCGATCACACTTGTTCAAAGAGGCCACTCCACCGACAAAGAAAACAAAGCCACCCACTTTTACCGTTTTCTTTCAACCGCTAAACAAAGCGAATCCAAAGTCACCTGCTTTGATGGACCCTTCCTGCCCGTTTTTCACGCGTACGCCGGTCTCCTCTTATCACCAACAACTCGATCAAGATACCCGTTCTTACCGGTTGTGACTAGTCACTCAAACCCGCAACTAACAACCAAACGACCTTCCTTTAATCACCTCTAACAGCCACGAAATACAAATGTTTATCACCGGTCACGCCGACGTCACAAACGATACTTCCACCACCACAACGCTTGACCAAAACACTTCAACGCCCCCGTCTTTCGCTGCTATAACAATTTCGAAACAACCTCTATTGTCCCAAACCTTCTTCTTTCACGCATGCCCTCCATCAACCGACACACCCGTCGGCGGTGGAGGCTTCCCTGGTACGAGCACTAGGCTCTGATACCAAATGTTGGTTCAGGCCCCACTCCACACACACAACATACACTTGCAATTTAGCATGCAATGTAAATGCACCGAAGATTTGAATGTTAATATATGTGGAGATGGAGAAAGTTTGCTATATGAATGAAAGGGGTACTTCTATATTGAATAAACAAAGGCATTATATATATATATATATATATATATATATATATATATATGGAAGGCGAAGGTCTCATTCGGAGGTGGCAGAGTACTTCACACTCGCTCTTGCAGTCCTGCCCCCACTCACACGCCCAGACTATGTTGTCTGAACCGATTCCACGCTGGGGTGGTGATAGGCATAAGGCTCCCCCCGAAAAATTTCCCGCCACCTGCCACTTGACAGATGTTGCACCCTCCACAAAGAGGCAAGCCTCTCTGGAGTAAATACACGGTAATAGAAAATCGGGTTTGCCATTAGGATTCGAAGCTGTCCCCTCTATGAGGGTAGACACTAAGCATCACTTGGTGTAACACCCCAACTGATGGTAGAAACATCGAGGTGTCACGTAGTGACGATTGTTCTATAGCACATGGACTAAATTGTAAATATTAATAGCAATCAACTTCCATTAATCAAAATGAAATACATAAGTCTTAATAGAAATCCCAAACATAGAAAAATAAATATTAAATCTCTTATTTAAGCACTAGGTCCAACCTAAGCGTGAAAGCAAGTAAGATCAAACGTCACCTGAAACATGTACAAAATAATTTGTCAACACATATAATGTATTGGTGAGTACATCCGTTTGATATATATAATACAAAACGTTCCGCAATTCTTGTGTTGTATACCGTTTGCAATTATGTAATTTAAGTAATGTCCGTTCAAAATCAACCCTAAGAAATAAGTATCAAGAATCAAGAATCAAAACATTTTTTATTATAATGAATCACAAGACAATGACCAAGGTCTCTCAACAGAGTCACAAGGGGTATTTACCATAGTACTATTCATTGCAATGTCAGGCCCTCAAAGGTTAATGATTTTGACAAGTTATAGACACAAAAATTAACATAAAGCAAACACACATGAGAATTGCATTTAGTGAAAGAAAATAGAAACTTGATATAAGTACATGAGTAGCCCCAAAAGTAAAATGAAAAAGGGGAAAGATATACTCACAGTTTCGCTAAGTGTAAATTCCACGAAAGTTCGTCGTAAAAGTTTTAGAATTCCGAAGAACTCAACCTATATATAAGAATACTAATGAGGGAAAAATAACTTAAAAGTCTAAGGCAACCAAAATCTAAGGCATTAGGGTTTATTAGACTTGTGTAGGGAAGATGAAGTTTTTAATAATAATTTGAACAATAGTTTTGAAATAAATGTTTCACGATTAATTAAATACGCGACTAAAACAATTATGTATCCCACACTTAGAAACATTTTCTATTTTATAGAAAAATATCCACGAAATAGATTTTATGATTTATATTTAATTACACAATTTATTATATCTAATTTAAATATAAATAGAATAAATAATATGAGATATGATCCAAAAATGATATTTTTATGAAAAATAATTATTTTATGTTGTGAAATACTGAAAATAATATTTCCATAAATTCTTTCAATTTATTTGCATTTAATACATACTTAATAAGCTTAAATAGTGTTTTAATGATTAAAAATTGTAAAAATAACAAAATAATTATTTTCTGAGAAATTCTATTTTATTTCAGTTTATTATACATAAAAATAAATCTCCAGAAAATTTGAGGTTAAAATCACTTAAAATAAATTTTTAATCATTTAATTATGATTAAAACAACTTAAATAAAGAAAAATAGGAAAATAATGTATTTTTCAGAAAATAAAAATATGATAATTTTCTTTAAGGTGTCAACATGTTTCCCCTAAGTTTTCATAATTTTTGGAGTAAAAATGAATTTTCTAGGAATATTATAAGGTTTTAACTAATATATATATATATATATATAATTATTGATTAAATTAATAAAAAAATAAATAATCAAATAAAGATGAAAAAGAAGCAAAAAGTTTCATAGCTGCAGCAAAGGGGACTCGAACTCGTGATCAAAAAGCAACACAATACCAAGTTCACCACTACACCACTTTGATGTTTTGTTATTTTTATTCAAACAAATAATATTAAAAATACTTCTACACTCCATCTTCTTCCCCAAATCATAACCCTAACCCTAGATTTCTAAGACCCTCAATTGGTAAAGATTAGAACCCAATTCAAGAGGGCTTTTTAAAGAATATGATTAAAGGAGTAAAATGGCACAAAAAACAAGAGCTTACAATACGTATTTCAACCGGAAACAAAACTTCAAAGTCGCGACCAAAAACTCACGAATTGGACCTTTCTAGGCGTTTTTACTTGATGTTTTTTAGCGGTTTTGAAAGGAATGAGCGCAGAATTCTAACCCTACGTTCAATTTATATAGTGGTCTTGTAAAGAGGCGTTTCTTTGAGCTTCATTAATTTCGGCGATTATATTTAAATTTTCGGTTTCAAGTGTGAAATAAAACGCGTTTTTTGGCTTCATTATGATGGGAATTTAAAGGTTTTTAGGAAAGAAACGTAAACATATTAATTCTTGCGAGTTTAAACGCCTAAAAACGCCAAAAAGAAGTCGCCGGAAAAACGCTGCTATAGTACCAGACCAAATTTTTTTTTTTTTTGAAACATGACAATTTTGGTCCCTCAAGTTAGTTTGGTTAGTTTAGTCCCTTGATTTCTTATAAAACTTAACTAAAGTTAATATTTTTTTTTAACCAAACCTTTTTTTTAAACTCTAAAACTTTACATTTTTTTTTTCATCCTTTATAAAATTCACCAAATATTATTAAGTTTTTATCCTTTTTCCTCGCAACACGTAGACGTTTACCAACATCCCTCGACAAATTTATTTGAAGTTTTATAATAAAAGGTATATAAATAAGATTTTAACGAATAATGCCACTTAAGTTTTATTTGTAATTTCAAAAGATCGTATCACGAGGACTGGAATGAAATTACGATAAAGTTAGCAAACGCGCAAATGTTACACTTGGCTTACCACTCCACCATAAGGTGGATGGTAACAAAGGCATTATATAGCCATAAAAAAACATTACGTTTGATTAGGGATGAGCACATAGTGCCGAATACCGATCCCGTACCGAACCGATACCGAACCGATACCGAACCGAAGGTGTTCGGTATCGGTACCCACATTTAGAGGTTTTCGGTTTCGGTATTATTGGTATCGGTACTCACATTTAGAGGTTTTCGGTTTTGGTACCGGTATGGTATCGGTATTTTACCTTAAAATGGGATGAGCATACACCACCGAATACCGAACCGATACCGATACCGATCTCGAACCGATACCATACCGATCCCGTACCGAACCGAGGGTGTTCGGTATTGGTATCGGTACTCACATTTAGAGGTTTCCGGTTTCGGTATCGGTATTTTAAGGCCATACCGGTACCGTACCGATACCGTACCGTATGTTTTCAGTATCGGTATTGGGTTTTGGGAGTTTTCGGGATTGGTATCGGTTGATACCGATACCGTCCCGAGCTCATCCGTACAGCCAAGGCATGATGGACTTTAGGCGATTGTAGAACAATATGAAGCCTGTCACTACATCTTAGCCGGTTGTCAATTTCACATGAATCTTTATGCAGAGTTATCTTTGTTTCCAGATCCCTTATATAGCCTTAGTGTTGTTTGAATGTATGATAGATGAAGGCATGATGGAACAAGTTAACAAGGACAACTTAGTATCCAATCAATACTACTACATTATTGTGTTGGATATATATACTCTATTTTTGCCATCAATTAACCACATCAAAAATGTAACGTCAGTTTCCTCCAATACCTTACTAACCATTGGAATCATGTCAAAATTTAGCTTGTGCCGAGAAAACAACACATAATATTCTTTATTAATTAGCATGTCCATTTGTATCATTGCCATAGCGAAACTGTTAAGCATAACTGGCGACTTGACATCATCACATTTACTTTGAAACCTTAAGTTTTAGCATTTTGAAAGTCTCGTCGTTTTCAGTTGGTCTAATTGTTTGTTTTTTCTGCCTGCAAAGGAAAACAAAATCTGTATATGGGAATTGTGTCAAAGATTGTACATTGCTCATTTCTTTCTTTTTTTTCTGTAAATTTTATACATTTTCTATCATTAAGGCACTTTCCAACAATGGAGCTTAACATGATCTAGAACAAAATTATTCACGAGCCTTATAATCTTGTTTGAAGCGTGTCTAGTTTCTTGATTATATCTTGAGATTAGTATCGGATTCAGATGTTTGATCTTCATTCTGTTTGTCTTTCACTGATCTCAACATGAAAGCCATTTGGAAACTGTAAACCCGGTGTTCGTACAATTTCTCCTCCTCTCACTGTTCGCCACCTGTGAATTTTAGAGAAAGATATTATTAGTATATCTCTTCTTAAACACACATTGCATATTTGCATTCATATAGAATTGATTTCTTTTTACCTGTATTTGGTAACCAAACAGTGGAGAAACACCGCCATCTGGACTTTAGTGAAATCTGTTCCAACACAAAACCGCATTCCACCACCAAAACCCATAAAATTCTTCGATACACCTTTCTGATCCATCTTCTGTTTGGAGGGAGGAAGACTCATATAAGATTTTATTTATAAAAAATTTCACTGCATGTAGAGTTCTTGTTGGGCTCAGTCCACTAAACATTGACACATCCCAGCTCGACCCACTAGAGAAGTGGGCCGACCTTGGATGAGCCAAAGCCCACTGGACTGGGCCCGATGTATCTCTAATCCAGTAATCCCCTCACATAATTGCATATACATGTATCTTACCTCCCATCTCCGTGGATTGAATTCTAGTGGATCCTTGTAATTGGCAGGGTTTAAATGGACGGCCGGGGGACATACCATTACCGCCCAACCAGCTGGAATCGTATAGTCTGCATAAATCAAACATCCATATCAATGTACATTTACAAACTTTATCATTTTTAGTAATTATAATTACTCTAAAGAAAAAATAAAATAAATGCATGTACCTTTGAACTTGATGTCTTTTAGTGCCTTTCTGAACACTCCAGGAACAATGTTAGCCAAACGGACTGTTTCATTTATAAGCTGCAACATCAAGTAATTGGTATCAACTATACCGTACGCTTTACTCATAAAGAGCTCACAATTTTGTTTTTGGTTGCTCTGGAGACTTTCTAGCTGGATTTACACAACCAATACAGCCAAAACGCATAGGTGGTGTATGAGCTCAAACATTTCTTATGAACCAGTATCTCTTATGTAGACAGACAATTCTTACAAGTAAAAAATTTGTTTATTCAACACACCTGAAACGTGAATGTCATCGACTTATATTCTTTCCATGTAAGTCCAGACTCTTTATTTTCCCTGTTTCTTATGATATTATCATGCTCTTCCTGTGTACAGTAGCAAGATCAGATCAGATCAGATCATTTCACTAATATATATTAGGACAAAATAGTTTTCTTTTAATTAATTAATTAACTTAAACTAAATTCTTTTCGCTAACCGTTAATTCTTGCAATACGCTAGGATTGTCTCTCAGAAGCTTGACAGCCACTGTTATGGCTAAGGAAGTTGTTTCAAAGCTTGCAAACAATAGTACAAACATTAAGTCTAAGGCAATTGCTTCTGTAAGGATCGAATCGCCTCGATCTAGCTCTTCAAGTACATAGTCAAAGAAGTCACTTTTGACTTTCCGAGGATTAGCTCGTCTATTTTTAAGCATGTTTTTCAGCATTGCCATCGCCTTCTTTCTTCCCTGATTAAGTTAAAGATAATTAAAAAAAAATTTAGATCTTACAACATTTACTTATCTTAGTTGAGTTTTGTCGCAAACAAGTCCGTCAGGCTGAAAGTCTTTTTAATGCACACAACCTCATAAATCATTCTATTAGAAAATTACATTATCTTTGGAATCTAATTAGGCGAGTGATATTTTTTTTATGGTTTGTTAAAGTGTAACATGTTTTAAAACTTCTGGCTAGAAAACGGTTATTGGTATGCTCTGTATGGTTTTTCTGAGTGAAATAAAATTGTCCTCTTCTCTCTTAAAAAAAAGAAAAAAAAATTACATTAGACCGTCCGTTGTGGAAGCGCGAGCAGCATGACGCGAACGGAGTTTTAGCACCGGTGTTCACCCCTAGCCACAACAACCCCACGCGAACCCGGCAATCACCTGCGCGAGCGAGCACAAGCGATGGTGGTCGCGTGGTTTAACAGGAGAAAGTGACCTTTGGTCGCGCCGATGCTCACCTCCAGCTACAACGGGGTCAAGTGACCGGGTTACTTGAGAGTCACGTTGGTGGCTCACGCCCGGTCGCTCGCGCCTCCACAACGTACGGCCTTATCATTGTTATTTTTGTTTTTAGAACTATAATTAAGGGTAAAGAATATGAATGGAAATAAAAATGTTAATGGGTCAACTCAACCCGTTTTAAAGGTTTAAACCCCAATCCATTAAACCCGTTATCCAACCCGCCTGACCTGTTGACCATTCTCGCCACATGATAAATTAAAACTGTATATTTTTGTACCTGTAGACACTTGTGGTAAGCTGTTCCAGGAATGTCTAAAGGGAAGGATATTAACCCTTGTATAAAGGCTACAAAATTCTCCCTTAGATTCTCAGATGACTTCTCTGGATCATAACTTATCAACTTTTTTGCAGTTAGATCAAATATCATCTGCAAAATAAATAAAAAAAAAAAAAAAAACAAAGTTGGCTATTTTGGAAAAGAAATAATCAAGTAATCTTAATTTTTGAAGTATTTTCAAAGTCAAACGACAGGTTTAGGCGCCAGTTATGTAAAGTCGGTTAATAAGTCAGTTAAATAACCGTTGTATGTGAGGATATAAATACCCAACTATGTTTCATTTGTATGCATGTGGAAATATTATTGTGTTTGTATATATTGTGAATTTCCCCATCCTCTGTTTCTTTATCAATGTGCATACTTAATCATTCATATGTTCATCGTATAACCAAGTCGTATGTAGGCAAAACAGGGGAAACTCAACAGGCTAATCATATCAAATATGTAGGGGTGTAAACGAGCCGAGCCCAAGCCTGACTGGGCTCGGGCTCGGCTCGTCATGCTTTTACGAAGCTCGAGCTCAGCTCGAAAGTAAAACCCAAGACCTCGAGCTCGACTCGGCTCGGCTCGAAATAATTTTTGAATAATTTTAAATGAGCTAAAGCTCGGCTCGAGCTCGCTTCAAAGCTTAAATGAGCCAAAACTCAGCTCGAGCTCGGGTCGTCAATGTTAAATAATAGGTATACTATATATAAAATAATTATAATATAAAATTTGTTTAGGCTCGTTTAGGCTCGCGAGCCTAAACGGTCTTTGTATGAAAAGTTCGAGCTCGGGCTCGGGCTCGTTAAAGCTCGGTTCGTTCGAGCTTTTTATCGAGCCGATCCCGAGTAGCTCTCGAGCCGCTGCGCATCATTTACACCCTTACAAATATGTATGAAAATAAAATAAAAAAATACAAAGTTGATGACTTACATTTGCAGTAGCTTCCTTCAGTTCCACTGATTCTTGGCCAGCCCATTTCTGTAGATTCCTCGCTGCAACATGTTCAACCTCATGAAGCATTTTTTTAAGGCTTTCGGGCCCGAATAGACACAACACCATATTCTTGAGATACTTATACATGTACCCATGCAAAGATCCCACATTTTGTCTACCAAACACTTCAGTAAAGCTATCTGGATACCAACTCTGAAACAACTGACCCTCTTGTTGGAATATCATGTGATTAAGATCCGAATCAGTCGAAATGATGACGGGCCGCCCAACCAAACTGGTTCGAAACACTGACCCATATCTGCAATCCAACAGTTTATGTTAGAACTGTAGAAAATGATATAAAAGTATAAAAAATAAAGAATGAATTATTATTTGAGTCCCTATCTAGATATTAACTAACGTATTGAGTCCAAATTGCTAACTCCGTTAACTAAGTTTGTTAAATCTGTATGAAATGACAAAAATACCCCTACATATTAAAAAATATAAGATATATATACAAGGGCATTTTTGTCTTTTCATAAAAAACTAACAGACTTTATGGATGGATTTAGCAATTTGGACTCAAATGGTTAGTTAATTTTCAACTAGGGACTTAAGTAGTTAAAGTTTTAGATTTTAAATTCAAGTAGTTAAAACCATGATTGTGGCTGCAATGTACAGGCTAACATGCCACATGAACGCAAATAGTAATTCACTCGAAAATAAATAATAACCTTTTAATTCTGTGTTTGACAAAGGGAGGTGTGTCCCAAGTTGGATTAGGTGCAAAAAACTGCATAGTTTCACCTAGTAAAGGCCAGCCCATTGAGCCTGGAGGAAGGTTTCCTTTACATTTAGGATTTTGCCACCTGTACAACCAATGTGTAATGGCCACCGTGAATAATGTGGCTGCAATGTACAGGCTAACATGCCACATATTTAGCTGCTATGGAAAAAAAGAATTTAAACCAATGAGAAGCAGACACGTGGCGGAAGAAGATGGGAGACTTAAGTAGGCAGAATTAGAAATGAAAGATGTGTGTGTGTGAGAGAGAGAGAGAGAGAGAGAGTAAGAGAAGCAAATGTGGAGTGTGTATGAGTATTCATGAGGAGAAGTATTTATATAGGCATGCCAGAAGTTTAAACTATTTAAATGGTATTATTATTATTATTATAATGTTGGTTTAGTTCTTTTTTTTTGGTACAGTTAGTTCTGCAGAAAGCTGTACAAGTGGTTGGTGATAACAAAAAAAAATAATATGCTCATCATCTTTTGTCTGCAGATCACCCCATTTTTTTTGTCAACGGCATATTTATATGATTGCTTAATGCCACTGGCTTGCTATGTGAACATGGTGCGACATTCTGGAATTCGCAAGGACCAGAACGGGCCATGGTCTCATTAGGGGAGTGGCTTCAACTCCTAAGCGATGGAGCACCGAGAGGTGACGTACACATTTGAGACACTCCTAAAGGATATGCAGGAGTGACTACGAATTTACATGTCTAAGCATGTATTTACGAGTATGTATCACCTTCAAACATTTGGCCTGTTATAGTCCTTGCATTCATTTTCTATGATGTTTACATGATGTTCTATTTTTTTTTTTTTTTTTTTTTTTTTTTTGGGGGGGGGGGGGGGGGGGGGGGGGGATGGACTCATCAAGGGATCTTCTTGGACTCCTGACCAATGGAGCACCGAGAAGTGGCCTAGACATTTGAGACATTATCGAATGATATGCAGGAGTGACTAGGAATTGACACATCTAATCATGTTTCCGGGTATACACGATTTTCAAACATTAGGCCTTTCAAAATTAATCGTTAATCCTTGCATCCAATATAATATCTATGTTGTTTACATTATTTAAAAAAGAAAAAAAATCTATCTTTCAGCTGCACAAATGTTGATTGAAAAAAAAAATCCTTGTTAAGAACAATATCTCTGCCCAAAATTTTGTAACTTATGCGGTTCTTGTTGTGTGACCAAAAACAGATGAATTAAGTGAACTTCCCTAGATTCTAGAAGATAGGGGTAGCAAGATTCTTTTTGACCATTTCAAGTATTAAGCCAATCATCAAAATAATGATTTATAATTCCAGATTTGTTTCAGCTTTTAAAAATCTTGCTATTGCTATAAATCTTTCTCTGTATCTCTATTAAGATACTTTGTTCATATTTGGACGGCATTCAGAATATTGTTCCCACAATCTTAATTGCATCACCATTGATTTCGTATATATGGCTCTAGATTCTTTCTGTACCTAACAGTTTGTGTTCTAATATATTATAGAATTAAATTAATGGGTATTGGATTTAAATAATCCAAAGTTTGGGCCATTGACCAATAATAATCCGAACTTTAACGTTAGACCAGGATAATCCCAAATGAACATGTGTGTGTCAAAAATGAACATCCGTTAACTCTGAACTAACTGAGTTAGTTCAAGATGACGTGGCAGCTAATGTGGCGTGCTGACGTGGACCAGATACTGATGTGGCAGCTGAGGTGTCATCTTGAACTAACGAAGGTTCATTTTTGACACCCACATGTTCACTTGAAATTATCCTGATTCAATGTTAAAATTCGAATTATTATTGGCCAATGGCCCAAACTTTGAATTATTTAAATCAAATACCCCTTAAATTAGTTAGTTACATAAAAGTTTATGTGGTAAGGTCCGAGTCCGATTATGGTTTCTATCACAAATTTTCAGAAATTACACTTTCTTTTAGTCTCGTTTGTTGAGTCGACCGGCGTAACACCAACTACTGCTAGAAATTATCCTATACATTAATAGAGAAACTGATTTAAACCGTGTCCGGACGTTTTTTTTTCCCGGTCTTTGTTTGTTATGTGGTTGGCGTTGACTTTGTTTCATTGGTCATGTTCTCTTAATTTTGATAGCACTATGAAAGGGGTGTAAATGTGTCAAGCACGCTCGCTTGTGAGCTACTCAAGATTGATTCGTGAAATGCTTGAATCGATCCTAGCTTAAACGAGCTTATGCCTAGAAATAAACATGTTTATTAAATAAGTACGAGCCCAAGTTTTATTTATGAAGCTCGAGTTGAGTCAGTAGCCTAATTTTATATAGTTAATTTTATTTGATATATTTCTATAGAATAATTAATTTTGCACATAAGTTTCAAGTACAATTCATTTTATTTATTATATTTAATTGAACAATGAATTTTATACATAAAATTAGAGTAAAAATTAATAACTAAATTATATATACAGGAACCTTACACAATAAATATATATATATATATATATATATAATAATTTAAATATAAAAATAATAAAAAAAATATAAATTTATTAATGAACAATAAATATCTGAGCCAAACATTGAAAACTAGTCATGATCCGATTTGAAAAACTAGTCATGATTCATTCTTGAGCTCGGGCTCTCGGCCTCTCGTCAAGTTAAACAAACCGAGCTCAAGCTTTGTTATGGCTTAGTTCATTTACATCCTAAATTTACAATTCTACAAATATGTAGAAACATCTTGGATGGCCCATTGGTTGTAAATGAGCTTATTCTATGGTGTAAATGGGAAAAAAAAGCAAGCCTACATTTAATGTAGACTGATTTCGAGAAAGCCTATGATAACATCAATTGAGTTTTTGTTGTCGAGGTTATGGAGCTTATGGGATTTCCCCCGCTATGGTGTAAGTGGTTCATGGGTATTCTCAAATCGGCTAGATCTTCTGTTCTAGTTAATGGTGGGCTTACTTTGAATTTCCATGTCATAAAAGTATGAGACAAGGTGGCCCGTTATCCCCCTTTCTTTTTATTCTTGTGATGGAGGTTTTGTCGTGTATGATTGATAAGGCTAAGGAAGTCGGGGTGATCAATGGTATTCGCACTCCTCATGGTGGTCCTGTTATCTCTCATCTCCTCCTTACGGATGATGCTATCATTATTGGGGAGTGGTCGATGGCTAATGTGGAGAATGTGGTTAGAATTCTTAGATGCTTTCACGTTTGCTCGGGTTTGAAGATCAATCTCGCTAAGTCTAATCTTTTTGGTCTCGAGGGTGGGGATGGAAGACGTCAAGGCTTGTGCTAGTATGGTGGGGTGTAGGGCGGACACGACAACTTTTAAATATTTGGGGATTCTAGTCGGAGCTAATATGAATTGGGTCAATAATTGGAGGCCGATCATGGAGATTTTTGAAAAACGGCCATCGAAATGGCAGGCTAATTGTTTGTCCCCATTGGTGATAGAGTTGTTCTGATTAAACCTATCTTGGAAAGTTTGCCTTCTTATTACTTCTCTATTTACAAAGCTCATTCTAGAGTGATAAACAAGGTATGATCAGGAAATTCCTATGGGGTGGGTCGGCTGAAACGATAAAAACACATTGGGTCGCTTTGGAGCGGGTTACCCTTGCTAAAAAGGAAGGGGGATTGGTTCTTTGTAAGCTTTCAGTGATCAACACCGCGCTTCTCTCTAAATAGGGGTGACGCTTTAAAGTGGAGTCGGATTCTTTATGGAAGAAGGTTATTGATGCGATTCATTTTGGTAGAAGATGTTGGGAGTTTTTTCCTGCGCAGAAATATTTGGCTGGGGCGTTGAACACTACAGAGGCAAGAATTTGTTACAGTTTAAAGGAGAATCGAGTAATTGCTTTGTGATGGAATGGTGTAAATGGGTGCCTCTAAAGTGTAACATTTTCATATGGAGGGCTGAAATGGGTCGTATTCCCACAGCTGATGCGCTTATTAGAAGAAATATTCACATTGACGAATCGGAATGTCCTTTTTGCTAGTCCGGTGTTGAATCGGTGGATCATCTTTTCACTTCTTTCTTGATTGCTACGGTGTCGTGGTAGCATGTTAGCTCGTGGTGTCAGGTTAACAACTTTGTTTTCTTGGTTAAAGACCTTTTGGAGCTTCACAAGTATTCGGGTTTAAATGGCAAGGCTAAGAGTATATTTCACGGTATTATCATCATAGGCTGTTGGAGTATTTAGAGAGCGAGAAATAGACTTAAATTTGAGAATTCTTATATGAGGATGGAAGATATTATCGGGAAAGTCAAAGCGGTCGGTTTCTTGTGGGCTAAACATAGAGCTAAGTTAGAGAATTTATCTTGGTGGGACTGGTGTAAATTTGTAATTATTTAATTTTTCTTTGTTGTGTTGGGTGGCTGCCCCGTTTTGTGGGTTAGAGGGTGTTTGGGATTGAGTTTGGAGATGCAAAAGTGCTTTTGGTCAAAAGTGTTTATTGGCTTATGACTTTTTGAAAAGGAGTTTTAAAAAAAGTGTTTGGATTAGCTTTTGAGATGAGAAACGTCAAAAAGTCAATAAATTGTTGTTTTTTTAAGTGTTTTGCTTAACTTATTGTGAATATTGGTTGTATGAGTGGTAAATTTGTAATTTTTTTCCAAAAGTCAAAAGCCAAAACCAAAAGCCAGGATTTCTAACTTTTCAAAAACAGTTTTTCCACCCTGAAAAGCCAAAAGCCAAAAGTCAAAACAGAAAGTGCTTTTGGGTTAAACAAACAACTTATTGACTTATTGGCTTTTTGGAAAAGCCAATAAGTCAATAAGTTGTTTTGAAACTCAATCCAAACACCCTCTTAGTCAGTTCGGTTTTTTATTTAAGTTGATTTAAAAAAAATAAAAAAAATCTAGGAGATCGATTTGGTGAAGTTTGAAGTCAATTTGGACATAGAGCAACACCCAGGATGTGTTTTCTTGAGCCACGAGTGCTTTTTCACTAGGTAGGTTCCTGTATGTTGGTACGAGTAGAGAGGAAGTGTATGATCACGTGCATGGTGCATGTGTGGGTCTGTTAAGATCACAATGAGTATGACCATGTGAAAGATGCTGTTTACAAAAATAATTAACTTGTAAAATTATATTATAATAATAATTTCAGGTCTTAAATTTACAAGAGCATGGGTATTTGTAATCATTGTCTGCTGTTAAATAATAAGTTTTAAACTTTTAACACGTCTTCCTTTTGGTCAAACTCAGCTCTAAACTCTAGAAGCTCTCCTTTTGACTTTTACCAATTAAACAATACTATTTATTGAAAAAAAATAATAATATTAATTTTATTTTGCTTTAGATCGGGATTTTGGGATCTAAAAGAACAAAACATGAATAGTACTATGAAGTGTAAAAAATGGATTAAGGTCGGACAGTGTGTTACATAATAAGGATGACAACACAAACAGCTTTTGTAGTTAATTAATCACACTTTCATTAATGCACATTACATTACAGCTAAAAAGAGTGGTATGTAGTTTAAGTGCATTGTATTGGGTAAAGGTTGTAGTTTTGGTCCAGATCTGTGGATTAGAAAAGGTCTTAAAAAGAGTTTATTTGATATTATGGTGAGATGAGATGGCATGGCCCCTACACAACTCTAAATGACACTTGGGTTGTTGCCTGGTGGTAAGACACAAAAGCCGTTTGGAGGAGACACAAAGTTTAAACATGGATAATGTATTAGCTACACTATAAACAATATATAGACAAATATCTTAAAACTATAACTTTAGATACAAATAGACTGACATTCCCCGTGGTATGAGGGGAGGTTCTCTAACACTTAAGCGCGCTAAACCTAAATCAATAGAGTAACCGAGGAGGTAAACGCTTAGTGAAGATGTGAGCAAACAAATGAGTTGAGGGTGCATGTAGGTTGTAGCACATGGACATATCTAATGTCTTAACATTTTTTCCTAATAAAATGTGAATCGGTCTTAATATGTATGATGGCTTGATATTTCGACAAGAGAGTGCACTTACACTAATGTAAATAAATCGTAGTTATTAAGGAAAATGTGACTCAAAAGGACTTGTGTGAAGCGATGATGATTTAACAACATCGATAACAACCTTATAATTCAACTTAAACACTAGCATCTAACATAACATGTGTGCGTTGACCACAACATAAAATTATCAATGAGAGGGGAACAATATCTGGAGGTAGACCAATGAATATTGTGGCAACCAACTCAATCTACATTGATATATGCAAGTATGCAACTAGTCAATTTACAAAAGAAGTAGGAAAATGAAGACTTTGATCATGAGACCCTAAATATATAGAAGAATATGTTCCAAGGCATATGGAGGTGGGGTTAGGGATGAGCTCGGGACGGTATCAGTACCAATCGATATCGATCCCGAAAATACCGATACCGAAAACTCCTAAAATACAATACCGATACTGAAAACATACGGTATCGGTATTTTATCTTAAAATATCGATACCATACCGATCCCGTACCGATACCGAAACCGAAAATCTCTAAATGTGGGTACCGATACCGATACCGAACACCCTCGGTTCGGTACGGGATCGATTCGGGATTAGTATCGGTTCGGTATTCGGGGCTATATGCTCATCCCTAGGTGGGGTGGGGTTCACAAGACTTTATTTATTTAATAGTGTGTGATTTTTTATAAAAGATAGTGTGTATATGTGGGTAAATGGTGAGGTAAAGTTAATATATATAGAAATGTTATTATTTTGTTATATAAAAATTAAACCATTGTATAACGTTTAAAGGCATTAAAATTCAAAGAAAAAGTCCCATATGCCCGTTGTCACCCGAAGCAAGGAGGGGGTGGTGTTCATCGTTGGTGGTGTGCTCTGCCTTAGCTCCCGTCCTCTTCCCCGATACCACTTCAAATAGCCTTATGTAACCCTGGTAATTTTTAAAGTTTATAGAATAAAAATGAGAACTTTCCCTGTTTTCATTAGAAGATAAATACTTTGATTTACATAAAACAAAATGAAACATCCAAAAGTTAACATTTAGAAAACATTCTTTTCAAAAAAAAAAAACATTTAGAAAACATGACTTAAAGTTTGATGAAACATAATAAACAAACCGGCAGATAACATGATAAAAATTCTTTTGTTAATTTTCATGATTTAAAACATAGCTCATTTTCTATATAGATAGAATACATTAGGAGGATCAACATTTCGGTATTAAATACCGAAAGTATCGATACTAGTTTATTTTCGGTACTGATCCGGTATCACGTTTTGGCGAAAATTGGTATCAGTATTTTCGGTTTGGAAACTGTATTTTACCTTAAAATACCGATACCGTGACGTATATTTTTTTTGGTATTAGTATCGGTACTGATGTGTGTGGTTTTACTGACTTAAATTTTTTTCTTAAAAATGGCAAGTTCCCGGTGGAAGTGCCAGAAACTTGATGAAAAAGGATTTTAAGACGAAAACTTTGATGTGTTACACTTTCAAGTTTTAAATTTATAAACTAAAACGATAGTTGCTTAACGTCCTAAACCCCAAACAATATGCAAGTGTGCCTATCGAAAGTAGTATAGAAATGAGTAAATACCGAGTATTGAATCCAATGACACGATTTTTACTACCCAGCTTCCTAAAAATTACTAAAAAAGTTTTTAAATTACTTGAAGAAAAGTAAAAGAGAGATTTAAGTCGTAAGAGTAATCAATATCAAAACAAAGATGTTGCTTGGTATGAAATAATAGTAAACCCTTGTTTAAGTGGTGTGTTAAAAAACTAGGCATAGCCACACTAGACTCTAAACGATTTATGTTCTTAATGTTATTATGAGGGTCTCCCATCCCGGGTGAGCTCACCTCTCAACTCTAAAAAATATATCGACCAAGATTATGTTAACCCAATCTCAAAAGGCACATTTTCCCAAGTTGCGGTATTGACATTCAACTACTAGTTTCTTTTATGAATGACTTGTCGGCAGCCGGAGCATGGCAAAACAAGGTACCACTTGACATGGCAGAGGCGACACAGATCTCCTACTTGAATTAGTTAATTTTTCAAAAAGTGATTGGCCTATTATTGATTGTGTGACAATATAATAATAGAAGTAAATATAGGTCGTTTACTATACGAGTTCACCAATTCTTGATTTGCGCCAAAGCTAACACATAGATCATGTAGCTAAGTCGCAATATCAAGTCTTGGCTTATCACTAGGACCAAGTATAAAGACGTACCGACCCTAAGTGAAGTTTCGATAGTTGAGGATTGAACCACAAAGTGTGAATATTTCTATCCACAAATGGGCTAATCACTTCACATGGAGTTAGGTTAGCTTACAAGTGCGTGGGTTTTAACACGCCACGGGTACACTCATAAGTCCTTCCACTGCCTACCAAAACACTCACAAGACCAAATACTAAGTCGATTAATTAACTAGTTAATCAAACAAAGAAGTAGTAAAAGAAATTATTAAGAACACAAAACACCACTTTAAACAAAAATAAACTATTTGATTCATACCAAGTTCCATCATCACCCTAGCAACACCAAGAGAAATCTAGCCTAGCATGGTTGATACAACAAGCTTAAAATGTTGGTTTTGAGTACAAAACATGGTGAGGGTTGTATGGATATTAATTTCTTGGTGGTTTTGAGTGATTTTGGGTTGTTTCTCTCTCGAATGTGGTGTTTATGGAGTGATCCCAAGCTCCAAAAGACACCTACAAGTCCCAAACATAGCAGAAACTTCATGTAGAATGTGGAGAATTTGATGGGTTAAGGGATGCCAAAGTGAGGAGTGGGGATCTCTATTTATACGCCTTCCAGCAAGAGCATGCCCATGCTCAAGGGTGTGGCACGGCCGTGCTTGACACCTGGTACTGTTGTAGAGTCCTTGCGCGCAGGTGCTGTCGGGGCAGTTGATGAGTACGACCGTGCTCAAGGAGAAGCACGCCCGTGCTTTCTTTTTTAGGAAACCGTCTTGTCAGTTTGGTCGATTCTCAAACATTCATGGATACACATTGACTTGAGCATGGTCGTGCCTTATGGTGGGCACGCCCGTGCTTGTCGGTGCAAGCTGACTTTTGCTTCCTGCTGACTTGGAAATGTTGACTTGTTGACCTGGGACAGGTGCACGGCCGTGTTGCATCTGAAACAGCTTTCTAAGTCTTCAATTCCTTGCCTCGTATGCCGTTTTTCTCCTCTTTTCACTCATTGGCCTCAAAACCTACAGTTATCAATAAAGGATGGTTAATCATGATAAAACTAAGATAAAAGCATGACTTTGAGTGGAAAAATGGTGAAAATATCTATGTAAAACGTATGTAATTCTCGACACATCACAACACCTCACACTTAAGCGTTTGCTTGTCCTCAACCAAACCGAACCTTAGGCAATTCTTTTGGATTAAAAATTGTAGGTTTACTCGATGTGCCGAGCACAACCTACCTCTTAAGAGCCACACTTAATAGATCCTCAAGGGATTGGGCTTGGTTTGTGGTAAGACTACTTAAACACTCCTAAAGTATCCCAATTCATTTTTCCTCACCAACTCTCATTCACTCGGGTTTTCTTTGGCTGTGAACACTCGGATTTAACCCGATTGCAAGCTTGTATCATAGGCATGTATGCAAATCACAACTCCACCACTTGCGTTGAGGTAAGCTGTGTGAATCAAAAGGACTTTTAAACGTGTTAGTTTGGTGAAATGGTGATGGATAGGGTAGGAATAGAGTCTACCACTATGACTAACTTCGGGGGTTGTGTTTTGAGGAGTTGTCGGAACATTGTTATCCTTCTAAGCTGGTTTTGATGGTCTTAATTTGGACTTCATAACTCGACTTTCGCCTATTCTCGTGAACCGTTCGATGCATGCTGCCTAAAAGCCTCCACTAGGTCGGGCCGATCACCCGGTATTCAGAAAGTATTTCAAAGCCTTTTCTTTAAAGTTTTCCCTCGATTCCTTTAGTTCAGCGGCATCATTATTATACACTTTTTTTACAAGTATAAACCGTTTACACTTGATGCTTGCTGGGTGATTATTGACACTTGGTATGCTCTTCTTGATGGCTATTCTATTGTTGCCATTTTTAACGATCGAGATTCAAGATCTTTGATGTGTAGCTTATGCTTCTAAGTCCCAAAATTGCCTGAGAGCTTCCTTAACACCTCAACACTTCCCTGATTTTGTCATGGCGGGGGCTAAATGGATGAGAGGAAATGAAAAAGGCTAAGGTTCAAGATGGGTGACTAGGTGTGGGAAAATATATGGAAGGCTAATGGTAATGAAAAGGGTAAGTCCTAAGTGCCTAGATCATTTTAACACACTCACCTCTAATGTGGTCTTGTAATGCATAAGTCACACAAATTCTAACCATGTAATGCCAAAGGGGAATATCTCTCATAAACAAACGAGTGAGCATGTAGAGTATACATGTATGTAGTGTTATGCTCGTTAAGGCTCAAAATAATCACATATATGGTGGGTAGGAGTTAATTAAGGAGTTGAAGACACCATAGACGACTCTTTTGACTACCAAAACCTCCCTAATCCCCCACAAGATTTTTGGGCGGACCCAAAGGTTTGAAAATATTTTTGTTGCCAAAAACACTTTTAAAAATTTGCCTTCGGTCATGGTTCGTTGACTTTATTGAGGTGTTTGAAATTTGAAAAATTTTAAATACATCATACTTAATTCCTTAGAATATTTTTAAATTAATTTTCCGTGATATGTGTATGCAAAGAAAATAAGTGGGAGAGTAAAAAAGAACAAGTATCCCGCCTTTTTGCTCTCCAATGGACTGCATGCGGTCAATCCTCGCGGCTGCTTCAACACGAATCTTTTTTCGAGAGAAATCACTTGGCATGAACTACAATAGTTGGGACCACAATCACACATTTCATTAGTTAAGACAGGTGACGACCAATAGATGATAGTTGAGATTATTTGAATTCAATACTACAAAACAAGATATCTTTAAGATAATTATTATAATCTATCTGTTATAATAATTGAAAGCAATAACTCTCATATGACTCTCAAAAGGGCATTCTTCCTTTTGAGTGTGTCATGTGGCAATAACATGACATTAATGATATAAAATTAAATAACTGCCATGTGGCATTAAGTGATTTCAGGGAAAAAAAATTAAAAACAAAATTTGATTTCTCTCTAATGTTTTCTCCCATAATTTTTAAACGTCAATATATTTTATATAAGAGATTTTTTAAAGAATAAAATCAGACCAAATTAACGAGTGTTTTATTATTTTTCCAACGAGTACCACAGTGCTATATAAAAAACGGAGAAAAAAACGACTATTTTTTTGTGGGGTTTTGTTTATAAAGGAAAAAAAACACAAAGTATTCATTAATTATATGCAAGTCACTAATTATATTCAAACCAATAAATATGAATTCTATTTTCATCATATGTTAGTATTGGAGTTGTACATTGTTTTAGGTTATGTATTAATATTAGAGTTATACATTGTTTTAGATTACATGCTAACATTAGAGTTATATATTGTTTAAGGTTAATCGTTAACATTGGGGATACATTGTTAATTGTTTTAGGTTAGGTACTATCCGAAGCTTTCCTGCAGATAACTGTAAAACACATTAATCTATTTCATATGTAAAAATGATATGTCATATTAGATTTGTTAACCCAGAATGCTCCTGAGATATAATCTAGTAATATAATATGATATAAGAATAAAAATAGAGAAAACTACAGTCCAAGTGTAGCTTTTTTTGTTTATAGATAAATAATATGATCTTGATAACTTTAAAAAAGAATATCTGACAATAATTAATCGTTACCGTTATTATTTATATTTCTTCTTTCTGATAAGTCTCCAAAAAAATAGTTTTGACTATCTGATAACTATGCATCCCGGGGAAAAAGCCAAAATCTATTGTTTGGAATGTTGAGAAAGAATTTTAAAAATCCTAAAAGTTAGTGATGGAAAATCAGGCAACGCGTAATTGACGACAAAGTTAAGCAGATCCATGGCTTGGTCAATTCCAACCTTTTTACATCAACATTGGAGAAATAAAATACATACATATTCAAATCACACCAACTAGATATAGGCTAGCATTTGCATAACTAGTGTGTTCAAACCGTGTAATTACTTATCACAAGAAATAAACATTGCGCTTAAAGTTAACCATGACCTCTTGGTCTAGTGGTATGGTGTTCCCCTTGTAGGTTCAAATCCTTACAAATACAAGATAAGGTGAAATAAAGGTGTAATAAAAATTTGCTATTAAAAATAATAATAATAATAATGAGTGAAAAAGGATAAAAAAATTTATAGAACTAATGATAATGGTATTTCATGTTTAGACCTTTTAGATCATTCACATCTCCTCCACCATTTTATACCCTAGAACAAAAAAATTATCTCTCAGTTTAAAAAATCTTTCACATTCCTTTCACCATATTTACTTTTATCTTACTCACAAACACTTATTTTATTATACTCCTCGTTAAAATACACTCACAATAATTTGAGGAGGGTGAATGGTAACTTTTTATATATAAAAAAACTAGAAAATGGATTTTTCAAAATATAAAGATGAGATATAAAATAATTGATGGGATGTAGGGTGTTTTTAGTAAGTTTTTTTTTTTTAAATTTAGAGATGGAGGGAGGTTTGATGGAGGGGATGTGAATGCTCTTAGAAGGTTGAGCCGACTGAGAAATTGTGAATGGTAACTTTTTATATATAAAAAAACTAGAAAATGGATTTTTCAAAATATAAAGATGAGATATAAAATAATTGATGGGATGTAGGGTGTTTTTAGTAAGGTTTTTTTTTTTTTTTTTTTTTTTTTTTTTTTTTTTTTTTTTTTTTAAATTCAGAGATGGAGGGAGGTTTGATGGAGGGGATGTGAATGCTCTTAGAAGGTTGAGCGGACTGAGAAATTGTGTGTCAATTACGACTAGTGGGTGGTGATAGAATGTCAATGGTTAAGGATTCAAATTTGACTGTTTTGTACTTAAATGTATAACAAATCCTAGGTCTTTGAAAATTCCAATGCCAAATCGTATTCTGTGTTTCGAATTCAAATTCTTATGACTCCTTCGAAGAAAGAAAAACCAAATGCACTCTAAGTGAACCCGTACACATGTAGCTTTATAGTCGTTTGGAAGTAAAATTTCGCACTAGGTTGGTGAAAATGTTTGAAAATATCAAATCGATTGGGGTTAGGTTCAAACCAGTTTGAGAAAAAAAAAAACTTTTTTTTGACTTGTTTTCAAATCGGGTTGGGTCCAAACCAACTAGGGTATGAGACTACAAACAATTGGCGGGTTTGGTCGGGTCGAAACCAGTTTGTTCCAAGCCGTTTTTTACACCTCTAGTCACTTTGACTAAGAAGCTTTTATGATTCTTTTGGGCCTGGGTTTCATTAGATGGGCTGATTCTCTTCCAGCTTAAATGGGGACGGGCCAAAAAAGTTGATATTGTAGGTGCTGAGAGAGTACTTGAGTTTGCAAAGATTTGGAGTAAATATCCATTTATTATTACTAGCAGGAACCCGCGCGTTGCGGCGGGGTTGCACTGTGTTTGGCTGTTACGTTTAGTCAACCGCGTTGTTGGTGTTGTACATTATACACACATCTTAGATGACTAATCAAATCTTCATCTCCCTTTTTTTGCTTTTCTATTTTTTTCGTTTTGTAATGCGAATTTCTTCATGGTAGCCACCGAATCAATCATCTTTTAATTTGTTTTTTAATAGAAAGATATTGAAAGAATGCATTAATCATTTATGTTTCATGTCTGTTTTATGCAAAATACATTAACGGAGCCTAAAGATAACCCTTTCTTTCTCAAACTAATCTAGGTTCTAAACCGGTTCAGGTTTTTTAAGAAGGATTAGAACCGGTTTTTGTTTTTGGCCAAACAGGTACAGGATAGAAACCGGAGTGGGCCAAAAATAAAACGAAACTCCGAGAACCGATTGCTTTACCCACGCGTTGCCGCGGTATCCAAATACAAATTGCAATACAACAATGTGATTATTTACAAAACGCAAAAATGCAGATGCAATAGTACACCTTGGTACCCAATGTTGTAAGCCCTTCTGAAATAAATATTTATGTAGTCGTTAAGTGTCAGGTTACTAAGTTGACATGCTAACTTCTATCAAGCCAGAATATATATTGGATCCACTAAAGCACCCATTTCTTGAGCATTTTGTAGGCATTCGTCTATTTCCCCTTTTAACACATTTCCAAATCTGAATAATAACCAACACATGACACAATGCTTAGAACAAAATAAAAATAAATGATGGTAGCAAGTATATGACATAGTTTAAAGCATACAAATCAATTCATGAGTACGTACCATGGCATAAGAATTAGAAACAAAGACAATCTACAAACTGATTAGCCGATATGTAAGAAGAAAGGCAATTAAATATATAACTTAAAGAGCATGGTCGGTGATATGCTCTTTAAGTCTAACCCTTCAACTATTTTAAAGTGGCAAATTTCATCCATCAAGTTTATATTCAACAAAAAATAACTTTGACAGAATTAACCCTTTTACTTTCTAACTTGACAAAAAAAGACACTTTTACTTTCTAACTTCTTTTTAACCTTCAAACTTTTGACATGTAAACCATTATATCACTAAACTTTTCTACGAACGATATGAATTCACTTTTTTTTCCTTCTAAAACAAGTTTGGTTAAATATAAAACGTTTTTATTCTTATTTTAACGTATGATATCGGTGGGTATAGGATTCTAACGTAAATTTTGTTCGGAAATTATATATATTATATATACACTTAAAAAGCATGGTCGGTGGACAATGCTTTTTTAAATAATCACCTTCAACTTTTATCAAATAACAAATTTCACCCTTCAAGTTTTCAACTTAATAAAACTAATTTTCAACATTGACATAAATGACCCTTACCTTTTAAGTTGACAAAAATATCCTTTTTACTTTTTAACTTTTTTTTAACTCTCAATATTTTGACATATAACCCATTCTATCCCCAAACTTCACTATAATGTCAAAAGTAATTCTCTAGCTTTGCAAACGTGACTTTGATCCCCCAAGTTTGTAAAGTTTCAAGCTTATCGTAAAACTACTTTCTTACGTTTTTATTTTTATGGATGTCTCGGTATAAAACGAGTTAAATTTTCTTGAAAACGAGTCTGGTAAAAAATAATACGTTTTGATCAGTAAAAATTCGAGTTACCTAAGTTTATGATAAAATACACAAACAACCCTTTAACTTTAGAAATTGATATTTATGCCACTACACTTTCTAAAAACTTTATAAAATGTCATTTTCACCCCCGTTGAGTTCTAACTTTTCAAATTTACCCACTGTATATTCACTATTTACGTTAAAGGAAAAAACATATTATGACACGGTTATTATTGTGTATGTGTTGGTATAAATCACTTTTCGACGTAAATTTATTTTTATGTATGTTTTTTTTACTGGTCTACGTTTTGCTGTACATGATGGTATAAATTTATGCTTCAACGTAAACAATATAAATTCGCGTTCGACATAAAGTTATTTTTCTGAAACGACTCTGGTCAAATATAAAACTTTTCCATTCTTATTTTTACTTACGATATCGGTTAGTCTACGATTCTGACGTAAATTTTGTTCGGAAACGAGTTGGATCAAACATAAAACATTTTAGTTCGACAGAAAAATTCGAGTTACCTACGTTTTTTACGTAAACTGTGTTCGGATACAAATGTGTCGGCTCAATATAAAATGTTTTCATTCGATTGTGTTAACATGATTTATTGTACATTTTCATACGGTTAACGCATCACATGACGTGCCGCTACTATAAACAACTTAAACGTCGCCGCCGCAACGCGCGGCCTACGGCAATCATCTAGTTACATCACAAAAAACAAAACATGTTAAATCACAAAAGAAATCACCAAGATAAAATCATCAAAATAATACGACTGCGTGTTGCTGGAGACACTTTAAACTCGAGTGGCGCTTGTTTTCATACCATTTAATTCAACATCCACAATGCAATTCCACTAACAATATATTACTTCTATTTCATTCTTTAACTGGTTTACTCAATTTTCCAATTCGTAGATGTACAATAATGATTTATGTAATAACTCATTGAAACTATCAAAGTAGTAATATGATTTTTTTTGCTGCTACTTCATTTGTCGCTCTATTCACCAAGTTTTTATGCTTTCATTTAGAACTAAAATACAAGTAAATGGTACATATTTAAAATCATAACAGCGAGACTTACAACAAACAACTCCAATAAAGATAATTTTGAATGAGTGAATGACGATTTATCGAGACAAAATTTTAAACACTACAACATAATCACTAAAGAGAAGGTTACATGAAGTACGTAGAAAAGTGTGATTAGCCTGTAAAACGGTAAGCATATGACTCACTTGCTTTCTCTTCTAACTCATTTTCAACCATTTGAATAACCAATTTCTATCACTTTTCAATTGAATTTCCCATTCAATTGCAATTATATCCATGATATTGATTACAGGGGTTTCGTTTAAGGGTATAATGGAGCAGAACCGAAGAGGCTTCAAAAATCAATGTCACGGTTTCAAAGGTTGAATAAGGTGTATGACTTGCATTACTCATTTATACAATTACCAATAAATGTTGTACAAGAGGGCATAAAAGAAAGAAATTGGACAAAAATTATAGATTTATACTAAGACTCTTGATATGCCATCTTACAAAAGATGTAAATTTACCTTCTTAGCCATCAAGCACCCATTATATAGTAGTATAGATACTAGGTTAGAGCCCCGCGTGTATACGTGGTACATGTCCATGTCAAATGAAAAAATTCTATATAGATTGTAGTATGCAAATTTTATTTATTGAAAGTTACGTAATACAATTCGTATGAATTTTGGTTGATTGTAAATTATCATAAAAAAAGTTTAATGCTACCCAATAACAGATATATGAATCAACAAATGTTTGATTTGACGTGATTTAAAAACAAATAATGAAATGAATAAACATATATTTATTGTAACGACATGCAAATGAAGATTAAATTCAAAGTAAATAAATGTAGTTTAACAAATCATACAACCAAAAAATTATAAAAAAAAAATTTTAAACGATTTATGCAAAATATGATCGCAAACTTATTTACAAACTTCAAAATATTTTTTTATAGACAACATTTGATATTTATTATTAACGTTATCGTCTTTATCCAATATTAGTATCTTTAGGCCATCTCTACTCTTGTCACTTGGAAGCGACATACAACTGCCCATGTGTAAAAACAGGGTCTTTCAAATACAGACCTACCCTAAATAGGGTTTGTCCTTGACTCTTATTTATTGTCATCGCGAAACATAAAGTAAGAGAGAATTGTCTTCTGTTAAATCTGAAAGGAATCTTCTTATCAGATGGGGACAACCTAATTCTTTGGATAAAAGTTCGCATTCCAATGTTACTCCCTGAAATTATTTTAGCTTCTATAACACGGTTTGATATGGCAAGACAATTTGGAACTTGTGGCTTTGAAAAGAATTTATGTCCACTTATAGGATCCCTGAACCATTAGAATAACAAAACAGTAAAATTGACAAAAAAAAAAAAACTCTGGCGAGGAAAATAAAGACATTTGGCTTTGTAATTGTATTATCATCAAGAATTTAAGGTAAATATATCCAGAAGACCTTGAACTGTTTTGACGGTTTGACTCATAACCAATGACCTAAAAATCAAGCTAAAACCACGGTGAAAAATCAATACTAAACCCACATGACAAATTCGTTAGGAGTAAAGATAGCAACATGGATGGGTTGAATAATATGTCAAAATGGGAGGTTTTTAATAAGGCAACATTTTATCCATTTGACATGTTTCAATGCTTCCACAATTGGAATATTGTGTCTCGAACAATTCTGATCGAATAAGTCGGATTTATTTATATAGTTGAATTATAAAAATGGAAGGATTGGTAATTTACGTTATTTGGTCAACGATGCTTAAAATTAACACAATTATTGCAATCATGATGATGGTTAGCGTTTCACGACAATTGATTAAAAGACAATTCTTAATAAACATAATTTGATAACGTTAATCTGCAAAGATATTTAAATGAAAGACGTAATATTCTTATTCTTAGTATCACTGAAATGATATTTAGTTAATGTAGTCAATGATGAAGGATTTCATGTCAAATGAGGTTTTTTAATGTTATGAATCGCCTTTTAATTAATGTTGTTACTGATAACGTAAAATGATATTTCATTACTAATTTCGTTACTAATTACAAATAAGTGTATTGTAGGACATGAAAAATAAATAAAGTCAAATAATTGACCTCCATCAAAGTAACAAAAATGTAAAAAGTTTTTGCGTTTATCGGTCAACAATATTAAAATGAAAATCGTTATATTGGTAATATTATTGAAAATTATTTTGAATATATTATATATTTTAGGAAATTGTTAAATAGATTTAAATTATATTTATTATTAGAAGAATAGATTTAAATAATATTTATTAAATACATTTTTTACCAAAATTATTGCATGAATTTTTCTGTTATCATTAATTGAGTTTTTTTTTTATAATTTTCGAAATAATTTGAATGTTATTAATGATCGAGGGTTTCATGACAAATGAGGTTTTTTTATATTGAACCAAGGGTTTGTATTTAGTAGAATAAGTTTTGCGATTCAAAAAGGGATAGCGGCGCAGCTTGTTGCTCGCTTACCCATTATCCAGATGTAACTTGATTTTACATCACTTAAAAAAAAGTTAATATATTTCGTTAAAAAAATGTTATGTTTATTCTTTATGTTAATAATTGTAATAGTTATTACTATCAATAGTAATAAATGGATGACAATAATTAACTTAACAATTTAAATTATTTACTAATTTATTAATATAATTGAAAATTATTTTGAAAATATTATATATTTTAGTAAACTATTAATTAGTGACAAAATTTATTTTATTAATATACAATTGAATGATTGATTTATTTTATTAATAGTAATAAAAACGTAATTTAAATCTAATTAACAGTAATAAAGACATAATTTATTACTATTAATAAAGACGTAATATTATTAATATGATTGAGAATTATTTTATTAATATACAATTGAATGATTGATTTATTTTATTAATAGTAATAAAGATGTTATTTAAATCTATTTAACAGTAATAAAGACGTAATATTGATAATATGATTGAAAATTAATATACAATTGAATGATTGATTTATTTGATTAATAGTAATAAAGACGTAATTTAAATCTAATTAATAGTAATAAAGACGTAATTTATTAATAGTAATAAAGATGTAATATTATTAATATGATTGAAATTTATTTTATTAATATACAAATGAATGATTAAAAATGTAATTTCATTATCATCATCATCATACTCAGTTAATCCCACCTATAGCAAAGCTAAGGTAGGGTCTGAGGAGGGTAAGATGTAGACAACCTTACCTCTACCCCTAATAATAGAGAGATTGCTTCCAGTGAGAACCCCGGCTCGATGTGGTTTGGTATCAAGCCTTGGACATAAGGCACAAAATACTTAACAATCGGGACAAACCCGATCGGTGCATGTACCCCTTTGTCTTTTGGCTATCCACGCCACCACATGATGCATGATTAACCGTAATAAAAACGTAATTTAAATCTATTTAACAGTAATAAAGACGTAATTTATTTTATTAATTAGTGACAAAATTTATTTTATTAATATACAATTGAATGATTGATTGAATTTATTAATAGTAATAAAGACGTATTCTAAATCTATTTAACAGTAATAATGGCGTAAATTAATAATAGTAATAAAGACGCAATATTATTAATATGATTGGAAATTATTTTGAATATAGTATATATTTTAGGAAACTGTTAATTACTAACAAAATTTATTTTATTAATATACAATTGAATGATTGAGGAATTTATCATTTATTTACATATGAATTTCAGGTAAATGCTAATTAATAAATTATAATTTTCGTAATAATTATATGATATACATTCATCTCTGCCAATAAAGTCCAATCAAAATTTAAAAATTCTTACTAATGTCAATAAATAACTTTAAAACTCTTAATAAATAACATTAAAACTGCTACAATCTCAATAAAACTTATTAATTGCAATAAAGTCCAATAAGAATTTAAAAATTCTTATTAATGTCAAAAAATAACATTAAAACTCTTAATAAATAATACTAAAACTGCTACAATCTCAATAATGAATCATTCAAATCAATGACATTAAAAACATCCGCATTTCAAATTGCCTTACACATATTTAGTAATAATTATTAATTGTGATTAAAGTAATATAATTTTTTGACAAAAAGTAACATTTTGAAAATTTATATTATCATTTAATTTCGTTGTTAAAATAGGTTCAAAATTGTCGTTTAATTAAGTATCAATTGTCGTTTCATGACAATTGATTAAAGGAAAGTCGTAATATCAAAAGTAAAGTCGGTTAACAATATTAAAACTAAATTCGTAATATTAGTAATATCAATAAATAAGATTAAAAGTCTTAATAAGTGACATCAAAATCATAATCAATCATTCATATCAATGACATTAAAATCATCCGCGTCTCAAATTGCCTTACCTATTATCTAGAAATTATTATTGACATCTTAAAATTAGCACGCTTATTGAAATCATGATGATGATTATCGTTTAATGACAATTGATTAAAGGAAACTCGTAATATTAGTAATATCAATGAATAAGTTTAAAAATATTAATAAATAACATCAAAATCATAATCAATTATTCAAATCAATGACATTAAAAACATCCGTGTTTCAAATTGCCTTACACATCTTTAGTAATCATTATTAATTGTGATTGAAGTAATATAATTCTATAACAGAAAGTAACATTTTGAAAATTTATATTATCATTTAATTTCATTGTTAAAATTGATATGACGATTAAATGATTTTATTATTTGTTAAGGTTTATATAGTATTGATGTGTCTCGAACAATTCTGCAAAATCGGAATTCTGTGTCTCAAACAATTCTTATCGAGTAGGAATATATATATATATATATATATATATATTTGAATTATAAAAATGGAAGGATTGGTAATTGACGTGAGTTGGTCAACAACGCTTAAAATTAGCACAATCAAACTCAAAGACATAAAGTCAAAGAATTGAACTCCATCAAATTAACATAAACGTAAATTTGTTGATGGCCTTCGGCATAGTCTGGAAAGGCACGTAAAAAAAACAACATTAAAAAAGAGATAATCATTTTTGAAAATTAAATAGGCATATGAACATAAAAATAACAAACATACCAAAACTGTTGACGAAGGGTCATGCAAAAGAATGATTAAAACCGAATAAATTGGATTTTTAAATGTTAAAACATAGAATGATTAAATCCGATTGAATATTAAATCCGATTCAATATACATCTGAAAAATTTGTAATTTAAAAAAATTCGGTATTGCAAAACAATGATTAAAACCGAATAAATCGGATTGATAAACTTCTCGAAACACACGAATGAATGATTATATTATTTTTGCTTCGATATTTCTTAACAATACTATTCATTCGGCTTTTATTAGATGATTATATTATTTTCTTAACAAAATTGATATTTTATCATTCAAATGAATGAATCAGAATAAATCAGATTGATTTAATTGGTTAAAAAAATAATCCTCATCAATGAATAAATCCTTATCATCGTATTTAACAAAATCGATATTTCATTCGGCTTTTATTAGATGATTATATTATTTTCTTAAAAAATCGATATTTTATCATTCAAATAAATGAATCAGAATAAATCAGATTGATTTAATTGGTTAAAAAAAAATCCTCATCAAATGAATAAATCATTATCATCGTATTAAAAAAATGATTAAATATTCAATCTTAATGAATATCACTGTTAAGAAATATAGAATGATGATTGAAATGAATGAATATCACTTTTAAAAAAATATCAAATGACCGGTTCAATACTCGGGCCAAATGAATACCACTGTTAAATCCGATTGATTTCTTTGTAATAATGTTAAGAATAAAAAATGAAGCGAAAATAATAATAGGAATCAACATTAGAACAGTAGGATCGATGGTTATCTTGAATCGGTTGTGGAGAATCAACAAATTAAGAAAGACGAAGGAGGATAGAAAGGTTTGTTAGGAAGAAATAGAGAATTGTGTTGTGGAGAATGAAAAAAAAAAGAGAACGGTTTATATACTTCAATTTTAGAGCTCCATTTATTGGTTGGATCCGTGAGGACCCTCTCTAAGGCCTCCATTCGACCCGAGTCTACTATTTTATTATATAGATAGATATATCATTTCACAACAACACTTTGCGCCATGATCTTTTCTTCATTTATCCTTTTCAACACTAATGTTATATTAATTTATAAAACACTTTGCGCCAGGATCTTTTCTTCATTTTTCTTTTCAACACTAAAGTTATATTAATTTATAAATCTGAACTTTCTAATGTAAAGAGTCATAAGAAAACTTAAGGCATACAATAGGTAAGAATTATTAACTTCGTAAACAAGTCAAAATTTAAAATACGGGTTATATTAATTAAGAAACTAATTAAATGGATAATATCGTATCGATAACGTTGGTAATAAGGCGAAGTGCTTCTTTACAAGTTTATGGTTGGTAACGATTAAAATGAACTTTTTTTTAATTCAATATTCAATTACTTTTCATTTCATGACTGTCATATTTGTTTAGAATTGTGTTTGCGCAGCGAAGCGCGCGATATAATACTAGTTATATGTTATTTGATTACATATTCGATGGGGCTCAGACTTTCATCCCCATACAACATAAACAGTTTAAACCGTATTATAATCGACTTTTGAATTAAGTTTAATCCATGCTCTTTTTTTATTGCATTTACCAAGTCTCATCACTGGGCTTTAATCTAATTGAGTTGAGCTAGGTTGAGCTCGAGCTTGAATTTTTAACGAGTAAACTTTGTTCTTTTGTTTTGTCTAACTGAAAAGTGAAGCTCGAGCTCAGCAATTTTTTTTTAAATTTTTTTATATACGCTTTTTACAAATATTAATAACATAAGGAAAAAAAATTGCACACATATACATGTATTATTTTTTCTAAGGTTTTAAAGATCGAAAACGATAAAAAACCAAAAATTACACACATATACATGTATTATTTTTTTTTTCTAAGGTTTTAAAGACCGAAAACCATATTCCAAGTATTACTTGTATAATTTTTGTTCTTTTCCCAATAACTTTATATTTTTTTTTGAACGGTGATTTTCATATAAGTGACTCAATGTCACACTGTCTAATCGGCAGCCCTAGCCATGGTCTGCCCTAGACTACGTTGTCTTAACCGGACCCGCGCTGGTGTATCAAACTTGGTTATGTTGTTCCCCGAAAACTGTACTGCCTCCACACGAGTTTCCTCGCTGGAGTAACAGCTGAGTGAAAACCGGGGTGCAGCTCAAGATCGAACGCTCCTCAGTGCGTTTTTCACCAATAATTATATATGATATTGATTAATCAAATTTAAAATGTTAACCATTTAAACCTCTCCGACATGTTTTTATTCTAATACATTTAAAGTTAAAATTAATATATATAAAATAAAATAATTCAAGCCGGCTCGCCAACTCACGAGCCACGCCAGGCCTGGCTCGAGCTTTTTCAAGCCAATATTTTCCGAGCTTTTTCCAAACGAAGTTTAAACAAGCCTCACGCTTTTAAAACACCCTAATCACTTCATACCGGAGTGTATCCTTCATTGGGACCGTTTTATTTTTTAGACTAATATGAAAACTACATCATTTTCCCTGTTATTTTTTCCCATCAAACAATACACATAGATTGGCCACAATTTGTGATTTTGAGGAGATTTACAAATATGTTATTCTTATCAAATATAATAATTATCATTATAGTTTTACGTATATAATTATGGAAGTCGTGAAAATTATCCTTACAAACATTTTATTTCGAGATTTGTTATACTTTTGTCTGAAACCATAATATCTGTTAAAAATACATAATATTTGGATAATATAATTACTTACATTTTATTCATCTTATTCTTTAATATTGGGCTCTATAATATTTGTTTGGTATTGGGCTTAAATTTACTTTAAGATGTTCTGGTGGCCCAATATAGTTGTGGTTGTTGTGCTGATAAGCTGTTGGCCCATGGCCTAGCTGGGAAAGTTGTGTGAGGCTTATATTATCTGTTGGATTGGTTTGATCTGAGCCGTTGAGATGGCATCTTGAGAGAAGGTTCCAATGGTCCTTTAAATAGCTCATTGTTTCTCTCTTTCTCATTAGATTAGCTATTATTTTAGTTTTCTCTGAATCAATTCGTCTAGGTTTCCTCTGTATTCATTCTCTTGTAAGTCTATACTTTATATTTATGTAGTCTTGATCTGCTGATCTAAACAATCAACAGATCTGTAACAGACTTTGTATTCTTTGATTGATCTCAGTGTTTTACTGAGATATTGGGGTTTTGGTTAGGTACATTTTCTGGTTTGGGTTAATAAGATTTTGTCACCGTTTTGTTGCCTACATTCTTTGTTCTTTGTTATGAGTTTATGTTGGCTCAGTATTAGTTTTTGTGAGTTGAAACCCTAAATTTCAACATGGTATCAGAGCCTTTAGGCTCTTGATTCTGAGTCTTTGTGCCTTCTGATGTATGTGTTTTGTATTAGATTGTCTTGTGTCTGTTGTCTGTGTTGATTAGGGTTTTGATCTTCATCAATAGATCTTGACCTTAACTTGTAATAGTAGATCTGATCTTATCAGATCTTGTCTATTATTAGTCCGTTGGTATTATTTGTAGATCTAGGGTTTTGGCCAACTATTGTTGGTATTTGCTCTGGATTATGGATCTGGTTGGATATTGGGCTCGAAGCTTTGCACACTGTAAGTCTTCTTGTTATTTTTTCTTTAGTTGTTGTTTATTGTTTGTTGCTGGCTTACTGCTTGGATCCTAGGTACGATTTACTGTCTCTTCTGTGTCTAGAAGTCTTTGACCAGGTTAGGGTGGACCGGTATTGATTGAGTCTTGGTGTTTTGGTGGTTGTCTTGTCTTGTCTGGTATTATCTGTGTATATATAAGTATATTACTAGATAATAAAGGACTCCTGTGTTAAGATCTGGGTGGACACCCTTGAGTGATGAACCCACTATCTGAACTAGGGCTGGCAAATCGTGTATACCCGACCTGTTAAGACACGAACCTGTTAAGACACGAACACGAAACATATATACCCGAACACGACACGATAACTTATCATGTACTTTTTTCTAAACCTGAACACGAACCTGTTTATACCTGGTTTACACGATTAGACACGATAAGACACGATAATACCAGTTTATACCAAGTTAACACGATAAGACACGATAATACCTGTTTATACTAGGTTAATACGATAATACACGAACATGTTTTCCAAATCCGACACGTTAAATGGGTATCATCAAGCATTAAAAAGGTAGAATTCCATCTATAAAAACGTATAATTACAATACTCCACCCTCACAACCTATATTAAAAAAAAAACAAAAAAAAAAAAAATCCTTAACATGTCTTAACGGGTACTAAACAGGTAAACAAGTATCTAACCTGTTTAGACACGAAAATTAACAGGTATATTTCGTGTCTACCTGTTTAGGACACGAAACCTGTTAAGGTCATACCTGTACCTGTTAAAATCGTGTAAGTTCGTGTCAGGTATTCGTGTTCGTGTCTAAAATTGCCAGCCCTAATCTGAACACTAACACAGTTTCGTCCTCTTAGGGTTTATTGAATGTGTTTGTCTGCTGAGTTAGCTCTTTGCTAACTATTGTCTTCTTGTTTGTGGTTTCCTGTTTGTTTGTTATTTGTTGTTATTATTGGTGATGATGCTATTGTGAATCCACGGGGTGGAGGTAATCCTAACCTTGGTGGTGGTGATGCTTTAGTTGGTACTCTTGTTAGTAAACTAGACATAAGTGATCCTTTGTTTCTTCATCCTAGTGATACTTCTAATCTGTCTATAATTGGTATTAAACTTAAAGGTACTGAAAATTATGCTGTGTGGTCTAATTCTATGAAACTTGCTTTACAAGCTAAGAATAAAATGGGTTTTATAGATGGTACTTGTGTTAAGTCTGTTGATGATGAAGTTCTTGCTAATCTGTGAGATAGATGTAATTCTGTTGTTCTGTCATGGTTGATTAATTCTGTTAGTGAAGAGTTGTATTTAGGGCAGGTTTTTTCTAAGTATGCTAGAGATGTTTGGGTTGATCTTAGGGAGACTTATGACAGAATTGATGGTTTTGCTATGTTTAATCTATATCAGAAAATAAATAGTTTAACACAAAGTGGTAGTTCTGTTGCTGAATATTATCATCAGTTGAAAACTATGTGGAAATAGTTTGATTCTATAGTCCAATTGCCTTTGTGTACATGTCAAGCCTCAAAAGAGTTTAATGATTTTAATAGTTTAATCAAAATCATGCAATTTCTAATGGGGCTTGATGATGTATATCAGCCAGTTAGGAATACTTTGTTGACTAGTGATCCACTACCCTCAGTCAAAGCAGCTTTTGTTGTTATCTCTAGAGAGGAATCTCATAGAGATGTATGTAGTGGATCAAAGGGGTCAAATGTTTCATTTGTTGCTAAGTCTAATCAGGTTGTTGATAATAGGAGAAGGTCCAATAGGGGACCCAATCCTAATTTGAAGTGCACACATTGTAATATGATTAGACACACTATTGATAGGTGCTTTGAAATTGTTGGTTACCCTCAAGGTTTTAAAAAGAGAATTCCAAATCAGTTTAATAAAAATAATGGTAACAATAATATGTACAATGGTAAAACCAGTGTGTCTAATAACAATGTGTGTGCAAATGTTTCTTCTGGTTCACCTTTTACTTCTGAGCAGATCTCTAAGTTGATGAACCTGATAAGTGAAAAATCTGGAGGAGATCCTCAGAGTTCTAATGTAGGAGGTGAATCAGTTGTTGTTAATGGCTTCTCTAGCTTGTTTGTTTTGTCTAAACGTGTTGCCATGTTTAAAAAATTTTCTGGTTATTCTAATCTTGTTAAGTATGAATTGTTTTATGGGTGGATAATGGATTCTGGTGCAAATCAACATATGGTTGGTAGTGATAAACATATGATTAACTGTGCTGATGTGTCTAAATATAATATGGAAGTTAAACACCCTAATGGAACTAATGCTAAAGTTACTAAAATAGGAGATATCAAACTTGCTAATGGTGTGATATTGACCGATGTGTTTTTGATTCCTGACTACTTGTTAACTTGGTGTCTATACATAAACTTGCTAAAGACAATAAGTTAGATGTTTTGTTTAATGAACATGAATGCTTAGTCTAGGATTCCAAATCAAAGAGAGTCCTCGTGACTAGTAGACAACAAGATGGTTTGTATTTTGTTGGTAATGATGTGAGTTTTAGTAATGTTTGCTTTAGTATTGTAAGTGAACATAATCTTTGGCATAGTAGGGTAGGTCATCCTTCTGGTCAAGTCTTAGTAGTGTTAAGAGAGAGTTTGAACATTAGGAATTCTGATTCACAGCCTTGTGAAACATGTCATAAAGCTAAACAAGTTAGGGTTCCATTCCCTCTTAGTGATCACAAGTCTAAGGTTGTAGGATAACTTGTACATCTTGATGTATGGGGTCCCTACAAGATCACTAGTAGGGAAGGATATAATTAAGTGTTGTGGATGACTTTTCTAGGTCTGTATGGGCTTACTTGTTAAAAAAACAAGGGAGAAGTCTTTGATAATCTGGTGAGCTTTTATGAAATGGTTAAAACTCAGTTTTCAAAAGGTGTCAAAGTGTTTAGAAGTGATAATGGGACTGAGTTTGCAAATAAGCAAATGAATGATTTCTGTAATAAAAAGTATCTTACATTAGACTTCTTGTGCTTCTATTCCACAACAAAATGGTGTTGTGGAGAGAAAGCATAGGCATCTCTTAAACACTGCTAGGGCCCTACTATTCCAAAGTGGTGTTCCTCTTTGGTATTGGTCTGATTGTGTGCTTACTGGTGCTTATCTTATTAACAAGATCCCTTCGTCTGTGTTAGCTGGTAAGAGTCTGTATGAATTAGTTCATGGGTCCCCCCCATATTAAGTCACTTAAGAAATTGTGGTTGTCTATGTTTTAAAACTGTATTAGATAGTCCTGATAAGTTGTGTAGCATGCCTGATAAAAGTGTTTTAATTGGATATTCTTTTCTAAAAAGGAAACTTTTGTGTTTAGAAACAAAAAAGGTTGAGTTTTCAAGGGATGCTAAATTCTATGAAACATATATCCTTTTAAAGCTGAGTATAAAGAAACTGTTTTTGAAAATTTAAATCATTTAAACTTTTTGATTGTTTTGAAATTAGGGTTTCCCAAAGTGAAAAAAGTAGGCAAGGTGTAAGTAGTCTTCCCGATGATGAAGGGGGAACTGATAGTGCTCGTGATCACTTACCTGAGGAGCAGTTATATGACTCTCCCAAGGCTGCCAGTGAGGTAGATCATGGACATGATCAGCAACTGGGTAGTACAGTAGGTAGAGATACTAACTACTCAGGTTTAGAGGGATCAAATGATGAGTCTAACACTCCTAAGGGAAATAGGACTAGTTCTATCAGACAGTCAACTAGAGAGTCTGTTTTACCAAAAAAATTTAGTGATTATGTTATTGAAGGGAAAGTTAAGTATGGTGTTGAGAAAGTTGTCAATTATTCAAACTTGTCTTTTGAAAATATGAGCTTTGTATCTAATGTCAATAAAGCTGTTGAACCCACATCTTACTATCAAGCCTTAAAGTATCCAAAATGGATAGAGCCTATGAATAGTGAGATGGAAGCCTTATACAAGAACAACACTTGGGTTGTTACTGATCTTCCTCCTGGTAGAAAGGCTATTGGGTGTAAATGGGTCTATAAAATTAAATATAGATCAAATGGAGAGATTGAGAGATACAAAGCTAGATTAGTAGCCAAAGCCTACAATCAAAGAGAAGGTTTAGATTTTAAAGAAACTTTTTTTCCTGTTGTTAAAATGGTTACTGTTAGGTGTGTTATCAGTCTTGTTGTCCAAAATAATTGGACTCTGTTTAAATTAGACATTAACAATGCTTTCTTGTATGGGTCTATTACTGAAGATGTCTATATGCAACTTCTAGAAGGGTATGCTTCTAGAAATTAGTCTAAGGTGTATAAACTTGTTAAGTCTTTGTATAGTTTAAAACAGGTTCCAAGAAAGTGGAATGAAAAGCTTGTTGATGTGTTGAAAAACATAGGGTTTGTTCAGAGTATATGTGATTATTCTATGTTTGTTAAGTTTGGTAAAGATGTTTTTGTAGTTTTGCTTGTCTATATTGATGATATAGTTATAACAGGCAATAGTGAACTTGAAATCAATAATGTTAAAACACTTTTGAAAGAAAATTTTCAAATCAAGGATTTAGGAAAACTAAAATATTTCCTTGGCATTGAAGTGTTGTATTATGAAACTAGCATATGTCTTAATCAAAGAAAATATTGTCTTGATCTCTTAAATGAGTTTGGTTACTTGGGGTGCAAACATGTTAGTGTTCCTATAGAACAGGACTATATTTTGTCTGTCAAAAATGGTAAAACTAAGAAGTATTTGGATGATATAATAGATTTTTAGAAACTTATAGGGAAATTGATTTATTTATCTTTAACCCGACCAGACCAAACATAAGCTATACACTATAGTTTCTTAGTCAGTTTATGCATAAACCAACTGAAACTGTACTGCAAATAGCTTTGAGATTGCTTTGATATCTAAAGCTATCTCCTGGAAAGGGCATTATGTTTAAAAAGGGGAAAGATCTGGTCTTGACAGCACATTCTGATGCTGACTGGGCTAAGTGTCTTACAACCCGAAAGTCTGTTACTGGGTTTTGTGTGTTTTTTAGGTGATTATCTTGTTTCTTGGAAAAGTAAGAAATAGAGTATAGTGGCTTGATCTTCCGCTGAAGCTAAATATAGAGAGCGTTATGTGCTCAACAACATGTGAGTTGATTTGGTTATCTAGCTTGTTAAATGAGTTAGGTATTAAAAGTAAATTGCCACTAAGTCTATTTTGTGATAGTGAATCTGCTATATCTATAGCAGAAAATCCAGTATTTCATGATCGAACAAAACACTTTGAATTAAGGGGGGTGATGTTAAAAAGGGTTGTACTGAGCTCAACATGAGTTGTTATGTAATAAGTTAGGTTTGAGTAATATGTTTAGTAATTGAATTAAGGGGGGGTGATGTTAAAAAGATCTATAATATTTGGATAATTCAATTACTTACATTTTATTCATCTTATTCGGGCTCTATAATATTTGTTTGGTATTGGGCTTAAGTTTACTTCAAGATGTTCATGTGGCCCATAGTTGTGGTTGTTGTGCTGATAAGCTGTTGGCCCATGGCCCAGCTGGGAAAGTTGTTCGAGGCTTATATTATCCGTTGGATTGGTTTGATCTGAGCCATTGAGATGACATCTTGAGAGAAGGTTCCAGTGGTCCTTTAAATAGCTCATTGTTTTTCTCTCTCATTAGATTAGATATTATTTTTAGTTTTCTTTCAGTCTCTGTATCAGTTCGTCTAGGGTTTCTTCTGTATTCATTGTCTTGTAAGTCTGTACTTTATATTTTTGTAGTTTTGATATGCTGATCTAAACAATTAGCAGATCTGTAACAGACTTTGTATTCTTTGATTGATCTCAATGTTTTACTGAGATCTTGGGGTTTTGGTTAGGTACAGTGGCGGATGTATAGTAGAAGCAGAGGAAACATCCGTTACCCGTCGATTTTCCTGGCGAAATAAAAAAAGTTTGTTTTTTACGGTATTTTTATAAAATGTTACCCCAAAAACAAATTTTTTGTTACCTCTTAAAATATTTTTTTATAAAATGTTATCCCTTGATATTTTTTCTAGATCCGTCACTGGTTGGGTACGTTTTTTGGTTTGTGTTAATAAGATTTTGTCACCGTTTTGTCGCTTACATTCTTTGTTCTTTGTTAAAAGTGTAACAACTTTGATGATTTGTATTCAGATATTACAAGGGTTTATATACAAGAAATGTTACAAGTAATTAGGAGAGAAATCCTCCTCTGACATAAATGAAAATTATATAAAGGTCTTTGAATGTATTGACTAGAATGAGAGATTGAAGGATTGAATGTGTTGACTAGAATGAGAGATTGGAGGATTGAATGTGTTGACTAGAATGAAGGATTGGAGGCATATGTCTTGGGATGCCTAATACCCCCCGTCAATGCGAGTCAGAGGTGGTTGAAGACGAAGTATTGTCCGGAATTTTTTGAATAATGGCTTAGGGAGACTTTTTGTGAAGATGTCGGCTACTTGTTGATCTGTCGATATGAACTTTGTGTGGAGCCGACCTGCAGCAACTAACTCTCGAATGAAGTGATAGTCAAGATCAATGTGTTTTGCTCTCTTGTGTGATATCGGAGTTTGACTTAGAAAAAGAGCACTTTTGTTGTCACACAATAGAGTTGGTGGTCCTGGTGGCAAGGCATGTAGTTCACGTAGTAGATGAGTTATCCAAATAAGTTCCGAAGCGGTATTCGCCATGGCCCTATATTCTGATTCACAACTTGAACGAGTTACGGTGGGTTGCTTCTTTGCACTCCAAGATACCAAATTCCCTCCCAAATAAATGCAATAACCGTATGTCGATCTGCGTGTGTCAATGCAACGAGCTCAATCTGCATCAGAAAAACCTAATAAAACAGTGTTAATTAGGTGGTCTATCAAACGTTTATCCATGAGATAAAGTTCCCTTGACATAACGAAGAATGCGTTTGACAAGTTGAAAATGAGTAGTGGTAGGATTATAAAGATATTGACTAGCTTGATTGACAGTGAAGGAAAGATCTGGACGGGTTATAGTTAAGTATTGGAGGGCACCAACAAGAGAGCGATAAAGGGTTGGATCATGAAAAGGTTCACCGCTAGAGTTGAAGATGTCTTTGGGTGTGAGTGGTGTGGCAACTGGTTTGGAGTCAAGAAGGCCGGCTCGAGAAAGTATGTCATAGACATACTTAGATTGATTGAGAAAGAGGCCGGTTTTTGTATAGGTGACTTCTAAACCAAGAAAGAAACTTAGGGAACCAAGATCTTTAATTTTGAATTCCTTGTGTAGTTGACGAGTAAAGTTGTTAATAAAGTTTTCATTGTTACCCGTGATGATTATGTCATCTACATAGACAAGGATGTAAATTAAAGTACCATTATTGTTGAAAATGAATAATGATGGATCGGCTCGACTGCATGTGAAACCAAGAGTGATTAAAAATGAACTTAATCGTTGAAACCAAGCTCGTGGAGCTTGTTTAAGGCCATAAATGGCACGATTTAGTTTACAAACATGAGTCGGATGGTTTTGATCTTGGAAGCCTGGTGGTTGTTCCATGAACATTGTTTCTGTAAGTTTGCCATTTAGAAAAGCATTGTTGACGTCGAGTTGTCGTAAGTTCCAATGATGAATGGTGGCAAGACTTAGGACAACTCGAATTGTGGAAGACTTGACAATGGGGCTAAAAGTATGAGAACAATCTAGACCCGGAATTTGAATGAAACCTTGCGCCACAAGTCGAGCTTTGTAGTGATCAATAGAACCACCGGACTTGTATTTTATCCGATAGATCCATTTAGAGCCGATGATATTAGTGGAAGCGGGACGAGGAACAAGGTGCTATGTGTTGTTGGAATGTATGGCTTGGAGTTCCTCATTCATTGCACGAACCCATTTGACATATTTCAAAGCGGTTGTTATGCCTTTGGGTACGTGGGATGATAAAAGGGAACGATGAAGAGGGTGAGTGGAAAATTGAGATAAGTTAGCAAAGTGTTTTGGTTTGAATATACCGTTTTTGGAGCGAGTGGTCATGGGATGATTGTTGGTATTTGAAATCGGTGAGTTTGGTGGGCTTTGAGTTTGAGTTGAAGAAGAGGATTGCGCTGGGCTGGAAGGTTGGGCAGAGTCAGTGGAGTGGTTCGATATTGAGGTTGTGTCCAAGTTTGGCTGTTGGGTCGAAGGGGGTGTTTGGTCAGTAGGGAGTGAAGGTGTTTCATTTGTAGAGGATTGGGCCGATGGTTGGCTTGGAGGTGAGTGGTCGGTTGATGTGTATAGTGAGGTTGGGGATGAGGGTTCGGGTGAGGGGCTGTGAGGTGAGGAGTCAGTGTGATGGGGTTGGGTAAAAGGACATTGAGAGCATGTGGGTATTGGTGTTGGTTTGGTGGGAGATGTAGTAGGGTTAGGATGGTTATGAGATGTTGGGGTAGGTAAAAAAAATTTCAAAATTTGTGAAAAGAAGATTTGTGGAGGAGGTGAAAAGGGGAAACACATCTTCGTCACATTTGGCATGTCGGGTCGTATAGATTCTTCCCGTTGAAGGATCGAGACATCTAAAACCTTTATACCTTGGACTATAACCAATAAAAATACAAGGAGCACTTCGTGGTAATAATTTGTTTTTGGTATAGTCACGAAGATATGGATATACGAGACACCCAAAAATGCGAAGGTTGGAGTATGATGGAGCTTGTTTAATAATAAGTTCAAATGGTGTCTTGTTTTCAAGAAGCTTTGTTGGAAGGCGATTTATGATGTAAGTCGCGGAAGTGAAAGCATCAAGCCATAATTTTGGTGGTGCATGTGCATTAAACATCATTGCTAAACCGGTTTCTGTGATGTGTCGGTATTTTCGTTCGGCCCGACCATTTTGTTCCGGTGTATAAGGACAAGATAAGCGATGATGTATGCCAAGTTCTTGAAAACAAGTTTGAACTCGATTATTTGTAAACTCGGTTCCACCATCACTTTGAAAAACTTTGACACTTGTTGAAAATTGATTTTGTACAAAGTTTAGAAAAATGGTGAGAACATTGTAGAAATTGGATTTTGCCTTTAGAGGATAAAACCATGTGAATCGAGAATAGTCATCTACAAATATCACATAATATAAATATCCATCGATTGAGGCAATAGGTGCGGGTCCCCAAAGGTCACAACGAATTAAGTCTAAAACTTGTTGAGCACGTTTGGTGTTTTCAATAAACGGTAGATGTTTGGCTTTAGATAACTCACAAGAATTGCATAAACTCAGTTTGGGTAATAAAGAGGTAACAAAAACATGACCAAGTTTGTTCAAAGTAGATATAGTCTCAAAGGAAACATGTCCTACGCGACTATGCCATTTATTGAATGAAGCACGAAGTTGAGAACCGGAAAGTGCAGCAACAAGAGACTTGTGACTTTGGGTAAGGACATAGAAGCCATTTTCGCAAATGCCTCTAGCAAGAACTTCCCCCGTTTTTCGGTCTTGAATATGAAAAAAAATGTTAGAAAATAAAACGTCGACGGGAGAATCATTTGTAAGCCTACTAATGGATAGAAGATTTTTTTGTAAGGTTGGGAACAACAAGAACATTTTGTAAAGGTATAGAATTATTTAAAGACGTGTTCCCAATGTGAGTAACGGGTAATGATTGCCCATTACCAAAGGTAACACGCATGTTACCTTTGTGAGGTTTAGAAACCTTTAGATCAAAGATATTATTTAGCATATGTGTTGTTGCATCTGAATCGGCCGTCCAATCCGGATTTTCGGAAGCAAGATTGCATTGCACATTAAAAGCTTAAGCTAGATTTGCATCTAGAGTTCGAGATTTTTGCGCATAAGAGGCTAGAGTGGTACAAGTACTAGCATAGTGGCCTTCTTTGCGACAAAGTTGACAAGTGGGAGGACGTTTGTTGTAGGAATTACCACGACCCCTTGAGGAGTTCGAACGACCTCATCCACGGAAAGACGAAGAGGGTCGATGTTGTTTGGAGTAAAAGGCAGCTTCACTGGGTGTTGTCCCATGAAGTTTTTGGACAAAGAGTTCTTGATTTTCCGCATTCGCGAGGAGATCACGAAAGGGAGGCGCGGGATGTATGATGCGTTGAGAAGTGGAGAAATTTTCAAAAGAAGTGCCTAATCCACAAAGAAACCAGTTGCGCTTATCTTCATCACTGATTTTGTGACCAATTGAAGAAAGTTGGTCGGATATGAGTTTGAATTTTCGACCATATTCGGCAACCGATCCGTTTCCTTTTTGGATATTTCGAAGGAAATCCTTAAGATTGTGAATGCGCTCAATTGAGCAATGGCTATAAGCATTTGCTAAGGCTTTCCAAACCGATAAGGCGGTGGTATAACCCATGGTTTCGGCCATGGCCTCCTCAGTTAGAGTAGAGTTTATGAGGAGGAGCACTTTTTGATCGGCCACTTTCCATTCGGTGAAGGCAGGATTTGGGATAGTTTGGTTGTTTGAGATGATGGTTTCGGATGGACAGATTTTTGAACCATCAACATGGCCGAGTAGGTTTAGGTACGATAGAACCGGAGTGATTTGCTTTTCCCAAGGAAGTAATTGGTTGAATTGAGTTTGATGTTAATAAGATGGCTAAGGGAGTGGAGAGGGATTGTGGATAATTTGGTTGAGGAAGACATGGAGAGGTGTTAGGAGAACAGTAAGGTGGGCGGGTGGGCAAGAATCGAAGAAGAAAAAAGGAGCAAGAAGTGCAATGGAACTTTAGGATTCAATGGATCAAAGCTTGATACCATGAAAGTGTAACAACTTTGATGATTTGTATTGAGATATTACAAGGGTTTATATACAAGAAATGTTACAAGTAATTAGGAGAGAAATCCTCCTATGACATAAATAAAAATTATATAAAGGTCTTTGAATGTGTTGACTAGAATGAGAGATTGAAGGATTGAATGTGTTGACTAAAATGAGGGATTGGAGGCATATGTCTTGGAATGCCTAATATTTGTTATGTGTTTATGTTGGCTCACTAGTAGTAGTTGTGAGTGAAACCCTAAATTTCTACAATATCTTAATCACTTCTTATTTTGATTGATCATGCAATTTTTTCCCATAATTTTTATGTTTAACTCGTTTGTATAAAACTAGTAATTGAATATAAATATATAATGTCACTCATAATTTATTTCCACACTATTTTCTATTTCGTCACAGTTTTTTTTGTTTTTGTTTATTTATATATATTTTAAGAGACCAAAAATTACCAAAAAGAAAAGAAAATATTCATTACTTTGATTTTTCCACCTGAGACATTGAGTTGGCCCAGCTGTTTGTTGTCCAATCAATGGTAATTGTTCCACATATTAATGAGTAGATACATACACTTTAACAAAACAAGATGAATCTCACAAAAACATGAAGTGAACTTTTGGTCCAGTGTATTTGTCAAAATTGAAAATATGGTACAACAATTTAACCACATGAACAAATGAAGCACCTTCTTGTTTCATTATCATCCACGAAATTATATTAAATAATATCACGCTTACCAACCATATATCTAAATGGGGCCAAGAGAATACCATTTTAATTTTTTTTAAAGGTGGAAGGGACGCTCCACTTAATTTTTTTCAACTTCATTGATTTCTATAAATTCTGCATTGTCACATTGCTTTACTCGCTTTACTGATTTAATGAAACAAGAGGATCCTCAATGATCCTTCCTTCTCTTGTGTCTCATTAAATAATAATGTGCAATCCCTATTTTTGGGATGATTACATATGAGATAAGGAAACTAATTTAAATTACAAATCAATTACAAATCATACTATATCTACTATATCTATTACACCCCCGCAGTCGAAGCCGGAGGTGAACGAAGGCTGAGACTGGATCTAAAATCTTCGAATAAAACTCTTGGGAGCCCTTTCGTGAAGATATCTGCTATTTGAAAACGCGATGGCATATGAAGAACACGGACCTCTCCCCGTTGTACTTTTTCGCGAACAAAGTGTATGTCAAGCTCGACATGTTTGGTTCGTTGGTGTTGAACCGGATTGCCGGACAGATAAATAGCACTGACGTTGTCGCAGTAAACAAGAGTGGCGCTGGACAATGGTACCTGAAGCTCAAGCAATAGATTTCGGAGCCAGCAAACTTCTGCAACTACATTAGCCACTCCGCGGTATTCGGCTTCTGCACTGGAACGGGAGACAGTGGATTGACGTTTGGAAGACCAAGATATAAGAGTGTCACCATAGTAAATGCAGAATCCGCTAGTGGAACGACGTGTGTCGGGGCAACCGGCCCAGTCTGCATCTGTGTAAGCTACAAGTCTGGAATCATGTGAGGGACCGAGTGTGAGACCAAAAGTGCTAGTCCCCTGTAGGTACCTTATGATGCGCTTAAGGGCATTCCAGTGACCTTCCTTGGGAGCATGCATGTGAGTACAGATTTGTTGAACTGCGTAACTAATATCCGGCTGGGTGAAGGTTAAATACTGAAGCGCGCCTGCCAGACTTCGATATAGAGTGGGATCATGAAAATCGGCACCTTCTTGGGAACCAAGCTTGCGACTCGTGTCAACGGGAGTCGAGACTGGTTTGTAGGATGTCATGCCGGCCCTGTCAATAATTTCTTGAGCATATGCCTGCTGTGAGAGGAAGAGAGTGTTCTGTAATCGCTTGACCGAGATCCCAAGGAAGAAACTAAGAGGGCCCAAGTCTTTCATAGCAAATTCACCAGACAGATGAGAGAGAAGGGTGGTGCGTAAAGCAGTGGAGGATGTAACCAAAACAATATCGTCGACATACAATAGTAGGTAGGCCACGTCATGTCCATGATGAAGGGTAAACAATGAGGCATCACACTTGCTTTGAATAAAACCCAATGTGAGAACAAAATCTGTGAATCTTTGGTACCATGCCCTTGGAGCCTGTTTCAACCCGTATAATGACCGTTTTAGACGACAGACGTGATTCGGAAATTCCTTATTGCGAAAACCCATTGGCTGATTGTGACACCCGTCACCCTCGTTTTTCGTCAGAGTTACAAAAATAACCCTTGAAATATTGTCATTATAGTCCCTATAAGTTCGTCGTTTTAAATTTAATTTTTGAAAAAAAAAATATATATATATTTATATATATTTATTATGGATCGGGTGTAAGTTTTAGTCAAAAACGTATCTCAAACGTCAACGCAATGGATTTTATAAAAAAAAATTCCAAGTTTTAGAGTTTTATAAAGTTTTAAAAAAAAATATTGGTTAATTATTCTAACTTGGTTTGTGTTTTTATAAAGAAAACATAACTAAAACAATAATAAATTAACCAAGTTAAGGTTGAGGGACCACTTCTGCCAAATAAGAAAAGTTTCAAAATTCTTTTCCCTCTCCTCCTTCTCCCCACGTTTTTCCGGCCATGCTCCGGCCACCGGAGTTTTTTTCCGGCGAGACCAAACACTTTTTTTTAATGAACAATTACCCCTAATAATTATTGCAATGCGTTTCTCCATCATTATGTTTCAGTTTCGGCTATGGTTAGGTATCATAAACGCGTCTTAAAGTGTGTAATGATTCGGCCAATAGGTAACCGTCGACATCAAGCCTTGGCATACCTGAAACGTCATTATTTGTATAAATTACTCGTTTCCATTCAGTGTCTGAACCATAACCAACATTAGCCCTCACTCTAATCGCTCCCATACCTGTTCAAGATCCTCTAATTTGTGTGATAAAGTCTTGCACGCCGTCGCCATTCCTACGTCTTAATCGAACTTTGTAAGTTACAATTCTCTGTGCCATTTTACTCTAGGGTCTATTCCGATCATTTCCCCCTTATCACAGAGTGTTAACGTTGCTTAAAACGGGTAATTGATTGTGGGGTTAGGGTTAGGGTTCATAGGATTTGGGGAAGAAGATGATGAGTTATGGATTACTTGTTAAATATTAATCTTCATAAATTAATTCAACAAAACAAGTGTTAGTGTAGTGGTAGTATGTGTGTTATGCAAACAGAAAGGGGCGGGTTCGAACCCCAGCACCCGCGTCTCCTTTTCACTTATTTTTTTTCAGATTTTTTGTTTTCTTTTTAATATCTATATATTAATATATAAACATATTAATCTTTAAATATTCATAATAAATTCATCTTTTGCCCAAAAATTATGAAAATTTAGGTGTAGCTCCTTGACACCATAAAGAACATTTCCACATTTTTATTTTCTGAAAAATGTTTTATTTTTATATTTTTATTGAATTAAATTGTTTTAATCGTATTTAATTGATTAAAAATTCATTTTTAATGATTTTAATCTCAAAATTTTTAATAAATTATTTCTAACCATTCTCAACTGAAATAAAAATTATTGGTTAAGAAAACATTTATTTTTATTAATTTTCCCATTTTTAATCATTTAAACATGAATTAATCTCGTTAAATCAGTTTTAAATATAAATAAGTTTATATAAATTATGGGAAAATTATTCTAATATGTTTACATTAGAAATCATCCATTTTCTATAAAAATAGCATTTTTGGATCATGTCTTGAATTATTAGTCTTATTTACGTTTAGTTAGACATAATAACATATTTATTTATTTATACAATTTAAACATCCATTTTATAAATGTTTTTCTTATAAAATAGAAACACTCGTATGATTTAATGTCTTAATTATTTGTTGAATCGTTGTGTAACACAAAAATTATTTATTTATATATTTATGATTATTGTATTATTTTAATTTAGTTAAAGTAACTAACTAAATTATTTTGTCTTAATTATTCAAACATATTGTTATCTAAATATTTAACCGGTAATAATTATATTACCTAAATCATATTACAAACTTTGGTATATTATTTTTAATATACAACTTTTATATTAATTTGACTAATCATAAAATCTCTAATTCCCCAAATCGACTTAGCAAACCCTAATGCCTTAGACCCTAGTTACTTTAGACTCTTAGACTTTTCCTTATTAGTATTCTTACACATTATAGGTTGAATTCCTCGGAATTCTCATTACTTAGCTCACGACCGCTTAAGTGGATTTTGATCGCTTTCGCTAACTGTGAGTATATCTTTCCCCTTTTTACTATTTTACATTTCGGGCTGACTCATGTACTTACTATCAAGTTTATATTTTTCTTTTACTAAAATAGCAATTCTTATGTGTGTTTGCTTGTGTTATTTTGTGTATCTATGACCTGTCAAATCATTAACCGCTGGGCGGCCTGGCATTTCAATGAATAGTACTATGGTTTATACCCTTGTGACTCTGTTGAGAGTCCTCGTCATTGCTATGTATTGCATTACTACTAGCGCATACTATATATATCTGCTTTCTTCTCTTAGGGTTGATTTGACCCGGATACTACTTATTTCATCTTGCAAAATAACACACGAGTTGCTAAAGTTTATCTTACTATATATAACAAACGGATGTACTCACCAATACATTATATGTGTTGACAAAAATTGTTTTGTACATGTTTCAGGTGACGTTTGATGTTTCATGCTTTCACGCTTAGGCTGGACCTAGTGCTTAAATAAAAAGTTGAACATTTAATATTTATGTTTGAGATTTCTATTAAGACTCTTTGTATTTCGTTTTGAATGATGGAAGTTATTTGCTATTAATATTTATAAATTTAGTCCATGTGCTTTTGAACAATCGTCACTACGTGACACCTCGATGTTTCCGCCATCGGTTGGGGTGTTACAGATTGGTATCAGAGCCATGGTTATAGGGAATTAGGTTATTAGTAAATGCTTTTGACCTAGACTATAACTAAGCTACCCATTACATGCTTTCTTTTATTCTCATATTTCTTTAGATATATTTTCTCCTTTTACTTTTCATTATACTCGGAGAAGATTTTTATTCTACAAATGGAACGAAAACACCAAGTTAGGAGTGATATCCATACCTTGGTGAATAGTTTCACTCTCTATATGTTTTACTTATTTTATCTTGGAATATTTTCCTTTCGAGATAGGAGACGTCCAAATCTCAAGGAATCTATCCCTCCAAAAGAAACTTACTCACTAAGCTAGGAGTGATATCCTTATCTTAGTGACCAGTTTCACTCCATCATATTTTTACTATTTGGAAGTATATCTTTGAGTTAGGAGTGAAATCCACATCTCGAGGATATATATATTTCCACATTTCAAGATCCGCTAAAGTTTTGGAAATTATTTGTGGCGGGGCACGTGCAATCTGGAAGGGTGAGCGCCTGTATTCTGAGTTTTCTGTCTAGGTTGGTAATTCGCATAAATCCCAATCAGACGAGGGACCCGTTTACCTACCTGGGAATTCTCGGGATGAGCATTCACTTATAGGCTAAAGTACGCCCCACAAGTCACTAATAATATTTCAATTACTTTAGTCAGTCAACAGTTTCTTTGGAAACACTCTTATATCTCGTTTTATACTTGGTATTGTTATTCATTTGAAGTTTTATCATGATTTTCTTTATGATACTCATAATTTTTCTTATATCAATTTATAATTACTATACCTCATGTTATGTGTTACTTGTCTTGATATAAACTATGGCATTTCCAAGATTTTTGGAATCAAATCTCATAATTATTGTTCACTTTTGTAGATGTCTGATCGCGAATCTCGTAAGAGAGCCTCGAAGCGTCAGGCTAAACTAAAATCTGACCAGCGTATCGCGACCATGCTCAATGACAAGTTGGAAACACTTGTTCCTAACATCATTAATGCTATTATTCCAAACCTTAACCTGAACGGTAGCTCGAATGGGAACTCTAACGGGGATGCAAGTGGAAATGGTGGGGCTAGTGAGAATAAGTGCACTTTCAAGCACTTCAACTCTTGTCATCCCAACAAATTTAGTGGCACTAAGGGAGCCACTGGGTTACTTGAATGGTTCGAAAGTATGGAGAATACGTTCATTAATAGCGACTGTCCAGCCAACTTACGTGTTCGTCATGCCACGGGTGTTCTTCAAAAGAGAGCGCTTACTTGGTGGAATGGTGAAAAACATGCTCGAGGGACGGAAGCTGCTTTAGCTATGTCTTGGGATGATTTCAAAATCGCCATGACCACTGAGTTCTGTCCTCGTAGTGAGATGAAGAAATTGGAGGATGAGTTCTATCACCTCAAGCAGGACAGTGGAAACAATGTTCCCTACAACAACCGTTACCACGAGTTGAGCTTACTGATTCCTCGTATGGTAACCCCGGTATCCTTGGCAATTGAGAAGTATATTGAGGGACTGCCACCTCAGATCCATGACTCGGTTATGGGAAGCAAGCCTGCTACTGTAGAGGATGCCATCCGTCTCGCAGCATCTCTTACTGACAAGCATGTCAAGGATGGTACTCTAACTCGTAAGGGTACTAAAAGACCTACTGAAACCCCTACTACTACTGAACCGTCTCAAGCGAACTCTGTCTCTACCTCTAGTTCCAATAAGAAACGAAAAGGTGGAAACCAGAATTATGCTGTTGTTACACCCCTTAATCAGGTGCCTGTTGCAAACACATCTACTGCACCTCAAAAGGTTCAGGGAAACTATTCGGGTTCACACCCTAAATGCATTTCATGCAACTTTCACCATCCAACTACTCGACCCTGCTATAAATGTGACACTTGCGGCAAAGCAGGCCACACTGCTTCTCACTGTCGGGAAACTGGACCTGGGAATGCTCAAAACCAGAGGACTGGTCAACCCAGAGCTTGCTATGCTTGTGGTGATCCTAACCACAGGCAAGATAGGTGTCCTCATTTAGCTGCTTTCATTCAGTCCCGTCAGCAAACCCCAGCACTTCCAGCACTTCCAGCAGCTCCAGCAGTTCCAGCAATTCAAGCAGCTCCCGCTCGTGGTCGTGCTTTCAACATTAATGCTAACCAAGATCAAGCTGCCAACGACGTTGCCAATGGTACATTTCTTATTACTAACTTATATGCTTCGATTTTGATATCGGTATGGATAGGAGTTTTGTCTCATTAGAAGTTGAACCTTTACTTGCTCGTACTTATCCTCACCTTACCCATTCTTTTGCTATGGAGGTTGTTAATGGCAAATCTTATTCTTATATGCTCCGTAAACGCACGTAGAACCTAAACGATTATGAATTTTCTGTTAATCTTATACCTGCTTTTAGGAACCCTACGAACCGAGTTTATAAACCTTTCCTGGATCAAGTCGTAACTGATTTTCATCGATAACATGCATACATACACCAGAAACCTTCACTTGAAAGAAATTTCGAGACGAAATTTTCTAAAGTAGGGGAGCCTGTGACACCCGTCACCCTCGTTTTTCGTCAGAGTTACAAAAATAACCCTTGAAATATTGTCATTATAGTCCCTATAAGTTCGTCGTTTCAAATTTAATTTTTGAAAAAAAAAATATATATATTTATATATATTTATTATGGATCGGGTGTAAGTTTTAGTCAAAAACGTATCTCAAACGTCAACGCAATGGATTTTATAAAAAAAAATTCCAAGTTTTAGAGTTTTATAAAGTTTTAAAAAAAAATATTGGTTAATTATTCTAACTTGGTTTGTGTTTTTATAAAGAAAACATAACTAAAACAATAATAAATTAACCAAGTTAAGGTTGAGGGACCACTTCTGCCAAATAAGAAAAGTTTCAAAATTCTTTTCCCTCTCCTCCTTCTCCCCACGTTTTTCCGGCCATGCTCCGGCCACCGGAGTTTTTTTCCGGCGAGACCAAACACTTTTTTTTAATGAACAATTACCCCTAATAATTATTGCAATGCGTTTCTCCATCATTATGTTTCAGTTTCGGCTATGGTTAGGTATCATAAACGCGTCTTAAAGTGTGTAATGATTCGGCCAATAGGTAACCGTCGACATCAAGCCTTGGCATACCTGAAACGTCATTATTTGTATAAATTACTCGTTTCCATTCAGTGTCTGAACCATAACCAACATTAGCCCTCACTCTAATCGCTCCCATACCTGTTCAAGATCCTCTAATTTGTGTGATAAAGTCTTGCACGCCGTCGCCATTCCTACGTCTTAATCGAACTTTGTAAGTTACAATTCTCTGTGCCATTTTACTCTAGGGTCTATTCCGATCATTTCCCCCTTATCACAGAGTGTTAACGTTGCTTAAAACGGGTAATTGATTGTGGGGTTAGGGTTAGGGTTCATAGGATTTGGGGAAGAAGATGATGAGTTATGGATTACTTGTTAAATATTAATCTTCATAAATTAATTCAACAAAACAAGTGTTAGTGTAGTGGTAGTATGTGTGTTATGCAAACAGAAAGGGGCGGGTTCGAACCCCAGCACCCGCGTCCCCTTTTCACTTATTTTTTTTTTCAGATTTTTTGTTTTCTTTTTAATATCTATATATTAATATATAAACATATTAATCTTTAAATATTCATAATAAATTCATCTTTTGCCCAAAAATTATGAAAATTTAGGTGTAGCTCCTTGACACCATAAAGAACATTTCCACATTTTTATTTTCTGAAAAATGTTTTATTTTTATATTTTTATTGAATTAAATTGTTTTAATCGTATTTAATTGATTAAAAATTCATTTTTAATGATTTTAATCTCAAAATTTTTAATAAATTATTTCTAACCATTCTCAACTGAAATAAAAATTATTGGTTAAGAAAACATTTATTTTTATTAATTTTCCCATTTTTAATCATTTAAACATGAATTAATCTCGTTAAATCAGTTTTAAATATAAATAAGTTTATATAAATTATGGGAAAATTATTCTAATATGTTTACATTAGAAATCATCCATTTTCTATAAAAATAGCATTTTTGGATCATGTCTTGAATTATTAGTCTTATTTACGTTTAGTTAGACATAATAACATATTTATTTATTTATACAATTTAAACATCCATTTTATAAATGTTTTTCTTATAAAATAGAAACACTCGTATGATTTAATGTCTTAATTATTTGTTGAATCGTTGTGTAACACAAAAATTATTTATTTATATATTTATGATTATTGTATTATTTTAATTTAGTTAAAGTAACTAACTAAATTATTTTGTCTTAATTATTCAAACATATTGTTATCTAAATATTTAACCGGTAATAATTATATTACCTAAATCATATTACAAACTTTGGTATATTATTTTTAATATACAACTTTTATATTAATTTGACTAATCATAAAATCTCTAATTCCCCAAATCGACTTAGCAAACCCTAATGCCTTAGACCCTAGTTACTTTAGACTCTTAGACTTTTCCTTATTAGTATTCTTACACATTATAGGTTGAATTCCTCGGAATTCTCATTACTTAGCTCACGACCGCTTAAGTGGATTTTGATCGCTTTCGCTAACTGTGAGTATATCTTTCCCCTTTTTACTATTTTACATTTCGGGCTGACTCATGTACTTACTATCAAGTTTATATTTTTCTTTTACTAAAATAGCAATTCTTATGTGTGTTTGCTTGTGTTATTTTGTGTATCTATGACCTGTCAAATCATTAACCGCTGGGCGGCCTGGCATTTCAATGAATAGTACTATGGTTTATACCCTTGTGACTCTGTTGAGAGTCCTCGTCATTGCTATGTATTGCATTACTACTAGCGCATACTATATATATCTGCTTTCTTCTCTTAGGGTTGATTTGACCCGGATACTACTTATTTCATCTTGCAAAATAACACACGAGTTGCTAAAGTTTATCTTACTATATATAACAAACGGATGTACTCACCAATACATTATATGTGTTGACAAAAATTGTTTTGTACATGTTTCAGGTGACGTTTGATGTTTCATGCTTTCACGCTTAGGCTGGACCTAGTGCTTAAATAAAAAGTTGAACATTTAATATTTATGTTTGAGATTTCTATTAAGACTCTTTGTATTTCGTTTTGAATGATGGAAGTTATTTGCTATTAATATTTATAAATTTAGTCCATGTGCTTTTGAACAATCGTCACTACGTGACACCTCGATGTTTCCGCCATCGGTTGGGGTGTTACACTGATACATGTAGACTGTCTCGTTAAGATGGCCATGAAGAAAAGCATTTGTGACATCCAACTGGTGTATTTGCCAAGACTTAGAGAGAGCAATAGAGAGAACAGTACGTATGGTAGCTGGTTTAACAACCAGGCTAAATGTCTCACCACAATCGATCCCTACCTGTTGAAGGCGACCATCACAAACAAGTCGCGCCTTATATCGTTCCAAAGACCCGTCAGATTTGAACTTGTGTTTAAACAACCACATGCTCCGGATAACATTCATGTTTGGTAACCTCGGTGTTAATTCCCAAGTTTCATTTTTAATAAGAGCGTGGTATTCGTTAGTCATGGTTGTGTGCCATTCCGGTATGGACAAGGCGTCGGTCGGGTTTTTAGGGATAGGAACGATGGTGGTAGTGTTAAGATTGAGCCGGGCTATAGGTTTGGTGATACCGTCCATTGCACGAGTTCGCATTGTGCGACCGGCAGGCGGGGGGACCTGGGCTTGGGTGTTGGGAGGAACAGGCTGTGGGCTGTCGGGTACGGTTGAGTGGGCCGAGGGGTGAGGAGTGGAGTTATGGGCTGGATGAGGTGGGGTCTGAGGGAGAGGCGAGTTGTGTGGTTGGGCGGGAGGAGTGAAGTGGGCTGGTGGGCTATGGGGATTGGATTGGGCCTGTTGGGGTGGAGGGAAATAAGGAGCCGGTGGAGTCTGTTGTGGGGAAGGAGAGGTGTGGGCCGGTTGGGTGGGTGATGTAGTGAGTTGGTCAACGAGAGGCCATAGGGGTTTTGGGAATTCTGTGAGGAAATCATAATTAGGGGGCGGGATAATGGTGTTGGCAAAAGGGAAGGTGGTTTCATCAAAGGCCACATGACGGGAGATGATAAGTTGTTTGGTTTGGAGATTATAGCATTGGAACCCGCGGTGTGACGATGGATAGCCCAAGAACACACATGGGGTGGAACGAGGTTCAAGTTTGTGGATGGTGGTGGAGGGGATTAAGGGATAACAAAGGCAACCGAAAACACGTAGGTGGTCATAGGTCGGGGTACGGTGATATAAGAGTTCAGTGGGGCTTTTGTTTTGTAGGTGTTTAACGGGTATAATGTTTAGAAGATAGGTAACGGTCTCGAGTGCATGGTGCCAGAATGTGTTGAGGAGAGAGGCATGAGTCAGCAGGGTGCGGATCATATTGTTAATTATGCGAATCATGCGTTCTGCTTTCCCGTTTTGCGACGACGTGTGGGGACACGAGCGTCGAAATAGGATACCATGCGACGAGAAAAATGTTTTGAAAGAGGTATTTATGTATTCGGTGCCATTGTCACATTGGAAAGTTTTAATGGGGCAGTTAAATTGGGTGGTGATTTGTTTATGAAAGTCACGAAAAATGGTGTAAACTTGTGATTTGTTAGATAATGGGTATGTCCACAAGAAATTGGAAACATCATCAAGAAATAATATATAATATCTATGGCCATGAGTACTCAAAATAGGAGAAGTCCATAAATCACTATGAATTAAGTCAAACACATTAAAAATACGAGTATTAGAACTAGCAAAGGGTAGTCTAATACTTTTTCCAAGCACACAAGAATGACAAATTTTATTCTGAAAATTCGAAAAATTAACAAAATTGTTTGACTTTAATGACTGTAAAGGTGCACGCCCAGGGTGGCCTAGACGTTGATGCCATAGTGAGGAAGTAACAGCAGCAAATGTGGAAGGAAAAGTGGTGGTGCCAGGTCCAAGCATGAGGGGGTAGAGATCACCGCTGCTGTTGCACCGGAGGATAGGGATCCGGCTCTTGTAGTCCTTCACAAGAAAACCAAAAGGGTCAAATTCGACAGAAACCCAATTGTCGGTGGTGAACCGACGTACAGAAATTAAGTTTTTAAGTAGTTTTGGGGCATAGAGGACATTTTTTAGAACGAGGGGTGGGTAGGGTGGGGGTAGGGTTTTATGACCTTGTCCAAGTACCGGGATGGTTGAACCATCACCAACGATTATTTGATGACCCACACTATTATTAGAAAAGAAATCAAGATTAACAGAGGTGTTGGTCATATTACCTGTCGCGCCGGTGTCCATATAGCCAGCGGGCTCCTGTGCATTATTATTGATGGACATGGCCTGAAGTGCTTGATCTATATCAGTTGGAACATATGCCGTGTGATGAGCCTGTGATGGTTTGGATCCGAGAACACCAGCACCCCCGTGGTTATTGTTGGGCCGAGAGGAAGAGGTAGGGTAGGGACATGGTGGGGCGGACCATTGATTTGGATATGGGCTGTGGGTTTGGGCTTGAGAGGTGGGATGATTGGGCCAAGAGCCGTAAGGTGGAGGAGGGGGGCAGTAAGGCGGGTAAGGTGGTGGCCAGTAGGAGTATTGGTTTGATGTGCGGCCACGTCCCCAGGCTGACCTGCCGCGGCCACGACCTCGGGAGCGACCGCGACCTCGACCACGGTCATAAGTGGGTTCTGTGGTGGGTGGTTGTGATGTGTTACGGCTGGAAGAGGTGGTGTGGAGGGCGGTACCGGCCTTTTGAGAGGCGTGCATGGCTTGCTCCGCTTTTTGAGACTCGACCATGCAAAGCTTGGATCGAGCCTTATAAAACGTAGGCAAGGGTTCTTGTCCTTGTAAGATAGTACCAATGCTCTCATATTGCTCGGTGAGACCGACAATTAATTGAAGGACAAGATCGTCATTGGAGACGGGATGACCCACGCTTGCCAATTGGTCGGATAAGGTTTTGAGTTGTTGACAATAGGCAGTCATGGAGGGGTGGTTTTCAAGGCGAGTGTTTGTGAATTTGTGGCGAAGGTGAAGGGCACGGGCGCTCTTGTTATCTTGGAAAAGATCTTCAAGAGCGGTCCATACCTCATAGGCGGTTTTATTTTGGCCGGGTTCGATGACGGTGTGAATGAGATCTTGGGAAATCGTTCCATACATCCATTGGAGGACAATGGAGTCAAGCCGTTCCCAAGTCTCATCAATTTTGGAGGTGGTGGCAGGGGTTTTGTCGGCGGCAACAGGGGCTGGGGCAGCGGGGTGGTGGGCGGGGTAGGAGGTGGTCATGGACTTGGTAGGCTTTACAGTGTATTTTGAAGAGTTCGGACCAGGATGGCCAGTGTGCGGTGTCAAATTCAAGTTTGATAGGTATGAAATTGGAGATGCTAGAGACGGTGGTTGCAGGGTGTATCTTCTCCATGTCAGCGGCTGTTAAGACTGACACGGTAAGAGGGAGAGTGGGCGAGTGAAAGGTGTAGAAGGACAGGAACAAAGGAGAGCAGTAGGGAAGGGGAGGTGATGGCTGGAAGAAGAAGGTAGGGAGAAGGAAGACAGCGAGCAGCAGCCGTAAAGAGAAGGCTGGCCGCCGCAGATGAGGATGGTTGTAGGGTTAGGGGTCCTGGTTATCTCTTGATACCATGAAACAAGAGGATCCTCAATGATCCTTCCTTCTCTTGTGTCTCATTAAATAATAATGTGCAATCCCTATTTTTGGGATGATTACATATGAGATAAGGAAACTAATTTAAATTACAAACCAATTACAAATCATACTATATCTACTATATCTATTATTTAATTCATTGAAACAGTTTTTTGGAGGCAACACTCCACTGGAAATAAAATAGAGAAAAAGACAAGGGGGGGGGGGGGGGGGGAGACAAACTCATGGGTACCCATCCGTTAACAATCTCACGGAAACCCTTCACGGATCCACTACCAGCACCACCGGCGGCGGTGTTACCATGCTAGTAGTGGGGTACCTATGAGCATTTCTGGTTGTGCCCCGTGTCCCCTAATGGCTAAATCTTTCTCCCTTTAAATATATCAATTTTTGCTCTTTTGAGGCTTAAACTCCAAATTTCTCTTTTGAAACACCAACACCTTTACCACCACACTACAAGGGGTTGGGTGAATACCGTTTATAAATACATCCAATATCTCTGTAATTAGGGTTGTAAACGAACCAAATGAACACGAACAAGGTCTTGTTCGTGTTCATTTGTTAAGGAAATAACATATTCACAAACTGTTCACGGACACTTACCGAACGAGATTTCCCGTCTGTGTTTGTTTGTTAAGGAAATAACGTGTTCGCGAACTGTTTATGAACACTAATCGAACGAGATTTTCTATTCGTGTGCATTTTCTAAGGAGATGAACGTGTTTGTGTATATTTGTTAAATTTAGGTACATATTGCAAAAAAAAAAAAAAAAAAAAAAAAAAAAAACGAAAGTAAATAAACACAAATGAACATAAAAGAACTCAAACAAGCATTCATGAACAAAATTAGGGACACACTAACACATATTAAATTTGGAATAAAATCAATATTTTTTTATCACAGACATTGTCCCCAAAATATACTAACTTAATTACCTAAACATACCTGACATAATCTTGATCACATAATTACCATAACATAATGTCTCATAAAAACATAAAATTATCATATTAAACATGAAATCCTTATTTAATCCATCCAAAATAATAGTTAATTAAAATAGGTGAATTAATAGTAATATTTGATACAGTAATATATATTAAATAATCTACCAATGAGAAATTTGAATTACTTAAATTAAAAACTAAAAGCTAAACACTCTAGTGAACTATCGAACACAAACAAACATAAACGAATATGATACCAAACGTTCACGAACATAAACGAACGAACGCGGCATATGTTCATGTTTGTTTGTTTAACTAAACGAACGTAATTTCTTGTTTGTGTTCGTTCAATTATTAAACGAGCGAACACAAACGAACTTCCCGCCGAACAATTCACGAACTGTTTGTTGAACGTTTGGTTTGTTTACAGCCCTATCTGTAATTGATGATGTGGGTAGCGCAAGCTCAATAGAATAATTAATATGCAAAATAGCTTAAACGGTTGAAAGGCAAAAGGGTTCCAAATCAAACCAACTATAATAGGCAGCAAAACTAGACAGTGTCCTATCACATCATGCCTTTTGTGTTGACTCTCCAGCCCTACTCTCAGCCACTCACATACGGAGAGTAAACACTATTATCCGCAGGTCAAAAGCCTTCCATAGACAAAAAGGGCAAGTCCCCCACTACAGCCTTGGATCAAGGCTCATGCATTTCTTCTTATAGAAAATCCCTCTTCTATAAAGCCTGACCCCTTAAGTAAGACAAACACATTCCAGATTCTCTCCTCTTTCTATAAGATCATGCTTTATACTTGATCTTTTCTTCTATAAGTACAATCCATAATAATAAAACTACGACATATTTTGGTTTGAAGATTTTTCAAATCAAAATTCAAAACAATAACAAAAACCAAAATCCACGACCTGCGTTTGGCAAACCAAAATATTTTAACCCTTTTACCTTAGAGATCTCGTTACTATATCCTTTGTCTCATATTTGTTGTAGTAACAACAATCAATAATCGATACAACTTTTTTTGATGTCCTAAGCTTATCACTTTACCAAAAACAGCGGCACCAATTTTATGATTTTAAAATTGAAGAAAGATGTAAAATAGGACTGCAAACATTTCAATATACATTTCCTTCTCAAGTTGTTTTCTGATTAGCTCTTTCGTAACATTTTTCCGTTTTAGCAAAAACACTAAATGATTCTTTATCATATCATGTAGAAGGTAATGCTACATGTGATTAGCTCCAACGGAGCTCTAGTTGGCTATGCCTCAATCTTAAGTATTCCGACCTCCATGCGATCATACCACACGATCAACAAGAGGAGGTTGTCGAATACAAAGTTAAGCTATTAACGCACTAGTTAATGTATGGTAGAATATTTAGAATATGGTTAACAAATGATGCATATGTAGTGATCGTTTGGATCTCAATTCGGTCAAGTGGTTATAGACGAACTGCCTCAAGGTTTTATATACACAATCGGCTTTAAAAGGTAACATATTGTCACGACCCGCATATAAATTAGCTCAAAATGCTGATTTTTCTGATCAGAAGGCAACGTTTTTGAGCTACACCAAGGTGCAACATTCTAGAACATTCCAGGCTACACTAGACCAGCCTAGAAGCATGGAAAAGATCAAGGGGGCCTAGAAGAGTCCAACAAAATATCCAAGATATTAAGGGTTAGGATTCTAGAAAGATTTATGTAAATATCATAGATATTATGTATAGAAAACTCTTGAATAATCTAGAACATGAGAGACTAGTATAAATAGGTGACCATGCCTCATTTGCAAATCACCTCCAAGATCTCAAAGCATTCACCTTGTAAGGTTGTAAAGCTCTTGTATAACTCTTCCTTGTAATCAATAAAGGTTTGGTTGATTACCAATCTTGTTATCTTGCATCTATCGCTTCCGAATCACATCATAGTCGGGTCAAAGGTTGATCTTGGAAGGAGTCTAAGAGCCGCATGCGAGTCAAGAGAGTTACTCCGTGACAAGTGGTATCAGAGCAAGTCGATTCGTTGGATGGCGACAGATCCAATCAAGGTTGATGTTGCTGTAACTATTGACAACGTTGCACGGGAAGAAGGAAGACGTGGTCGGGAAAGAACACAACAAGGAACCGGGAAAAAGGGCAGAAGCGTATCCAAGGAGAGGGCCTTGGAAACACGATTTGAGGACATAGAAAAAAGCATGACCGGGATGGGTTTGTAGGTCAACGACACACTCGAGTAGCTCGATTCGTTAGGGAATGATGGTTAAGGAAGAGATCGCTAAACTGCGTCGAGATATGGATGAATTATCCCAAGACTGCCATAGAAGCTTGATTGGGTTAGAGGCCAAGGTGAATGAATGCAGCAAGGCTTTGGTTAGTATGAGTAGGGATGCTAACCCTTTCGCTCTAAAGGTCAAAGTCCTTAAACCAAGCCCTTTTAAAGGCAAACGTGAGGCAAGGGCTGTGGACGACTTCGTTTGGGAGATAGAGCGATACTTGGAGTGAGTCGGCATTGTGGACGATGCAAATAAAATCAAGACGGCCACAACGTACCTAAAGGATACCGCGACTTTATGGTGGCGTCGTAGACACGCGGATATCGAGCGAGGTACGTGCACCATCAATACTTGGGCTGAATTTATTTGGGACCTTAAAAGACAATTCTATCTGGTAAATGCTAAACACGAGGCAAAGAGTCGCCTTCGTAAGCTCAAGCACGAAGGGTCAATTAAAGAGTATGTAACTGAATTCACTACTCTAACTTTGGCAATTCCAGACCTTTCGGATGAGGATGCCCTGTTTTACTTCTGGATGGGTTATAACCTTGGGCAAAAACCGAGTTAGAGCGCCGCAAGGTGGAAGATCTAGCTTCAGCCATTGCCGCTGCTGAAAGTCTACATGACCTAAGGGAGGTTCGACCATCTAAACCAACAAATGAAAGGAATAATCATGAGCATGGTGGGGGAGTTAAGCGGGATCAAAACCAAAAGAAAGATGCACGTAACGCCACTAATCAAGATGATGGGTGTTTCAGTTGTGGGAAACAAGTACACATCGCCCGGTTTTGTCCGAAGAAGGCCAGCCTGCACGCAATGATTACCCAGGAAAAAGAGGAGGATCAAGAGGCACGACTAGGGGGTAATACAACTCCTTAACTTTATGAGAAAATCGGGGCTAGGAGTGACACATAGGCAAGCCACGAACCCGAAGAGAAAGCCTAAGGGACGCAAGAGGAGGACTAGAAAGCGTACCAAAGGCTAGGCGGTCGGAGAACCACAAGGAGAGTTGGCGCCAGGAGTGGTGAAGGTGGATTCTACGAACCCGACTATAGAGCCAAAAGCCATCAGGCTTCATTTCGTACACATGGAGATAAACGGGGTGCCGACACGAGCAATGGTCGATACAGGAGCAAGTCACAATTATGTTGCAAAAGATGAGGCATCAAAACTCAGGCACAAAGCAACTAAGGAGTTGGCATGGATCAAGGCTGTATACGAGGACCACAAACTAATTGACGGTATGGTGGAAGGGGTCAAAGCCAAGATCGGGGACTGGAAGACACAATGGACTTATCAGTTGTTCCAATGGACGATTATAAGTTGGTACTCGGGATGGACTTTATTTCGCAGGTACAAGCCTTTCCAATACCATTTATGGATACTCTATGCATAATGGATGGTGGCCAAATGCACATGGTAAAAATTGAGCGTGACACTAAGCATCAAGGTAAAACGGTGTCGGCCATGTGACTTGTGTTTGGGACCAACAATCGACATGAGCATGTCGTGGCTAAGGAGAGTGGGTCAAACACCACTAATGATGCACGACGAGGGCGTCGTGAGTTTAGGTGGGGGAGAATGTCACGATCAGCATATAAATCAGCTCAAAATGCTAATTTTTCTAATAATTAGAAGGCAACATTTTTGGGCTACACCAAGGTGCAGCATTCTAGGCTACACTAGACGAGCCTAGAAGCATGGAAAAGATCAAGAGGGCCTAGAAGAGTCCAATAAAATATCCAAGATATTAAGGGTTAGGATTCTAGAAAGATCTATGTAAATATCATAGATATTATGTATAGAAAACTCTAGAATAATCACATGAGAGACTAGTATAAATAGGTGACCATGCCTCATTTGCAAATCACCTCCAAGATCTCAAAGCATTCACCTTGTAAGCTTGTAAAGTTCTTGTATAACTCTTCCTTGTAATCAATAAAGGTTTGGTTGATTATCAATCTTGTTATCTTGCATCTATCGCTTCCGAATCGCATCATAGTCAGGTCAAAGGCTGATCTTAGAGGGAGTCTAAGAGCCACACGCGAATCAAGAGAGTTACTCCGTGACAATATGCTGTCAAGTTTTTAATAACATTCCTAATCACAGCCATAAATCAGCTCAGAAGGTTAATTATTAATAAGAGAAGTGAAAAAAAAACAACAGATAAAATAAATAAATAGTTGACAATAAAGGCAAAAAATAAATAAATATTTGTAATGTATATATGTATAAAGTTACATTTATTAACCAAAAAAGCAAGTGTAACCGCTAAATACTATTCTCGAATTACAATATGACTTCAATTTAATTTGCGACAGAACGTTTGGTATGAAAATGCAAGCATGATAATACTAGTACAAATTTTCCAATGATTAACAGATTAAGTTGTGCTTTAACTAATAAAAGATTCCACCTTAATTTTTAATATATTAAAACTATTGTTAGGTAAATGGAATATGGTCCCATTGGTATGGTTATAAACGGTTTTTATGTTACCTTTCAATCAATCAAAAAGGACGACGTTAAGGATGGTTATAAATGGTTTTTTTTTTTTTTTTTTTTTTTTTTTTTTTTTTTTTTTTGTGTGTGTGTGTCCTGCTCTCTGGAACTAGATTGAGAAATCTTAGCCACTCCTACAGACTCCTAGTAACATGAATGTAAAGGTGGTGCGTGCCGTTGTGTTGGTTCAATCGAGAAGAGAGTATATATATTAGTTGAAAAGGTTGAGATGATGGTTTAACCACTGCCCATATACTTCTTGTACGATTAATAAACAATGGTAGCTTCTAGAGATATTGCAAACACAAAAGAAATTTCGAGGTTGGCTTCCAACTGCAACATATGCCCATGTGTTATATCGTCCTTATACACATCTAACATTAACCATGGATCAAACAACGAATTCTGATTGGAAGGGTGGCCGAAGAGAGGGTAGGGGAGGGTTATTGCAGGGTAGGTGTCAAATAAGATAATTTGCATATATTTTAACTTCAAGGTAACTTGATCCTTTTAAAAATTTATCGGAAAATTAAACTTTTTGACCATTTCAACAATCAATGATGTACGGTTAAGTGAATAGGGGGGCCATGGATTTTATTTTCTAAAAGTTAGTACAAAAATCGTAATATAACCTTACCAGAGCTACCATATATGTGTTTCTAATTCTAAAAATTACAATTACAAAAATATTTCTTAAATCAAAAACGGATTTTTTTAGACCACATTGTTCGATAGATACTATTTTTAATAGATAAACTCAATTGTATTCACATGTGTACGTATAGGTTACAAGTGTACGTACATACGTACCCAATTAATTAAGGACGAGTGGTGAATTGATGATGGATATGTATTATCAAAACTGAACATGCTGATAATTCGTAGATGACTGGTGTGCCGTAAAAGTAAATTCCCCGACGGAAATCAAAATATGCTCCAACCAATGTTTTAAAAACCGGTTTTTTAATTATATTAGATTTGGCAAAAAAAAATTGGTTTAACCGGTTGAATTGCGTTGTACCGTGTGGTTCAACCGGGTTGAATAGGTAGCTATATAATTTTATAAATTACATCACAATCACAAAAAATAATCTAAAATTACATAATTACATACTAAAATATTATAAAAAAAGTTAATCAATAATTAAAAAATAATCCAAAAGATAATCTAAAGTTTTTAATTTTTTAAAAGTTATTTCTTAATAAAAAAATAATCTAAAAATAACCCAAAAACTAACCAATGCCGGTACCGGTATGGCGGTTCAAACCGGTATACCGGATTTTGCCGACGGTATAAAATCGATACCGTTTCCCATATTTACCGGAGCGTTTCGTACCGGATTTCTATCCGAAAACGATAATACTAGTATAACCGGCCGGTATTTACCGGTTTTTATAACATTGGCTCCAACTACCAATGAAGGTTATTCTTGTACATCCAACCATGATATCATCCCTATTTGTTGGATAAAAAATTGGAGTGGTTATAGTAGTTATAGTAATATTCAATAATAAAAATAATAATTATTATTATTATATAAATAACTAACATAATCTTAATATTATAAAATGAAAAAGAAAAAAAAAATGTAAACAAATGTTCCAGCTAATTCTCTGCAGGACTATATAGTCCATCACAATCAAAGGTTATACACAAAAAGCCCTAGACATGTCACCGATACTTCACTCGGCGCCCACGAAGTCCCCACGGTTTTTCTTGTATCATTTCACACATACCACATTTGTATAAATCTTTGCCTCATTTACGCTTATCCAACACACTTTTTTTCTCGACACTTTCTTCTTTTTCACTAGTCATATCTCTATAGATATTTTTCCCATATATATATATATATATAAACATGGCTGACCCTCCTACACCTCCACCCCCACCCCCTCCCCCGCCTCCGCCTCCACCCCCAAGGAGAAACCCTATTTTTAAAGTCCAATTACCACCAAAACCCGTCGGTATGAGCTCGTCTTCGTCGTCCGCTGGCTCCCCGAACCGTCGTAGCCCCGCGGCATCAGGAAAACATCCAGTTTATCGTGGGATACGGAGTCGTAGCGGCAAGTGGGTGTCTGAGATACGGGAGCCGCGTAAAAGCAAGCGTATTTGGCTCGGGACTTACCCGACCCCCGAGATGGCGGCTGCGGCGTATGATGTGGCGGCTTTGTCACTCAAAGGTAGTGAGGCTGTTTTAAACTTCCCAAATCTTGTTGGGTCGTACCCAGTGCCGGCTTTGCCTGAGCCGGCTTTTATTAGGAGCGCGGCTAGTGCTGCAGCCGAGCTAAAGAAGCCCAGCTCGGCTGTAGCATATCAAACCTCGTTGGACTCAGCTGATCAGCCACCACCAGCTGAATCCAACGAGTTCATGGATGAAGAAGCCATTTTTGGTATGCCGAATTTGTTGGCCGATATGGCTGAAGGAATGCTGATGAGCCCGCCACGGGAGCCGCCGGGTGCCGATGATTTTTCTCAGGCGAATTCTTCTGATTGTGGTGACAATTTGTGGAACTACTAACTTAATTTCGTGCGTGATTTCGCTATTTCTGAACTAGAACTTCTTTATCGGGGTCATCATATGGCTTTTCTCTCTACTTGCCACAACTAGAGGGTACAAATCATGTTTTTTTTCTATAAAATCTAGCAAATTCCTGTGTGATCGGGACTTCCGCGACCCTTTTGACCCCCTTTGGTTCCGCCCTTGTTTTAGTTCGTTCAAAAATAATAATAAAAAAATTATATAAAGTTAACGGGTGATATTCGAAGGTGAAAAACAAAAAGAAACGTGGGAACAAGTAGTATATGGAGTGCATGCATGATCTGTGTTATGAAATGTCTGATTTTGTATATGTGTTGAAGATCGAGCTGCCGGCCGATTGGGTTAAAACATAAAAGCAGGAGACCCCATGTTATAAGTTGCGTCTACATCATAATAAATATATAGCTAGGTTGAACCCTAGAGTACGTAAAGTTTGTTGGTTGTTGAGGTTCAATTCAATTACCGTACCATTTTCATCTCAAATCAAATTAATTATCATAGTCATAAAATTAAGATCGAGATCATGCATGCAAACTATCGACTTAATTATACTCATTTGTTAGAAAATTTCGTATAATTATATAACACATTGGAAAGTTGACAACAAATTATGACAGCATTATTCGGTTTTTTAACCATCAATTGATCAAGTAACAAATATATGTTACGAAAGGATGAAGGAGGTGATCATGAACCCTTGTGTGTGGTTAAATCGGTTTTAGAGATGATGGATTTAAGGAAATGAAACGAATTCAATATTCTAATCATTCATAACAACAACATTATCTGAGAATTGAAGACACATGGTAAAAAGTTCTTAGGTTGATCAAACCCTTTGATAATACGACCGTATTGCTCTAGTGAGTTCCATAATTTACTCGTAAAATAAAACTTGTGTTTTCTTAACTGGATTGGTTATTGAATCAGCCGCTTTGTTGATATACGTTCTCCTGACAAGTTTAGTAACATGTTAACGTCATACATAATTAAACACAGATGTATATCTTGTTAGGGACGTCTTGTTTGTGGGATGTGCTTAGGCAAACTGGGATATTCGCTAAGAAAGAGGCTCACGTGAACTTTCTGACTGACCCGCTTAAAGGGAGGTCCACCTTACGCTTCACAGATGTTCTTGTCTTTGGTTGGATGGACGACAAACATGCTTGTGTGGACCTCACCAAGATGTCCCTCTAGTAGGACTTCGGGACACCGGGTTTCTACCGGGGCAAGTGGTTTTGAAGGCGGACTCCAAGAAAGTTGCAAAGCACGGCACAACTTGTTATGAGAATCAACACGTATTTTTGCCCTAATTTGTTTTTGATACATTTGGATCTCTCGCCCTCGAGGCTGTCCATTATCTAAATCAGGTGTAAAAAGCCGTTCGCAATAATTCACCGACCTCCGGGAATCAAGAGTTTGTTATTAGCCGGATAAGGTTTGTAATCCTAAATAGGTAGCGATACAGTTCTCATGTGTAATTTGTTATGGTTGTATTATTGAAATGTATATGAAAGTATTTTACATCTTTCGGTATGAATGTATGCTAAAGTTTTGAATAAACATAATATGGAATCTATTAATGTAAGAAAGAAAACTAAAAAAAAGTTATATGATCTTATCCAGTTTACAATTTACAGGTCTGAATGGGAGAACAGTGCATAAAAGTCATGATAAATTTTGGTAAAAATTTGAGAAAAATAATGACTGATAAATTAATTAATGATGTTATATGGTGGTCACAAATGACAAAACATAGATTATATTTTAAAAAAAGTGAAGTGTTAAATTTGTTTTTGTGAAAGATTATGGGATAGGTGTCGAAACCAAATCAAATGATCACCATGGGGCATGGGCCAACAAATCATCATAAGGATTGCCCCCCATTTTGTACCTTTTTCTCCAATAAAACTTTTAAAAACTTATATTTTCTTTACTTTTTTCACACCAATACTATTTGTTGGGGTCTAAAATAATGTGTACGTATTATTAAAGTACAAGAATAATAAATTTCTTTTAGCAAAACCCCGAATTAAGAAAGATTTTTTCACAATGATAAACTTTATTTCAACTTTACCGAAAAATGAATACCCTTTCTGTTGGTCAATTAAGGTGTCACGTCCTTAACCATTTAAATATTGCATACATTTATTGATTTATTATAAAATAAATTAAAAAGATTTTTAACCTTTTCGTGGTTTGATTATTCAATTTAGCAACGTTTGCTTAGAAACAAACATGCATATCTATGCATTATTGGTGTCTTCTTTTATTTATGGGTTAACTGAACTAGAAATGTAACTTAACATGTATCGTACATTTGTGCATTGTATTAAAAGTATATCTTAATATATAAAACCTATAATTTTTACTATTTGGTATAACGAATGATCACTAAAGGCAGTCTAAATGATTTTTTTTATTCGTTTTAGTTACCTTAAATCGTTAATAATAATAATAATAATAATAATAATAATAATAATAATAATAATAATAATAATAATAATAATAATAAACAACTATTTTTAGCATTATCATCATTTTTCTTTTCAAAATTCCAAATTTACAAATTGAATTCAAGAGCAATTTCAACATGTTCCTTACGTAAGACCATACAAGTAACATGGCTTCCGACCAGAGCATTATAGAAAATTTGTAGCAAAAATTTTGCTACAACGAAATTTGCAACAAAACTGTATTGTTTCAAATGAGTCAAAGGGGAAATGTTTCATTTGAAAGCAACATACAATTTACCAAGGGGAAATGTTACAACTAAAGTTAAATATGAATAAATGTTTTTGATTTTATGTTCTTATTATATAAATAATTTAAATAATGTATACTAAAAAAACTTAAAAGTTAAATTTGAAAACACATGATTATAATATATTACTAGGTTAAAATCTCATGTGTTGCACGAGTTGATAAATTTAGTTATATAATTAATAAAAAGATATGTTTAAGAAAACATAACTATTTCATGATTGAAAAAAAATTGATGTATTATTGTAGGATCGAATAACGCGAAATCCAACAATCACGGGGTTTATACTAGAGGTGCGGAATCCCTCTAATATGCTTTAATAACAGATACGATAATGAAACGATGACAAATGAGTAATCACAACACACACACGGGTCAAAAGATTATCGATTAATCACTAAAAACAGAGCACGAGTGTTTACAGAGATCAAATCAGACCTTACAGACCATGGGAGGGTGTTTGGAGAGTGTGTGAGGCAAGAACTAATGATTAGGGCAATGATTGGGCCTATTTATACCTCCCGGGTACGAACAGCAGCATATACGCGATTAGCATGACCATGTGGAGCGATTAAGGCTAATCGCCAGTAAACAAGGTCCAATTGCGTGAACAGTTACACGATTAGGGCCCTAATCGCATGTAACTGATTGCTAATCGCATGCAGCTTCCCGGACCCTCCAAAACGCGTACAAACATCTCCAAACACCCCAAAACACGTCCAAACAACTAATATACTAGCCTAGGGACATCATGTACTAACAGACTCCCCCTTGGACCAGGCTAGTATACGTACAGACTTAAACAAAATACAACGTTTATATCAATAGCAAACAACTTTACAGACTTGATAAACAGAAACGAGTACAACTAAACAAAATGACAAGCAGCATCATCTATCTTCATCTTCAGCTTGACGTTGTCTTGACCCTTGAGATTCTTGACCAATCGCATCCTGCATGAACTTTGTAGGCGTAGCAAAACTGGATCACTCTTTGAAACTTCATGGCTTGATCGGCTTCAGCTGGTAAGTGCATGATCGGATGTTGGTACAACGTCTCCACGTCCTTCTCTGAGCAATTTATCAACCACATGGGATCCCAAATCCTTATCTTTCTGCACGGGTTCGGACTGTTGCTCAAGACAATCACTGCTTCAGTGGTTGCTGCATCATAGTGCCAATAATACAGCTTCGAGGTAAAGTCTTGTTCAACTGGAATAATGGGAATCCTTGAAACGCATTTCGGTGGCTTGATCTTATGCTCCCAGATAGGCTTTAAGGTGAAAGGATGAATCTTGTCTGTCTGATACGATCTGGGATACTGAGGCACGAACTCTTTCCATCCCTCTGAGCTCTCTCGCTTCAACTTTGTGTAAAAACCCTTAAGAGAGGCAGATTTCTCTTCGTACAGCGGATAGTTGAGACGAACTAAGTCACGAATGTACCAGAATGGCAGGCTCAGAGTGTCTTTGAAATCCTCAAAGTACAATACACCTTCTTGCCATTTAACCCCGAGCATTCTTGTCTGACTCACATACGCCCAGCTTATCACATTGCCAGACATCTTCGACAGTCTTTTCTTGAAGATGGATGCTCGCTCAACTGGCTTTTTCTTCTCTTCGGGCTTGAACCATTGGGGATACCGCTCTCTGATTTTGTCATGTCGTATCTTTACTGCATCAGGAACTTCAGTAGAGTCGGATTTCAACTTTTCTTCGGCCTCACGTATCATTTCTTCGTCAATATTTGGAATTCCAGCGCCCGAGTCATTTACAACATACTCAGGGGTCGGCACGCTGGTTCCTTCTTCGAGATCCACTTCATTGCACTCTGGATGCATCTCAGGAGGAACACTTTGACTTGCATTGGAAGATTCTCCAGATGCAAAGCCATATACTTTAGTCATGTCCTCTGTTGTCATCTCAGGTGGAATCTCTCCTTCTTCCAGATCGTATTCAGGCATGGCAGGAGGTGGAAGCAAGTTGCCTTCGTCATCATATGCAAAATAACAGTTTAAAGGCTCTACGTCTTCAACAAGAACTATCGCTTTCTTCTTTACTTTATCGCGTAGTTCTTTAATCTTGCTCCTCATAGGTGCTGGCTCCCCCTGAGCAGAAGAACCTGCCTTGGGATCATTGCCTTTGCGATCGTGACCTTTCTTCGTTCGTCCCGATGCAGACCCACCAGTTGATCCACCCCCGCCTGTGGCTCCGGGATCACCACCATCACCATTACCATCATTGTCATCATCGTCATCAGACTCATCATCATCCTCTTCATCATTATCGTCTTCTTCACTATCCTCATCATCATCATCAGCAGCAGTACTAGCTCCAGCTTCCGAACCACCAGTAAGTCTAGGTTGAGTTCCAGTCAACGCATTCAACCTAGTCCTTAGCCTTGAGTTTTGCTTCTTATATTTGGTGATTCGACGCTCATTGTTCACATTTGCGAGCTGGAGATCACGGTTAGACTGAATCAGCTGCTGATGTGATTCCATGAGCTGCTGTTGTGATTCCATGATCTGCCTGTTCGACTCCAAGAGTTGCTGATTAGATTAAGTAAGAGCGTCGACAATGGTTCTCAGCTCAGTGTTAGCAGTGATAGTGTCTCCAATCAATTCCAACATCGCCGTCTCGTTCTCTTCTATGTTGGCGTTGTTTCTCTTCATTTCAGCCATTTCCCGTGCTTGTGCAGCCACTATAGCAGTAAGTTCGTTGATTTGGCGCTGGAGTTGTTCGTTGGTTGTTGGAGTCGAAGATGAGGATTGGCTCGAAGGTTTAGCAGCTGTCGATCTTGCTGCTTCTTTCAACATTCGGATTCTGTCACCTATCGGATTAGCGGCTAACTGTGAACCTGTCGCTTCAACGGTAACTGAGACTGGCTCAGTGAAGATTACCGAGGAAGGCATTGACATAGTCACACCCGCAGGCATAGCTGCACTGAAAGAGAGTGGGACAGACGATGTTGCCGCTGTTGTTGTTTCTGTTGCTGCTGTTGTTGTATCTGTTGCTGCTGTTGTTGCCGATACAGAAGAGGAAGCAGGAAGGCCAAAAGTATCTGGGAGTTTCATACGCCTTCCCTTCAATTTCTTAGGCGTCTTCTCAGTCGCAGCTGCCTTTTCTGACATTCTCTTTTGACCCCTACTAACCTTCGTCGCTTTAGTCTTTTGTCTTTTCTGAGGAGGCGGCGTGCTAAGTTCAGCATCAATATCTGCAACAAGATCACCACTAACTGGAGTGAAAGTGGGATCTCTTGCAAGCTCTCTCGCCACAGCCGTGCGGGCTCTATCCTCCTCAAGTGAAAGTATATCGGGCGATTCATCTTCGGTACGCTCTTAGTCGTCATCTTCATCATCAACATCTTCAATGTTAACTGGGCCCTCGTCAATCTTGGCTTTGCCTTTGCCTGAACTGGATGGTTCGTCTATATTCAGCAAATCAGTATCAAGCATATCATCATCTTGTCTTGCTTCAGTATCACCCATATTGCCCGGTTCATTGGGTCCCAAAGCAACAGTGGGTCTCCCAATGTTATCATTATCCTTGAATACCTGTCTGTGAATCTGAATATCGTCCTCTGAATCACTGTCGTCATGCCTCCATCTATTACCTGGAGGTGCCACATAGTTGTCTCTCATTAGGTAGGCAAACAATCTACGACTTGGGGGATATTCGGACTTTGGCTTGTTCGTGTACTGTAACATTCTCTTCATCTCAACTTCATCAATTTTCTTTATATTAATCAGCTCTTCTACCCGTTTCACCATGTTCGGGATCTGATTGTCAAGGATCATCTGCAGAAAGCGAGGATAAACAATAAAGGCATTCTCTGTCGGTTTTCGCAGAATCACTTCCTTGAGGTGATGCATAATCATCCCAGAGAAGTTGAACGGCTTGTTCAACGTCAATGCGACTATCGCTGATGCCAAAATGTCTTTGATTGCATCGAACGTTCCTTTGCGAGGTCCGAGACACTTTAACACCACGTGCGTCAGATACTTCATTTCTGGAGGAAGACATCCCTTTTGTAGCATCTCCTGCGCACGAACATCACCCGTATACTTCATCCGTAGGAATCCACCTCGTATCAAAATGGAATCGAAAACGATTGGATCGTCTTTATCATCTCCAAATCTGAGAATCTCGCGAATCATGTCTTCAGTGATAAGAACCTCCTTTCGTTGCACCGAGCTTCTGATAGTAGCTGGAATTGTGCTGACGTCGACTCTAGCATTCTGATAGAATTCCTGGAGAATGTTCTTGTAAGCCGCATAGTCTGTAGATATGGCATAACTTATCTTTGAGCGCTTCAAGTACTCGATGACGCCTTCAAACCGCTTGCATTCCGGCTTCTTTACAGGTCCGAGAAAGGCAAGGCAGTTGTGCTTGGCCGAAGTACCGTATTGCATGATTCTGCAAGTCAAACACACCATAAATCATCAAATACAGATCAAGGATATGAAAAACGGACAAAAACGGATCAGTTTTGACTAAAGTTGGTCAACAGAAGCTTAAGGGCGATTAGCCATGTAATCGCATGCTATGGGGCACGATTTGGGCCCAATCGCTAGTTTTAACATGCGATTAGTAGAAAAAGAACCCCAATCGCTCAACTGTTCACACGATTAGCCAAGCTAATCGCGTGACAGTTCGTGTTCTTCACCAATTTTGTCAAAATTCGTAATGGGTCGTTTTGGGTGATGATGTGGTCACATTTTACCCTAAAACGGCCGAATAACAAGAGCCCTAACAAATCTTTCAGTTACATATTCAAATCAGGTGTCAATTGAACCGGTTTTATAAGATAGGGTTCATGATCATTCAAAATTGGGGCTTTTTGAAACTGATTGTTTTTTATCAACATTTTTGTTCAAATGGAAGCTAAAAGTTCCGATTAAGAAACCCTTATCAATGCTTTGCATTAACATAATCGTATTCAGACCTAAAGATCAAGAACAGGGGACCTAGGGTTTCGCCCATTAAAACAGGGATTTAACCCTTTAAAACTTGAAGTTATGATCTGAAATGTTGAGCATAGATGACCTTTATAGTGTTGAACAAGTTTGTAAGATCAAATGAAATTTTGGCAGAGGTTCGTTTAGGGTCAGATTAGAGGGAACGAGTACACAGTGAACGGTTTTTGAAATAATGAAAAAAAGATTCAAAGTGTTGTTTATATACTGATCCCTAATCGCATGATATTACTAGCGAGTAGGCTTCTACTCGCTTGATCAGAGACACGAGTGAATGCCAATCGCTTGTATCAAGACGCGTCTACCCTCTAATCGCCTTTAACTCTTCTTCACACAACATAATAGGACAATATGGCTAATCGCTTATAAAAAACACAAGATTGGGACACAAGTCAAGCGATTGGTAATGTAATCGCCCTATATGTCACGCGATTAAGCCACTCATCCAAAATTACATGCGATTAGAACACCAAATGCATCTAGTTTTCACACAAATTACCAATTTGCCCCTGCAGCACCAAATCACGCATTTTTGACCCGTTAAGGTTCAAAACATGCGTTTTTCAACCCGATTTGACACGCGACTCAGATGATGACTCAGATACTTGAAAATATTACATTTTCCACCCTTGTACTTGATAAAAAGTACGGTTTTGACCCGGTAAAAACACAAGTTTCCAATTAGTTGTCCCATTTTATTTTTGGCGTTTTATTCTTGAAGAAGTAAGATTACAATGGATTAGGATTCCAACATCGGCAATCAAGAATGATTAACTAAGCTAAACTAAGCATAAATAAAATAAAACGGGAGATCAACTAACTGTACACTAACATATTTTTGCGAGTTTCAACGGTTAGGGAATCATATCAGTGTACAGACATTACTAGAACCCTTATATTTTCAGTTTTCGCTTAAATTACCAATAAGCATCCTACAACAACTGTCGATATTGTTGTCCACCTAAACTCAAAATCAAGTTTTATCGCTAGGCACTTTAGATACGTTTAAGGTAATATTAAGGCTGAGATACAAGGTGTTCCCCGCCACGCGACACATTCCCGTATCAAGTCATGCACAAAGCTTCCTCGTAACCGGTGAGTAAGCTGTTGTCATCCGTATTTTACAAGGAGTGGACTTAGTGGTGATCAGGTCTGCAGAAACGCTGCAACAGAGAGACCAGTGAGATCCAAACCAGGGTACAAGTCAAATACCGTATATTTGATTTTTCACGGTATGATGCTTTAGGTATATGATTTGATACCTTAGAGCGAATTCTCATTGAGAATAGGGTTTTGGCATATATGAATCTTTTTGCTCTTTTAGGATTCCCGGACGTCTCCTGATCAGAATTTATTCTATTTTTTTTGTTTTGTTTTTTTTTTCCAGGAAATGACATAGGGGTGTCTCAGTCGTAGGCTGCGACCCCAACGTACGACACGTATGCCATTCCTAATTATTCTGAGAGACGTCCAGTTCACCCCGGATGTACCAACCTCTTAAAGACCATGAAACCTCGGATTTTGGCATGCTATCAAACGAGATTTCGGTACCAAGACCATATGCCAACGCACGTTGATCCACACATGATTCAGATTATTTAGGTTTATATCACCGTGCCGAACTTGGAAATGATTTTGAGCCTACCGACACATCATTGTAGAGGCTACCTATCAGTTCCAATATTTTTAAGATGATAAGGGTCCAGACAGTCCGACTGATTGGTTAATATCATCTTCCCATTTTCACCAAAGAAACCCATTTTTTTTTGCATTTTTCAATTTTTTTTTGATTTTGGATTTTCTGAATGTTTTTGTATTTTTCAGAAATTTTCTCCCCCTAAAAATCTAAAAATTTGCGAAAAGACAATATTTTTGGATTTTTCTGATTTTTGAAAGAAAAATATTTACAAAAACGATTACCGATGAGGATCTAATCCTGCTTAACATTAATGCCGTTTAAGATTAACAAGTACTCAAAACGAGGACCGTCAAAAGCTTTGGTGAATAAATCGGCACGTTGGTAGTCTGTGTGGATTTTTACCATATCGATAAGTTTCTTTTCATAGCAATCGCGTATGAAATGATACTTAACCAAGATATGTTTCGCCTTGGAATGGTTAACTGAGTCTTTAGCAAGAGCTATAGCGGACTCATTATCACAGTGAATGGGAGTATTAAGAAATTTCAAACCGTAGTCTCTCATTTGTTGCTGTATCCAAAGAACCTGGGAGCAGCAGCTCGATGCTGCTACATATTCCGACTCGCAGGTGGATAAGGCGACTGAGGCTTGCTTCTTGCACTGCCACGAGACTAGTCTTGGTCCCAAAAACTGGCATCCAGCCGATGTGGATTTTAAGTCTGTCTTGCATCCGCCATAGTCAGCATCACTAAATGCGATGAGGTCAAACTTATCGTCATTAGGGTACCAAAGACCTTTGGTCGGACAACCCTTTAGATAACGTAAGATCCTCTTCACAGCAACCAGGTGTGACTGTTTCGGCCTTGACTGGTATCTTGATAGTAAGCATGTCGCGAACATTATATCAGGTCTTGATGCAGTGAGGTACATGAGTGAGCCTATCATAGCTCGATAGAGAAAAGGATCAACGGTTTGTCCTTTCTCGTCAGGCCCAATCCCGTGATTGGTCTGAATCGGTGTGCCTACTGGAGTAGAGTCTTCCATCTGGAACCGGCTCAAGATGTCAGCAACGTATTTTGTCTGGTGAATGAAGATCCCCGACTCTTGTTGTTCTACTTGTAGACCGAGGAAGAATTGCATCTCCCCCATCGAGCTCATCTCAAATTTGTCCTGCATAAGCTTTTCGAATTCCCTGCACATGACATCATTAGTAGACCCAAAAATAATATCATCAACATAAACCTGTACCAGAAGACGATCACCACCCTTTTCCTTGGTGAATAAGGTGCAGTCCACGAGTCCACGTTTGAACCCGTTGGATATCAGATAGTTTCTAAGCATTTGGTACCATTCACGCGGTGCCTGATGGAGTCCGTACAACGCTTTGTTCAATTTGTAGACTTTTTCGCGATGCAGCGGATCCTCAAAACCCGGTGGCTGAGCAACATACACCTCTTCCTTCACGACACCATACAGAAAAGCACTTTTCACGTCCATTTGATACACCTTAAACCGTTTGTACGAAGCATAAGCTAAGAACATCCGGATAGCTTCAAGGCGCGCAACTGGAGCGTATACTTCGTTGTAATCTATTCCTTCGATTTGACGGAAGCCGAGGACAACTAATCGAGCCTTGTTTCTTATAATCACCCCGCGGTCATCCCGTTTACATTTGTAGACCCACTTTGTTCCAATCTTTTTCGAGCCTGGAGGTAAGTCAACTAAGTCCCACACTCCTAGCTTTTGAAACTGCTGAAGTTCGGCTTGCATAGCTTCAATCCAAGGTTCTTCCCTCAGTGCCTCTTGCACAGTTCTTGGTTCAGTTTGAGAAACATACAAGGCGAAGGACCAATCGTTCTGATGACCTGCTTTTCTGATTTCCGAATAGAGTGCCAGAGTACCTGTATTGTCACTTGAACTAGCATTTCTGAGCTGACTGCGCGTCATGACTCTGCTAGTCGGATTACCAATCACATTTTGCATCGGATGAGTGTCGTGAATCCGAGATTCCGGATGTGCCGGCACTGGATCATCCGAATGCAGATTTAGGTTCTCCAAACCTTGAGATAGATTTGTCTCAGCTGCGCTTGAACTAGAGGGAGCAGCGGGTTGCATATTAAAACCGGAGAGATCGATCTGAAGACCTATCCCTGGAGCTGCTGAAGAAGAAGGACCAGCTTGATTGTTTCCTGTCGGATTAACTGGAGCTGTAGTGGTAGATTCACCATTTCCAGCTTGTTCCTCAGTGAGAGTTTCATTAGACTCTGCAAAATCGTCGTCGGAAGATGAAGATTCGAGAACCTCTGCTGACGCTTCCTGAAAAACTTCCTCAACTTCTGCTGCTGCGGTTTTATCAGGGGGACCCGTGGATGCAGAGGCATCAGATGGAGCAGGCGCAGGTGCATTAACCACGATCGGACGCATTAGCGGAGAGCTAGCTGCGTTTTCACATTCGTAATACATTTGCGCTACAGCATCGTCCACCAAATTTTCCACGTTGAAAGAATCAAATAGACTCTTATAATCGAACAACCAATCAGGTCCAACACCAGGTGCATTGGCAGTATAACGCTGAACATCGACATTAAGCCAATCTTCAACGTTGTTGGTTCTTTTGTTGTACACTCTTTTGTTGGGAGTGCTGTAACCAACAAAGAAACCTTCTTCTGCCTTTGCACCAAACTTCCCATCGGGATGTATCATGGTGCATGGAGCTCCGAAAGGTTCCAGAAACTCTAAGTTCGGTTTCCTTCGGTTCAGAAGCTCGTAAGAGGTTTTTCCAAGCTTCTTTACCGTTAGAACCCTATTCAGAGTATAACACGCGCAGTGAACTGCCTCGTTCCAGAAGATCACAGGCAAGTTCGAGTCTGCGAGCATAGTTCTGGCTGCCTCAATAAGAGTCCGATTCTTTCTTTCTGCAACCCCGTTTTGCTGAGGAGTGTATGGCGCTGTGAATTCATGATGAATACCTTTTTCTGCACATAACGCCTCCATAGCGTGATTCTTGAACTCTGTTCCGTTATCGCTTTTGATCCTACGGATCTTTAGCTGATATATATTTTCCAATTTAGTAAACAGATTCTTCAAGTAATCAAAAGTTTCACTCTTGTGCTTCATGCACACAACCCAAGAAAACCTAGAATAATCATCCATAACCACTAAGCAGTATGAGTCACCGTTCTTGCTCTTTCGATTGACTGGGCCAAACAGGTCCATGTGCAGTCGTTCGAGAGGTAGACTAACTGAGTTTGTCTTCTTAGGCTTGTGAGACTTTCTTTTCTGCTTCCCTTTCTTGCATGAGACACAGACATCGTTTAAATGAAAATTCTTAACAGAAACACCTTCCACTAGTTGGTTCTGAACCAAATGGTTCATTTTCCTCAAGTGGATGTGCCCCATTCGTCTGTGCCACATTATCGATTCCTTCTCTGTCGCCTTTGACAGAAAACAAGTGACTTGACCTTTCGCTGTCATTGCTCGGCTCATGTCCAGGACGTATAAGTTGTTGACCCTGGGAGCTGAGATCATGACCCACTCTTTCGGTATTTTGAATCCAGGCTTTAGAATGAAACATGCGTTGTCATCAAAGAACACAGTGAACTTCTTGTCACATATCTGTGAAACGCTCAGCAAGTTGTGGTCTATCTGTTTGACAAAGCTTATCTTTTCAAAGCTTACAATACCGTTGCTCATACTTCCTTCCTTTGTAATATAGCCCCCTTTATTACCAGCAAAGGCAACATACCCCCCGTTGATATTCTTTATGTCAAAAAGCAGGGATAAGTCGCCTGTCATGTGCCCTGAAGCTCCACTATCAACAATCCATAGGCTGCTGATAAGGCCCTGTGGAACTCCCTGCACAAACATTCAAAGTTCAGTGGTTAAGGGGGACCCAAGCCTTCACGGTCTTGGGTCTACCAACTTCATCTAACATCGGAAAGTCAACCCATCTACCATTTGGTGTTGGCGTTGTTTCCGATGGTACAGCATTGCTTTCTCCAGCAGATGATTCTCCTCCTTTGGTTGGTGACTTGGGTCTCCAAATCTGTTCAGGTTTCTTTGGCTTGGGCTTCTTCTTTGCCTGTGGGCTAGAAGGTCCAGCCTTGGATTCCTTTGGAGGAACAGATTTTGGATCCACTTCAGAATTAACTGTACGTGGAGCAGCTTTGGGGTTGCCCTGCGGTTTAGCTGCAGCCTTTGCTGGTGGCTTAGGCGCTGCTTCAACCTTTGGAGGAACAGTGCTCCCCCTCAGCTGTGGACCCCTGCCATCAACTGGCTTTTGGTTCATAGCAATTTTGTTGCGGTTATCATAAACAACCTGCTTTCCCTTTTGTTTCTCGAAGAGTTTAGGAGAAACAGGTTGCTTGGATTTGCTAGAACTGGGAGAATCATCCACTTTGATCCTTTCTCGTCTCAATTCAGGGCACGCAGCAACTAAATGCCCACGTTCCCCGCACTTGTGACAGGATCTATATTCTTCAAACTTAGGAGATTCGGGTTTGGTCTCCTTTTTGTTCCTTTTGTTAGATGGAACGGAAAATGAGTTTTTATGTTTTGGATCCTCAAGACATCTTCTTTGCTGATCGACTTGAGGATCGTCATTTCTTTCAGTGCCGCTCGATCTAATGAACTCAGTTACATGCTTTTTCGGACCGTTTCTTTGAGCTTGATTTTGAGGATTAACGGTGTTCGACTTTTGATTTTTCTTGTTATTTTCCTTAGGCTGATTTCCCTGATCCTTTCTACCCTTACCCTTACCCTTGTTTTTACTCCAGGTTTCCTTTTTTACGGTAATGACAGATTCTTGCCAAATTTTGGCAACAAGACCAAGGGCGATACATCTGAGAGGGACTTCCTCATCAGCATGCACCCTTTCAGACCCTTTTAATTTATAAAACACCTTAATCCTCCCACCATCCTCGGTTTGCACTTTCGGTACCAGTTCACTCAAGGTTTCAGTGGTAATGATATGATTCTCAAAAGGAATATCTTTATTTTTGACCGGTGCATACCTAGGAGGTTCATCGAGCTCATCATCCGAAGTGTCAGTGTCATATACACTGATATCATCAGCTTTCTCACACAAATTGACAGCTTTAGCAGGAGTAGCAACCTTAGTGACTTCAGCAGGTTTAGCTGCTTCAGTAACCTTGGCCGCCTCTGCAGCTTTTGCTGCCTCAGCTGCCACGTCCACAAGTTCCTCCTTCGGCAAGACATCAAAATTGTGATTTTCGAATCTCACCGGAGGTGGACATTGAGAGTATTTGGGACTGGTGGAGAAGCCTTCCTTGTCAGAGTGTTCTACTATGTGATCAAGGACATACTTGCAGTTTTATTAACTCTCAAGCTTTTTCCTGATCTTTTCATAGTCACAGTTAACAATGGCCAATTGTTTCTTAGTGTCTTCGACCTCATTGATGTAATTATTTATAGCAATCTGTTTGTTAGCTAAGGTTTTTGACATTTCAGAAACATCCTTTTTATAATTTTCAATTGTACTAAGAAAATTTTTCTCCTTTTGTCTCAAGGAATCAATTGACCTTTGCAACGGACCAACATCAGCTTTTAAATTCAGATTTTCTTCAGTTAATTCTTTAATTCTGAATTTTAACTGATTACACTCTACACAATCTAATTTTGAATCAGAAGAGGAACTTACCTTGTTCGACGATTCAGTAATGGCCATCAATGCATAATGAGCTGCTGTCTTCTGAGCTCCAAAGAATTCGCCGTAGTTCTTCTCTGTGCAGTCAGCATCCACAAGAAACGATCTCTTACCGATCAATGCATCTGCTTCAGCTAACAGATCCTCCAAATCTTCTCCACTATCAGAATCGCACTCCGAGTCACAGTCAGACACCTCGGTTTCAGAAGTGATGATGTCAGACTGACTCGAAGTTTCTTTAACTTCGGCTGGTGCTTCAGACGCTTGTTGAGCAAAACAGGCTGCACCACCTTGAGGAGCTTCTTCTCCGATGATCAGATGGTTCCAGTTATAGCCTTCATCAGCTTGAATAACCATGGCTTGACCTTGATTGTTGTTTGCAGGCGGCCTCTGGTTCTGATTCTGGTTGTTGACTGGGACAATAGCACGCTCAGTATTAGGTTGACCCTGAGCTTGCTGCCTCTGATTCTGATTAGCTCTGTTGTTGTTGAAGGGATTCTGATGTCCTTGCTGCTTAGGTCGGTCACATTCCCTTGCAAAATGCCCTTTTGTGCCACAGTTGTAGCATGTGACCTTTGTTTTGTCAAACCCAAACTTGGTGTTATTATTGATCAAGACATCTCTCCTTCCCGTCCTGTCCATGTATTCCTTTGCCCTTCTCACCACGCTTGCGAAGTGCCATTGTATGTCTATCAGATCCATGTCGTCCTTATCAATCTGCGAGTAATCCTCCTGTGTAAGATGAGGATTCCCGATCTGTCCAGCAACCAGTCCACTATAGGAGTTCACCAAGGTCGACAGTAGAGCCATATGTTCTTGAGCTAGCTCTATAGTCACCTTTTCAAAACCAGCGGTGTTCAGCTGCTCTGGGACTGTATTGGTCCGATATCCACCTTGATTAGAACTAGAAGCACCTCCATATCCACCATAACTTGTAGTTGGAGCCCCGCCAAAACCTGCAGAAGAGGGTCCACTAAAGTTTGCAGTTGCCTGCGCTGGTGCTGCAAGATGAGAAAACGGGTTAACACCAAACTGGTTAGCATTATAATTCAAAGGATACGGGTTTGGTCCAAAAGGATATGTAGGAGGAGGAACATCAGCTGGGGGACCATAATTGTCGAACGCATAGACTGGGTCCGGGTTAACCACAAAAGCAGTTTGTGGTTTGGTGCCACCCACACTGGTGTCCTGAAGAGGATTCCCATAATAGATGCTGGGATTCTGTGGAATGAGCGCCTTGTTTGCTCTCCTGATCTCCTCTATCTCCTTGTTCTCCAGCTCGGTAATGAACTCGTTGATGGAGAGAGTCTGATATGCATTGTTTGACTTTAGAATATCCAACCATTGATGCCAGTGAGGAGGTAGCGCCTCAGCAAATCTTTCTACAAGGTCCGCAGATGAATATAAGACCCCGTACTGATACATTTCAGACATCAGATGGTAGTATCTAGCCGTCAAATCCCTCAGAGATTCGTTCCCTATAGCATTGAAGTTCTCGAACTCCTTCTTGAGTTGATCCATTTTAACTTTTCGTGTCTTCATATTACCCTCATTTCGCTCAGCCAAGGCTAACCAAAGCATCTGTGATGTTGTGCACTGAGCGAATTGATGAAGGATGTCCTTTGGAAGAGCTTGCTTCAATGCCGCCATCGCCTTCTTCTCATAGTTGTATTTCTTCCTCTGATCTTCATTCATGTCTTCAATTGAGATCGGAGTAGTGGAGTTCTCAACTAAAGGCCGACTGTACCCTGTCTCGATAGCTGACCATACAAGACCGTCGATGCCCTCGACATACGTCTGAAATCTGCCCTTCCAACCGTGGTAGTCGGACATGTACTGCAGCTTCGGTGCCCTGTTAGAACTACCCGTCTCTAAGTCACTCATGAGTACGGAAGACAGATGATTTGTTTGAGAGTTTGCAGCAGCCGCGAGTGCCCACGGATTCGTGTTCACCATTTGCTGTTGAGCAGCTAGCGCCCACGGATTGATTCCGGCAACATTCGCTTGCATTTGCGATTGCTGCATCCGTTGCGCATTTCGTTCTGCTGACAACTGCCAAGGGTTCGTGGGTACGTTAGATTGGTTGTTCATTTGTTGGTTATACTGAGGTCTCGGTTGACTCAGATGTCCCCACGGGTTCGCCATATGTTAAGGTATGATAATAGTCCAATACTTAGTCAAATTTTATGTTCCAGAACCTTCTGGCGATTAGGTTTATAATCGTTAGTTAAAATAGGCGATTGGGGCTAAATGCTAGTAAACAGTGGGCGATTTGGCCTAATCGCTAGTTTTTATATGCGATTAGGGTTTTGGATTGACGTGAGTATGGCAGGCGATTAGGGCTAATCGCTAGTTAAGCGAGTAGGCCTAATCGTGTGGGGTAACAGGCGATTGGATGCTGAACGCGTGAAATTATTGGCGATTGGGGCTAATCGCTAGCAAACCCTAATCGCTTGAAAGATTGATGCGAGTAAGCCTGCGTAATCGCCTGATCTGATCTGTAGCCGCACTTTTGCTCAAAAATCACCTATTTTGCCTCAAAATCTTATCTAAAACATTATATTTTGATCCCAAATGATTAGACAAGTTACCAAAACAGTTTTAGAGCAAACCCTAATAAAAAACACTCGTTTTTAACCGTAAACACACACCAAGATATTGAAAAAGATGGGTTTTTGACAAAAACTCAAAGTTTCAAAATAAGAACAGGTTTTTGCTTAAAAATCTAAACTTTTACACCAAAAACAACCTGTTTTTACTCGTTTTTGTTATTAAAACACCCGTGATAAGAGCCTCGGCTCTGATACCACTTGTAGGATCGAATAACGCGAAATCCAACAATCACGGGGTTTATACTAGAGGTGCGGAATCCCTCTAATATGCTTTAATAACAGATACGATAATGAAACGATGACAAATGAGTAATCACAACACACACACGGGTCAAAAGATTATCGATTAATCACTAAAAACAGAGCACGAGTGTTTACAGAGATCAAATCAGACCTTACAGACCATGGGAGGGTGTTTGGAGAGTGTGTGAGGCAAGAACTAATGATTAGGGCAATGATTGGGCCTATTTATACCTCCCGGGTACGAACAGCAGCATATACGCGATTAGCATGACCATGTGGAGCGATTAAGGCTAATCGCCAGTAAACAAGGTCCAATCGCGTGAACAGTTACACGATTAGGGCCCTAATCGCGTGTAACTGATTGCTAATCGCATGCAGCTTCCCGGACCCTCCAAAACGCGTACAAACATCTCCAAACACCCCGAAACACGTCCAAACAACTAATATACTAGCCTAGGGACATCATGTACTAACAATTATACTAATAGAATAAAATATAATATAACTTATTAAAATATACATTCATCAAAATATATATTTAAAATATGAATATTGCCGTGACAGTTATAGATTTTGTTAAGATAAACATATTATATTTTACTATTATTTACCTTTCAACCACATCACTTATAAAACAATAACCTTCATTATTTTCATTTTTGGTATTTTAGCAAATATAAGTTTGAATTTGGTGAAATTTTTAAGTAAAAAATCTACATTTATTTAAAGTATTAATAATTAATTCTATATTATATATATTCGGTTAATAATATAATAACTATATTTAATTAAAAAATAATTATCTACAATTAAGTAAATTCCCAATGACGGTTTGAGCTTAAGTAAGGAGGACACCGGTGTGTGGGTAGGGATTCGAACTTGGGATCGCTAAGTTACAGTTATACAATGATTTCCACTGAACTAAGCCTTTAAAAAAAAGTAAGATAGAAAGAATAATAATATTTTTAAGTAAAAGATAAGTATTCTTAATTAAGTAGAAGAAATGATATCTTTAATTAAAAGATAAATATCTAAAATTAAGTAGTAGAAAAAGATGGGAAAACCAAACCAAATACCAAATAACTCCAGTGAATGACATGTGTCTAAATTTGAATTGGTTTATAATAGATAGGGACGCAAACGAGCTGAGTTGAGCCTGAGCTCGCTTTCAAGCTTTGTTTGTAAAGCTTGAACTCAGCTTCAACTCCAACTCGACTCGGGCTTTACTCGTTTAGTGTTTATTAGTTAATATATTAAATAAAAATAATAGGCTCAACCTTATGTAAGTTAGATCATTCAATTTCTTTTAACACTTCTTTTGTAACATACTTATTTTCCGGTGATAAGTAAATGCTTATTTTCACGCCATAGTATGATCATAAGTAGAATTCACTTTTTGTAGCAAAGCTAACGGTGTTCTTTTTTACAAGTTGTTGATTACGTTTTCTTGATGCTCGAAGAGATCTCTCTTGTCAAAGCAAAGTCCAAATCTTTTTCGTTTTCGGGTCTTGTTACTTTGTCTTACAATACGCAGAGAAACTCCTTTTTTTTAAATCTATTGGTGTAATAAAAATGATTTATATAGATTATAAAAAGCTCTTTAAATTCTATAATGAATTTTTACAGTTATATACTAAAGTTTGTTTTGTTTGATAGTGTAAAAGGCTAAAAGCTGCGGTGTAAAAATCTTCTCATTAGTGTTCGTTACTTTTTCCCCCTCTAATTATGTGACCAAAAAGGTAGATTTCTCACTATCTATAACTATAACTTTGACGTCTTATTTAATTATGAATAAAAACATGAACATGGTGTATATAGTCCCCTCGCCTAGCTAAGGGCTTGTAGAGTGTGACTTTCACGATCATTATCAATGGTCGGTTTCTCGACATGCAACTCTCTTCAACTTCAACAAACAATCATTCGAGCTCATCCACGGCCCATCCTATTATTGATATTAGCATCATCTAGGGTTTTGGTTTAGCCATCCACATCGAGATGTCATGGTTATCTCATCTTATAATAATTAGTTTTGGGTATCATTCATTAAATAAAAAAGGACGGTCCCTTGTATAAACAGAAAAAGGAAACTAACAAATTATATAAAAAATAACTATAAAAACTATCATCTTGATATTTTAACACCGATATTTGTCATCAACCGATTACCGAATTATATTCTGAAGCATCTAATTCCCTTTATAACCGATATTTTGTTTGTATATATAGAGTGGATGAATTAAGTCGGCCCTATTTATTAATTTGAGTTTAATTAATTACAAGTAAGGTAAAGTCTTATGATGGAACCCTAATTGTCTAACAAAACAAACTAGGTGGGGCTTTTCGTCTTGCAGCAGAATCTCTCAGATTAACGACCACTATATTTTATTTTACTTTACAATCTTTGAACAATATTTCATCCTTTGACTTGCCAAAATACGGCCGACATGATGTAATGATCAACAACTAAGGTCCAACAATATTGTTATATGTGGAAATACTTAATAATTTGTCAAGTCTTGTTCCTTTTAAACCATGAGGCAATCAAACTATAGCAAATTACTTACTTTATTTAGTATTACTCTCAAAACCTTATATTATCTAACATACTTTTTATTTTGTAACAATATTGATCTGGTTAAAATATATAGTGATGTGACAATTGCATTTTCATGGCTATATATACTAAGTCAACTACATCGTGATAACAGAATTAAAGTGTTTATTTTTTTGGATAAATTTAAAGTTTCTTAAATTAAATGATAAAAGAGTAGCCACTATATAATAAAAACGTGAAAATTGATTTAAATATTTTGGTGTAAAATTATAATAAATAATAAGTTACCCGGCCTTCAACTATAAATCATGATCAAAGTTGGATGTCCATGTATGATATTTTTTTGGCGTAACAACTCAACAAGTGGTATATATATTTAAGGGAAAACTTAAAAGTTGGTCTTAAGGATGCATCAAGCGGTCTCTTCGTATTAAAGAGTTTGTAAGGTCGGTCGGGTAATAATATTCAAGGCAACATGCATAATTAGTTATACATGAATGTTGATATATAGTTATGATATGCACGATAGTCATTCAATACAAGTAAATACCCGGCCTGTATGTACTATAGTCATTCAGGCCCCACGTACAGACTAATGGGTAAACTTGTTTGACGAAAATCTGAAATTATGAGTAGCAAAGATCCACAAGATGAAACATCGTTGTTGTACGTACTCAGCTCAAAGCGCATAGAAAAGATTAGAAAGTATAGCACGATCTATATATAGTATATTTTGTTTAATAAAAAATAATAATAATAATAAAAGCTTAACACTACTGATTTATTGTTAGTAAATGTAATGTAGATGTCTCTAACCTAGTATAGGTGTTTATTTGTTGTTTTGTATGTGTTTATGTGTGTTAAATATGTTAAAGGGTGTGTTTGGCAAGTTGGACACGACTGGCTTTACTGGGCACGACTAGCCTAGCTAGTCGTGTGGTACTCCAGGCGACTAGCTAGCTAGCTAGTCGCCTCAGCCAATCATGTCTCAGATGGCTACTCGCCCCTTAGGCCGAGGATAACTAGCAGAGGCTATAAATAACTCCAATGATTGCCCTATCATTCTCAATTGTCATTTCACACATTCCAACAGATATTGTCTAGGGTTTCAGGTCTGTAGCTTTGTATTTTGCATCCGCGTTCTGTTTTAATACGAATACGACTTTGAAACCATCTTGTGTGTGTTTTTAGCATCTCATTATTATGTTTTTGGCGTTTTTGTTATCTAAACAGCGCTGGTGGATTCCACACACTAGACCTAACAACTCGTGATTATTGGATTGTCCGAAATCGATCCTATAAGTGGTATCAGAGATTTGGTTCTTATCACGGTGTTTAGTAACAATTTTCAAATCAAAACAAATAAGTTACATAAATTAGTGTTTTTAGTCCAGAAACCTAGTTTGAAAGTTTGAAACTTTGTGTTTTTACAAAACCCACATTTTTCAAAATTTAAGGTACTTTTAATGGTTAAAAACATGGGCTTTTTTTATTAGGGTTTGCTCTAAAAAGGTATTGGTTAGGATTAAGGTATCGAGGATGATGGTTAATATTAACCCCTGCTCCTTATCGATTGTTTGTTGGGGATAGTACAAATAGATGAGGATGATGGTTAATTAACAGTGAGCAATGGTTAGGATTAAGTAGGGGTGTAAACGAGCCGAGCCGAGCTCGAGCCTGACTGGGCTCGAGCTCGGCTCGTTATGGTTTTATGAAGCTCGAGCTCGGCTCAGTTCGAGCCTACAATCTTTAGCTCGAGCTCGGCTCGCTAGCAAAATCAAAAGCTTGAGCTCGGCTCGGCTCGAGGTGATTTGAGAACAATCTCAAACGAGCTCAAAGCTCGGCTCAAGATCGCAAAAGCTCGGCTCGCGATTGTTATTAAATGGGCTTATAAAATAAGGACTTGGGCTGTATCTAGGGCTCGAGCTCGGGCTCGATAACTAAACGAGCCATATTTCAGGCTCGGGCTCGTTAAGGCTCGGCTCGTTCGAGGTTTTTGCCGAACCGATCCCGGGTAGCTCTCGAGCCGCTACGTGTCATTTACACCCCTAGGATTAAGGTATTAAGGATAAGGAGTGAGGGTTTTATAGGGGTTGGGTCTTCGGTCGGGTTCGTATCGTGTATTGGCCCAGTCAATGTGGGACAAGAAATTTTAACCATTCAGATGTCCTACCAAACATCAGTTAATGATTCAGTACTTAATCATTCAGACCTCTTACTGGGTTAGCACTTTACCCATTCAGAAGTTGCCAAACGGCCCCTTAATCTTTAAAGTTTTAACAAAACCTTTTGACACTAAGTCTCTTAAGAAAAATAAGTCGACTTCAAAATGTTTAGTTTTGTCAAAGAACACAGGATTTGTAGCAATTGAAAATGCTGCACTATTGTCACAATACAAAGAAACAGGCAAGTCAACTTTAATATGCAATTCAGACAATAAATTTATCAACCACAATATTTCACATGAAGTAAAAAAAATTAAATCAAGATGGGAGAAGTAAAGTATAATTAGTGTTTTAAAGACTAATTTAACCTTATTTTATGATTGTACTTTATATATTAAACTATTTTTTTTATGTTTATGTATGTCATTTATAAAAACTGTCATTAACGTACGTTAGTTTTTTACTTCTAAACAATAATATTTAGATTTTAGAAGGAAAAAAGAGTAAATTGTCATTTTAGTCCCTGTAGTTTGGCCAGAAATGTTGTTTTAGTCCAAATAGTTTATAATTTTCATCTGTGTCCCTAAGGTTTGTATTTTTTTTTTTTTTTGTCATATTTGTCCAACCTGCTAACTGCATCCATTTTTAACGTTAACTCAAGGTTAATTTTTTCATTTTATCTATTTGATTTTATTTTTTTAACTTTATTTCTTTATGACCCAAACCGCCAAACACCCACACCCCCTCTCTATCTCTCTCTTGAACACTGCATTACCACCACCAACAGCATACCGGACCGCCACAACCACTACAGCATCAGACCGCAACAACTACCACCACCATTACGCCATGACTTCGTGACGATTTTGTCGGTGATTAGCGGAGGCAAACGAAGGTGCTGACGATTCTGAGCTCCGACAATGGGTTTATTCGGTAACCTCTCTATCGCAGCCCTTGAAAAAAATTCTAGGTCCGCCACTGGGTAGTTGCCGGAGGAATGAAAAACGCGATTGACGATGAAGCTGATGAGCACGATGTAGCAACAAATGCTAATTGATGAGATGAATCGATTTAAAATTTGATGTTGTGCTCTAATCTGACCTTTGATTATGATATTTCACCGAAGACTAAGGTGATGTTTGTTTTTTCTGCAGGAAAAGGTCTGCAGTCTGCGGACCACATCTGCAGACATCTACAGGAGAAGAGGTGGACCAAAGGTCTGCAGTCTGCAAGAAGAAGACTGTTTGTTTGTTAACGTCTGCAGGCTGCTGTAATAAACTTAAATTTAAACAAACTGAGTTTTTACAGCAGTCTGGTGGTAAATGGTGGTGGTGGTGGTGGGTGGACCGTGGTGGTGTGGACCATAGTGGTGGGTGGTGGTGGTGGGTGGTGGGTGGTGGTGGACGGTGGTGGGTGGTGGTGGTGGGTGGACGGTGGTTGTGACATCCGTCACCCTCGTCTTGCATCTAATTGACAATAATAGCCCTTCAGATATTTCCATTATAGCCCTCGTAAATTTCGTCGTTTTCAAATTTAATTTTAAAGCGAAGTAAATTTTTTTCATTTATACTAATTATAGATCGAGTATAAGTTTTAATCAAATGCGTAGGTGAAACGTGTTCGTAAAAGATTTATAAAAAAAATATATATAGTTTTACAAAGCTTTAAAAACATTTTTGGTTAATTTATATTAACTTGGTTAGTGTTTTATAAAGAAAAGACTAACTAAACTTGAATAGAACTAACTAAGTTAAATTTGGGGGACCAATCCTGCCAATAGCCAAAACATTCAAATCTGATTGCCTTCTTCCTTGTTTCCCACGCGTTTTTCCGGTCGGATATCCGGCGACTGTCCGACGACTCTCCGGTGACTATTCAAAACTCATTTTAATGATCTTTTTCGAATAATAATCGGCCCATAACGTTTCTCCTTCAATGATTAATCAATTCCAACAATTTAAACTAACCATAAACATGATTTTTAATAGTTTTTAATCGGGTATAAAGCTTTGAAACGTTCGGATTTTATGACGAGTTAATGACTCGTTTCAGCCGAACCTATACATAAATCAATGACTCCATTCGCATTCTGCACTATCACACATCTTAAATCTACGAAAAACCTTAGCAAATTGCGTCTAGAAATTCTGCAAATCAACCCTTTTTGTCGGCCCTTCATCTTCATTTTTCGGCATATGTTCGGCTTTGTAAGTTCCTTTCTTTGGTGCCATTTTAATCTTTATACAGTTACCTTTGAAAGCCCCTTAGAATCTGTGGTTAAGCATCTCTGATTTGGGTTATTGAAAAAAAAAAACTAGGGTTAGGGTTCTTATGACTACTCAATTTGGGGAAGAAGATGAACCAAACTTAATGGTTAAAAATAATTCTGTTTTAAACAAAATAACAAAAGCATCATTTGGCCTAGTGGTTAAGGTGTGGGGGTTATACTGAAGGCTCACGGGTTCGAGTCCCCTTGGACATGAATTGGTATTTTTTTGGCTATTACCTTTTTAATTTTCATTTCCTTATTTTCTTTAAATATATATATATATATATATATACATATATCTTAAAATATTCATAGTAAATCCACTTTTGCTCCAAAAATTATAAAAATTTAGGAGTAGCATCTTGACACCATAAAGATAATTACCACACTTTTATTTTCTAGAAAATGTTTTATTTTTATATTTTTATTTAATTAATTTGTTTTAATCATATTTAATTCATTAAAAATTCATTTTTAATGATTTTAATCTCAAACTTTTTGGGTAATTATTTCTCATCATCATGAACTGATATAAAAATTATTGGTTCAGAAAACATTTAATTTTATTGACTTTCCTATTTTTAATCATTTAAATATAATTTAATCTCGTTAAATCAATTTTAAATATAAATAAGATTATATAAATTAGGAGAAAATTATTCTAATTTGTTTACATCAGAAATCATTCATTTTCTATAAAACTAGGATTTTTGGATCATGTATGATATTATTAGTCTTATTTAAGTTTAATTAGACATAATAAAACATTTATTTATTTATACAATTTAAACATCTATTTTATAAATATTTTTCTTATAAAATAGAAATACTCATATGGTTTAATGTCTTTATTATCTTTTGTTGGATCATTGTGTAACTCAAAATTACTTATTTATATATTTATGATTATTGTATTATTTTAATTTAGTTAAAGTAACTAACTAAATTATTTTGTCTTAATTATTCAAACATATTTTTATCTGAATATTCAATAGGTAATAATTATATTATTTAAACCACATTTACAACCTTTCATATATTATTTGTGATATACAACTTTTATATTAATGTAATTTATCATAAAACTCTAATTCCCCAAATCGACTTAGCGAACCCTAATGCCTTAGACCCTAGTTACCTTAGACTTTATAGACACTTCCTTATTAGCACTCTTATACATTATAGGTTGAATTCTTCGGAATTCCCATTATATAGCTCACAACCGCTTAAGTGGATTTTGATCGCTTTCGCAAACTGTGAGTATATCTTTCCCCTTTTTACTGTTTTACATTTTGGGGTGACTCATGTACTTACAATCAAGTTTCTATTTCTTTTACTAAATGCAATTTTCATGTGTGTTTGCTTATGCCATTTTGTGTATCTATGACCTGTCAAATCATTAACCGTTTCGGCCTGGCATTTCAATGAATAGTACTATGGTATATACCCTTGTGACTCTGTTGAGAGTCCTCGTCATTGCTATGTATTACATTACTACTAGCGCATACTATATATATCTGCTTTCTTTTCTTAGGGTTGATTTGACCCGGATACCACTTATTACATAATTGCAAACAGTATACGACACATGAATTGCTAAATACTTTTCTACTATATTTATTTAAACAGGGTATGCTCACCAATACAATTTTTGTATTGACCAAAATATTTTGTACATGTTTCAGGTTGTTTTGAGATGCATTCTTTAAGCTTTCGGATTTATAATTAGATTTTGATTCATTGTATTTCAATTTAGTTGGCAGTTAGAATCGTTGTATTTCATTTCAATGTAATAAATTATTTAATCAATGTATTCAAATTTGCACTTTAGTCCATGAGCTATTGAACAATCGTCACTACGTGACACCTCGATGTTTCCGCCATCGGTTGGGGTGTTACAGTGGTGGTGGTGGACGGTGGTGGTGGTGGGTGGTGGTGGTAGTGGTGGTGGACAGTGGTGGGTGGTGGTAGTGGTGGTGGACGGTGGTGGTGGTGGACGGTGGTGGTGGTGGTGGTGGTGGACGGTGGTGGGTAGACGGTGGTAGGTGGTGGTGGTGTTGGACCGTGGTGGTGGTGGTGGGTGGTGGTGGGTGGTGGTAGTGGGTGGTGGTGGTGGTGGTGGTGGTGGACCATGGTGGTGGACCGTGGTGGTGATGGACGGTGGTGGTGGTGAACGGTGGTGGTGGACGATGCTAGGTGGTGGTGGTGGGTGGGTGACGGTGGTGGTGGTAGTGGGTGGTGGTGGTGGTGGTGGGTGAGGAGAAGAGAAGAGGAGAAGACCTTTGAAGACATTAGAAGACTTTGGTCCAAGTCTGCACCAAGAAGAGGTCAAGAAGAGCTTTTGGAGTGAAATGTCTTCCGAAAAACAAACAGTCTGTCCGCCCCAAATGTCTGCCCGCGTCTGCGCGACGCATACAAAAGAGGTCAGAAGTACTTCTGGGAGAAAAACAAACACCACCTAAGTCACTTTGTGAATTAACTCATTGAATTTATTTTCAACTTCTATTTGTTGCACCGATTAAATGAGAATGAGGTTTATATTTGACTTGTTTAGAAATTAAATGTGATTTTCAATTCCTAAATTTAGATCACCGATTTTAATTTTGAGTACTGCACTTCGAGATGAATTGAAGTTAGTCCACTGACTTTAACCAGTGTATAAAGGGGAAGGGGTGGATCAAAATGGCAAAAAGAATAGACATGTTGGTTGACCAAAATACCCTTTAAGTTAACTGGGATTTTTGGATGGAGTTAGTATGTTGAATGAAAATGACAAAAAATAAAATAAAAATAAACAAAAACAATTGTAAACTTCAGGGACACAGGGACACGGATGAGAAATATATACTATTTAGACCAAAGCAACATTTCTGATCAAATCACATGAACTAAACTGACAATTTAGTCGAGAAAAAAAATAAGAAACTTTTTGCTCAAGGCAAGCTAACAATTTCCTAGTGGTTTGTACGAAAATAATAGTTAATGTTTATAAAATAGGAGTTGTTTATACAAAGAAACCACCCAAAGATTGGCCGACAGCGCAAGCCCCACTTCCAAATTTTTCTTTGTGTATCCATAGTGTTCATTAGTTGGTGGCATGTTTTTACCCTGATTGCTTGGCTTTTAGAACCATTTTTTTAATAATTATATATGAATCCCAAATGTACTAAATAAACACCTATTGGAAGAAATAATATGCAAATTATAACGGTAGGGAGTGGATAGGTTGGTAATCGTATCAGTTTGACGGGCCAATGGTTTAATAAGTAATGGTTTAAATCAATGAACTCGACACAACTTATGTCTTTGTTCATGATGAAGGTACATACCATAATCTGAACACGCTCAAAACCACGATCCATGATCATTACCCATGTAGCTTGGTTATCTAAATGTGACAAATGGTTTGCAACCAAAACGGTTTGTAAACTTATGTTAAATTGGTCACAAATGGGTTAATGAGTTGTAATAATGTTACTAGTGGGAAACCCGTGCGTTGCTGTTGGACGGTTAAGATAAATATTTTTTTTTGAATAATGCACAAGCGTAACCGTGTTAGCCCACCAAGTTGTAGGAAAAGTGTAAAAATATATAGTTTTCCTTCCATTGTCTTTGAATGCAAAACGGTGTATATGAAGTTATCTTTGAATGCAAAACGATGTATATGAAATTAATCAATTTCTCTTAATTGTTTAAACTTTGAAAAGAAACTATATTTTTTTTAGATCCAACATATAAGTTATTATAACTTTTCATGCCACACTATCTAAATTGTCCCCATATATCCTTAACTTCTAACATCTAAGGGATGATGTCTATAAAGGACACCAAAGTATAAATAAAGATTTCACTATATATGAAAATGAACTTCTTTGACCATCAAAATTCAATCATTAGCACTGTTATCAAAACCAAATATGAGCATAGATAATTTTTATTACCAAATCTTTCTAAATAATTTTCCACAAATTTAGACCAAACCACCGTATGGATACGTATTGTCAAGCATGATCTCAAAACCAAATATGAGCATAGAAACCAAAATAGAGTAGATAAATCAAAACACAACCATTCGATATCAGTACAAACAAGTAAACAGAGAAGTAAAGAAGTATCAACAAGACATTTATTTAATAAACAAATCAAGTTTAACCTGGAAGATGAACTTGCAGATACAATCCACTTTCGGATTGTGTCGACGTTTTGCCATATTCGTCATAACATGATTACTCTTTTCAGCGTCCTCGGTCGCACCTTGTCAATAAAAAAAACCTTATCAACAAAAAATCAAAACGTACCGTACTACTTGGCGTTGTGTGTGTGTCACTTTGTACCACCATTAACGCTCTGCAAATCAAAACGAACCGTACTACTTGACGTTGTGTGCGCGTCATTTCGTACCACCATGAACGCTCTGCAAAGTTGTTTCATTTATCTTTCTACGTGTTCTTCTGACCATCCCAAGAAAAAAAAAAGTAGTCGTACATGTCAATGGTTGGAACAAAAACCTTGTAAAGATAAGGAGTTAATTTTTAATATAAGTGATTATCCTCTAGGGGCATTTAGGAAAAAATAAAGAGTGGTAAAATATAGAAAATTGTAAAGAAAGTCTTGGTATACCATATTAACTTTTGACAATTTAGACATATTTGTTCATGTCTCCTCCTTTATACTGTAGTATAGATAAACATATTTTTAAGTGGATTTTGCCAACTAATTTAGTAATACTGTATTTGGTGATTTGAAATTTTGTTCACAGTTGATTTGGTAATACTGTTTAATTTGGTGATTTACTATTTTTCCTACAATTAAGTATTGGATGTACAAGTATTGAAGATTTATTTCTTGCAAATTTTGAGGGTCTTTCTTATACGATGGTAAAATACTAAATTGATTATTACTGAATAATCTATAATTTATAATCTATAATACATTATAAAGGAGGAGTTATGTACAACAAGGTAATTTGCATTTTCTTACAACTTAACAAGCAACATGTACAACATATTTAAGCAAGAAATTTAAGGGTATTATGGGCATAATTGGGACAATTAAGACACTTAAAAGGGTAATATAGACATTTCATCCACCTCCTCCTTTACAATATCAAAAGACTTTTACAATACTACCCTCCTTCTTCCATCCATACCCTTCAATCCTTTGCCTTCTTCCTTCATCAATATAGATCATTAACCTCTTGTCCCTTCAAGTTCCGTAACCTTAAGGATCAAATTGAATGAGATTGATTGTGAAATTCAAGTCCTCCTCTTATAACATTCAATTGAAGGCCACATGAACTATCTTGCCTAAAAAAATGCTTTTGTAAGAACTATTACTTATTTTACTATTTGTATTTTCTTTGTTTGTTGCACAAAGTTTGCAATGTTTTATATTGTTTTTTTTTTTATTTATGCACCTAGATTTGGACAAGCACATTGCAACGAACAATTTTGACTACAAATCAAATTGCTGGATTCCCCAAGGTTAGTTTTACATGTTACATAAATTGCTTCTTTGATCATTTATCATTTGTAAAATTTGTGTACTTTCTTTACGTTATAGATACAATGGCGTGCACTTGATGAGATAAATGCTGGTGTATATGACGGTATGACGTGTGAAGAAATAAAGAAGAACATAAAAAAATGCTTTTGTAAGAACTATTACTTATTTTACTATTTGCATTTTCTTTGTTTGTTGCACAAAGTTTGCAATGTTTTATATTGTTTTTTTTTTTTTATTTATGCACCTAGATTTGGACAACCACATTGCAACGAACAATTTTGACTGCAAATCAAATTGCTGGATTCCCCAAGGTTAGTTTTACATGTCACATAAATTGCTTCTTTGATCATTTATCATTTGTAAAATTTGTGTACTTTCTTTACGTTATAGATACAATGGCGTGCACTTGATGAGATAAATGCTGGTGTATGTGACGGTATGACGTGTGAAGAACTAAAGAAGAACATGCCTGAAGATTGAAGAATACGAGTATGTTAAATATGAAATATTTCTTTTTTTTTTTTTTTTTTTTGTAATCTTATACCTTTCCATTCAATGGTCTTTTTTATAAAGGTCAAGGAAGAAAGACAAACTCAGGTATCGATATCCTCGTGGAGAGTCGTATCTCGATGTGATACAAAGGTATTGAATTCAAATACAAGGAAAAATCTCTGTTGAAAATATAGAAAGTAAATAATTAAAGTTTTGGTATTTTATGCAACGTCAAAAGTTTGCAGTTGTGCATATAACAGGTTGGAGCAGGTTATTATTGAGTTAGAACGACAACGCGCGCTTGTTGTAGTCGTATCTCACCAGGTAAGACAAGGCAACCACAAAATTTTACCTCCACAAATGGGTAAAAAAAACTAAAAATAAAACGGGTTAAACGTGTTTGTAAAGTGTATTTTAATACATGTGTATGTATCAATATAGCTTTTGAATAATATTTAGGGCATTAGTTTTTTATTAACATTTTTAAATCAAATGAATATTATTTTTGGTGGGCGTAGCCCAAACCGTATGTAAATTACCTGTTACCCAACTCATCCATTGAAAGATTTGTGCAATGCAAACATGGGTTTAATGAATTTGTGCATTGCAAGCTGTTATAAAAGCTTTATATGCCTATTTTGCTGATATGTCATTGAAAGAAATTTAACACATAGAGGTAAACAACAAAACATTAGATCAATCTTTTCGGTCTTTTAATCTTTGAAAACACGTTAACACGTTTGAATATCAGGAATTTCAGATGCCGCTTCATAGGAAGTTCTGGTACCAAAAAAAGACACTGACTATATTTTCCTCGCGTAACGAACCCGCTGCAACGCGCGGGCATTACCACTAGTACATTATAAAGGAGGAGTTATGTACAACAAGGTAATTTGCATTTCCGTACAACTTAACAAGCAACATGTACAACATATTTAAGCAAGAAATTTAAGGGTATTATGGGCATAATTGGGACAATTAAGACACTTAAGAGGGTAATATAGACATTTCATCCACCTCCTCCTTTACAATATCAAAAGACTTTTACAATACTACCCTCCTTCTTCCATCCATACCCTTCAATCCTTTGCCTTCTTCCTGCAATTTTATGGTTTTGGACACACTACTTTGATAAAGTTTGCGTTTTGCAGGTTTAACAAAGTTTAAGGTGTATTTCGGAGCTAAACGAAGCTTTGGATTGGAGCTAGGATGATTCAGGAAAGAAAACGAAGAAGAAAGATGGAGAAACTGGTGAAGGCCTGTCGCTGACGGACGCTGTTAGTCAAAGTCAAAGAAATCAATATTTTTAGGAAAATTAATGGGACTTTGATCAGAGACTTTGACCAAGACTATTGACCAAGACTTTGACTAAACTAAATGGTCATTAAGAGGAGTTTGACAATGGAGACTATATAATGAAGTCTTGAGAGTAATCTCTCATTATCCCTCTTACTTCATCTCTTACACCACCTATTCATCCTATCAATCCAAATCATTCCATACAATTCAAGAACACCAAAATCATTCGATTCATCGAAGACTTTCAAGATCCAAGATTCAACTTTTGAAGAATCAATCTCCATGGCCATGAGTGGCTAGTCTCTTTGTATCATGCCTAGGAAGTAAACAATTGAAGTTTTAGAGTTTAACATTTGGGTATTTCTTTAAACTTTTAATTGTGTGATTGTGTGTTTGAATTAACTGTATTAGACTGCGATTAATCTTATGTTGAATTCATTTTAGTTAATTGATCTTGTGCCAATTTCTAATGTCATGAACATGTTTTCTTGCTCTAATACAAACATAGGGTTGTATGTTCAAGGTAATGAAGTGTAGTTTAGTCCATCTCTGATGTTGATGAAACTTGACACCTAAGCCTATTGAATAATCACCCCGTTAACACCAATTGCACTACATTTGTTTGACCCATTTGTGAAAACCTTAGACTTCATTTGTTGAAACCTAGGTGTGATCCTTTTAATTAAATTGCTTACAATCTAAATTGTTTACTATTTTTTTCTATTACATTTCTATTTCAATTTTTATAAATCAAAACTCCTTCCAACTAAACTTTCTTAAATGAACCAAATGCAATCTTCATAAGTTATATAGCATCTTCATAAGCAATAGTTTCCAATCAACTAAACAATATTCACTAACCACACGCTCCTTGGATTGATACCCTATTTACCCTAACTACCTAGGTTATTTAGGTTTTGTATGAACCGTGACGACCGGTTCATCAAATGGCGCCGTTGCCGGGGAGCTAGTGCGCTTAGTGTTTAGTTTTTAGTTGATTATTGTGATTAACTGTTTAATTTGTCTTTGTTACTTCTTTTTGTTCGCTTTTTACGCGTGGTATGTGAAGTGTGCAGGTGACAGATAATGCATGCATGCCACTTGTGTAAAATCTGAAGATTGGGAATTTAGCAAGACTTGATCGTCATCATCACAATGTATTGGGAAGATGATGATAATACTTGTCCTTGTTGTGGGAGCCCATATCATTTGTGGCGAGATTGTCCAGTGGCCCGTAAGAAAATGGAAGCATTTAAAGAACGACAAGATCGTATTATTTTTGGGCTCGAAAAACCTGGAGGTTCACATTTGTCTTCTTCACATCGTCAATCACGCTATTCAAACTCCCAAGGCTATTATCAGTTAAATAACAGATATCAAGGGAGTTCATTTAGCCAAAGGACGCAACCATATCCAAACCATGAGGAACATAATGACTATTATCTTAATCAACCTCAACCAGCATACGAAGACCCTCAAAATTCAACACATTCTAAGCTCGATGCTCTTGCGATCATGATCAAAGAAAACCATGATAATATCAAAGATATGAAGAGAGCAAATGAAGTACGAGATAAAGCTCATGAAGCTTTAGTGATTCAAGTGGGTCAACTAGCCGAGGAATTTGCCCAACTTAAGTGTGAGCAAAACGAGTTGGCCAATGGTATTATGGTAGATGGTGATATAGAGGAAGATACTGCAAGTCTTTCTGAATGGTTAACCCCAACTGAAGACTTAGCATCTCATGAAGAGTTGGTGGCTAAGGTGAAAGTTCCTCACGAATCGCATCCCGTGTTGATTAAGGCACCTAACAAAGAGGAGGATGAAGGTTCAAAGGTGAAGAAGAGGAAGGTGAGCTGGGAGGACATTGGACAATTTATTATAAAATGGCCCCGCAACAAAAATCACCCAATTCTCATGCCAATAATTGAGAATCGATTGTGGATTTGGCATATAGACTACCGAGTGCATGTTGGAAACTCGGTAGGAAAATGTGGGATAAAACCTTCATGCATATATTTGATGAACAAGTGGAAGGAGAAGGAACAGATTGGGAAACATAAAGTAAACTACCGAGCTTATCTTGGTAACTCGGTAGGAAAATGTTCACTTCAACCACCGTGAGTAAGAGGTACTTGTTAGTTTTTGTATATTTTTGTATTTTTTTTCTTTTTGTTCGTTTTTTTTATTTTGTTTGGTAGGTAAATAAACGTTGTGGGTGTGTTTCCTATATAACCCTCACGAGACCTCACTCGTCCTCATAACCGGGCTACCGGGAGGTTTAAAGGATCTATCTTAGTTAGTGTATATTCTGTCCACTGATCAAAATTAACTAAAAGATTACTTGGTAATGCTTTTAAACAAAAAGTAAAACCGATAACTCTTAATGTTTTTGTGAGAAGCTTGCTTCTACACACTTATGAGTTGCAGGTTTATTTATGATGGAAGTGGAACTATTTTGTTGAAGAACACATGGAATTGAAACAACCAGGTGCATCTATTTCCATCTCTTTAATTTTGATCGTTTACTTAGATTTAATAAGTGGATTGTAAACTGTATATTGTTGATTGGGGTGAATTCTTTGGTTTGGCTTTATCACATTCCCGTAAACAATTTGAAACTTTCCCTACACATTGAGGACAATGTGGACTTTAAGTGTGGGGAGAGGAGAAAAATTTAAACAGTTTGAAATCCACCATTTAAACACTACACATTGAGGACAATGTTGGACTCTAAGTGTGGGGATGGGGGAGAAAATTTGAAAATTTTTCAAAAATGTCCTTGTCCTTGTATAAACATTTTAAAAACGCAAGTAACTAAGTCAACACAGGATGGTATGAACCATTTTGGTCTTTTGTCATGGTCAGGTTTTGAAAAATTCGCATGATAACTCTCAACTAGTTTTGGTAAAAAGAATTACGGGTGGTTATCTGGGAGTAGTTTGCTTGAAAGGTCGATTTATTACACACATGTCATATACCTACCCATCTTTCCATGTGAGATTTTGAGCCACCACAACATGTTACACTTTATAAAATTCTATCCATTTTGCATGTTGTGTTCCTTTGAATTGAGAGTGCCATTATAGTTGCATACGGTAGAACTTGCACCTTTAATACGTTTACCGCCCTAGATCGATTGTGAACACAAGAATGATTAAGGCATTAGGTTAAACCTTTTATTTTTAAACCATTTTTATCATCCCTGACCCATTCCAATATCCCTTAGTTAACCAATCTTGAGCCTTAAGCATTTTTCAATTGACCACCCATATAAACCCAGTTGACCCATAAGCCTTTTTCACTTTAAACCCGAGTGATGAAAATTCGATTGTAGGTTGTTCCTTTGTGTTGTAAATAGTTCAAAGTTATGATTGTTAGTTGTTTGTTGAAAAAAAAATTGCAAAAGCATTGAAAAAGAGCAAAGTCTCTTTAAAAAAAAAACATTGTAAAAAAAAAATATGCTTTAGTTAGTCATTGAATAAAAAGGCATATCCTTGCTTTTTAGTTGAGTTAGTTTGTTTGTTTCTATTAGTTTGTTTGATGTAATAAAAATCGAATTTTCATCACTTTAGTCACTTTAAATATCCCATTCCACACCCTTCGCCCAGCCACGTTACAACCCTTTTAAAGACCTTTTGACTTGTGTTCGCTTTTGTTTAATTTGGTGAAGTGCGATTAAGTTGCAAGCTTATACCAATATGCATTATAATCGGTTTTGAGAGTACCATATATATACTAGTACATCAATACTAGTCAATTGAACTGAGTGGAGAGAATATTGCGAGGGATATGTGTGTAGTTTATTGGCTTTAGAAGGTAGGCTAATCTTGGGTAACCACTTGAGTTTTGAAAAGAAATATTCATTGAAAGTTGGGTAGTCTTGATTGTAGAATCCATAGGAACTGGGTATGACATTAGATCTTAACTCTTTGAGAATGGGGAATGCGTTTTGTGTTTGGAATTGTAAAAGCGTAATAAATTTGCTTGAGGACAAGCAAAAGATAAGTGTGGGGATGTGATACGCGGGGGAAAATCTTAGTCATTTCATGTTTAAGATTGTATTTTTATGCAATTTTATGGTTTTGGACACACTACTTTGATAAAGTTTGCGTTTTGCAGGTTTAACAAAGTTTAAGGTGTATTTCGGAGCTAAACGAAGCTTTGGATTGGAGCTAGGATGATTCAGGAAAGAAAACGAAGAAGAAAGATGGAGAAACTGGTGAAGGCCTGTCGCTGACGGACGCTGTTAGTCAAAGTCAAAGAAATCAATATTTTTAGGAAAATTAATGGGACTTTGACCAGAGACTTTGACCAAGACTATTGACCAAGACTTTGACTAAACTAAATGGTCATTAAGAGGAGTTTGACAATGGAGACTATATAATGAAGTCTTGAGAGTAATCTCTCATTATCCCTCTTACTTCATCTCTTACACCACCTATTCATCCTATCAATCCAAATCATTCCATACAATTCAAGAACACCAAAATCATTCGATTCATCGAAGACTTTCAAGATCCAAGATTCAACTTTTGAAGAATCAATCTCCATGGCCATGAGTGGCTAGTCTCTTTGTATCATGCCTAGGAAGTAAACAATTGAAGTTTTAGAGTTTAACATTTGGGTATTTCTTTAAACTTTTAATTGTGTGATTGTGTGTTTGAATTAACTGTATTAGACTACGATTAATCTTATGTTGAATTCATTTTAGTTAATTGATCTTGTGCCAATTTCTAATGTCATGAACATGTTTTCTTGCTCTAATACAAACATAGGGTTGTATGTTCAAGGTAATGAAGTGTAGTTTAGTCCATCTCTGATGTTGATGAAACTTGACACCTAAGCCTATTGAACAATCACCCCGTTAACACCAATTGCACTACATTTGTTTGACCCATTTGTGAAAACCTTAGACTTCATTTGTTGAAACCTAGGTGTGATCCTTTTAATTAAATTGCTTACAATCTAAATTGTTTACTATTTTTTTCTATTACATTTCTATTTCAATTTTTATAAATCAAAACTCCTTCCAACTAAACTTTCTTAAATGAACCAAATGCAATCTTCATAAGTTATATAGCATCTTCATAAGCAATAGTTTCCAATCAACTAAACAATATTCACTAACCACACGCTCCTTGGATTGATACCCTATTTACCCTAACTACCTAGGTTATTTAGGTTTTGTATGAACCGTGACGACCGGTTCATCACTCCTTCTTTACAATATTAAAAGACTTTTACAATACTACCCTCCTTCTTCCATCCATACCCTTCAATCCTTTGCCTTCTTCCTTTATATAGATCATTAACCTCTTGTCCCTTCAAGTTCCGTAACCTTAATGATCAAATTGAATGAGATTCATTGTGAAATTCAAGTCCTCCTCTTATAACATTCAATTGAAGGCCACATGAACTATCTTGCCTAAAAAAAATGCTTTTGTAAGAACTATTACTTCATTGCAACGAACAATTTTGACTGCAAATCAAATTGCTGGATTCCCCAAGGTTAGTTTTACATGTCACATAAATTGCTTCTTTGATCATTTATCATTTGTAAAATTTGTGTACTTTCTTTACGTTATAGATACAATGGCGCGCACTTGATGAGATAAATGCTGGTGTATGTGACGGTATGACGTATGAAGAAATAAAGAAGAACATAAAAAAAATGCTTTTGTAAGAACTATTACTTATTTTACTATTTGCATTTTCTTTGTTTGTTGCACAAAGTTTGCAATGTTTTATATTGTTTTTTTTATTTATGCACCTAGATTTGGACAACCACATTGCAACGAACAATTTTGACTGCAAATTAAATTGCTGGATTCCCCAAGGTTAGTTTTACATGTCACATAAATTGCTTCTTTGATCATTTATCATTTGTAAAATTTGTGTACTTTCTTTACGTTTTAGATACAATGGCGTGCACTTGATGAGATAAATGCTGGTGTATGTGACGGTATGACGTATGAAGAACTAAAGAAGAACATGCCTGAAGAATACGAGTATGTTAAATATGAAATATTTGACTTTTTTTTTGTAATTTTATACCTTTCCATTCAATGGTCTTTTTTTTTTAAAGGTCAAGGAAGAAAGACAAACTCAGGTATCGATATCCTCGTGGAGAGTCGTATCTCGATGTGATACAAAGGTATTGAATTCAAATACAAGGAAAAATCTCTGTTGAAAATATAGAAAGTAAATAATTAAAGTTTTGGTATTTTAAGCAACATCAAAAGTTTGTAGTTGTGCATTTAACAGGTTGGAGCAGGTTATTATTGAGTTAGAATGACAACGCGCGCTTGTTGTAGTCGTATCTCACCAGGTAAGACAAGGCAACCACAAAATTTTACCTGCACAAATGGGTAAAAAAAACTAAAAATAAACGGGTTAAACGTGTTTGTAAAGTGTATTTTAATACATATGTATGTATCAATATATCTTTTGAATAATATTTAGGGCATTAGTTTTTTATTATCTATAATCTATAATCTATAATCTATATCTATAATCTATAATCTATATCTATAATCTATCTATAATCTATAATCTATAATCTATAATCTATAATCTATAATCTATAATCTATAGTATCTTATTAAGGAAGAGTGATGTACAACATGGTCATTTTCATTTCCATACAACTTAAGAAGCAACATTTACAACACATTTAAGCAAGAAATTTAAGGGTATTATGGGCATAGTTGTGACAATTAAGACACTTAGGAGGGTATGTTTGTAATTTTACCATCATTATCTCACTCACAACTTAAAATTCCATTCCAATCCTACCCTCATGACCATACTAATAGATTATCCATTGAATTGTCTTGAAGAATTGTTTTTAATGTGTTTATTGGAAGGAAACAAAGAGTTAGTATCACCCTCTTAAGATGTAACCACCTTCATAAAATCTAATTAAACCCAATTTAATGTTGAAATTCATAAAACTCTATAAAACCCAATTCTAGATTGGATTGAAAAGGTCATTGTACAAATACATTCTTTTAGCTTTTTCACACTCTGCTCATTTATACATTCTTCTGAATTTACTCATTATACATTGCAGTGTTAAGATTCCTTACATAACAGGCAATGGTGCTGAATGGTAATTGGTGATACTAAAATACTAAGGTAATTAAACTGTTTTTGAATCTTTTTTTCTTCTTTTTTGTAATTTCACAAATTTCAATTCTCACATTTTTATTTTAATAGGAAGTTGAACATAAGTGCTTCATATTCCGGTTTACCGGAATCCATTTATGGAAAAAACTTACGAATGTTATTCATGCTTCTGTTTGGGTCCAAATGTATGTTAAAGATTTTTTTTTTTTCATTCCCAAATCTGTTATACTATCTTTGGCTTATGTTTTGACATAGTTTAGTAAAGAAGTTCGATAATTTTCATGTCGAGTCTACGAACACATTTATTCAAACATGTGTTCGTGACGTATTGTAATGTGTCTTTTCGAGCTTCTACACCCGTTAATGTGTGAGTTTGATGAATGTGTGTTTCTTGAACTATTAAATAAAAACGATCTTGATCTTGTTAATGTGTGTGAGTTTGATAAATTTGTGTTTCTTGAACTATAGAATGTTGAAAGAGAACCAACAAATGATGGGTCTCGTGATACTACTTCTAGGGAAAGATGAAAAGAGAACAAAAAGTTGACTCAAGAGACAAACATGTGTTTTATATATGACATATACTAGCTATCATTCTTCATTTTTCTTTAAACATTGTGTCTTGTGTTGGTTAATATCCGGTATGGGAATGAGTTGCAAGCGAAGATATAAGCATGCCAAAAAATTGCTTAAGAATAGGCGTTTTTAGTGGATCATGGGAGTTAGTACATCAACTTAGTCACCCTACAAGTGGCTAAGTATTTATTTTAGAAGGACTCATTTGAAACACAACGTTGGATACTTAGGTGTACTATTAGATTTGCATTTTTCGCTTTATACATAATCACATTATTGTAGTGCAAGTTGTATTTGGATCCCGCAGCAACGCGCGGGTAAACCCACTAGTACATTATAATATATAGAGAACTGAATGCAAACCGTAGATACTTAATAGGCCCGTGGGCTCATAGATATTAAACCTAATATCCAATACTTCCCAGCAGTCGTAGCGGAAGTAAACCGATCGCTAAAAATGAAAAAAAAAACATTAATAATAATAATAAAATAAACATACTTAGGTTGACTTGAAAAATCCAAAGTTTTGCCAACAAATCCATATTAGGCTTGATATTGTCATACATATTTTGTTTGATTGTGCTCTTCATGGCCTTCATAAAAAACTTGCATAGCAATGGAAAGTAGTCATGATCTTAAAAAAAATCAGGTAGCTAGCTGAATCTGACACCGTCGGCTTGTAAGGTCAATGATCTTCAAATAAAAAATCATTGATTTTGTTGTGATTATGTGACTGTACCTAGTTGGTTCTTGGTTCCCGGAATGATAAACACAATTGGCTAGAGGTAAGTCAACAACCGAGGACCGTAGTCGTGTGGCGGTGTGTCGAGGTTAGGAGGCACTTTTGGATCCGTAGATCAAGAGATGAGATCTGTAGATCTAAAAAGAAAAAAAATCTAATCATACCGTAGTTTGAGATCGGTGGCCGTGAATTGTGGTCTTTGGTGCGGCTAAAACACCGATAAAACAAAAGAAAAAAAGGAATAAGAAACTGCTAACCAATTTCATTTGTGTTCTTGATTGTTTTCATTCCAACTAGAAGAAAAAAATAGATCGACCTGCTTGTGTGCTTGGTTAATTGCACGCCACCAAACAAATCAAAATTGTTGTCGACTCAATGAACACCTCAATTGCCATCACTAATCAACGAGAGAGAGAGGTGGTCGCTATTGCAGTTGTGTTGAGACATAATAAGTTCAATAATAAAAATTTGTTGACACTAACTGCTGGAATCTTAACTCGAAAACGAAGCTTTATTTGAATGGAAACAAGAAAATAAGAAAAAAAACTAAACTGGAAAAAAAAAATATGAAGATGGGACAGTGCGATGGCAATGGCGGCTCATCGCCCTGTCTAGAGTTTAAACTCGATGGCGACGGCTAAAGTTTGTATTGTTGTGGTGGCGCGACGGAGAAAATAAAATGTAAACAAAACCCTAAGGCTCTGATACCATGTAAGATGGTAAAATACTAAATTGATTAATAGGGCCATGGGCTAATAAATATTAAACCTAATATCCAATATTCCTAACATATAGGGTATGTTTGGCAAGGAGCTTCAAGCTTCAAGCTTTTAAGAAAAAGCTCCTACTTAATAAAAAACCTTGTTTGGTTAAAGGGGCTGGAAGCTTTTAGGTTAGAGAAAAAGCTCTACAGTGAAAAGCTACTAGTAGTAGCTTTTAAGAAAAAGCTCTACTAGCTACAAGCTTTTAGTTAGTAAATGACACAAATACCCATTCTATTTTAAAAATAAAATAAAAATATTCTTTACAATCTTTTAATTATGACCATTTTGGTCATTTTATACATTTTATTAAAAGCTCCAGCTACTCTGCCAAACACCAAAATATATTTAAAAAGCTTCCAGCTAACAGCTTCCAGCTACCAGCTTCCAGCTATTAGCCTCTAGCTAGTTTTGCCAAACATACCCATATAAGGATGAGAATTTGGTGAGCAAGTGCATCATGGCATAACTACATTCATTATTTTAGTTTTATGTAATCACAATTAGAACTAGGATTCGTATTTCTTTTTTATTTTTGTTTTATCGTCTCTTTTTATATGAATTTTGCTAGACTAAGAATTTTCTTTGTATGTTTACCGTTTATGTAGATTTTGCATATTGTGTTGACAATAATCGAGGAATCAATTATGTGTTTTATTTTCATTTTCCTTTTTAACTATCATTTACTTCATGCACAAACAAGTAGGGTTCTAAACGAACGGAACAAACACGAATATGGTCTTGTTCGTGTTTGTTTGTTAAAAAAATTACGTGTTCACCAACATTTCATAAACACTTACCGAACGAGATTTTCTGTTCGTGTTCGTATGTTAAGAAAACACTCATGTTCATGTTCATGTTCGTTTGTTAATTTTGTTTATGAACGCACACGAACACAAACAGACATTAATGAACACAAAGAAGTGTTCATGAATGGAAACAAACACAAACGAGCATACATTAACTTTTGAATAACATCGAATTCACATACATTAAGACATTAGCTACCCCCCCCCCCTCTCCGAAATATAATAACTTAATTGTCCGAACATACTTAGTACTGAAAATGGGCGTTGGAGGTGGATGGCAGAGAGCGTTGGAGGTGGAGGGCATCAACACTGGAACGTGAAAACATATAATGAGCTTGGATACAAAAACTAGGTTTATTGATCTCATATAGTCATATATTTACCTCATTTATATTATTTATTGGGTAAAATAAATAAAAGAATATAAAAAGAGTATAAAAGTTAAAAACCTTAATAAACTATTGAACACAAACGAACACGTTACCGAACGTTCACGAACATAAACGAGCGGACGCGACCTCTGCTCATGTTTGTTCGTTTAACTAAACGAACGGAATTTTTCATTCGTGTTCCTTCCTTTATTAAACGAATGAACACAAACAAGCTTCCCGCCGAACGCTTCATGAACTGTTCGCTAAAAGTTCAGTTTGTTTGCAGCCCTACAAACAAGAGTTAAATATCATGTGATATTTTGCTTAATCATCTTGTGTTTTCATATATTACATTTGATGCGCTTATTTTATATTATTTACGTCTTTAGTAAGTTTTTATTTTATCTTTTGTTCAACTATAAAGTTTACGGGGGCTCTTACCTAATAAACTATATTTTTTCTATTTTTATTTTTTATATATTATTTAACATATTAATTCTATTTTTATAACCGGACTTTATTAAACATTACGTAAGTTAGATTAATCAATTCAAAATCTAATAATTTTATTTTGTATTTGGAGTCATATAGTAATTTGTAAATTACAATTCGCTGCAATACAAATACAAAACTCAGACTAAGATTTCTAACGACTTGCTAGGGAAAGGGTTTTACGGTGTGGAATATTTAAAAAAAAAAAAAAAAGAACTCACACTAAAATGTAATCCATTTTCTAATTATCCTAAAAGACATCATTCATTCTTAAAACATATTTATTTCTTTAAATTAGAGAATCGCTACAATAATTTTACTTCAAAGAAAGAATAGTATGCAAAGTTAACTGCCAATGAGTCATGTTAATTTATTTGATGCTGCAAAATCCAAGATTCTCCTTTCTTTTATATTTTGCTTTCCATAATGGGTCGCTATTTAGGTACTATAAAATATCAAAAGGAGAGAAAATATGATTACATAAAAGGGCTATTCCATTTCGGGCAGTCACAAGTTAACTTTGGCCACCTTAATATAATCAATTAATTAATTAATTAATATTTAACGGTACAACGCTTGCATGATTATATTCCCACATTTTTTGTCCATGCATGAATTCTTTAATCTTTCTTTTTTTTTTTTACTTTTCTTCTCGTTAATAAATATATTTTTGTTGGTAAGAATTGCAGCAACATGTTAGTGTGTTACCCACTTACTCCATCTAGATAGCATCAAACTTGTCATTACTCGTCAAAGAGTACAATAAGGTGATAAATAATAGGTAGGTGTAACACAAGTTACAAGTAGTGTTGGTGGAATAAGGGTCAAACCGAGTAATTTTAAGCTCATTCCAAGAATGGTAGTGGACTAGTGGTTGTGATAGGGCGGATTTTAGGGTTGTTTCGGCCTGTATAAAGAGAGGAACCATATATTTTTGAAATGGGGTCGGTCATGAGCTGATTTGGTAGGTTGACCCACTGGGTCGAACACTTATTTTTTTAGTATAGTTAATGTATCTTGCATTTGTATAATGTTGGCCAAAAGTAAAACATGTTGTGATTGTTTGTTCTTAAAAATCACTAGTAAATCTAGGGTTGAAACCTAGCTATGTGTGTGAGGTGTATGGTTGAAATTAGGGCTGAGCAATTCGCGGTTCGGAACCGCTAGAACCGAGGAACTGACGCAGAACCGCTAGATCCGAACCGTATTCTTGTATTTAGGGTTCGGTTTCGGTTCTTAAATTTTGGTGAAAACGGTTTTGGGTTCGGTTCGGTTTAGAACAGCGGTTCTGTTTAAAGAACCGCTAGAACCGGGTTAGGTTAAAACTTTAAAATTTAAATATTATATATAAAACTCTATTAATTTAGTGGGCTTTTCCAAGTAGTATGTAGTATACCGACTATCCACATTTTCAATTCCCAAGTTTAATCTTTATAAAGAATACTTTTCGAGTCATGTTAAGTGTTAACTATATAATATCTAACAAACTTGTTGTGATAGGAGTTCCATTTGAATTATGTAATTTCTATAAAAACATACAGAGTACAATAAAAGAAACGAAAATAGCTTAAACTGAGCATCAACGCTTACAAATTCATTTATAAGGTGCACAGGTTGGCTTGTAATGTGTATCGGACAATGATGTAGTATAACATGTGACATTAGGAATGCATGACACATCATTCATAGTGTCAAAATTACAATCACTGCATATATGCAGCTGGTATTGTGCACTTCTAAACATGTATCATAGGTCCGTAATAGAGTAAGACACCAAACTTTAGTTTACTAAGTTGCCTTTGATTTATTTGTTAGTTTTAGGATTTAACTGGCAACCGGTTCCGGCAAGAACCGTTTACACGAGAACCATTTAACCCGGTTCTGAACCGAACTGGTAGGTTTTTATACAGTTCGGTTCCGATTCTTTTATTTATCACTAAACGGTTCCGGTTTGGGTCGGTTCGGTCCGGTCCAGTTCTGAACCGTTACACACCCCTAGTTGAAATGATATGAAAATGAGAGGAAAAATAGAAGTTTGAATCAATAAGAATGCTCTATTTAATATTTGTATTTAATGTTACTTTAAATTAAACAAATAACTAATTTAAAAAATATACCCTCTTAAAACAAACTTAATTTATGTTGAAGGATGAACTTCAATATATGTAGGATAAATTTCAACATGAGTATAATATATTTAGAACTTTATTTTTATGTGTAAAGATAAAGTGTATTTGCCTAATTAATTAAAGATGGATAATTAATGATAGGAGTTGTAACCTATTTACTCTTTACTATTATGTAGTTTGTTATTCAATGTTTTAAAAACCGGTTTTTCAATCATACTAGATTTGGCCTAAAAATGGTTTAACTGGTTGAATCGGGTTGTGTCGGGTGGTTCAACCGGATTAGCTTCTTAACTCTACGAACTCATAAATTACAACATGAACTCAAAATATAATCTAAAAGTGAATGATTACATATTAAAAGATAATCCAAAAGTTATTCCATATAAAAATATAGTCTAAAAGTATTCAATTTTTTTAACAAAGTTCTTTTAAATGAAAGTGTACGATATATTTAAGCCATTGGAGTATTGAATATATCAAGTTCACAATTACTTAAAACATGAAATTCACTACCATCGACTTTCTCAAAATCTAGAGCATAACCATTTTCATCCTACATTATTACCTAAGAAGTTTTAGTAGAAATAACAATCATAATATACTTAAATTACGAAAAATAAGTAACATATATAACAAGTAACAGTGTGTTTGAGGAACCAATTCGTGCTCTTCCTCACCAAACATGTTATCTATATCATTTATTATGAAGTTCTCCTTCTTGCTTTTCGTGAACCACAAAAAAATCAATAGTTCAAAACACAAAAATTTACCTTGTGCCGGTACCGGTATAAAGGTTCAAACCGGTATACCGTATTTTACCGGCGGTACAAACTTGATACCGTTTCGGGTTTATACCGGGGTGTTTCGTACCGGGCTCACCTCCGAAAAACGATATTACCGGTATAACCGGCCGGTACGTACCGGTTTTTAAAACATTGCTTACATTAAGTTTCTTTTCAATTCATCTTTCCACTGTGTGTAAATTATATGAGGATGTAAAATGACTTAATCAGAGAGTGATAAGTTGTGTGTGTGGTTATTTTATTATTTTTTGTATTGTATTGTATGTGCGTCGCTACTTTATCATTTTATATGTAATGCGAATAATGAAACATAAACGGAAATTGGATTTTAATAACACTGATTATCAATTACGGGCTGTTTTCACTCCCAACTAACAAATTGACCACCACTACTTTGTATTTTAAACTTCTTTTCTTATCTCACCCCAAACTAATCAGACATTAACCGAGTTAGTTTTGTGTAGGCGTGGTGGCATGATGACATGTAAAATATTTTTTTTAATCTGATTAAAAAAATTATTAACCCCCTCTACCATCTCTTTGTCTCTCTCTCCCCTCCCCCTCTTTCTCTCTCCATCTCTCTCTCTCTCTCTTCCATCACCATCACCTCCACCAACTACCTAACACCATCACCACCACTACACCTCATTGCAGTTCGGCAACACTGGTACACCATCACAACTAACCCGTAAGCATTCCCATTCTCAGCCACCATCCCCAAATCAAAACCTTACTTCAACCCCCAAACACCTTAGTTTCATTATAAAATCCTAGTTCTCCAACCAAACAAGCATGATCAAAATCAAACGGTAACACAACGAGATACACACTTTAATAACCACTATTCTCAAACTCAAAAGTATTTAAGTAATACTAATTAGCAAAGCATTTGAGCATTGCTCGGTTGTACTAAAAACTTTAAAGGTGTTATGTGCATGTGAGGGTTGTATCCATAGATGTGTGTGTTGTACCCACTAATTTGTAACTTATGTATGCATATAGGGTTGTACCACAAGCTCTATGGGTTGTATTTGTCTTTTCTTTTTTTATTTTTATACTTTAAACCCAAACTTTTACATATTTTATAATTTAACCCTAACTTTTTCACTTTCAACTTTAGTTCCCAATACTTTTCATCTTTTACATTTTTCGTTTTAAGTTTCGGCTAAATTTTATGAGTTAAATCGCCACAACACGCGCATGTGGTTCAATGCTTTTTCGTCTATTTTTTCCATCTAACGACCATTTCATAACAAGTTATTGTTTTATGTGTCTTACGGTTCTCTTGTGTAGTTCAACATTTTTACGTTTATTTTTTGTTATGGTTTTAATTTTGTCGTATTTGTTTTCTTTTTTAGTACTAGATTTTTCGATGGGCAGTCGATAGGGTGTTGTGTCAATGGTACTATTTGACATGGTTATATACCCCGCTGCAATACGCAGGGGGTAAAATAGTAGTTAAAACCTAAAAAGTAAAAAGATACATAGAAAATCGTCTTAGAAGAACTAGAGGGTGGGGAGGGGGTTTGGGATAATTTTTTAATCAGAATTAAAAAATACATATTAAAAAAAAAGGGAATTGGAATTAAATAATCTTAACTTTGTCGGGTTGGAAAGCAATAATCCTAACTTAAAAACTGGAATATAACAGGCCTAACTTGTCTTGGTTTTTATTTCACTAGACCAAAACTAATTAGGTTTGACTCAGTTAGTTTCTGCCTACGTGGCATGTCATTTTATACATTTTATGCGTTCTATTGACCCATTTGCACTTTATTTCATGCCACGTAGGCACAAAACTAACTGGGTTAAACCCAGTTAGTTTTCATCAAGTGAAATAAAACCTAATACAAGTTTGGCATGTTAGATTCTAGTTTTCAAGTTGAGATTATTGCTTTCAAACCCGACAAAGTTGGGATTATTTAATTCCAATTCCCCTTAAAAATAATATATTTTTTACACGTCACCATGCCAAGTCATCAAAAATGGTCACGTCGACAAAAAAACTAAACGTGTTAGTGTCTGGTTATTATGGTTGACACAAGAAAAGAGGTTTAAAATACAGTGTGGCGGTGCCCAATTTGTTAGTTAAAGGTAGCAACAACCAATAAATGATATTTGAAGTTAGGGCATGTTTGGGTATCCATTTCCTTATCTTCTTCTTCTATCTCCTTTTCTTCTTAATAAAAAATCCACAAATCCTAACTTATAACTTATCTTCTTTTCAACTCACAAAAACCTCATTTTCAACCCATTATCCAAACACTATTTTCGGGCATGATTGGGTGTACAACTCCTTATCTCATTCTTCTACCCCCTTTTTCTCCTTAATAAAAAAACCACAAATCCTAACTTATAACTTATCTCTTTTTCAACTTACAAAAATCTCCTTTTCAACCCATTACCCAAACACTATGTTGGAAATTTAGTGAAAATGCTATTTTCACAAAATATAGGAAAATGAGTTTTTCCTAATTTTGGACAGAAATATATATATTTGAAACAGATGTTTAATCATATATTTCTTTGTGGGTTTATGTTCTATGTTGTGAGAGCTTCGCAACGAACCAAACCACGTCCAAAACGGAGCTAAGATGAATGAGATATCGATGCTCAAAGATTGGTGATTGAAACATTTGATGCTGAAATCAAACAAGGTGGAACTTGTCCCACATAGGAGGAGTGATGATACCATGAGTGGTATATAAGGAGGAACACTCTTTCCTTATTGTTTCATATGAGCTCACACCGTGGAACTCGCGAAGGGTGCGGAGCACTCGCATTCGCACACGCTTGGCGCGGGCGCAAGGGCTTCCGCGCAGGCGCTCGGAGTGACGAGTGGTTCCGCTGACGTAGAACGGGAACTGTCCAGTCAAACTGTTTCGTTTGAAACTTTAAGAACATCATAAATGCCATTGAAGACGTTCAATGACATTTATTTTTCGTGATTTCCGAACTGTTTCAACTTGTGGACTAGTATATAAACCAAGGAGGGCCTTGGTTGAATACACACCTCAGACACATACTGTTCTGAAATCACCTATCTTATTTTCTCCAGCAATCTTGTCTTTCTGGTCTTCTTGTTTCAGGTACACTTCGGGTCAGAGCCAACTCCGGGAGCACTCTTGCTATTCCGGCTGTTGTACCCTGGGAAACAAAACGAGTTCTTCTTAATAGACTCGGAATTTGTTTTAAGGGCCTCGTGTTCAACACGATCCTCAGCTTGTTTGTATTCTGCTTCTACTCCATTCTTGTATTTGTTTCTTTCAGTTGTAATTGTATTGTAATTTCCGCTTTCATTTTTTCTTTGTAATCGTAATTTAAATTTGTTTTATTTATTTTTACACGAGCGGTTCCTACAATCTTAAAACAAATTTTTTAAAACCGTTCGTGTATAACAAAACCAATCTATTTGTGATTCAAACAAGTTTTGTTTCACATAGTTTGTGTTTTAAAAACAGATTTTTTTTTTTGGGTTTTTCGAATCATTATAACTTACTGTTCGGTCTTCAAAGTTGGACTTAGAAGCCTACGGTTTGTTATTTTGTTAGAAAACATTAACGGTTACATTTAAACCTTTGTCTAAAAATTGAAATAATACTTTTTGTTGGCCTTCAAAGTTGGACTTAGAAGTCACAGATTGTTATTATTTTGATTTTTTTTATATAGTTGACATTTTTTTTTATAAATAGAGGTTTATAAAACTGAAAAATTAACGTGTTTGGTTAAATGTTTTTTAGATTGTCGACTAGTGATAACAACGTGAACCAAGCTATTCTTGGTACCCCTTTGAGTGCCAACACAGTGGAAGTGTCCACTGTGGCTAATCATGTTGAAAAACCTGAGAAATTCTCGGGTTTGAACTTCAAGAGGTGGCAATAGAAGATGTTCTTCTACTTGACCACTTTGAACCTTGCAAGGTTCTTGACAGAAACCACTCCCCAACCTAAGGAAGGGGAGAACAACGCTCAATTTCAGGGCGCGTTTGATGCTTGGAAGCATTCGGATTTCTTGTGTCGTAACTATGTATTAAACGGCCTCATGGATGGATTGTATAATATCTATTATACAATAAAGACTGTCAAAGAATTATGGGAGTCTTTAGATAAGAAGTATAAAACGGAGGATGCTGGAACGAAGAAATTCGTTGTAGCCCGTTTCTTGGATTATAAGATGCTTGACTCTAAAACGGTCATGAATCAAGTCCAAGAATTACAAATTATACTTCATGAAATCTACGCGGAGGGCATGATACTTAGTGAGACATTTCAGGTGGCAGCAATGATTAAGAAGTTACCTCCTTCGTGGATTGACTTTAAGAATTATCTTAAGCACAAACGAAAGGAGATGACTGTGGAGGAACTTGTTGTTCGTCTTCGGATTGAAGAGGACAACAGAATTGCCCAAAAATGTAGCCTTGTCCAAGATTCAGCTAAGGCTAACGTTGTGGAAATTGGGCAATCCTCTAAAGGCAACAAGAATAAGGGGAAGAAGGACAAAGGGGAAGCGAAGGTGGACCTTGGACCGAAAAAAGGGGCTGTGAAAAAGAAGCCTTTCCAAGGTGTGTGCTACAACTGTCAAGAGACAGGCCACTGCGCCAACCAATGCAAGAAGCCTAAGCGTGAGCGCGTGCATATGGTGGATGAGGATGGCATGCCTCTCGTAGCAATGATAACTAAGCAAGCTGCTATGGTTGAAGATGAAGTCAACGTGGTGGGTGACAACCCACCTGGATGGTTTGTTGACACTGGTGCAACCCGCCATGTTTGTGGAGACAAGGCTCTTTTCTCTACATTCAAGGAACTCACGGGTGGAGACAAGCTTTATATGGGGAATAAAGCTACTGCCGACATCAAGGGTGAAGGCGAGGTGATTTTGAGGATGACTTCAGGGAAGGACCTCACGTTGAGCAAGGTGCTGTATGTGCCAGAGATACGGAAGAATCTCGTATCAGGTTGGATGCTCAACAAGTTTGGATTTCGTCTAGTGTTTGAATCGGACAAGTTTGTTCTTTCTAGACGTGGAATGTTTGTAGGAAAGGGTTATGCCCTTAATGGTATGTTCAAAATGAATGTAATGGCTGTTAACAATTCTATGAATAAAACTCCTACTACTTCTATTTACATGATTGAGTCTTCTAATGTTTGGCATGGTAGACTAGGACATGTAAATTTTAATTCAATGCGTCGTTTGATTAAATTGAATAGCATACCAACATTCCACATTGAATCCGATTCTAAATGCGAAGCATGTGTTGAATCCAAACTAACACGCTCACCTTTCAAATCGGTTGAACGAATTACCGAACCCCTTGATTTAATTCACACTGATGTTTGTGATTTAAAGGCAATTCCTACAATTGGTGGGAATAAATATTTCATCACGTTTATTGATGATTGCACCAAATATTGCTACGTATACTTACTCAAGAGTAAGGATGAGGCAATAGATAAATTTACTTTATACAAGAATGAAGTTGAGAATCAACTTAAAAAGAAAATTAAGGCCGTGAGAAGCGACCGAGGTGGTGAATATGTTGCACCTTTTGTCGATTTATGCGCAAAAAGTGGCATAATACATGAGTGTACACCACCTTATTCTCCACAATCAAATGGCACCGCAGAACGAAAGAACCGCACATTGAAAGAAATGATGAATGCCATGTTGATAAGTTCGGGAGTGAACCGTGAAATGTGGGGGACGCTATTCTCTCGGCTAATTATCTTTTGAATAGGATATCTCTAAAAGTTAGGGACGAGACTCCCTGTGAGTTGTGTAAAGCTAGAAAACCTTCATACAAATTCTTGAAAGTGTGGGGGTGCCTAGCCAAGGTGACTGTACCACCTCCTAAGGCTCTTAGGATAGGCCCCAAAACTGTTGATTGCATATTCATTGGGTATGCACATCAAAGTAATGCGCATCGTTTTCTTGTATATAAATCCAAGAATCCTGATATACACAAAAACACTTTCATGGAGGTAAATCCTAACTTTGTTGAGTACTTTGAACATGTGTTTCCTATGCTAGGACAAACACTTCTTAGATCATCAATGCCAATTAATGATGACCAAGCATGTCCGTCTACATTGGTTGACGATGGAATTCAAGAGGAAAGACATAAACGACTCGAGGTTGAGGAGGGTGAGCTTAGACGAAGCAAAAGGGCAAGGGTTGAAAAATCCTTTGGTCCAGACTTCTTGAGCTACATGGTAGAGGGTGAGCCCAACAACTACCGCGAAGCAGTCTCCTCATTAGAAGGACCTCAATGGAAAGAAGCAATTAAGAATGAAATTGATTCTATATTGCAAAATCATACTTGGGAGTTAGTAGATCTTCCACCGGGTTGTAAACCCCTTGGATATCGTTGGATATTCAAGAAGAAGATGAAAACTGATGGAAGTATTGATAAATACAAGGCTAAGTTAGTGATCAGAGGATTTAGACAAAAGGAAGCTCTAGACTACTTTGATACTTACTCGCCTGTAACACGAATAACCTCTATAAGATTGGTTCTTGCGATTGCGGCTTTAAGAAATTTGGATGTTCACCAAATGGATGTAAAGACCGCATTTCTAAATGGCGATTTAGAAGAAGAAATTTACATGGAGCAACCCGAGGGTTTCTCTGCCCCAGGACAAGAGGGTAAAGTATGTAAATTAGTCAAGTCTTTGTATGGCTTGAAGCAAGCTCCAAAACAATGGCATCATAAATTTGACCAAGTCATGCTTGACAATGGTTTCAAAATAAATGAGTGTGACAAATGTGTCTATTCCAAAGACACGCCAGGAGGTTATGTGATCTTATGTCTCTATGTGGATGATATGCTTATCGTTGGGAGTAATGATAAGATGGTTAAATCTACTAAAGACATGTTGAAAGAGAGATTTGATATGAAAGACATGGGCCTAGCGGATGTTATTCTTGGAGTAAAAATCCTTAGAACCCAAAATGGTCTTGTGCTAACTCAATCTCATTATGTGGACAAGATCCTTGAAAAATTCAATTCAGGAGACAAGGCTATAGCTCGTTCTCCAATTGATACCACCCACCATCTAGTTAAAAATATAGGAAAGGGTGTTGCTCAGGTAGAGTATTCAAGGATCATTGGCAGTCTAATGTATCTAATGACATGTACAAGACCCGACTTAGCATACGTGGTGAGTAAGCTAAGTAGATATACAAGTAATCCAAGTGATAAACATTGGAAAAGTATAACAAGGGTGTTGAGATACATAAGATACACACGAGACTATGGACTGCATTATACCCGTCATCCAGCAGTGGTTGAAGGATACACTGATGCGAACTGGATTTCGGATATAAAAGATTCCAAATCAACAAGTGGTTATGTGTTTACACTTGCGGGTGCTGCTATATCTTGGAAGTCTTCGAAGCAAACTGTTATAGCAAGATCCACGATGGAATCTGAATTTATCACCTTAGATAAGTGTGGAGAAGAGGCGGAGTGGATACGTCAATTTGTGGAGGATATTCCAAGATGGAGTAAACCTTTACCAGCGATTTGCATACATTGTGACAGCCAGTCGGCGATTGGTAGAGCCCAAAGCACAATGTATAATGGCAAATCGAGGCACATAAGACGTAGACACAAAACAATACGACAACTACTCTCAACGGGTGTTATCACGATTGACTATGTGAAGTCAATGGATAACATTGCGGACCCGTTAACGAAAGGCTTAAGCAAAGAGATAGTATATATGTCGTCAAGAGGAATGGGACTAAAGCCCACGGAAAAAGGGAGTATGAGGGAAACCTAATCTAGTTGACTGGAGATCCCAAGATCTAGATTCAATAGGACAACTTAATCATATGACCAAAGGGAGTCACTGTGGGGGGCACCCCAAAATACTAAAGGGAGTCTATACTTCCTAGTCCATTCCAATTAGTGATAGTGTGTCAAGGTTAAGCATATTTAAGTTAATGATTATGGTAAATCAATATAACCTTTTCTTTTAATGATTCAGGGGAATCACCTGTGTTAGAGAGAAGTAGGGTCGCTTCGAATGGATTTGTGGGGAGGCGCAAATCCTAGAGCTCTCGCAGAACCAGGAGTGTCCATGACCAAAAAGGACACGACAATGAGGGGTTGGCTAAACCAAGTGGGGCGTTGTGTGAGGTGTATTGTCGTTTACACAAACGGGGGTCAGTTCAAAGACATCAAGTTCTACTGACCGCTAGTAAGCTAAGTATGCTTCACAAAGGAAGGTTCAAAGGCAAAACCTACTTATCCTACAACGCTCAACTGTCGAATTGTATCATTGTAAGCTTGTAAGAACGGATCGATCTCCATTCATGTGGGGGATTGTTGGAAATTTAGTGAAAATGCTATTTTCACAAAATATAGGAAAATGAGTTTTCCTAATTTTGGACAGAAATATATATTTGAAACAGATGTTTAATCATATATTTCTTTGTGGGTTTATGTTCTATGTTGTGAGAGCTTCGCAACGAACCAAACCACGTCCAAACGGAGCTAAGATAAATGAGATATCGATGCTCAAAGATTGGTGATTGAAACATTTGATGCTGAAATGAAACAAGGTGGAACTTGTCTCACATAGAAGTGATGATACCATGAGTGGTATATAAGGAGGAACACTGTTTCCTTATTGTTTCATAGGAGCTCACACTGTGGAAATCGCGAAGGGTGCGGAGCACCCTAACTCGCACGCGCACGCGCGTGGCGTGGGCAATGGGCGCAATGTGGCGCTTTGATGGCGCACTTTGCACTTCGCACACACGCATCACCGCGAGCCGCTTGAGAGCCACCTTAGTATTTTTGAAAGCAGGTTCGACGTGGCACGCAAGTATGAGCAGACAACCAGGTAGCGTCCTGTTCTGCGCGGGGGCTTCCGCGCAGGCGCTCGGAGTGACGAGTGGTTCCGCTAACGTAGAACGTAAAGTTCTGCGCAGACGCGGATCTGTTCTGCTGACGTAGAACGGGAGGTACGTCGTGCGCATGCGCGGAGATAGACGCACGCGCGAACTCGTCAGCTTCACGACAGATCAATAACAGCTCAGTAGTGTAACTGTCCAGTCAAACTGTTTCGTTTGAAACTTTAAGAACATCATAAATGCCATTGAAGGTGTTCAATGACATTTATTTTTCGTTCTTAATGATTTCCGAACTGTTTCAACTTGTGGACTAGTATATAAACCAAGGAGGGCCTTGGTTGAAGACACACCTCAGACACATACTGTTATGAAATCACCTCTCTTCTTTTCTCCAGCAATCTTGTCTTTCTGGTCTTCTTGTTTCAGGTACACTTCGGGTCAGAGCCAACTCCGGCAGCACTCTTGCTGTTCCGGCTGTTGTACCCTGTGAAACAAAACGAGTTCTTCTTAAAGACTCGGAATTTGTTTTAAGAGCCCCGTGTTCAACACGATCCTCAGCTTGTTTGTATTCTGCTTCTACTCAATTCTTGTATTTGTTTCTTTCAGTTGTAATTGTATTGTAATTTCTGCTTTCATTTTTTCCTTGTAATCGTAATTTAAATTTGTTTTATTTATTTTTACACGAGCGGTTCCTACACACTATTTTCGGGCATGTTTGGGTGTCCATCTCCTTATCTCCTTCTTCTACCTCATTTTCTCCTAAATCAAAAAGTCGCAAATCGTAACTTATAACTTATATCCTTTTCAACTCAGTGCATGTTTGGCTCTCTATTTCCAAGCCTCCTTATGACATATTACTTAATGGATAAGTTAATAAGTTGATAAAAAGTGTTTGGCAAACCAAAAGGACTTATGGTTTTAACTTTTCATTTGGTCTTGGATAAGTTGTTTTGGAAAAGTAAGAATTTGTGACTTATGACTTCTCCTTTTAACTTATTGATGGATATTTACCAATATGATCTCCTTATATCCTTATACATACACTCCTTATATCCTTTTTGGTCATTTTACTTGAAAATCTAATCCAAAAACTTTTTTAAAAACTTTTCTAAAAACTCCTTTTTTTTAAAAGCTAACCCAAACACTTATCTAAAAACTCCTTTTCAAAAAGTCATAAGTTAATTAGTCCTTTTCACCAAAAGTCCTTTTGGCCTCAAATAAGTTTATCCAAACATACCCTCAACAAAAACCTCATTTTTAACCCATTTTACTCAAACACTATTTTCTCCTTATTAACTTTTTGATTAAGTCAATAAGCTTCAAAATAAACAACCAAACATGCATTTATTAAAATCCAATTACCAAACATTAACATGTGTTCAACTTTATTATTAAAGTTATGCCAATAGTTTCCGGCTTCATACTATTAGATACTCTATAACGTTGTTTAGTTTTCATAGTAAAAAGATTAGAAAGTTCTTTCAAGTCAACATAAAATGGAAAACTACATAAAGTTCTTTCAAGTCAACATAAAAACTCCAAACGAGGAAATTTGGGTATGACTTATGAGAGTTCAACATCTTATTGATAGTAAATTAACTGAACGCAACGTAACTGAAATACGTGAAATTTAACATTAAATTACACTTATATATTTCTATTACTAGTGGTAGTGCCCATACGTTGCTACGGGTATTTACAGGAGTAAATTGTGAGGTGCGGTTTGATATAATTAAATTTCATCTAACATATAAATACATAATAAATATTTATTATATAATTTTGGGCGTCAGTGTTTCAAATGCCAATGTCTAGTCAATAAAACTAATCGGAAATTTAGGTGTTGTTTGTTTTTTATAGAGGCAAAAGTTCTGCAGTCTGCGGACCACATCTGCAGACATCTACAGGAGAAGAGGTGGACCAAATGTCTGCAGTCTGCAAAAGAAAGACTGTTTGTTTTTTAACGTCTGCAGCGTAACCCAAAACTATAACCATAATCCACCACAAATATCTACAAAATCATAAACAAATAAAATACACACACCAAACACTTCAATCCAATCGTAATTCATATTAACTAATTCAGGGGGAGGAAACGCTAGTATCACAGATGAAAACAATATGGATCGTCCATATCCACTTCAACAAAAGTATACCACACCTTCTACCTATAACCTACAAGCCCCCACTCTCTCTCTTTCGCCGAACCCCCACTCTTCCGATCTACTTCTTCTCAGGTATCTTTCTTTATATATACCTTACATAATAATTCATATTGGGAAGTGGCAGCGGTGGTGGAGGGGAGGAGGGCCGGAGAAGTGATGGCGGTGGTGAAGCAAGGCGGCGCCGGTGGCGGAGGGGAGGAGGGGAGGAGGGGAAGGGGAGGGAGGAAGAAGGAGGATGAGTATGAAGAAGAAGATGACCTGCTGTTGTATTTTGTTGGTGAGAAGAGATAAAAAGAGGTGGGATAACATCTGCATGAGGAAGAGGAAGGATAGAGGAAAGAAGAACTTCTAACTTCTAAAAAACAAACGAGCTGCCCGCCTCAAATGTCTGCCCGCGTCTGCGCGGCGCAGACATAAGAGGTTAGAAGCTCTTCTCACCAGAAAACAAACACCACCTTAGTATTACAAACAAGTCCTTTTATGGATGTTTTTCCATTAATAACAATAGGAACAAAAATATGATGTGCATTTTTGTAATGATTTACTTATCCATGATGTCGTATACAGATTAGTTTTGTGTCCTTAATCCCGTATCTGGTAAATCCTCTTTGGTTTCGGCAAGTCGTTTCTTCTTCCTACTTTGGGGGTTGTCAAAAAAATAAATAAATAAATAACACCTACATTCCTTCCAACCATGAAGGAAGCCTTAATTCATCAATGGAAAATAATTAACCCCTATTGTGTTATGTTGGAATACTTGAATTGTGGCACCAGAACCACGAGCACAACTAATAATAAACCTTCTTATAAAATTTAAACAAAAAATAATAATAATAAAAATTTGTATAAAATGGTAGTTACAATTAAGAAAACGTCGATGACACACTTCTCAAACGAAGATAGGGAAAATAGCAAAGTTAATAACATAGCCATACCAGTAACTCAAGTAGCAGGTTTTCTAACAAAATTAGCCATCACATATTCCATTTCAGAATATTAGAAGGAAGTGGTTCCTTCATTAAAGTTTCTTGCAAATCACTGCACAAGAAGTTATATATGTTGAACTTTTATAAATGTTGAATTATTAATACAAAAAAGCAAAATAACACCCCCGGCTTACGATCTGATGAAGTTTGTCCAGATAATGAACTCCCGTATAATCACACTCTGGTAAATAACACTCCCGGCTTACGATCTGATGAAGTTTGTCCAGTTGAACTCCCTATATAAAATAGAAATTTAATCATCACAAACTTAAATTAGATTTTAAGTTTAGAAAATTCATATAGCTTAGCAACTGAGCAACACATTTGGAGAACAGGAGAAGGCATTGTATATGGACTAAAAGGATATGACCCCTGGTAAATAAAAACCAAATTTTAATTTTCTTATAGGGAGTAAAGAAGCTAGCAGAGTAATACATTAATTCAGCAAGAAGATTACTTAAAATTTATAAAAGAGATCTATTAAGGAAATTTAAAAAAGAACATTAAGCATATGTCACTCACCTTGTTCTTGGCTAATATGATGGGTCAAAAACATTGAACAATGTTCGATGGTGTTGCACTTAACAATTTAAGCTGAACATTAAAAATATATAAAACTGGAAATCGGGTAATGAGACAGGACCAAAACCACAGTCAAAACCAGATCTGAATCGGGACTCGAGCACAACACCAAATCTGACCCGGACCATCCTCGATCCGAACCCCAATTAAAAGCAACCACCACCACCTTTTCGTCAGCCTCCACGAACCACCTTTGAACCACCATCATCGGCCACGACCAACACCACTACCGAGCTACCACCTTTCACCAAGCACAACCACCTGCCAAAACACTCTCCAAACCGTCACCATTAACCGATCGGACCACCACTGCTAACCGAAGCAACACCTAAGCCATCTCCAGCCACCAAACCCGTCACCACCACAACCTTACGTCGCCTGCAGTTTCCCTCGAACCAACACAAACACCATCGGCCGACCCCAAATATTAGTAAATGAAAGAACTAAGAGAACCGATTGGTTTTGCAGCTAAGAGTTGGCAACTGATTAAGAGGGATAAGATGAGTTTTATATTGGGTTTTAGTGAAATTTATGAGAGGGGGTTACATGTGGAGAGGGGATAATGAGTATGTATTATAGACTTATACATTGGGCATTACATTTTGTATATAAGGGGCATAAATGGAAGAAAATGACCAAAGATTACACATTTGTGAAGAGCCCTTCCAACTACCATCTTAAAATTAGTGTGAAATTACCTTTGTAGCCATCTCTCCTCCTTAATAAGGTAACATAGAAACATAGATTTGTAATTTATAAGTCTAATTTTAAGTTTAAATTTACTTTGTCCAAGGTACAAGCTTAGGGGTATCCAGAAAAGTTTTCTTTTATATATTGAAGTAAGAGTTAATTGCCAATTTAGTCCCTGATGTTTGTCAAAAATTCTCACTTTCATCCAAATCTTTTTTTTTTGTTACATCTGTGTCCCTGATGTTTCATTTCTTTGCCATTTTAGTCATCAGCACTAACTCAGTTAACAAAAACCCAGTTAAGTCAGGGATATTTTGACTTCAACAGAATAGCCAAATGCGAATAGTTAATAAATCCGATACAAAATGCAATTAAGCTTCACCATTCCTTAGTTTGGCAACAGTTTAAATTTTAATTAAGTTTCACCATTCCTTGGTTTGGCAACCATAGGTAGCTGATTTGGGCATGTGCTACTACTGTAACATAGGAACATGAAAATATTATATAAACCTTAACAATAATAAAATAATTTAATTGTCATACCAATATCAATAAGACTTCAAAAGTTTTTAAAACCATAATTGTAGGACCGTTTCTTGTCAAATAAAAAAAATACTCCCTTGGTTTTATATCCGAATTAAAGGCGAAAACAAAGATAATATAAATCTTTAAAAAAAGTAATGCATACATTAATCTCTTAAGAAAAGTATGATTATGTTTCTTCCACCATTTCAGCTTTATCCGTCAAATTATGTATCATACTCACGTGCCATTAGAGCTTGCGGTTTGCTCGATGGTTCAAGTGTTGAGGTTGATGGTTCATTATGTGAAACTTGAAGACAGGCGGTGTTCAACCCTCTCACATCGTGAGGTCAATGGTTCACCCAATCACAACCGAACACTCACCTTCCGTTTCTTCTCAAGGGAAATTTCATGCCACCCACTCACGCCGTGAGACTTAGGGAGGGATGTGTCACGCTCTGAGCCTGTTGTGAGGATCACGTTAGCACTTCACACGAACTGTTTTTTTCCCTCATGTGAGGGCAATGGCGCAGCTTCTTTGGGGCGGGCAGGGGCGGGCGCCCCCTTGAATTTTCGCTCAGAACTTCTGATTATATAGCATTCATATAGAATTTTTTTTTTGATATATATATAGTTTCAACCCCCCTTTTTTATATAAAAAATAGTTCTATACTTCCAACCCCCGGTCCGGATTTTCAAGCTTCGCCATTGCGTGAGGGGCGCATGACATGATACCACTTAACCATGAAATTGGATGGGGTTTAGTCTAAAGGACATAGGGTGTGCAAACTAGTAAACAATAGGATATTTAGGGGCTGCTTGGTTAATTAAGTGATGAATGGTTAAGAGGTCTAAATGTATAAGACGTCTTAATGGTTAAGTGCTGAATCATTAAGTTGAACCTCTTAATCGTTAGTATTCTTGTCCCACATTGGTAGGAGAGATTCATTAAGGTTCAGCCTAGTTCGGTGCTTATTGATTCAGCAACATCTCAATTCTTAATGATTCAGCCTTAACAATTCCATTCAGAAGCTGAAAAAATGCGCTGAATACTGAATCATTCAGCGCTGAATGGTTTAGAGCCTCACTAAGAGGCTTACCAGACAACCCTTTTGTGTAATTAGTAAAGACAAATGACACATAATGCAATGGAGTATAAAGTTACATAATTTGCAATTTACTCTTGATTTTATTATGACTTGCATCATAGTTGATCGTGAAACCTTTTTCAAAACGTCACTTTTACATCACTTTTTTTCCTTTCTTCAATAATGTTAGAAGAAGAAACACGTTTATTTTTTGACACTATTTATTCCTTCATTAACATGGGGAGTAGCTAAAAACCAATGTAATTTTTATATTTTCTCATAAATTCCTTGTACAATTATTTGTACGTAAAAAACCGTTCTCATGAAAGTCCCTCAACAATTTTTTTAAACTTTAAAGTTTCATCACATTTTAAAATTGAGCAAATTGTGATAAAAAAAATAATATGCAATTTGCGTCCAAGCAATTTACTCAAATGTTCGATTGAGTCCCTAAGCTCCAAATATCATTATCTGAGTCTTTGGGGTTTCATTTTCTCTCCCTTTGCATCCCTATTTTAGACGGTCAGATTTCTGTTACAAGATATGTTTAAAGCCCATTATGCCCTTTAGGTTTTGCCATTTGAGGCCATCGCACACTTTAACCTTTCACCCTACAACTACAACTTCATCTCCTTTTCCTTCTCATCTTTGTTTCTCCAAATGATCTTGACGGAAATCCGGTGGATGGATCGACCGTGATCTAAGAAATGAAGGAGGAATAAAGGAGTATGGACGAATATATTATGAGCCATACTGTAACAGTACTGATTTCTGGGAGATTAATATGGACCTTTGTATGACACCCTAGGCAAATCCCACATCGGCCGTGGTCAGGAGAGATCCTTGGTTCATAAGTAATCCAAAGCCTCTTAAATCACCAACGCGTTTTGGGCTTAATGCTAGTGGATGAGAGGAGAACTCTACAGTTAAGCGTGCTCAGGTGGGAGTAGTATCAGGATGGGTGACCTCCTGGGAAGTCTCCACCGGGGCGACCAAAAACAAATCCGTGAGCACTGGATGGGCAACCCATCGGGGCAAAGCGGACAATATTGGTGGTGAGAGGGGCCGGATGTTACAAATGGTATCAGAGCCACTCCTGTGCCGCTCGGGATGGTGGGGCAAACCTCATCGAGGACGATGAGTCCCTAAGGGGGGGTGATTGTAACAGTATTGATTTCTGGGAGATTAATATGGACCTTTGTATGATACCCTAGGCAAATCCCACATCAGCCGTGGTCAGGAGAGATCCTTGGTTCATAAGTAATCCAAAGCCTCTTAAATCACCAACGCGTTTTGGGCTTAATGCTAGTGGATGAGAGGAGAACTCCACAGTTAAGCATGCTCAGGTGGGAGTAGTATCAGGATGGGTGACCTCCTGGGAAGTCTCCACCGGGGCTACCAAAAACAAATCCGTGAGCTCTGGATGGGCAACCCATCGAGGCAAAGCGGACAATATTGGTGGTGAGAGGGGCCGGATGTTACACATACATAATTTTATCAAATTATAATTACAGTTTTAAACATTAATCCACAATTTTTTACTCCAAGTGGTACAACCACTGACCAAGAAAACCAAGAAATGCTGAGTCTTTGAATGTCATATTTTTTTAAGCACCAATATGAATGACAATTTACACAATTTATTAGAAAACTAGAATGTTATCCCACCTGTTGCGACGGAGTTATGGCGGTTGTTTATTGTTTTCTCATGTGTCATTTTAATATTTTACAATTGGCGGTAGTTTATTGTTTTGTCATGTGTTAATTTATGCTACCGTGACATAATAAAATAAGTAGAACACTTTTATCTCTAACAAATTTATGATATAAAACAGTAGGGTCTCAGGGCATATGGGGTGGTCTCAATTTTATCACATTCTATCACATTTCATCACTAAGCTCATGTGGTGGTGTTCACAATTATCACTAAAACCATCACACCCAATCACCTTGTGACACCTCATTCCATCACACCGATCACTATTTTTAAATAAAAAAACAAAAAGAAAGTGGGTTTTAGTTGGACCCATCACTAATTTTTAATAAAAAAAACGAAAAGAAAATGGGTTTTGATGGGACCCATCACTATTTTTTAATAAAACAAAAACAAAAAAATCTGAGTGGGTTTGGACTTTGGCTGCAAGTTGCCACCAATTCTTTTTACAATCGTGATATATATCACGGTATTTGGTCATCGCAGCCGTGATAGTTTGAGGGGGGCGGTGTTTCACGGTATGACAGCCATCACGGGGTGGCCATCACGGACCACCCCGTCCGCCCTAAAAGAGTTGCCCATGCTTTAATGTCTCTATTCACAAATGACAACGTGACATTAAGATCATGTTTGGCTCTTCATTTTTTTCACCTCCTTATTATTTAGAACTTCTCCAAAAATCTATATCTATATCTATGCTACATTATAAAGGGGGAGACATGGGCAAATATGTTCATATTATCAAAGTTAAGATGACATATCAAAAGTCACAAGTATAATCCTCTATTTTTAACTATTCTTCCCTTTATGCCCTTATGTACAATTTTTAATACCAATTATACAAATTACTAATGCAAGTTATTCTAGATGATTGTTTTGAAAGTGAACATTCATTCAAGCCTTTAAATACGTAAAGGTGGGTTATTCACCTTGAAGTTACATGTGCTTTAGACCGATGTGGGATGAACAAAAAAAATACGCGCTTTGTTATTTCTAGGTGCTTTAGGACTGATGTACTTATTTTTTTTCCTTCATTGTACCTTTAATTTTTTACTTTTTTCTCTGTTTTTTATCGTTATTTCTAAACATCAAATATAATAAGCATGTTACTGTATTCTTTTTTGCTACATTTGGTTTTTAATAATTGCATATTTATTAGTGCATTTGTTTGCAACCCAAGAGTTCATACCAATGATTTCAAGAAGTTCATCCATCAAAGTTTGCAATCGTATCTTATTGTCTAGGTATATAATGCTAATCTAAAAGTGTGATGTTAGTCCAGCCAAACGAATAAGCCGAACCGACCTTGGCTCTGCCTTGGATCATTTAGATATTGATTAACCAAAACCGAAATAATCAAAACCAATCGGTTTTTAAAACACCTTAACTGGAAATTTTGGTATTGGTTATGGCTCCAAACCAAAATACTGGCCTGTTCACACCCTTAAAATCACTAATCTAAATATTATGTTACCCGCCGCAACGCGCGGGCACCCCACTAGTATTAATAAGTTAAAACAATGTGTTTAGCAAACCAAAAGTCCTTACTTTTCATTTGCCTTTGATAAGTTGTTTTGAAAAAAGTAAGAATTTGTGAATTACCAAAATTCCTTATGACTTATTAGGGAAAAGTAAGGATTTGTGACTTATCAAAACTCCTTACTTGAATAAGCTAAGCCAAACACTTTTCATAAAATAACTTATTGACTTTCTCCATCACATAAGCTGATCCAAACACTTTTTTAAAAGGAAAATGGATTTTAATACTCCCAACTATTGCATGCTGGCGGATATCACTCCCAACTTTCACTTTGGCCAATAGCACTCCCAACTTTCAACTTAGTTTGTTCCATCGCCCCCAAACTAACGGAGGTCTAACCTGGTTAGTCTTCGTGGCCAAAAATGTAAAAACCCAAACTTTGGAACATTTTTGAAACTTATTATTATTATTATTATTATTATTATTATTACTAGTGGGATTGCCCGCGCGTTGCGGCGGGTGCCCGACTGATAACATATAAGATAAGATTACGCTATCTAATACGAACCAACCCATTGGTTCCAAACATTTTCGTTCCATAATACTTGCGCGATGTGGGGTGGCACAAATTTACAACACAGACGAGCTGTCACTAAGCATGTTGCATGCGTTTCTATAAATTTGAGTGCGATAACTTTTTTATTCATTGGTTGAAAATAGGGACTTGGATATTAATACTGCCGAGCATCACAAAGGTGACCATCATGCCCAGTCCTGTTTTAACCCATACAAAATTAATCCGTAACCCAACTCAATTAACCGACATATTTTGCTATCTATACTTGGGAATGTACTGTATGGCACCTGGTGCACAACTGTTTCAATCATGGTGGATTGGGGATTACTCAAAAAGATCAAGTAAACACATACTACTGATCTTAGGTCTAAATTTGTTGGTCACATATTAGTGTAATCAATCACCAATACATGTGCGCATCCAACCCATGATGCACAAAAGAGTACCGAACCGGGTGGCTACACGAGTTAAAACTTGTACGAGTGGTTACAACTTACAAACAAGAGTGAACAGCACACCATCAATTAGTTTGCAATTCGAAGCAATCTAATTCAAATGTTCATAATCAATCATTCATCAATCAAAGATACAAATAAATGATTAACAAATATTGGACAGTAAGTTTAATACAAATTAGAAGATGAGTTTATAGTAATTATAAAAGTTGAGTATAGTAGAATAAAAAAAGCTACCACCTGATTCAATTTGCACCAATTCGCGATAATCATCCAAACGCCAAAGGAAAACCCGCAACCTGTAAAAAAGATGTTCCGCGCTTTAGACATCCGTATCACACATAACACAAGTCAAATCCGTTGTATTAATATTCCTTCTTGATAACGGCAATTTGGTAGGAAGACTCTCCATCTCGGCTCTCCATATAAAAATTTTAACTTTAAGCGGAACCCATGATATCCAACGCATGTTAAACTATCCTCTTTCAATGGCTACAGCTGTATAAAGAGCCTTCCTGCAGTCCGCAACTGTGAACAAGCCGTCGTCCGAGCCTTCCCATCTCCATTGGTCTCTATCGGTGGTCAGCATAACGCAATTCAGTAATGTTTTCATCTGCTGCAACTGCAGAATTTCATCTGCACTGCTCGGTCCTGTTCCAGCCCAAAAAAATCTTCTTCACGAGCCGGCCACTGTACCTAAAGACTGCACTGTTTATCAGAAGCCACAACAAACAACATCGGCCATCGGTCTTTAAGGCTCTTTATAAAGCTATTATAACTTAGAATTTTCTATTAAAAAAATAATAAACTATTAACATGACTTGTACTTGTTTACATAAACGTTTCGAGTAACCCCTAATCCACCATGATTGATACAATTGTTTTTACTATGTTTGAACCAAACATTTAACCACAGATATATGCATACACCCAAAAAATATAGCCAAATGTCTTCACCTAAAGCTATTAGTATGATAGTTAAAAGACTTGATTGAAATAAACAAACAAAAGCAGTATATAAAATTACAAATATATACCACCCTTATGTGTGGTTACTGTCACTTGAATCTACACTAATAACTGCATCTAAATAGTTAAATTGCATTAAGTTATGAATCAAGTCAATATAAAGCGCCTTGCGCCTAGGCCAAAGCTCACTCTTTACGCCTTGGTGTGCCTTCGCCTACCTAGTAGGTTAGTATATATATAAATGAAATAGAAGCTAATAATAATAATAGATTAACGTGTTGCATACTTGCATATCTATATAAAGGAAAATCATATCACGATACTTTTTGTTTATGCACAAGAGCAAATTAACATTGAAATGTCGCCCTCACCATTAGCTTGTTCTTTCTGTTTAACCTTAAATATGTAACTGTGAGAACAGAGTAATTACCCATAGTGATTCAAAACAAGGGTCACGGACAACCTGGTCAAAACAAATATATAAAACAGTTGGATGTCACCATATTTATGTAGATCGAAACATTGAATTTCATGATAGTGAAGTGAAAAGTTAATGTTTTTGGTGCTCTTCATTGTGTATTCAGCAGAGGAAAATTTTAATTCGGTTTGGAACAGTAACATCGACTGCCTTAGGTAAATTTGGAGTTCATATTAGTTATGCGCATCACTATTGATCCAACTTTAAAGAAGTTAAAATTTAAATCTATATGTGGTCAATAGTCATGATTCATTGGGTCCTTTCACTTAATGAAACAGGACTTTGTTATATTCAGTGACTAAACCATACAACACTAAAGATCAGCAGAACAAAAAAAAAAAAAAAAAACAAAAACAAACAGGAGAATCAAACCTATGAAACAAAACATACTAAATGAGTAAAACACAACAAATTCATTGAGTTCACGAAAAAACTCTAAAAAGTTATTGAGCAACATGGACTTGAGGCCTGCAATTGCTAAGAGACGAACTTCAAGGGCTGTAGCGAGTTGTAGGAGCACTGGCGAAGAACATTACTAAGCACCATGGCAAAATGTCAAGGAACTAAAAGAAATGCACATTTTTAGAATTACATAAATATTCCCACAACTCTCACATACAAATACCTTGCATTCTTACACATTTTGCTCAGCTATCCATTATATGTATGATTCATACGACACTTAAAAGAAATGACATATGCATGCACTAAAAAAATGAGAAAGGTTGAACAAAGCTTTAAAATCCAAATAGAAAGAAGAATACCAAGACTTACCAAATTCGTCGGAACCGTTTTTGGACCTATCCCCGCCACTGCTGGAAAATGGCAGCGGCCTTCCTATACGTCTGTCGTTGGATTTAACCAAAAATATTCAAGATTCGAAAATATTCAAGATTCGAACTACTTAACCGACTGTTTCCAAAGCCATATCCTGTAGGTACACCTATTTGAGTAAACGTAAAAGCCTTAGCAAATAAATTTGAAATCCAGAAAGGTAAAAACCAATTAACGTTAATTACCAATATCAATTAAGGGTTTATCGATTTCAGGAGATGGATTTAGGGCTCACCTGTAATACATTATCTGCTTAACCACAGGTTTGATCTCTGAATCTCCAACAAGATTGGTCTAAAAACAACATGAAAAACTTCAGTTTCATTATAGAGCAATAGAATAAAAACTATACAGCATGATATCCAAGTTGAGTATGAACCAGCAAAAACATCAGCAAATTAGACATACATGTTACCAACTTTGAGCAACAATGTAAAACAAGCCCCAAAATCCAAGCATTAAAAATTCAAATAGCATCCTAATTTCAAAATTCAAAATAAGTCCATCACGCATTTTTTATCTCCAATTTCAAAAAAAAAAATAAAAAAAAAATAGAAGGAATCAGATGAATGACAAATGAATCAACTGTAGAACATTAATCGAAAGAAACCTAGTATTGATTGTCGTCAATCAATTAATTAACATCAAATTAAGCAACAAACAATACTATAACAATAACAAACAAATAGTACTACAGATGTATATATTTCCATATGATGAATGAAAAGAAACAAACCTCCATGAATGATGGCAGATGCAGTTGCAAAGCTGCGCACTAAGTTCCAATGAGGATGGGTTAAAATAGGTTTCAATTGAAACGGAGGGGGGGGGGGGATTCAATCGTCGGTAAATGGAAAACTGAGATTTAAGTTGACATTCAATTGAGGGATGATTCAATTGCCTGGAATCTGAAGCGGATGAACCACGGGTAAAGATGGATTGGTAGGGTTAAAATATCTGTGTTCCCGAGTTAACTTAAAGAGGAAAGGAAAGGAAAAGAATCGAAGGAAAGGAAGGGAAAAGAAAAGAAAGGATAAATATTCTTTCCTTCTGTTTCCTTCCAAATCGGAAGGAAAACTAAGCTTAAAGATTTTGTCTAGTTTTCCTTCCATTTCCTTTCTTTTCCCTCCTTAAATGAAACTCGGGAACACACTATGTTTTGTTTTCCTTTCTTTTCCCTCCTTAAATGAAACTCGGGAACACAATCAAATTTTTGTTTCCTTTCATTTCCTTTCTTTTCCATCGTTAAGTTAACTCGGGAACACAGCGTAAAACTTGGCGTCTAATATTTTGTGAGGGCAAGGATGGAAGATGAGGGTAGAACTGTAAAATTGTTTTCATATTGTAAAGGAGGAGGATGGTGAAATGCCTATATTACTCTTTTATGTGTCTTAATTGTCACCAACATCCCTATAATACCCTTAAATGTGTTGCTTAAATATGTTGTACATGTTGCTTTTTAAGTTGTACAGAAATGAAAATTACTACATTGACAATCAGTGCTCCTTATACATATAATAAACCAAAGCCATTTTAATGACATGGCACTCAAAGAGAGTATTCTCTTCATTGAGTATGCCATGTATCATCCCATGTGGCAAGTGCTTTATTTTAGGAAAATAATAATTTAAAATTTAAAAACAAAATTAGATTTTTATCTATAATGTTTTCTCCCATAACTTTTAAACGTTAATATCTTTTACATACGAGATTTTTTAAAGAAAAAAATTACACCAAATTAACGAGCGTTTTATTATCTTTCCAACGGGTACCATAGTGCTATATAAAAAACGGAGAAAAAACGACTATTATATAAAAAACGGAGAAAAAAACAACTATTTTTTTGTGTGGTTTTGATCCTACAGGAAAAAAACACAAAGTGTTCAGGTTATTTATTAATCATGTATAGGCAAGTCATTAGTTATGTTCAAACCAGTAAATATGATTTTTATTTACAACATGTGTTAGCATTGGAGTTGTACATTGTTTTAGGTTAGGTTTTAATATTAGAGTTATACAGTGTTTAAGGTTATGCACTAACACTGAAGATACATTGTAAATTGTTTTAGGTTAAGTGCTACCCGAAGCTTTCCTGCATGTAACTGTAAAACGCATCAGTCTATTTCAGGTGTAAAATTGATATTTCAAATTAAATTTCTCAATCCGGGACGCTCGCGGGATATATTAGTTTAAAAAAAATTGTGGGTTTGGGTCGGGCCTGGGATTAGGTGATACCCGACCCAATTACCCTTTTTTATATTAGAATATGATAATTTATGGCAGCGATTTGTTTAAAATAATAATAATAATAATAATAATAATAATAATAATAATAATAATAATAATAATCATTAATCATATATTGACAAGTCATTAATTATGTTGTCATATTAGATATTTTATTATGTCATATTAGATATTTCAACCCGGAACGCTCTCCAACAGGTAATTACTATGTTTTTTTTCCTACCATATTCTGAAATAGCTCAAATCTTATTGTATGCAGTTAAAGACCTTTGATTGAATGTATTGGTGCTAAACAATCTTTGTCCCCTTGAAGTGCTTGGGATCTTAATATTCTTTTTAGGTGTTGATGTTGTAAGGTGAAATGGATCTTTTGGTATATATATATATATATATATTTTTTTTTAAAGTATCTAATGTAAGTTGATACATATATGTCATTTTTATAGTTTAGATATTTCTAATTTTATTTACTTTACTTAGATTTCTCAAGCCGGGACGTTCCCAGGGTATAAGCTAGTAAGATAATATAGAAATATAGATATAGACTAGGTTAGAGCCCCGTGGGGACCCACGGTGCAAACCAAAGTAAATTAAAAAAAATATTAAACTAAGACTTGTATTATTCAAGTTGCGTGCCCGTAAAACCAATCAATATATCCAACCTAATATTAACATGCAATTCCAAAACAAACAATCAACTACCATGAAAAAAAAATCAAAATAATGTTAATGTAGTAAATTAAATATTAAAACAAAAGTATTAAAATAAAACTTGTATTATTGAAGTTGTATGTACATAAGTTCAAAGATGATAAGTAAAAAAATGCATCAAAATTTTTGACCTTATTCATAAACCTTGAAATACTTCTTTGTACACGACGTTGGATGTTTTGTTCGTCAGTTCACCATCTTCATCCAGTATAACTATCTTCAGTCCATCTCGACTTCTGACCCTCGATAGTGCAACATACAACTGGCCGTGCGAAAAAACTGGATCCTTCAAATACAACCCAACTCTCGATAACGATTGTCCTTGACTTTTGTTTATTGTCATTGCGAAAGAAACAGCAAGTGGAAACTGTCTTCTGTTAAATTTAAAAGGAATTTTCTTATCCGAAGGGGATAAAGTAATTCTTGGAATAAACGTTCGCATTCCAATGTTGCGTCCTGAAATGATTTTGGCTTCAATTACACGTTTTCTCATTTTCACAACTTGTAACCTTGTCCCATTACACAGACCGCTTTTCTGATCAATGTTTCTTAGTAACATTACAGGAACACCAACTTTCAAAACCAGACGATGGTTTGGTATTCCAGAAAACTTAAGACCATTCATCACATCAGGAGAAACTAATCTTTCATCAACATGTTCATTTACATCTTCGGACTGACAAACACTGTCTGAACTAAGATACTCAACTTCGTCACCTGGAAACATAGAAAGTAATCTATCATTAATTTCTTGGACAACTTCATTCAACGGTGCCAATATAGCTCGATCTTGAAAATAATTCGGGATGTTGATGTTATCCACAAGTGACGGATACACAAAGGATATCAAATCAGAGACAGGATCCGAAGATTGAGAAATAAGTAAGTCATCAGGTATCTCAATAACATCCTGATCATCACTTATTGTATCCACCTTTCCTTCTCCTATATCCAGAAGCCAAGATGCAAAGTTTTTAGTTTCCTCGATATCAGACTTGGAGGTTCCTGAAAGCAACCTCATATTTTTGGTTAACTCTAAAACAACGCATCTGTGCCAAATCTATGATGAACTTAAAGAGGCATTAACAATGTCATGCCTAGTTCCATTTGGTACAACTGGTAGAATTTGTCTAAAGTCACCCCCAAACACAACAACCTTTCCACCAAATAACAAATCAGACGAGTCATCAGGATGAACAGCAAATACATCTTTTAAGCTTCGATCTAGTGCTTCAAAGGCATGTTTATGAGTCATGGGTGCTTCATCCCAGATAATCAAATCGGTTTTTTTAAGCAGTTGTGCAACATCACCGTTAGGTGGTATGTAACACATAGAATCTTCAGTTAGGTTTATAGGAATACGAAACCTGGAATGTGCTGTCCTACCACCTGCCAATAGCAAAGATGCAATACCACTCGAAGCAACATTCAAAACAATCTTTCGTTTACATCTTATGGATGAAGCTAGTGTCTTCCACAGGAACGTTTTACCAGTACCACCGTAACCATAAACAAAAAAAACTCCTCTTTTCTTCTCATCGACAGCTTTCATTACACAGTTATAAATATTTTTCTGTTCATCTGTTAAAGAAGCGAACTGAGTATCAAATTCTTCAACCAAACTGTTTGTGTCATATCCCAACTCCTCACAAATAAGACGATTGTCTAATGACGATAGAAACTCATTCTCGGGATATGGCATGCCTACGAAATGTCGTAGACTGGAACTATTACGCAATAAGAACTTCTCGATATCAAGTAAAGCTAAATTCTTAATTTCGTCGTCTGAAAGGATCAAATCTGGGAAAAAATGTGTTAGAATGAAATATATAGAATAAAATTAACATATAAAATGAATAAGTGAATATGTGGAACCATTAAAAATAGTATAATTTACATTCCTAATAATTATGAATGATTTCTGTTTAGTATATGTCCACAAAATTGTAGAAAATCTATGTTAAAGTAATAATATATTAAAAAAAAATAAAAAACCTGGACAGTTTGAATCTATTCTTCTCTTGCGTAAAATGTCATCAGACAAATAATTCCATGTTTCCTCCCACACAATGTCAGGTCTTGACAAACTGTTGGACGCTAAAAGAGTTGCAAATAAGTTCCTTAGATAAGGGCCAGAACCTGCAAAAGCCGCTTCCTTTATTGCTTCAACATATTCTGTATCATCATCCAAGAGTCCCATAGCGTAGCATGCATCCCTAAAAGAGGATTGGACTTTCCCATCAACTTTAAGAATATCTTGAAATGATGTTGGTCCTTTAACCTTATTCAAAAGAATTCTCAAAAAATAAGCTTCACCAACAGAAGCAGGAACTGAATGAATCCGACCAATTGACTTTATTCTTTGCCTAGGCTCCCATTTTCTTTCTTGTGCTTTCCAAACATATTGTGAAGGGAATTGGATGTAAGTTAGTTTCCTTGCATTGGCATCATTTTTGTTGCGTTCTATCCAACCCAAAAACATAGATGTAGCACAAGAGGGTTTATTGAGAACGTCGTCAATGTCCTGCGTAGCATCGAAAACAATTCTTTGTTCACCGGGTAGATGAAAAGGTAATCTCATTACAGGAGGTGTCCTGTAATGAATATCATATGAGAATATTCTCCATGAAGCCTCGCACGCAGAAATATAACGACAATCATAAAATCCTTTGACTTCATCAACCACTATGTCTTCACCCGGTACTTTCTTGCTTTCCACAAAATTAACAGTAACACTATCTGGACCCTTGTTAGTGTATTTAAATAAATACTTAATGGATCCAGCTTGGTTACACCATTCAACGTTGATATGTGCCTGGTATCTTTTAAGAAGAGTCTTGTTATACGGAGTGACATATCTGTTATCTAACTGCTCACCAGACTTTTCTACAAACGAACCATTATCTCTTCGTCTATACAATGCATAACCATCATTATCGATAGAGGTTTCATGCTAAAAATTCTTTGGGAAGTTTTTTGAACATTTGTCATTGACCATACACGGACAACGCATGTTCAAAGGTCCACAAGGACCGTGAATCATAAATTCACGTACAAGTTCATACAGTTCTGGCTCCTCATCTTTATTTGGTATCTCAGCTGAAATGAAGTTGTCAATATGGTCAACTGTTGGAAGCTTATAACCAGCGGCCATGAACAAACAGATGTGTGCATGCGGTAATCCACGTTTTTGAAACTCAACCGTGTATACAACTGCAAAGTATTGGTAGCAAACAAAATAAAATAAGTTATAAAGGTTAAAAAAAATAAATAAATAATGTTCTAATAAAATAAACTTCATGTATTCGTACCAGCTTCAACAGTTCCAAATAAGTGTTTATCTTTCAGGTCTTTAATTATCGAATCAAGTTTTATTTTAAACAACCTGCATAAAATGTCTGGCCTATCTTCTGGTCTAAGAGTGGTATCTTGAAGATATCTTCTCATCTCTGGCCATTTAGGATTACAAGTAATTGTAATAAAATAGTCAGGGTATCCGTACCACTTGCATATTGCCATTGCGTCTAGATAATTTTGCATCATATATCTAGCGCCACCTGTAAAAGAAGATGGAATAATAACTCGTTGACCCATGCTTGATGTCTCTGTTTGTCCTTCTTCTCTTTGTTTGCTTAGGACATTATACTTCTCACTCCTAATAAGGGTTTGCTTACCCTTAATGAAATTTAATCTTTCCATTTCAATCATTGTATATGAATCAACTAAAAATTGCTGTAAAAGTCTCCTTGCATTAAGAATTAGGGAGAATTCATTACTCCTATCTTGAATCCTATAAGCAAAAAACTCCCTCATTGTTGTACTTTCATATTTTTTGTTTTTTGTATTTGAAGATGAGCTCCCATCTGATAGGATGACATTTTTTTGACGGTCATTTTTTTTTGTTTTTTGAATTTGAAGATGAGCTTTCATTTGGTAAGGGAACATTGCTGTGAAGGATGTCAATTCTATATCCATCGTCACCATAAGGAAGCAACAATGGATACTGATGTGACAACCATCACCCTTCACTTTTCATAAATGTGCATAATTGGTTCCTCAACTATTTCGGGGTGTTACAACTGAAGAGCAAGATATGACGGATGTAACTCACTAACTCTTTTTAGCTTTCCGTCAATGGTCTACACGATAATATCACGTTTATCTGTTTCTTCATTGAGGTCACCAATTATCAATGCAACAACTTCAGAAACTGTGGGCAGGTTGTATGTTCTACCATCTTCTTTCCTCATTCCGTTTAAGCGAAGCTTGACTTGTGCATCAGGATTCTTCTGAAAGCAATCTCTCGCCATTCTATAAGATTTGACCAAGGAGTTTTTGTCATCCAACATTTTTTTCAATTCTTTTACAATTTGAAACTCAAGCGCCTTTTCTGATGAGTGATCCTCGTCTGCATCACTATAAATAAGATGAATGTATTAGATTGAAAAGCATTTGGGTATGTATACCGTTCGAAACAAAAGACATTAAGAAAAAAAACATACCCAACGACATTGATTCTATTCGAAACTTCATTTTCAGTATCATAGATGTATAGCTGAGAGAATACTGGATTTTGTCTATGTGATGGTAAAAGATTTCCCAAAGCATGGTAGTTCTCACCACTTATACCATAGATGAAAGGAGCATTACCATGATTTATAGACTTATCAATTTTTCCACCCATGGAAGTAAATGCAAACATAGAGTTGAACCGTCTTATGTTCTTTAAAAAGAATTTGCTTTTAGAATCAACACCATTAAAATACTCTTTATAACTGTCCGGTGCCTCCTTAAAAGGAGGAAGCAAAACTTTTCCATAACCACAACATAGAGAGAAATTTTTGTTTACCACCACTTCTTTTATGCCCTCTTGTAGATTCACAACTCCACAATCTTGCATTGCAATCCTCACAAGTCACATTTTCATCTTATTTGGTGGTGAAGGCACATGGGCAACACAAGTACATACTCTGGTTGTTAAGTTGTCAAGGTCGCACGTGCCAACACATGACCACACAACACATTGCAACGTTCGCCGTCGACAACCCCACTACTCGAATTATAGGTATAATATTACTAAATGTGAGTATAATATTACTAAATGTAAGTATAAAACTTGGATATCGAATTACCTTGATCAAACTCGAATGCTTGATAACAGAGAGAATAACAATGGTGGATTTATTGTGTTTAGAGCTATTTGTCTTAATAATAATCATAATGGCATATTTGCTTATATAGTGATCAACCAAAATAAATAAACTTAATACATTTGTACTATTGTGTATCTTCGTAACAATAAATAAATACATTAATTATTGAATATTACGATATATATTGAATCGGAATCTTCAATTTACCGAATAATATTAAACATAATTAGGTAAATTGAAAATCACGTATTAATATTAAAAGCATTATATATAGACCGAAAAAAAAAAAACAAAATACATTAATGATTCTTGTAACTTGCCATTTTTTCATCGCCATTTTTAAAAAGGAATTGTCTCCGGGGCTATTGAAAATCACATAATTAGGTATGTCTCTTTAATTTTTTGAAAAGGAATTGTCGAAGAGAACCTCAATCGGAATAAATACATTAATGATTCTTGTAACTCATTTTAATAGCCGAGATATATGCCAAGATAAATCAGGAAGCTTTGACCAAGATTTAATAGCCTTTGAATGAGTTTGAATCTGTAATCAATTGTAATTATATTTACCATTCTTAGAGATAAGCTTTGTAATTATATATAGGCATGTCTATCAATGATAATAATCAAGGGATTGCATTATTTCAAACTCATTCAAAGGCTATTAAATCTTGGTCAAAGCTTCCAAGATTTATCTTGGCATATATCTCGGCTATTACATTTAAGTATTAAAATGCTTCGATGATACAGACTTTAATTTTGCAAATGGTTCAAAAGTTTCCATTATCGTCAAGACATCCGATTCAATAATAATAATTATAATGGCATAATCAATGGTAATTGAAGGCATGATCAATGTCAACTATAATTAGTCAATATTAATAATTAGTAATAATAATTATAATGGCATAATCAATGGTAATTGAAGGCATGAGTCAATGTCAACTATAATTAGTCAATATTAATAATTAGTAATAATAATTATAATGGCATAATCAATGGTAATTGAAGGCATTAGTCAATGTCAACTATAATTAGTCAGTATTAATAATTAGTAATAATAATTATAATGGCATAATCAATGGTAATTAAATGCATGAGTCAATGTCAACTATATTTAGTCAATATTAATAATTAGTAATAATAATAATTATAATGGCATAATCAATGGTAATTGAATGCATGAGCCAATGTCAACTATAATTAGTCAATATTAATAATAATAATTAGTAATAATAATTATAATGGCATAGTCAACGGTAATTGAAGGCATGAATAAATGTCAACTATAATTAGTCAATATTAATAATTAATAATAATATTTATAATGGCATAATCAATGGTAATTGAAGGCATGAGCCAATGTCAACTATAATTAGTCAATATTAATAATTAATAATAATTATAATGGCATAATCAATGGTAATTGAAGGCATGAGTCAATGTCAACTATAATTAGTCAATATTAATAATTAGTAATAATAATTATAATGACATAATAAATGGTAATTGAAGGCATGATTCAATCTCATTAAATTATTTTACAAAAGTTATAGTTTTCATTGTGTAACAAATATACAATTAGTCAATATTCATAAAACTTTAAGGCTGGTCACTGAATCCTGGCATACACTTCTGTTGAACATCTGGGTGAACATTCATCTTCCGAGAGTGGATCTAAAAGTGGCATTTTACAAAAAAAAAATGTAGAGGTAAACTTGTTACTAAATATGCGAAACAATAAACTGAATGTGCAAGAAATCAAGAAAGACCTGTCACCTGCATGATCCGGGCCCTTGCTTCTTCAGTGGGATGAGGGAACTCAATTTTACGATCCAAACGATCAGAACACATCAGTGCCGGGTCTAAAATATCTGCCCGATTCGTTGCTGCTATAACCTGCAAAACACAAGGACACAAGACGAATGCATGATGTTCAATATGAGCATTCTGATTTCTTGCAAAGATAGTGACAATGTATCAAAATGAGCCACCGGGTTCAGGTTTTAAAATCCTAAACTTTATGTATAGGTCGGGTCAGATAGGCTCACCAACTTATATTTTTATGATATATTTCAATAACACTATATTAGTTTGAACAAAAATGAGTTCGCAGATTTAACATTCACATCAACAGTTCCCTTTTACATCATCTTTTATTTTCATTATTTCACCAATTAGAAATAAAATAAAACCCAAATTGATGAAAATTGCCACCACATTGAAGATCTCTCTGCTTCCTCTTGCATAAATATCCGAGTTTACATCACCAGAAAGATCCAAGACCCCTCTCCAAGCACAGTACCCTGAGTACCTACAAATGATTCTCAACATTAGATTAACAAATCGACTAATATAATAAAACAAAATAAACACATATTAAAGGTTCTTCAAACCTTAATTTAAGGTCAGGGAGGAAAACTTGTCGAATCGAAGACAAACAACCGTTTATAAAGGAAGATTAAAGAATGAATAAAAAAATTATCATGTGTGAACAGAATCAAGAATGCATAAATCACTCAATTGATTCGGCCAGTACACACTAACCATTTATATATCGAACATAATCAATAATGCAATAATGCAAAAAAATTATGGATGTGCGATGGTATGTTTCAATAGAATACATGACCTAGAATCAAGAATGCAAAAGAAGAAGAAGGATGAATGTTGGTTGGAAGATTTGTTAGAGAGTATGATGGAAGAATGTAGTGTAGATTTATGTTTAGAAAAGAGTATTTATAGTGAGTTAGTTGGAGCTCCATATACAATATGGATACCTCAAACCCTCTCTAAGGGCTTCATTCAACCCTAGATGACCTCAATTATTATATAGATAATTATTATTATTATTTTTTAAAGTTTATAATCCCCCCTTCCCTTCCTTCTTACTTCTAATGGCAGACCCACCCCCACCCTTTTCTCTCTCTAAACCACCATCCTTAACCATCCACCACCCTCCACCACCACCTACTAACAGATCTAAACTAAACCCATCACCAAACTTCATCTCCACAACCTTCACCAGCCACCACCCCCATTATCACTAAACGTAAGCGGTCCAACAACCACATCCTTCTCCGCCGCCATAACATTCAGCGACGACCTATTACACCCCAAAATACACGACACGTCATCCAAACCCGCATCCCACTGCGTCTGATCCTGAAACAGCTTCACGTCGATTGGTGGTGGTAGTTAGGTTTAATATGTGGTCAATTGGTGGTCGATTGGTCGCTGGAGCCGCCGATCATCATGGACCTGCTAACGTTGACTTCTGGAAGGATCCAATGAGTCCGTCTAAGTGGAAGGAATAACATTTTGTCATCATCTCATTAACTAGCTGGGGATTGCTTATCTTTGGTGGATACAAAGCTTTTTCAGGAGGCAAGAAGAAAGATGAGAAATTGGTAGAAGCCGTGAATTGAGAGGTTGAAGTTTGCTCTAGAAGCCTTTTTGCTAATAAATTCTGTGTGTCAATGTAAGATTTTCTGGAATTCAGCTTTGGTTTGGTTAAAAAAAAAAGAAAGATATGGTTTAGAGAAAGAAAGAGATAGAGAGAGAAGGGGGGGGGGGGAGGGGGGGAGGGGGGGGAGTTTGGGATTTATAAGTTGTAAGTTTATTGTCAAAAATGCCCTTTAAGTTTTGGTTTTTATATTTTGGCCACATAGAAGATTTGGTTTTTACACCTAAGCAATGCCACGTCAGCTTCTGTTAGCCACGTAGGATAAAAACTAACGTCGTTAAGTCTGTGGGTGATTAAAGAAAATAAGTTGAAAGTTGGGAGTATTATTGGCCAAAGTGAAAGTTGGAAGTGATATCCGTCAATAGGCTATAGTTGGGAGTATTAAAATCCATTTCCCCCTTTTTTAAAAACTCTTTTTTTAAAAAGTCATAACTTAATAAGTCCTTCTAACCAAAAATCTTTTTAGAGTTAAATAAGTTTATCCAAACATACCCTAAAGGACCTAGTGCAACAAAGATACATGACTCCTTGCCAAACAATTATCTTTTAGATGTAATTGTGCAATATTATTGTTAGAAACGTAATGGTTAGGATCAAATACACAGTGAAAGAAAAATACGAAGTCGTATGAATGCTATCAAATAGACTCCGATTGAACCCATTCAAGTGGCACCGGAACCGTCTCATCGAACCCTACGATCTTACTACTTTTAACATTCTATAATACCTAGATAAGCAACTTGAAAGACAAATTACATGCTACTGCTTTAACATTCTACAACACCTAGAGTAGCGACTAGCAAGTTGATAAAAGGATCAAATAAAGCTAACAAAAGTATACAAAACAGCAAAGATAAAAACCATGATTGTATTCCCTCTCCAGAAGAAATGGACAAGGAATGGAAAGCCGAGGGAAAATAACACAGAGTCGTAGAGACTAGCTTGCAAGAGTTTCATTGTTCGTAACTTTTTCCACTTACATTTTGCGGGGTCCACGTATGCTTGTTGGTAAACTAAGGTTAAATAAAACGTCACAACAATGAAGTAAAACATAAGAAATGAGGATATGTAGACGTTGGTATGATACCCATTCTTCACATGGTGGTTATGATTATAGATCAATAGTATCACAAGTGTTCCCAAAGCAACCAATACATATTCCATCTTCTCATTATACTGCTTTAGAAAACCTAGAAGATTGAAAATGTTTAATAAGTTTTCCAAAATTAAAATTAATTCAGTAAAATAAAAAAAAGGTACAAATAAAGTGCCGCACGAGTCTTTTCATTCTAGATCTTGTTCATTGAATAAAAGTCACAAACTTCCCTTTGGTAAAAAAATTTTATTGCCACAAAACCCCTACAACTTGTTTACTCGGGTGTATGGAGTCCCGTTCAAACATCCATTGATGGCTACAAATATAATGTTATCTTTGTTGACTATTTTTCCAAATATATATGGTTATACCCAATGAAACGCAAATCCGATTTTCTACTCTCTTTCCCCAATTTAAAACATTAGTGGAAATTGGGCCAACACAACCCAATCTCTCAACCAACACAACCCACTCCCATCTTTGAACCTTCCCCATCCTCAACACCACCATCCGTACCATCCACCCCAAATCACTCTTCCTCGAATACCCTTCCCACACCTTCTAACACCGATGAACCCACTGCTTCCCCACAAATCGTCTGACGGCAAAAACCCAATCCCAAATAATTTAACTCAAACATTATCAACTCCACCACTAGACACCCTATCCCATCCACCTTAGAACCTTCTACCCACACTCAAGCAATGAAAGACCCTGCTTGGCAACAAGCTATGGATAATGAATATAATGCCTTGCTTGAAAACCAAACTTGGGAACTTATATCACACACCACTCAAACACCGATTGATTGCAAATGGGTATTCCGAACAAAAAAACCCGACGGTACCCTTGACAAATACAAGGCACGTCTCGTCGCCAAAGGCTTACACCAACAATACAGTAGGGACTACTTTGATACTTTTAGCCCCGGCACTAAACCAGTTACTATCCACACTGTCCTTTTCATTGCTCTTTCACGTTGATGGACTCTACGTCAACTCGACGTAAACAACGTCTTCCTTCATGACACACTTCATGAAGATGTGTATATGTTCCAACCACCCGGGTTCACTAATTCCGAGTATCCATCTCACATTTGCAAACTAAAAAAAAATCTCTATATGGCCTCAAACAAGCCCATCGTGCTTGGTATAATGAACTTAAAACCTTTCTTCTCACATTTGGATTTAAAAAATCCTTATCTGATCCATCACTATTCATCTACAACAAACATGGAATCATCTGCTACTTCCTTGTTTATGTAGATGATATTGTCCTTACGGGTAGTCAAGATGCCTTTGTCACCTCATTCGTCCAAGCTGTAGGTGACAAATTCTCCATCAAAGACCTTGGTCCGCTTTACCATTTCCTAGGCATTGAAGTCATTCAAACGCCTCAAGGACTATTTCTTTCCCAAAATCGGCACATCCATGACATCTTAACCAAATATAAAATGGATGGCCCAAAAGAGGTCCTAACACCTCTAAGCGTATATGACCCTCTCATTCCTCATGATTCTTCTCCATCTGTTGACTCCACTCCATATCGACAACTTGTTGGCACCCTTCAATACCTTGCTTTTACTCGAACCGATATCTCCATTGCCATAAACAAACTCTCTCAATCCATGCACAACCCGAAACGGTCACACTGGCAAGCTCTCAAACGGGTCCTCTGATATTTAAAAGGAACATTGCACCATGGGTTTTTTTTTAAACAAACAATCCTCACTTGATTTACAAGCATTCTCAGATTCTGACTGGGATGAATAAATGACAGTGGAAGATTAACACCAACGTATCTCTTATACCTTGGCTCCAATATCACCTCCTGGCGCTCCTCAAGGCAGAAAACGGTTTCCCGTTCGTCCACTGAAGTAGAATACAAAGCCCTTGCTAATGTAGTCGCCGAACTATCATGGATAAAAAACCTTCTCCGTGAACTTGGTGTTCTGGTCACATGCACTCCATCTCTATTTTGTAACAACACCGGTGCCACCTACCTATGTGCCAATCCTGTCTACCACTCATGCATGAAACACGTGGCTCTAGACTATCATTTTGTTCGTGAGCAAGTAAATGCTGGAACATTACTAGTACTTCACATCAGCTCCAAGGATCAATTTGTCGATGTCCTCACCAAGCCTCTACCACGATCGCCATTTTTGTCACTACGGTCCAAGATTGGCGTATCCAATGGATCCTCCATCTTGCGGGGGCTTATCAGCAAGACTTAAGCCTTCTCATTCATTATGAATAATTGTATTTAATTTGTATTGATTCTAGTGATTGTATCATTCCTTGATCTTAGCCTTAACATTGGCAATTGTACATGTATTTATACCCTTGTGAATAATGAAGAAATCATCAAGCTTTCACAGCAAAATTCCTATATTGTTATCATTTCTATACTAGGAACTTGAAAGTGTGTCGCTTCTTCGGATCCGGTCCTTGACCCCCCCCCCCCCCTCTCAAGGTTCAGCCCACATTTCCTAATAACCATACTCTGAGTGAGAGTAGAACCCGTAACCACCCCTGTCAAAAACTCCATGAAATGGGTAAACCTTACAACCTCTCTTGTAAACCATTTCCTAAAGGCGATTACTAGGATAATTGTATTTAATTTGTATTGATTCTAGTGATTGTATCATTCCTTGATCTTAGCCTTACCATTGGCAATTGTACATGTATTTATACCCTTGTGAATAATGAAGAAATCATCAAGCTTTCACAGCAAAATTCCTATATTGTTATCATTTCTATACTAGGAACTTGAAAGTGTGTCGCTTCTTCGGATCCGGTCCTTGACCCCCCCCCCCCCCTCTCAAGGTTCAGCCCACATTTCCTAATAACCATACTCTGAGTGGGAGTAGAACCCGTAACCACCCCTGTCAAAAACTCCATGAAATGGGTAAAACTTACAACCTCTCTTGTAAACCATTTCCTAAAGGCGATTACTAGGATAAATTCAAAATAGGAACTAACTCAGAACGTTGGCAAGTAAAACTAAGGTACAAAGCATCTGGCCCATTAAAAAAAAAAAAAAAAAAAACTCAACAATTTCCAACCCAACCACGTAATTCTTTGTTTTCCCGCCTGTGCAAATAGGTTTTACTTCAGTCTGGTGCTTTTGAACCCGAGGTTTGTTTAGGGTTTTGTTCTATAATCCCTCTCTCTTCATCTTCATCATCAGGTTAGTTTATATTTGGATTAATTAAATCTGTCATGTGAATGTAATCATTTCACGTGACGTGACAATTAGTAGAACCATCATATTCATATTTACGACGTTTTTGAACATGACTATATCATATCAGTTTCAGTTTTTATGCTTTCACTTATGAGATAATTAGTTCTTGTGTTACTTTTTATTCATTACATGGAAACATACCCACTTTATTTATTTATTTATTTGGTGTTGTGGGTTCTATGACTCTAAGGCCCGATTCACGTTTTTGTTATTGAAGGAACACTAATCTTTCTGCAATCAATGACGGACATAAGTGGTTATGGATCCATCGATTTCGCCGACCCTGTGGCCGTGGTGAGGAAGCTGAACTGCATTATCCATGAAAACGACCTGGATGAGATCTGCAAGCTGTATGAGGCGCTATGCGAGAGTAGTATGTTGTCTTTGCCTTGTGGTGAGGACTTTGACCAGTGCGTGGGCACCCTCCATCTCTGCTGCTCGCTGTACCGAGAGATATACTACCGTCGCCTCTTTGCTACATCATCTCCAACTTTTATTCAGATGCTTGATTCTTGGTTTAACTACTGCTATATCTTTGAGGCACTCTCTTTTTCTCTTTCACTTTTTCATAATTCCATTATTTTATTTGTACAAGTTCAATTGGATTTAATTTAAGAAAGATGATTGGTTTGTTTGTTTGTTTGTTTTGGTCTTGAGTAGAATTATTATTAAGTGTTTGTTTGTTGGTAATTTAGTTTTAGGTTTTAGATTGAGTTTATTGCATCTTTGAAACATTTTATGCTCTTTTAGATTCTGTCTCTACTGTTGGATATGCTGTTTCCTTGCCAGTGGTTGCGGGACTTGGTAGATGAGTTTGTGAATCAATTTCAGTCCTTCTCCCAGTATCGGGCCTTAGAAACCAAAACTGAGGAGGATATCGCTCTACTAAGACTACATTTCGAGGTTATGCATTAATTCCGTTATGTTCCAGGCAAGTAAATAGTATACGTATGATGATAATGTTTTTTCTTTTGGCAGGCTTGGAGTGTGCATCAAGTTCTCCACCTATTGCAAGGATTGATAAAAGGTTCTTCGATAATTCAGTTTCTAAATCAGGCAAAAGATGGGGGCCTTCAACTGTTGAAACCACCAGCAGAAGATGCTGTTGATGCTCATGGATGTACTCCGAGGAGTAATGCGCAGAAGGTCTTGGGCTACTTCAGCATGGTTGGTTTGTTAAGAGTCCATTGTTTATTGGGAAATTATCAAGCTGGACTCGACTGCTTGCTTCCTATTGACATAAGTCAGCAAGGATTTTACACCAGTCTTATTACCATTCACATCATAACCATCTATCATTATGCCTTTGCTAATCTTATGTTGGGCCGGTATCTTCTTGGCTTTGATTTATTTATTACATTTAAACAAAAAGCATAATATTATGGCTTTGCTAATCTTATGTTCTTCTTCGCTTTTATTTATTTATTACATTTAAACAGAAAGCATAATCAATGCATTGGTGATTGACTATATATGTAGGTATGCAAAAGCCATACAAGAATTCAACCGCACTCTTTTCGAGATTAAGCAGCCTCAACAGAATGCCATACAAGAATTCAACCGCACTCTTTTCGAGACTAAGCAGATCAACAGAATGAGCAATCTGCCTCTCACTTTGTCCTTCTCAACACAAACATATCTATGAAAATGTCGAATCTCAACTAATGGAAAAATATGGTGCAAAAATGTCGAGAATGCAAAGATACGATGATGATGTTGACCTTTATCGGGAGCTTTTGTCATATGCATGGCCCACATTTAGCACACCCTTTGCACCAAGCTCTGGTGACCCACGTGAAGTTTACGACAAGGTACAAATCTTTTGCTCAAATTAATTGCTGGCAAGTGGCACTACTGTACTTTGTTGGTTGTGTGAGTTTTTTTATATGTATTGTTCAGGAAGAACTTGCCCATTATGATGATGAGCTTTTAGCAATTGCATATCCTGAATTTTTCGGACCCAATGCCTCCAGCTATGTCGAGTCATATGCCAATCACAACGAGGTATGAATCTTTTGCTCAAATGAATTTGCATTTTAGTGTTGGCTTTATTATATATTGGTTAGGAGTCAATCTGTTCGGTCCATTTGACGAGTTACACGTCTTGGCATCTCTCATGTAATGATTGTTGGGAGAAGTTGCCAATCTGTCTTTTAAGTTACATCGTGATTACTTTTTGCGTCAACTTGTTAAGGTAACATCTCTGAATTACTCCTCAGCTCAATGACGGGTTTTTTTTTTCCTCCTTGCAGCAACTTGATTCAGTGATTGCCAGTCTGTTAGATTTATATATCTGAAATAATTTTTGTTTTTGAATGTATTGGGTCTAATGTTAGGCTTGCATTATGATGATGTAGGGTACTCAATTGGGCCAAGCCCAATAGCCCAAAATCATTAAATATAATATTGTGTCAAGCCCAAGCCCAACAAGAAAGCCCATTAGGGTTTAACCCATCCCCCTCTATAAATAGAGGGGCAAACCACACAAACAACTCAGATTGGTCTGAGTACAAGACCTCTCTCACTCTCTCTCTCTCTCCCTAAAACTCTCTCTAGAGTTATTCTCTCTAATAAGACTTTCAGCAGCTGCAGGCTGAAGCCTTCGAGCTGCTGATATGCATTCTTAACAATCTACAACCATGATGATTCCACAACCGTATTGGCTCCAACAGCCACCCCATATGGAATCACGCTCTGTTACTCGCAGGTCTCAGCCTTCATCAGGCTTACGTGGATGGTCCTTAGTTGTAACTTGGGATCAAGAGTTCCTCTCTTCAAGATCATACTCTTATGTTTTATCTTTTCTTAAGTTAACCAATAATAACAACATTCTGACTTTGGGTTGATCCCAAATCAGAATCATAACAACTAAAATATCAAATCTCTTGAACCTCCCATCTACGTTTACAATGTAGAGGGACACCACGACCTGCGTTTGGTGAACCGAAACCCTTTAACCCTTTTACCCCTTCTGACGAGTTCTTCCATGCTGCTGGTCCAACCCTTTAAGCAGCAGACGAGGTCGGAGGCTTGACGACCTTGGAACGTTCAGACCCTCTCCGGACACATATTTGTTGTAGCAACACATTATGAAGTGGATTGGATGGATTTTATTGTGTTTGAAGTTACAACCAACTCCAATGAATATATTTCATATATTGAGAGCTAAGATCTCTCATCATCCCTTTGCCCTCTAATATTACTTTTACAAATGCTCTATTTCCATTTGATTTGATTTGATTTTCCAAAACTATGATATTAATATTGATTTTGTTGTCACACTAAAAAGTTAATAAAATGAAAAAAAAGCACACCACAGACAAAAAATAGTGTACTAAAAATGTCATCGTTTTGACGTGTTGCACATCATGGCATCTCTCACGTAATGATTGTTGAAAAGACTCGCCGATCTGTCTTTTAAGTTATATGGTGATTACTTTTTGCGTCAAATTGTTAAGGTAACATTTCTTCATTACTCTGCTCAATGACTTTGTTTTGTTTTGTTGCAGCTTGAAGTAGTGATTGCCAATATGTTAAAATTTAAACTTAAATAATCTTTGTTTCTGGATGTTTTTGGTCTAATGTTAGGCTCTGTTTGGAGAACGTTATGCACTGGATTGGATGGTTTTTTGGTCTAAATTAGAAACTAAAAGTTAACAATGTGCACAGACTACTCAGAAACTATCGTATTTGCAAGAGCCATAACCCACGAGTGCTGCACATACCATTCTTTGACTTCAACAGATTAGTCAAATGCGAATAGTTAATAAATCAGATACAAAATGTTTTTTTTAACGGCCAACAAACTTTTGTGCCCGACTATTCAGGGGAGTCCCCACACTATGGACAGACCCCCATGACCAACCCAATGGAAGGCCCATACGTACATCGGGCGGCTGGCGTAGTCATGCCCACCCATGCAGTTCCCAAAACTGGGAAAACCCAACCCCTCACCCGCCCGTAGGCACGACGGTAAAGGATTGGTAAAACCCATGCGTGATTAGGACTCGAACTCGTAACCATAGACCAGGAGTCATCCATCATTTCTCATTATGCCCCTCGTAGGAATCGAACCCGGGACACCCAAGGGGGATCCCTGGTCCATTCACCAACTGAGCTAGCCGTGAAGGACGATACAAAATGTAATTAAGCTGCACCATTCCTTAGTTTGGCAAAAGTTTTAATTTTAATTAAGCTTCACCGTTTCTTAGTTTGCCAACAATAAGTAGCTGATTTGGGCTGCTACTACTACTGTAATATATGAACTTGAAAATATTATATAAACCTTAACAATAATAAAATAATTTAATCGTCATACCAATTTCAATAAGACTTCAAAAGTTTTTAAAACCATAACTGTAGGATCGTTTCTTGTCAAACAAGAAAAGACTAACTTGGTTTTATATCCGAATTAAAAGCGAAAACAAAGATAATATAAATCTTCAAAAAAAACATGCATACGAGTTTTTAGTTAATGTCCAGATTGATCGTTTTATACATTTTATTAAAAGTTCCAACTACTCTGTCAAACACCAGAATATATTTAAAAAGTTACAGCTATCAGTTACAGCCACCAACTAGTTTTGCCAAACATACCCTATGTTTCTTCAACCGTTCCAGCTTTATCCGTCATATTATGTTTCATACTCACGTGCCATTAGAGCTTGCGGTTTGCTTGATGATTCAAGCATTGAGGTTGATGGTTCATTCCGTGAAACTTGAAGACAGGCGGTGTTCAAGCCTCTCACATCGTGAGGTCAATGGTTCACCCAATCACAACCGAACACTCACCTTCCGTTTTTTCTCAAGGGAAATTTCATGCCACCTACTCACGCCGTAAGACTTAGGAAGGAATGTGTCACGCTCTGAGCCTGTTGTGAGGATCACGTTAGCACTTCACACAAACTGTTTTTTCCCTCACGTGAGGGCAATGGCACAGCTTCCTTGGGGCGGCAAACCCCCTCCCCCCCCCCCCCTCACACACACACACGAATTTTCGCTCAGAAGTTTTGATTATATAGCATTCATATATTTTTTTTGATATATATGGTTTCGACCCTCGTTTTTTTAATAAAAAAAATTAGTTATGTACTTCTAACCCCCGGTCTGGATTTTCAAGCTTCATCATTGTGTGAGGGGCGCATGACATGACACCACTTAACTATGAAATTGGATGGGGCTAAGTCTAAAGGACATAGGGTGTGCAAACTAGTAAACAATAGAACATTTAGGGTCTGTTTGGTTAATTAAGTGCTGAATCATTAAGAGGTCTGAATGGTTAAGTGCTGAATCATTAAGTTGGACCTCTTAATGGTTAGTAATCTTGTCCCATATTGGTATGAGAGCCTCATTAAGGTTCAGCCTACTTCAGTGCTTAATGATTCAACAACATCTCAAATCTTAATGATTCAGCCTTAACCATTCCATTCAGAAGCTGAAACAAACGCACTGAATACTGAATCATTCAGCGCTGAATGGTTCAGAGCCTCATTAAGAGGCTTACCAAACAGCCCCTTAGTGTAGTTAGTGTTAAAATGTGGTATAAACATTGTAATCTTAATATTTAGATTTTATAAATAAAAGAATATTTAAGTTATAAATAAATATTTTATTTTATAAATGTTTGAATATCTTGCATAAGTAATGTTGCAGGTGGGCTAGTTGGATTGTGGGCTAAAAGAAGTGTAAAGACTGATCGAGAGAAGCCCAAAGGAAAGAAGAGTCCAAGGTTGATAAGAGTCCAGTCCAAGAGTTAGGCCCAGCTGCTGGTTTGGTCACGATGCTGATGTAGCGATCCGGATTTAAGTCATCAAGGGTGGAGATCATGCTCTTGTGTGTTTTCTCTATTTGATCCAACGGAAGGCTGGTTCGGGTGTGTTTTCTCTCGAACCAGATATTTGCACTATATAAACACTCTGTCGTTATTGTTTACGAGTTTTAGCTGAGTCTTTATTTTGATCTGTCTTTGTCTCTCTCAAGTCATCTATCTTAACTAGGGTTTGTGAGGTCATTCATCAGATTCATCTCGAATCTGTATGTTATCTTTCCAATTACAAGCTAGATATGTTGTTTGTAGATAGATGATCAACGTCCTCGTCCAGGCACTGGCAGCGATCACACAAAGGATTCAGGGCAAAGTTTCCTCTCTTAATAAGCTTCGTTTTAGCCGCAACCTTACCAAGAAGCACCCGCCACAACAAATAATTAGTTTTCGGAAGCGTCCAGGAATTCCATTTGAAAACGAATCTGTCCAGGTCTGAACAGCATGATTCGTGCCACTGCAATCTGAAATGCTTAGCTGAAAAGCCCACCCCGAAAGGGTTGTTCCAGGTCCATTTGTCAGGACCCAAGCCACCCGAAAACCCACAAAAGACGTGCAGAAGCTGAATAATCTCAGCAGATTGACTCTGCAGCAGACTATTAACCGACCAAGGAAGCTTCCAGCCGACAGAATTGTCGACCCTGTTCATATGATCAGCCACCGAACCGTCTTTATTAGCAGCCATATCGTATAACATAGGGAAGCGATCTTTCAGAGGAGTGTCGGAGATCCACGAGTCCTTCCAGAATTTGGTGCATTTACCATCCCCAACAGTAACCTTCAAATTGTCATGGATAGGAAGACCCACCTTAGCAAGGGCATCAACCACCGAACCAATATCTTTCCAAGTGTCGGGAATGGATTTTTTCACAGGAATTAAGAGATTTTGTAACCGAGTTTTGTGAATGGAGGTAACAACTTGGACCCAAAGTTGATTGGGGTCGTTTTTAAACCGCCACCACCACTTGGTAATCATCGCCAAATTAAAATCATGAACACCACCAAGCCCGAAACCACCCAACTTCTTCGGTCTAACCATTTTCTCCCACTTGATCCACCGAATCTTAATACCATTCACCGACTTGCCCCACACGAAATCGCATCTAATCCTTTCAATACGCTTGATAACACAAGCCGGGGTTGTAAAGAGCGAAAGAAGATAGGAAGGAACCGCGCCAAGTACAGCCTTAGCCAAGGTAAGGCGACCTGCAAAGGAGAGAAATTTAGCTTTCCAAGGCGAGAGTTTGCTACAAAGTTTAGCAATAATCGGCTCCCAATTCTTCGCGAGTTTCATATTAGCGCCTATGGGGATACCCAAATAGGAGAACGGGAAGGCGCCGACTTCACATGAAAGTTTACTCGCAAAAGCCGATATATCTGAATCATCCACATTCACGCCAAAAAGCTTGCACGTTTTGTGGTTAACCTTTAGGCCCGAGATGAGATAAGACATCTCAAAAACCGAGCTAGAGTAATCACATTTTGCTCCGACCATTCTCCCAAAAAATCACATCATCCGCATAGCAAAGATGGGAAATCTTCGGACCGTTATTAGGGAGTTGAACACCGTGAAACAAACCCAGGTTGACAGCTTGATTCATGAGCATATTAAGAACTTCCATGGCGATAATAAACAGGAACGGGGATAACGGGTCACCTTGTCTAAGCCCACGTTTAAAAGAGAACTCATTGGTTGGCGATCCATTGATTAAAATCGCTCCTTTACTCGAGCATAAGCAGCCCCGGATCCAATCTATCCATTTCGAGGGAAACTTCATGAATTCCAAGGTCTTGAGGAGGAATTTCCAGTTGATCGAATCGTATGCACGCTGAAAGTCCACCTTAAACATCAACATCTTGACCTTAGCCTTCTTCGCCCAAGACACTACTTCACCGAGAATTAACGGGTTGTCAGTGATGTTCCTTTCTCCTACAAATGCCGATTGAATCGTACAAATTAAAGAACTGATCACCAATTTCAACTGGTTTGCGAGGACCTTGGAGAAATTAATGAATTATCTGAACATTTTGTGTTTTTTTTTTCCTTTATGAACAAAACCCCACAAAAAAATAGTCATTTTTTTTCTCTGTTTTTATATAGCACTATGGTACTCGTTGGAAAGATAATAAAACGCTCGTTAATTTGGTGTATTTTTTTCTTTAAAAAATCTTGTATATAAAAGATATTAACGTTTAAAAATTATGGGAGTAAACATGAGAGAGAGAAATCCAATTTTGCTTAATTTTTTTTCTAAAATCACTTAATGCCACATTGGATGACATTTTTATCTTTAATTTTATATCATTAATGACATGTCATTGCCACATGGCACACTTAAAGGGATGATGCCCTTTTAAATGTCATGTGGGATTTATTGCTTTCAATTGTTAGACTATGTGTTGTGGCTAGAGGTGAGCCACAACTTAATCCAATTATATTGTGCCAAGTAGGCGCCCACGTGTCACTAGCTCGCGATCACAAACTGCTCACTTGATCCCGTTGTGGCTCAAGGTGAGTGATAACTTTATCCAATTTTTTAACATTAATTAAAAATATAAAAAACGTATTATTGCATAAAATTAAAAACAATAAAATAAATATTATTTAGAAAAATAGGTAAATAAAAAAAATACACTAAAAAGAAAAAGTAAAAAAAATAAGTTTTATTATATCTAAATATATGTCATGTCACTTTGACTAAAAAAATATAAAAAAAAAAAAAAATCTGCACTCCATCTTTCAACTCCTTCTTCAACACCAACACCAACACCAACACCAACTTCACTTTCAACTCTATCTTCTTCAATTTGCAGGTCCATCTTTAACAAAAAAAAACCCCACAATACATACAAACAACCTGATTTCACCTCGCTAGCTCGCGCGATCTGGGTCGCCTCCACTCGCTCACGCAATCATTCACGTGTAGGTGTTGTGGTGCCGGCGATCCATGTGGCTGGCAAGCTCGTTCGCGCACCGCAACAGACAATCTTATAATAGATAGATGTTAGAAGAAGAAATACGTTTATTTCTTGACACTATTTATTCCTTCATTAACATGGGGAGTAACTAAAAACCAATATACTTTTTGTATTTTCTCATAAAATTCCTTGTACAATTATTTGTACGTAAAAAAACAACATTTTCACGAAAATCCCACAACAATTTTTTAAACTTTAAAGTTCCATCACATGTTAAAATTGAACAAATTGTGAAAAAAAAATAAAAGTAAACTGCAATTATTTGTGTCCAAGCGATCTACTTCGATTGAGTCCCGGCCTAGGCTCCAAATTTCATTGTCTGAGTCTTTGGGGTTCCATTTTCTCTCTCTTTGCATCCCTGTTTTAGAAGCCCATTATGCCCTTTAGGTTTTGCAATTTGAGGCCTGGCGCACTTTAACCTTTCACCCTACAACTTCATCTCCTTCTCCTCTCCGTTTCTCTAATTGATCTGGACGGAAATCCAGTGGATGGATCGACCTGTGATCTAAGAAATGAAGGAGGAATAAAGGAGTATGGATGAATATGAGCCATAAATATTTTTAGCAAATTATAATTACAGTTTTAAACATTTATCCACAACTTTTTACCCCAAGTGGTACAACCACTAACCAAGAAAACTAAGAAATACCGAGTCTTTGAATGTCATCTTTATTAAGCACCAATATGAATGACAATTTACACATTTATTAGAAAACTAGAATGCTATCCCACCCGTTGCGACGGAGTTATGGCGGTCGTTTATTGTTTTCTCATGTGTCATTTTAATATTTTACAATTGGCGGTTGTTTATTGTTTTGTCGTGTGATCTTTTATGCTACTGTGATCATCATAAAATAAGTATAACACTTTTGGAAAGCACTAAATTTAATGACTCAAATTGTAAATTATATAAAAAAACGTTTTATCTATCTCTCACAAATTTATGATATAAAACAATAGGTCTAAAAGAGTTGTTGATCAGATGGCCAAAGTTATACGCTAAAGATCGTTTTAAAACGCTGCTGTTTCTGACCATATTATGCAGGTGGGAGACAAGTATGTGAAATCTGAATCATGCTTGTTTAAAACTGAGACAGCCGAAGACATCTCTGAGGCGCAAGATGTTGCAGAGCTTTTGTCCTAGATTCGTCCCTCTGCTCAAGTAGATAAGTGGATTTGGGAGCCTAGCAGAGACGAGATCTTCTCTGTAGCTGAGGTTAAGAAGTGGTTAAGGAAGGGGAGTTCTACTTCGTCAGTTTATTACATGAAGTGGGAATCATGGGTTCCATTGAAAATAAACGTTTTCATTTGGAGAATGGAATTTCATCGTCTTCTGACGAGGTTAGCTTTGTGGAATAGGAAGGTGAATATCCCAGATTTGGTATGTCCTCTATGCGAAGCTGTCAATGAATCAGTTACTCACCTAATGGTTAGTTGTGGATTTTCCTTTGGGGTGTGGAACAAGGTTTGGAGTTGGTGCAAGACGATCGGCTGGGGGGTGGATTCGATCACCAGTTTGGTCCAAATGCAATTTTTGTCGTCCAAGACTAAATGGGAAAGAAAGATATTGAGAGGAATTATGATGATTACTAGTTGGTCGATTTGGAAATAGCGTAATAACAAAGTTTTCAATAAATCGACGCCTCGTGTTGTGGAGATAGTTGCGAATGTGAAGGCTTTGTCATATTTTTGGTTTAAACATCGTACTAGATATAAGGACCTTGATTGCAATGAATGGGTTTAATACGCTTTGTGTATGATGTATAGTGATTGAGGCGGTCCTTGGTTTTTGGACTTTGCCGTTTTTTAATGAAGTTTACTTTAAAAAAAAAGTTGTTGATCCTTTAATGTCTATGTTCATAAATGACAACGTGACATTAAGAGCATCTTTGGCTGTTATTTTTTCACTTCTTTATGACTTATAACTTTTCCAAGAAGTTAATAAATTAAGATAATGTATTTAGCAAACCAAAAGTCCTAATTATTTTAATTTTTCATTTGTCTTTAATAAGTTATTTTGAAAAAAGTAAGAATTTGTGAATTATCAAAACCCCTTATGATTTATTAGGGAAAAGTAAGGATTTGTAACTTATCAAACTCCTTACCCGAATAAGCTAAGCCAAACACTTTTCACAAAATAACTTACTGACTTCCCCATCACATAAGCTGATCCAAAGACTTTTTTAATAACACATTTTTAAAAATTCATAAATTAATATGTCCTTTTAACCAAAAGTCATTTTAGAGTTAAATAAGTTTATCCAAACATACCCTAAAGCACCTACTGCAACCAAGATACGTGACTCCTTGCCAAACTATTGTATCTTTTAGATGTAATTGTGCAATATTATTGTTAGCATTTAAGTGTTAGGATTAAATACATAGTGAAAACAAAAAAATAGAAAGTCGTAGTAAGGGTATCAAACATACTCTGATTGAATTCATTCAAGCGGCATTGGAACCGTCTCATCGAACCCTATGATCTTGGTTTTTAGGGTTTCGCTTTTTTTTAGCTTGTAGTTTTTGGCATTTACGTTATATCATTGTATCTTTTATGTAACATTATGTCTTTTTCTTATTTTCATCATTGTGTCATTTATACGATTCATTATATTTTTTTCTTCAACTATGTATTATATTTTGTGACTCCTCGTGTCATATTTCGTGATATATTGCGTTTTTTGTATCCTTCTCATTCTTCTCATTTTTGTTACATTATGTAGGATAACTTGACCTAGCATTATAAATAGTGTAGCTATTAAAAAAATGTAGCAATTAATTTACTAAAGGAACATTGGCCTTTAAATTGCAATCCAAATCAATCAAACTTTTGCAAATTATAAACCATAATAGTACTTCTATTCATTAAAATATTAAAAAAAAAGTTCATTGTTCGAAATACATGTTACTACTTTTAACATTCTATAATACCTATAGAAGCAATTTGAAAGTCGAATTACATGCTACTACCTTAACATTCTACAACACCTAGAGAAGCAACTAGAAAGTTGATAAAAGGATCAAATAAAGGTAACAAAAGTATATATAACAACAAAGATAAAAACCTTGATTGTATTCCCTATCTAGAAGAAATGGACAAGGAATGAAAAGCCAAGAAAAAATAACACAGAGTCATAAAGACTAGCTTGTAAGAGTTTCATTATGCGTAACTTTTTACACTTATGTTTTGTGGGGTCGCTGTGTGCTTGTTGGTAAACTAAGGTTGAATAGAACGCCACAACAATGAAGTAAAACATAAGAAATGAGGTCAAGTCACTTTAACATTTTTAAATAGTTAACTTCCTCATCCCCTTTTTAACCCTAGTTGTTCCATTTTCACGCCATTTACCTCCCTCTGGTTTCTTCTTCTCCCTCTAACTCCACATTTCTCTGCAATTCTTGTTCTCCCCTGCTCTGATTATCTTCTTCCCGACTTTGATCGTGGACAACGAGGGATGGCGTGTGAGGAAAGACGGACATGAATTTGATTATGACTCAGAATATGGTCAGTATTTCTCTTTCATCTTTCTCTTAGTAACTCAAACTATTGTCACTAACCTCTGTTTCTATGGTTCTACAAGTTCAAGCAAAGAGAAGTTTTCGATTAAGCTTTATCATGTTGGTGAGTTTAGTGACCCTAAAGTAGTTATGATGTATCTAAACGCCAAGCTTAACTACATTGATCATGTGCACTATGATTGGTTTGCGTTGGTAACTTTGTATGACTTTTTGTTTGAACTATGATACTTAGAGAGTGATGAAGTTAGGTTTTTTTATCGGTAGCCATGACAAAGCCTAGATACCGATTAAAACCAATCTTATTTGATACACAAGTCTTAGAAGTACTGAAACTAGTTGAGACTGAGAAGCTAATTGAGGTATATGTTGAACATATTGACCCAGACTATGAAACTTTCACTACTACAAAATAGGCCTTTCTTGACATACTTTTCTTGACACACACCTCTTTCTTGACATTCAAAACTGTATGTCATAAAAAGAATGTCATAATTTTTAAAATCTGATAAATTAATGACACATATTTTTGTGTGTCAAGAATCTTGTGTCAAAAAATAAAAAATATGACAATAGTCAAACCTTGCGTGTCATAATTTTCTGTCCCCAAAATGAAATTTCCCTCCCACACTCCCTCACCAAATATCCAAATCCCAAACCCTTCTCCAAAAGATCTGCCAACTATTCTCCCAAAACCCTTCTTCTCCTAAATCACACTACCTCTCAAAACCCTTCTTCTCCTAAAATCCCACCGTCACTAACACACCATAGCACCCCATTTCCCATCGACTACATCCTTTATCCGACGGCATCCTCTCCACCCCACCTGGAACAATGTCTCCGGTCTAGAAGACCAGCAGAAACGACACCTACAAAAGCTCCACATCAAGCTTGAGGAAACCACCCCCATAGAAGACAAAGACACCAAAGCACAGGTTGCTTCGATCGTCAAGCTAGAAGAAGTCGCCGCTAGTACCGGTGAAGAAGACGAAGACACTATTCTTGATCTGTAATATATCTTGCCAGAGCTGTGTTTAGTTAGTTTTTTTTAGTTTAGTTCTCTTTATTTTAACTTCTATTTTAATTTAATATATTTTATGGTTTATGGGTTTTGATGTTTTAGTAAAGTGAAGTTGTGTCTGGTAATAGTTTATTGGATTTTATTTTTAAGGTTACGGTTTCGATTTGAACATGTTTTTTATATATGTTTTAGTAAAGTGAAGTTGTGTTGGTTTGATTTTATGTAATCTTTAAGGTTTCTGTTTTGATTTGTAACATGTTTTTTTTTTTTATGTTTTAGTAAAGTGAAGTTGTATCGGTTTTGATTTGAAGTTGTATTTTGATTAATATTATTTAATAAAGTAAAGTTGTATAGGTTTGATTCAATTTTTATGTAGTTTTTAAAGTTACGGTTTTGATTTGTAACATGTTTTTTTTATGATTTAGTAAAGTGAAATTGTATCGATGTTGTATTTCACTCCTAAAATTTGATTTCTAATTTGTGTATTTGTTGTTGGTTGCAGAGAATTGGCTGCATAGTCTATTTATAAAGAGAGGTGTATTGCAGTGGACAATGGTCAAAACTGGGCCAAGTATATGTTGATATTTGGCTCTCCAGATGATGAATACATCATCACTACTTTGCAATATACAGAGGAGGGTTTATTGACTGTAGATGAGAACAGGGAAGGCCATGATACGGCTTTTGGAGATGATATAACAGTTGAATGCATTGCTACTGAGTTCAAAAGAGAAACTTATGTGGTACGCTTCGTTTTCTTTAAGAGAAGTTCATGTGGAAAGACGTTAGTAATGTAAACGGATGCGTAACATGACTTGTGTTGTTGTGGTGTTACAGTTACAAGCGCATGGATCAGATGCAATGGTTGATGAAGATAATTGTGTGTTTTTCCTTCCGCATCGTCCAAGGAGTGAAATTTGTGGACTGTCTTTCTTTCTGTTCATGAAAGGAACAGGTAGTTAGCTTACTTAATTCTTTTAAGAGTTAAAGAGATGTATAGATGATTTGAAGTATAAAAAACATGTCTGCCTAGCATCGGTTTAAAATGGCCATGTTTGTGTGAACCCGTCAACACTCATGTTGTGTTCAGGTTCACATGGTTCGACCCATGCACACGACCTGTTTAGCACCCTACTTTTACCCTATATTTCTTTTGCTTACAAATAGCTTTGTTGTTTACAATCCCAAACTTGATTCTCAGGTAGCAATGAAGCTTGCTTCAGATAGGAAGAAGTTCATTGATGTTGTGGCTGGGAATGGTCACATCAGAACTGATATCGAAAAATTATGTGCAACATTCACACCAATTCTTTAGGAGAATCACAAACTCTTGGTGAGAACATCATGCTTGGTACTTGGTATGCATTGGGTATGCTCTAAGCAGTTAATGCGGTGGGAAATCAAATATCGGTCAAGGACCGATATTCGATATATATGTTATCGCGGTGAGATATCGGTAATTCTAATATTATATATTTTTTAATAAAATATATATATATACACACACATATAAAACATAATAAATAATAATCATATAAATACTGATAGTTTAATAATAATATCAAAAGTTTGAACTCAAAGTGAAATATTATCTAATCAAAAACAGTGAAATTTACACAATTAAACAATAAACAATTAAGTATAATTGATAAGACATATTAAAAAGGAGAAATATAGTACCTTAAAGTTAGTCAATTAAACAATAAACAGAGTCACTGAGGCATGAAAAAAGAAAAAAGAAAAACTGTAGTGGACTGGGTAGGTACCGCCTTTGGGGTGTGCAAAACAATACTCCTCTTTGCGAAGCTGTCTGATGCAGCTTTGGAGAAACTTGCTCGCTATAAGGGAGTTGATGCTGAGATCACCAGCAAGGTAAGAAAGCTAATCCCTAACTTGTTAGTTATTACAAAAAAAAAGGAGGTTCTAGGCTTGTTTTAAGTATGGCCCCAAAAAAATTAAAAAACCTGGAAATTCGTTGTTAAGACCGATATTTAACACTCTAAATATCGCCGGGATATCCGTAAATCTCACCGATAATCTCGGCTCCGATATTCCTGACCGATATTTGGACCGATATTTGGTTGGAGGTCCGATAACCGCTATCCCACCGATATTAACTGCTTAGGGTATGCTTTGTTCCCCTTGGAGATTAAATTTATGAACTGCTCATTTAGAAGATCAGATTCTTCTACCTTTTTGCTTCAACTACAACTACAGATCTATAGGGTACAAGCTGCCTTTGAAGGAAAAGGACTACTATACATGCATGGAGTACAAGCCAAGGAGAAGGGTATTCTCTCTCCTTCAGCTCATTTGTGATAGGATTGTAGAAACTTGTAGGTGCTATATTAGTTTTTTATTCATTGTGTGTGTACTTTGAAATTTTGACTTTCAAGTGAAATAATGAGCAAAAGCGTAGCAGGAGCATCTGAATTGTGTGTTAATGATGTGATTTAAGCGACTCTCATATGTGTAATTGTTTAATTTTTTAAAAGCAACATATAGAACATGCTTTTCTTATGATTCTTCTAAAACTACTATTGGCCGGCTATCATCATACCATTATGGTTATATTTTTTTTGGCAACTAGCTTTCAGCGAATCTTAATCTCAGTGTATAAGAAATTTATCTAGTTCTTTATTCCTACAGCGATGGACATTTTGGAAGCAAAGGAGATCCAGCTCGACCTTGCTGTTGCCATTCTTACAGCGGTTGCCACTGCAAACTACTTTTATTCCTTCAAGAAAACCAGCTTGTGAAGCGCACACAGCGTGTGTTCAAAGGTGCTTATCATCGGGTGTGCTTCAGGCGAAAGCAGATCAAGATTCGCTTTCGATTCTTGTTCTTGATGAGGTGAGGATCTCTTGCAATGTTTTGTTTTTTTCATGTGGTTTTGTATTGTTGTTTAGTAATGTTTCACAAATCATTCATCTGAACTGTTGTTTGATATTCAAATAGTTGTTTGATATTCAAATAGACTATTTAAGATTAAGGTTCAGTTCACATGTGCACTTCCTTTTTTATATGACACCGTTGTGGCTGTACCGCTTTATTTAGGTGCGATTTGGTTGTCATTATTGTAACTATAAGTGATGGACTGTAACACCCCAACCGATGGCGGAAACATCGAGGTGTCACGTAGTGACGATAGCTCATGGACTAAAGTGTAAATTTGAATACATTGATTAAATAATTTATTACATTGAAATGAAATTTCAGGATACAATAATTCTAAAGTGACAAGTCTAGCTAATATACAATGTTGTCAAGACTGAAATATAAAATCCAAAAGCCTAAAAGAAGCGTCTCAAAACAACCTGAAACATGTACGAAAATGATTTGGTCAATACAAAATGTATTGGTGAGCATACCCTGTTTAAATAAATATAGTAGAAAAGTGTTTAGCAATTCATGTGTCGTATACTGTTTGCAATTATGTAATAAGTGGTATCCGGGTCAAATCAACCCTAAGAGAAGAAAGCAGATATATATAGTATGCGCTAGTAGTATTGTAATACATAGCAATGACGAGGACTCTCAACATAGTCACAAGGGTATAAACCATAGTACTATTCATTGAAATGCCAGGCCGCAACGATTAATGATTTGACAGGTCATAGATACACAAAATGACACAAGCAAACACACATAAGAATTGCTATTTTAGTAAAAGGAATTATAAACTTGATAGTAAGTACATGAGCCACCCCAAAATAGTAAGACAGTAAAAAGGGGAAAGATATACTCACAGTTTGCGAAAGCGATCAAAATCCACTTAAGCGGTCGTGAGCTAAGTAGTGGGAATTCCGAGGAATTCAACCTATAATGTGTAATAATACTAATAAGGAAGTGTCTAAAAAGTCTAAGGTAACTAGGGTCTAAGGCATTAGGGTTTGCTAAGTCGATTTGGGGAAGTAGAGTTTTTATGATAAGTCGCGTCAATGTAACGGTTGTATATCACAAATAATATATGAAAGGTTGTAAATGTGGTTTAATTAATATAATTATTACCAATTGAGTATTTAGTTAAAAATATGTTTAAATAATTAAGACAAAATAATTTAGTTAATTACCTTAACTAATTATTGTAAATAAATACAACAATTATAAATGTATAAATAAATGATTATGAGTTACACCATAATCCAACAAATAATAACTAAGACTTTTCACCAAAGAAATATTTCTATTTTTCAAAGAAATATTTCTATTTTTCTAAGAAAAATATTTATAAAATAGATATTAAATAGTATAAATATGTAAATGATCAATTAAACATAAATAAGACTAATAATACACGACATGATCCAAAAATACTAATTTTATAGAAAATGGATTCTTTTTGCTGTAAATCAATGAAACTATTTTTCTCATAATTTTTATAAACATATATATATATTTAAAACTGATTTAATGAGATTAAATCATGCTTAAATGATTAAAAATATAAAAATAAATGTTTTCTAACCCAAATACTTTTATTTCAGTTCGTAATGATTAGGAATAATTTCCCAAAAAGTTTGAGATTAAAATCATTACAAATGAATTTTTAATTAATTAAATACGATTAGAACAAACAAATTTAATAAAAATATGAAATTTAGACATTTTCCAGAAAATAAAAGTGTGGTAATTTTCTTTATAGTGTCAAGATGCTCCACCTAAATTTTCATAACTTTTAGATCAAAAATGAATTTATTATGAATATTCTAAGTTAAATATATTATATATATTTAAAGATAATATGAAAATGAAAATTAAAAATGAAATACACCAAAAAAAAATGCAGATGTGCGTCCATGGGGACTCGAACCCGGATACCCTCTATGGAACAATAACATCACAACCACTAGTCTACCAAGTCTTTTGTTGATTTATTTGAAATTTAAATTTATTTAACTATTAATACATACCCATCTTCTTCCCCAAAATCTCTCTAAGAACCCTAACCCTAACCTAAATCTCAATCACCATTAATTCGACTAGATTAATGGTAGATTATAGAGGGGTTTTGTTCAGAATCAACTAGTAAACAGAAAGACACAATAAAATAAGACTTACAACAACGAACTAAGCCGCAAATGATGATCTCACAACCGCAACATGGGGCCGAATCACAAAAGCTTCTGGACGCGAACTGGAACAGCTTTTATATGGGTTTGGGACGTGAGAGTGTGCAGTAACGATAAGGTACCAACTATTTATGGTGTTAGACGCGTTTGAATACGTTATCAAAAATCCGGCGGTTACGTTTATTGAAGACCCGATTAAAACCCATTAAGGTGCGAATTGAAACTTGTAACTGACTTGTAATTAGTGGCGATAACTAACTGATGCGAGAAAAACGGAAAAGAGGCTATAAAGGGGAGTTTTCAAGCTCGCCGGACTTTGGTCGGTTCTTGGCCGGAATAACAGCCGGAAAAACGTGGACACAGGGAGGGAAAAAAAAATTTCAAAACTTTTGCTTATTGGCAATTTTGGTCCCTCATAGCTTACTAGGTTAGTTATATTATGATATAGTTAGTTTTCCCTTTATAAGATACTAACCAAGTTAATGTAATTTAACCAAAATGTTTTTAAAGTTTTATAAAACTAATTTTTTTTTTATAAAATCTTTTACGAATACGTTTCACTTACGCATTTGATTAAAACTTATACCCCAAATTAACTTATAAATATAACTGATAAAATTTTTAATTCGCTTTAGAATTAAATTTTGAAAACGTCGAAACTTTTAGGGACTAAAATAGAATATTTAAAGGATTATTATTGTCAACTAGATAAAAGACGAAGGTGACGGATGTCACAGTCTCCCCTACTTTAGAAAATTTCGTCTCGAAATTTATTTCAAGTGGAGCTTACTGTGTAACAAAAGGCGTTGTAAAAGTCAACTATGTTTTTAAAAGAAAATTTAATCTTTTATGATTCGACACAATTTAGAATAGTTTTCTAATATCCAAAGTATAAGTTTCAAAAATCTTTGACAGTTAACCCGAGATTAAGAAATTGAGAGTTTAAATGAGAAAAGTTTTGGGAATATGTAACGGGTGAGGGGCAGAGGTACTAATGAAGCAGTCTCCCCTACTTTAGAAAGGTTTCTAACTGAACTTTATTAAGGTACGTAACAAGATTTCAACTAACAGAGCGTGTAAGGGTATACCAGATTTGTGTTTTCTGTCACGTAAGAACGTTCCTATCGAAAATGCTAGCTATTAGCCCACTGTTCTAATGAAGAGATAAGTATAACGTAATGGATAGGTTCTTGGTCAGACTCCTAGTCCGTTCCCGCAGTATCGTTTATGCTTATATATAGGGTGTACCGCAGCTGACCCACCACACTCCCGATACTTTGGACTCGTACTGATTGTCTACCAACAGCCTAAATAGAATTACACACCACCCTGATGTACCTGTAAACCCATGATTGCGTTCCGGACTGTAATCATCGATTTACCTTACACTAGGGTGTTATGCTTTTCCATAACACTAACATGAAATAAATGTGTGCAACCAATATGTAATAGCCACTGTAATGAAATAATGTTTAATCATGACATGGTTAGAGGTCCTTCCCTTTCGGGTTTTCCCTTTAACCGTAATGAGAATAACATGTAAGTATAAGACATGGTTAGAGGTTCTTCCCTTTCGGGTTCACCCTTAACCGGTAACCTTTGTTCACATCGTTGACTCCAAACACTCATATTGATAGACCATGAGGTTTACACCGTTCCCCTCGGATTGAAGAAATACTCTAATCCGAGTCGTACGTGGGCACCGGCTTAGATCTCATACGAATTATCAACTAGTATGTTCGTTGATCATGATGATGAACAAAATAATGTAAAGTATAACAGGGTTTTGCTCAAAACAGGAAAGAAAATATGCATACCAAATATGCGTTCAAGTAAGTATATAAGTATAGCATAAAATTCCAACCGAAAGAATAGTATAACATAAATCGAGTAAATCGCACAATTGCACAAAATGAAAGTAAACGAGTTGAATTAATGCAAGTTGTGGATTTTCCTTTGGGGTGTGGAGCAAGGTTTGGAGTTGGTGCAAGACGATCTGCTGGGGGGTGGATTCGATCACCAGTTTGGTCCAAATGCAATTTTTGTCGTCCAAGACTAAATGGGAAAGAAAGATATTGAGAGGAATTATGATGATTACTAGTTGGTCGATTTGGAAATAGCGTAATAACAAAGTTTTCAATAAATCGACGCCTCATGTTGTGGAGATAGTTGCGAATGTGAAGGCTTTGTCATATGGTTTAAACATCGTACTAGATATAAGGACCTTTATTGGAATGAATGGGTTTAATACGCTTTGTATATGATGTATAGTGATTGAGGCGGTCCTTGGTTTTTGGACTTTGCCGTTTTTTAATGAAGTTTACTTTAAAAAAAAAAGTTGTTGATCCTTTAATGTCTATGTTCATAAATGACAACGTGACATTAAGAGCATCTTTGGCTGTTATTTTTTCACTTCTTTATGACTTATAACTTTTCCAAGAAGTTAATAAATTAAGATAATGTATTTAGCAAACCAAAAGTCCTAATTATTGTAATTTTTCATTTGTCTTTAATAAGTTATTTTGAAAAAAGTAAGAATTTGTGAATTATCAAAACCCCTTATGATTTATTAGGGAAAAGTAAGGATTTGTAACTTATCAAACTCCTTACCCGAATAAGCTAAGCCAAACACTTTTCACAAAATAACTTACTGACTTCCCCTTCACATAAGCTGATCCAAAGACTTTTTTAATAACTCATTTTTAAAAATTCATAAATTAATATGTCCTTTTAACCAAAAGTCATTTTAGAGTTAAATAAGTTTATCCAAACATACCCTAAAGCACCTACTGCAACCAAGATACCTGACTCCTTGCCAAACTATTGTATCTTTTAGATGTAATTGTGCAATATTATTGTTAGCATTTAAGTGTTAGGATTAAATACATAGTGAAAACAAAAAAATAGAAAGTCGTAAAAAGGGTATTAAACAGACTCTGATTGAATTCATTCAAACGGCATTGGAACCGTCTCATCGAACCCTATGATCTTGGTTTTTAGAGTTTCGCTTTTTTTTAGCTTGTAGTTTTTGGCATTTACGTTATATCATTGTATCTTTTATGTAACATTATGTCTTTTTCTTATTTTCATCATTGTGTCATTTATACGATTCATTATATTTTTTTCTTCAACTATGTATTATATTTTGTGACTCCTCGTGTCATATTTCGTGATATATTGCGTTTTTTGTATCCTTCTCATTCTTCTCATTTTTGTTACATTATGTAGGATAACTTGACCTAGCATTATAAATAGTGTAGCTATTAAAAAAATGTAGCAATTAATTTACTAAAGGAACATTGGCCTTTAAATTGCAATCCAAATCAATCAAACTTTTGCAAATCATAAACCATAATAGTACTTCTTTCATTAAAATATTAAAAAAAGTTCATTGTTCGAAATACATGTTACTACTTTAAACATTCTATAATACCTATAGAAGCAATTTGAAAGACGAATTACATGCTACTACCATAACATTCTACAACACCTAGAGAAGCAACTAGAAAGTTGATAAAAGGATCAAATAAAGGTAACAAAAGTATATATAACAACAAAGATAAAAACCTTGATTGTATTCCCTATCTAGAAGAAATGGACAAGGAATGAAAAGCCAAGAAAAAATAACACAGAGTCGTAAAGACTAGCTTGCAAGAGTTTCATTATGCGTAACTTTTTACACTTACGTTTTGTGGGGTCGCTGTGTGCTTGTTGGTAAACTAAGGTTGAATAGAACGCCACAACAATGAAGTAAAACATAAGAAATGAGGTCAAGTCACTTTAACATTTTTAAATAGTTAACTTCCTCATCCCCTTTCTAACCCTAATTGTTCCATTTTCACGCCATTTACCTCCCTCTGGTTTCTTCTTCTCCCTCTAACTCCACATTTCTCTGCAATTCTTATTCTCCCCTGCTCTGATTATCTTCTCCCCGACTTTGATCGTGGACAACGAGGGATGGCGTGTGAGGAAAGACGGACATGAATTTGATCATGACTCAGAATATGGTCAGTATTTCTCTTTCATCTTTCTCTTAGTAACTCAAACTATTGTCACTAACCTCTGTTTCTATGGTTCTACAAGTTCAAGCAAAGAGAAGTTTTCGATTAAGCTTTATCATGTTGGTGAGTTTAGTGACCCTAAAGTAGTTATGATGTATCTAAACGCCAAGCTTAACTACATTGATCATGTGCACTATGATTGGTTTGCGTTGGTAACTTTGTATGACTTTTTGTTTGAACTATGATACTTAGAGAGTGATGAAGTTAGGTATTTTTATCGGCAGCCATGACAAAGCCTAGATACTGGATTAAAACCAATCTTATTTGATACACAAGTCTTAGAAGTACTGAAACTAGTTGAGACTGAGAAGCTAATTGAGGTATATGTTGAACATATTGACCCAGACTATGAAACTTTCACTACTACAAAATAAGCCTTTCTTGACATTCAAAACTGTATGTCATAAAAAGAATGTCATAATTTTTAAAATCTGATAAATTAATGACACATATTTTTGTGTGTCAAGAATCTTGTGTCAAAAAATAAAAAATATGACAATAGTCAAACCTTGCGTGTCATAATTTTCTGTCCCCAAAATGAAATTTCCCTCCCACACTCCCTCACCAAATATCCAAATCCCAAACCCTTCTCCAAAAGATCTGCCAACTATTATCCCAAAACCCTTCTTCTCCTAAATCACACTACCTCTCAAAACCCCTCTTCTCCTAAAATCCCACCGTCACTAACACACCATAGCACCCCATCTCCCATCGACTACATCCTTTATCGGATGACATCCTCTCCACCCCCACCTGGAACAATGTCTCCGGTCTAGAAGACCAGCAGAAACGACACCTACAAAAGCTCCACATCAAGCTTGAGGAAACCACCCCCATAGAAGACAAAGACACCAAAGCACAGGTTGCTTCGATCGTCAAGTTTGAAGAAGTCGCCGCTAGTACCGGTGAAGAAGACGAAGACACTATTCTTGATCTGTAATATATCTTGCCAGATCTGTGTTTAGTTAGTTTTTTTTAGTTTAGTTCTCTTTATTTTAACTTCTATTTTAATTTAATATATTTTATGGCTTATGGGTTTTGATGTTTTAGTAAAGTGAAGTTGTGTCTGGTAATAGTTTATTGGATTTTATTTTTTAAGGTTATGGTTTCGATTTGAACATGTTTTTTATATATGTTTTAGTAAAGTGAAGTTGTGTTGGTTTGATTTTATGTAATCTTTAAGGTTTCTGTTTTGATTTGTAACATGTTTTTTTTTTTTTTATGTTTTAGTAAAGTGAAGTTGTATCGGTTTTGATTTGAAGTTGTATTTTGATTAATATTATTTAATAAAGTAAAGTTGTATAGGTTTGATTCAATTTTTATGTAGTTTTTAAAGTTACGGTTTTGATTTGTAACATGTTTTTTTTATGATTTAGTAAAGTGAAACTGTATCGATGTTGTATTTCACTCCTAAAATTTGATTTCTAATTTGTGTATTTGTTGTTGGTTGCAGAGAATTGGCTGCATAGTCTATTTATAAAGAGAGGTGTATTGCAGTGGACAATGGTCAAAACTGGGCCAAGTATATGTTGATATTTGGCTCTCCAGATGATGAATACATCATCACTACTTTGCAATATACAGAGGAGGGTTTATTGACTGTAGATGAGAACAGGGAAGGCCATGATACGGCTTTTGGAGATGATATAACAGTTGAATGCATTGCTACTGAGTTCAAAAGAGAAACTTATGTGGTACGCTTCGTTTTCTTTAAGAGAAGTTCATGTGGAAAGACGTTAGTAATGTAAACGGATGCTTAACATGACTTGTGTTGTTGTGGTGTTACAGTTACAAGCGCATGGATCAGATGCAATGGTTGATGAAGATAATTATGTGTTTTTCCTTCCGCATCGTCCAAGGAGTGAAATTTGTGGACCGTCTTTCTTTCTGTTCATGAAAGGAACAGGTAGTTAGCTTACTTAATTCTTTTAAGAGTTAAAGAGATGTATAGATGATTTGAAGTATAAAAAACATGTCTGCCTAGCATCGGTTTAAAATGGCCATGTTTGTGTGAACCCGTCAACACTCATGTTCTGTTCAGGTTCACATGGTTCGACCCATGCACACGACCTGTTTAGCACCCTACTTTTACACTATATTTCTTTTGCTTACAAATAGCTTTGTTGTTTACAATCCCAAACTTGATTCTCAGGTACAATGAAGCTTGCTTCAGATAGGAAGAAGTTCATTGATGTTGTGGCTGGGAATGGTCACATCAGAACTAATATCGAAAAATTATGTGCAACATTCACACCAATTCTTCAGGAGAATCACAAACTCTTGGTGAGAATATCATGCTTGGTACTTGGTATGCATTGGGTATGCTCTAAGCAGTTAATGCGGTGGGAAATCAAATATCGGTCAAGGACCGATATTCGATATAAAGGTTATCGCGGTGGGATATCGGTGAGATATCGGTAATTCTAATATTATATATTTTTTTTAATAAAATATATATATACACACACATATAAAACATAATAAATAATAATCATATAAATACTGATAGTTTAATAATAATATCAAAAGTTTGAACTCAAAGTGAAATATTATCTAATCAAAAACAGTGAAATTTACACAATTAAACAATAAACAATTAAGTATAATTGATAAGACATATTAAAAAGGAGAAATATAGTACCTTAAAGTTAGTCAATTAAACAATAAACAGAGTCACTGAGGCATGAAAAAAGAAAAAGAAAAACTGTAGTGGACTGGGTAGGTACCGCCTTTGGGGTGTGCAAAACAATACTCCTCTTTGCGAAGCTGTCTGATGCAGCTTTGGAGAAACTTGCTCGCTATAAGGGAGTTGATGCTAAGATCACCAGCAAGGTAAGAAAGCTAATCCCTAACTTGTTAGTTATTACAAAAAAAGGAGGTTCTGGGCTTGTTTTAAGTATGGCCCCAAAAAAATTAAAAAACCTGGAAATTCGTTGTTAAGACCGATATTTAACACTCTAAATATCGCCGGAATATCGGTAAATCTCACCGATAATCTCGGCTCCGATATTCCTGACCGATATTTGGACCGATATTTGGTTGGAGGTTCGATAACCGCTATCCCACCGATATCCCACCGATTTCCCACCGATATTAACTGCTTAGGGTATGCTTTGTTCCCCTTGGAGATTAAATTTATGAACTGCTCATTTAGAATATCAGATTCTTCTACCTTTTTGCTTCAACTACAACTACAGATCCATAGGGTACAAGCTGCCTTTGAAGGAAAAGGCCTACTATACATGCATGGAGTACAAGCCAAGGAGAAGGGTATTCTCTCTCCTTCAGCTCATTTGTGATAGGATTGTAGAAACTTGTAGGTGTTACATTAGTTTTTTATTCATTGTGTGTGTACTTTGTAATTTTGACTTTCAAGTGAAATAATGAGCAAAAGCGTAGCAGGAGCATCTGAATTGTGTGTTAATGATGTGATTTAAGCGACTCTCATATGTGTAATTGTTTATTTTTTTAAAAGCAACATATAGAACATGCTTTTCTTATGATTCTTCTAAAACTACTATTGGCCGGCTATCATCATACCATTATGGTTATATTTTTATTGGCAACTAGCTTTCAGCGAATCTTAATCTCAGTGTATAAGAAATTTATCTAGTTCTTTATTCCTGCAGCGATGGACATTTTGGAAGCAAAGGAGATCCAGCTTGACCTTGCTGTTGCCATTCTTACAGTGGTTGCCACTGCAAACTACTTTTATTCCTTCAAGAAAACCAGCTTGTGAAGCGTACACAGCATGTGTTCAAAGGTGCTTATCATCGGGTGTGCTTCAGGCGAAAGCAGATCAAGATTCACTTTCGATTCTTGTTCTTGATGAGGTGAGGATCTTTTGCAATGTTTTGTTTTTTTCATGTGGTTTTGTATTGTTGTTTAGTAATGTTTCACAAATCATTCATCTGAACTGTTGTTTGATATTCAAATAGTTGTTTGATATTCAAATAGACTATTTAAGATTAAGGTTCAGTTCACATGTGCACTTCCTTTTTTATATGACACCGTTGTGGCTGTACCGCTTTATTTAGGTGCGATTTGGTTGTCATTATTGTAACTATAAGTGATGGACCGAACCTGGGACCGAACTGGATGAAGGCTGATTTAGGACTACTAAGATGTGACAATGAGCTGTGGTGGCGACGGGTGATGATCTGGGCGGTGACAATGCCGATTATGGAACAACGAGTGCAAGCGCGCGTATTGAGTTTCTAATAGCTTTAAACGGCCAAGGAAGCCAATGGGTCGATGGAAGAACAAAAGGTTAAATCAATCCAAGGAGCCAAGGTAAGTCCGGTTGTTGATTGGCATATATGTAAATGCATAAAATTTGTATATATTACTCGATTCAATGAATTGAAGATCGGTTAATGATGATTGAACTGATCATTTTATGATGTAGTTATAATGGAGTTTATATTACTCGATTCAATAAATAGCCACTAATATTATTGTGGCTATGGCTGTATCTGTGGCTATCAATGGTGTTTTGATCACCCATGTTTTCTAGGATGCTAAAAAGGTTTGTAATTCTTGTCGTAGCGATGCGCTATGATTTATGTAAAATAATTGGCCGTCCTCGACTAATGTATTATATTTTATTGTTGTCTCAGATTGGGGGAGGAGCATCACATTACAGGGATGAGGACATGGATGTCGTTCACGAAGAATGGTTAGGCTACGCCATGATATTTATTTTCAAATGATCGAAACTTGTTTGAAGGCAATGTAATGTCGATACAATATTTTTGTAAACGTTAAACGTTGTCTTGGATTAGTTTGTAATTTGATAAATATGGATTATATAATGAAATGATGTTTTTGTTATTAGTTTGCTAATTATTTTGCATATAATAAAATGACAATACATCGAGGGGTAAATATGTAATTTTACAGGAATTTTTTTTAGATTAAAAAATTATGACACGCAAAGAACGTCATAAAATTTTGTCATCAAATGTGTCGCTAAAAACTGTCATAAAAATTGTCGTTAAAAAGTGTCATAACGAGTGTCAATAAATGTTGTCATAAATGTGTGTCATAAACAGATGACACACGAAAATATGTCATGTTAAATTTATGACACCGCCATCCTTGACATTCTTTTCCCTGTCATCAGACCCCTTTCTTAACACGCAATGCGTGTCAAGAAAGGGCATTTTTCTAGTAGTGTTTAAAACACAAAAAGGTTTGTGAAGATGTTAATAATTCTGATGAGGAAGAATTCTCATATCAGACAGATTTGGATATGTGGGAATGTAGTGATAGTGAAGATAGTGCTTATAAGTTATTGTAGATGAGGACAATTTAGTAGAGGATTGAGGTTGATATGCAAAACTTTAAGGCTGCAGTAGACCCAGAAGTAACTGAAGGTGAGGAATCAGAGGATGAAATGGAAGAGGATATTGAAGTAGATTTAGATGACTTTGACAGATTGAGTGATGAGGATGAACCTATGTTGCATAAGTCACTTAAGAGGAATAGGAAACAAAAGAGGAGAGGCAAATCATAGAAGGATAACTGTTCATTTTATCTTACTCAAACATTTACTTCTAGAGCTGTTATGAAGAAGTTGGTGAAGGACTTTGTTGTGGAAACCAGGAGGCAGCTAAGGATTGTGAAGAATGATAAATCTAGGTTTAGGGTTATTTGCCAGGGTATTAATCCACAACTTGGCTGTAGTTGTGCCATTAATGCAGATAAGTCAAAGTTTGGGGGGGGGGGGGGAGGGATTTCTATAAACCCGTCCAAAATAGTTAAAAAAAAAAAAAAAAAGAGAGAGGCAGAACCATCCACTTCAAAACCCAAGAAACTTAGAAAGCAATACCCCCCCCCCCCACCTGTCCTTTTGTTCTGCACATCTCCTATAGTAATGCAATTGGGGCTTGGGTTATGAAGACCTTAATCACATATCATTCTTGTCTTCAATGTAGGGGTGTTAAATTATGCATAGTGTCTTGGTTGGCAAAGGAGATCGAGCATATTGTTCAGACAAGTCCAAACATAATAGTAGTTGATTTAGTTGATATTGTTCAGAAGAATAGGCAGGTTCAGGTGTCAAAAAAACCAGATGTTTAGGGCCAAAGTAAAAGCAACTGCAAAAATGGCAGGTTGTTATATGTCACACCCCAACCGATGGCGGAATACATCGGGGCAAGACTTGGGATAGATTGTTCAAAGACTTCATGACACTAGAATTCGTGATAATATAATTTAAGGATAAAATTTCATTCATAGCATAATCATTGTCTAAAAAGATAACATAATACAAATTGTTTCATGAAAAAAAAATAGAACATCAAAATATAGAACTTAAACTAGCGTGAGTTTCTAGTCCAATCCTAAGTAGATTTCTTGAATATCCTGCATCAAACATTTCCTGCAACATGTATAAAATATTCGTCAACACATAAAGCATTGGTGAGCATACTAGTTTTAGTTTACATACATAGTATTTTAGAATGGTTTACTCAAATCTCATACTATAGCATTGCACATACATATCATATTAAAGACATAACTCAAACCCGCGAGTACCACAGCGTATACCTAACATATTCATGTTAGGTCGTTTAAAACTTAACAATGACTGGTAAAGGGGGCGGTGTGCTAGTCCTATAGCGCTATACATGTTAAGTGGGCTAATAATAGTTAATGATTTATGTCTAAGTATCTAAGAATCATAAGCATGGCAAGTAACATATAAGTATGTTTAATAGATTGAGCATGTGTGTTTATGAAAGCATTAGTGTGTTTTGCATATGATACATGTTTACACCCCAAAAGTGATAAAGAGTAAAAAGGGGACAAGTATGAACTCACCTTTGGGTGCGTTTAGTAAGGCTCCAAAGAATGAGTCTTGGGGGATTAGTTCCTTAGCCTTGGTTAACTAGAATAAAAAAAATAAAATAAATAAAGGGTCTTAGATTCAAGTTTAGGTTATAGATTCAAGAGAGTCAAACAAGCCTTTTAGGCGAACCAAAACACAAACCACCATGAAGGTGATTCGGATGGTCATAAGAGTCAAGCAAGCCTTTTAGGCGAACCAAAACACAAACCGCCATAGAGGTGATTCGGATGGTTAGGAGAGTCAAGCATTGGTAAGGTAGGGATGTATCCACAAACCTTTCCGAGTTATTAAATTAGTAGAGTTTATATAATTTAGTATTTATATAATATAACTTAGGAAGTAGGGTATGGTGACTTAGTTTGGATGAGCATTGGCCTTCTTTTTGTCAACCATGAACCATAACACAAGTCCCTCCATCATTGAGTTGTTGGTGAACTTGGTTGGTATTGTTAACAATCTAGTGCATAAAAGATAATAGAAGATGACCACATTTGAGGCCTCAAATTGGTGCCCTACTCATGTTTATTTGCCATGGAAAATAGGAGAGAGGTCCTAGAGGTTTCCTCAAAGGGTTTGAAGAAGAGGAGAGTGAAGAAAGTAGAAGAGAGGTTGAAGGTGAAGTGAGAAACTCACTTATTCTTAAGAGAATTCTTAAGAGATTTGGAGATTTAGAGAGGATTTAGGATTGAGCAAGTGTTGGAATGGGTAGGGAGTGGTGTATTTATAGTTGGGGTGAAGGGGTTGGGTATTTAATGAATTAATTAGGGTGGTTAGAAGTTAATTAGTGGTAAATATATATTTAAAAGAAAAATAATAATAACATTAAAAAAAACGTATAGCAAGTTAAATAATCATTTGAATGTTGCACTTTGTTTCAATTCAATTCATATTTTCGTTTTCCTTTTTTTTTTAAGTCTTATTAAATATATATATATATATATATATATATATATGTTTTATTTTAAAGATAAATATATATTAAGATTTTAACTAAATGAGTTTCTTGTTATGACGCCTAAATTAAATAGGGTAAATTATCATGACGACTCGTCATGAATTGGTAGGAGTAACATACAAGAAGCGAATAAGGGCGAACTCGAAATTCGTTAAATATAGAATTTAAAAATCACGCGACGTTACATAAAGTTTGCGTCACGTAGAATTTATAGAATAAATGAAATAGATTAAGATTAAATGCAATTGACACAATACTTTTCCATTGATCATAAGCTCGGGATTACAAGGGTACAAAATGGAAAGATACAAGAATACAAGGACTAGAATGGAAAATACGAAAAATACGAATGTTACAGTCTCCCTTACTTTAGGAAATTTCGTCTAGAAATTTATTCAAGTGGCTTGACTGAAAAGATGTGGGTACTTTTTCTTCATTTGCTCTTCATGTTCCCAAGTGAATTCGGGTCCATTCTTCGATTCCCAACGAACTTTAACTAGCGGAATACGTTTTCGTTTGAGTTGTTTGACTTCACGATCCGTTATTTCCACTGGTTTTTCAATGAAATGCGTAGTCTCGTCAATTCGTACGTCATCAAGAGGAATGTGTATGTTCCCTTCGGCTAAGCACTTCTTCAAATTTGAAACATGAAAGGTGGGATGGACATTGTTGAGTTCTTGGGGTAACTCGAGCTTGTAAGCCACTTTCCCAATTCGCTCAATGATTTTGAATGGTACAACATACCGTGGAGCTAACTTTCCTTTCTTTCCAAATCTGACTACTCCTTTCCAAGGAGACACCTTGAGGAGTACTTGATCACCAACATTGAATTCAAGGGGTTTTCGCCGCTTGTCAGCATAGCTTTTCTGACGGCTTCGAGCAGCTAAGAGATTATCACGAATCTGAATGATTTTGTTGGTTGTTTCTTGGATGATTTCGGGACCGGTGATTTGTGCTTCACCAATCTCGTGCCAACATATGGGAGAACGACACTTTCGGCCATAGAGAGCTTCGAATGGAGCCATTTGGATGCTGGTATGGTAACTGTTATTGTAGGAGAACTCGACCAATGGTAGATGAGCATCCCAGTTTCCACCAAAGTCGATTACACAAGATCGAAGCATGTCCTCAAGAGTTTGGATCGTACGTTCAGTTTGTCCATCAGATTGAGGATGAAAAGTTGTACTAAGATTAAGCTGAGTTCCCATGGCAGCCTGAAATGTTTCCCAAAGACGGGAGGTGAATCGACCATCACGGTCTGAGATGATGTCAAGAGGAATACCATGACGACAAATGATTTCCTTGGTGTAGATATGGGCTAGCTTCTCAACTTTGTAATCTTCACGAATGGGAAGGAAGTGAGCTGACTTGGTTAAACGATCAATGATTACCCAAATGCTATCATGACCGGATGATGTTCGAGGGAGCTTGGTAATAAAATCCATAGCAATACTTTCCCATTTCCACATGGGGACTTCGGGCTGTTCAAGCAAACCCGACGGTCGTTGGTGCTCGGCATTTACTTTGGAGCAAGTGAGACATTTGGACACAAAGAGAGCAATGTCCTTTTTCATACCGGGCCACCAATAATTGTGACGGAGATCTTGATACATTTTATCCGCACCGGGATGAATGGAGTATCGGGATTTATGCGCTTCATTCATTATAAGGGTACGAAGGTCATTACGACTAGGAACCCAAATACGATCAAGATAATAAAGAATCCCATCTGCCTTAGATTCCAAGTGTAATTCGGCACCACAAGACATTTCTTCATATAGAGTATTTTCATTGACCGATGTATGTTGTGCGTCTCGAATACGGTTGAAGAAATCATTTTGAAATTGAGAGCTGCGAAGACGGTCGGTTTCTCGGATATTGCATAGAACTGCATGACCTTTTCGACTAAGAGCATCGGCTACTACATTCGCTTTACCAGGATGGTAGCGAATTTCGCAGTCATATTCATTTAACAATTCGACCCATCGTCGTTGTCGCATGTTAAGATCTTTTTGATTAAAAATGTGTTGGAGGCTTTTGTGGTCGGTAAAAACAACACATTTCGTACCATAGAGGTAATGTCTCCAGATTTTTAAGGCAAAAACCACGGCACCAAGTTCGAGATCGTGAGTGGTGTAGTTCTTCTCGTGGATTTTGAGTTACCTTGATGCATAGGCGATGACTTTGCCTCGTTGCATAAGAACACAACCAAGACCTTGATTCGATGCATCACAATAAACCACGAAATCATCATTCCCCTCGGGAAGGGCTAAAATAGGAGCATCACAAAGCTTGTCCTTGAGGGTTTGAAAGGCTTCTTCTTGTTTAGGACCCCAAATGAAAGGTTGGGATTTTTGAGTCAAAGCGGTGAGAGGTGTAGCAATTTTGGAAAAGTTGGAAATGAACTGACGGTAGTAACCCGCCAATCCTAGAAAAGAATGAACTTCGGTAGGAGATTTTGGTGCAATCCAATTTTTAACGGCTTCAATTTTGGTAGGATCAACATGAATACCCCGATCGTTCACAATATGCCCAAGGAATTGAACTTCTTTTAACCAAAATTCACATTTAGAGAACTTGGCATAAAGTCGTTCGGCACGTAGGAGTTCTAGAATCAAACGGAGATGTCGTTTATGGTAGTCTTCGGATTTGGAATAGATCAAGATGTCATCAATGAAAACAATCACAAAACGATCCAAATAAGGTTTACACACTCGATTCATTAGATCCATGAATACTGCGGGTGCATTGGTTAAACCGAAAGGCATCACCATGAACTCGTAGTGACCATATCTTGTGCGAAAGGCAGTTTTTGGAATATCTTCTTCGTGGATTTGAAGTTGATGGTATCCCGAACGAAGATCGATTTTTGAGAAACAAGTAGCTCCTTGGAGCTGGTCAAAGAGATCATCAATGCGTGGAAGAGGGTATCGGTTTTTGATAGTGAGTTTGTTAAGCTCACGATAATCGATGCACATACGAAAGGATCCGTCTTTCTTTTTAACAAACAAAACAGGAGCACCCCATGGAGAAGTACTCGGGCGTATGAAGCCTTTTTCGGGCAGTTCTTGGAGTTGACTAGCAAGTTCTTGCATTTCGGAAGGTGCGAGACGATATGGAGCTTTTGCAACGGGTGTAGCACCAGGTATGAGATCAATGCAAAATTCAACAGAACGAGCGGGAGGAAGACCAGGTAGATCTTCGGGAAAGACCTCGGGAAAGTCACAAACGACAGGTATGTCTTTTATGTCTTTTTCCTTGTCTTTGGTTGTTACCACATGAGCCAAGAATGCAACATATTCCTTACGAAGATACTTTCGAGCTTTGGTACAAGACATGAGCTTGAGTCCTTTGGAGGCTTTTTCACCATAGATTTGTAAAGTGTCACCGCTAGGAAGCGGTATGCGGATGAATTTTTCGAAACAAACAACTTCGGCACGATGTTTTGCAAGCCAATCCATGCCTACTATGATGTCAAAACTTCCCAATTGCATGGGGTTTAGATCTATGGAGAAATCATGGTCATTAAGATTCAAGGTGCAGTTTTTGATAATGAAATCAATAGAGATGGGTTCACCATTTGCGACTTCAACGGTGAATGGTTCCGATAATTTAGACCGTGCACAAGCAAGTAAGGGTTCAAATTCTAAAGAGACGAAACTCTTATCCGCACCAGTATCAAAGAGTATAGAAGCATAAGATCCATTAACAAGGAACGTACCGTTCACAACATCATTTTCAATTTGAGCTTGGGCCGCATTGAGGTTGAAAGCGCGACCCCTTGGTGGTTGATTTTGAGCCGTAGCTTGAGCTTGAGTTGGGTTGTTGCGGGTACATTGAGGAGCAAAATGGCTAGGATCACCACACTTAAAACATGTACGACCATTGCCAATGGCTAGAGGAGGTTGGTTAGCAGCTCGGGGTTGGTTGGCAACTTGAGGTTGGTTGTTTGGGGTTCTAGGGCCGGTTTTGCAAGTTTGGACAAGGTGCCCATAGCGGTTACAATTGGTACAGAAACGGCAAGTAGAGGTTGGTGGGTGATGAAAATGGCACGTGTTACATTTTGGGAAAGAGCCGGTGTAGGGTTTCTTGGCAGACACTTGGTTAAGAGGAGTTGGAGCTTGAGCTTCGGTGGATGGAATGGTAACGGCATAGTTTTGGGTTCGGGACTTGCGTTTGCGGTTATTTCTATGGGTTGATGGGGTTTTGGCTTCCTTTGGTTTGTCGGTGGGAATGGTGGTGGTTTGATTGACGGTTTTAGTGGTGTTTGGAATAGTTAAGGTTCCATCTTTCACTTGGTTATCCGAGATTTTAGAAGCTAAACGAATGGCTTTTTCTAGGGTGGTTGGTTCGGCTCCTTCACGATGTCACGAACACTCGTTGGGAGGCCTTTGAGATACTTAGCTATGATTCTCTTAGTGGTGTTGAATTGGTGAGGTACAAGGACAAGGAATTGCTTGAAACGATTGGTATAGGTTGGGTTATCACCACTGTTTTGCTTGAGTTTCCAAAACTCATCTTCGGGTCGCTCAATCTCTTGCGTGGGGCAGAACTCCTCAATCATGAGTTGCTTGAGTTCCTCCCACGGTAGCGCTAAAGAGGCTTCATTCCCACGTGTGGCTCTCTCGCTTTTCCACCACTCGAGTGCCCTTGATTTGAAGACACTAGTGGCGTGACGAGTGCGGAGATCGTCAGGGCATTCGCTATTGATGAATATTAGCTCAATGTGGTCGAACCATTCGAGCATAGCGGTAGCACCATCGTTTCCCATGAAAGAGTCGGGTCGATGTAGGTTAATTTGCTTAAAGGTGAAAGTGGTGGTTTTGGAGGATTCGGCTTTGGAGTCAACTGAACCGTGTGGGCTTGCGGATGCTTGGATTTTGCTAACCACTTCGGGTATGACCTTGGCCATTTGCTTGGCCATGAAAGAGAGCATTTTCTTGTTGGTGCTTTGTTTTGAGCTTCTTCGGTTGGACATGGAAGACATCTAAAGGATAAACAAAAGGATTATGAGCTTTGATCAATTGTTTATTTGTATAAAGTTTGCATTTTGTCTTTTTTTTTTTTTTTAGAAATAAATTAAGCATAACAGGCACATAGTGTCAAGTAGTTCAAGTAGTATGTAGTTTCACATTGTTTTACAAAGCATGACACATAAGTATAAGCAAGTATAGTGCATTTAGACAATATAAAGGAGTTTTGATTAGTGTTGGTTTGCGATTATTAGTATTGTTTGGGGATTGCGAGAGTACTTGAGATGCGAGTCTTGAGAGCCTTTGCGAGTAGTAAAAAAAAATAAAAAAAAATAAATCGAATATATGTAGTGAAAACATAGCATGAAAACAACATTGAAAATATTACTAACATAAAATGAGTGGCTTGTTTTAAGCAAGCCATTGGAGTGTTCCGGAACGGAACCAAGACTAACCAAAGTGGTTCGAATTTACCTTTGAGTTTGAAAACATGCTTTGGCCTAATAGGTGGAAATACTCTCGCCGACTTGCGGTTAATGGTATTCACCCTTCCAGTTACTACATGTTTCTTGTCATTAGTAAATTTGAGACTTTGGCGAGATTTTTTTTAAAAAAAAATATATCAAGGATTGAAACTAGTCGCTAAGTTGTGGATTTCACTCCTATCTTAGCGAGGTCGTTTCTTTGAGTGTGGTTTGTACACTTTGTCCAATGTGGTAAGAAAATTAATTCTAACTTTCAATTGGTAAGTGTCCACTAGAACGAGAATTATGAAATTTCCACCAAGGTGAGGATATCACTCCTATCTTGGTGTAGTTTCAAAAACATAAAGAATTTACGCGGATTGAAAGTTATCACTAAAGTGAGGGTTTCACGCCTATTTTGGTGATTTCCTTTCGTTTGTGTTATACGAGCGTCTTCGAGTGTAGAGTAATCCACAAATAGGAAGGGAAATTTTTTTAAGTCCAAAAGAATGGAGTAGAAGCAAGATAAGGAGAACAAGTATTTTATGCATGATAAAAGGAATGGTCAAAAGGGTTCTTAACTATAGTCTAGGTCAAACATGGCAATTTTTCCTAATTCCCTATAGTCATGGCTCTGATACCAATCTGTCACACCCCAACCGATGGCGGAATACATCGTGGCAAGACTTGGGATAGATTGTTCAAAGACTTCATGACACTAGAATTCGTGATAATATAATTTAAGGATAAAATTTCATTCATAGCATAATCATTGTCTAAAAAGATAACATAATACAAATTGTTTCATGAAAAAAAATAGAACATCAAAATATAGAACTTAAACTAGCGTGAGTTTCTAGTCCAATCCAAAGTAGATTTCTTGAATATCCTGCATCAAACATTTCCTGCAACATGTATAAAATATCCGTCAACACATAAAGCATTGGTGAGCATACTAGTTTTAGTTTACATACATAGTATTTTAGAATGGTTTACTCAAATCTCATACTATAGCATTGCACATACATATCATACTAAAGACATAACTCAAACCCGCGAGTACCACAGCGTATACCTAACATATTCATGTTAGGCCGTTTAAATCTTAACACTGACCCGTAAAGGGGGCGGTGTGCTAGTCCTATAGCGCTATACATGTTAAGTGGGCTAATAATAGTTAATGATTTATGTCTAAGTATCTAAGAATCATAAGCATGGCAAGTAGCATATAAGTATGTTTAATAGATTGAGCATGTGTGTTTATGAAAGCATTAGTGTGTTTTGCATATGATACATGTTTACACCCCAAAAGTGATAAAGAGTAAAAAGGGGACAAGTATGAACTCACCTTTGGGTGCGTTTAGTAAGGCTCCAAAGAATGAGTCATGGGGGATTAGTTCCTTAGCCTTGGTTAACTAGAATAAAAAAAAATAAAAAAAAATAAAGGGTCTTAGATTCGAGTTTAGGTTATAGATTCAAGAGAGTCAAGCAAGCCTTTTAGGCGAACCAAAACACAAACCACCATGAAGGTGATTCGGATGGTCATAAGAGTCAAGCAAGCCTTTTAGGCGAACCAAAATACAAACCGCCATTGAGGTGATTCGGATGGTTAGGAGGTCAAGCATTGGTAAGGTAGGGATGTATCCACAAACCTTTCCGAGTTATTAAATTAGTAGAGTTTATATAATTTAGTATTTATATATATAACTTAGGAAGTAGGGTATGGTGACTTAGTTTGGATGAGCATTGGCCTTCCTTTTGTCAACCATGAACCATAACACAAGTCCCTCCATCATTGAGTTGTTGGTGAACTTGGTTGGTATTATTAACAATCTAGTGCATAAAAGATAATAGAAGATGACCACATTTGAGGCCTCAAATTGGTGCCCTACTCATGTTTATTTGCCATGGCAAATAGGAGAGAGGTCCTAGAGGTTTCCTCAAAGGGTTTGAAGAAGAGGAGAGTGAAGAAAGTAGAAGAGAGGTTGAAGATGAAGTGAGAAACTCACTTATTCTTGAGAGAATTCTTAAGAGATTCGGAGATTTAGAGAGGATTTAGGATTGAGCAAGTGTTAGAATGGGTAGAGAGTGATGTATTTATAGTTGGGGTGAAGGGGTTGAGTATTTAATGAATTAATTAGGGTGGTTAGAATTTAATTAGTGGTAAATATATATTTAAAAGAAAAATAATAATAACATTAAAAAAACGTACGGCAAGTTAAATAATCATTTGAATGTTGCACTTTGTTTCAATTCAATTCATATTTTCGTTTTCCTTTTTTTTTAAGGTCTTATTAAAATATATATATATATATATATATATATATATATATATATATATATATGTTGTATTTTAAAGATAAATATATATTAAGATTTTAACTAAATGAGTTTCTTGTTATGACGCCTAAATTAAATAGGGTAAATTATCATGACGACTCGTCATGAATTGGTAGGAGTAACATACAAGAAGCGAATAAGGGCGAACTCGAAATTCGTTAAATATAGAATTTAAAAATCACGCGACGTTACATAAAGTTTGCGTCACGTAGAATTTATAGAATAAATGAAATAGATTAAGATTAAATGCAATTGACACAATACTTTTCCATTGATCATAAGCTCGGGATTACAAGGGTACAAAATGGAAAGATACAAGAATACAAGGACTAGAATGGAAAATATGAAAAATACGAATGTTACATTATAGGACTCAGTATGAGAAGCTTAGGGATTATTGTGAGGAGTTGTTGACATCTAATCTTGGAAGATCAATCAACATTGATGTAGAGTGAGTACAATCTAAGCAGCCCTACAAGGCAGTTTAGAAGAATTTACATTTGTCTAGGCGGTTTGAAGAGAGGGTAGAGGTTATGTGGTAGAGAAATCCTGGGTTTGGATGGCTGTTTCATGAAGGGACCCTTTTCTGGAAATATTTGAACTGTTGTAGGTGTGGATGGTAACAGGAAGAAAATAACTACTCCCTTTTTTTTTAACGGCCAACGGTACACACCCATGAATACAAAGCCCCTATACCCTTCGTATCCGGTCCCTGCCCCCCCCAAGGTCCAGTCCCTCATTTCAAAATAACCTTACTTTGAATGGAAGTTAAACCCGTGACCACCCCGGTTAGGAACTCCCCAAAAATGAGTAAACCTTACCACCTCTCTTGTAAACCATTTCCTAAAGACTCGATTACTAGGATAAATTTAAGATAGGAACTAACTCAAATGTTGGCAAGTAAAACCAACGTGAACCAATCGGTATTTTTTGCCAAACCGGTTCGGTTTTGGACCGGTTTTGTCGATTCGTAAGACCAGTTTCGGTTCTTAATCAGTTTTTTCGCGCACAATGAGAAAAAAAAAAGGCCGATATGAAAAAATATAAACATAAAAATTCGACTTTTATTATTTTTTTTCGGTTTTCGAAATAAGAAACTAGGAAAATGAAATACATAAAAACATAATTCAAAATATTACAATCAATTTTTTTTTTTGTTAAGCTTCGTCCGAATTACTTTGGCGCAGCGAAGCATCGTATGCGAGTTCTTCATCCGATAGGGGTTCACTTAGTCATTCTTCCACCTCTTCGTCATGTATTCTTCGTTCAAGTTTGGTTTGGTCTTCAAGAGATGTTTTATGTTGTACTCGATCCACCGCGTCCAAGTGATCTTTTAAGCATATGCACATCTCCAACGATTCGGCGTTTCTTGGCCAAATATATATTAAGATTTTAACTAAATGAGTTTCTTGTTATGACGCCTAAATTAAATAGGGTAAATTATCATGACGACTCGTCATGAATTGGTAAGAGTAACATACAAGAAGCGAATAAGGGCGAACTCGAAATTCGTTAAATATAGAATTTAAAAATCACGCGACGTTACATAAAGTTTGTGTCACGTAGAATTTATAGAATACATGAAATAGATTAAGATTAAATGCAATTGACACAATACTTTTCCATTGATCATAAGCTCGGGATTACAAGGGTACAAAATGGAAAGATACAAGAATACAAGGACTATAATGGAAAATACGAAAAATACGAATGTTACATTATAGGACTCAGTATGAGAAGTTTAGGGATTATTGTGAGGAGTTGTTGACATCTAATCTTGGAAGATCAATCAACATTGATGTAGAGTGAGTACAATCTAAGCAGCCCTACAAGGCAGTTTAGAAGAATTTACATTTGTCTAGGCGGTTTGAAGAGAGGGTAGAGGTTATGTGGTAGAGAAATCCTGGGTTTGGATGGCTGTTTCATGAAGGGACCATTTTCTGGAAATATTTGAACTGTTGTAGGTGTGGATGGTAACAGGAAGAAAATAACTACTCCCTTTTTTTTTAACGGCCAACGGTACACACCCATGAATACAAAGCCCCCATACCCTTCGTATCCGGTCCCTGCCCCCCCCCCCCCCCCCCAAGGTCCAGTCCCTCATTTCAAAATAACCCTACTTTGAATGGAAGTTAAACCCGTGACCACCCCGGTCAGGAACTCCACAAAAGTGAGTAAACCTTACCACCTCTCTTGTAAACCATTTCCTAAAGACTCGATTACTAGGATAAATTTAAGATAGGAACTAACTCAAATGTTGGCAAGTAAAACCAACGTGAACCAATCGGTATTTTTTGCTAAACCGGTTCGGTTTTGGATCGGTTTTGTCGATTCGTAAGACCGGTTTTGGTTCTTAATCAGTTTTTTCGCGCACAATTAGAAAAAAAAAGGCCGATATGAAAAAAATATAAACATAAAAATTCGACTTTTATTATTTTTTCGGTTTTCGAAATAAGAAACTAGGAAAATGAAATACATAAAAAACATAATTCAAAATATTACAATCAATTTTTTTTTGTTAAGCTTCGTCCGAATTACTTTGGCGCAGCGAAGCATCGTATGCGAGTTCTTCGTCCGATAGGGGTTCACTTAGTCATTCTTCCACCTCTTCGTCATGTATTCTTTGTTCAAGTTCGGTTTGGTCTTCAAGAGATGTTTTATGTTGTACTCGATCCACCGCGTCGAAGTGATCTTTTAAGCATATGCACATCTCCAACGATTCGGCGTTTCTTGGCCAAATAGTTCGGCGTGTGTCGTCTCAAGAATACTATCAATGGTGGGTTGGTTTGTGGAACCGGTTTGAGATGGGTTTGATGAAGAAGCCATGGAATGATGTAGCAAAGAAGCAAAGCGAAAAAAAACGAGCGAATACTATTGCGTTTTTCGGTTTTTGGGTCGTTTTTTGCGTTTTTTAGTGTTGTGATTAATCCAAAACATCTAAAACCTATTTATACTAACTTGGTGTGGCAAAATAGTGATTTAGGGTGCAAATTAACGGTCAAAAACATCAAAAAACGAGCCAACGGCTAGTTTTTAACGTCTTTAATCGTCCAACGGTTCGAACCGGTTTCAAACCGGTTTTTGTGTTCGGTTCACGAACCGGTTCGTGTAGGAACCGGTTCAGTTCGGTTTTGCTGAAAAAAACGTGAAACGACCCAAAAACCGCCGGTTTATATATGAAACCGCACCGATTCGTGTAAGAACCAGTTTTTGAACGAACCGGTTTTTTTATCACCTCGTAAACTAGACAAAGCACCTGGGCCATAGCCCATTTCCAACTTCCCACCACCCACGTAATTCTTTGTTTTTGAACCCAAGGTTTGTTTAGGGTTTTGTTCTATATATAATCATCATCATCATCATCATCATCATCATCATCATCAGGTTAGTCTATATTTCTCTTCTCTGCAATTGAATTAGGTTCCATTGTTGCAATCTAGAGCTTTGTATGCCTGTATATTTAGATTAATTAATTATCTGTCATGTGAATGTGTCATATTTACGTTTTGTTTGTTATCGGAAGGAACCCTAATCTTTCTGCAATCAATGGCGGCCATAAGTGGTTATGAATCCATCGATTTCGCCGACGCTGTGGCCGTGGCGAGGAAGATGAACTCCAGTGTCCGTAAAAACGACCTGTGTGAGGTCCGCAAGCTGTATCAGGCGCTATGCAAGAGTAGTATGTTGGTTTACCCTGAGGATGACTACATTAGGCAGTGCGACGGCACCGAATATCTCTGCTGCGTGCTGTACCGAGAGATATACAACCGTCGCTTCTTTGCTACAGCAGCTCCAACTTTAGCTCAGTGGACTGATTCTTGGTGTAACTATTGCCATATCTTTCAGGCACTCTCTTTTTCTCTTTCACTTTTTCATAATTCCATTATTTTATTTGTACAAGTTCAATTGGATTTAGATTTAATTTAAGAAAGATGATTGGTTTGTTTGTTTTGGTCTTGAGTAGAATTATTATTAAGTGTTTGTTTGCTGGTAATTTAGTTTTAGGTTTTAGATTGAGTTTATTAATTGCATCTTTGAAACATTTTATGCTCTTTTAGCTTCTTTCTTGGGTTAGGCTAATATAGTATAGTAACAAGCTATTAGTGTTTTTTCAGGCTCTGTCTCTTATGTCGTATACGCATTTTCCTTACGAGTGGTTGTGGGACTTGGTAGATGAGTTTGTGAATCAATTTCAGTCCTTCTGCCAGCATCGGGCTCGGGCCTTAGAAACCAAAACTGAGCACGATATCTATCTAATAAGACTACAGCATGAGATAAGACTAAATTTCGAGGTTATGCATTCATTCCGTTATGTTCCAGGCAAGTAAATAGTATACATATGATGATAATGTTTTTCTTTTGGCAGGTTTGGAGTGTGCATAATTTTCTCAAACTCTTGCAAGGATTGATAAAACGTTCTTCGATAATTCAGATTCTAAATCAGGCAAAAGATGGGGGCCTTCAACTGTTGACAGCACCAGCAGATAATGTTATGAAGGTCTTGGGCTACTTCAGCATGGTTGGTTTGTTAAGAGTCCATTGTTTATTGGGAAATTATCAAGCTGGACTCGACTGCTTGCTTCCTATTGACATAAGTCAGCAAGGATTTTACACCAGTCTAATTGCCACTCGCATCACAACCATCTACCATTATGGCTTTGCTAATCTTATGCTCGGCTGGTATCTTCTTCGCTTTTATTTATTTATTACATTTAAACAGAAAGCATAGTATTATGGCTTTGCTAATCTTATGTTCTTCTTCGCTTTTATTTATTTATTTATTTATTTATTTATTACATTTAAACAGAAAGCATAAACAATGCATTGGTGATTGACTACATATGTAGGTATGCAAAAGCCATACAAGAATTCAACCGCACTCTTGTCTACATTTTCGAGATTAAGCAGCCTCAACAGAATGAGCAAATTCTAAGCAAGATTGAAAAGATGTATGCTCTGCTAGCCATCTGCCTCTCACGTTGTCCTTCTCAACACCAATTTATCGATGAAAACGTCAAATCTCAACTAATGGAAAAATATGGTGAAAAAATGTCGAGAATGCAAAGATACGATGATGATGATGATGCTGCTGCTGACCTTTATCGGGAGCTTTTGTCATATGCATGGCCCACATTTAGCACACCCTTTGCACCAAGCTCTGGTGACCCACGTGAAGTTTACGACAAGGTACAAATCTTTTGCTCAAATTAATTGCTGGCAAGTGGCACTACTGTACTTTGTTGGTTGTGTGAGTTTTTTTATATGTATTGTTCAGGAAGAACTTGCCTTTTATGATGCTAAGCTTTTGGCAATTGCATATCCTGAATTTTTCGGACCCAATGCCTCCAGCTATGTCGAGTCATATGCCAATCACCACCAGGTATGAATCTTTTGCTCAAATGAATTTGCATTTTAGTGTTGGTTTTATATATTGGTTAGGAGTCAATCTGTTCGGTCCATTTGACGAGTTACACGTCTTGGCATCTCTCATGTAATGATTGTTGGGAGAAGTTGCCAATCTGTCTTTTAAGTTACATCGTGATTACTTTTTGCGTCAACTTGTTAAGGTAACATCTCTGCATTACTCCTCAGCTCAGTGACGGTTTTTTTTTTTCCTCCTTGCAGCAGCTTGATTCAGTGATTGCCAGTCTGTTAGATTTATATATCTGAAATAATTTTTGTTTCTGAATGTATTGGGTCTAATGTTAGGCTTGCATTATGAAGTGGATTGGATGGATTTTATTGTGTTTGAACTTTGAAGTTATAACCAACTCCAATGAATATATTTCATATATTGAGAGCTCAGATCTCTCATCATCCCTTTGCCCTCTAATATTACTTTTACAAATTAATGCTCTATTTCCATTTGATTTGATTTGATTTTCCAAAATTATGATATTAATATTGATTTTGTTGTCACACTAAAAAGTTAATAAAATGAAAAAAAGGCACACCACGGACAAAAAATAGTGTACTAAAAATGTCATCGTTTTGACGTGTTGCACATCATGGCATCTCTCACGTAATGATTGTTGAAAAGACTCGCCGATCTGTCTTTTAAGTTATATGGTGATTACTTTTTGTGTCAAATTGTTAAGGTAACATTTCTTCATTACTCTGCTCAATGACTTTGTTTTGTTTTGTTGCAGCTTGAAGTAGTGATTGCCAATATGTTAAAATTTAAACTTAAATAATCTTTGTTTCTGGATGTTTTTGGTCTAATGTTAGGCTCTGTTTGGAGAACATTATGCACTGGATTGGATGGTTTTTTGGTCTAAATTAGAAACTGAAAGTTAACAATGTGCACACACTACTCAGAAACTATCATATTTGCAAGAGCCATAACCCCACGACTGCTTCACATACCATTCTTTGACTTCAACAGAATAGTCAAATGCGAATAGTTAATAAATCTGATACAAAATGCAATTAAGCTTCACCATTCCTTAGTTTGGCAACCATTTTAATTGTAACTAGGCTTCACCATTCCTTAGTTTGGCAACAGTTTAAATTTTAATTAAGTTTCACCAGTCCTTGGTTTGGCAACAATAAGTAGCTGATTTGGGCTGTGTTACTACTGTAACATAGGAACTTGAAAATATTATATAAACAAACAATAATAAAATAATTTAATCCTCATACCAATATACAATAAGACTTCAAAAGTTTTTAAAACCATAATTGTAGGACCGTTTCTTGTCAAACAAAAAAAAATACTCACTTGGTTTTATATCCGAATCAAAGGAGGAAACAAAGATAATATAAATCTTTAAAAAAGTAATGCATACATTAATCTCTTAAGAAAAGTGTGATTATGTTTCTTCCACCATTTCAACTTTATCCGTCATATTATGTATCATACTCACGTGTCATTAGAGCTTGCGGTTTGCTCGATGCTTCAAGCGTTGAGGTTGATGGTTCATTCCGTGAAACTTGAAGACAGGCGGTGTTCAAGCCTCTCACATCGTGAGGTCAATGGTTCACCCAATCACAACCGAACACTCACCTTCCGTTTCTTCTCAAGGGAAATTTCATGCCACTCACTCACGCCGTAAGACTTAGGAAGGGATGTGTCACGCTCTGAGCCTGTTGTGAGGATCACGTTAGCATTTCAGACGAACTGTTTTTTCCCTCACGTGAGGGCAATGGCACAGCTTCCTTGGGGCGGGCAGAGGCGGCCAACCCCCCCCCCCCCCACACACACACACGAATTTTCGCTCAGAAGTTCCGATTATATAGCATTCGTATAATTTTTTTTTTTGATATATATGGTTTCGACCCCCCGTTTTTTTAATAAAAAAAATTAGTTGTGTACTTCCAACCCCCGGTCTGGATTTTCAAGCTTCTTCATTGTGTGAGGGGCGCATGACATGACACCACTTAACTATATGGGGCTAAGTCTAAAGGACATAGGGTGTGCAAACTACTAAACAATAGGACATTTAGGGGCTGTTTGGTTAATTAAGTGCTGAATCATTAAGAGGTCTGAATGGTTAAGTGCTGAATCATTAAGTTGGACCTCTTAATGGTTAGTATTCTTGTCCCATATTGGTATGAGAGCCTCATTAAGGTTCAGCCTACTTCAGTGCTTAATGATTCAGCAACATCTCAAATCTTAATGATTCGAATACTGAATCATTCAGCGTTGAATGGTTCAGAGCCTCATTAAGAGGCTTACCAAACAGCCCCTTAGTGTAGTTAGTAAAGACAAACAACACATAATGCAATGGAGTATAAAGTTACATAATTTGCAATTTAGTCTTGATTTTATTATCACTTGCGTCATAGTTGATCGTAAAACCTTTTTCAAAACGTCACTTTTACATCACTTCTTTTCCTTCAATAATGTTAGGAGAAGAAACACGTTTATTTCTTGACACTATTTATTCCTTCATTAACATGGGGAGTAGCAAAAAACCAATGTACTTTTTGCATTTTCTCATAAAATTCCTTGTACAATTATTTGTACGGAAAAAACCAATGTTCTCACGAATGTCCCTCAACAATTTTTTTAAACTTTAAAGTTCCATCACATGTTAAAATTGATCAAATTGTGATAAAAAAAAGTAAATAAAAGTAAACTGCAATCATTTGCGTCCAAGCGATTTACTCAAATGTTCGATTGAGTCCCTAAGCTCCAAATTTCATTATCTGAGTCTTTGGGGTTTCATTTTCTCTCTCCCTTTGCATCCCTGTTATAGACAGTCAGATTTCTGTTACAAGATATGTTTAAAGCTCATTATGCCCTTTAGGTTTTGCAATTTGAGGCCCTCGTGCACTTTAACCTTTCACCCTACAACTTCATCTCCTTCTCATCTTTGTTTCTCCAAATGATCTGGATGGAAATCCGGTGGATGGATCGACCGTGATTTAAGAAATGAATGAAAATCCGGTGGATGGATCGACCGTGATCTAAGAAATGAAAGAGCAATAAAGGAGTATGGATGAATATACTAAGAGCCATAAATAATTTTAGCAAATTATAATTGCAGTTTTAAACATCAATCCACAACTTTTTACCCCAAGTGGTACAACCACTGACCAAGAAAACTAAGAAATACTGAGTCTTTGAATGTCATATTTTTTAAGCACCAATATGAAGGATAATTTACACAATTTATTTGAAAACTAGAATGCTACCCCACCTGTTGTGACGGAGTTATGGCGGTTGTTTATTATTTTCTCATGTGTAATTTTAATAATTTACAATTGGCGGTTGTTAATTGTTTTGTCGTGTGTTTTTTTTATGCTACCGTGATCATAATAAAATAAGTTGAACACTTCTATCTCTCTTACAAATTTATGATATAAAATAGTAGGTTTAAAAGAGTTGCCCATGCTTTAATGTCTATATTCACAAATGACAACGTGACATTAAGATCATGTTTGGCTTTTCAAATTTTCACCTCCTTATTATTTATAACTTTTTCAAAAATGTTAATAAGTTAAAACAATGTGTTTAGCAAACCAAAAGTCCTTATTATTTTAACTTTTTATTTGTCTTTGATAAGTTGTTTTGAAAAAGTAAGAATTTGTGAATTACCAAAATTCCTTATGACTTATTAGGGAAAAGTAAGGATTTGTGATTTATCAAAACTCCTTACCTGAATAAGCTAAGCCAAACACTTTTCACAAAATAACTTATTGACTTCCCCCATCACATAAGCTAATCCAAACACTTTTTTAAAACTCCTTTTTAAAAAGTAATAAGTTAATAAGTCCTTTTAACCAAAAAATCCTTTTAGAGTTAAATAAGTTTATCCAAACATACCCTAAAGGACCTAGTGCAACAAAGATACCTGACTCCTTGCCAAACAATTATCTTTTAGATGTAAATGTGCAATATTATTGTTAGCATTGTAATGGTTAAAATCAAATGCACAATGAAAGAAAATAGGAAGTCGTAGGAATGCTATCAAATAGACTCCGATTAAACCCATTCAAGTGGCACCGGAACCGTCTCATCAAACCCTACGATCTTAATTTTAGGGTTTCGCTTTTTTGGATTTTTAGCTTTTGTTTTTGGCATTTACGTTATATCATTGTGTCTTTTATGTAGCTGAAGAAGTAAATACCTCTCCTAGTAGACAAGAATGTTGTTCCGGCTATGAATAACTTACGCAACTGAATCCGGGTGCCTGCAAAACAAAACACCGTTAGGACTCGTCACATAAAAGGGGGGTTTCCTGTGACCACCCTCCGGCGTGAGAATAAGTATTGGTTCTTGGTGTGAGAGTAAAGCAAAAGCTTTTATGATTGTGTGTGTGTGAAATATTATTTACCTCTGACCTCTATTTATAATTTTTCTTACTTTCCTCGTAACCGCCTCTTTGAGCCTATCTCCAGGAGCTTATTCTCCGGTTTTGATGGAGATAGGCCTTATCTTCTCTTTCGAACCTTCCTTCCCCGATTCTCGGGAAAGAGGTTGAGCCTTATCAATCATCCGGGATACGACCGTTTTGGTTCACCCGGCGTATATCTGCCGTTGGGCCGGCCCGAAGGTAAGGGGGCCTTTATGTGGTATTGGGCCGATCCATCTAGATTGGGCCTACCTCGTCATGTCCCCCCAAGTCTAGTGATAAGCAAACTTGGTTATTACTAGGCTTTTAAAATGACAAGTTATATGATACTTTGATAGTGACGTAAATGCCAAAATAAAAAATCTTTATAGAGTATAGCGCCGCATGGGTAAGGCACGTGATGTGACGTCACCCTGAGTTGTCGCCTCAGCCGTTTTAACAGTCTGAGCAACTCAAGGGTTCTGACTGTTGGCGGTTTGATTTTAAAATTTAAAAACGCGTGCAAACTTCCGCCTATAAATTAGCTGGTTGCCACTGAAATGTCCAGTCCAAAGTAACTAATTATCAATTTCCCTCTGAAATGGCTCCCAAAGCTAGCACATCACGAACCACCATGAGTGTTGCCCAAATTCATACTAGTTGGTCGGTAACGGCACTACAATCTTTCCTTTCTGAGTGGCGTATATCACCGGAGTGGAATCCTGTGTGTCCAGGGCCCACCGATGTTGCCTTCCCCTTGAAACCTGGGAAAATCACCCTATATGCTGAGTTCTTCAAGTTTTGCCACTTTCGGCTACCGGTTACTCAATTCATGGTTGAATTGCTGTCATACTATAAGGTAAACATTTCTCAGCTGCATCCCTTAGGACTAATTAAGGTGAAGCATTTTGAATTTTGTGCCCGGGGACTGGGTATGTCCCCCAGCTGGATGTCTTCCGAGTGTTTTATGTCCTTGTGTACAAGGGAGAGTACTTCACGTTTGACCGTCGCCCCGGGGCTCCTTCCTGTATTGAGAATTTTCCCCCCAATGTGCAAGATAAAAACTGGAAACGAAAGTTCTTCTTTATCGACGAGGGTGTGTTGCCGGTTACTGCACCGGTGCAAACCCCTGAAGGGAAAACAAAGTTTGCTGACGAGAGCCCTGCTCCGGCTGTCTTTGAGAAGCTCCCACTGTATGTGGCTCTGGTGAACCACCCTACCCCATGCACTCATATTCCTGAACGAGCCCTTGTAGCCGTCGGTATGAGCCGTATTTGGGTTGATGACACCATATATCCGGAGTATCGTTGACGAGACCAAGGTAGGTCCTGTTACATAGTTTATCATTTACAGAGTATATTTAATTAAACCGTTGTTTCTGTGTTCAGATGAGTGGCATTACTTTGATGCCATAGATCCACAGGTCATCCCCCATATTAAGGAGCATGACCGTCTGCTGGGGGACGACGAGGCGGACATTCTTACCCAGACGGTGAAGAATTTTGTGATTCCTGCTCTTCCGGTTCAGAGTCACCCTGATCAATCGGGTACTTCTGCTCCGATAATCACTGAGGCACCGGCTTCACCGCCTCTGAACCCAGATCCTCTCAGTGTTTCTGATCCTGTTGTTACTGCTAGTGGGAAAAAGAAGAAGACTCGGAAGAGGAAAGCCGGTTCGCCTGATGTATCATCATTTCTTGCCAATCGTCGCGAGCTGCTGGCCAGCAAAGAGGAAAGACTTGGTAAGGATCCTTTTTCATACCTTCAGCTTCTTTCTTTTTCCCTGTTTTTATGGTTATTTGCTTACTTGTGTCCAGGTACTCCCCTCCTGGACGAGGGTACTTCCACACAACAAGCCAAGGCCTCAAGCCCTGTTACTGCAGCCGTGTCTGAGCAGGGTGTGGATGCCCCTGCGGTTACGTTGCCTACTACCCTTCCATCTGTTGCTGTGTTTTCAACTGCCGTTACAGCCACTACCATCTCGGCTCCTCGCCTAGTCGTCACAGAAGAACCTAACAACACCTTATCAGTCGGTGTCACCTTTTCTCCAGCTACCATGATTACCACACCATCAATGTCTGCCTCTTCAAGCACTCTGTCAGCTCCGGCCAGTACTGCCATGATTACCACATCATCAGTGGCAGCTTTCTCAAGCGTTATGCCGGCTCCCATTAGCACTGCCATGCCTCCTGATGCCCAGACGAGGTTGCACCTTGGTAGCTCCAGTAGCAAAGCCTTTAGGGATATGTCCCGGGTGAGCTTTACAGAGCTGCTACACGATGTACAACACCACCCCATTGCATTTCCTGGTGGTGTAAGATCCGGGCAAATGTCGTTCAGTGTGGACCCCATTGAGTCGGAAAAGATGCTTTCTCATGCTTACGCTCCCGGTATTAATTGGAATCCTTCCTTGCCGGATACAAAATACACCCCTAAGTGGAAGGTTGCTCAGTCCACCCGGTTGATTGATCCAGACGTCATCAGGCATTGGGTTGACCATGCCTTTCCTCCTGCCGAACGATACTACCTCCAGGGTCTGGATAATGCTCAGCTGGCTGAGAATGTTCTTGGATCTAGTGTAAACTCCGTAGCTTCCATGTATGAGGTGCTGCGCCGTTGGCGTTCGGATGTAGGGGATTTATATGATATGCACGTGTCTCATAGCAAACTGTCCGTGGAAGCTGAGGCATTGTTGCAATCTTTGGGAGATTGCCGGAAGGAGATTGCGGAGATGTCGTCCATCAGGGATACTTACGAACGGGACAAGACTCGTCTGATAAATACTCATAATGACGAGAAGCTTGAAATTCTACGTTCCCATGATGGGCAGGTCCGGCTGGTACGGAGTTTAGAGGATCGGGTGAAGCTCTTAGACAAGGACTTGCAGGTGGAAAGAGAGAATGTTTCCAAGGCTAAAGCCGACCAGGAGAGGTATGAACAGCTGGCCTCTGAGATAGAGGGTTATGAATCCCGTGCCCGGAGGGCAGAAGAGGAGAGGGACACCATGCTGAAGCAACTGAACGCTCTCAAATCGGAAGCTGAGACTGCTTCAAAGAATGCTTCCAATCTTACCGAGCAGTTGACAGCTGCCCATGCCCGGGTGAATGTTTTGGAGACGGACCGGGATTGGCTGATATCCAAAGGGTTCCGGGCTTCGTGGAGCCATATACGTGGGGGAGGTCAGTACCAACAAAGATTAAATGACTTTTACTGGACCGCTGTGGAATCCGGGTACCAGGATGGTTTGAGGCATGGTCATCGTCACGGGATTCTCGGGCGAAAACTTCCGAAAGCCACCGACCATGAGAAAGGAGTTGAACAGCGGACCTCCAAGGCCCTAGAAGCCCTTAGCAGCGATTCCCTGGATGAGCTTGCACAGCTGCAGGCCCAGACTGGTGATGAAGGTATGTCAAACGTCCGGGCCTTCCTTGAACCTGTGATTGCCAGTTCCTCCTCCAGTTCTTCAGACGATGAATAATTGTTTAACATTTGTAATGTGTTGGAATTTGCTATTTGTGTACTGATCCGGTAGAATCTTTTGTGTAAACACCTATCTGAATGAATGTTATGTTTATTTAATTTCTAAGATATAATATTGTTAGCCCGAGATCCTCCAGCAGGCTATAATGAAACGTCTTGTCGTCATTAATACTTGTAATCATATTGCTGACGTTAGCTATGCAACTTAACCGTCACATCCACGTGTCAGGCGGCTTGTGTCAGTGTCATTATTGCAGGGTGTTTAAACTCCCAATGATAACTTAACCGTCACAATAATCCCCTTTATAAGTAGAGTTTCATATCATGCCTACGTGCACATTTCCACTCGCTCATTATGCCATGTAGGTTCGTCTCTCTAAAAAAGTACTTGAAAGAGCTTGATGCTCTAGAGGGACTGAGGGAGCTGCAACGCCAGTCCCAAGAACTGGATGAGGCTGTGCCTGTTTTGGAAGTCCCCTCTCAAGAACTAGTCGAGATTCTTCCACAGAGGCCCTGCCGGTTGGTGTATCGTCGTCGACCAAAAGCCGTCCCGCCGTTTCCTTCCGAAGTTGCAGAAAACGTAGGAGAGGAACTCGCTGCTCCCGTTGTGATACCAAGAGTTTCTACAACTCCTCTGGAGATGAAGGATGACGTCCAGGTTCGGTCAGCCAGTGTCTCGGCTCCTGCCCGTTATGGGTTGGTTTACCGGCGTGGTGCTGGACGCCGACCCTCTCCTTGGGTTCCTTTGGAGGATGACGTACCCATGGTTCCAAGAGCTGTTTCTGTTGAAACGTCAAAGGTGAATGAGGACCTGGAGGTGTGGTCCTTTAATCTCCAATCAGAGGAGATGAGGATGTATGAGGAGTTTTGGGTCCTCCCTCCTGCTTGCAATCCCGAAGGTGACTTGCTATACACCCCTGCAGAGGTGTTTGCCCTGTTGGAGGGTTGCAATGATTAGTGTTTTGTAGTCAAGTAAGACTAAGTGAAATAGCGCTATGTATAGGTGGTAGGAAGTTTGTTTTTTGATGGCTTTGGATTTTTGTCCTGCCCCTACCCTTTTTGTAATCTTGCTTGGAAAAAGCAGTTTGTTTATAATGAAGCATATAAAAACTATAAATGCCGTCATCGGCGTCTTATTATTAGTTGCAATGTCAAAATAAAATAAAAACTTGATTACCCGGGGTATCGTGGTTACCGGCCGGGCATGCTTACAGCGGCCTATGGCCTAAGACTTTTCGTCACCTATCATTACATATAACATTTTCTGAGCTGGGCAGCTTTCCAGCTGCTTTAAGCGGTATGCTCCCTTTCCCAGGTCTTCAGCGACCTCATAGGGTCCTTCCCAGTTTGGGCCTAGCTTTCCCTGGGGTTGTTGCCTGCTAGCATCGTTATCCCTCGTGACCAGGTCTTCAATCTTGAATGAGCAGCTTCTGACCCTTTTGTTGTAATATTTTTCCAATAGTCTCTTGTACCGGGCTTCTTTAATGTGAGCTTCATCACGCCGATCTTCCAACGATTCAAGGTTGTGCCTTAGCAGCTGGTCATTGTTGGTATCCTGATCAGCATGCCGGCTGGACGGTAGCATCACCTCGACCGGGATCATCGCCTCTGATCCGTATGTCAGGCAAAAGGGAGTTTCTCCATTACTTGTTTTGGGCATTGTCCGGTGGGCCCAAAGGACATGCGGGAGCTGATCAACCCATGATGTTCCCTCTTGGTCCAAGCGTCTCTTCAGCCCGTCTAATATGCTCCTATTGGCTCTCTCGACCTGGCCGTTTCCCTGAGGATGGGCCACGGATGTGAATATCTGTTGTATGTTCAGGCTCTTGCACCACTCTTGTATATGCTTATCCACGAACTGTGTCCCATTGTCACTGACCAGGTATAAGGGGACCCCAAACCTGCAAACCACATGTTCCCACAAGAATTTCTTGATGTTGCACGCTTCTATCTTGGCCAACGGTTTTGCTTCAACCCATTTAGTGAAGTAGTCAATGGCTACTACCAGGTACTTGAGTTTTCCCGGAGCTAAAGGAAAAGGCCCGACCAAGTCAATACCCCACTTCTGAAAAGGCCATGCTGCTGTTACCGGGATCAAGTTATTCTTCGGACGAATCGTTACCGGTGCATACTTCTGGCAACTGACGCACTTCTTGAGCTCTTCTACGGCCATGTTATGCATTCCGGGCCAGTAGTAAACTGCACTAGTTATTTTTGCTACTACCGCCCGGGGTCCCGCATGTATACCACATATTCCCGAATGGATGTCCCTTATCAAGTACCTAGCCTCCGAAGGGGATACACATCTCAGGGCCGGTCCCAGGTAGGATTTTCTGCAAAGAATCCCGGCTTGGATCTCGTATTGCAGTGACTTGGTCCGGATCTTCATTGCTTCGGCCTTATCCTCCGACAAGCTTCCGTCTGTGAGGTACCTATGTATGGGGGTCATCCAGGAGACCTCGACCGTGTGAACCGAATGGACTTCAGACGCCTGTGTGGACGGGTGCTTGAAAGTTTCAATATGGACGTTAGCATCTGTGCCTGAGGAAGCCAACTTGCTGAGTGCATCGGCTATGTCATTCTTGTGCCTTCTCACATGGTGCAATGTGACCTTCCTGAACTTTGTCATTAGCTCTTTTGTCTTCTCCAGGTACTTGATCATGGACGCATCCTTGGCCTCGTATGAGTCGTTGACCTGGTTGTTTACCAATAGTGAATCCACATGGGCGTCTACCTGGGTGGCACCCAGGGTCAAAGCCACTCGCAGTCCTGCTAGCAGGGCTTCGTATTCAGATTGATTATTAGAACATTCTGTGACATCCGTCACTTTTTATTTTTATAAGAATAATAATCTTATTTATAAAAAAAAAAATCAGATTATATATATATATATATATATATATATATATATTTTTAAAACATAAACCAATGTTTTACACAACCTTGAAACCCATTATCAAACCAACACAACCAGCCCAAACTCTTCCTCATGAAGTGCTGCAGCCCATCTTGCTTGTTGTTTGGAGCCCACTGTGCCTGGCCCACGAAAGCAGGCCCAACAGATGGCCCAACAGCCCCCTCCCCTTGTGTTTAAAAAAAAAAAAAAAGGAAAGGGACGCTTCACCTGGGGTTCGAACCGGGGTCAAAGGCACACAACACACGGGCATTACCCAACTGAGCCACATGGATCCTTTGTTTCTATCTGAACTCAAATGTTATTTATAAGGAGTCTGTTTTCATATCTGCTACTCTTGTCGTGTCTGTACATCAGCCGAACACAGTCAAGAGCATATCTTGACTTGTGATTGAACCAAATAAGGGAATGATTGAATAATTTGATTTCGTGACATACAATTAACGGGTATTACGCTTAATGTACATCAATTAACGCAATCAAAATTTAAGATTTTTACGCGTATGGTTCAAAGCATGGTCAACTTTCCAATCGTGTTACCCAGATCCATTCCCTATAAATTGATACCGTCTGCACCTTCTAACCTCGCCGAACAACTCTCTCTCAACCTCTCATACTCTCTAATACACTCTGATTTTGATAATCAAGTTCGCCGTTTGACTTTGGTCTTTGACCAGTCAATTATCCACGAATTCCCATTGTGAGTCTTCATTCTGTTATGGGTTTTAATTATCGGCAATCCAGCAACAAAAGCCCCATATTTAATCGGGCTCATGTTGCCTAAATCATCTGATTGCAATTTCTAGGGTTCATACGAATGAATTGGGGATAAATCTAGAATTCGCGTGTGTATTTATTTAATTTTAAACAAGAAACATCACAACCACCGGCCTAGGCCAAGTGGTTGTGACCATGGTCCTTCACAGCGGTCACCCGGGTTCGAGTCCCGGCTCTGACCGGTTTTGTTCCATTCTTTTCTTTTCTTTTTTTAAAACAAACAATTATATATATATATATATATATATATATATTAAATCCTTTTAATCTTTTAAATTCATTTTAAAATATCAAAACTATTTTATAAATTCTAAAAAAATTACATTTGTTTAATCTGATATAAAAGTTTCATTTATAATTTTTATTTTTCAGAAATTCATTTATTTAATATTTATAATAATTAAATCATTTTTATACTATTAGATTTATAAAAAATCCATTTATATATCAAAACAACTCTATTTAATTCTCCAAAAATTTCCCTGACTTTTTATAAAGATAAACTTTACTGAAATAATTTTTAATTCAGTAAAATCATTTATTTTATATTTTTAATCAATTTTTGTTAGATTTAATCATAATTAAATCATAATAAATCCAATTTTCATCATTTTTGCGCCAAAATTTTATACAAATTATTTTTAATCATTTAGAACAGAAATATGATTTTTAAAATAAGAATTCTTTAATTTTAGTATTTTTAAATATTAAAGTTAAATGTTGGCTATTTATAAATAAATAGATTTAAAAATCTATTTTAAATGAAATAATTTTATAAAAATTATTTCTATACTTCAAACACTTTATTGTGTACATTCTAAAATCAAACTTTACTAAGAGACTTTTATTTATTTATTTATTAAATTTCTCATAATTAATAAACAATTTGTTTATTAAACAAATAAACGTTATCCCCAATTCGAAGCCCTAGAAATACATGTATCCTAGAATTATTTCCCTTACACATTATCAAATTCTTTAGGTTGATTCTTTGGAATATTTCCAACGCATATTTCGTTGTCCAGTTCAATTACAAGCTATTACGTATACAGTGAGTATTCCTATCCCCTTTTCACTTTTATACATTTTTGGGGTGATTCATGTACACTATTACAAGTTCAAATTCAAATTTACGTTTTTACAAATACAATTCTAGTACTATGTGCATTGCTTACAACGTGCTTTATGCTTAGACAATACATGTGGATTACATTTGTACTTAGTGAAATCATTAACATGGTACAAGCCGACCTTAACATTGGATAGCGCTATTTGGATTGACAACCCGCCTAGGTTGATTCTCCCCCTTTTTCATCGGAGAATCCGTGGCCATTGTTAAGTTATCATCCATTTATTGGTTGAGTACACTACAGTTCATACAGTACATTATACAGTCACAGGGTTGATTTCGCTCATTTGTTTGATACATGGTTTACATATTTGCACTGTAGCTTGCACTTGAATTGTATAACTTTTTGACCTACTATATATATCAAATCTAGGAATGCTCACCAACATTTCATATGTTGACCAAACCTATTTTTGTACATGTTTCAGGTGCAGTTTGATCTAGTGCTTTAGCAAGGAACATTTAGTGCTTATTTTAATTCAGTTATTTCAATATTTACATTTCATTTAGACAATGTATTTTCCATTTCCATGTAAGACAATTTTGATTATTAAATAATATTTACATTTTAGTACCATGAGCTTTTGAACAATCGTCACTACGTGGCACCTCGATGATTCCGCCATCGGTTGGGGTGTTACAGATTGGTATCAGAGCCATGGTTATAGAGAACTAGGTTATTAGATAAAAAAGGCCTAGACTATAACCGAACTTCAACTTTCATGCATTATATTTCCTAAACTACCATACCCCTCATTTCCCTCTACTTTACTTCTTTCATCTTTCCCTTTTTTTTCTCTCTTTTCATCCTTCATCATGGTGCATAGAGATGCTGTCCTACAGGGAGTGGAAAGTCTACATCATCATGGAACAGGGACAGTACCTTTCATGAAGACACTCTTAGGCATAATGCCTACTCTTACTTTTGTTCCTTCAAAGTTATTGAACTTTAATGAGTGCGATAAGGACACGTGCAATCTGGAAGGGTGGACGCCTGTACACTGGGTTTTCTGGCATAGGCAAGCATAGCGCATAAATCCATTTACGGACCTGTTATGCTTACCTGGGGATTCCTGGAGTGAGTGTCCACTTATAGGCTAAAGCACGTCTTCTTTGATCACCATTGGGTTCAATTCCTTTGAAAAGTCAACGTTCTTGTTGGGCTTTACAGCTAGACAAGGGCATTCCAAGCATTTTATGCAAGCTTTTTCAATAATACTCTCTCGGTTCATATACAATATTTTGTATTTCACGATTTTCATATATTGCTTACAAGTTCATACTTTCATAACCATCTATGGATTTCACAATCACACTTCACCTTACCCTCTTAGCCATTTTTTTTTTAAATATTCAACACCCTACCCAAATCATATTATTTCTTTTCTTCACATGTTATTTATTTTAAAAACTATAACCTCATACTTTAGCACAAACTAAAGATTTCTAAAACTAGTTTTATTTCCTAGCAACTTTACAAAGTACACATTCAATTGATTATTTATTGACGTAACAGACGATTTTCTATATAATATTTTAAACTATTACAAAGCCTACTTAGCTTGTACTATTTAACAACTTTTGCCTTATGTACAAAACCAAATTTTGAAAATATTTATTTTTTTTGGAATAATATCTAGTCTCTAGATTCTCCATCAACACTCACCCATTTTCAACTTGTTCAAATTTTTACAATATTTGACATACACCACAATCATGTTTTCTTATACACTTGATTATAACCTTTGATCCAAACCCCAAAATTTACACTGCTATATAATCTCCTTACTATAAACTCTTTATCAACTATCTTCACATTCACCATCTCTCACAACCTTGATTCTGCTTCAAGATTTTTCATCATCCTCTCAAGAACTAAATTCATATCCTTCACCTTCTCATACATGAGCTAGTTACCCATGATAATCAAACTACTAAAAACCTGATACTTGATTCTACAGGATTTTTTTTTCCAAAAACATCATTGTTGTGAAACTTGACTTCCCCTTAATTTGACTATTCACTGGACATTTAATTATTCATGATACTCGTAAACATTTAATTATTCATGATAAACACTTACACTTAATGGATGTAGTACTTACAAACTTGCTTGCATAAACATGCTATCAATTTGCAATTTATGTGAATAATAATTGCTGCACTTAATAGAAGTCATCATGCCTTTTCAACAGTCGGGACAGGCCCTACAACCTGCTCCACGACTGGTAGAGGCTATCGAACATACTCAACGATTGGTAGGGGTCACTATGCCTTTTTCAAACAGTCGGGAGGGGCCCTACAACCCACTCCACGGCTGGTGGAGGCTATCGAACCTGCTCAACAATCGGTGGGGTCATAGAAGGACGCAAAACTTTAATGTAAGGTAAATTGATGATTCCGGTCCGGAACGTAATCATGAATTTACAGGTACATTAGGGTAGTGTGAAATTCTATTAGAGTTTTTGGTAGGCATCCAGTACGTTTTCAAGGTATCAAAGGTGTGGTGGGTTAGCTGCGGTACACCCTGTATACAAACACTAATGATGCATTGAAAGTGAGACTGGAAGTCGGACCAGGAACAAACTCTAGTTATTTGGTAGTTCATTTGATCTTATCATAATCAATCAACTCACACAATTATTTTAGGATTCTAAGCTTAGTGTTTTATTAGATTCTTAATCTCTTTGTTATTCACGACGAACCTGATCCAATCCTTAACCCACACCTATCAAATTTACTATCCAAATCATTTGAAACGGTTTACTTTGTTACCTATAAATTCACGTCGTACCTTAACTCAAATTCTCCCGACCACAGTTATCTTAATTGTTACCCAAGCATCCATAACTCTATGTTTCTAATAACTTCGGGACGAAGTTTCTAAAAGTAAGGGATTCTGTGACATCCGTCACTTTTTATTTTTATAAGAATAATAATCTTATTTATAAAAAAAAAATCAGATTATATATATATATATATATATATATATATATTTTTAAAACATAAACCAATGTTTTACACAACCTTGAAACCCATTATCAAACCAACACAACCAGCCCAAACTCTTCCTCATGAAGTGCTGCAGCCCATCTTGCTTGTTGTTTGGAGCCCACTGTGCCTGGCCCACGAAAGCAGGCCCAACAGATGGCCCAACAGCCCCCTCCCCTTGTGTTTAAAAAAAAAAAAAAAAGGAAAGGGACGCTTCACCTGGGGTTCGAACCGGGGTCAAAGGCACACAACACACGGGCATTACCCAACTGAGCCACATGGATCCTTTGTTTCTATCTGAACTCAAATGTTATTTATAAGGAGTCTGTTTTCATATCTGCTACTCTTGTCGTGTCTGTACATCAGCCGAACACAGTCAAGAGCATATCTTGACTTGTGATTGAACCAAATAAGGGAATGATTGAATAATTTGATTTCGTGACATACAATTAACGGGTATTACGCTTAATGTACATCAATTAACGCAATCAAAATTTAAGATTTTTACGCGTATGGTTCAAAGCATGGTCAACTTTCCAATCGTGTTACCCAGATCCATTCCCTATAAATTGATACCGTCTGCACCTTCTAACCTCGCCGAACAACTCTCTCTCAACCTCTCATACTCTCTAATACACTCTGATTTTGATAATCAAGTTCGCCGTTTGACTTTGGTCTTTGACCAGTCAATTATCCACGAATTCCCATTGTGAGTCTTCATTCTGTTATGGGTTTTAATTATCGGCAATCCAGCAACAAAAGCCCCATATTTAATCGGGCTCATGTTGCCTAAATCATCTGATTGCAATTTCTAGGGTTCATACGAATGAATTGGGGATAAATCTAGAATTCGCGTGTGTATTTATTTAATTTTAAACAAGAAACATCACAACCACCGGCCTAGGCCAAGTGGTTGTGACCATGGTCCTTCACAGCGGTCACCCGGGTTCGAGTCCCGGCTCTGACCGGTTTTGTTCCATTCTTTTCTTTTCTTTTTTTAAAACAAACAATTATATATATATATATATATATATATATATATATATATATATATATATATATATATATATATTAAATCCTTTTAATCTTTTAAATTCATTTTAAAATATCAAAACTATTTTATAAATTCTAAAAAAATTACATTTGTTTAATCTGATATAAAAGTTTCATTTATAATTTTTATTTTTCAGAAATTCATTTATTTAATATTTATAATAATTAAATCATTTTTATACTATTAGATTTATAAAAAATCCATTTATATATCAAAACAACTCTATTTAATTCTCCAAAAATTTCCCTGACTTTTTATAAAGATAAACTTTACTGAAATAATTTTTAATTCAGTAAAATCATTTATTTTATATTTTTAATCAATTTTTGTTAGATTTAATCATAATTAAATCATAATAAATCCAATTTTCATCATTTTTGCGCCAAAATTTTATACAAATTATTTTTAATTATTTAGAACAGAAATATGATTTTTAAAATAAGAATTCTTTAATTTTAGTATTTTTAAATATTAAAGTTAAATGTTGGCTATTTATAAATAAATAGATTTAAAAATCTATTTTAAATGAAATAATTTTATAAAAATTATTTCTATACTTCAAACACTTTATTGTGTACATTCTAAAATCAAACTTTACTAAGAGACTTTTATTTATTTATTTATTAAATTTCTCATAATTAATAAACAATTTGTTTATTAAACAAATAAACGTTATCCCCAATTCGAAGCCCTAGAAATACATGTATCCTAGAATTATTTCCCTTACACATTATCAAATTCTTTAGGTTGATTCTTTGGAATATTTCCAACGCATATTTCGTTGTCCAGTTCAATTACAAGCTATTACGTATACAGTGAGTATTCCTATCCCCTTTTCACTTTTATACATTTTTGGGGTGATTCATGTACACTATTACAAGTTCAAATTCAAATTTACGTTTTTACAAATACAATTCTAGTACTATGTGCATTGCTTACAACGTGCTTTATGCTTAGACAATACATGTGGATTACATTTGTACTTAGTGAAATCATTAACATGGTACAAGCCGACCTTAACATTGGATAGCGCTATTTGGATTGACAACCCGCCTAGGTTGATTCTCCCCCTTTTTCATCGGAGAATCCGTGGCCATTGTTAAGTTATCATCCATTTATTGGTTGAGTACACTACAGTTCATACAGTACATTATACAGTCACAGGGTTGATTTCGCTCATTTGTTTGATACATGGTTTACATATTTGCACTGTAGCTTGCACTTGAATTGTATAACTTTTTGACCTACTATATATATCAAATCTAGGAATGCTCACCAACATTTCATATGTTGACCAAACCTATTTTTGTACATGTTTCAGGTGCAGTTTGATCTAGTGCTTTAGCAAGGAACATTTAGTGCTTATTTTAATTCAGTTATTTCAATATTTACATTTCATTTAGACAATGTATTTTCCATTTCCATGTAAGACAATTTTGATTATTCAATAATATTTACATTTTAGTACCATGAGCTTTTGAACAATCGTCACTACGTGGCACCTCGATGATTCCGCCATCGGTTGGGGTGTTACACATTCAAAGTCAAACCGTAGGGCGTAGAGGAACCTTGCGCCCTCCGGGCTGACCAGCAGTAACCCTGCCCCGGCTCCCTTGCTATTTGAAGAGCCATCAGTATACAGCTGCCACGGAGTGGATTCATCTTCCAACGTGTCCTCAAATCTTGGTACGGATTCTTGGATCTCTTCGCCTTCCGGGATCTTGGTCATGAAATCAGCAAGGACCTGTCCCTTTACCGCCGCTCTCTTCTTAAAAGTTACATCCAGCGCCCCCAGCTCAATTGCCCACTTGGCGAGTCGGCCAGATACTTCCGGTCTGTTCAAGATTTGTCCCAACTGGAAGTTTGTTAAGACTTCCACTTCGTGTGCTTGGAAATATCTGCGCAACCTCCGGGACGAATGAACCAGCGCCAGTACTAATTTTTCCAAAGTGGGGTACCTGGTTTCGGCATCGGAAAGCGTCCGGCTGATGTAATAAATTGGTGTCTGGCACTTATTTCTCTCGACCAACAAAACAGAACTAACGGCATGATGACCGGCTGCCAGATACATTTTCAACACTTCTCCTGGACGTGGTGCCGTTAGCATGGGTAGGTTACCGACGAATGTCTTCATCTGTTCAAATGCTTTGTCCGCTTCTTCAGTCTATCTGAATTTGTTCTTGTTCAGGCAATCTTTGAGTGTGGAGATGAACGGTAATGAACGCTCGGCATGCCTGGCCAGGAACCTGCTGATGGCGGCCAGCCTCCCGTTTAGTGTTTAAGCATCTTTCAGTGTTTTAGGGTCAGGCATGTTTCGAATGGCCGCTACCTTCTCCGGGTTGACTCGAAACCCGTCTTTTGATACTATCACTCCCAGGAACTTACCTTCTTCAACTCCGAAAGAGCACTTCCCCGGGTTTAGTTTAATGTTGTATTCTCGGAGAGTATCAAATGTTTCTTCTATGTCCTTCAACATCATATCTTCCGTCTTGCTCTTTATCACCAAATCATCCACATATACCTCCAGGTTCCTGCCGATCTGATGCTCGAATGCCTGGTCCATTAATCTTTGATACGTCGCCCCGGCATTTTTCAAACCGAACGGCATTTTGGTGTAGCAGAATATGCCGGCGTCCGTGTGAAAAGCCGTCTTGTCCTCATCTTCTTTTGCCATCTGAATCTGGTGATATCCCTTGTATGCATCCAAGAAACATTTAAACTGGAATGGAGCCAGGGAATCAACTTTGAGGTCTATCTCCGGGAGCGGATAAGCATCCTTAGGACATGCTTTATTCAGATCCTTGTAGTCCACACACATCCTCCAGGTCCCATCATGCTTCTGGACCATGACAGGGTTAGCGACCCACGTGTGGTATTTAGTCTTTTTCAAAATCCCGGCTTCTTCTAGCTTCTTAACCTCTTGTACTACAGCTGCTCTCCGATCAGGAGCCATACTCCTTCTCTTTTGCATGACCGGTTTTACGTTTGGGTAAGTAGACAACTTGTGCTCTGCCTTTGCCCGTGAAATCCCGGTCATGTCAGAGTGCGAGAAAGCGAAAACATCCATGTTACGTTTCAATAGCCGCTTCAACTTTTCTTGAGTGGTTGGAGCCAAGGAGTTTCCAATAGTGACCGTTTGGTCGGGGTGTTTTGCACTCAGGACCCACCTTTCTGGGCCACGAATCCCGGACGGTGCTTGACGACAAGTCGTGCCATCGGATACTGCACACACTTTCTCTCCAGAAACAGTGGTTATCCCATGCGGGGTTGGGAACATGAGAAACCCCCTGGCAGTAGATACCAGGGCGTCAATCCGTCCCAACGTATACCGACCTATGATTAAATTATATTGAGAGGTAGCCGGGATCACTAGGAAAGTGACCAAGATCGTGCGCTCCCTATAGCCATCGCCAAGAGTGACCGGAAACGTCAACTGCCCCAACGGCTCTACACTTTCTCCTGTGAACCCTTTTACCGGGCCATGGGCCGGTGCTAGCATTTTCTGATCTTCACTTGTCATTCTTCTGAAGCATGGCTCGTAGATGATGTCCTCTGAACTGCCTGTATCTACCATGATCCTCTTCATGCTATAGTCGCCCACTGCAGCTGATATTACTAATGCTTCCATCTTCAAGGCCTTGTAATAAGGCGGCACTGTCATCGTTGCCTCCATCCAAGGTTCAATTGTCTCAAAACGCCTTTTGGTACCACTGTTAGCTTCTGGCCGTATAGCGTTGATCTCTCTGGGTTTCTTTCCGGCTGCCTTGTCCTCCCAAGTTGAGGGACCCGGCTTCATATCCTTAACCAGATGTGCTAATTTTCCCGTCCTGACAAAGTATTCTATTTGTCTCTTGAGCTGAAAACAATCATTTGTATCGTGACCATTACCCTTGTGATAGTCACAGAATTTTGACTTGTCTTTTGATGGCGAATCTTTGACCGGACGAGGAGTGTTCAGCCTTAGATTTTCAGTTTCTAATATCTGGGACGATGTCTTGATAAGCTCCGGATAATCTAGTTTGGGCTTGGAAGCTGCTTCCCCTCTGCTGGAGTAGGAGTCCCGGGACTTCTTCGATCTTCGTCCTTGATCCCGGCGATCATCTCGCCGGTCATCCCGGCGTTCATCCCGACGGTCATCCCTTGAGTAAGGTTGGCCAGACCGTCCCCTGTTCCTAGAGCTTCGAGAGTCTTGGTTGTCACTTGCCTTGGTAGTTTCATGCTTCTTCCGTACCGCATGATTCATGGCGATCGATTTCTCCTGCTTGACATATGTCTTGGCTATAGTCATCATTTCATCCATGGTTTGCGGGTATCCGTAAGGACCATGGAGCTTCCTTAACAATCCATCATCATTCACCCCCATGGTGAATGCGGTGCACGCCAATTCTTTAGTAAGGCCCGGGATTTGTAGCCGTTCCTTGTTGAAACGGATTATGAAATTCTCCATTGGCTCATTATCTCTCTGGCGGATGTGCATTACCTCCTCTCTGTACTTTGTATGTCTACGCTACTGGCTGAACTGTTGAGTGAATCCCTTATGAATATCTCTCCAATTAGAAATAGACCTGGGCGGTAAACTATCCCACCAGACCCGTGCTGCCCCCACAAGGGTCTGAACAAACATGTGGCACCAGGCCTGCATCGGCCAATCTTTGGACGTTCCTACGGACTCGAAAATGCTCAAATGATCATCCGGGTCCCCGGTTCCATCATACTTACCCACTGTTGACGGGAGCTTCAGATTTGGAGGTAACGGAGCATTAGCTATCCTCTCCGAGAATTTGGAATAAGTTGCCATTGTCGGAGGACGATATGGCCGGGTAAGGTCTTCATCATCACCTTGCTCCTCATTCTCCTGTAACGCTGCTGGGTTTTGCTGCCGGCCCTGAGGAGGGCCCGCAGAAGTTCCGGGACCACCCGGAGTAGTCTCGTAGGTGAGACGCGTGCGGACGTCGTTCAACCTTTCGCTTGAAGGTACCCCAGTTTGGGGGTTCCACCCAGGAAGAGGTGGTTGTACTGGAGGATACATGTATGGGTAAGGGTACGAGAATGCACCCCAGCAGATGGTGCACACATATACCCATACGGAGACATGGGATAATAAGGCATGAACGGCTGATTTCCGGGTGTAATCGGAGTATAAGGTGGCATGTTTGGTTGCATGAGGGTGGCTTGTGGTGATGATGTCATGGCTGCTGAGATTACGGCTGAGAAGAGGGGGAGACTTTGCGCTGCGGTAAACCAGGGCACGGATGACGTCGGCGCCAGCACTCGAGGAGTTGAGAAGCTTGTACTAACGATTGGTCGAGTGTAAGTGGACGACGAAACCGGTCCTCTTATGAAAGGGAAACGTCCCAGGTGACTCCCGGACGACATTAAGGTCTGCGTATCACCCGGACGGGTAGTCGATGTTCTTGAAGAGAACCCCGGAGCCACTCCATCCCTTTCTCCTTCCGAGTCAGACGCAACTGCTCCATCTATCTGCTCTGCTGTGGGAATCAGATTCTGATTGCTTTCGGCCGGGTTGGTGGCCACTATGGTGTCCTGATTCGAGGTCATCTCGGTTCCTTGGGTTATTCAGCCGATAACTAACTCCTTGTACGTGTCCCACGGATGGCGCCAATGAAGAAGTAAATACCTCTCCTAGTAGACAAGAATGCTGTTCCGGCTATGAATAACTTACGCAAGCTGAATCCGGGTGCCTGCAAAACAAAACACCGTTAGGACTCGTCACAGAAAAGGGGGGTTTCCTGTGACCACCCTCCGGCGTGAGAATAAGTATTGGTTCTTGGTGTGAGAGTAAAGCAAAAGCTTTTATGATTGTGTGTGTGTGTGAAATATTATTTACCTCTGACCTCTATTTATAACCTTTCTTACTTTCCTCGTAACCGCCTCTTTGAGCCTATCTCCAGGAGCTTATTCTCCGGTTTTGATGGAGATAGGCCTTATCTTCTCTTTCGAACCTTCCTTCCCCGATTCTCGGGAAAGAGGTTGAGCCTTATCAATCATTCGGGATACGACCGTTTTGGTTCACCCGGCGTATATCTGCCGTTGGGCCGGCCCGAAGGTAATGGGGCCTTTATGTGGTATTGGGCCGATCCATCTAGATTGGGCCTACCTCGTCAGTAGCATTGTATCTTTTTTCTTATTTTTATCATTGTGTCATTTCTGCGATTCATTATTACTTTTTTCTTCCGCATTATGTTATATTTTATGGCTCATTGTGTCATATTTCATGATCTATTGTGTTTTTTTTTTTTTTGTATCTTTACCCTTTTTATTTTTGTTACACTTGATAGAATGACTTAACCCAACATTGTATATAGTGTACCTATTAAAAATTGCAGCAATTAATTTACTAAAAGAATATTAGCCCTAGAATTACAATCCAAATCAATAACAATTTTTCAAATCATAAACCAAAATAGTTTTTCTACTCATTAAAATATTAAAAAAAAATGAAGTTCATTGTTTAAAATACATGTTACTACTTTTAATATTCTATAATACCTAGAGAAGCAACTTGAAAGTCAAATTACATGCTACTACTTTAACATTCTACAACACCTAGAGTAGCAACTAGCAAGTTGATAAGAGGATCAAATAAAGCTAACAAAAGTATACAAAACAGCAAAGATAAAAACCATGATTGTATTCCCTCTCCAGAAGAAGTGGACAAGGAATGGAAAGCCGATGGAAAATAACACAGAGTCGTAGAAACTAGCTTGCAAGAGTTTCATTGTTCGTAACTTTTTCCACTTACGTTTTGCGGGGTCCCCGTGTGCTTGTTGGTAAACTAAGGTTAAATAGAACGTCACAACGATGAAGTAAAACATAAGAAATGAGGATATGTAGATGTTGGTATGATACCCATTCTTCACATGGTGGTTATGATTATAGGTCAATAGTATTACAAGTGTTCCCAAAGCAACCAATACATATTCCATCTTCTCATTATACTGCTTCAGAAAACCAAGAAGATTGAAAATGTTTAATAAGTTTTCCAAAATTAAAATTGATTCAATAAAAAAAAAGAAAGATAAAAATAAAAGTTATTCTACCTAGGTTCTTTTGGTGGAAGAATAGGCACAGCCGAATGTGGGATGTGTGCCACAAAGCAACCAATACATATTCCATCTTCTCATTGGGATTTCTTAGTATTAAGTAGAAAAATAGTGATAAAGGATTTATCTCACCCAACTTATTGACAAAATCAGTAGGGAAACTATTCACATGTCGAATTTTAGTATTAAAACATTGATTTTAATCCTTAATAAAAAAAAAAGTCCTTAGTGCGTTTATCCTATCTCCACGCTAAGACAAGAGTTACCAAACCCAAAATCCCAACCATAACCTCTAGGCCTCCTTCAAGCAATTAACATGTTTAGTTCTACATACACATAGAAAACATGAATGTTTTGAATTAACAAAACACAAGGTTGATGATAAGATTTTAAAGATTTCAAAAACTCACTTTCAATATGCTATTTACTACTTAAAGTTATTAACACACATCCCTTGTTAATCCATAGCTTGGTTTAGTTAATTCCCCATCAAGGGGTCTTAATCCCACAAATACCCAAAAGATCCTTAGCCCTTTATATCTTTAAAGATAGATATTAACACACATGGAAAGATTTTACAAATCATCAAAGAATTGATGAAGATTTAATGGTGTTCTTAAAGTTCTTAAAGATTTAAAAAGACCTAAAAAAAGTCGGTAGAGTAGAGTATGTTGTTGGAGAGGAGAAATGGATTAAGCAAATTGAAATTGGGGTAAAAAGACTTCTTATATAGAGCCTGGTAGCGAGGCACCACTTGTGACTGGGAAATCTTTGAGAATCTGTTGGAAGCCAGGCATGAGGCGTAGTTCTGATACATGGCCCGCGGTCAGCTCTTGTGGGCCCCATGAGATCCCTAAATCTTGATTCAGATGCACGGGGTGTGTTTGCAGTTTTTCTGGTCGAGAGGCATGCCCTGTGCCTCACTATTTTGCCCATAAAAATCATTTTTTTAGCTTTGTCTCGTTGAGATAGTCATGATTCGTATATTAAAGTCCCCGTAACTCATTTCGTAGCCCGAGATATGCTTATGTAAAGTTTTGGCCTTTATAAACACATCGTTGTCTTTTAGGCGTTTAGCTGGCTGCAAGGACCACTAGTTTGTCTTATTTTATGGAGACCGCTATTTTGTATGGACTTGAGGAATGGTACGTGCCTTGCAGGCATGAACCGTGTGTTGAGCTTCAACTTGACATTTTTTTTTTATTATCTTTTTATTTTGAATCTTTTGTCATTATTTTGTGGACCAACCGTCCTTAAAGATAAAATAAATTTAGAACTAATTTACCAAGACTTATAATAAAAAAAATAAAAAGTGAGAATATAATTTTACACATATCAAAGGCCCTTGTTACTCCTTTCTCAAACCAAAAGGGGGAGGGCAGTAGGGTTTTGTCTTAGATATGTCTTATTTGGGTCTTTGTTTTGGATCAGCTACAATAAGGCCCAAAACTAAACTATGATTTCAAGTCTGATTAAAAGGAAAATGGCCATATTTGTTGCAAATCGAAATTGGATTAGTTGGCTGTGAGAGATCCAGACATGACTTGGGACATGAAGCAATGCAACCAGAGGTGTTGATGGTCTTATGATCATTGGAAGAATTTGAGGGTAGCTTGGGTGTCTATCGAGTTGTGTTTGATTCTTAGTGGAATCAAAGGGCGGTTGTAAAGTGAACGTGGTTTATATTTTTTTGTCAAAAAGTAGCTTGGGTTTTAAAGTAAAATGGGTTTGACAAAACTGGGCTTTCTTATTTGGGTTTTAAACATCATTTGTTTTAAAAATGTGACTAAGGTTAAAAGTATTCAAGAATTCCAAAAAATCATGAGAATGGTTCGGAAGAAGAAGAGTTAACAAATACAGTTCGAAATTCTAGGAGCGGTTGTTGGGAATTATATTATATATATATATATATATATATATATATAAATAGTAACTTAACTTTGTTATCTAACGGCAGTTAAATTCCATCATCTTCCTTTCAGTTTCACTAAATAATTTAAATGATATATTGACTCTGTTAATTAACTTCGCATCACCTCCACCGATACCGATTCTAAAGTTGTCTAACTTCGCAAAATCCCATAATTTCAGTTTCAATGTTCATTTACCAATCCTCCTATTATGAATGCCATCAAAATTAACAATTGATTCAAACATATGTTTTTTCCGTGATAAATATTTTTTGTGTAGTTTTCTTATTCAAAAACCGTCAATATCACCCTTCCGGCCACTCGCAACCGTCGCTCTTCGTGTCCGGTGAGTCGTAACCGCCGCCTTTTCATCTTGGGCGATTTGTAACCCCCTCCTCTTCTTCTCCTGTGATTCGTATGGGTTTGTCTGCGTCAAACGTCGCCGTTTTCACTGATCTAACCCACATACTTTGCAAGTGAAACATATACCATCTATATCTTAAAGTATCACCGGATATCCGCATTTAACTACTAACTGTCGCAAAACCGCAATGCAACCATGAATCATCGTAACCCCTCCGAACACACACATGCCCGGTGACTGCTTTCCATGATATAGAATTGTTGACACGAAAAAGCAAAATAGAAAAAACATGATATGACTCATTCCGTTCGCAACCGGTGACTGCTTTTTGAACTTGTGGTTATATTAACGGAGAAAGCGAAGAAGACACACTTTGTATTGTGTGCATCTAATCTCAAAAAAGATACAATATATTTTCCATTTAATATGAGGCAAATTTTATGTTTTCAAATCTTAGCCTAGACTAGATGTACAGATGTAGCCTATGAATCTATTTGTTCTACTTTTTCTATGGATTAATTAAGTTTAGTATATATTTATTTTTTATTAATTAATTATACATAAATATGTCTAGATCTTTTACTTAACTTTATTTTTTGGGGAAATGGATTTAAATACTCCCAACTATCGCCTGTTGGCGGATAGCACTCCCAACTATCACTTTGGTGGATAGCACTCCCAACTATCACTTTGGCGGATAGCACTCCAAACTTTCAACTTGTTGGATTTTATCACTTCCGAACTAACTGAGGTCTAACCCAGTTAGTGTTTGTGGCCAAAATGTAAAAAACAAAACTTAAGGGACCATTTTGAAAGTTTTTATTATTATTATTATTATTATTATTATTATCATTATTAGGGAAAATGGATTTAAATACTCTTAATTATCGCCTGTTGGCGGATATCACTCCGAACTTTCGCTTTGGCCAATAGCACTCCCAACTTTCAACTTAGTTTTTTCCATCACCCCCAAACTAACGAAGGTCTAGCCTGATTAGTTTTTGTGGCCAAAATGTAAAAATGTAAACTTAGTGGACAATGTATGTGGCACAAATGTAAAAATGTAAACTTAAAGGACATCTTTGAAACTTTTTTTATTATTATTATTATAAATCCCCCACCACCCACCCCCACCCTCCTCTTCTTCTTCTTGTGACAGACCTCCACAGCAGATTAAAACAACTAAATTCCATTTAATTTCATAACATATTAGTATTAAATATATAATAAGTATAAAAAGGCCCACATACATTGCATCTAACCCTCGACACAACAACAACTCACCGGAATTTTTTGAGATCCGACATCGTCCGTCGGATTTCGTCACCGGAAACAATGATGAAGCTTTCTTCTTCAGCCGCTTTCGTCACAGGAAACAATGATGAAGCTTTCTTCTTCAGCCGCTTTCGTCACAGGAAACAATGATGAAGCTTTCTTCTTCAGCCGCTTTCGTCACCGGAAACAATGATGAAGCTTTCGAGATCCGACCGCCCTCTCTTCTTATCCCAATTCAGGCCGGAAACAAGTAAGTTGCAGGTTGCTCCGATTGCTCCGGTCATCTTCTCCAGTTGACCTCCGGCCATCAACCATCCAAATATCACCTTAGTCCAGTCGATTATTATAGCTTTTATGGTCGGTTTTTGATGAGGATTAAAAGCCCCATGATTATGTTTATCATCTGTATTGTTTTCATCTTCAATTGAAAGGGTGGCTCAGTCGGGTGGTTACGAAGGGTTCACGACAGTCACCACAACTCGGTGACTGTCCTATTAATTAGAGAAGGTGGTGGTAGGTGGATGAAGGTGAAGGGTGGTGGTAGGTGGTGGAGGTTTTCGGTGGAAGGTGGTAGTGGTTTCCAGTGGGGGGGGGGGGGGTTCTGTTGCAGAATATGAGGGGGGGGATTTTATAAGTTAAAGGTTTAATTTCAAAAATGCCCCTTAAGTTTTGTTTTTTACATTTTGGCCACAAACACTAACTGGGTTAGACCTCAGTTAGTTTGGGAGTGATAAAATCCAACAAGTTGAAAGTTTGGAGTGCTAATGGCCAAAGTGATAGTTCGGAGTGATATCCGCCAACAGACGATAGTTGGGAGTATTTAAATCCATTTTCCCTTATTATTATCTATATCTATATATATTAACAGAGAGAGAGGAGTTCAGAGAGAGAGAGAGAGAGAGAGAAAGAGAGAGAGGCGGAGAGAGAGAGAGACTCACCACCACCATCTGCCGCCACCACCCCGCCACCACCACCATCTGCCATCAGCCTCAGCCCACCACCACCTTTCACCAACCTTTAACCTAACCTTTAGAGAGAGAGAGGGCGGAGCAGGGAGGAGCTCCGGCCACCAATCCCGGCGGAGCTACGACAGCGGTTCAACCCACACAACCATCCTCACCTTTTAATCATCCCACACCCATATACGAATCTATGGAGAGAGAGAAACTGAGAGTTAGAGAGAGAGACAGACAGACAGACGGGAAAGAAGAAGCAATGGCGGCGGCGGGGTTTCCAATCGAGATGGTGGTGGTGATTTGATGGAATCTGTTAACAGGGTTTCCAATCGAGATGGTATTCCGATGGTGGTGGTGATTTGATGCAGCCGGGTTTCCAATCGAGATGGTATTCCGATGGTGGTCGCTCGGTTGTGGGTTTCGTGGTCAGATCTGATAATCTGAAGGTTAGTGTTTAGAGAGAAGATTAGTTGTAATGGGTGTTGAGGATAACTTGATGGAATCTGTTAACAGGAGCTTTGATGATGATTATGGTTGTAAGGATTGGTGATACCAAGGGTAGAAGTGGTCACAGGTCTCAGCAATAGTTGATGAAGGTGAAGGGTGGTGGTAGGTGGTGGTGGTGGTTTCCGGTGGAAGGTGGCGGTGGTTTCCGGTGAGGGTGGGGGTGGGGGTGGTGGTTTAGAGAGAGAGAGAGAGAGAGAAGGGGGGGGGGTCTGTTGCAGAATATGAGGGGGGCGGGGGATTTTATAAGTTAAAGGTTTAATTTCAAAAATGTCCCTTAAGTTTTGTTTTTTACATTTTGGCCACAAACACTAACTGGGTTAGACCTCAGTTAGTTCGGGAGTGATAAAATCCAACAAGTTGAAAGTTTGGAGTGCTATTCGCCAAAGTGATAGTTGGGAGTGTTATCCGCCAACAGGCGATAGTTGGGAGTATTTAAATCCATTTCCCCTTATTTTTTCTATATACTTTGATAACAATGTGCACCTTTAGACTACCTTAAGTTTCATCAATCATGTACTTTTAATGTGAAATGTCCCAAAATATCTTAATATGTGTTAACGTTACTCTTTATCACGTGTGCTATTATTTTACACACTAACCACTACTCACTCTCTTCATCTCTCACCTACACACATAAACATATTCGGGTACTACAACCCGTGACCACCACTCTCAATTTCCTAGCAAGGAGGCTGCGGCGCTGTTGCCGATGCGGGGTTTGAGTTGGATTGTTTAGGGATTGGAGGAAAAATGTTTTTTTTTTTTTTTTTTTGCAAGGTAGGAATGTCGAATAATATGGCATGCTGATATTGTCATAGATCCGGATTTTGGATACCCTCTTGCATCGAGAATGCTTTAAAGACACATATTTAACAACCCGCTGCAACGCGCGGGTTAACGTCAACTCGTTCAGAGTTAATAAGGAATCCAATTTAGGAGTGTATAGGTTTGGAGAGGATTTCGAAAGTGGAAAATTATGGATAACTAAAAATGTATTGTTTAAATTATTAGGTATACTTATCATGTCCAATTAACCAGGTTATCTAGCATCCTTTACGTGTTAGGTTGTGATGTCTAATAGAACAATTATAGTTATAGACATATATCTTTTATAATATATAAATGAAAGTTGATGAGGGACACGTGACACTTTATGGGAGCATCTTTTATTTTTTTTTCCCGCTCATTTAAATGGGTTATGGATACTCCATCTAATAGTAAATTATTTTTTCTCTATCATGTGCATGGCACATGCACTTTCTCCCATGATTTTTAAAGGTTAATAACTCTTTTAAACGACACTTATTTTTGAAAAAAAAAAATACACCAAATTAACGAGCGTTTTATTATCTTTCCAACGAGTACCATAGTGCTATACAAAAAACGAAAAACAACGAGCGTTTTATTACTAATGGGTCTACTCTGTTCAATGGGTCTAGTCTGAAACAAACTTCTGATGACAACATCTATTAATTGCAAACCACTGCTGTCACCAGAAGTTTGTTTCAACCTCTTTTGCTTGCTTCATCCGTGGATAATCATCAGCTAATTCATTCATCAGTTGTTACCGATTCATCAGTGGTTTCCAATCAGCTATTTCATTTATCAGTGGTTACTAAAGGCAGAAGCACAACCAGTGGCGGAGCCACCCACAAAGGAAGGTGGGCCGGTGCCCACCGTAGGTTGCATAGTTTTATATATGAAAAGCCCACGTGCCCATCTAATTTTCTTAATAAAAAGCCCAGTGCCCACCCTAATCAATCGCCTAGTGCCCACAATCCACCGGATGAATAGATGAAAACGGAGCAGCGCTGAATAGATATCCATCTTGAAAACTTAACAGACGACAAGAAACACAATCCCCGTCATCGGTCATGGAACAGTCGAACAAAGACACCATTCTGGCGGTCATTGAATAGTTATAGAGCATGTGTCCGGCGGCCGATCATCCCAAGCGAACAGACACAAAGTCGTATAGTCAAACCGGCGACAATCAATCCAATCAGTCAGACTCCCATCTGAATTCAGAAGACTCAAAAATCAGTCGGTTCTCGAGGTGGGTGACTTTGCTGGTACCTGTTGTATTGGTGATTGATATTCTAGAGATTATGATGATGATATTGATATTTGATAAAGAAAAATGATAGTATTGAGTTTTATATATGCTTTTCCTAAATTGTCAGTGGATATTGGATATTCTATGGCATATTCTATACGTGAGTTTGTCATTTTGTGACTATAATTCTTATTAAAATGTTTTTCTCTTTTGTTAGATTATATATTTTGATACATTATTTATAATTAAACACTTTGTATATAGAGAATTAATTTTTTATAATCCTAACATTATTGGTAAATGATAACAAATTTCTAATACAAATTATAATTGTCTTTCAAAAAAAATATACAAATTATAATTTGTGGCTTTGAGTTAGATCGTTGATTTGTTAGTGATTTAATCATTTGAATATGTTTAAAGTTAAACAAGGTACGTATTTTTTACCCTCTTAAAGAAGTTGTGATTTATGTTTTGTTTGTGTAAAGTCAAATTTGTGCAATCTTATTAGTGATGATTTCTTGAACGCTTGTGTAATCCGTGTTGTAGAACTGGATGAACTCAATATTACTAATGAAGATGTAATTGAGCGTTTCCAAAGTATGAAAACGCGTAGAGGACAATTGTAATCGAGGTATGTCATTACTATATTTAAATATTTAATGAACTAGATTATTTTATCGTCGTTTTTTCACCCATTTTTAACTGACCCGTATTGTGCCCCCCGTACAAAAAAATCCTGTATCCGCCACTGAGCACAACCACCAATGAATGGATTTTCAGCTTTAGTTGGATTTAGTATTCCCGTGTGAAAACACGGGATTTCACCTAGTGAATATTTATATAACAAATACTATGGTATGGATATCCATAAGCGTGATTAGGTACTGAACCAATTTATGATTTTCGTTTCGTGTTCACTGTTCTGCACCGGTCCATTGCTTTACAATCTACTTATGATCATGTTAAATAAGGTTATGTATTATCTTTAATGACTCAAACGACATATTTAAACAATTTGTATTTAAAAAACAAGACGTACGATATATAGAAAATGGACATTATTAAGAAAGACGACTTTCCTATTGTTCAACGCTTTAGTTACTCCTAAATGTTGGAGCCAAAGTATTTTGTATACACATGTCTGACTTCAACTCATAATCAATTTTTTTTATCGGCAAATTTCAATTCCATTCGTCACCAAACTATTTACACATCGTAACGAGTAAGACGCTAATTACAATCCAAGTACAACCAACACCCGAAGCACAACTCGCTATACTAAACAACCCAACCTAATTCACGTAATAGGACCATTGAAAGCCACCCACCTTTCCCACCTATACTGTGCTTGGGCTGTCCCGAACACAGTTACCACATTGAGCCGTTTGCGATTAAAGATAAGATCATTTCTTGGGCTTTCCAAATCGCCCAAAATGCCGCTAGGATAATGATTCTTATAATCTTCCTGTTGCCCTTTGATGTATTAACCGAAGTATGAAACTCCATGAGGTCTTTAATTGAGAATGCGATGATTGGACGAATTCCAATCCATGAGCTCAGCTTGTCCCACAGCCCCGACGCCACACTGCACGCAGTAAACAAGTGTTCTACATCTTCGTCACCCACTCCGCATAATATGCAAATTGTCGGATCGTTAAGAATCTTTCTTTTCCTCAGCCCCGCTAAAGTATGGAGCCTATTTTGCGACGCCCTCCATCCTAGGATCGATATTATTTTAGGAATCCCTTTCACCCACTCGAACGGATTATACGGAACAGCGTTTCTGGTTAACATTTTCCTGCACTCCGCAACTGTGAAGCAGCCGTCTTTACTTCCCGTCCAAGACCAGGTATCTGCATCGTTAGATAATACAGTGTTCCGCGTCAGTGCAACGCACTGCTGCAACTGATTCACCTCGTTCAGACTCTTCGGACTTCTTTTCCAGACCCAGCCCAGCAACCGTATGTCCACTGTCACATTCTTCTCAGCTTCAAGGACGAACAAGTCAGGGAACACCTGCATTAAAGGTCGATCCCCAGCCCAACAATCTACCCAAAATCTCGTATCTTTGTCGTTGCCGATCTTGCTTTTTATCAAACATTTTACATCCAAATTTTGATCCCATAGATCCTTCTCCACTTTGACAATACCATTCCACGTCCCTGCAGCCCCATCCTTAACCGGTAAGTAGGTCCAAGCATTCGGGTTTTTATGAATTGCCGAAATTACCCGATGCCACAGTGAACCTTTTTCTTGCTAAAACCTCCACCACCACTTTAAAAATAGGCTCTCGTTTGCATCTTTCAGCGATCCCAACCCCAAGCCCCCTTTTTTGTTTGGCCCGATAACCCGTTCCCATGCGATCCAGTTTGTCTTCGACTTCTCTTCGTCGCCACCCCAAAAGAACCTTCTTCTGAAAGCTTCAAGTTTGTCAAGAACACTCTTTTGAGCCCTGAAAAGCGAGAAGAAATAGATAGGAAGACTGTCTAAAACAGCCCGTAGTAGTATTACCCGCCCTCCAATAGATAATTTCTTTGCTTTCCACTTCGTAAGTCTTTTCTTGAATACCTCGATCACCCCATCCTAATATCGTGCTTGATTCATGTTGACCCCAATTGGCTGTCACACCCTCAAAATCCACTTGCGGAGTTTTACCGCGAGGCGCATGACAAACCAGGATCCAAACCAACGATCACAATAAACAAGTCTAAATGAATTAAAATGTAATTTCAAAACACAGTTTAATATTCCCGTTATTCAAATAAAATCCAACATAAATAAATCAAGTTCAATGTTTGTGAAATCATGCAACTCTATCTAGACGCCGTGCAGACGCGTGCGCCCTAGTTCCGTTGTGCTACCTTAGCGACCTGAGAAAACATGTAAAAGTTTACGTCAGCACAAAAATGCTGGTGAGTTTACAGGTTTTGTATCCAAGTACCAAGTCCACCTGTCCATACTATAACAAATAGAAAACCAGTATACGCTAGCTAGGCGTACGTTTTGTTACTACCACGATTGGAAAACCATTACTAATGCGAATACCAAAAGTATGCCCGATGTATGTTCCTGTTGTTCCTGTTGTTCCTGTTTGAGACAATATGCACCCGCCGACCCTCCAAGTCGACGAGCGGGGTTGGTCACTCCCAATAGCGCTATTCACATTTCCCCGTTGTGCAAACCCGCACATTCATGGTTCCCCCCGGGACTTCCAAAGATCGTGTAGTACACAATAGAAACCCATAGTATGACAGTAGTTACCAAATATAGTTTTAACACATGTTTTCTCCCCCGAAAGTATAAAACCAGTTTAAAAGAGGGGCCGTAAACTCACCTTAAGTTGCTTTACTCCTAACCCCGAGTAAACTCCGCTGCTATGTTAGTCCCGTACAGTGGCGACCTAACATACGACAGTTACAAGTACTTAGACTATAACCCGCAGGTTAATTAGTCCCTAGATGTCCAGACCATAACCAAGTTCGTTTGAAAACACCGTGACTGTTTAACTGACCCAATTCACAAGACTCGACATCCCATTGGTGACCCGAGACTCCCCGTGTTATGTTTATGCTCCAAAACATACAATAACGCATCTACACTTAACATACGTTAACACACAACCAGTTATAGCACATAGTTCACGTATCACCGAATTATATCCAAATATATGTTACCAAGTTATTAGACATGTTACGGGGTTCCTAGCATGTTTCTACATGTTAAATCGGGTCTCGGAATGCTAATTTACACTTACAGCAGCAGTACACGCGATTAGGAAAAGTCAACTAGCATTTAGGAAAGTCAACTAGTGATTGGAAGCCCTATTCGCCCCTACTATAGGCGATTAGGGGCTACTCCCCTTTATTTCATGCGATTAGGGGCTACTCCCCTGAACTTACTAGTGATTAGGGCTAATCACCTGAACTTACTAGTGATTAGGGCTACTCGCCTGAACTTACTAGTGATTAGCCTTCTACTCGCCACTTTATAGGCGATTAGCACCTCCATTCGCATGACTATGGGCGATTAGCATTGCTACTCGCCTGTAGTCATGCTGTTCCGGTTTTTCGCGCGTTTAACGCTCCAAATCAGATCCAGAGCGTGTGTAACTACCCAATATCATCCCAAACACTATCCTAAACATGTTTAACCCAAAACCCTTCGTTCAACCTCGTAAAATCAGTCCTGCATGCAACCAAAGCAATCCAAACACCATTCACATAGCATGCAACATTCAATTAACGCATGTAATCATAACCCTATTATCCAATTACTGAGATTTCTATCATCATACTAACAATATTAATTCTGACCTAGCATGATAACACATCAAAACATCATCAAGATTCATAAAAATCCTATCTTTCTAATCATACATACCCATAACGCATGTATATTAGTTATAATCCGATTAACAACCCTTATTGACGATTTTCAGAAAGCTTTTTCGTTTATGAACAGGTCTGGACCATTAGGGATTGATTAAAAACGTTTACAAAGTGTTATGGATGAGAATCAAACCTTGGAATTGTAAAAGAATGATGGTTAGACCTTGAAACCTTGTGTTTTTGATCAAAATCGCCTTCCAGAGGTTGTTTAAGTGTTTGGGGCGGTTATGGGACGACTAGGGTTGATATTAGGGAGTTTAGGAGGTTAAGTATTGTATTTATAGGCGTTTCTAGTCGTTCCAGCACGTTACATGCGATTGTGCAGCAGTTCATGCGATTAGGGCTGCTAAACGCATGAATGAGCATGCGATTGGGCCTACTCGCCCCTAACATCACACGAGTAGGGGCCTAATCGCCCCTATGTCCCCCCTACTCGCCTCCCCTACAGGTGATTAGGCTTCCTAATCGCCTGTAGGGGTTGGTTTGGTGCGTTTTGCGCGTTAAACCCCGTTTTAACATATGTTAACGCATATTAATGTACCGACAAGTCACATAATGATTGTAAACACATAACACAAGTAAATACACATATTTACACTCGTTCACCAATTCCCGGGACTCGAGACTCGTATGTTCCGTATGCCCTGACGATCCCACCGATCGTCACCGTTTGTACACTTGGTTAAGGACCGACATCTAATGAACCTCTAGACCAACATCCAATGATCTTCTAGACTAACCAATAGTTCCCGAACCATAACCCGACTTAACTAACCCAGTTAAGTACAATATACGCGTGACTCGCTAAGGTAGACTTTCATCTAGACAACGTTGTTAACCCGAATTTGCCAGGTGTCACATCATCCCCACGTTAAAAGAATTTTCGTCCCGAAAATTTGTACAAGTACAGAAAGAACAAAAGAAATAACGAAGGAAACAAGCAAAAGGTAGAAACCAAAAGAGAGAGATTTACCCGAGTTGTCACATCATCCCCACGTTAAAAGGAATCTCGACCCGAGATTCATTCAGCTGCCGAAGAGACATGTCTCGACTCGAACGCTTCTTTAGGAAAGAGATGAGGATACTTAGACTTCATCTGATCCTCCCGTTCCCACGTATATTCCGGTCCCCGGTTCGAGTTCCACCGAACCCTAACGATACGAATCTTGCTGTGACGTAGGCTACGAATCTTGTAATCAAGGATCTCCACAGGTTCTTCCACAATCCGAAGACGATCATCAACCTTGATCTCTTCTAGTGGAACGATGAGAGACTCGTCAGCCAGACACTTCTTCAAGTTTGACACGTGAAAGACGTTATGTACGTTACCGAGCTCCGTCGGTAGATCAAGTCGATATGCCACCGGCCCAATCCGTTCCAGGATCGTAAATGGGCCGATATATCGCGGATTGAGTTTGACACGCTTCCCAAAGCGTATGACGCCCTTCCACGGTGAGACTTTTAGAAGTACCTTGTCATTGACTTGGAATTCCAGTGGTTTGCGACGCTGATCAGCATAACTCTTTTGCCGGTCCCGTGCCGCCGCCAACCGATTTCGAATCTGTACGATCTTTTCCGAAGTTTCGTACACTAGTTCAGGCCCAGTGAGTTGACTCTCACCCACTTCAGCCCAACAAAGAGGAGAACGGCATTTCCGTCCGTACAGTGCTTCGAACGGAGCAGCCTTGATGCTCGTGTGATAACTGTTGTTGTACGAGAATTCTACCAACGGTAGATGAGCTTCCCAACCCTTGCCAAAATCGATCACACATGCCCGCAGCATGTCTTCTAAAGTTTGGATCGTACGCTCACTCTGACCGTCAGTCTGTGGATGGTAAGCCGTACTCATGTCTAGTTGGGTACCCAAAGCCTTGTGCAAAGACTTCCAAAAGTGAGAAGTAAAATGGGAGTCACGATCCGAGATAATAGAAACTGGTACCCCGTGCTTAGAAACAACTTCCTTCAAGTAAAGACGAGCCAAACGATCCATAGTGTCGGTCTCCTTAATGGCAAGAAAATGAGCTGATTTCGTCAACCGATCGACAATCACCCATATCTTGTCATTCCCGCTTGGTGACTTAGGAAGTTGTGTGACAAAATCCATAGTAATCCGTTCCCATTTCCATTCCGGAATTTCAGGTTGTTGCAAGAGACCCGACGGTTTCTGGTATTCCACCTTGACCTTAGCACAGGTCAAGCATTTGCTCACGTATGAGGCTATGTCTGACCTCATGTTTGGCCACCAATAAAGCACCTTCAGATCTTGGTACATCTTATCCGAACCAGGATGAATAGAATACCGGGACTTATGAGCCTCATCAAGAACAAGCTCTCGTAGTCCCCCGAATAAAGGAACCCATATGCGTTCTGCGAAATAGTGCAGGCCATCAGGCCTTCGCTCTAGGTGCTTGTCGGCACCGTGCATAGTTTCAGCTTTAAGGTTTTCCTCCTTCAAAGCTTCCAATTGGGCAGAACGGAGTTGATCAGGCAGCAATGAATGAATAGTGAGCTGCAACGCCCGAACGCGACGAGGTTTAGTAGATTCTTTCCTGCTCAAGGCGTCTGCTACAACATTCGCCTTGCCAGGATGGTACTTAATAGCACAATCATAGTCGTTCAAAAGTTCAATCCAGCGACGCTGCCGTATGTTCAAGTGTTGTTGGTCGAAAATGTGTTGGAGACTCTTGTGATCGGTGTAGATGGTGCATTTGGTACCGTACAAGTAATGTCTCCAAATTTTCAACGCGAATATCACAGCACCCAACTCCAAGTCGTGAGTTGTGTAGTTCTTCTCGTGCACTTTGAGTTGACGAGAAGCATACGCAATCACTTTCTCGCGTTGCATCAACACGCAACCGAGTCCATGAATAGAAGCATCACAGTAGACAACAAAATCATCAGGACCCTCAGGTAAAGACAAAATAGGAGCAGAACACAGTTTAGACTTCAGTTCTTCAAACGCGGACTCTTGTGATTCACCCCAGTCGAACTTCCTATCCTTCTGAGTGAGTGTGGTGAGGGGTTGAGCAATCTTCGAGAACCCCTGAATGAAACGACGATAATAGCCCGCAAGGCCTAGGAATTGCCGCACCTCAGTTGGCGTCTTTGGTGCTCCCCAGTCCTTGATCGCTTCGATCTTAGCTGGATCGACATGAATTCCTAGTTCATTAACCACATGTCCTAGGAATTGAACTTCGCGTAACCAAAAGTCACACTTTGAGAACTTGGCGTAAAGTTGTTCCCGTCGCAAGAGTTCCAAAACTAACCGCAAATGTTCCCCGTGTTCGGTCTCGTTCTTGGAGTAGATCAGAATGTCATCAATAAACACAATGACAAACTTGTCCAGATACGGTTTACAGACGCGGTTCATCAAGTCCATGAAAACCGCCGGTGCGTTCGTGAGACCGAAAGGCATGACCAAGAATTCGAAATGGCCATAACGTGTTCGAAAAGCAGTCTTTGCAACGTCAGCCTCCCTGACGCGCAGCTGGTGATAACCGGACCTCAAATCGATCTTGGAATAATAACTAGAACCCTGAAGCTGGTCGAACAGATCATCAATACGTGGAAGAGGATAACGGTTCTTGACGGTCAATTTGTTCAGTTCTCTGTAGTCTACGCACAATCGGAAACTCCCATCCTTCTTCTTAACAAATAAAATCGGGGCTCCCCAAGGGGAAGAACTTGGCCGGATGAAACCCTTGTCCAAGAGTTCCTGTAACTGGCTAGACAATTCCTGCATCTCGGGAGGTGCAAGACGGTAGGGGGCCCAAGCAATAGGAGCAGCCCCTGGTACAAGATCAATACCGAACTCGACTTGACGATGAGGAGGAAGACCAGATAAATCATCGGGAAAAACATCAGGAAACTCGCGTACCACCGGAATATCGTCAATCTTCTTCTCATCAACAGAGGAAACAGATAAAAGCGCCAAAACAGCTGGATAACCCTTTCGAAGACACTTAAGGGCTTTCATGCTAGAGATGATGTTTAGCGGAACACCACCCTTGATACCGTACACAGAAAGAAATTCTCCATCAGGGAGAGGAATCCGAATAACCTTATCGTAACAGACGATCTCCGCGCGATACAAAGATAACCAATCCATTCCTACCACAACGTCAAAACTACCCAATGGTACCGGCATAAGGTCGATGGGGAACGATAAACCCGACAACTCTAATTGACACTCCCGAAGAACACTAGTAGCTTCAATCGTTTTACCGTCAGCTAACTCAATAATATACTTGGTCTCTAATGGTACAGGTACTACATCTAGCAGTCGACTAACATCCATGGATACAAAACTCTTGTCGGCACCAGAATCAAATAACACGCTAACAGAATGGTTATTGAGAAGAAACGTACCGGTGACTGTATCAGGGTCCTGCCTAGCCTCAGCAGCTCCAATGACGAAGGCACGTGCATTTCTGCCGCCGCCCCCATTATTACCATTCCCGTTGTTTCCACCCTGTTTCAGTTTTGGGCAATCCTTCTTGTAATGCCCAGTGTCACCACAGTTGTAGCATCCTTGTTTCCCTGTAGTCCCCTGAGTAGTCGGAGCTGAGCTGTTAGTCGGAGCCTGAGTCGATGGAAGTGTAGCCCGACAATCCTTAGCATAGTGGCCTGTTCGCTGGCAGCGGTGACAACGGTTACTGTCGCAGTTCCCTTGGTGATGGCGTCCACACTTGTTGCATTTGGGCAGTTTTCCCGCATAACCACCCTGCTTGTTACCCGAAGAAGATGAACCCCCATTATCAAACCTTTTACCCTGCTGTGCAGACCCAGATCCTTTCCCGTCATTTTCCCACTTGCGCTTATTGTTCTCTGGAGCCTTAGCAGTCGAACCTTTCGCCGGCAAAATCCCCTCATTCACTTTTAAGTTGGTCATCCTATGGGCCGATCGAACTACCTCCGCATACGTAGGATGATTTCCAGCAGCCACTAACCCCGCAATTTCCGGTACTAACCCGGAGACATAGTGTTCAATCTTACGATACTCTGGCACGTGCAGATCGGGACACAGCACTGCCAACTCATTCCGTCTCACAGTATACTTCTCGATTTCCGATCCAGTCATCTTGAGGTTCCACACCTCATGCTCCAGCTTCTGTACCTCTTCCCTCGGGCAATACTCCCGCTTCAGCAACTGCACAAAGTTCTCCCATGGCATAGCATATGCCTCCCCAATCCCCATGTTCTGGGTGATACCATTCCACCAAGTCAATGCCACGTCCTGAAATAACGCAGCCGAATACTTCACCCGATCTTCTGGGAGACAGTTACACATCAGAAATACCGACTCCACTTTCTCCAACCACCTAAGCAAGCTAACCGCACCCTCAGTGCCAGAGAATTCCTGGGGCTTACAGTCCCGGAACATCTTGTAGGTGCACATGGGTGGGGGTGGGTCAACAGGACCACCTGAAATGAAACGTATGAGAAACCACGAATAACGTAAGCAAGGTTCACCAATGAGGCAAAGAAAACAGATAAAACAACTTACCACCACCGTTGTGCCCTAACTGAAAGGCAGCCTGGAGCAAGTTGTTCAGATCAGCCTGCGATAGGTTAATACCTCCACCACGACCACCAGCACCACCGCGACCACCACCACGTCCACCATTGCGACCACCTCCTCGTCCTCCACGCACTCCAGACATGATTCTGGCAGAAAGAACGAGAAAATTTAGTTTCGCAGTTAAAGATAACCACTAATGTTCACAAGATTAAAGCCAGATCCAATCCAGGACTATCCCCTCAAACCCAGAGCTCACTAGGGCTTCCATGCATTTCGTTTTATGATTTTGTGTGCACCCAAAATGATAAAACGCTCTACATGGTCCTCCAAGTGTTCTCTTAGTTCAAAGTTCAAATCACCGAACATAGACTCTTAGCTACACACCGTAATACTACGGTAGTTCATGACAAGTGTTTCTATTGGAGTGCGAAAGGGAGATGTCCGAGCCTTGGACAAATCTCAAGAGCACACGAGTTACCCCAATAGACCACACTGCCTAGAAAACAAGTAACCCAACCTAAGATAGAACGGATGATGTAACGTAGAAAGACCAACGATTTAGAGACACCCCGGCAAGACCATACGTAAACCATTATAACGTTTAGTACCATGTGATCGTCTAGTGTGTGCGACTCGGCTATAGACTAGACTCTACATGCAGTCCTAGTTCACTATAACCATTGGCTCTGATACCAATCTGTCACACCCTCAAAATCCACTTGCGGAGTTTTACCGCGAGGCGCATGACAAACCAGGATCCAAACCAACGATCACAATAAACAAGTCTAAATGAATTAAAATGTAATTTCAAAACACAGTTTAATATTCCCGTTTACAGCGGAAGCTTATTCAAATAAAATCCAACATAAATAAATCAAGTTCAATGTTTGTGAAATCATGCAACTCTATCTAGACGCCGTGCAGACGCGTGCGCCCTAGTTCCGTTGTGCTACCTTAGCGACCTGAGAAAACATGTAAAAGTTTACGTCAGCACAAAAATGTTGGTGAGTTTACAGGTTTTGTATCCAAGTACCAAGTCCACCTGTCCATACTATAACAAATAGAAAACTAGTATACGCTAGCTAGGCGTACGTTTTGTTACTACCACGATTGGAAAACCATTACTAACGCGAATACCAAAAGTATGCCCGATGTATGTTCCTGTTGTTCCTGTTGTTCCTGTTTGAGACAATATGCACCCGCCGACCCTCCAAGTCGACGAGCGGGGTTGGTCACTCCCAATAGCGCTATTCACATTTCCCCGTTGTGCAAACCCGCACATTCATGGTTCCCCCCGGGACTTCCAAAGATCGTGTAGTACACAATAGAAACCCATAGTATGACAGTAGTTACCAAATATAGTTTTAACACATGTTTTCTCCCCCTAAAGTATAAAACCAGTTTAAAAGAGGGGCCGTAAACTCACCTTAAGTTGCTTTACTCCTAACCCCGAGTAAACTCCGCTGCTATGTTAGTCCCGTACAGTGGCGACCTAACATACGACAATTACAAGTACTTAGACTAATAACCCGCAGGTTAATTAGTCCCTAGATGTCCAGACCATAACCAAGTTCGTTTGAAAACACCGTGACTGTTTAACTGACCCAATTCACAAGACTCGACATCCCATTGGTGACCCGAGACTCCCCGTGTTATGTTTATGCTCCAAAACATACAATAACGCATCTACACTTAACATACGTTAACACACAACCAGTTATAGCACATAGTTCACGTATCACCGAATTATATCCAAATATATGTTACCAAGTTATTAGACATGTTACGGGGTTCCTAGCATGTTTCTACATGTTAAATCGGGTCTCGGAATGCTAATTTACACTTACAGCAGCAGTACACGCGATTAGGAAAAGTCAACTAGCATTTAGGAAAGTCAACTAGTGATTAGAAGCCCTATTCGCCCCTACTATAGGCGATTAGGGGCTACTCCCCTTTATTTCATGCGATTAGGGGCTACTCCCCTGAACTTACTAGTGATTAGCCTTCTACTCGCCACTTTATAGGCGATTAGCACCTCCATTCGCATGACTATGGGCGATTAGCATTGCTACTCGCCTGTAGTCATGCTGTTCCGGTTTTTCGCGCGTTTAACGCTCCAAATCAGATCCAGAGCGTGTGTAACTACCCAATATCATCCCAAACACTATCCTAAACATGTTTAACCCAAAACCCTTCGTTCAACCTCGTAAAATCAGTCCTGCATGCAACCAAAGCAATCCAAACACCATTCACATAGCATGCAACATTCAATTAACGCATGTAATCATAACCCTATTATCCAATTACTGAGATTTCTATCATCATACTAACAATATTAATTCTGACCTAGCATGATAACACATCAAAACATCATCAAGATTCATAAAAATCCTATCTTTCTAATCATACATACCCATAACGCATGTATATTAGTTATAATCCGATTAACAACCCTTATTGACGATTTTCAGAAAGCTTTTTCGTTTATGAACAGGTCTGGACCATTAGGGATTGATTAAAAACGTTTACAAAGTGTTATGGATGAGAATCAAACCTTGGAATTGTAAAAGAATGATGGTTAGACCTTGAAACCTTGTGTTTTTGATCAAAATCGCCTTCCAGAGGTTGTTTAAGTGTTTGGGGCGGTTATGGGACGACTAGGGTTGATATTAGGGAGTTTAGGAGGTTAAGTATTGTATTTATAGGCGTTTCTAGTCGTTCCAGCACGTTACATGCGATTGTGCAGCAGTTCATGCGATTAGGGCTGCTAATCGCATGAATGAGCATGCGATTGGGCCTACTCGCCCCTAACATCACACGAGTAGGGGCCTAATCGCCCCTATGTCCCCCTACTCGCCTCCCCTACAGGTGATTAGGCTTCCTAATCGCCTGTAGGGGTTGGTTTGGTGCGTTTTGCGCGTTAAACCCCGTTTTAACATATGTTAACGCATATTAATGTACCGACAAGTCACATAATGATTGTAAACACATAACACAAGTAAATACACATATTTACACTCGTTCACCAATTCCCGGGACTCGAGACTCGTATGTTCCGTATGCCCTGACGATCCCACCGATCGTCACCGTTTGTACACTTGGTTAAGGACCGACATCTAATGAACCTCTAGACCAACATCCAATGATCTTCTAGACTAACCAATAGTTCCCGAACCATAACCCGACTTAACTAACCCAGTTAAGTACAATATACGCGTGACTCGCAAAGTAGACTTTCATCTAGACAACGTTGTTAACCCGAATTTGCCAGGTGTCACATTGGCACTCCCAAATATCTACAAGGAAAACTTCCCGGTTTACATTTTATCGTCGCTGCCAATTGTTCTATTTCGCCCTCGGTAACACCCACACCATGTATACTTGTTTTGTTGTTATTCATCTTCAACCCCGAAATTAATTGAAAGCATCTTATAAGGCGAACCACATTTCTAACATTGTTTACCCTCCAATCTCCCATAAACACTATGTCATCGGCATACATTAAAAAGGGTCAAGATGAAGATAAAAGGGGATAATGGGTCGCCTTGTTGAACACCCCTATAACATTGGAATTCCCAAGACGGCGACCCATTAATCAAAACTGAGGCTCGAGATGACTCAAGCGTTCCCATCACCCACATAATCCATCTAGCTGGGAAACCCATTAGATCGAGGACCAACCGAATGAAACCACAACTAATCGTGTCATAAGCCTTCTCCATGTCCACCTTTAATACAAACGCCTTTTCCTTTGCTCGTTTCACCCAAGATATTACTTCGTTCACCATTAGTGGACCTTCCAATATGTTCCTCCCCCCCCCCATAAAACTGGATTGGAACTCGGATACAACCGAGCCAATTACCCTTTTCAGCCGATTCGCTAACACTTTGGAGATTATTTTAGGATTACATCCAAGGAGACTTATAGGACGGAAGTCATTAAAAGCCACCGGATCGGGACCTTTCGGGATTAAAGCTATAAACGACGATCTGCGGCCTCTATTTATCCTGCCTAATATGTTCCTCCCCCCCCCCCCATAAAACTGGATTGGAACTCGGATACAACCTAGCCAATTACCCTTTTCAGTCGATTCGCTAGATTATTTTAGGATTACATCCAAGGAGACTTATAGGACGGAAGTCATTAAAAGCCACCGGATCAGGACCTTTCGGGATTAAAGCTATAAACGACGATCCGCAGCCTCTATTTATCCTGCCTGAATTAAAGAACTCCTCCATTACCTTCATCGCATCATCTTTTAATATATCCCAGAATTCCTCCATAATCAAGTTACTCAAGTTGTTTCATTTCCAATAGGCAGGTCGTTTTTCCAAATAGAGAAGCTTATGGAATCAGTTCGTTTCAGCTAAAAACCAGTTCTTATAATATACTCATGTTAAAATTACTTTAAAAAATACATTAAATAAACCACACAAAATTCAAATTTTATTAATTATATTTTTAGAATAAAAGATTAAAGAATATTAGAACCGAAAAAACATAATTTTAAGAATTTCAATTACAATATTAATAGGGGTATTAGATTTTAATAATCCAAACTTTTACCCATTGGCCAACAATAAACTGTACTTAAAAAATTCCCAACAATGATCCCAACTTTCAACGTATTGGCCGACAATGAACCCTAGTTAACTGAGAACTAACGCAGTTAGTGGATGCTGACGTGGCATGTCAACGCTGGCATGGATGATGACGTGGACATGGCATGTTGACACTGACGTGGATGCTGACATGGCCTATTGATGCTGACATGGATGCTGATGGGGACGTTGACATGACATGGCATGCCATGTCAATGTCCACTAACTTGGTTAGTAATCAGTTAAAATAGGTTGACCAGAGGAAAAAGGTTTGAAAGTTGTGAAATGGGGTCCCCTTGCCTAAGACCCCTACTACACGCGAACTCCTGGGTGGGAGAGCCATTAACAAGGACCGAAGCACGCGCGGAACACACCAATGCCATCACCCATTTACACCATCTTTGGGGAAAATTCATTTGAATCATAATAGACTCCAAAAACACCCAATTAAGTGAGTCATACGCCTTATCTATATAAACTTTAAATATCATACCTTTCCGCTTTACTTTCTTCATCCATCCGATGATTTCATTGAGCATAAGGGGACCGTCGATAACATTTCTCCTGGCAATAAAAACGAACTGTTCTGGGGACACCAATTTATTAATTACGCCCTTTAATCTAGCCACAAGAACCTTAGAGATCACCTTATTCACGCAGCCCACCAAGCTAATAGGACGGAAGTCATGGAAACCCAAAGGATCAGTGACTTTAGGAATCAAGGCAATAAAGGAAGAAGCGCAACCCGAGCCCATAAATGCATCTTCATAAAACCGATGAAATAAACCCACAAAATCAGCCTCAAGACCGCTCCAACACCTTTTGAGGAACTTAAAATTAAACTCGTCGGGTCTTGGAGCCTTATCGTTGTCACAAGACCAAACGACGTCTTTAATTTCCTAAAGAGAAAAAGGTCTAGACAATGAAACTGCCTCCTCATCCGATACCCTGTTGAGTCGCTGACAATAGAGAACTGGTCTTGACCCCATAGGCTCTTTGAACTTGTCTTCAAAAAAAGAAAACGGCGTGTCCTTGATGATCAGCGGACAAGTAACCCAACTCCCAACAATTTCAATCCCATTAATCCTGTTATTAGAGAGATCAGCGTTCATAATACCAGGGAAAAATCGCGAGTTTTTGTAACATCGCAAAATTTTCCCCAAAATTTTAATACATAAAAAGCCCTTATATATATATATATTTTTTTTATTACACCTTTATCATTAATATTATACAAATGTGTCTAAGTCTTTATTTATCCTAACTCACAACTTATATACATACATAAATGTATATAAATAATAATAATAATAATAATATGATTCTAAATTCTTTTTTTTTTCACATACAAGATTTTTTTTTTTTTTTAAATAAAGCCTTGAGTCAAATAGTCAAAGTCCTAGTCAAAGTCTTAGTCAAACAGTCAAAGTCTTAGTCAAATAGTCAATTCATCATAAAACCTTACTTTATGGTGTTGACCAATTTTAATGGCTAATTGACTCCAAAACTAGTATAAAAACCCACCTATGACCCATTATACTTTGCACCTCTAAATCGATTGTTTCAATCCGATTAAACTTTCCCTCGTACCTTTCTTCTATAGTCTATTACTTCTACAATTGAAGCTTTGATTATAAGCTCTTGTAATTGGCGAATTGGAAGCTTGATATTCTTTCTTTTTCGTTTTCTTCAATTTGGACTAGCTACGTTGTTGAGTCTTTGGGATTCGCCTCGCATACATTCACAACACATTATTCTATTTTTTTTACGAGACATAACATTTTGCTAAGGTGAGTTTTACATAGCCCCTTTTCTATTTATCACCATTTTTGGGGTGAAACATGTTACAACAATATTTATGCAATTCAATCATCAATGTGTCTATGTGTATTTCTATGTTGCATTATGTCTTGAACATGACTAGGGTAAGCACAATTCTAGCATAAACATTCATCAGCCAAACGGTATACATTGATAGATCTATTGGACTGACAATCCCACCCGGATACGTACCTCCTACAAATGTAGCGTGGGTGTTTGTTACTGCAATATAAACGAGTGAACCATGAGCGTATGGGATGTACCACAATACAACAGTCACAATGGTTGATTATGCACTCGATTTACTTCTAGTATGTTTTCACATATGAACTAGATTGCCATGACACATGAATTGCACAACAATTTTATTCGATTATCAAAACCTATGTAATTCTCACCAACTTTTGTTGACCCAAAATATTTTCAACTTAACATGTTTCAGGTTCTACTTGCTTGAAGATTTGAATTAATGCTTGAAGATGTGTGCATAGTTTTATTCAATTTGATGTACGAATTCTTGTAGAACAATTGTATGTAATTTATTTAAATCATATAATGAAATTTATTATTTACCATGAGCTACTGAACAATCATCAATACGTGACATCCCGATGTTTCCGCCATCGGTTGGGGTGTTACAGTTTTCGTCCTCGTTTAATGCCCACCTAACACGTGCTTTTTGATGGGCGTCGAGTTGCTTTTTCCTATCAAAGTCCAACACCACAACTTTGCATTCAGATCTGACATTCAGTACAAGCTCCATCAGTTGTCTAGATTCAGCCACCAATTCCAACATCTCAACCTCCTCTAAATTCTTCTTATAGACTTCCCCCATCTTCACCTTCTCCCTACCAGCCCACTCTTTGATCTTATTCTTCAAGTATCTCAATTTAGTCTCCAAATCCATGCCAGGATGGCAAACGAACACAAACTTAGAACACACACTCGCCACATACTCCATAAAACTAGGAATTTCAAGCCATGAGTTGAAAAGGAGAAATGGAATATGGCGAAAATCCGATGCCACAACTGATAAAACAATTGGGCAATGGTCAGACACAAATTTGGACAATGTCATTACCGTTGCCGAAGGCCACCTATTGATGAAATCATCACATACTAGAAACCTGTCTAATTTGCTCATTTTTAACCCGTTGTCAGACATGTGTGTGAACTTATGACCCCCCCCCCCCCAATGTTAAACTCCTTAAGCTCCGCCATAGTGATGAAATCATTGAAAAATCTAGCATTTGCAACTACAAATTCAGTATTAAGCCGCTCTTCCGGACACCTAACGTCATTGAAGCCGCCCATCATAACCCACAACCCTTGATTGGAGAATTTCAGCTACAATAATTCGGACAAATCCCCCTTCGAAGAGCCACATCATTGGGAGCGTATACATTAGCTATATTCATCACCTCACCTGTTGCCACTAACACACCAATCATAATGAGAAAATACCTATTTTTTATAACTGTTGTGGATCTGAACATGGTCGGATCGCATATGCTGATAATTACACCCGATCTACCCTCAGACAAAACTAACTCGGTACAGAACCTCGATCTACCCCATAATTGCTAACTGGAACTTCAAAACCTGCCCCAGCTTTGATTCTTGAACACCGATAAAATGAGAACCATTACTTGTCTTCAACCCCCGAATCCAGTATGTCTTCCTATCATCCCAATGAGATTAACACTTAGAAAATTCATTATAAACCAATATCCACAGCCTCACCTGTAACGAGCTCCTGCACCTTCTCATTGAACCCATCAAGCATAATCCCAATCAACGCACCTGCTCGGACCGTGAGATCAGCTTCTGTTTCAGTACCTGAGTTATGGCCTGCTACACCGACCTGACCCCACTAACCTTTGGCTGACCAGCATCATCGACCGGAGTACTCTGCTCCAACAACCTGGTACCCTAATCCATTATTGTATCCCTATTAAAATCCACCATCCCCGACCCCTCCATGTTTGCCGACTGGTTTAGTTGTTCAGTATCACCTTCCATCCTCGAATCATCTTTGGAGTTCCCTTGGCCTTCCTTTCTCCCAATAAAAAAATCCCCATCCTTTGTTTGTACTTCATGTGTCCCATTTTAATTATTAGTCTCCTGTGGCCCACCTAGATCTTTTAGTCCAGCAAGATTGTCAGGTTGATCCACACTTGGGCTTAATTCACGTCTAGCCCTCTTCCTTGATTTTGGCCCACACCCAATTCTGAAGGCCCAATCCCCACCAAAAAATTATCCACAAACTTATTAAGGTCAAATGACTTATGTTTACTAGCCCCACCACCCAAATTAATTGCACCCACTCCATGCATAGATGTTTGATCATCCCCATGCAATGAACCTTCCCCATGCAACCCATCTGCCTTTCCATCCCCCTTCTCAGGCATTGTCTCTACCGGCCTAGAGTTTTCCGGTGACTAAATATTCTGTCTAAACTCTCCTTCCTCCCACGACACGTGTTGACCAGATGGCCATACCTTCCACAATTGGTGCACAAGCGACATGCTGAAGCAGTGGGATGATGTCGGTTGCATGTATTACATAAAGGATGGTTTCCTGTATAAGGTTTCTTGTTAGAAGCTTGTGTAGTGAGGTTGACATCAGGATCCTTGGCCTTACGCTTCTGATTCTCAGTAGTTACCGCGGCTACAATACTTGTTTTATTGCCTTTCCGAACTAAGGTCCCGTTCTTTACGTGATTATCAGTTAAGGTAGCTGCTAAACGTTTGGCTTCTTCAAGGGTAGCAGGGTTCCTTCCCCATACCGTGTCTTGAATCTGCATGGGCAAACCACCGATATACTTTTCGATGGCTACAGGTAGCGGAGTGACTTTATGGGGCAATAACAGGCTGAGCTCGTGAAAGCGGGTATTATAAGCAAGGTTTTCCCCACTATCCTGAGCAAGGGTGTGGAACTCGTCTTCCAATTTCTTGACCTCGTTACGTGGGCAAAATTCATCTTTCATTATCTCCTTGACTTGATCCCACGTCATAGTAAGTGCAACTTCAGCTCCGCGAGTGCGTTTTTCTTCATTCCACCAAGTGAGTGCTCGTTTGTGAAGAACACTCATGGCATAACGGACTTTAAAATTGTTGGGGCACTCACTGTTGATGAAGGTATTCTCGATACCCTCAAACCATTGTAGGAGTCCTGTAGCTCCTTCTTCTCCACTGAATTTTGGGGGATTGCAAGAATTAAAGTGCTTAAGGGTACAGGCTGGAAGTCCATTCCCATTGTGGTGTCCATTTCCATTCCCGTTGCCATTGCCGTTCCCGTTGCCGTTCAACTGGATGACTTGAGCTAGTAAGTTGGGAACCAGAGTTGCGATTTGCTGCGCCATTTGTTGAGAAATGATTGCAGCCAGTTGGGCATCGACACCATTGTTGTTGTTGTTGTTGTTGTGATGGTTAGTATCGTGGTTGTGGTTGTGATTGTTACTTCCTTCATCATGATTTTCACCACTGTTAAGACGAGCACTGCGACGTGGAGGCATGATCTGTAAGAGACACAGTGAAATGAGTGAGATTATATAAGGAATGTAATCATTTATTCATTAATTAAAACGAATAAACGAAAACGTTGACTTATCAAAGATTCTAAATTCTAATAACATATGAAGACGTGCTTTAGCCTATAAGTGAACACTCATCCCGAGAATTCCCAGGTAGGCATCCGGGTCCCTCGTCTGATTGGGATATATGCGCAATGCCAGCCTAGACAGAAGACTCAGAATACAGGCGTTCACCCTTCCAGATTGCACGTGTTCGTTATTAAAATCCAGAACTTCGATGAGATCTCAAGGTGGTTCAGGTTAAACCTGAGGATTTTGCCTTATTAGTCTAAGAGTGAATCCAGTGATGTAGAGCATCTTCTTGTAAGGATGATAGTAGGGATAAGAAGTAGGAGGGAGATAGAGATTAGCAAGTAAAGAAGCAAGTACTGGTTAAATCCTATGGTTATAGACTAGATTATTTTTCTAATAACCTAATTCCCTATAACCATGGCTCTGATACCAATCTGTAACACCCCAACCGATGGCGGAAACATCGGGATGTCACGTAGCGATGATTGTTCAGTAGCTCATGGTGAATAATAATTTCATTAAATGATTTAAATAATTTACATACAATGGTTCTACAAGAATTCGTACATCACATTGAATAAAACTATGCACAAATCTTCAAGCAAATCTTCAAACAAGTAGAACCTGAAACATGTTAAGTTGAAAATATTTTGGGTCAACAATTGTTGGTGAGAATACATAGGTTTTTGAAAATAATTGATAACAATAGTTTGTACAACATTCAAAGTTGTATGATGATAGAGTATGATACCGACATGTAACAATGCGTCTTTGTACAACCAAACCTTGTGTCGACTGCTGACTAACTCGCAAGTTAGTTAAATGTTATTACTGTTATCGATTATCCCTGAGTCTACGTGGGGGATGGGTTTGTCAGACCTATAGCGCTATAATCTAAACAGGCGGCTTGATCATTGTTAATGATTGTACTGTGTCTTTTTGTTACAGTCAAATGATAGAATGAGTAAATGATAGTGTACTTGAATCATAAGTTTCAACAATGTAAGAATGAGTAAATGATAGTGTATAAAATTTTTAAACATGTTTCACCCCAAAAATATAAAACAGAAAAAAGGGCTATGTAAACTCACCTTGGTATAGTATTAGGTATTGAGAATTTGTATGAGTGTAGCCTAATAGCTTGCCAAGTATTACCCTATGTATAAGGCAACAAAATAAGTCTAAGTCTATCTAGTCTACAAGTATATTCTAGGGTTTCGATTTGGGGATATCCAATTGTTGAATTTATAATAAAATGTTAATTAAATAAAGGGAAATTTGATGATTAAATAATTGAAAATCTTTTTATAAAATTTGAATTTACGATGATCACAATAATGTGTTTGAAGTATAAAAATAATTTTTATAAAATTATTTTCTTTAAAATAGATTTTTAAATCTATTTATTACAAATAGCCAAAATTTAACTTTAATATTTAAAAATACTAAAATTAAAGAGTTATTATTTTAAAAATCATATTTCTGTTCTAAATATTTAAAAATAAATTGTATAAAATTTTGGTGCAAAAATAATAAAAAATGGAATTTATTATGATTTAATTATGATTAAAACTAACAAAAATTGATTAAAAATATTAAATAAATGATTTTTCAGAATTAAAAATCATTTCAGAAAAGTTTATCATTGTACAAACTTAGGATAATTTTTGTGGAAATTTAAAAGATCGTTTTGATATTTTTATAGAATTTTATAAAAAAAAGGAATAAACTTGATTTATTTATTATATATATTAAATAAATAAATTTTTCTGAAAATAAAAGTTGTATAATAAAGTTTGTTAGTTATATATCATAAAATAAATTTGTTAGAATTTATAAGTCATTTTTGATATTTTAAAACCAAAAAAAAAAGAAAAAAAATTAATATAGAAATACAAAGAGGAAGTGGTTTTCTTTAAAAAAAATGATGCTGATGATGGGACTCGAACCCTCATCAGACCCGGCTCCAAGACTTAACAGATGCATTGACAACCATCTGATCTACATCAGTTTTGTTGATTTGTTTTATTTCGAAAATTATTTAACTCTAATGTCTGAGAGTCTTCTTCCCCAAATTAGCTAATAAAACCCTAGTCTCATAAACTGATTCAATTTGACTGTGATGGACAAATTGATTATAGGGCTTTGGATCCCTGATTCAAGACAAACGAAAACGAGTAATTAAAATAAACTTACAGAATGTGTAAGGCTCGATTAAGCGAGTCAAACGAAAAGTCAACCGGATGCCAAAAACGTAATAGCGTGATTGAAAGTGAAATCTCAGTGTGGTTTTGTGTTTTTCGGCCCCTTTAGGTGCTATTCGAGGCCTGAATTTATACTGTCACGCGTAATTCGATCAAAAGGAAGTTTTTGACCAAGGTATGGATGATTGCGCAATAATTGGATTTAGATTGGCAATCAATGTGTTAATGGCCGAGTGATTTGTTATTAATTGAAACAAGTCAACATCCTTCCTAATTAATAGTGGTTGGTGATTCAATTAAGGAATGATGGGGCGGGTCTGTTCTTGCAGCGAGCAGAGATGGAATGAGGAAGGGAACTTATTTTAGTATTTATACAAAGAGAATTGGGATTAAAACAAAGTAACAAGAGTAGCTCAGCTGGTCATCTGATGTATATAGTCTAACTAATTACATGATTGAAGGAACTTAAAAGGGATGCTAATAGTTGGATATTGTAGTAACCCTGTGATGAACGCATCGTGACTAATGTGGGAATGAATGGCTAAGTGGGATTTATTGGTTAAATACGTGACTAATCGATTTATTATGTTTAATAAATGCGATAGGCCTCTTAAAATATAAGAGCGTAAGAACAAAACATAGAAATATGTTTTGCCACGAGTAAAGTTGTTTTTATAATCTATATGTAGGCTTGCGATGTGGCATGAAACTTTGAATGAAGTGAATGAGTAAATAAGTATGTAGAGAATTCCTGGTTTGGTAGTGATGAAGGAGGTTTCGGGGACGAAACCTTCTTTAAGGGGGGTAGACTTGTAACATCCCGAAAATCCATTCCGCTTAATTACGCCATTAGGCGTGAATAAGAAATGACCCAAACGAATTAAATAGTAGAATGAGCCTTTTATGGATAATAAAACGGGATGATACGAATGTGGGTTATGTTCTAATATGAAAGTTTATCTAGTGTAAGTAATTATCTTTTAATGGGGAGATAACACTAGAAAGAAACTTGCATGGTTAAGGTTTTGGTAATAAATGGCTTTGGGGTAAACTTGAGGGACTTGTGGTGTAAATATGCCACAAACAAAATGCCCAAACACACCCCATTTGGGGGTATACGTATTCAGCCCCAAAGGGGCATTCTAGAGCCAAGAACAAACCCTAATCACACCAAAATTGAAGAAGAAATGCAAGAGATTGAATGATGGCAGGATGGGGGTATGAATTAGATGGTTGTCTTCATGTTTAAAGCTTATGGTAAGAACCCTAGTACCCAACTCATCCAAGTTTCGAACCCCACATGTGGGTTTTGAGCAAATGATGTTAAATTCGTATTATTGCTTGATTTTAAGTGATATTGATCATCTCTAATGGTCTAGAGGTGAGCTAATCACTAGAAGTTGCTTGTTGCAAAAGATGATGATATTGGGTTTTCACTAGAGCTTTGATGTTGCTAAATGAGTGATAAATCCATGTAATTGTAGGAATAATGTGTGGTTGATGATATGCATGTGGAAATTGGTCATAATTTAAGGTGATTATGTTGTTGTGGTAGAATGTATGTATTAGGAGCTTGTACATTGAGCTTAGGATGTTGTATGCACACCAATTGTGTGATGAAATGTCTAGATGAGTATGATGTATGAATTTGTATGCAAGACTTGACAAGCATGAATGTATTGTGATAATTGATGCAATTGATAGTAGGTTAACATGAGGATTTCGTCTTAGAGAGTAATCACGTGGGGATTTAGTTGATTGTAGGATTTTGTAAGAAGTATGCATTAGTAGTGTATACACTATGCTTAAATATCATGATGCACACCATGTGTTGGTCAATTGGTATGATGAATGATCTTGTATGTTAATGATATAGGAATACGATGTTTATGATGAATTTCATACGATCTAGCATAACAATATGGGCACATGTTTGCTAAAAGAAAGTTTGTATTGCTGAAAGTTGACTTTCTGGAAAGTCAACTGATGTGGAAATAATGTGGTGTGTGTTCTAACATGATTGTGAGATTGAGGATTCCGTGTGAGACACATTAGCTTGGTTATGTGATATATACGATGTTAAGTCTAATTGCTTGAATGATGAATCAAAAAGAGTGGAAAGCTATGTTTTATGTATGTTTGAAATTGACCTATGCAAGTCAATGTGATATACGAGTTGGATATGATTGGCTTATGAATGAACATGTATGCTAACAATGATGTGAACATGATGATATGAAAGGATAGGAATGATGGACTCAAGCATGGGAAGCTAATGGGTCAAGACGAGGCAAGTAAACAAGCATGAACTTGGAGGACTTGAGGTAAGTGGTTCTTATTCCACTTAGGATAATGAATCTTAACATGTACATGTGTTTGTAAGTAGTATGAGGACCGTGAGATGATGGAACGTAAATAACGAGGTTAAGGCTTGAATGGGATTTTATAATGGAATAAACGTGGCTTCGAATGGATCGGCGTGGATGGGTCTAGAAGGGGTGGAAAGGAGAAACAAAATGGGAATGTGCAGAGTCCAGAGTAGGGGTACGGTGGCACCGTTCCCCTACGGTGGCCCCTGCAACGTTTTCCCACCGTAGGGCAGAGGGGTGCCACCGTTGGGATTTGAGGTCCACCGTAGGGGTACGGTGGCACCGTTCCCCTACGGTGGGACCTGGAACATTTCATTTTTGTTTTGTTCATTCTATCGTATGTTGATGTTTCGCTTATGTGTGCGACCCGTAGTTGCGTTTAACGCATCAATTAACATCGTTGGACCTTGTGTAAGGCTATGTAGGGGTGTAGCATGTAATAGAAATGTCGGTTTTGTAAATATGATCATAGTACAGATTGATACAAGTGTGTGTAGTTTAATTGATACATTGTTCGATGGTATCAAATACGGTAAGCATATTGTCATGATTATGTAGATTGAAGATGTGATGTACATATGGGTACTCATGATCGGGTTAGAGAGAGAGAGTTTCATGTATGTAAGGGTTGGAAAGTATGCGTAGATTGAGTATAGGAATGGAACGTTATATTCGTATTAGAGATCGGAGAAGAAAGAGTAGCATGACGGGTCAAAGTAAGTTATATAAGTGAATTGTATACTTGTATGTATGGCGGTATTATATGAGGGAATTGTATGCTTGTATGTATTGTGGTATTATATAAGTGAATTGTATACTTGTATGTATGGTGGTATTATATGAGGGAATTGTATGCTTGTATGTATTGTGGTATCATAGGAGGGAAGTGTATGCTTGTACGTATGGTGGTATCATATGAGGGAATTGTATGCTTGTATGTATTATGGGATTATATGGAGGAAATTGTATGTTTGGACATATTGTGGGGTTATTAACCTTTGTTATGTGAATGATAGGAAACGTAGGTATGTACGTATGATTGCAGGAGACGTGGAGGTTCGGATCGGGGTAACCCACCCGAACTCGAATGAAGGCGGTTGGACAGGATCACGGAGTATTGTTGGATGTTACTTCCGCGTCATGAGTAGATTACATGAGGTTACCTATTGAACTAACGAAATGGTTTTGTGGTGAATGCAGGATGTTTTGTCCATCTTGAGAGGCAAGGAAAGGACGGAGATCGAGCGAGGAGGCGGATTGTACGTGGTCACGGTCACATAATCAAATGGAGATGAGTCACGTAGAATGTATTAAGAAATATTAAGATGTAACACCAAAAATACATATTGGAATCGGTTTCTAAACGTTCAAGGTTGTTATTAAAGAAAAGAATTTTTCGGTTGGTTTTTCCGCTGCAAGTTTCTGTAAAATGGTTCATAGGGTGTTACAAGTTGGTATCAGAGCCCTGGTTTGAGTGAAATCTTGTACAAGGAAGTAAGTACTTGAACTCAAACTTGTGTGCTTCTGAATGCAGTGACCCGTACAATCCAAGGCTCGATCAAGGCTCAAAGGTAGAATTTAATATTAAGTCACATGACATATTAAAAGCTAATTGTGGTGTTTATGTTAAGGTGAACTTTTGTGGATAATGAAGAGGTCTCAAGGACACGATCCAAGATAAGTCGCGGAAATTGTAGATAAGATGGAATAATCACAGGTACGCGATAATTAACTATTGGTACCGGTGGGAGGAAAATCCTTTGGGATGGTAAAACATAGAAGGAAAGTGACCATGTTGTTAAGGAAGTAAATTGAAATGTGGCACGAAGCTGAAAACCAGTCCCTAGGCATAAGGTAATGATTACGTGAAGGCACGTGGGTAGCATGTGGACTGTACACCTGGCCAGTGCACAAGAAGCATGCGATACACGTGAGACCATGAGAATCATTACAGGTATGCCTGGTAGAATTGGAAAGTAAGTGGTCGTGTGGGTGAATAGTTGGAATGAAAGGTTTGAGTCCATAGATAAGTACGGATCAAATCAAAATGGTGGAAATACCCTTATGGGTTAAAATGGTAGAATGACCATGATGGGTCAAAATGGTGGAAATACCCTTATGGGTTAAAATGGTAGAATGACCATGATGGGTCAAAATGGTGGAAATACCCTTATGGGTTAAAATGGTAGAATGACCATGATGGGTCAAAATGGTGGAAATACCCTTATGGGTTAAAATGGTAGAATGACCATGATGGGTCAAAATGGTGGAAATACCCTTATGGGTTAAAATGATAGAGTGACCATGATGGGTCAAAATGGTGGAAATACCCTTATGGGTTAAATGGTAGACTGACCATGATGGGTCAAAATTGTAGGACTACCCTTATGGGTCAAAGTTGTAGAAGTACCCTTGTGGGTCAAAATGGATGCGAAGACCTTAGCGGGTCATATGGGTTGGGAGGACCTTAACGGTTCATAGGATGGAAATCATGTATGATAGGTAGGAGAACCTTAATGGGGCAAGGTTGGAAGGACCTTGATGTGTAAGGATGGGCAAAAATACACGGTAGTTAACGATAGAAACAGATTGTAGAGGAAAGATGTATATAATTAGACATTCTAATTGAAACAAATTTTGTATGGACTATTGAAAGTCAGTTGTTATGAATGAGAAAGGTATGCACAACCAATGGTTTTGTAGATATGAATGGTCGAATTCGTGGATATAATGCAACCCACAGGGTAGGTGATATGGTGTTGACAAGCTGGAACTCATGATGAATGAGCTAAAGCAAGCTAAGTATGGCATGGACTTAAGAAGAAGCAAGCTAAGTCGACACGTAGCTGGATGGATAACGTGGTAAAAAGGAAGGTTAGTAAACTTAGATATTTCGTGATTGTTAAATAGAAATTTATATAGGTTGAAATGTACCCACGTATGAATGAATGGTAGCTCAAGCATGATGTAGTTCGAAACGTTTGACCTTAAAGGTCAAAAGATGGATAAATCTTAGCTTAGACTTGGTGTTGTTAAGCGATGGGCATATGTGTGTACAGTAAGTAATGTTTGAAATGAGCTAACAAACAAATTAGTGTGAATAGAATGGCTTTAAATTTTTACCAAAAGGGGGTGGGGTGTATATGGTAGATGTACCGATTCAGTAGTGCCTATGCAATTATGCATAACTCTCAAGTTAAGCAAGAAGGAATGGGGAATGAAATGGCATGTATGTTGTGAAAGTGATAACCATGATCTAAGGATTGGGATATACGCATGTATATAGTCTAACTAATTACATGATTGAAGGAACTTAAAAGGGATGCTAATAGTTGGATATTGTAGTAACCCTGTGATGAACGCATCGTGACTAATGTGGGAATGAATGGCTAAGTGGGATTTATTGGTTAAATACGTGACTAATCGATTTATTATGTTTAATAAATGCGATAGGCCTCTTAAAATATAAGAGCGTAAGAACAAAACATAGAAATATGTTTTGCCACGAGTAAAGTTGTTTTTATAATCTATATGTAGGCTTGCGATGTGGCATGAAACTTTGAATGAAGTGAATGAGTAAATAAGTATGTAGAGAATTCCTGGTTTGGTAGTGATGAAGGAGGTTTCGGGGACGAAACCTTCTTTAAGGGGGGTAGACTTGTAACATCCCGAAAATCCATTCCGCTTAATTACGCCATTAGGCGTGAATAAGAAATGACCCAAACGAATTAAATAGTAGAATGAGCCTTTTATGGATAATAAAACGGGATGATACGAATGTGGGTTATGTTCTAATATGAAAGTTTATCTAGTGTAAGTAATTATCTTTTAATGGGGAGATAACACTAGAAAGAAACTTGCATGGTTAAGGTTTTGGTAATAAATGGCTTTGGGGTAAACTTGAGGGACTTGTGGTGTAAATATGCCACAAACAAAATGCCCAAACACACCCCATTTGGGGGTATACGTATTCAGCCCCAAAGGGGCATTCTAGAGCCAAGAACAAACCCTAATCACACCAAAATTGAAGAAGAAATGCAAGAGATTGAATGATGGCAGGATGGGGGTATGAATTAGATGGTTGTCTTCATGTTTAAAGCTTATGGTAAGAACCCTAGTACCCAACTCATCCAAGTTTCGAACCCCACATGTGGGTTTTGAGCAAATGATGTTAAATTCGTATTATTGCTTGATTTTAAGTGATATTGATCATCTCTAATGGTCTAGAGGTGAGCTAATCACTAGAAGTTGCTTGTTGCAAAAGATGATGATATTGGGTTTTCACTAGAGCTTTGATGTTGCTAAATGAGTGATAAATCCATGTAATTGTAGGAATAATGTGTGGTTGATGATATGCATGTGGAAATTGGTCATAATTTAAGGTGATTATGTTGTTGTGGTAGAATGTATGTATTAGGAGCTTGTACATTGAGCTTAGGATGTTGTATGCACACCAATTGTGTGATGAAATGTCTAGATGAGTATGATGTATGAATTTGTATGCAAGACTTGACAAGCATGAATGTATTGTGATAATTGATGCAATTGATAGTAGGTTAACATGAGGATTTCGTCTTAGAGAGTAATCACGTGGGGATTTAGTTGATTGTAGGATTTTGTAAGAAGTATGCATTAGTAGTGTATACACTATGCTTAAATATCATGATGCACACCATGTGTTGGTCAATTGGTATGATGAATGATCTTGTATGTTAATGATATAGGAATACGATGTTTATGATGAATTTCATACGATCTAGCATAACAATATGGGCACATGTTTGCTAAAAGAAAGTTTGTATTGCTGAAAGTTGACTTTCTGGAAAGTCAACTGATGTGGAAATAATGTGGTGTGTGTTCTAACATGATTGTGAGATTGAGGATTCCGTGTGAGACACATTAGCTTGGTTATGTGATATATACGATGTTAAGTCTAATTGCTTGAATGATGAATCAAAAAGAGTGGAAAGCTATGTTTTATGTATGTTTGAAATTGACCTATGCAAGTCAATGTGATATACGAGTTGGATATGATTGGCTTATGAATGAACATGTATGCTAACAATGATGTGAACATGATGATATGAAAGGATAGGAATGATGGACTCAAGCATGGGAAGCTAATGGGTCAAGACGAGGCAAGTAAACAAGCATGAACTTGGAGGACTTGAGGTAAGTGGTTCTTATTCCACTTAGGATAATGAATCTTAACATGTACATGTGTTTGTAAGTAGTATGAGGACCGTGAGATGATGGAACGTAAATAACGAGGTTAAGGCTTGAATGGGATTTTATAATGGAATAAACGTGGCTTCGAATGGATCGGCGTGGATGGGTCTAGAAGGGGTGGAAAGGAGAAACAAAATGGGAATGTGCAGAGTCCAGAGTAGGGGTACGGTGGCACCGTTCCCCTACGGTGGCCCCTGCAACGTTTTCCCACCGTAGGGCAGAGGGGTGCCACCGTTGGGATTTGAGGTCCACCGTAGGGGTACGGTGGCACCGTTCCCCTACGGTGGGACCTGGAACATTTCATTTTTGTTTTGTTCATTCTATCGTATGTTGATGTTTCGCTTATGTGTGCGACCCGTAGTTGCGTTTAACGCATCAATTAACATCGTTGGACCTTGTGTAAGGCTATGTAGGGGTGTAGCATGTAATAGAAATGTCGGTTTTGTAAATATGATCATAGTACAGATTGATACAAGTGTGTGTAGTTTAATTGATACATTGTTCGATGGTATCAAATACGGTAAGCATATTGTCATGATTATGTAGATTGAAGATGTGATGTACATATGGGTACTCATGATCGGGTTAGAGAGAGAGAGTTTCATGTATGTAAGGGTTGGAAAGTATGCGTAGATTGAGTATAGGAATGGAACGTTATATTCGTATTAGAGATCGGAGAAGAAAGAGTAGCATGACGGGTCAAAGTAAGTTATATAAGTGAATTGTATACTTGTATGTATGGCGGTATTATATGAGGGAATTGTATGCTTGTATGTATTGTGGTATTATATAAGTGAATTGTATACTTGTATGTATGGTGGTATTATATGAGGGAATTGTATGCTTGTATGTATTGTGGTATCATAGGAGGGAAGTGTATGCTTGTACGTATGGTGGTATCATATGAGGGAATTGTATGCTTGTATGTATTATGGGATTATATGGAGGAAATTGTATGTTTGGACATATTGTGGGGTTATTAACCTTTGTTATGTGAATGATAGGAAACGTAGGTATGTACGTATGATTGCAGGAGACGTGGAGGTTCGGATCGGGGTAACCCACCCGAACTCGAATGAAGGCGGTTGGACAGGATCACGGAGTATTGTTGGATGTTACTTCCGCGTCATGAGTAGATTACATGAGGTTACCTATTGAACTAACGAAATGGTTTTGTGGTGAATGCAGGATGTTTTGTCCATCTTGAGAGGCAAGGAAAGGACGGAGATCGAGCGAGGAGGCGGATTGTACGTGGTCACGGTCACATAATCAAATGGAGATGAGTCACGTAGAATGTATTAAGAAATATTAAGATGTAACACCAAAAATACATATTGGAATCGGTTTCTAAACGTTCAAGGTTGTTATTAAAGAAAAGAATTTTTCGGTTGGTTTTTCCGCTGCAAGTTTCTGTAAAATGGTTCATAGGGTGTTACACTATATTTGCCTCCTTGAGTTGTAACGGTAAGCCTCGCACCCTGAGGCATGTCACCCTATCGAACTCCACCTCGTTTCCGGTCCACAGTTCAACTGACAACAGAAAGTTTCCCCATAGGTCTTGCTTCCTATTGACAAAACCCATAGCCGTGTGCTTATCTCTGAATACCAACATCACCTTTAGTCCGCCAATGTAACACACCAGACTCTAGTCATAACCACCCTCTTTCAACATGTTTTGATCATCTTTCATCATGCTAATCCCCTTCACCTCCCCAATAACCGACCTCATTATGCAATGGTTTGGATATAGGGCAACATTTACATTCAGCACCGGTACCTTCCCTGTCCCAGACGATGACCCAGGCTCTCCTTTCACAGCATTCCTAAATGACGTTCCGTTTACCTCCTTAGTCGGAACAAAAATTTTCAATGTGCAATCTTGTCGTCTAGTCTCCTGTGGTCTTTTGAACTGATTAGTCTGTCTGCCAGCCGGCTGCTCCGGCCTCCTGTTATCTTTAGCAAACTTCGTTACCGAGACCCCCAACTTCGCCTCATAGATCTTTTCCGTATTCATCTTTCTCAACACCTCATTCATATTAACCACCCCGATGTACCTCACGAACCCAAAGAAGTTGCCCCTAGCATGCCTCTTTCTCGCAACATAAGCGCATTTGACGATGCCGTGTGGTTGGAAGGCTTTCCATAGAAGTAAATTTGTTACGCCACCTGGTAGATTAGAGACGAAGAAAGTTGTTACTGGTCTACTGTCATGAATCCCTCTGTTATTTCGGTATCGGAAATCTCCGTCTTTTTGACTCCCTCCTCTCATGTTTTCTTTTGAGTAGAACTAAATTGGTTGATGAGTAGATTTCATGTAGGTTATTCTAAAAAGGAAATGACAAAAAAAAATTGATAGATGGAGTAGATTTTTGCATTAAAATTTGAAGAGTAAAAATATTAAAAAGTCTAGTACATTAAAAACATTTTAAAGTCTATTAATTAACTTTAAAATCTATATCATGTGGATTCATGTTCATATTCAGATTGAAATTGAATTATTATTTTTTAATTACAAAATTTAAACCTTCCATTAATTAAAACAATAATAATAATAAGTAAACTTAAGATTCAAATAATTAAGAAGCCATTCCTATTTGAAGAAGCATCATCCAAGCAATCTCCCTGTAATCTCTTCTCTCCATTGCCATTGCCGATGCTTCTGCTACCCTATTCTTGAGATCTTCAATCAGAAGCTACCTTGTTAGATCTCTCATCTAATAATAATTCTATTATATGATTTATATCTCACTCACACACTCACTTAACTCTTATCATTCAAAACCCTAATTTACAACAACAATGTCGGCAAGAGCTTCCTTTTCTCATGATTCCATGATAGTTAAGATGCCATTGCCTAACTCTATATTGCTCAAGGATTATTTACTCGATGATCTGAGCTCATGTTCCTCTAATGGCTTTCGGTCTTATCCTCGTCGCCAATGCTGCACTAAGGTTCGATACCTTATCGAAATTGATCTTAATAAACATATTAAGCTGCCTCCTTCGCATAAAAAGCTTCTCAAAAGCAAATCAAAACCGAAACCCAAACCAAAACCGAAGCCGAAACTGAAGTTGAAGTTGAAATCAACTCTTGTGTTGCACAAAGCTTCTGCTGCTGTGATTAATGTTTTTAAGAAGTTTAACTTTTCTGGTTCTGGATCCGGTAATCTTACGAAAGTTAATTGTCTATCGAAGCATGGCTTTTGGAAGAGAACTACTCGTTCGATTGGTTCGTTTGAAAGGTTTAACTCGTTTGATGAGTCGATCAAACGGAGTGAAAACATGAACATGAACACAAACATGGACATCTCCGCTGTTGTGAACATCACCACAAAGGCGGAGATGAAAAGTTCTGGTAGTAAAACTAATAGTAATAGTAACAGTAATAGCTCAGTTTCATTGGATAGCTACTTTACCGCCACTTCAAGTTCTACAACAGGCATTTCTTCGAAGATCATTGTAGCCAAAAACGATGTTAAGAGGGAGAAGTTAGCAACAGAGAAGATGAATACAGTAGCGGTTACCACAGTAACCGCCACCAGCAATACAAAGGTAAAAATTTACTTTTTCGGGTAGGTAAACCGGTAAAAAAATAAACTAAAAATAGAGGTAACATTTGCCGTTAAAAAAAATAAAATAAAGTAGATGATGGTATACTCCTATCAATTATTTTTAATAATTACATATAATTTAATACAGTAATTATGATAATAATAATAATTTTTAACTTTAATAATGAAATGTAAAAAGTGTAAGAAATTTAAACTAAAGATTTGAATTTGAATTATTGTTATTTATTATTTGAGCATTTAAGTTTACAGCGAGGAAGGAGGAGGAGACATAGCTGGGTAGGGGACGGTACAGTGTTTTTTTCTTTTTTCTTATTTATGAAGTGCACGTGTTGCTATATCTAGTGAACGTGACCTAAAAACTAGTGATTTCCAAGCCGTAGATCCGAGTGTGTGATATATTTTAGCTTAATCTGTGCCGTTCAAACGTGTAGGAAGATCTCGTGCTCCACACAGTACAGTATACAAAGTATTTTGTACATCTTAAATTAGTGGAAAAATTATTAAATTAACTAACCATAAATGTAGTTAAGATTATTATTTATTTTTTTTGAAAAAATAGATTATTATTTTTATTATTACATTCTAGCTTCCTATCCTATTAAAAGTTTACGTAATTACCTTTATTGTATGTTGTTCAATTGGTTGTATCATTTTGGCTCTACTTATATTGCCAAACTAAATCTTAATTACATAATTGATACTATGAGCTATAAGTTTGACTCGTTATTTTTATTAAATTAATGGATTATGTTAGAAAAGATAGTTCAATAATGTTTTCCGATCGGTAAACGGTTTGGGTCCAAGATAGAAGGAAATATTGGTGATTTTTCATAGGTTTTCACTAGTTTTGTTTGATTCACTTGAAAAATACACCGATACTATATTTTTATAAGGAGAATGATTTGTTTTAATAGAATATGATAGATGTATGGGGAATTGTGGATAGCAATAGCGGAGGCTATTTGGAGGTTGAGGGTTTAATTCTAGTTAGAGTCATATTTACCATATGTGAGGATTCTATCTGGGGGATCCCCCAATACAAGTTGGCCAGAGTATTAGGCGGAGCTCCATACCGATTGTACCACCTACCGTTAAAAAAAAAAAAGAATATTATAGATGTATGGGGAATGAATAATTACTAGGAAAATATGAATTATCGAATTCCAATGTGTTTATGTTAACGATTAAGATTTGAAGTGAATGAGTACTCTTGGAGCATGGCAGGTGTCATTTGTGTTGTGTTTTTGTGAAGTAGTGAGTTGACTTGATAAGTCAAAATTCTAATTCTTGGGATTTACTTCCTTGGGAATCATCATAATTTGTCTTTTCCTTAAGTTTAAAACTCTTTTTGCTATCAAGTTGACCTTCTTTGACCATGGATGATAAACAATTAGATACAAAACATTTCATAATTGTAATTTGAAACTCTAAAAGTTGATTTGTGGTGGCATCTTGACCATATACATATATGTTTTTTTCGTGGACCTAAGAAGATACCATACGATGAGAACCATAACTCTTTAGTAGTTATATTGATGTGTGTTGATATTAATACACATCGTGTAGAGTAATTTTCTTAATGTATATATGAAATTGTAGTGGGAAACTTAATTTAAATATTGACATGCTACATTTGATGGTTGACAGAAAAAATTGCAATGTGAGGAAAAAGATATATTTAGTCCAATATCAGTGATAGATTTTCCATGTGATGATGAGGAAGATGAGGTTACTTCTCCTTTTCACCATAACCCCTTCTACGCCAAAGGTCGGACTCTCATACTTAGTCACTTATTTTATATTTCATATTTCGCGATCAATTATGTGATTACCTTTACATTTTTACTCTAAAAAAATTCGTCACTTATTTTATATTTCCTCTTTCCTTATCAATTATATTATTACCTTTACATTTTGACTCTAAACAAATATGTGTTTTAGGATGCAAACGAAAACTAATGTCCAAGGTTCAAAGAACTAAGAGTCTTGCTCGACTAAATCCTGTGCGATTAGAAGACAGAATCAAATTATCAGAGTCTCGAACACATGGGTGGATACTTGAATCATTGTCACAATTTCAACGGGAGTTAGCCGCTGAAAAGAAAGCAATTGCATTGCTTCAACTACTAAAAGCATCAATGTCTTATGATACATCAGGATCCACAATGACGGAGCGAGTCTTATTGGGATTTTTTAACGAGCGATTTATTGAAGGGGGTGTCTCTAACTACATAATATTGCAAGAAGCAAAAGATTGGATCAATGGACAAACAAAAGATATGTTTGAATCTCAAGATAATAAGTTGACATGTATAAAAGAGATGGAGAAAGGAGTTAATTGGTTGAAGTACAATGAAGAAGAAACAAGAGAGGTTGTTTCGGAGCTAGAGTATGAAGTTTTTACTTCATTAGTTGAAGAGACGTTACTTGAATTTTATTTATAGACTTCTAATTTTATCCTCACGAGCATAGAGATTATAAAAAACAATAGAGGTTGTTTTTTTTTTTTTTCAACTAACTTTAAAAAAAAAGTTAGAAGTAGATTTAAGAATAAAGTATCCCCTTAGCAATTAAGCGGATGTTACATGTTAGGGATTATTTATAAAAGACTTTAGAGTACAATATATTATTGTCATGATGCTTTTATTATAAAGTTGTATGTTTATTGATCAAAAACATTTTCTTATCTAATATACTCTTGTTTTGTATTTCACAATGCAGAATAATTATCAAATCAACTTTAAACAGGGTAATTGGTCTAATTTGATGTTGTTACATTAATATGAAGTAAGAAATAAGAAATTCTTCTGAAATGTAACACATTTAATTGAAATGATCTGGACATAAACTTGTATCTAAACCGTACCAGACTGCCTAACTAATTGTTTAGGAAATAAGCTACATTCTAATTGATGAGAATCATGGTTAGATGAAATTTTAATTTTATAAGTATCTTCAAAATATATCCTAATTACGAAATAAACCAAGTTACATCTGGATAATGGGTAAGCGAGCAACAAGTTGCGCCGCTATCTCCTTTTGAATCGCAAAGCCTATTCTACTAAATACAAACCCTTGGTTCATCGGGCTTTGCGAATCACTGTGGACCACCTTCTGCACCCGCTCCAAAAAGCGAACTGCCTCAGGGGCTAAGGATCCAAAAGTATCGAAGGCAAACGGAATGAACACATGTTGATTCTCTAGACATGTTGCCTCGTGCTTAGCAACCTTCCTAGCTTCCGCCTTCAAAACCGCCTGTCCCGGAACGAATCCACTATCTCTCAGCCCCACCAGTGGGGACACCCCAGTGAGGTCAACACACGCGTGCTTACCCCCCGACCAGCCAAACACAAGGACGTCCGCAGGACGCAGGGTAGATCTTCCCTCTCGTGGGTCAGTCGGAAAATTAACAGGGGCTTCTTTCTTGGTTGAGATCCCGGCGCGCCTAAGCACATCCCATAAAACATCTCTAACCCAGTCATGACGATACTTGAACCCCGGCAATTCCTTACAGTGAAGGGCATGCTCGCCAAATCTATCCAAACAGGCTTTTTTACAAATGGGGCAAGAGTCGTCTGGCGGAAAAAGGGGAATCATGAGCCGGTATTTAAGGATGGCTCTGTATTCAACTGCTGACATCCGTTGCCCAAGACCTTCAATGGGCGCAACAGTCAAAAAATCTTGGGCATGAGCCCCCTTGAGACAAGCCAAAACTGCCTTTTGACGCGGGGTCATATCGAACCGCTCCTCCATATCCTGTGCGTGTTTACCATAAAGAGCACTCGCCAAAGTTTGTTGAGGTTTCTTGGGGGCGGTCTCCTTATCAGTAAAACCGCCTAGATCAAGGTCTGGGAGAGTTGTTCCAATATTACCAAGCGCAAGGGAGTAGTCAGGATCCATCCCCATAACACCAGCGCTTCGCAAGATGTGGTCCTGCAATTTCCACGATTGGGCCCTGGACGCTACAAAAGCATATGCGGAGACGTCCTCCGCCGATATAAGCCCTAAGCCCCCGCAACGCATAGGGAAAGAGGCCAACCTCCACTGGAGGTCCCCAAAATGCGGTCCTCCGCTGACAACAATGTCTTCAACAGCCCCTCGCAGGCCTGCATCAAAGATAGACACAGCCTCTTTGACATGTTCGGGTTGACAAGTCCAGAGCCCAAACACCAATTTAGCAACCCCCATGCACGAGCGCAACAAGAGGAGCTCATTTTGGGGATCCCTTAAGTCCGACAGTCGTTTCATAAGATCAATCGCCCAAAGAGCTCGTCTAGATGCCAAAGACTGAATAAACCTTGCATCCCGACTAACCCCCCCCCCACCCCCCCCCCCCCCGATGAGTTTAACCCCCCCTACGGGCCTGCTAATCTCGCTAGGGAATAAACCCGGCACTTTCTTCGAACCATTGCAAGACGGCCAAAAAATCTCCGTTTTCCGAATATTAAGCCTAAGCCCAAGAGATGCCCCCTCTGAACGGATAATGTCCAACGCCCTAGAAACTTCCCCTGCCTTACCAATGATAGTGCCATCGTCCAAGTACCAGGCATGGAAGGGCAAGGAGCAGGCGCCCTGCACACGGAGGATCAGCGGATGGAGAACCAGCGCAAAGAGAAGGGGGCCGAGAGGGTCCCCTTGCTGCACCCCTGTGGTAGCCCCAATATGAGTATCCCCCACATATAATCTTGCGGGTTGCGCATATAAAAATTGGACCCATGGGAAGATAGATGGGCATCTGCAACTAACCTCCCTGAGAAGTGTCGTACGGTCCACCTCGTTTAAGGCGTTAGAAAAATTAACAGTGAGCATAGCCAGGGACCCGTCAGAATGGAACGCGCTCAGAAACCTGTTAGCACTGTGCAGCACCGCTTCTGCCCCATTAGGAACCCCGACCCCAAACTGAAAATCCCCCAGATAAGTTGACATCTCTTTACCCACTTTACGCATAGCGACTTTTGACACCAATCTTCTCCAAATTGCCCCCACCGCAATGGGCCTAATCCCGTTGTCAGGCTTTAATAAGGGGGTCAACGGTGCCGAAGCAATGAACTCCGCCAGAGCTTTAGGACATAACCCCCCAAGCCACAAGTTGACAACATCGGTGATGGCTTTAAGGAGCCCGGAGGCCGTTGGAGACCCCTGGCCACAGAAAGCGTCGAAAATATGCTGCGCCCGCAGACCATCCCTCCCACAAGATGTCCCTTTCGGGAACGTTTTAATACAATCCAACACGCACTCAGCGTCCACCTGCAAGGCTGGCTCCAAAGGCAAGGCGGAGGGCATGGTCGGGGGGTCCACAACAGGGTGTTTATCTATCAGGGCTCTCAATGTGTCCCCCCCAGCAGGCGCAACCCCAGATGAACACAGAACCTTGACGGCCGCAGTATAATGGCCATCCGCAACCTTCTGAAGGCACTGCTTAATATTGCCCCCACCATCTACTTTAGCTTGGTCCCCTACCCTCCCCGAAAACGACGCCACGGGGAGTTCAAGGAGGGGTAGGACCAATTCCTCTAACCCTGCCCCATCTTTCCAAATCGCCAATGCCCGCATAATAGAGCTACATTGGAGCGATTTCCTGTTACCCGACCTTCGTTCTTGCCTAGAGGCCGGTTTGACCACCCTTAAAGTGCAGCGAGGCAACAACAAAAGTTTAACCCAAGCCTCAATGAACCCTGGGGCATCCACCACTTTACGGAGACCCCCTGACAAAGCATGGGCAAAAGCCATGCGACATGCAGGCGGGATACTCTTGACCGTAGCAACAGGCAGGGCGAGGATGCGCTCAAGGAGAGTGACATCTACCACCATCTTCCCAGACGTATCACTCACATGCATCACTTGCGGATCACGAGGTTGGGAAATCCCCGTTATAAAATCGATCTCGCCTCCTGCACGCGAGGTGCATTTAACCACTTCTTTGTCGTGCCGACAACGCCCATTCAAGGCATGCAGGGTCATGCACTCCCCACATAGCCAATTCTTCAGCACACGCAAGGTGTCAACAACGTCATTGTAAAGGTCAAAGTTTGAAGCAAGATGCTCCTTTAACTCACTTCTCCTTTCTTCCCCATTAAAATGATCCCGTTGGAAATGCATTAGTAACCGAGAGTATCCCTTGTATCCCAGCGTACCATCTTTGCAAGAATGATAATTTTTAAAGGGGCAACGCCAAATCCCAGTGGCCGAGCTTGGTCCAGGTCCCCCACCACTGTCTCTCATGGATCATTTAAAGGAATAATTATATATATATATATATATATATATATATATATATATATTTAAAATATGTTATAAAAGTGTTTTTAAAGTTAAGAAATCAACCCGAGAAAATGGGTGGGACCCCATGTTTATAATTATAATTATAATTATTATTATTATTATAATTATTATTCTTATTATTATTATTATTATTATTATTATAATTATAATAACAATCACCCCATATAGGGTAAAACTTTAGTCAACCATCACAAATGGCAGGAGGTGGGCCAAAGAAAGATACACAAAGAGAGGCACAAAGATCAAGAATGGTCGAACGAAACAAAAAAAAGGGGCGAAAGAACAGGGAACGGGTCGAAAGACGGAGAACAGGGGCGAATGGGATCCTGTTAAATCAGATAGAGGGCGAAAGGAAAAACAAAGGGTTCGAATGAGATTGGACAGGGGTCGAAGGGGAACCAAAATTGGAAAATGGACCGTTAGGAGGGGTGGAAGGAAAACAAGGGTGAAGGGGAGGAACTGAGAGGTAGGTGAGGGGTTTTCCGGTTGAGGTACGACAAGCAGCGATACGATTAAGACGAAGTGATGCAGAGGAGGAAGACGAAGTGATGAAGACGAAGTAATTGGTCTGTCTTTCAAGGTTTAAGGGTGGAACTTGTTGATGTTGATGTGGGTGGGGGTAGCCGTTGATGGGGGACAAGGATGGGGCTGGCCGACGAGTGTCAGGGTAGGGCAGAGGAGGAAGACGAAGGGTAGGGCATAAAACATTTTTTTCACAAATCACTTATATTGACATAAAAAAATATATTGTAGATAACTTCGGTTTTTTTAATTATTAGAGCATTCACAACCCGGGAACCAAATTATGTGAGTGGTTCCCTCAAATTATATAGGGTGGTGTGAGTGGATGAAAGAGAAAATATTTAGAAAAACCACTGTTCGCCCCTATATATAAACAATAGTGAATGATTATCTTATTATTAGGGTTTACTGCAAAATGCAATTTTATAGTTTCTAAGATACAAATTTGATGACTTGTGAATTATGTTTTCTTATATTAAAATAACATAATGAAAACAATGGTAGTAACTTGAGTCAAGTTTAAATTTTGCTTTTATTATTATTATTTTCTTTTCCAATTTAAGTTGTAGCCTGGTGGTAAGAAGCAAAGTTTCTTTTAAAGAAAACCCAAGTTTAAGTCTTGACAAGGTATAAATTTAGGGGTATAATAGATAGAGTGATCTTAGCCTTAAAAAAAAAAAAAAAAAAAAAAAAAAAAAAAAAAAAAAAAAAAACTAGTATGGTTAGGAGGTATGGGATCAAGAGAAAGGGAATGCATAAGTAGTATGGGGAAAAATAAGGTTCTATTTTGTATGGGATAATGGAATGGACGAGGTAATGGAATGGATGATTACCATTCTATGTCTTGTTTGGTTACGATGTGGGAATGAAACAAAACATTACTTTGTGTTGATTGGTTGGTGTGAAAAGACGAAGGAATAAAATCAGAGGTGAGTGACGGTGGTGGGTGGTGGTTAGTGGCGGTGACGAAGGTGGTGATATGTGGCGGTAGCACCGGTGGTGGGTGACAGCGACGGTGGTGGCGAAGGTGGAAGGTGGAGGTGGATGGCCATGATGGTGGGTGGCCAAGCTTCTAACCAATGCCAGCGTGAACCCGGCTAAGATAACATAATCTAGCCATATGTGAGGTGGTTGGTCGGCAAGAAACAGGTGTGACCTATCTATCCCCATAAAAAATGAAGGAAAGTCACCGTTCAAAAAAAGATATTTATGATGAAAGCAAAACTTAACAGTTTCATGTGCTTGAATGACAAAAAATGCTAGTGATCCTACAAAGTTTTTAGAGAGAATTAAGCAGATTGTCCTTTAATTATTATAAAAATTGCATGCTCTGTTCTCTATGGAATTTTTTCACTTATTTTGTTCATTATTTTCTCAATTTGCTACATCCTCTGTCCTTTAGCCTAACTTGGTTAAAAAATTGGTTAACTTTATTTTCTAAGTTTACACTTTTAGCTCCTATAGTTTTGATCGAACCCTAACCCATGATTGACCTCGAATTCGACCACGGCAATTAACGAAATCATAGGGCTATTATAGAACATCAAATTCCGATCAAAACCATGTATAATAGTCGTACTGACCTGATCATTTTCGAGGCTAAAACGAACGATTAAAATTGCGACTGGTTAATCTTGTTCTTCAAATTGCGAATGATTTGATGAGTGTTTATGGTATATTTTTGCACAGAAACGGTCGACTAAAGCATAAGATGTTATAATAGATTTCAATTTATGGTATAGAGGCTCGGTTTGCAAGAGGGTTTATAAACGTTTGAAGACCTTTATTTTCTCAAAATACATTTTTAAATGTTTATGGAACGTGCTAAACATCTTATGCTTAGTCGACCGTTTCTGTGCAAAAATATACCATAAACACTCACCAAATCGTTCGCAATTTGAAGAACAAGATCAACCAGTCGCAATTTTAATCGTTCGATTTAGCCTCGAAAACGATCAGGTCAGTACGATTATTATACATGGTTTTGATCGGAATTTGATGTTCTATAATAGCCCTATGATTTCGTTAATTTCCGTGGTCGAATTCGAGGTCAATCAAGGGTTAGGTACGATCAAAACTATAGGGGCTAAAAGTGTAAACTAAGAAAATAAAGTTAACTAACTTTTTTAACTAAGTTTTTTAACTAAGTTAGGCTAAAGGACAAAGGGTATAGCTAATTGAGAAAATAAAAGACAGAATGAGTGAAAATGTTCCATAAATGACAGAACATGCAATTTTTATAAAAATTAAAAGACAATCTTTATAATTCTCTCAAGTTTTTATTTGGCTAACCACAAATAAACATAAGCTCTTCGTAGCAAAACAAAACGGATAATATTGATTGGTACGAATGTAAAGGGGACGGGGCACAACCAGAATTGTCCACGGGTACCTCATTATCAGCACAGTAACACCACCGCCGGTGGTGCAGGTAGGAGTCCCGTGGACCTTTCCCTGGTTATAACTAACGAGCGTGAAACAATTGATTTAAATGCAACGGTCCAATTTTTACTGTTCAAAATATATGTTTTTAATTGCAACGATTATATTTTTTTACCGTTTTTCAATTGACCATTTAAAAACTTATTTATATAAAAAAAAATGTCCACGGTTTAAGGGAAAAAACACAAATTCTCTCATATTTTACTCTATCTTTCCTGCATACTTTAAAAAAAATGAATGACCTTGAAGAAGATCAAATTTGCATTGCCCTGCTCGAAGTGCACCCGATTTAAACTCAACCGATAGTAGCCTTGATTTTTTCATGGATCTTGCCAAGCGAGCCGAAGAAGAAGACACAACAACATCTAAAAAAATATGTGCCACGTGATCGCGAGGGAGGCAATAGTCGTTTAATGGATGATTATTTTGTCGACAGACCAAAATACACCGAGGCTATGTTTAAACTAAGGTATCGTATGTCAAAATGTTTATTTCTAAAAATTATAGCAGATGTTGAAGCAAAGTTCGAATTGTTCAGAGAGGGCGTGGACTGTCGGTTTAAAAAGAGTTTTACGCCCATAAAAAAGTATCTTCAGCAGTGAAACAACTCGCAACCGGTAATCCTCCTGATGAATACGATGAGTATTTATGTATGTCTGAGAGGACGTCACGTGAATGTTTACAATTTTTTTGCAATTTCATCATTAAGTTTACGGGGTTGAGTTTTTACGAAGAACAACAAGTCACGACATTGCATGTTTGTACAAAGCATACGAAGAAAGACATCACCTTCCCGGCATGATCGGTAGAATTGATTGAACTCATTTAGCTCGGCGAGCATGTCCTAGGGAATTACAAGGACAATGTATGAGAGACGGTCACCATTACCCTACGATCATCCTAGAAGCGGTTGCTTCGCAAGATATGTGGTTTTGGCATGGTTGTTTTGTTCTCCTCGGTTCACTCAACAACGTCAATGTTCTCTAACAATCTCCGGTTTTCCTTACCCAACGAAACGGAACGGCGCCGAAATGTCCATTTCCTTTAAATTGCCACTTATATAAATGTGGATATTATGTTACAGATGGCATATACCCTACTTGGTCAACATTTGTGAAAGTGTTTCGATATCTGACCGATCTGAAGGAAAAGAAATTTGTTAGGGCGCAAGAGGAGGCAAGGAATGATGTGGAATGAGCATTCGGTGCATTAAAGAGGAAATGGGGAATTACCAACCGACCTTTGAGGCCGACGACCGTTGATAGGTGTAGAGTCATCGTCTACACATGCAAGATATTGCACAACATGATCATTAAAGACGAGGATCATGCGATATCACCGGTCCACATAAGCGATCCGCGAGTCCAATCGGTGTTAGATGACGGTGCCCATGCGGAGTTGAGAGACTCCGATACGCATTTTCGACTTCGAAATGATCTCGTGGAACATCTAGACGCACTTGATCTATCGCACCTCGAAATGGATTTCGAATAGTTTTTTTTATCTATTTTATTTTTAGTTTATGTGTGTTTGAATTTCTATGTTTTATTTAGTTTTAATATTGTAAGTTTATTTTATTAGTTGAATAATATGTTTAATTAATGTTTATTTAACAAAAAATATAAAAAAAAAAAAAAAAACATTTCATTGAAGTGATGTGACAATAAATGATTGGTTGAAATCGTTAAAAACATTTCCTGGTTGCACCCCTCCCCTCTAACTTCGGATGATTTAAATAAATATCGTAAAGAATTACAACTGATGACTTATTTTATGTTAACAAATCCCTAACTATTTAAATTTGATATGCATGTTAGTTCTTATTTAGGATACCAAATTCTTACCTCAAAGATTCCTAATTCAATCTAAAATCTACTAAAGGGTGTCTTCATCATTCACACGATGTGAAATTCTTTCATTTAAAGACAAACAATTTACACACATAGAAACGTCCAAGTTTACATGTTGCTAAACTCTTTCTCTCTTCATCTTATCAAAAACTAAAAACATGAATATTAAAGCTTAAAAATTAGTTCTCCATTGTGATCATTGTTTTGCAGTCACAAGTGTTTCATAAAGATGAAAGGAGAAGAACAATCAGTAGTATCTTTGTTTGGCATCTCTTTAACAGATAGACCAAAGTGGCAACAATTCTTTATTTGCTCTTCTGGATTCTTCTTTGGCTACCTTGTTAATGGCATTTGTGAGGTTAAGTTGTGTTTTCATTTGTTCTTGTTTTTGCATGAAAACCTTTAACATGATATAAGCTAAAAACACTGTTTTTTAATTATTAATATTATTATTATTATTTTTAATGCAGGAGTATGTGTATAACAGGCTTCAATTCAGGTATGTTGGGTTCAAATGGTTGATGTGTTTGAGTTCTAATTAGTTATTAACTCTAAAGTAATATTTTGGTCCTAAATTTTCAGCTATGGGTGGTATTTTACATTTGTGCAAAGTTTTATCTATTTGATTCTCATATACATTCAAGGTTTCACACCGAAACAAATGGTGAATCCTTGGAAAGTATATGTTAAGCTCTCTGTTGTTCTTATGGGTTCTCAAGGATTGACCAAAGGGTCTTTGGCTTTCCTTAATTATCCTGCACAACTCATGTTTAAATCCACAAAGGTATGCAATATGTTATTTATGATTTTTTGAGTGCTTAAGGATGTTTTTTTTTTACTAAGTTTTGGTTTTTGTTTGGATTACAGGTGTTACCTGTTATGATAATGGGTGCTTTCGTTCCTGGTTTGAAACGAAAGTACCCACCACATGAATATATCTCTGCCGTTCTTCTAGTTATTGGGTTGATTCTCTTCACTTTGGCTGATGCGAATTCTTCGCCAAATTTTAGCGTTATTGGTGTTGTGATGGTTTGCGGGTCTCTAATTATGGATTCATTTATGGGTAATTTGCAAGAAGCAATTTTTACGGTTAATCCGAATACTACGCAGGTATTCAATCTGATTCACTTTATATTGTCATATGAATTGCCTTTTTAACTTCAAAATTCATTAGAGATGTCCTGTTTTTTTTACTAAAAACTTTGATAACTAAGTCTAACTAAAAGAAGAGTTCCAACTAGAACAGTGGCGGACCTAGGATTTGTCTACAAATTACAAGGGGGCGGTCAGGATTTTTGCTTACAAATTAAACTACCTTTTTAAATTTTAAGGGGGGCGTCCGCCCACCTTAGCTATAGTGTGGGTACGCCACTGAACTAGAATAGAATAGGAGATACAAATAAGATCAAATCTATACCAAATTTTAATTTGGAAAATGGCTAATTGCATAAATAGGTAACAAAGTTTGGTCTGATTTGATGTTGAACAACTTATTAGGCCTGAAAAAAAAAACAGAAGACTTTTGTACAAAATTGATTTAAGGTAATTACCTAATTTTAGATAACTGTCCCTCATATGTCACCTAGAAAAAAAAAATCAGCATGGTCAAAAGAAATCAACATGGTAAAAGAGCCTAGACAAGTTGGGCTTGGGCTCAACAGTTTATCTTAACGAGTTAAAATGTTGAGCTTGAGTTTGGCTCGTAAAAAGCTCAAATAGCTTGTTTATTTGAAACAATTTACATTTTTATAAATAATGATGTATAAACAAACAAAAAAAAGATTTTTAATATGCACATAACACAGCATTTATATACAAAAGAATTTATAATGTATTTTTGTATAATAAAATTTGTATTATACTTTGGGGGTACAATTTGTATGTATTAAGTGTTGGGCTTTAAATTATCCGAACTAAACGAGCCTAATGAGGAAGCCAACGAGCCGAGCTTACCTTAACTCAGGCCCGACTCATTTACAAGCAAGCCAATTTTAAGCAATTTTTGTTATGAGCCGCAAGCTTTTTAAACAGCCTTACCAACATGTGAGGTCTCATGTCATCATTTTGACCAGGTGCATTTCATAATTTTGAAACTTTGATGGTTTTGCTAGCTAAAAGTTTGTTTAACTTCTTATCCAAATAGCCTTTTGATTTATGAAACATATCACATAGATAATAGACTTCAGTCACAACTCATAACTGCTCTCATGACAGTTACAAGTCTAAAAAGTTTTTTTTTTTTTTTTTTTTTTTTTTTATGTGCTTTAATTGATTATAATCACTCAGATGGAAATGTTATTCTGCTCAACAATAGTTGGATTGCCTTTTCTAGTTCCCCCTATGGTTTTAACCGGAGAATTGTTCAAAGCATGGCATTCATGCTATGAAGTAAGTAAATATATATCTGAAAGTATTAATTAGTTCATAAACATAAAATGCATGCTTAATTAATATTCCATTCAAAATAAATCTTTTGTGATGTTGTGTTGTTGAACTTGCAGCATCCTTATATATATGTAGTCTTAGTGTTTGAAGCAGTAGCCACCTTTGTCGGTCAAGTATCTGTTTTATCGCTAGTTGCTCTTTTCGGGGCTGCTACAACTGCTATGGTGATTATACCGTCACGCTTATTGTCATATATAAACATGATATGATTATGATTATGCTTATTATTCATGATGCAAGTTTTTGTTTGCAGATAACTACTGCAAGGAAGGCGGTAACTCTATTGTTGTCTTACATTTTATTTACAAAACCATTGACTGAACAACATGGGTCGGGGCTAATACTGATAGCTATGGGCTTGATCTTGAAAATGGTGCCTGATCATAATGCGCCTGGATACGGTGGTCAAAGGTCAGAGATGACTATGAAACAAGTGAAATCGCACCCAAAGCGACAAAAGAGTGTAGATCTTGAAGAAAAGAGGCCTCTGGTGTAAGATGGTCAATGTTTTGACTTGTGATTTCTTGAGCTGAGCCACAAGTGGCTAATTGGTAGAATGTTTAGGTAGTAATATCATGTGAAGATATGATGGCTTAAATTGTATGTTTGATTTAGCTTTTGTGCAATTAGATCCATGATCATAGTTGGTGATGTTAGATTTAACAGATAAAATTTTGTATTATTTGTATATGTGAAGTGAAATGGTAAAAGAAACTATGTTATTGTGTTCTTGATGTCTTATGTTGTTTGTCTTGATATACAAATGGCCATTGTATCAGTGATTATATGGATATTTTATCTTTATTTTTTTTGGCTAAATTTACAAACCCGTATTTACATGAGCGTGTGATACTGTTGTACAAACGTATCAGTGATTTGAAAAGATGGAATGATTGATGTGATAAGCAGGGTCGTCTTCTAGAATCCTCGAAATGTTTTGGGCCTTGTTAAAAAAGAGCGGGCCTTTGTGAAAATTCAAGTTTCAATTATCAAATATCAATACTTAAAACAAAATTTATTTTTTTAAAAGTTAATAAAATAAAAAGGACAAACAAACGATTTTAAATGCGCGTTAAATTAGAAACCAAATGTGTTACAAACATGATATCAAAAACTTCATAGAACTTTATTAATAATCAAAAAATATCAAGAATCAAACAACTCTCAACAGATCTCAACAAAATCTCTTTACAATAACAAAAACCCTCACAATACAGCTCTCAATACCTATCACCAGATAACAAGATACTACAAGATCTAATACAAGATGTATAAGATCAAATACAGGAAACCTAATCTGATTAGACGAATGAGATGAGAGAAACAAAGAGATATCGAAAGCAGAAGAGATCAAAACTAACAATAGCCAAAGGAGAGGCTCGGGAGAAAGCACACCCGAGCCTATATCCACCGTAGGATCAATACAAAGAAAACACAAGAAGGAAGGATCATGGCCGTCCAAATAGCCTCGGGGATTGCCAGCTTGGCAATCCAAGACTGATAAACAAAAGCTGAAACACTTGGACCTTTACACGACATGGGCTCACAATCATCTGATGGGCTACTCCAGCTGGGCTCCTTTCCTTAAGTCCACCACGCTTGATCCATCAACAATAATCCATAGGCCCAATTGCAAAACCTGAAAAATATCTTATGCAAAATATTATAGATTTTATTTTATAAAAAATAAAAATAATATTTATCCAAACCCAATTATATTGACCCATTGCATAGAATTGAAAGTGTATATTATTTAGACATTTTAACAAAATGAAAGTTGGTTTTCTTCCTTGTTCGGTATTGCTTTGCATTCACACTCATGTGGCCTACCGAAAAGGAGTCGGTATAGGGTTAAAGTAATTAAAACAATACAATGCATCGGGCCAACGAACTTAACAGTAATTCTATTTAATTACTAAAACGAAACTACAACTTTTAATCAAGATATGACACCAAACGGATCAATATGCAGCGGAATAACAACCCAAATAAGAAACAACATTATTTCTAAGATCTAACCAACCCCGACCAACAATCAAATTTTAAACACAATTTAGTAACCTAACCTGATTGTTGTGGACTTTGGTCTTGGCTTAGGATTGGATGACAAGCAAAACAAAACAACTTTTTTTGGTTCTTATCTATTCTTGTGGCAGAAAAGGTTACCGAAGAAAACGGCACCGTATATGCTACAATACCAAACCACATAACCTATAAAATATGCAGTAAATAAATAGTGTTGTATCAAAATAAAACGGCGTAAACAATACTCGAACCCAATATCTACATTTTGGAATGCAAACCATAGCCACACATCTACCTAGTTATCTTTGATTTATTTTGCATTAAAACATCTAAAATACAAATTATACATAACTTTTTTAAAAAATAAAAATTCTGTGCAGGCCTTGGGCCATCTTCCTCGTCACCCATGCCCAAGGCCGGCCCTAGTGATAAGGGAGCACATAAATAATAAATGGTAGAGGGTGACATACTACGTTTAGCACTTAACCTTTTTATTTATCATAAAGTTGCAATTGTGTTCATATGTACTTAGGGTTGAGAGGGCATAAGGTGGGTACTTGGGGGTTGGGTTGAGTACTTAGGTACATTGTCACAACCTAGGCGAGTTGGTGTATGGGTTAGTTTGCGAGTTCTACAACCTGAAGTGGCACGAGTTGCATGTGATCATTAAAATGAGAATTGGGGTGAGCTAAGAGATTGCCCCTGCCCTTTTAGGTAAAATTGGGTAAAAATGACGTAACATACTATTATCGGATGATGGTGTAAGTACTTGTGGGTTGAGCTAGGAATGCCCGATGAAGAAACAAGAGAGAAATAATGTTTTAAATAATGATAGCGGGGTGCATTTTGATTTATTATAAGGTACTAGAATGGTGCACACGCGATGCGGTAGAGAACATAAACATTTCCAGGTGTGCATGGTCTGGTTCACTTCAGTTATTAACCTCAACCAAAATTGAAACCGAAGTCATCGATTAACTGATCTTATTAACCAACTAGTTAATCGGTTCAATTTATTTGGTTTGATTGTCAGTTTTCAGTTCGGTTCGATTCAGTTAATTTTGGTTAATAACCAAAACCAAACTTTGGCTAAAACTTTTGCTTAGAAATACATGAAATGGAGGTATAAAAGCTAAAACTATATGAATATATGAATATTCAATTTCGATTTGGTTAATTTTGATTAACGAAGGGTACAAGAAAACTAATAACCAATTAAACAATATTAAGTTAATTCCATTTATGTTTAATTCAGTTTTCGATTCGGTTTCATCAGTTTTTTGATCAGTTTCGATTAATGGTCTAGTTACTGCTCGTCCCTAGATATTGTTAATGACGTAACACATCAAAAAAAAAAATTAAAAAAAAAAAAATACCAAAATGCTAGTTTTTATCATGTAATTTTTTTCAAAAATTATTAAAACTAGTAAATTTACCCTGCGCGTTGCGCCAGGAACCATTTAAGAGAAAATTAGCGTTTTACCAGTTCTACAGAACTGACCCATTTGCTACCTTTAGTTGAATCTGAAAGAACTGGGAAGCATAAAATTCTAACTGTGTATACATCATGATATTCTCCTACCTGTGCATTATAAAAAAATGAGCATCAAATGAATGGAAAAAGAGAGCTCTCCACACCCTTTTATAAAAATATATTTACCTCTTCAAGCATAATAAAACATTATGATCAGTAACCATTTCCACATGAAGAGCAGAGTTTAGAGCATCTCATCTTTCTTTTGACTTTCAGTACTCCCATTTAGACTATTCTATCATTGATCTTCAAAATTAACAACAATCTTGGTCCCGTTATGCTCCAACACACGCAAGCCAATGAATGCATATCCTACGTGTGTATATATATACAGAGAGAGGGTTTCTTGATTCTATGCAGTTAAAAAAACATTGTAGCGATAAATGAATTATAATATCTCTTTTCACTTCTTAAAGACAGTTCCACTCTGATAATGCGGCCACATCTTCCCATTTCCCAACATGACCCTTCTATATGTTTATATTAATAAAAATTTATAAAGGTATAAAAACATAGTTGAGATATATAGAGTACAATTTTTACCGAGTGACGTCTATGTTACTTTGATGGTCCAGCTGAAATGTGATGATACATCTTTTCACATGCTAAGTACTTTTGTCTGAGAACATGCATGTCCAAACTTATACAACATATAAACTCAATATATGTTACCATGTGTTTGTATGTGACTATTTAGAAGTATACAACTAAGTGCATCTGAACTTCATGGTTAGATTGTTTCAAGTATAATGTACTAAAATTAAGTTATTATTCACAAAATCAGAATGTTTACCAACAAAAAGGCATGAGTGTTTTACTTAAAAACTTAGATGGTTGGATGCCCTCAATTTTGAAACTACTCGAAACGTGTATAAAAAGACATCAAGTCATTAAAACTGGGCCATTTGGGTCGTGTAACAAAAGTGTCCCTTTTGACCCGTTTAATAGACATAACACATTCGAACAATTTTAGGAGAGTTTAAGAGAAAATGAGCGTTTTACATGTTCTATAAAACTGACCCGTTCGACCCATGTAATAAAATTTGAGAAAGCGTCAACAAAATGGTAGTAGGTGGCAAATGGCCTCAGCCGAGGTAGTTGTTTGATTATAAACTAATAACATAGATCCTAAATCCTACATTCCTTATGATATTAATTACTTAAAGCATGTACCTTTTACATGCAGTTTGACCTTTTACTTCGCATCTGCATTTTTCCTTTACAATGTTGTTAATCTGCAACAAAAAAAATCAATATAATGATTCAAAAGGGAACGTCGAAAGCCTCAACCGATTCTGATTAAAAACACACCGTAAACAAAAAAGAAAAAAAATTCCTGTATTGATTGTTTATAATTAGCATAAGTGCATAACCATATAAACATTTCATACCACTTCATTCAACAAATTTACTTGAAATTCGTGAATAATTAAAGTCATAAGAATATCAAAAAAGAAAACTATAGGAATTGATAACCTGAAATGGACGATACCCAAAACTATGCGGACCAAGTACTTTATGTCGAAAGCTCCAATCACTGTTTTGCGTTTACACCAGCATTTATAGCCTATTATCTCTGATCTATTTTACATGCCTAAAAAGATAAAAATCAAAAACCAAATTCATACATATAATCAAGCTCTCACATACAGCGAAGCCCTAGAAAAGACTTAACAGTCGCTAACCTGGGTGAAATCGATCGATTATGTGGGAGGCTTTCGTGGGGGATCAATTGCAACAGCATGAAACCATGTTTATGCCGCCTTTCAAAGAACAGAAAGCGTGGGGTTGCTGGTGGCTGGCTGAACGGAGGTCGTCGTCGAAGGGTAGGTTGAAGAAGAGGGAATAAGAGGGGTTTTGGTGTGTGTGGTGGTGACGTATTGTTTGGGAAGAAGAAGGGGAGATGAGAATTGGAAATGAAAAAAGAAAAGGTTTTTTTGGGCGTTTGGCTAAAACTTTTTTGAAATACTCCCAAAGCATCCGGTACAACCCAAACATGCACCCAAAATTATTGTATGGAAGAGGAACTGTTGTGCAATAGTGGATTATGTGAGAGGAAGCTAACTTGCTAAATATAGCATGATAAATATGAAAAAGTGTGGCCGCTTAATAATTGTTGGGTGATTGGCTTAAAATAAGGGAAAAAATATTACCACAACAACAACCATACCCAGTAATTTTAACACATCATTCTCTTAGGGTACAAGGGACACCTAGAAGATGAGATTTTGGTTCATTCGGTACCAGATGGAACACCAACGCAAATGGTTTTGGATTGGATTTTGGAATGGTGGTCTGGAGCTTGATATGGATGTAAAAGTTGGAAAATATTGGAATTGGAATAGGAAAGCACACCGTTGTTTGTAATCGAGTTTGAATGGGTTTTGGTTGAGTTGAGGTGTCATTTGATAGATAGTTAATTAATTTGGTTGCATTTTGGTTCATTTACGGTGCCCCTTCGGCCGTCACCCTTGTAAAATAACATTACCAAAACATCATAAACATGCGACTTAGTACAACCTGTGAAAGTATTGATCAATTGTTGTCTCAATGTAATTTCCAATCACAGAAAGAGTGTCAAAGTACCCAAAGTAATAATATCTTCCGTTTACAATATTCTGAAGTCAGAGAATAAATATCTTTTTTTTTTTTATGTATAATCTATAGCAGAATATATTGGTTTTACGTAAGTACACTTTGTTAGGTGTTACATTGTTCTAAAAAAATAAAAAAAGGTAAACCTCAAATCCATGAAAAAACAACCATCACAATTACCCAAAAAAAATAAATCATTGGTTCCCCAAACATAAAATGTCAGCTTTATTAACTTGTCACGGGTATCTGCTTTTATTTTGTCTTTTATTATATTTTAATAACAAAATTACACTAGGGGCTGTTTAATTGATTAAGTGTTGAATTATTAAAATGTCTGAATGGTTAAGGGTCTGTTTGATAGTCTCTTAATGACGCTTTGAACCATTCAGCTCTGAATGGTTTAACATTCAGACTGTTTGTTTCAACCTAAAAAGACTCTGAATGGAATGATTAAGAGTTTAACCATTCAGACTTTGTGCATAGCTGAACCATTCAGCACTTAATCATTCAGAGCATCTTAACCATTCAGACCTCTTAATTATTCAGCACTTAATCAACCAAGCAACCCCTAAGTGTTGAATCATTAAGTTGGACCTCTTAATGGTTAGTATTCTTGTCCCACATTAATAGGAGAGCCTCATTAAGGTTCAGCCTAATTTAGTGCTTAATGGTTCAGTGCTTAATGGTTCTGCAACATCTAAAGTCTCAATGGTTTAGCCTTAACTATTTCATTCAGAAGTTGAAACAAACGTGTTGAATACTGAATCATTCAGCGTTGAATGATTCAGAGCCTCATTATGAGGCTTACCAAACAGCCCCTAACTCTTTGTTTAGCAAGGCTTGAACGCTTGCCTTCAAGGAACGTGAATCGTGATACCACACTAACATTTTAAGGTGTTTTTTTAAACGTGTGCACAGGCTCTTTTGTCTGCGTAGTGCGAATATTATCATATACAGACTATTTTTTTTTTAAGATAATTTACTAAAAACGTTTGCATGAGCTCTCCTTCGTGCAAACCTGGCCCAACTATTTCTAAAATCTTCAAAGGTCTGTAGAGGGTTAAACACTACCATCCACCACTTCCACCACCAGCATCCACCATCACTATCCGCACACCACCACTAGTTTATTATATTAATGAGAACATAAGGTATAAACATAAGATATAATCATATGTACCTGATATGCTTAACCATTCAGGAACCTCAATAATGGAAGATACCATCATCTTGATCGGGTTTCCTTTAGGGTATGCAGTTATGACGGTTTATGTGTTCTTAAGTTATAATGAACACATTGAGAGAGGGGGGGGGTTAATGGTGTTATGTTGTTATGATTATGTGCCAACCCTAATTACATAATAACCTCTCTATTTATACATACTCAGGGAACACCCTAATAAGGCACATCTAATGATAGTCCACCCATCAAAGACATATTTGTTATTGAGCTTAGGATAATATTAATAATAGATCATTATAATATAAATGATTATAATGGCTATCGATAAATATACAAATATTATTTACATTTATTCCAACAGTTTATACTTTAAACCAAGACTTGTGAGTGAAAAGAAAAAACACGAGTTCGAGGTTTGTTTTCCATGGGTGGATGAGGTGGAAGGTATAATTTGAAACAAAGAGGGTGTAAATCAAGTACTATCCGATTTGGAAAGATACGAGAGTGAAACAATGAATAAAATAGAAGCGGGATATGAGAACGACACTGAACGGAAACTGAAAGTCGGGAATACCATCCCGTGTAATTTGCTTCTTAATAATTATGATATATCGTTGTATGAATATGTGTCGATCTAAATTCTAATGGGTGTTTGCATGTATGTGTTAACACTTATTTAGATGTTTGTGTGCATGTGTTTCTATGATATGTTATAAAGTAAACTCCTTTTTGAATCACGGTGGCTTAGGGGCTGTTTGTATTTTATTCAGAAGCACATCTGTCCTTTTTTGTCTGCGTCGTCCAGACGCGCACAAACATTTGGGGTCTGCAGATTGTTTGTTTTTTTTTGGAAGACCTTTCACTCAAAAAGGTCTTCCGTCAGTCTTCAAATGTCTTCTCCTCTTCTCTTCTCCTCACCCACCACCACCACCACCGTCCACCACCACCACCCACAACCACCACTGTCCACCACCACCGTCCACCACAACCAACCACCACCATCCACCACCACCAGACGTTCAATTTCAGTTTATTTAAATTTCAGTTTATTTAAATTTCAGTTTATTTCAGCGGCCTGCAGACGTTAACAAACAAACAGTCTTCTTATTGCAGACTGCATACCTTTGGTCCACCTCTTCTCCTGCAGATGTCTGCAGATGTGGTCCACAGACTGCAAACTTTTTTTCTACAGAAAAAACAAACAACACCTTAACCATTTTAACTATTTGAGTTTAAAACTTAAACTTAAAACAAACTTTGTTAGATTTTCTCAGTTAGGTTTTTAGAATCTACCAAAACACCCTTACCGGTAGAAACAAAAATGAAATGCATACATATGAGAGACACACACATACTCAAACTCAACTAGGGATGTGATCGGTACCATACCCGTATCGGCACCAAATTTAAAAAAAAAAAAAAAAAAAAAAAAAAAAAAAAAAAAAGTGGGTACGACTATACCACTTTGGTTATAGATACTTCATATATAAAAAAGTATTAAAACCTTAAAGCCAAGAGGTCTAATTCTCCCTAACCAAATGGTTGAGTGTTAAAAAAAATTTATTATGGGTAATACAAATAAATCTTATGTTGTGTAGAATTAGAGAGTATGTGTGTTCTCGTAAACCTTCAACTTTTTTTCTAAATTATAGAGATGTGATTGATTGTTGAGATATGAGTTCTCTTCTAAATGAAGCCATAAATCGTAAATTAAAGCACATAAATTATGGTTCGGTAGTTGGGCGTGGGGATGTGAAGGGACTAGTGGAGGTGCCACGCGAGTAGTGAGGGACCGGTAACACCATACCCTATGGGCCTGGTCCAGTATACGCGTGTAGAGGCCACGTCCACCAAGAGCCCTTCCCTCTCTTCTTTATCTCTCTGTTTTATTAAAATATATAAAAAAAGGGAGGTAATATAGGTATGGAAGATGGGGATGGGAATAATCACGACGTGGTGTTGATTTGATGAATAGGGATGAAAAGGAGGTTAGTCATCATACACCAAGCCTTATGGTCGTAACTTGGGGTGGACGGTATGGTAATTCGGGTAACCCCTACCCGATCAACCACACCATTTCGGGTGTCGTGGATAGGTTTTGTGAGTCTTATAAGCCGAAGACAAGTGGTGGTGTATGTATGTGTGTAGTGGGAGACAAAGAGTGGGCCTAGTGGGAAGTGCGTTTAAAATGATAGGACTCATAGTTTAGGGTAGTGTTACCATCAAATAAAATGTTTTGATGTAGTTTAAGACACTTAATGAGCTATCAATACATGATTAATGACGCCTAGAGTAGTTTGAGGTTGCACTTCTGGCTCAATTTTAATCGACTTTACAATGGATATCTGGTTTGTATACGTTTCATTGGTTGTAAAGAAGGCTTTCTTTCTATCTCCTCTTAGACCATAGGGTATGGAGGAGGCCCATCATCCATGCCTTGCCTCCACCTCAGCTGCCACGTCAGCGTGGGGTAGGAGGATCCATGAGATGATGGTCCAAGGGGTGTGGAGAGAGGCCCATCATCATTTAATGTTTTTCCTTTTTTTTTGTTTTTTTAATTAAAAAATATTAATGTTACAATAAAAAAATTAATATTCTATATTAATATTAAAAAGAAAATATTACATTAAACCGTTACAAATAATTTAAAAAAAAACATAACTAAAATTACAAATAATTAAAAATATTAATTAAAAATATTAAAGCAACCTACTCGACATAAAAAAAATTACAAATAATTAAAAATATTAATTAAAAATATTAAAGCAACCTACTCGACATAAAAAAAATTACAAATAATCTACTCTTGCCCATTGTTCCAAATATATTCAACCAAGTCTGCTTGAAGATTGCGGTGTGTGTACTCGTTTTGTAACGAGAACTCGTTTAAATCTTGTTGATGTGGGTTGACAGGCACCGTATTATCCGGCGGGGCATTCTCGTCATACACACAGATGGCGGCGCCTTCGTCTTCGATTATCATGTTATGCAAGAGGATACAAGCATACATACAGTAACGCATTTTTTTAGGGGTGAACATACGTGCCGGGTGTGCAATGATGTGCCATCTTGCTTGTAGAACACCAAATAATCGTTCAATGTCCTTTCTTGCCGCCTCTTGATACTTGGCAAATTTCTTTCTTTTTTCATCGTGAGGGTGGTGAATACTTTTAACGATCGTCGAGTAAGATGGGTAGATTCCATCAGCAAGATAGTAACCGCGCCTATACTCCACCCCCGATACTGTAAAGCTGGTATCCGGACCGGTTCCTTTTATGACATCGTCAAAAATCTCTGACTGGTTAATAACATTAATGTCGTTGTTCGAACCAGGAACGCCAAAGAAAGCATGCCAAACCCATAAATCTTGTGAACACACCGCCTCCAAGATTATTGAAGGATAATCTTGATCTCCTCGTTTAAACATTCCGCGCCATGCTACCGGACAGTTTTTCCAAGGCCAATGGTAGCAATCAATGCTTCCGAGCATTCCTGGAAAACCATGTTGTTGGTGGTGAAACTGATACAATTGTTGGACCTCGCTGGAGTTTGGTTTTCGCAAATATTTCTTGCTGTAAAGCTTCACCACACACTTGCTAAACTTGTATAGACACTCTCGTGAAGTTCTTTCCGACATTTTTAAATACTCGTCCCAGGAATCCGCCGCAGTACCGTACGCTAGTTGCCGAAGTGCCGCCGTGCATTTTTGTATGGTGGTGAACCCTCTTTTGCCTCTAGCATCGTATCGTAAGGTAAAAAATGGGTCGAAGTTAGCCATATCATCGGCTATACGCAAGAACAATCTTCTACTCATTCGGAACCTACGCCTAAATAGTTCCGCCGAGTATAAGGGTTCGTCAGCAAAATAATCGGCCACCAATCTATCATGGGCACCTACACATATTGGAGAAAAATATAAACACAATAAAACATTTACAATATATTTACAAAAAAAATATATATAAACACAATAAAACATCTACAATATATTTACAAAAAAAATATATAAAACACAATAAAACATCTACAATATATTTACAAAAAAATATATATAAAACTTACCCTCACGGTCTCTATTTATAGCCGCTTTCCTAGTTCGAGGTAACGAATCGACTTCATCTCCTTGCTCCTCGGCAATAATCTGCGCCGCTTGCCCCACAATGTTTATAACAAAATTTACGGCTTCGTTTGTAGATGATGAACCCGTAGAAGACGAAGACGACGAAGAAGATGATAGCGGCATGGTTGTTTGTGGGTTTGGATTTTTTTATAAATAATTATTGTTTTGAGAGTATGAGAGTATTTGAGAGTGTTTTTTTATAAAAGTTGTGGTTTAAATTGGTAGAAAGTGTTTGGTTTAAATAGTGTGAGAAAAATGTTTTTTTTTTTTTTTTTTTTAAAAAAGCAACGGTCAAATGCATTGAAATGCCCACCCCAACGTTCAAATCAACAAGCTTTTAGGCCCGGCACCATCGGCAAAATATTGCCTTTCTTGCCGCACCCAAGCCATGCCGCCCCTAGGGGGGTGGTGTAGGGAGGCCCGGCATAGCGATGCCTTGCCTATGCCGCCCCCCACACCTTATGGTCTTAAAAGGACTTTCAACAACTTTTTCAGAAATAATGAGAAATTGTGGCCCATTGCACTATAGCAGGGGAGTTGCTTTATTGTCGAGTCATAGTATTATTGCTCTAATGATTACACTGTGCAAAAATATTTGTACATACCTTATTGGATTATTTAGTCTTTTGTTTGTAATTTTGTATATTTATTTTTTTGATATGTTTGTCTAGTCTTTTGTTTGTATACTTATTTATTTTACTATTAGTATACTAGTGGGTTGCCGCGCGTTGCAGCGGGACCATAAAACTTCGGTTGGTGATTTTCAGCGCATGCACAAGTTGTTATTTGGCTTAATTTGGTTTTGAGCCATAACCATAACTTTCGATTAAGGTATTTCAAAAATCGATGGGCTTCAATTATTTCAGCTTAGTAAATCGGTTATGAACATTGGGTCCAATTAGTTGTCGACTAATAAACGAAAATTTAATTTGAGATGAAAATTATCATAATATCCTCTAACCTCATGGACCAGTGGAAATTTTGCGAGCGATGTCTTATTTCAAGCCTTGCTAGAGTTTTGGCTTCTCTTTGCAACAACATGATGCTTGCATGATTTTGGTATTGTTTGTTGAACTGATAGAAATGCACAACAGATTAAATGTCATGCTTGCAAACCGTTTGCGAAGCTGTGGTTATCAATGATGTTACTCTTGCTCAAGTCATTTGGTTTCTTTATTAACTGAAGCAATATAAGCCAAAGTATGAAGTAGTGTTTTTTTTTTTTAATTTTGTCTTAATTTAGGACACACTTCGAATTTAAAGTTTAACTTATTGCATGGAAAAACTTTATTAATTGATTTTGAGAATATGCAAAATGGAAATACATGTGTATAAAAGCATAAACACAAAAAATAGTCCACCCTGAATTTGAATAGTCAAACACATATGTGTCATCTGTAAAGTTCTAAATTCAACATAAATGTTTATAGTTTTGTGCATTTAAAGTGTGTTTAAAGATTTTGTTATAACGATGTTAAGTTTAAAACATATGTCAAACTTAGTTTATCAAAGCAAACAACATATAATTTTATTTGGTTTCACTAATTAATTGACCGAATCTAGATAAAGAATGCATAAAAAAACTAAAATTGATATAGTTAAGACTTAAAAAAGTACTCCAATTGAACAAAGAAGCTAGTCATTTTCTCATTTGTACACAAATAGGTGAGGTTTTCAATCGGTTTATGATTGCATATATTCAATCGATTTATGACTGATATTAAAATCTCCATTCGCTTAAAAAATGAAGCATCCTAGTGCCCTTTGGTTTCCAGGATAACACAAATTCAACTTTTCAACTCCTCTTCTCGGTTTTGAAACCCACCATAACATTATCACAACTCACAAAGTTATAGTAATTTAAAGAGACATAAATTCAACTTTTCAACTTCTCATTTAAGTTACTCACCCTTAAATTGTCACAAATGTTATAGTAATTTAAAGAGTGTAGAAAAGACAACTTTGCCCCTAAACTAACCTCATTTACTATTGTACCATAAGCATAGACACTTGTAATTACTTAAATTCTACGGTCATCCTTCTCTCATGCTTTATAATATAGTATAGAAGATAAACCCCGAACCGTAAACAAATATAATACAAGAATAAAAAAAACTAAAATTAAAATGGAAGTTTAATTACAATTGATCTAACTTAGTAAAAAAATATCATAAGACTCAAATGTAAACATATAAAAACTTAATAGGATTTAAAAAATAAATATATTGCGATAGTTAAATGCATTTATTCTCCTATATAATATATTTTATTATTTTGGGTTATTGGATTTCAATAACCCCAGCTATCAAATGTTGGTCGTTGTCACTCCCAACTAACTACTTAATCACCATCACTCCCAACTTGCAATTTATTTTCCTTTGTCACTCCTAACCTAACCGAACCCTAACCCAGTTAGTTTTTTTTTAATTTTTGCTGACATGTTAGTTGCAAGGTCTGCATGTCGTGTCACAATAAAAAAAGGCACATTGCTAAAAGAATGCTACGCTAGCAAAAAGAATAATTGGGTTAGGGTTTCGTTAGTTTAGGAGTGCTATAAGAAAATAAGTTGCAAGTTGAGAGTGGCGATGGTCAAGTGGCTAGTTAGGAGTGACAGCGACCAACATATGATAGTTGGGGTGATTAAAATTCAATAATTCTATTATTTTAGCTCTTTTATCATAATTATAGTTAAGAGTAAGTAAAATTAAGGATAGGTGGGTGCTCTAAATGTTTTTTTTAAAGGAGAAGGAGACAATTTTATTCCACACAACAAACCAAATAACAGTGAGTACAAAAGTTTCCTAACCAGATGTTAGAAAACCGAGAGGAAAGAAAAAACGCACATACATATCACACACCTATCGAGTACAAAGATACTATCTTTCGACCAAAATCCTACCAAAACCAATAACTGACTTTGCTTTGATCAAGATCTATTAGAGGGTAATCGCTTTATTACGCCTATTATCTCGGACACACTTTAGGCATCCATATCGAAGCACAAGAAAAACAAGATTTCTCCATTTCTCTTCAAACTTATCTCCACTTTGCCTTTGACTTTGGACTATTACAATACTTCCATCATGCTTAAGATACTTTACCATCCATACATCATTTGTAATCGCCTACAACCGACCAATAGATGTTGCAGAATTGATGTAGCAGAAACAATATTCTGCACATCTGATGCAGCAAAGCAGGTACTACATAGCTGTTGTGCTTATATGCAACATAACAGCTACTGCAACTGATGTAGATCTGCACTTTTAAAAATAACTTGTTGCACTTGTTGAGAATATCGTGGGACTTTTCCTTTCTCCAAAGTGTGTTAAGAAAACCAATTATCGCATCCATAAATTGACTGAAAGCTTACTGATTCGTTTTGCAAGAACTGCACCATGACCATCGCCAATCATAACCTTTATCCAAATCGAGCTTGCACTGCATTATAAACGAGTTCCCCAAGAACAAGAAGAATAAAACACATCACGAAACGAAGTAACACGAAAGATATATACATTCACATTCGGGGAGGATAGCACCAACTCACTAGATTGACCCATTTGCCCAATAAAACTCACACCAAAACGTACACTTGGCGCTACCCATTCCCACCCCCACTCGGCTTGTATATCCTCCAAACACACCCATGCCAAATTATTCATTATCAACCCTTTCCCCCACCCATCTGACTTATCTTATAATGACAGCAGTTATACAACCCTGTGACACCCTTAGAAATGAATTATAAACACGAAGTGAACAAAGCGTGGAACGACTATGAATGGCCAGGATAGTTTGCACATAACACGCGCAAAATGTTTAATCATATAATCATAGGGTCAAGATATTCTATACAGTGTAACAAAAATGAGAAGGGTGAGAAGAATACAAAAAACACAATAAATCATGAAATATGACACAATGAGTCGCAAAATATAACACAATAGCCAAAAGTATAACACAATGCTGAAAAAAAAGGCATAATGATGAAAATAAGACAAAGACACAATGCTAAATAAAAGACACAATAATATAACGTAAATTCTAAAAACTACAAGCTAAAAATCAAAAGAAAAACGAAAACCTAAAAACTAAGATTATAGGGTTCGATGAGACGGTTCCAATGTCACTTGAATGAGTTCAATCAGAGTCCGTTTGATACCCTTCCTACGTCTTTCTATTTTTCTTTTACTGTATATTTGATCCTAATTCTATAATTATAATCATACGCCGTTAATAAAAGCTTAATCATATGAACAAATAAGCAATTAAATAACTGATTTAATTTGAAATTCAATAAAGTGCAACTAAATGTATTTTTTTATAGGCACAACTAAATGTATTGACTAGAGAAACTAGTAGGATATTATCTTTCGGCTGTTAGCTTCGAAAGTCCGCAACTTTTCTTATTATATCTTTGCCCATTAATTCCCTTTTCATTTTGATAAAAAAAATTTATGATAAATATTAAACATGAAATTTACTGGTTGTTTTTGGAGATATTCTTTTACTAAATTTTTATAGTAGATTTACTCTCTACTTTACACAAATAATTCTAAATTAATCATTTTTCTAGGTTTAAAGTTGAGACGTCCCTTCTACAAGGCAAGTTACCAAGATTATTTTCGCTTAAAAATAATAAAAGACTGTTTAATTAGAGACCGGAGGCAAGATCATAGGTGGAAGTGGGGTTGGCGACGCCAACTAAGAGGTGGCGTGGAGTCAGCACAATTTGAAACTCTTAGACTATATGGTGTGCCCCCCATTCCCCCAACTCCCCCAACTGCCACATCAGCGCCATGTCATTTCCCCCATTTTCTCCCCCAAACTTTGGAAATGGTTTCCCCCAACTCCCCCATTCCCCCTTCCTTTTTTTATTCTTTTTCCTTTTTTTTAATTATATATTTTATATTTCATAATTATTTTTTTATTAAAATAAAATTAAAAAAACCGTAAATAATAAAAAAAAACGTAAAAAAAAACGTATAATAAAAAAAACCGAAATTTCATAAAATTAAAAAACATACAAACTAAAGTCACAAAATAATAAAAATTACAAACTAAAGTTCATTAAAAAAAACTAGAAAAAACTACTCGTCATTGTCGTCGACACGAAAATTATTCCAAATGTGATCAACGAGATCCGAAACAAGGTTTCCATTCATAGTGGCATCGTGTAACGCCCACGTGTTTGATTCTTGTTGTCCCTCGTCAACTGGCTCGAGCACTTCTTCAATCTCATTCGGATCGTAGACGCATATCGCACGACCTTCGTCTTCAATTATCATGTTATGAAGTATCAAACACGCGTACATAATGTATCTCAATCTTTGTGGATGGAATGCACGTGCTGGTCGTTCTATTATATGCCACTTCGCCTTGATCACACCATATAATCGTTCGACGTCTTTCCTTGCTGCTTCTTGACACTTCGCAAACTTTTTCCTTTTGTCATCTGAAGAATTCAATATTGTCTTCACAACAGACGCCCAGCTTGGGTATATGCCGTCACATAAATAATACCCATGCTTATATTTTACGCCATTGAGCCAAAAAGAATCATCAGGGCCAGTGCCTCTAATCATGGGGTCAAAAATATGAGATCTTGCAAGAACATTTAAGTCGTTACACGAACCTGCAACGCCAAAAAAAGCATGCCAAATCCAAAGATCTTGTGAGCAAGCGGTTTCAAGAATAAGTGATGGTTCTCCTACGTCACCCCGAGTATATTGACCTTTCCATGCGGTGGGGCAATTACGCCATGGCCAATGCGTACAATCAAGACTTCCTAGCATGCCAGGAAAGCCGTGTTTCTCTGCATGGTGCGCGTAGAGCTTTTCGATGTCGCTTTTTCTTGGCGTACGCATATAAACCTTGCTATATAAGTTCACAACATCTTCGCAAAACTGGTACAAACATTCCCGACTCATTCTATCAGACATCCTTAAATACTCATCCCATGAATCACTCGCAGTGCCGTATGCTAATTGACGAATTGCAGACGTGCATTTCTGTAGGGTCGTAAAACCCCGTTTTCCTCTACCATCGTATCGTAGTGTAAAAAATTCATCATAATTAGGTAAATCATCGGCAATTCGTTCGAACAATCTTCTACTCATTCGGAAACGACGTTTAAACTGTTCGTCCGTGTAAACACAGTTTTCGTCAAAATAATCGGCCACCAAACGTTCGTGTGCACCTTTAAAAAAAATAAAACATATTAACAAAAAATACAAAACATATCAACAAAAAAAATAAAACATATCAACAAAAAAAAAATAAACAATTTTAACAAAAAAAATAAAACATTTTAACAAAAAAACAAAAACATACCCTCACGATCTCTATCAAGCGCCGCGCTCCGTGTCAATGGTACCGAAGACGCTTCACTATCGCTTTCGTCTTCCAACTCGGCTATAAGTTTTGCCGTTTCCATCATTGCGCCAACGTAAAAGTTTATCACATTTTGTTCCTCCTCCTCCGACGAACTCATGGTAACAAATTGAATTTTTATAAATTTTGTGGAGATGGAAAATGATAGTTGTGGGTATGGTTGTGTTGATGAAGGTTTATATATATATAGATAAAAGGTTTAAATTGAAGGTTTATATATATATAGATAAAAGGTTTAATTTTTTTTTTTTTTTATTTCAAACGGCTATATGCCATGGACCCACCACCAACGTTCAAAAAATATCATCCAATCAAGTCACTCGGTTCAAACGGGTAATTTTCCCCGTTTACCCCGAAAAAAATAGGGGGGCGGTGTTCCCGATCGGGGAGTTTGCCAACTCACCTCCCCGTTTCCTTTCCCCGAGTGCACACCACATAGTCTTAAGGGTATGCTCAAGCAATGTAATTGGTCAAATAATAATGTGTCCCTACAAAAGTTAATATTTTGTTTGGAGGCTCTTTCTTGATAGGTTACCTTCTTGGGTAAATCTCTCTAACAAGTGATTAGATGTTCCATTTACACCGGGATGGTAGTGTGGGACGGTGCAAACTTTTAGGTAATATTTATTCCTTTTTTGACCGTTTTATGTTTATTAAATGTGTTTGACTTTCAAACGTTCATATTTTTGTGACCGTTTTTATCTTTAGGTTTATAAATACAAATTCATTCCCACGGTTTTTGAATCAAAAACATAGAAATCTTAATCAATACTTCTAAAAAGGTCTGATATTGACGTAGAAGATATTCAACTAATCGTTCCCCCGCTTGAGGTCCACCCGATCTTACAATCAAGCGATAGCCTTGAGTTTCTGACTGACCTTTCACGACGGGCAGAGGAAGATACAGCAACATCTAAGAAACGATACGTGCCACATGATCGTGAGGGAGGCAATGCGCGGTTAATAAATGACTACTTTGCCGAAGTACCAAAAATACACCGACGCACAGTTTAAACTACGGTATCGCATGTCGAGGCGTCTATTTTTAAAAATTGTAGCAGATCGATGTTGAAGCAAACTTCGCATGGTTCAGAGAGAGCATGGACGGTCGGTTTAGAAAGAGTTTTACGCCCAGGCAAAAAGTTTCTTCAGCTATGAAACAACTCGCAACCAGTAATCCTCCAGACGAATACGATGAGTATTTATGTATGTCCGAGAGGACGTCACGCGAATGTTTATAATTTTTTTGCAATGTCGTCATTAAGTTATACGGGGCGGAGTATTTACGAAGACCAACAAGCCACGACATTGCATGTTTGTATGAGGCACATGACGAAAGACATCACCTTCCCGGCATGATCGGTAGCATTGACTGCACTCATTTAGTGTGGCGAGCATGTCCTAGGGAATTACGAGGACAGTATATGCGAGGCGATCACCAATACCCTACGATCATGCTAGAAGCCGTTGCTTCGCAAGATCTTTGGTTTTGGCATGGATTCTTTGCCCCCCCCCCCCCTGTTCACTGAACGACATAAATGTCCTCCAAAAATCCCCGGTGTTTTTTACCCAACGAAACGGAACGACGCCACAGTGTCCATTTAATTTAAATGGCCACTTATATAAACGTGGATATTATCTTACCGATGGCATATACCCAACGTGGTCAACGTTTGTGAAAGCGTTACGATATCCCACCGACCCTAAGGAAAAGAAATTCGTTAAGGCGTCGGCAAGGAAGGATGTTGAGAGAGCGTTCGGAGTATTAAAGGGGAAATGGGGAATTACCGCACGACCCTTGAGGCCCAAAACCGTTGCTAGGTGTAGCGTCATCGTCTATACGTGCATGATATTGCACAACATGATAATTAAAGACGAGGGGCGTGCGATATCACCGGTCCACATACACGATCCCCCAATCCAACCGTTCTTCGACGAACAAGCACTTGCGGAGTTGACAGACTCCGATACGCATTTCCGACTTCGAAATGATCTCGTGGAACATCTAGACGGACTTGATCTACCTATCTCGACGAGGAGGACTCCGAATAGTTTTTCTTTTATTTAGTTTATTTCTAATTTATGTGTTTTTGTATTTCTATTTTTATTTCCTTTTAATATTGTAATTTTATTTTATTTAGTTTAATAATATGTTTAATTAATAAGTTTAATTAATGTTTCTTTTTAAAAAAAAAATAAAAAATAAAGATTTTAGTGAAGTGAATCAGTGGAGTGCTGCCTACAAAAAACTGAATCAGTGAAGTGATGTGGCAGTGCAGGATTGGTTGAAATCAGTGAAGGAAAAAGATAAATCTTTTTTTTGAACGGCCAACGAATCAATTTCCGAGCACTCTCGGGCACCCTTTTGGCAAATCAGGTACTCGAGAGTACCCGGGCCACCTATTGCCACCAATTCCTGGGAAAACCCGATCACTCACCCGCCCGAAGGCACGACAATGAAATAATCGGTAAAACCGGTCGGGATCAGGACTCGAACCCAAGCCAATGGTCGGGTCATCCCTCATTTCCCCTCCACCAATGTTCTCCAAATGTAGCTAGTGGGAATTGAACCCAAGCCTCCCATAGGAAACTTTAGGCCCTCAACCAACTGGGCTACAAATGTTGGACAGGAAAAAGATAAATCTAGTAGCACCCTTTATACGCGAATGAGCCCTTCTCGCTCAAGAGACATTGACTATTGACTAGTGCTTAGCTCCAATTACCGGTGTCAGAAAATTATGTAGCCTAACAAGTCATACTCTTGGATAGTAAGCGTCCTTTATCAAAGAAAAAAAAAAAAAAAATTGGGAGAAGATATCAAGGATTTACTACATGGTGAATGGAAACAAAGAAATAAAGCTATTTCTAAAGGCAATGATTTGAAGACAGAGTTAATCTTTAATACCATCTTTGTTACTAGAAACAAAAAAAAAAAAAAAAGTAAACTTCTCTTGGACCGGGTGGCTTCAAAACCTACTACTTTACATGTAATTTTGCTTTTTTGATGTTTGTTTAGCTTTTCCTAACCATCATTAGTTTTTATAAAATTCCCTTTTGGCGTTGAAAAAGATAAAACATTAGCGTCTTTTACTACCTAAGAAAATGTTCTATACATTCAAAACAATATTAATCAAAATGATTTCGAAAACCAAACTATTTATAAAAATATAACTGATATCCGATGATGAGAGGATGTCGTTAGATAGTTTGGCGTTCGTGTACCTTAAATTTTTAAATTCTTTTCGATTATAATCATGTTTTTTTTGGAATGACGGTATTATATCAAGACAAAAGACGCTAGACATAAGCTAGAACCCAACATATACAGGCATGTCGTGTTACATAAATTTTCTTACCTGAATTATTTTCATCCGTAATATAAAAGAATAATTCAAACTTGTACATCAAAAAGCTATAAAGGGTAGGTGGTAAGGTAGCAAATTAGGTATGTACAACTTCCAATGAACGGTGTACAATTAGTTAAAGCATACTCTTGGTTTGACATATTATCGAATATTGAATAATGTACAGGTAATTAAATCACTCTCTTTTTTTGGCATATGAATATGATCAAAGATCAAATATTCCCATATTCTCTTTCCAATAACATAAATTATAAAAACTATACGATTTTGTAGCATAGCACGACCAAAGGGTAATAATATAATTATACATACCAAAAGTTTTATTTTTCCTAAATTTTGTTTATTTTCCCGACACAGAATCTATACGATTTTGTCCCAACCACAACGCCTCTTTGGGTTTTGGTTCAAAAAGAACCAGATGACGGTTTAGGGAACCCATAAGACTTTAGATACTTTACAGTTTTGCACTTCTAGAGTATCGATAGTACATGTTTGACCCCTAATTTAGTTAAGTGATGTCACGATAATACCGTAGGAATAAATATACATCTTGTTTTAAAACTAGCCTAATAGCAAACAATATAAGAATGGAGAAAAGAATAATAGGGAGAAGATGATATGATATTTCATTAATCAAGTGTGTTTACAATAAGATACAATGAGGGTATATATAGGAGTACAAAACTTGGAGAATAAGCTAATCTAATTTAGGAGGTGATAACCACATTAATATAATATATTTATAACACTCCCCCTTGGTTATCAACTTAATACGCTTTGAGATACTGCCTCGTTAAAAACCTTACTAGGAAAACCCAGTGGGACAAAACCATAGCTAAGGGAAAAAGAGTGCAGCGCGTATCGTCTCCCCCTTGATGATGTTGCCTCGTTAAAAAAACCTTACTAAGAAAACCCAATGGGATAAAACTTAGTGAAGGGAAAAAGAGTGCAAGTTGTATAATGCTCCCCCTCATATGAACATCTATGATCTAAGTGATTGGTGTAGATCTCCGTAGAATTTGCTCAAATCTTTGTAGTCAATGATTTGTTGCTTGATCCCTTGACATGCAATCCTTTATGTTAAGCCATATTGCATGATCTTATATGAGACTTCTGGTTCCTTCTCTTGTGTGCAAATACCATAATATCCACAATTATGTTGTATTACATTCCCTGCATCTATAAAACTAGCCAAACTTGTTTTCATAGGTTAGTAAAATATAATTTCAAATCTTACATACCTTTGATGTAACAAAGTAGTTCTAATAACCCATTCCAATGCCTCTTTGCTTAACACATACTAAACCATGACAATTAGTTCAAATAAAAACTATTATAGTCATGCATAGCTAGCAAGACACATATAAATGCACATATGCATTTAACTATGGTACATTTAGAGTGAAAATCTCTACTATGGTAGGAGATGAAAAACTTCGTTTTCATTATCAAGTAAATGGACAACCTTTAATTTCCTTAAGTATCAGCTTTGTCCATTATAAAATGTCCAAACATTTCTAGATATACTTTGATGGATTGATAAACATATCATTATATACTTAACTATAAGTCCAGCAACAACTAAACTGTGTCAAAGACTTTAAGAAATTCTCCCATCAAAAGTTCTACAGAGTCTCTCGACGATGCCTAGGCATTATCACTGTAAACTGCGATTATAATGAACTTTAAGAGAAAACTTATGTTAAAAGATGGATATTATTGTCAAACTTATATTCCTATTTGTCGGAATATCTCATGAGTTGTAAAACATTCAACCCGACTACTTTAGTCCATATGTATTTTGTCAACTTTACACAATACTTCTTAAGGTATTGATATTAATGCTTGAGGCATCCTTAATCCATCAATGACTTTTTCCATCTTGACCAATTACGTAAGTGCATTCACTCTTCAATTGGAAAATCAATAACATATATTTCTTCAATCTATATTGTACCATTCTTATACATTGAAGTATCATAATCACCAGGTTCAGTTTATTACCTATGGTGTATTGGTGCACAATAATTACATCCTACGATGTTTTATATTACTTTTCAAGCACTCAGTTGCTTTAGGATACTCATGAGGAGTTCCATTTATATTCAATTCAATCATATAACAAACATGACGTATTCAGAATTGAATCTATTTATTCTGATCATAACGTTCTCGAGAACTTACATTACAAGATTTTGACACATTAAATCCTTCATCATGTATTTTCATGTAAACTTTCATTGTCAAGTGAATCATGATATTTATTAGACGCGTTTCAATTCTCTCTTTGCATTACCAGACTGATAACATAATGAAAAATCATTGTATCCACCACTAGAGAATGCGTCTCCTCATAATCAATTATAGGTCTTTTGCAAAATTCTTGTGCCACCAAATTTACCTTACATCATTTTCTTTTCAAATGTTGATTCGCAACAAAAGACCGTTTCATATCTATATGTTTTACAACTTTTGTTGTATGGACTACTGGTCCAAAACTTTCATTTCCAATAGATAATTCAACCCTGCCGTATTTGCGTCTTTCCATTTTGGCCAATCATTTCTCTGTATTTATTCATAGGCAGATCTTAAATCTTGATCCTCATTTCAAGCGCTAGATTACATAAAATTTGTAACGACGTCGATTTTATTTCGATTCCATACATTTCGTAGACATGATACTATATAACGAGATCTCTTTATTTTCAGGTACCTGAGGTTCTTCTGGAACCATCATGTCTAATGTCTCTTCAGGAGACCTTTTTACTATAACCTCAGCTTGACCATCTTTATTACTTGCTCCAATTTCTCGAGGATTCTATTCATGGAATCGAACAGTCTATCACGCTTCAGTCGTGCAAAAGACTTATAAGATTATTTGGAGCATTAGCAGTTGGTATATGTGACTTAATTAGCTAGTCCACATATTTAGGTCAGTTAATGTGTCTGGTAAATAATTTGTTAATCGTTTTAAATGAGTTATGCTTTGAAATTATGTTCGAACTTCATTTTTGAGGATCAATTATAACTCATTCCAACTCCTTTCGTTACTAACTGACTTTTATCTCCCCCTGATGTTGGGAATGTTAATCCATTTAGATGGATAACAATTAATTGAGCCATAAATAAATAACTCATTAAAGGCTCTATTCATCATTGTATATCCCAACCACCTTTTGAGGTCCCATCTTTGTGCGTCATGGTGGATCAATTTCAATATATGTTGCACAACAAAAATATTAGATGGGCGATATTTGGTTCCTGACCAAAAACCAACTATAATGGGGAGAAACTATTACCACGTACTGGCTTGATGTGAATAAATATTACTGCATGTAAAATCAAAAATAAACATGAACTTTTGCTCTCATGATCATTGACGTTGCAATCAATAGTAGATGTTTTAGTGATCATCCCAATGAAAGCAATACATGTATGAACTAAAGCTATATGAAGTTCAACACTTATTCCAATGATCATTAGTATCTTGGAAATTGATTAAATATGCCAATCTAGAATAATATGCTTGCTATCTTATTAGCTAAGCCATAAATCAAGCAAACTTCAAGTTGCAAACTTGATAACCATTTAGACGATGCATCGATTTTAAATACTAAATGGTATCATGTTAGGATATGCGTATCCTTAAATCAATTTCAAAATATATAGTGGTACTCACCCTACTTTATATGGTAAATATATAATTTCGCTTAAGAGCAAACATTACATGCTATGTACCAGATTGAAGAATCTTTAAGTTCTTCATTATGTCCACATCATCGACTCGGTGTGGTCTTACCGGTCATGCCAACTAATTAAATATTTATGATCGAATATGTATTACTTGCACGTATGTAATACAAAACATGTGATATGAAAGAATGTATTGTAACTTCAATGTTCAAACCTCATGTTATATACTCACTCCTTTTATTTGCCACATGTAGTGGTCAATCTTCTTAGTAACATGATCATTATTGCATTTTGATAATCAATCTCGTTATTTAACTTGGCTATTATTATAATCTTTGATGGTTGATCACATTATGACCATCATTGCAACTTTCTCAATTATCTCTATGATCATGACAATTTCAATTATTGTTATATAATCTCATTTACTTCAAGAAATTGAGTAAAATCAACCAAGATGTATTATTTTCTTGGATATAAGAATATAAAGTCATTTCAAACTTTTTCATACCCTTTTAATGGTATTGCTACTTCAGGAGCGTATTCGTTCTATCTAATTTTCCCATATAAAATTGAGAAGTAATTATATTTCCTCAATTACCATGATCATGGACTTTACACTAATCATTATATCATCACATTCACTTCAGGGAATGGATTATAACCACAAAACTTTCATGGTGGAATTATTACAACTTCCTTAGTTATGTAAATGATCATTAACCTTTATACCGATCATTTTTCATCACATTCACTTCAGAGAATGAGATATAATCCGAAAACATTCATGGATATTCATTCATTTTTGGACGGATATAAAGTCACTTCAAACCTTTCACCAAATTTTAATGACATTGCTACTTCAAGAGCATATTTGAGGTTTGACAAACAAACAAAATTTGTTTTATCCAATTTCCGTCATATATAAATTTTTCTTCACATTACATCCATGGAGAAGTAATTATATGTCCAAGTCATATAATATTATCGGCCCAACATCTTACGGCCTTTTATAACATGATAATGAGATTCAATGTGTATGACACTTTGGATGTCAAATGTAAATCTTTCATAAGAGTGATAATAAACCGTATCTTTTATTCAATATCATCTATATATATCCACTTATTAAAAAGGAAATAATGTTAATCTTTCATAAGGGGGAGTTTTATACTGTATAAAATGTATAAAAAAATATACGCATAAACGCAATAATCTCATATATTGTGCAAGACTGCAAGTCTACAAAGGATATCCAATTAATTATCCATGAACTCTGCTAATATATATCTGAATGAAATATTTATGTAATCATTAATTGTATGAGATTATCTATCTAAGAATATTACAATGTAAATTGATATGCCAACAAAATTTCATCAATACTAGTAAACACCACAAAAAAATGTATTCATATAGTAATAGAAAAAACGAGATCTAGGTTTATATTATCTCGTTCTCACTTTGAAAGGCATTATAATATCACTGAAATATTAAAATATATGTTGCTTAGAACATTATGATAAATACATATTTGCAAAAATACTTTTCATAAATCGAATAATGCAAATATATACTATTTCTATTTGATATTATATGATATAATATTAGAATCTCCAAAGTTACTCATCTTGACACACCACATATTAATATAATTTACTAATGATATAATAAATACTTATAGTTGGCATTAATTAACAAATACAACGAAATTGTATCAAATCCTTTCTGACTAGAATACTATACGTAAATTTTCTCTTTTAAAATAATTCTATCCCAAATAAATCGAAGATACAATTTACGTATTTCATGTTTTTCACTCCTTTGGAAAAATAAGTGTTCTATATAAACAAAACAAACAAAATGGTTGTAAAAGAATATTAACGAATATTTTTATAGAACCAATGCTTTTGTTTAGGACTTTTTTGAGTTGTTCGATGTGATTAAATAAGATCTTAATATTTAAATCTTCAATTTTGATCAAAAAGATTTATTTTATGATATCAGAAAATTTCTTTTCAATATCATTTGTATATTAATAACTTTGGATGATTAAAATTAATTGAAATGAAAAAATTGATCATCCAAAAACCAATACGATGAGCTTATACAAGATTAATAATTAATAAATCTCGTGAATCAAATTAAAACTTACTTGTAGGATAGTTACACCGACTAATCAGTTGCGGAAACTTTGATTTTCCTTGACGACTAATCATGGATGTGCATTGCCAAAACTCTGTAGAGTCTCGTGCTGATAACGTGTTATGAAACTAGCCTAATAGCAAACAATATAAGAATGGAGAAAAGAATAATAGGGAGAAGATGATATGATATTTCATTAATCAAGTGTGTTTACAATGAGATACAATGAGGGTATATATAGGAGTACAAAACTTGGAGAATAAGCTAATCTAATTTAGGAGGTGATAACCACATTAATATAATATATTTATAACACATCTTTCAATTTTTAACTAACTAGTTTTTTTTATTACCCGCACGTGCTACGACGGCGTACACAAAATCATAATGTATAAACAATTGTATAGACTCACGAACTCGAAAATATACCAACACACCCATAAAAATAAAAATGTAAAACTAGTTTTATGATAGCGCTGACATATCGTATTAGACATGACCTGTTAAGACATGAACACGAAATAGGTAGACACGACAACTTATCGTGTCATTTTTTTCCAAACACGAACATGAATCTATTTATAACATGTTAACATGATAAGACACGAATACGTTTATAAACATTAACTATAAAAACGTATCCACAAACCTATGAATGACAGATTGGGTGGCATTGGCGTTGAGAAAGAGAACGGGTGATGGGTGACGGATAATGGGGATGATGGATAGGTTTAGGAACGAGTGACGGCTTCGGCGGACGGTGACGATGGAGTTGAGAAGGAGGGATAACTGAACGGTATATATGTATGTGCCTTGTGATTTGAAATTTGAAGTTTGAAAATTGGAAAGAGAGTTCATTCATCTTTGGTCCACATATGTATAAGCTATACCCCGGGTAAGGATAATGTGGAAACCCACTCTTATAGTGAAAACTCTGACTTCCCAATTTTTTTATTTTTTATTTTTTTTGAAAAAAATAGGGCATGTAATATACATGATTTTAAACATTTTGGGTCAAAAAAAAAACAAAAAAAGTGCCGAGACCTTTTTTTAAAAAATAAAAATAAAATTTCGACAACACATGTTAAGTCAAACTAACACGTGTTACCCATTTGTTACCCGAAGACGGTTTTTATTTTAAAAAAAAAAACTGCTCGGCGCTTTTTCGATTTTTTTGGCCCAAAATGCTTAAAATCATGTATGTTACATACCCTAAAATTTTCATTAAAAAAAGGTCGGGAAGTTAGAGTTTCCAAGGTTTTCACTATAACAAGAGTTTTCAATATAACCTTATATAGCTATACCCCTACCCCATATATAACTTCTTTAAATAAGATGTATTAACATGCCTTAATGGGTGCTTAGCATGTTAACATGTATTTAACATGTTTAACCACGAAACCTGTTAAGGTCTTATCGTATCGACCTGTTTAAGACACGGAACCTGTTAAGGTCGTGTAGGTTTGTGTCGTGTTATCATATTCGTGTCTAAAATTACCAGCCCTATTTTATGATAAGGTTGAAACTAAAGAAACTTGAGGGGGGCAAAGTGACATTTACAAAATTAGAGGGTTACCTTTGAAGTTATATCAAAGTTAAGGGGTATAATAAGTTACACATCAAAAGTTTGAGGGTGGAAAAGAAACTATAAAGTATGGGGGCTTTTTGTCAAGTTAGAAAGTATGAATGTTTGTTTTTCAAATTAGAAAGTAAGAGTATCATTTTTATCAAGTTAGAAATTTGGTTTTTGTCAAGTTAGACATTGAGGGGTGAGTTTTGTCAACTTAGAAAAGTTGAGATGTGTCAAATCAAATTGCATGATCCACCGACCATAAAATTTAAGAGTATATAAAATATGAAACACGCAATGACCTGGTCGTTTATTTTTTATTTATTTTTGATAAATTGGATTTTAATAACCTAAACTATTCGGAATTGGTTGTTGACACCCCAAACTACAAAATTGGTCATATATAACCCGTATGATTAACCATTGGATTCTGTCACCCAATTTAGGCTAAGTCACTAACCCAATTAGTGTTTTGGCTAACGTGACACCCTAAATATAATTGGATTAGTGAACCCAAATTGGGTGCCAAGATCCAATAGGTTAATATTACAAGTTATATATGGCCATTTTTTTAGTTTGGGGTGACAACGACCAATTTCGAATAGTTTAGGTTATTAAACTCCAATTCCCATTTATTTTTTATAGTAATATACAAGTTTAAGGGTATTAACATTAATTATTTTATCTTTGTAATTTATTTCATTTTTAGAAAGAATATTGGATTTTAATAATTCAAACTCTAACCAATTAATAATCTCTGTTTAAGAATTTTTCTATACCAGTCCCAACTTTCAAGTTATTTTCTTTCATAAGCCTTTAGTAGCAGAGGTCTAACCCAGATAATTTTTTGTTGTCATGGCTAATGACATAGACACAAGCTTAGTTATTTTGTTGATGTGACTGCTTATGTGGCACCACCGCAACCTCCACCATAACCACCACTCACCATCTCCCATCATCACCTTCCGTACATAACCCCAACATGGTACCACCACTCCGCAACGTAAATATTGCTACAAGACAAACAAAGCCTCACTCCACTCTTTACTCTCTTACTCACATAACAACCCTACAAATTAATCAAACAAAACTTACAACCCTAATATTTTGTTTCTCTCTTACTTCGAGACAAACAAGTGGATGCAGGTTACGTTTTATTTGGGTTAGTTTTTGGTTTTGAAAAAAAAATGATGATTGAAGATGTGGACAATCGGTGCCTGCGGTGGTAATTGAGTAGTGGTTTACGACAAAGATGGTTGACGAGTGTGTTGGTTGTTGGACGACGGTGTTGATATATGTCAAATGTGGTTGATGTAGAGGTGTATGGTGGTATCAAGCGATGACGGGTCTGAATATCATAAAATAGAGGTGGTGGTGGTGGAGGTTTCCGGTAGTAGTTGACGGGTGGGCGAAGGTGGTGGTTAGTTGCAGATTCGAAAGTTCTTATAGGGTGTTCGAGCTATGGAGGCGATCGATGGGTTTGGCGGTAGGTTGTTCTTTGTGATGGAGGTGGTCAGAGGTGACAGGGTTATTTCCGATGATGGAATGGTGGCAGTAGACGGTGGATGGTAGTGGTGGTGGTGGAATGGTGGCAACAAACTTGGATCCGATGGTGGTGGTGGTGGAGGTTGTGACAGTGCCACATAAGCAACCACGTAATCAAATAACTAAGTTTTGTCCGCGTTAGCTAAAAACTTACTAGGTTAGACCCTAATTAGAAAAAGCTCGGTGGAGAAAAATAGTTTGAAAGTTGGGACTGACTTAGGGATTTTCTTAAATTTGGATTGATATCGAGCAATTGGTAGAAGTTTTGATTATTAAAATACAATATCCTTTAAAAAAAAATCATAAACCTTATTCCTCATCTTTATATTTATTCAGTTAAAAAGACCCACATTACATTATCTATTTTTTATTTCCACTTAAAAACAAGCACAAGATATAGAGAACACCTATGGGTAACGAATAAAAATTACATGGAAACGAAGATATAAGATATTGAGTGACAATTAGAAGATGGAATTGGAGCATTGTCAAAATATCTTACATGGGTTCATAGTTCTCATAGAATGGATTAGTGGGTTTAGCCCAATGATCCGAATGGGTCTTGTGTGAGCTTGATTGCCAACTCCTCATCAACCTCCGGATTCTCACTCCTGATGGTCACGAATAGGGTGTTTCACCAATCACATTTGTTGTTGAGATCGATCCACCTTCGTTGGAGAGATTCGATTGTGCGGTCATTTTCACCCACTTGTTGGGTGAAGTCCGTCAAGACCCTATTTCAAAAGGAGTTGTCCCCTGTGTGGTGGCGACGGTTTTGTTATTGTAAAGTTGGGTTGTTTTGAGCGTTCTGGTAGCACATCACCAAGGCGATATCCTTTTCCTCATTCCAATGTGTCATTTTTGAGTGATTTGTATTTTTAACCGCAAGTTTATGTTGAAAGTTTTGGTCACCCTACGGTGGGTATTTATATGTTTTTTTTAACCTAGGGTTTTCAATAAACAATCGTTAGTGGCTACGGTAATATGACCGTTCTGCCACTCCACAGTTAAGTTTTGAATTTGCATTTAATAATTTTTTATATGATATTTTAAACTTTCAAATATATGTATTTAGATAAAAATAAATAAATGAATTAGTGAAGTGTTGTCTCTGAAATTGTGTTGAATTGAAGTGATAGGACAACAAAGGATTTATAAAGGGTTATGGGATTCATACACCCTGTGACGTCACATAATGGGGGTGTGACATCATATTCTAAGGTATGTGGCAATCTGCTATTGGTATGTGACGTGGGCCAGGACGTATGAATCCTAAAAATTAGCAAAGTGAAACTGAAAAGAACATCAATTGAGTGCCCCTCATGTACCGCGTCCAAACAAAATATATAAAATAAAATGTCACATGACTTGATGTAACTATTGACTACTTTTTGAGTTCTGAGTAGGTTACCGTGATAAAGTTTGCTGTAGGGGTGAATCTATAACAATATCATGGAAATCTTGACTGTTTTGTTTTATTTATTATCTAGTTAATTACCAAAGTTCGTGTGGTTGGAACTAACATGTCACTCTGGTCTAAACTTTTAAAAATTGTTTGAACAGTTGATGACTTTTGAAGAAATAGATTAAAACAATCTAAAGACTTAACCCATAACCCATTTAACCTTTTTATGTTAAGTCAAGGACAATTTAGTCAAGTCACCTATAAAATTCTCTTTTCTCTATTGTCTTCTTTCCAGGTCCATTTTAATAGACTCACCACCCACCTCATCTTCTTCAATCAAATCAATAGCATGTATGTATGAAATTGGTTTTGAGGCAACATTCATTCATCCATCTTCTTCTCGGTCTCGTTTCCCTTGATCCTCAGTTGTTACTTAGAGGGTGTTTGGGATTGAGTTTGGAGATGCAAAAGTGCTTTTGGTAAAAAGTGCTTATTGGCTTATTACTTTTTGAAAAGGAGTTTTAAAAAAAAAAGTGTTTGGATTAGCTTTTGGGATGAGAAACGTCAAAAAGTCAATAAATTGTTGTTTTTTTAAGTGTTTCGCTTAACTTATTGTGAATATTTGTTGTATGGCAGTATGGGTGGTATATTTGTAATTTTTTTCCAAAAGCCAGGATTTCTAACTTCTCAAAAACAGTTTTTTCACCCTTAAAAACCAAAAGTCAAAAGTCAAAACAGAAAGTGTTTTTGGGTTACACAAACAACTTATTGACTTATTGGCTTTTTAGAAAAGCCAATAAGTTGTTTTGAAACTCAATCCCAAACACCCTCTTAATTAGGTCTTTCTTACATACAGACACATTTTCTTCCTATATTCCCTCCTCACTCACAGGTATCTCTAGGGATGAGCATTCAAGCCCGAATACCGATCCCGTCCCGTCCCGATCCCGATACCGTACCGAACCGATACCGAACCGAGGGGTTTCGGGATCGGTATCGGTATCCATATTTATGGATTTTCGGTTTCGGTATTATCGGTATCGGTACGGGATCGGTACGGTATCGGTATTTTAAGGCAAAATACCGATACCATACCGGTACCGTACCGATACCGTACCGTACCGTATGTGTTCGGTATCGGGATCGGTATTGGGTTTTTGGACTTTTCGGTATCGGTATTGTCGGGATCGGTATCGGTTCGGTACCGATCCCGTCCCGAGCTCATCCCTAGGTATCTGGAATTCCATCATCTCACTTTATTTACTCTTATAATAATAATAATAATAATAATAATAATAATAATAATAATAATAATAATAATAATAATCCCTCCTCTAATCCATCTCGGAGAAGAGGTTGAATCTTATCAATTGACCGGGACATGACTGCCTGGGCCCACCCAGTTTATATCTGCCAATGGGCCGGCCCAAAGGTAGTGAGGCCTTTATGTGGTATTGGGCTAATCCATTTGGATTGGGCCTACCTCGTCATGTCCCCCTAAGTCTAGTGATAAGCAGACTTGGTTATTACTAGGCTTTTTGAAAATGAAAAAGTTACGTGACACTTAGACAATGCTGTAAATGCCAAATAAAATCTTTATCGAGGGTAGTGCCGCATGGGTAAAGCACGTGATGTGACGTCACCCTGAGTTGTCACTTCAGCCGTTTTAACAGTCTGAGCAACTCAAGGGTTTTGACATGTTGGCGGTTTGTTTTCAAAATTTAAAAAACGTGTGACGCAACCGCCTATAAATTAGCTAGTGGCCATGGGGATGGGATATTTTATCCCAATCAATGAATTCTCAATTGCCCTTTGACATGGCTCCCAAAACCGCACATCACGAACCACCATGAGTGTTGCCCAGATTCATACTAGTTGGTCGGTAACGGCACTACAATCTTTTCTTACGGAGTGGCGTATATTGCCGGAATGGAATCCTGTTTGTCCAGGACCTACCGACGTTGCTTTTCCTCTGAAGCCTGGGAAGATCACATTGTATGCGGAGTTCTTCAAGTTTTGTCATTTCCGGCTACCAGTTACCCAATTCATGGTCGAATTGTTGTCATATTACAAGGTGAACATGTCTCAATTGCATCCCTTAGGGTTAATCAAAGTGAAACACTTTGAATTTTGTGCCCGGGGACTGGGTATGTCCCCCCAGCTTGAGGTCTTCCGAGTGTTATACGTGCTTGTGTATAAGGGGGAATATTTCACTTTTGATCGTCGCCCGGGGGCTCCCTCTTGTATTGAGAACTTTCCTCCCAACGTACAAGATAAGAACTGGAAACGGAAATTCTTCTTTATAGATGAGGGTGTGCTACCGGTCATTGCTCCGGTGCAAACTCCTGAGGGTAAGACGAGGTTTGCTGATGAGTGCCCTGCTCCTGCCGTGTTTGAAAAACTTCCTCTGTATCTGGCATTAGTAAACCATCCCACCCCGTGCACTCACATACCTGAGCGAGCCCTTGTGGCCGTTGGTATGAGCCGTATTTGGGTTGATGATACCATATACCCGGAGTATCGTCGACGAGATCAAGGTATATCCTCTTGCATAGCTTTTACTCTGTGAAGTATGTGTAACTAAAACATTTGTTTCTGTACCCAGATGAGTGGCACTACTTCGACGCCATAGATCCGAAGGCCATTCCCCATATCGAGGAGCATGACCGTCTATTGGGCGAAGATGAGGCGGACGTTCTTAGCCAGACGGCGAAAAATTTTGTGGTCCCTGTTCCACCAGTTCAAAATCTTCCTGATCAACCGGGCACCTCTGTTCCGGTAAGCACGGAGGCACCGGTTTCACCACCTCTAAACCCGGATCCTCTCAATGTTGCCGATCCCATTGGCATCACTGGTGAGAAGAAAAAGAAATCCTGGAAAAGGAAAACCGGTTCTCCCGATGTATCATCGTTTCTTGCAAAACGTCGTGAACTGCTAGCCAGCAAGGAGGAAAGACTCGGTAAGGATCCTTTGTCATGTCTTATGTTTGGTTTCCTCTTTTCCCCTGTACTTATAGCTGCTGTTCTCTTGTTTCTAGGTACTTGCCTTCTGGGTGAAGGTACTTCTTCACAACAGGGCGTGGTTCAAAGCCCCATTACTATAGCTGGGCCAGAGCAGGGTGTGGACAACCCTGTTGTGGCGTCATCTGCTGCTCTTCCGGTATCTGCTATCTGTTCGACTGCTGCTGCAACCACTACCCCCTCGGCTTCACGTCTGGAAGTTGTGGAAGAACCTATGAACACCATATCAGTTGGTGTTACATTTTCTCCGGCGACTGCAACTACTTCATCATCAGCCGCTGCTTCTTTAAGCAATGTGTCTGCTCCGGTCAGTACTTCCATGCCTTCTTCTGCGAAGCCAGGGTTTTATCTCGGGAGTTCTAGTGGTGTTGCCATTAGGGATATGCCCCAGGTTAGCTTTACTGAGTTGCTGCACGATGTGCAACATCATCCTGTTGCGTTTCCTGGTGGCGTTAGGTCTGGGAAAATGCCTTTCAGTGTGGAGCCCGTGGAATCTGAGGGGATGCTTTCTCATGTCTATGCCCCGGGTATCAATTGGCACCCGTCTTTGCCGGACACTAAGTACACCCCAAAATGGAAAATTGCTCAGTCCTCCCGGCTGATCGGGCCGGACGTTGTTAGGCATTGGGCTGATCATGCCTTTCCGCCTGCCGAACGATATTATCTCCAAGGACTGGACAACGCCCAGCTTGCCGAGAATGCTCTTGGGTCCAGCGTGAGCTCTCTTGCTTCTCTGTATGAAGTGTTGCGTCGCTGGCGTTCGGATGTGGGGGATTTGTTTGATATGCACGTGTCTCATAGCAAACTGTCGGTAGAGGCCGAGGCATTGTTACAGTCTTTAGGTGATTGTCGGAAGGAACTTGCTGAGATGTCATCCGTCCGAGACACATACGAACGGGACAAGACTCGTCTGATAAATACTCACAATGATGAGAAGCTTGAAATCTTACGTTCCCGGGATCAGCAAGCCCGGCTGGTGCTGAATTTGGAGGATCGGGTGAGACTCCTCGAAAAAGAGTTACAAGTAGAGAAGGAGAATGCTTCTAAAGCCAAGGGTGACCAGGAGAGGTATCAGCAATTAGCCGTTGAAATTGAAGGTTATGAATCTCATGCCCGGAGGGCTGAAGAGGAGAGAGACTCTATGCTAGAGCAGCTGAATGCCTCCAAATCGGACGCTGAGACTGCTAACAACAATGCAGAAAACACCTCTAAGCAGTTGGCAACTACTCAAGCCCGGGTGAATCTCCTAGAGGCGGACCGGGATTGGTTAATATCGAAGGGATTCCAGGCTTCATGGAGCCATATACGGGGAGGTACTCAGTACCAACAGAGACTTAATGACTTTTACCGGACTGTTGTGGAGTCCGGATATCAGGATGGTCTGAGACATGGTCACCGTCATGGGATCCTAGGACGCCAACTCTCGGAGGCCACTGATCATGAAAAAGAGGTTGAGCAGCGGACATCCAAGGCCCTGGAAGCACTGAGCAGTGATTCCCTCGACGAACTTGCACAGCTACAGGCCCAGGCTGGTGACGAGGGTATGTCGAACGTCCGGGCCCTTCTTGAACCTGTGATTGCCGGCTCCTCTTCAAGTTCCTCTGATAGCGAGTGATTGTTTATCTTTATTGTCTTTTGTTTAATGATTTGTCTGGATTCTGCTTGTAAACTTCTTTGTTTTAATGTGATGTGGAATGAATTTATGATTATAATAATGTATGCCCAGGCTTATTTAGCATGCTATAAAGAAACGTCTTTTGGAACTTAATATTTGCAATCATTCTGCTGACGTCAGCACTGCAACTTAACCGTCACATCTACGTGTCAGGCGGCTTCTGTCAGTGTCATAATTACTGAGTGTTTAAACTCCCAATGGCAACTTAACCGTCATATTTACCCCCTTTATAAGTGGGATTTCATATCATGTAACCGTACACATTTTATTCGTTCGTCTTACCATGCCACGTAAGTTCGTCTCCTTGAAGCATTATTTGAGAGAGCTTGATGCTCTTGAGGGGCTAAGGGAAATGCAACGCCTGTCCCAACAACTTGATGAAGCTGTGCCTCAGATGGATTCATCTTCTCAAAAGTCAGTCAATATTCGTCCCCCAAGGCAATGTCGTTTGGTTTATCGCCGTCAACACAAGGACGTCCCTTCATGTTCATCTGATGCTGCAAGGCATAGGGGAAAGGAAGACACAGTTCCCCCTGATACCAGATGGGACTGCAACAGTCGTGGTTAACTCGGCACCCATTGCTTCTTCTAACCGTTATGGATTAGTCTACAAGCGTGGTTTTGGGCGGTCGTCATCTCCCTGGGTTACTTCTACTGAAGGTGAAATGCCCATGTCTCTTGAGGCCGTTCCTGTTGGGCCCGGAACGGTCAGTAAAGACCCGAAGATATGGTCCTATGATTCTCAATCGGAGGAGATGAAGCTGTATGAGGAGTTTTGGGTGCTCCCTCCTGATTGCAACCCTGAAGGTGAACTGCTACACACCCCTGCAGAGGTGTTTGCCATGTTGGAGGGTTACATTAATTAGTGTTTATAGCCTAGCGTGGCTTAGTGATATAGCGCTATGTATAGATGGTAGGAAGTTGTATTTTGATGGCTTTGGATTTTTGTCCTGCCCCTACCTTTTTTTGTAAGTTCGCTTGTAAAAGCTGTTGTTTATAATGCAACGTATAAATATTACTAATGCCATTATCGGCGTCTTATTATTAATTGTAACTTAGAAATAAAAGAACTTGCTGACCCGGGGTATCGTGGTTACCGTCCGGGCTAGCTTACATCAGCCTATAGGCTAGGACGTTTTCGCGTCCATTATTACATATAACATTTCCTGAGCTGGGCGGCGTTCCAACTTCTGGGAACCGGAGTGTCGTCCAGCTGCTTCAAACGGTATGCCCATTTTCCCAGGTCTTCAGCAATCTCATAGGGTCTTTCCTAGTTTGGGCTTAGTTTTCCCTGGGGTTGTTGTCTGCTAGCTTCATTGTCCCTCATGACCAAGTCGCCCTTTTTGAACGAGCAGCTTCTTACCCTTTTGTTGTAGTATTTTTCCAACAATTTCTTGTACCGGGCTTCTTTAATGTGAGCTTCATCACGCCGAGCCTCCAACAACTCGAGGTTGTGCCTTAGCAGCTGATCATTGTTGGCCTCCTGATCGACATGTCGGTTAGATGGCAGCACCATTTCGACCGGGATCATTGCCTCTGATCCATACGTCAGGCAAACGGGGGTTTCCCCATTACTGGTCTTAGGCATTGTCCGGTGTGCCCAAAGGACGTGTGGGAGTTGGTCGACCCATGACTTCCCTTCTTGATCCAACCTTCTCTTGATTCCATCTAGTATGCTTCTGTTGGCCCTTTCAACCTGGTCGTTGCCCTGAGGGTGGGCCACGGATGTGAATATCTGCTGTATGTTCATGCTCTTGCACCACTCCTGTATGTGCTTATCAACGAACTGCGTCCCATTGTCACTGACTAGGTACAGGGGAACCCCAAAACGGCAAACCACATGTTCCCACAGGAACTTCTTGATGTTGCAGGCCTCTATCTTAGCCAACGGCTTTGCTTCGATCCACTTTGTAAAGTAGTCAATGGCCACTACCAGGTACTTGAGCTTTCCCGGGGCTAAGGGGAATGGCCCAACCAGGTCAATGCCCCACTTCTGGAATGGCCATGCTGCTGTTACCGGAATCAGGTTTTTTTTCGGACGAAACGTTACCGGAGCATATTTCTGGCAGCTGACACACTTCTTGAGTTCTTCCACAGCCATGTTATGCATCCCGGGCCAGTAGTATCCTACATTGGTTATTTTTGCCACTACAGCCCGGGGTCCCGCGTGTATGCCACACATGCCTGCATGGATGTCCTTTATCAAGTATTGTGCCTCCGAAGGGGACACGCATCTCAGCGCTGGTCCCAAGTAAGATTTCCTATACAGAACTCCGGCTTGGATTTCATACTGTAGGGACTTGGTCCGGATCTTCATTGCCTCGGCCTTGTCTTCCGGCAGGCTTCCGTCTATGAGGTATCTTTGTATGGGAGTCATCCAGGAGACTTCGACTGTGTGAACTAAGTGAACTTCAGGTGCTCGTGTGGACGGGTGCTTCAAGGTTTCAATACGAACGTCTTTATCCGTGCCTAATGACGCTAGCTTGCTGAGTGCATCCGCTATATCATTCTTGTGCCTTCTCACATGATGCAATGTGACCTTTTTGAATCTTGTCATGAGCTCTTTTGTCTTCTCAAGGTACTTGGCCATGGACTCATCCTTTGCCTCATATGACTCGTTGACCTGATTATTGACCAGTATTGAGTCCACATGGGCGTCTACCTGGGTGGCACCCATAGCCAAGGCCATTCGTAATCCTGCTAGCAGGGCTTCGTACTCGGATTGGTTATTGGAACATTCAAAATCAAACCGCAGGGCGTAGAGGAATCTCGCGCCCTCCGGGCTGACCAATAGTAATCCCGCCCCAGCCCCTTTGCTGTTTGAAGAGCCGTCGGTATACAACTGCCATGGGGTGGATCCATCTTCCAACATATCTTCAGCCCTTGGGGTGGATTCCTGGATCTCTTCACCTTCCGGGATCTCGGTCATAAAATCAGCCAGGACCTGTCCCTTTACCGCCGTTCTCTTTTTGAAGGTTATATCAAGTGCCCCTAGTTCAATTGCCCATTTGGCGAGTCTCCCGGACACTTCTGGCCTGTTCAAGATCTGCCCCAGTTGGAAATTTGTCAAGACTTCCACTTCATGCGCCTGGAAATATCGGCGCAACCTCCGGGATGTGTGAACCAATGCTAGCACCAATTTCTCCAAAGTAGGATACCTAGCTTCTGCGTCGGACAACGTCCGGCTGATATAATAAATCGGGGTCTGGCATTTGTTTCTTTCGACCAGAAGAACGGAACTAATGGCGTGGTGGCCGGCTGCCAAGTACATTCTCAATACTTCTCCCGGACGTGGTGCCGTGAGCATAGGTAGGTTACCAACAAATGTCTTCATCTGTTCAAATGCCTTGTCTGCCTCTTCAGTCCATCTGAACTTATTCTTGTTTAGGCAATCTTTGAGCATGGAGATGAATGGCAATGAACGTTCGGCATGCCTGGCAAGGAATCTGCTGATGGCAGCCAACCTCCCATTGAGTGTTTGAGCGTCTTTTAGTGTTTTGGGAGCAGGCATGTTTCGGATGGCTGCCACCTTTTCTGGGTTAACCTTGAATCCGTCCTTCGACACTATTACTCCCGGGAACTTTCCTTCTTCAACTCCGAAGGAGCACTTTCCCGGGTTCAGCTTGATGTTGTACTCTCTGAGAGTATCGAACGTTTCTTCCATGTCCTTCAGCATCATATCTTCCGTTCTACTCTTTATTACCAGATCGTCTACATATACCTCTAGATTCCTGCCAATCTGGTGCTCAAATGCCTGATCCATCAATCTTTGATATGTCGCCCCGACATTCTTCAGACCGAGCGGCATTTTGGTGTAACAGTATATGCCGGCATCCGTATGAAAAGCCGTCTTGTCCTCATCCTCTTTTGCCATCTGAATCTGGTGGTATCCCTTGTATGCGTCCAAAAAGCATTTGAATTGTAATGGAGCCAGGGAATTGACTTTGAGATCTATTTCTGGGAGCGGATAAGCATCTTTAGGGCATGCTTTGTTCAAATCCTTGTAATCTACGCACATTCTCCAGGTCCCGTCATGCTTCCGGGCCATGACCAGATTAGCGACCCACGTGTGGTATTTGGTCTTTTTCAAAATTCCAGCCTCTTCGAGCTTCTTAACCTCTTGCACTACAGCTGCTCTACGGTCCGGGGCCATACTCCTTTTCTTTTGCATGATCGGCCTTACATTCCGATAAGTAGAAAGCTTATGCTCCGCCTTTGACCGAGCAATCCCAGTCATATCAGAGGGTGAGAAAGCGAACACGTCCATGTTCTGTTTTAGCAGCCGCTTTAGCTTCTCCTGAGTTGTTGGTGCAAGGGAGCTTCCAATTGTGACTGTCTGATCCGGGTGTTTCACACTCAGGACCCATCTCTCTGGCCCCCGGATTCCTGCCGGTGCTTGACGGCAAGCCTTGTTATCGGACACAGCACACACTTTTTCCTCTGAAACGGTGGCAACACCGTGTGGAGTTGGGAACATGATAAATCCTCTGGCAGTGGATACCAAAGCATCAATTCGACCTAAAGTGTACCTGCCGATGATCATGTTGTATTGGGAGGTAGCTGGGATCACTAAGAAGGTGATTAGGACGGTACGCTCCTTGTAACCATCGCCCAGGGTCACCGGAAACGTCAACTGTCCTAATGGCTCCATGCTTTCCCCTGTGAACCCCTTTACCGGGCCATGAGCCGGTGCCAAAATTTTCTGATCTTCGCTCGTCATTCTTCTAAAGCATGGTTCATAGATGATGTCCTCCGAACTACCCGTGTCTACCATGATTATCTTCATGCTGTAATCACCCACAGCGGCTGATATTACTAATGCTTCCATCCTCAAGGCCTTGTAATAAGGTGGCACTGTCATTGTTGCTTCCATCCACGGCTCGATTGTTTCAAAACGTCTTTTCGTGCCACTGTTTGCTTCCGGCCGTATGGCATTGATCTCTCTGGGCTTCTTTCCGGCTGCTTTATCTTCCCAGGCTGAGGGGCCCGGCTTCATATCCTTGACCAGGTGTGCTAGTTTCCCCGTCCTGACAAAGTATTCTATCTGTCTCTTGAGCTGAAAACAGTCATTTGTATCGTGACCGTTACCCTTGTGATAATCACAGAATTTGGACTTGTCTTTTGATGGCGAGTCTTTGACCGGCCGAGGAGTGTTCAGCCTCAGGTTTTCAGTTTCTAGTATCTGGGACGGTGTCTTGATAAGCTCTGGATAATCTAGCTTGGGTTTGAGGGCTGCTTCTCCTCTGCTAGAGTAGGAGTCCCGGGACTTTTCCGGTCTTCGTGTATAATCCCGGCGGTCGTCCCGGCGTTCATCCCGACGGTCGTCCCTTGAGTAAGGTTGGCCGGACCGCCCCCTGTTTCTGGAACTTCTAGTGTCTTGGCTGTCACCTGTCTTGATAGCTTCCTGCTTCTTGCGTACCGCATGATTCATGGCGATCGATTTTTCCTGCTTAACATATGCCTTGGCTATGGTCATCATTTCGTCCATAGTTTGCGGGTATCCGTGAGGACCGTGGAGCTTCCTCAACAATCCGTCGTCATTCACCCCCATGGTGAATGTGGTACATGCCAGCTCTTCAGTAAGGCCTGGGATTTGTAGCCGTTCCTTGTTGAAACGGATTATGAAATTCTCCATTGGTTCGTTATCTCTCTGGCGGATATGCATCACCTCCTCCCTGTACTTCGTATGTCTACGTTGCTGGCTGAACTGTTGTGTGAATCCTTTATGAATTTCCCTCCAGTTGGAAATTGACCTGGGCGGTAAACTATCCCACCAGACCCGTGCTGCCCCAACAAGGGTTTGGACAAACATTTGGCACCAGGCCTGCATCGGCCAATCTTTAGATGTCCCTACAGACTCGAAAATGCTCAAATGATCATTCGGGTCCCCGGTTCCGTCATACTTACCCACTGTTGACGGGAGCTTCAAGTTTGGAGGTAATGGAGCATTGGCTATCCTCTCCGAGAACTTGGAATAAGTTGCCATTGTTGGAGGACGATATGGCCGGGTGAGGTCTTCATCATCGCCTTGCTCTTCGTTCTCTTGTAACACAACCGGTTCTGCTGCCGCCCCTGATGAGGGCCAGCTGACGCGCCCGGACCCCCGGGGGTAGTCTCGTAGGTGAGACGTGTACGGACGTCATTCAACCTTTTCGCTTGAAGGTATCCCGGTCTGAGGGCTCCATCCCGGGAGGGGTGGCTGCATAGGCGGGTACATATATGGGTAAGGGTACGAATATGTACCCCCAGGAGACGGTGCACATATATACCCGTATGGAGACATGGGATAATAAGGCATAAATGGCTGGTTTCCGGGGTGTGACCGGGGTATAGGGTGGCATGCTTGGTTGAATAAGGGTTGCTTGTGGTGATGAAGTCATAGCCGCCGAGATGGCGGCCGAGAAGAGGGGTAAGCTTTGTGCTGCGGTGTACCATGGCATAGACGGTGTAGGAGCCGATGCTCGTGCGGCTGGGAAAGTGGTACTGGCAATCGGCCGAGTATAAGTGTATGACGGGGCCGACCCTCTCACAAAAGAGAAAGGCCCCTGAAGATTTCCGACCGACGTCGGTATCTGGGTGCTGCTCGGCCAAGAAGTTGATGCTCCAAGAGTGAAGCCTGGAGCTACCTCATCTCCTTCTCCTTCTGAATCATTAGCGACTGCTCCATCAACCCGCTCTGTTGTAGGGAATTGATTCTGGTTGTCCTTTGCCAAACTGGTGTTCACTATGGCGTTTTGGTTCGAAGCCATCTTGGATCCTTGGGTTATCAAGCCGGTAACTAACTCCTTGCTTCAGGTCCCACGGATGGCGCCAATGAAGAAGTAATTACCTCTCAGAGTAGACAAGAACGATGTCCCGGCTATGAATGATCTACCAAACTGGATCCAGGTGCCTGCAAAACAAAACACCGTTAGGACTCGCCACAGGAAAGGGGGGTTTCCTGTGACCACCCTCCGGCGTGAGAATAAGAATCGGTGTCTGAGAGGAAGTAAAGCAGAAGCTTTTAGTGAATATGTGAATACCTTCTCGTTTACCTTTGACCTGTATTTATAACCTTTCTCGTTCTTCTCGTAACCGCCTCTTTGAGCCTATCTCCCGGAACTGACTCTCCGGTTTTTGGTGGAGATAGGCATTATCTCCTTAGTCGAACCTTCCTTCCCCAATTCTCGGAGAAGAGGTTGAATCTTATCAATTGACCGGGACATGACTGCCTGGGCCCACCCAGTTTATATATGCCAATGGGCCGGCTCAAAGGTAGTGAGGCCTTTATGTGGTATTGGGCTAATCCATCTGGATTGGGCCTACCTCGTCAATACCCTTGTTGGGTGTTATATTAGATTAAATGGAAGGATAAAATAGTAAATAGCAAAACATTTTAATTGATAACTTTCCCCTCCTTCCATTTTGGAAGGAAGATTTTAAGCAATAATTTTCCTTCAACTTCCTCCCATTCTTTCCACTCCTTTCTTTTAATGAAACTCTGGAACACGCTTATTTTTCATTTTCCCTTCAATTCCTTCACCTTCTTTCCGGTTCCTTCCTTTAATGAAACTCTGGAACATAGTTATTTCCTTAGTTATTATGTAAAAACTTAATCTACACCCTCTTTTCTCATAACGCCCCTTCTATTACTTTATAATATTTTATTCGTTGTAACGTCCCTATAACCAATGATTACATGTTGTTTGTGAGCAACACGATTAATCTGAAGGTTTTGCATATTATCATAAATGGAATTAGGGTTAAAATTAGGGGAAATATTGAAAGGGAGGGTTTTGATTTTCGGGGATCATGTTGATGGCAACTCTAGGAGGACCTAGACCAGGCAATATTTCCCCTAATTTTAACCCTAATTCCATTTATGATAATATGCAAAACCTTCAGATTAATCGTGTTGCTCACAAACAACAGGTAATCATTGGTTATAGGGACGTTACAAGGAATAAAATATTATAAAGTAATAGAAGGGACATTATGAGAAAAGATGGTGTAGTGGGAAGGGGCGTTATGGGGCTTTATATATGATTGGGTAATCATTGGTTAATTATTTTTTTCTTATATAAATAATATATATTAAATACCTAATAATATTTCATTAAATAAATAAAAATTACAAATACTAAAAAAATACAAATACTAAAAAAAATTACAAATACTAAAAAAATACAAATACTCATAGATCATATATATATATATATATATATATATATATATATATATATATATATATATATGATTTTGGCCTTTTGTTTCAAACACATTTCCAAGGCTTTGCCGGTTAGGTGGTCGTGCGACTGCGTGTAAAACTCAAAGTCGCGTTGAAATTGTCGATCCCTTAAAAGCTCAACCACCTCTCGGTTTTCTTGGATACGTTGAGCCCCGATGTCGTGTATGTCTTGGAGGCGTTGGTTCATCTCAGAAAACGCCGGGATTAACTCGTTCACCCCTGACGCGGACTCCACCCGGGCGGCTCGAGTAGCCTTTCGACCGGGCGGACGGGGTAACTCATCCGCCCCCTGCAAAATACGCATTTTCTTCGGCGTTTAGGTCAATGAAACGTGCGTCAGACGTAGGCGTTTCGGCATCAACTGAGTCAGAGGTCTTCGACTTCTTTGAAGGCCTCGCATTTCTGGCCCTAGATGAAGAACTTCAAACCGTTGGACGGACGTTGGACCATTTGGAGCAGTCTTTCAGCAACCGCCAACACCTTAAGTAATGAAAATTCCCATGGTGATGTTGGTATTCTGTCAAAGCTGCCTCCAAAATATTCTCGTCGATTTGGCCAGATTTCCAACTGTTTCGGGTGCATTGATAAACGGCCTGAAAGTTGGTGCATTTGTTGCTCATGTCGGTCCACTTGCCCGATATGGAATCCTGGGGCCGGTAGTTTTCTCCCTTACCAACTAGCTCAAAAAATATTGTTCTAACTCTTTTCCAAAATTCCCATTTGGATTGGTAGTTCGCTAAAAAAACAAAGCAAAAAAATATATAAGTTCGCGTTTAAATAAATATATGTAAAAAATATAACATAACCAAAAATATATATCTTACAAACAATGGGATCCTCCGAAACGTCAACCCACGCTCGGGCTAACGCGAACAACTCATCGTCATCACATGGTTGAACGGTTTTTTTGGCGCGGGTTTCGGCCTCTTTCTTTTTGTGAGACCGTCTTCCTCGCCCACGCTCGAGCTCTTGCTCCGGCAGCGGCTCCGACTACCGTGTCTCCGGAACCGAGACTGGGTCTTGCCAAGCATTTGATGACCCGGACATCTGAGAAGACCCAAACACTTGTGATGGGCCGAAACCACCTCCCATGGATGAGCCGAAACCACCTCCCATGTTGAAGTTAAACATGTTCGGGTCCCAACCCATGGGCTGGTTTAACAAGTTCACAAAACCTGCTTGGTTTGAAACCGAACCCGGAGCTATGGGTTGGGTGTTCTCGCCAGTAGTTTAAGTACCGAACCCGAAACCACCTCGACCAAATGGATTCATCTTTGTTTTTTTATTGTGAGTATGGATAGTAGAAAGGGACAAAGGGTGTTCTTGGTTTGGTTTGTGTGTTCTTGTTCTTCTGTAACTAAAATGGAGAGAAGGTTGTGGATGAGTTTGGTGAAGGTTGTGAATGAATTTGTTATATATAAAGTTGAGTTATATTTTTTTAAAAAGATCATATCGTTCAACAGTCAAAACATCAATTTATCACATTCTCCCAAGCCACAACGCTCGCCACCATCGTGACAATCTAACCGATAACGCCATGGGGCGGTGTTCCCCGGCGTTATGGAGGGCATAGCTCTGCCACAACGCCTCCCCTACACCCACACTAAGTAATTGCTTTCTTGTTCTTCATGCCAATTTACTGTTTTAAATAATATTATTCAAGTAAAACAATTTCACCGGTCAGTGAATGCAATATATAGCCGTACAGTAGATAAAGATTGACTAGACGTGGAGTGGTGAACAGTGGTGGTTGAGGACAGTGGTGATTGGTGGTTGCAGGTGTGAACAGTGGTGGTTGAGGATGGTGGTGACAGTGGGGGTTGTCGACGGTGATTGGGTTTGGTGAAGGTGGGTTGGAGAAGGTGGAGTGTGGTGGTTGCAGGTGTGGGTGTATAAATTGGTTGCAGATGAGATGAGGAAGAATATAATTTTATAGGTGACTTGATCAAATTGTCCCTGACTTAACATCAAAAAGTTAATTAGGTTAAGTCTTTGGACTATTTTGACCTATTTCTTCAAAAGTTAGGGACTGTTCAAGCAATTTTTAAAAGTTTGGACTGGAGTGGGATATTTGCCCAAACCACATGGATGGTTTTGATAATTAACTCTTTATTATCCAACATATAATTATAAGGGGGACGGGGCGCCATCTGAATTGGTCACGGGTACCCCACTATCAGCACGGTAACACCACCGCCACCCGTACTGATAGTGATCCTGTGAACCATATTCTGGTTCTAATTACCGTGCTAGTAACCGTGCCTTTTTTATTTGACTTAATATAATTCTATTTTTTTTATTTAAACCGTTTGTTTTATTAGTTAAACTTCATTTTTGTTACACCTTACCAAACAAAATAGCATGGTGGAATGATACTCAAGCTTGGTGTGTTTGCGAAATAAAGTTGCAGGCATTGTTGTAAAGCACATGTGAAGAAGATGATATGTAAAAGGTTATTTTTAGTATTTATATTTAGGGTTAGTGTGTATTTTGGGCTACATGAATTTAAGCCTAACTCAGGAGCCCAACAAACACTATGGAGGAAGTCACTTCTTTTAATTATTAAAATTGTTAATAGTTCATTATTTTTAATTTAGTAAATAAAATACACCATTTCGTGGCGAAATATGATTCGGATCGTTATTGGGTTGAAGACGGCGGGTAAATTTAGGTGTTTGTATGTTTTTTAATTGATGTTTGTTGTATTTTTTATTTATTTAATGGAACGGTTATTTTTTTTTAGTTTTACAAACTGTTCTTTTTATTCAAACGGTAAAATTTTTTAAATGGTAATTAAAAAAAGAAAACTAAAAAATAAAGATTTTAGTTAATTGAATCAGTTAAGTATTGCCACAAAAAAAGTGATTCAATGAAGTAAATCAGTGAAGTGATATGACAGTACATGATTGGTGTAAATCAGTTAAGTGAAAAAAAAAACAATAAAAAATAAATACAGAACTGTGTTTCCCGAATATCTTATTAAATCCTCCCAACACAACTAGATCATTCACTCACACAAATAATGAAAGTGAGTACACTCACCCAAAGTGTAAAACTCATGTGGAAACAGTAGGACACCTGTCACACACCACACCAAAACACCAGGGGGCCATAATGTCAAAAACAAAAATAAATAGACAAAACATGAACATTAAACAATACTTAAAGGTTATATAATGTTACTCTTGTTTTAATGAAAAAGGCTGAGGCCCAGGAATCAAGAATATTTCTTTTTACCCCTGATCTTTCCAATTATTACACCCCATACCCTTGAATATATAATATTCTCTCACTTTACACTTATATATATATTTTAGGTAAGCATTGAGTTGATAGGTGTAGTATTAACGAAGGAGGTTTGCACAATAACAAAACCCCTTTGGGTTCTTGAGAGTACCACTCTTGATATCTACTCAAAACCCCACAAAAAATAAAATAAAAAAATAAAAAAAAATCAAGTCTTTATAGACCCTTCTTCAAGATTCGATAAAAAGGTTTAGTCTTTTTTCTTCTTGTCTGGATTGTGTGTGTGTATCTGTATTTGGAACAGGATTCCAAACATGGGATTGTTTTCTTTTTTGTTCTTGTTGATCAATGTTGAGATTCTGCTGTCTTATTCTTAATATTTTTAGGTTGTTTAAAGTTTTTCTTTAGAGTCTTTATATGGGGTTGTGGTAAAGAATCTTGATCATGATTATTTTGTAGTGTTTTTGCATGATGGTGTCATGTTAGAAGGGGTTTTGGCAATGTGGGTTAGTGATTGATGCATGAATATTGGGATTCTCTGTTATTTAGTTGGTACTGTTTGTTTCAGTTAATAAAAAAGAAATTTTATTGATAAGTTGTTGTTTGATCTTCTCATGATATGCTTATGATAAGTTCTTGGTTTTGATTAATATGATTGGATGGTGATTTTTTTCTCCTTTGTTAGTTTGTTTAGGGTTGGTTCTGGTTTGGTTCTGTTTTTGAGGTTTAAAAATTATGTCTTGATTATGTTTATTATTTATTTTTTATTTTTTATTATAGTGGTGTGATCCTTAATGCTGTGTGTGTTTGGGGTTTGATCTTTTGATCTATCAGAATGAGGGCTATCAATTTTTATTTTATTTATTTATTTATTTATTTTTATTTTATTTATTTATTTTTATTTTTTGCGAAGTGATCGATCAGAATTCATGGTTCGCCTTTCTGGTGATCGATGAAGGATATATCATATATCTGATTAAATATTTTGAATATTTTTTTTTGAAAAGCATACATTTTTAATAAATAATATCAAATCGTTTATCAAATTGGCGCCATGACAAACTCAGATAGTGAATTATTCTGTATACTAATAAAAGAAGAGTGTTTTAATGTTCATAGGAATAGGCATGTTAACTGTGTTAATTTTGACTTTTTTCTATGTGCTTTTATCATATGGCTATTTTGAGTCTTGAAATTCCAACTCAAGAAGACTTAACTTCGGCTTCGATTATTTAAACAGGGAGGTCCATAAATAGCAAATTAAGCTTGATGGAAAATGAAGTGTTCGTAGAAATACAAGTACCATCAGGCGTTCTTAAAAGCATACGGTTCAAAGTTCTATCCGAGGAAGATGCAGTAAGTCCATTATTACTATTTTCTTCATTTTATAACATTTTCGGCACCAAGATTAATTATTATTATTGCATATTTGTGCATCAGGAGAAAGCATCCGTGAAGGAAGTTACAGTAGCGAACGAAGTAACCGACCCTGCATTTGGATTCCCAAATCCCGCATCACAATGCCATACATGTGGTGCCAAGGATTACAGAACCTGCGAAGGTATATAATTAGACGAGTGATCATCTTTTTCTTTCGGGCTGATGTTTTTGTGTATGCTTGTGCTTATAATGATCTAATTATATGACTTTCTGTCTTGTAGGTCACGTAGGTTTAATAAAATTTCCCTTCACAATACTTCATCCATACTTTCTACCTGAAGTGGCACAAATTCTGAATAAAATCTGTCCTGGATGTAAAAACCTTAGAAAAGATAAGGCAAAGGTCAGGTATTATGTTGCATATAAACGTCGTCATGTGGAGGTCAAATGTAAAACTGATGTCAATTTATTTAACAATTTTTTATCTTTTGTTGATTTTGCAGAATAACGCAACGGGATCTCCTGAACGAACTCAAAAGATATGCAAATATTGTGATGTAAGTATCTTATATGTTGTTACATTGCTGCTGTCTTTTTAAGCTACAAAATTTTTAAAACGTGTGTTTAATTTATCGCTTTCGTCTCTTTTGACAGAAAAGCTTTAGAGACATATATCCACCTATGAAATTTAAAGTTTCAACAAAAGATGTCTTTGGAAAGACTGCAATCATTGTGGAAATAAGAGGTGCAAAGAAGCTCGTCTCGGGTAAATCTTTACCTCACGATTATTGGAATTTTGTTCCTAACGATCCTCAGCAAGAAGCAGCATTTTCAGCATTTGATCGAAAAGTTCTTACACATGTGCAGGTTACTTGTTTAAAAAACTATGTTTTATTGTTCCCTCTTAAGTGTTATCGATGTTCTAATTACCGATGTTGATTTCTAATGATTATTAGGTATATCAAATATTGAAAGATGTTGATCCAATCTTTCTTAACGGATCACTAGGGAAAAAGAACAAGATCTTTCTCCAAAGTTTCCCTTTAACGCCCAACTGTCACCGTGTTGCAGAGTTTGGTCAAAATTTGGCTTTTGTAAGCATCTTTTTTTTTCCTACTACCACCACCTTATGATTTTAATGTAAAGTATTAGTTCTGATAAATCAATTTACATATTTGTTTTGATTTCAGGATGAACGCACAAGGGCGTACAGAAAAATGGTAGGGTTTCGTGGTACAGCAAACGAGCTGAGTGCATGTGTACTTGATTGCATAAAACTTTCAAAGGTTAGCAACATTAGAATCTTTAAATACCTAGCTGTGTTTGGATGTGTATATGCAGAGTGGTCAACCTGTTTACATATGAATGTGGTAATTCGGGTTGAGAGTTGCCAAAAGTGTTTATTTTTATTTCAAATCTTACAACTTTATTATTGTTGTAACATGTTATTGTATCTTAACAACACTGCAGATACGAGCAGAGAAGCCTACGCTTCGTGATCCCGATGCTGAGGATAATCCTTCCAAGATGCATGGATTAAAATACATGAAAGAAGTTAGTCTAGGAAAAAGAACTGATTTTTGTTTTCGAATGGTGTGTGTTGGCGACCCGTACATAAAGCTAGATGAAATTGGCGTACCTCATGAAATAGCAGAAACAATGCTAGTTTCAGAGCAACTTAATTCATTCAATTGGGAAAAAATAAACGCATCTTGCGGCTTAAGAATCCTTCAACGGGGAGAAATTTTTATTAGGCGAAGAGGTCGTTTAGTGCCTGTTAGATATGGTGATCAGTTGCGAATTGGGGACACCGTTTACAGGCCTCTTACTGATGGAGACATTGTTTTGATCAACAGACCACCCTCTATTCATTCACACTCACTCATCGCACTTCGTGTCAAAGTTCTCCCGGTCAACTGTGTTCTTTCGATCAACCCCCTTATTTGTTCTCCGTTAAGGGGTGATTTTGATGGCGATAGTCTTCACGGTTACATTCCTCAATCTTTGGAAAGTAGAGTCGAGCTTCGGGAGCTTGTTACATTGGAAAACCAGTTGGTTGATAAACAAAGTGGCAAGAGTTTATTATCGTTAAGTCATGATAGTTTGACCGCTGCTCATTTGATGCTGGAAGACGGTGTTTTTTTCAATCGATCCCAACTGCAGCAGTTACAAATGTTTTGTCCACGTCAGCAGCTAGAACTGCCAGCTATCATGAAAAAGTTTAAGGATTTAACGCTGTCTGATTCGTGTTTATGGACTGGGAGGCAGTTGTTTAGTCTTGTTTTGGATAATGAATTTGATCTTGACGTGGGCGGGACTCAAATTAGAAAGGGGGAATTTGTAAGTTTGTTAAATCCGTCGTCTTGTTTACAAGAAGGCGATGATAATATATACGGTTATCTGATTAAAAACTTTAGAGGTGATAAAGTTCTTGAATTTCTTCATTCGGCACAAGAACTGCTTATTGAATGGCTGTCGATGAGGGGATTTAGCGTCTCGTTATTGGATCTTTACCTGTCTTCTGATTCAAAAAACAATATGAATGAAGAGGTTGTTTACGGGTTGCATGAAGCCGAGAGGCAAGCACATGGTCAGCTGTTAATGGTGGATGGCCATCAAGATTTTCTTACCGGAAACCTGACCGGAAACGAGGGTTACAGTGAATTACAGTCTGATAAAATGTGCCATGATCAACAAACTTCGGCTGCATTAAGTCGAGCATCAGCTGCTGCTTTTAAGGAAGTGTTTCGTGATCTTCAAAGTCTTATTTATAATTACGTTTCTAAAGATAACTCGTTTCTTTCAATGTTGAAAGCTGGGAGTAAGGGAAACATGCTAAAGTTTGTGCAGCATAGCATGTGTGTTGGTTATCAGCATTCGTTAGTCCCGCTCTCTTTTCACTTCCCTCGTGAATTTACATGTGTTTCTTGGAATGAGCATAAAAGAGCAGATTTGTCTTTTCCTTCGGGTGTTGATAGATACGTACCTTATGGAGTCATAAAGAGTTCGTTCTTGTCGGGTCTTAATCCCTATGAGTTTTTAGTTCATTCTGTGACTAACCGGGATGCTTCGTTTGGCGGGCATGCGGATATCTCAGGAACTTTGTTTAGAAAACTCATGTTTTTTATGCGGGACTTGTACATTGGGTATGACGGGACCGTGAGAAATTGTTACGGGAATCAGCTCGTTCAGTTTCGATATAATTCCAGAAATGCCCCTGGTGAAAACAAATCACTTTTGGCTAAAGAAGAGTGTGGGGCCGCTGTTGGTTCCTTGGCTGCATGCGCCATCTCTGAAGCTGCTTATGGTGCTTTGGATCAGCCAGTCAGTGCACTCGAAAACTCACCTTTGCTAAACTTGAAGGTAACATTTGAAAACGTTTGTTTAATTGCCATATTTTACTTAACATGCGATTAATATACTAACGAAAATGCGGTTTAATTGTGCAGAAAGTGCTTGAATGTGGTGTTAAAAAACTATCTGGTAACAAAACCGCATCTCTTTTCTTGTCTCAAAAACTTAAAAGATGGAACAACGGATTCGAATATGGAGCGTTAGATGTCAAGAATCACTTGGAGAAGTTACTGTTTCAAGATATTGTTTCACTCGTCACCATATTGTAAGTTTCTTTACTTTTGCTTATTAAATTTCCTTTTCTTTTGTAGAAAAAAATGTTGACTATATTCTATATGCTCATCTTTTATATTCACTAGCCATTCCCGACAAACCGGCAAAAAAGCTCGTATTAGCCCGTGGATTTGCTATTTTCGTATAAGCAAGGTAATGCAAGACGTGTTACATATATTTCCCTTCATCCACCGACGATAGTCTTTAAGGGAATATTTGTTATCATTCCGAGTTATCGTTGATTAGGGTTTCTTTTATTTTCTTTCCTGCAGGAAGTTGCTCATAGGAAGCAACTAAAAGTGCAGTCCATTGTCAATGCTCTGAGGTTAAAGTGTGCTGACTCATCAAATTTCAAGAAACTAAAATTAAGTCTACCAAAATTACAGATATCATTCAAGTATGAATTTTTGTGTCTTGATTACTCGCGATGTGTTCTTGCTTTCTTAATTAGAAAAAAGTTACAAACTTTTGTGCTTAATAATCAGAAATTACCCTGAAGATGCAAAATGCCCTGAAGATGCGGTGAATGAGAACGATGAGAGTATATTTATCACAGCTCAAATAATGGATGCCTCAAGCAACTCACTGAATGTACTCCAAGACGTTGTGGTGCCGTTCCTTCTAGAAACCGTTATAAAAGGTTATTATAAATTTATTATATATTCTAATATGCTTTTATGTTCTTAATTTAGTCAAATGTTAGTGGTTGCTTTAATAAGTATAGATTTTACTTATAGTAATAAAGATGAAACCTATATGGTAACAAAAGCTTATGTTGACTAAAAACGAGAACTTTTTTAATCTTTGTTTTTTTTTTTTAAAGTTGCTTAGATGTTATTTATAAACTTTTACTCTCCGTAAAATGTTAAATCTGCTTTTACGCACCAATTTTAGGTTATTTAAAAGAGAATGGTTTTTATTTTATTTTATTTTATTTTTTTAACTTTGTTAGGATCTCCAAATGTGAAGAAAGTGGAGATCGTGTGGCAAGATGGACCAAAAACATCAAAATCTTGCAAAGATTCTCCAGGCGAACTTTACTTGCGAGTTTTCATGGCTGAAAACTGTGATAGAAGGAACTTTTGGAGGGCCGTTGTGGGCGATTGCATCCAAATAATGGAGATGATCGATTGGGAACGAAGCCATCCAGATGATATCCAAGATGTGATTTTGGCAAACGGAATCGATGCAGCAAGAAACCACTTTCTTTGTGTATGTTCTACCATTTTCTTCCTTAAAATAATTTTTTTTACAGAAACATTTGCATTTCCATTAACTGATTAGTTAAATGCAGTCGCTGAAATCAGCTATTGAAGATACCGGTAAAAGCATACTTCCCCAACATTTAGCCCTCGCTGCTGACTGTTTATCAGTTGCTGGAGAATTTGCTCCTATAAATGCTAAAGGGTTTTCCCTACAGAGAAAACAAGCATCAATTTCTGCACCATTTGCTCAAGCATGTTTTGCTGTAAGTAACATTAGGGTGATACTGACCATAAACGGGTCATGTTTAATTTTTTTATACAAATAGTTATGATTAGAAAAATGATAATCTTAAATTTTTAATATGACGAGTTAGGAGGTTGTATGCATTAATACTTTGTGCGACTTTTGATCCGTTTTGTGATAAAAACATAACCTGTATCGACCTGTTCGTTAGTAATTGGATGTTTAATGTGGAATGTGATCTTGTCGCAGAGCCCGTCTGATTGCTTTGTTAAGGCTGCAAAAAGCGGAGCTTCTGATAAACTTGAGGGGTCTATTGAAGCACTATCATGGGGAAAAGTACCGGCTCTCGGGACTGGTGGGCGATTCGACATTCTATTTTCCGGGAAGGTAAGACACTTTATGCAAAATACTCAGATGTATCGTATCCTTGTTAAAAACTTTTTTTTTTTTTGTTAATTATACATAAACTTATTTTTTATTTTTGATAATTTCACAGGAACATCAAATTGATAAACCGATAGACGTGTACGATCTCTTGAGCAAGAGTATCGATTCTCACGAAGAGAAGACTGAAGTAGTTGTCGAGTGTAATAACAATAAACTCACAAGCCACAAAAGTCCTGCCATGTCGCTTTCGTATCCTGATATTGATATAAACGGGAGTACGGATGCTATAAAAGCGGCGTTGAAAAAGAAAATATCGGCTGAAGATATCAAAAGGTTGTCCAAAGATTTAAAGCATATACTTTACAAGTAAGCTCTCAGTTTAGACCCGTTTTTGTTGCAGTTGGTTATTTGATTATAAATATATTAATATCGCACGATTGCTTTCAAAACGTGCAGGTATGATGTTAATCACAAGTTAAGCCAAGACGACAAGCTTGTCGCATGGAAAGCTTTATTTTTTCACCCTCGAAGGCAAGAGAAGATCGGGATTGGACTTTATGAAATAAAGGTAACAAAAAGAACGATAAACACACAAATTTTCTTTTCTTTGTTATTTTCGCGTTTTCAAAGGTTTTATATGTTCATATCTTATATAGGTTGGGCACAACATGAAGCATGAAAATACACGTTGCTTCGTTGTGGAGCGACTTGACGGAACAACAGAAGATTTCTCGTATCACAAATGCATTCATCACGCATTGAAACTGATTTCGCCTTTTGAAGCAACCGTATACGAGTCAAGGTGGTTGAATGGAAAAGAGTAACGCGCTGCGCTGCGCTGTGTGGACTTTTAATATGGACTTTTATTTTGTTGTGTTTTATTGATGAATGTGTTGGAAGCTGGTGTTCTTCAGCTTCTTTTTGCTGCTTCCACTGAAATTTGTTTGCCACGAAGAACCGGGCAAGGAAGTCTTAGTGGAAGTAGCAACGAGAAGCTTGGAACGATCAAATAATCCTGTTATTTTACCGCATATGTTGTATTTTGGTTTAGTTGTTTAACATGAACGCTAGTTATTGTCGTCGTCTCATTCATTTGTCTACGTTGACCTCTCATCTCCGCGGTATAACCGCCGCTAACATTCTTATTACACAACCATTGCCAGTGACCGGAACCATCATGACCACCTGTGGTTGATGTTTGTTCAGGCGACCTGGAAACCAAATCTGGAGTTTATCTTAATGGGCCTAGAGCCCAAATGACTGAAACAAGTGATTTGTAAATCTTCAAAATAATTAGCAACTAGAAAAGGTTACTTGAATGTAGGTGTTAATATTTTTAAAAACTTATTGGATAAGTTATAATTAAAAAATTATATTTATATAAAGTTCAACAAAAATGGTCTTATATATATCGATGGTTATGGTTATGGTTATTTATAATTTATTTCTATACTTCTATATTATTACATTATTAAGCATTTTTCAAGTACGAAATTTAATAGGTACAAGTTTAATTGCTGTTGAAATAATACACAATGATATAATAACTACTTTGAGAGTTAAGAGATGTTTATGAGAGATTATGACACTTAATTCTACAATTACTTAGAACACATTAAATAGAGAACATATAAACAACAATTATAATGTTATATGTTTTATTATAATCTTTTATATATAATTAGGTACTTTATAAAGTAAGCTTTATAAACTTGATAATACTATATAGAAATCGAGAAATCAATAATAAAAAGTTGAAAAAAAATTAAAGAAGCAAGATCATTCGATGTCAATCTTATATGATATATTGTATCGGTTACAATAAATCCCCTTATCATTGCATAGATCATCACTGATGTTCACTTGAAATTAAATTTATTGACTTTGAATCAATTTTCTTTTGAGCGTGTCGTGTTCCCTCGATTTAACTAAATCAACCCAATGAGATTTTTTATACGAAAGCCCATCTCACGTCGAAAGATTGGGATCACATTGCTCATAGTCTTTCTTATAAAAGACTTGTAAAATGCGAGGACAATAAAAACAAAAATTATATTAATAATATCAGGTTCTTCTTCTTGAGTACCTCAACTCATGTCAACATTTTAGCTCAAGTTAAATTTTCGGCTATCAATCATTGGACTCAATGTTCATAACCAATTAGCCAAACTGAAATAATTGAAAGTTTTGGTTTTGGTTATGACTCAAACCGAACTGAACCGAACAACAGTTTGTGCACACTATTAAACTCACCAATTGAAATGTTGTGGTCTTTGCCGTAACACGATGGCACCCCACTAGTACATTATTAAGCAAACTAGATGGCCACAAAGGCATATTTACACCCATTTTAAGATAAGATATGAAAAGGCCAAAGGCTAAATTTAATATTCTTCATAACTTTTTTCCATTCTTACCCCTCCAACTCCTAATTATAAAATGGAAAAAGAAGGTAAATAATAAACTACTTACACTATAAACAGAACACATCTAATATATGTCAATAGCTTATTTAGTTTTAGTAATTTTTGGTTTTTTTTTTCTAATAACTTGTGAAAACTTTAAGAAAAATAAACTAAATTTGTGGTTGTAATTGATTTGTTTTTCTCAACGTTCCGACATTAGTATTTTGATATAAGAAGTTATATTCGAAATACAACATTTTTTTTGCGATTGAAATATCGGGATCAATATTCGTTTTTATGGATTTAGATCTTTATCCTACAACAAATATTTAACCCATTTAGCTTTTTAGTAATTTTATTTTCATTAACACCTTTCTTATGTTATCTTTTCATAAAAAAAAAAAAAAGTGTATGGTTGATTTTTTTCTCGGACATTCATATATAATTTTATTAAAAACATAACTATATTCGATACATGTTTTTATTAAGAACAAAACAAACTATATAGCTTATAGCTTATTTGTTATCACAATGTGATATATGTTATAGTTTGATACAAAACACACTTATCACGTTTTTTTTTCCTTGACACCCCACCTTGTAGAGTGAGTGCCTCACCTAGTTGTATGTATGTGTGTCTATATATATAATATTTCCCAAGTCGTTATCCAAAACATTAATAAATATTTACCAGTCATATGGATCTTAGATCTTGTATTCTTGTAGGTGTATGATTGAGGCCAACACATCTCACTTCTTTACCAAAGAGGACACAACCACAACTCACTATTTATTTGTTATTAATTTATGATTTATGATATTATTATAGTGTGATCTATATTGGCATCTTAAATTCTCTTTTCGGGTGGATCTCACTTATTAGTTACCAAAATAATCATAATCATATTTTTTTTAACAGCAAATTTTATCACACATTAATTCCACCTTACCTTGCATTCGCAAGGATTTGAACCCACAACCTTACATTTATAAGGGGGGACACCATACCACTAGACCAAGAGGTCATAGGTTAATCATAATCATATTGTTTTTTTTATTGTGTAACCATCAATAATCGACTCAAGACATGGGTTACTCATCATAGCATAAAAACATTAGCACCACACTCCGATATCATTGATGTCCAATAGCTTTGATAGTAATTGTTGGATTTACTACTACCTCATCCATTGAGTATATATGACAGAGCAAATAATGGTATAGCAATGAACATTAGAATGATACTAGAAAAATGGTCTGAAGATAGTAGTTTCATGAAAAATCCTTCGCAAGATTGGATTTATTTATTATTTTTTTTTTTGGAAATGCCATGAAGCGTGAATTGAGATACGTGAAACAAAAAACAAAACAAGAATGCAGGACTTGCGACCGCTAGAAGATTATGCAGGATGAGCCTAAAGGAGTTCCAATAAACCAAGCCACTAGGTTTGAGAATAAAGGGGGATCCCTGTATATAAGCGCCTCTATTTGTATGGGGCATTCGTTTATGATAGATCTAGCCCAGTCTCCCTTCCATCCCACGCTGCCTTCCGACCCCCAGGAGTATACCATGACAGCTTCCACTGTGTTCCCGAGTTTCATTAAAGGATGGAAGAGAAAGGATCTCCCTCCTCTTCCTTTCTCTACAATTCCTTCCAAATTGGAAGATTGAAAATCACACTAAAATCCTCTTTATTATCCCTCTCATTCCCTCCTACAAAAAACTCAGGAACACATTTTTTCCCCACTTCCTTCCTAATCCTTTCTCTTCTATCCTTTAATGAAACTCTGAAACAGAGTGTTCTGGACATGATGAGCGTATGAAGTCTCTGGGTTTTCGAGAAGCCCCATCCAAAAAATTCGTATGGCTATATTACCAAATCCCCCTTTTACATGTAGTAGCGTCGTAGAGTTATATTAATATATTTAACACCCTAAATTATGTGACACATTTTTCTGCAATGGTGGAACTTAACTTGATTGTGGTATTGCTATCGTTTTCTTTTTCTAATTTAAAACAAAATCAGGCACTCCTCTAGTGTGTATACAACACCCACTTATAGCTTAAGAGTACTAGTATTGTTAGATATAAATAAATAAAATTCAACATATTAAGATTATATTTTTTGCACTATCTATATTTTTAATGACTATTATTTACAATGTTTGTTAATTCATAACCATGAAATTAGTGAAATTAATGGTCATCAATTTGTACCCGCTGTATGGAAACTCTCTTACTCTTATACGCAGGGCTGTTTTCGAAACTATTAAAAAAAATTAGGTCCTCAGCAACATAAAAAATCGGGCCCTATCCATATAAACTCATCAATCATACATATAAAAAGTAAAAGTTCATAATAGGACGATATTGTTGTAAGATAAAGAAAACAAAAGTATTTTAGCAAATTAATGGAAACTCTTTACTTAAGCGAAAAGTGTGGCTCTCCTAGCATTTTTCGAAGCAAACGTCTGGATCAACTCTTTGTAGTCCATACCTTCTAATACTTCACTTTTAATAGCTATCATCGACAATCCGTTATGTCTTTCTTGAGACATTGTCAATCACAAATATGATTTCAACAACTTCAATTTTGAAAAACTTCTTTCTTCTGATGCCACCGTTACTGGAATTGTCAACAACACTCTAGAAGCATTTATAGCATTAGAAAGAAAAACCGAGATGCTTGAGGTTGTTTAGAGCATCAAGAGGGCTAACAATGTGAGTCGGTAAAAATGTCTCGATCAACTTCAATTCCAAATAAAGTTCATTAGCATTAACATCGGATTCTTCTTCATACTTCAATGTATCTTGAAGACGATAACATTAAGACGTAAGACTCGCTTCATCAAGTGTTTTCAACTTTTATGGAAACAAGAAACCAAATATTTTATTTTTAATTTTTGGTACTACTCGAATCTAGTCTCAAGAGAACATATAGCTTGATCAACAAAACATAAAAAGTAATTGACTTTAAAATCCTCATCAAGTGAAAACACGACTTTTACTACACTTGAATTCTCATCAAATTGTTTTTTCCTATGTATCACACGTTTTTTTAGGGAATTCCGCATCAACACCCATTTCATTGGCAATTTGTATAGCTTTATCAATCGCATTAGAAAACCCCGCGCTTCTCTATAATTTTTGAAGTATTTAATCAATTTGTCCACTTCATTAATAGCAACATCAAGAACTACATCATTTGATTGCAACCTTTTGCTCACCACATTCACATATGATAATACTTCATACCAAATGACGATTTGTACCAAAAATTCATAGTCACCACCTTTATATTTTTCTAGTGATTTAGCTTCACTTGGAATTTTTGGATCTTTATCGGTGGCCCTAACTTCTTTCAAAGCTTTTCTTACATCTACAAGTTGAGTTCTAATAGGCTTAATACTATCTACACGAGTTTCCCAATAAGTGCCAGACAATGATTTAAGAGTCAATCTTTTGACATTGTCTTCAAAATTTGCCACCTATTAATAGAATGGGCAAAAATAGTATAAATCCGTTGTATTGTTCCAAAAAAAATTTCTAGACTTTGTAATAGTGTTAGCCATGTCACACAATGCAAGATTAAAACTATGACAACTACAAGCACTATAAAAAGCTCTAGGATTAAGCCCATCCCAAATTCTAGGATAAAAAATAGCCAAATCTCTTTTTGAATCTTTCTTAACCAATTTTTTAATCAAGTTATGATTAAGCCCATACCAAGTTCTAAGATAAAAAATATCAATACTGTGACATCCGTCACTTTTCTTTTCATTATATTTTTTTATTTTTGCATATAATAATAATAATAATAATAATACTAGTCTAGACCACTCTTGAGCCCAAACAACAACCCAACCATCCTAAATTGTTTAAAAAAAAATAAATTCTGAGCCCAATCAAGGCAGCCAGAAGCCGGCCCAGTAGTTCCCCTTAGTCTGGCCCATCACCCTTGCCCACTTCTCCTCCTCCCTCTCAGTTTAAACAAAAAAAAAAACACAATTATGCTGCTCCCTGGACTCGAACCGGAGTCGGGAGCTGGCCAAGCACAACCCACACACATAACCATCCGGGCTACACCTCACATGTGTTTGTATTCCAACCCAATAAAGATATATGCTCGTTTCAGCTTCTGTCTGTTTCCCTCTCCTGTACGCTGCACAAGAAGACCGAGCAAGTCAAGGCTTGCTTGACTTTTGATTTAATCAAAATTGGTAAGGAATCTCGTAATTAATTTTCGTCATTTGACCAAACATAATAAACGCGTATAATCAATGCCTAAATTCGTGTAAATAGCCCAAAAATTAAGCCATTTCAATCGGATTTTTACTATGCACGAACCAATTATATAAACCTTCCAATTTCGTTATTGTACTATAAATTAAACCCACTCTCTTGGTCTTAAAATGCCGAAAACACTAACCTCACTATCAATTCTTTTGTTCGTTCACTAACACTCGCGTATTTAGCTCGGTTGACTTTTTGGTTTGACTCGTGTTCTTGCTTCAAATCTGCTTGGTATGAATCAATTCGTTTGTGTTTTTAATCATTGATACATTCCGACCAATAACCCTTTGAATCCAAGGGTTATTGGTTAATGAATTAGTGTATTAGAAAAACTAGGGTTTTTATGTTTTTAATTGGGGAAGATGATCAAACCACGTATCTAATAAATATTTTCAAAACTGAAACATTTACAAATCTGAGGTACAGACCAGTTGGTTGGGGTGTTTGGCTAAAGACATTGAACCGGCCATGAGGCCAGGTTCGAATCCCACAAGTGTCAAAACAATTTTTTTTGTCTCTTTTCATTTATATATTTAACCCTTAATCTTTTAAAATGATTTTAAAATACTAAAAGTGCTTATTAAATTCTACAAAAATTATCTTTAGTTATTATTATGATAAAGTTCATTATCCAATTTTTATATTTTCAAAAATCTTTTATTAATTATATAAAATAAATATTACAAGTTTATTCTATTTTATTTATAAAATTAAATAAAAATATCTAAACGATTTTATAAAATTCCACAAAAATTATTATAAATTTGTATAGCAATAAACATTTCAGAAATAATTTTTATTTCAGAAAAACCGTTCGTTTTATTTTTTTATCAATTTTTGTTAGTTTTAATCATAAATATATCATAATAAATTCATTTTTCAATATTTTTGCACCAAAATTTTATATAAATTATTTCTATTTATTTAGAACTGAAATAAAATTTTTAATTCAGAAATTATTTAATTTTAATATTTTTAGATATTAAAGTTATATTTTGACAACTTGAAATAAATAGATTAAATATTCTATTTTCGAGAAAATAATTTTATAAAAATTATTTTCAAACTTAAAACTTTATATTGTGACCATCTTTGATTTAAAATTTACAAAAAGACTTTTGTTTATTTATTTATTTATCAAATTTCTCTTATTTATTAAACGTTTAAATTATTAATCAAACGAATACTTATCCCCAATTCGGAACCCTAGAATATACTTGTAGACTAGATAGACTTAGACTTATTTGTTACCTTAAACATAGGGTGATACTTGGCAACGTTGGATTACACTTATTCAATTCCACAAGACTTAACACCTTGCTGATGTGAGTATTACTTATCCCTTTTTTTTCGCTTTTACAACTTTTGGGGTGATTCATACACAAGTATACAAAACTTTCATATTCATTTACACATACATTTTTATTCATTTACAATTAATATACGTGTCTTGTTTATCTTTGTGCTTATGTTTGAACATGAACGTAGCTTACATACAAAATCGTACATCTAGACATAACTTATGTTACGGTGCTCTTTACATATAGACGTAACTTATGTTACGGTGCTCATTTAGACATAACTTATGTTATGGTGCTCTTTTAGACTTGACACGTGTTAGGGTGCTCATTGTCAATTTCAACTTATCAACTTACACTTGATCTTTGTCTTGTTTGGTTACTTGCTTGTTTACATAATGCCTGGGTAATGCTAGACACATGAATTGTACCACCTTTCAAAACTGATACTATATGTACAAAACTAGGTAGTACTCACCAACATCATATGTTGACAAAAATTATTTTTCGTGCATGTTTCAGGATAAGCTGCTTGACGCTTCACATAGGACTTTGGACTTAGATTAAATCAATCAATTATCTCTATTTTTGTTGTCTTGTATTTAATTTCACATGTTGTAAAACAATATTCAATAATAAAATATTTACATTTTAGTACCATGAGCTTTTGAACAATCGTCACTACGTGGCACCTCGATGATTCCGCCATCGGTTGGGGTGTTACAAATACTTGGATTAACATTAGCATCATCTTTACCCGCATTAGCTTCATCTACATTAGCATTAACATCCTCTTCATTCTCATCAACATCCACATTAACATTAACATAATCTTCACCCAAATTGACATTAACTTAATCTACGTTATCTTCACTCACATTAGCTTCATCCATATTAACATCTACATTATCTTTACTCAAATTAGCTTCATCCATATTAACATCCACATTATCTTTACCCACATTAATTAGAAGTGGAACTTTGATGTTGTTTTGAGAAAAAACTTGTATATACGATTTTGTCTTGTTTCATCAGCCTTTCTTTTGTCTTCCTCTAGTTTCTTCTTCTTTTTTTTTTTTTTTTTTTTTTACGTTTTTGACTACCCGATAAGTGTTTGTATTTGGGAATGGGAGGCATAGTTTCTACAGAAAAACATTCAAAGTTTCACAATATATAAAGCATCCAAGTAAACAAGTAATTAAGTAAACATTTTAAACATGCATATTTAAAGACTGAACAATTAAACATCAAAGTTTATACTTTAAAATTTAAAGGCTATTTCTTGACTTTCAAATCAACAATCAAAAGTATACATACAATTTAGGTGACTAAGTAACAGTAAGCAAATCTCAAACATTCAAAACATGTAATCAAATAATTATCTATCACTGGCCATCATCAACAACTAGACATAATGTGACATCCGTCACCCTCGTCTTTCATCAAATTGTCAATTATAGCCCTTCAAATATTTCCATTATAGTCCCTGTAAGTTTTGTCATATTTGGATTTAATTTTTGAACGAACTAAAATTTTATCAGTTATATTTATAAGTTAATTTGGGTATAAGTTTTAATCAAATGCGTAGGTGAAACGTATTCGTAAAAGATTTTATAAAAAAAAATTTAGTTTTATAAAACTTTAAAAACATTTTGGTTAAATTACATTAACTTGGTTAGTGTGTTATAAAGGGAAAACTAACTAAACTAGAATAAAACTAACCTAGTTATACTTGAGGGACCAAAAGTGACAAAACATAAAATTTTCAAATCAGATTTGGCCTTCTCTTTGCCTTTACCCGTTTTTCCGGCGAAACCCATTTCCGGCCGCCGGAATTCTTTTCCGGCGAGCCTTAAACTCGCAAGTTAATGATCTGTTTCAACTTTTAGTGATTCCAAACGTTTTTGTCCATCATTAACCTACTGTTTCAACTATCAATCATGCATTAAACGCTGTGTTAATGGCCCTTTAATCGCATGTAAATGACGTAACCGACCAAGAACATTAAACTACTCTAAAACTCAATTTCTAGTCGTCCATCTTATAAACTGATGATACCATTTTCTTTCTGCATTCACTCACATTCCAAAACCACGAAAAAACATCCTAAACACGTCTGTAATAGCGTTAATTGGCCTTGCATATTCCGGTTTTGTAGCACCTTGATTCGATCATCATACCTTATTGTAAGTCATTGTTTTTTTATGCCATTTCATTCTTTAATCGACCATCTATAAAAGCCCTATATCACAGATTAGTATTTGTGTCTTGTTGGGTTTATTAATCTTGGGCTAGGGTTAGGGTTCTTAGTTGAAATGGGGAAGAAGAAGATGAGTTATTGATTACTATATAAATATTAATGTTAATCAAATATATTAACAAAACTATTGTTAGTATAGTGGTTTGAGTGTTGTTTGTTCTCCGAGTCCACCTGGGTTCGAACCCAGGCATGGACATCTCTTTTTTTTTTTCCAGATTTCATACTGTTTTAATCTTTTATTTTTAAACATAATATGATTATTGAAATACACATTTAACTAGGAATAATCATAATAAATCCATCTTTTGTCCAAAAGTTATGAAAATTTAAGTGTAACATCTTGACACCATAAAGAAAATTATCACACTTTTGCTTTCTGAAAATTATTTACTTTTCGTTATTTTATTAATTTAAATTGTTTTAATCATAATTAATTGATTAAAAATTCATTTTTAATGATTTTGATCTCAAAATTTTAGGATAATTATATCTTAGCATTCTAATCTGAAATAAAAATTATTGGTTTAGAAAACATTTATTTTTATTGAATTTCCTATTTTTAATCATATAAACGTGATTTAATCTCATTAAATCAGTTTTAAATATAAATAAGTTTATAAAAATTATGGGAAAATTATTTTAGTTGATTTACATTAGAAAGCATCCATTTTTAATAAAAATAGCATTTTTGGATCACGTCTTGTATTATTAGTATTATTTATTAATTACCATATAAGTAAACGTTTATTTATTTATACTATTACAACATCTATTTTATAAATACTTTTATTATAAAATAGAAATATTTCTTATGTTGGAAAGTCTTAATTATTATTTGTCAGATCATCGTGTAACTCATAATTTTAGGGTGACTCATGTACTTACTGTTTTACATTTTGGGGTGACTCATGTACTTACACTCAAGTTTCTATTTCTTTTACTAAATGCAATTCTCATGTGTGTTTGCTTTATGTTAATTTGTGTGTCTATGACTTGTCAAAATCATTAACCTTTGAGGGCCTGGCATTTCAATGAATAGTACTATGGTATATACCCCTTGTGACTCTGTTGAGAGACCTTGGTCATTGTCTTGTGATTCATATTACTTAAAAATGTTTTGATTCTTGATTCTTGATACTTATTTCTTAGGGTTGATTTTGAACGGATATTACTTATTACATAATTGCAAATGGTACCGCACATGAATTGCTAAACATTTTTCTACTATATGTATTCAAACAGGGTATGCTCACCAATACATTTTGTATTGACATATACTATTTTCGTACATATTTCAGGTTAATTATGAGATGACTTTTAAGCTTTTGGAATTTTACTTAGATTTTGGATTCATTGTATTTCAGTTTAGTTGACATTTAGAAACGTTGTATTTCATTTCAATGTAATAAATTATTTAATCAATGTATCAATATTTACACTTTTAGTCCATGAGCTATTGAACAATCGTCACTACGTGACACCTCGATGTTTCCGCCATCGGTTGGGGTGTTACACATAAAAATTAAAAAGTTAAAAACATTCCAATATTCAATACTCAATGGTTAAGAAAAGTTTCAAGCCCTAGGACTCTTGGAACTTAAAACGAAGATCAGAAGTCAAACAAGAAGATAGAATTTGACTCGAAAGCATGAGGGTTTTACCGTTTTGCTGTTGCTGTTTTGATTAGCCGTGAAGCATGAGGGTTTTGGCGCTGTTGTTAGGCTCACATTTGGTTTCTTTCAGCACCCATGATGTCCAGACTAAAAGAGACCTCAAAATAATAACCTAACCAATGGATAGGGCCTTGAAGATATAATATATTACGGGCCATTATATGATTATAGCCCTCAGCAGTATCCTAGCCTGCCCTTGTTTTGGGCCAGGCCTACTTATACGTATACTAGATTATATACCATAAGCTTTCCGGGATAGGCAAATCTAATATGAAGTGTTAAAATATGTGTTATGATGTAACATGGAAATTTATGTATTACAATATAATAAAAAGAAAATTTTAATCATTTGAATAAGAATGAAATTGTATATTAAAAAGAAGTTATATGTTTGGATGAGGAGCAGAGTCAGTGATTGAGGTGCTGGTCTTGAAAATGTGATTTTTTTTTAAATGAGTGGTTTTAACATATTCTGCTCTAGATGAAAATATAATTGATATTTACTGGTTTGAACATGATTAGCGATTTGTCTATACATGATTAATGAATTAGCTAAATTGTGTTTTTTTCTTGTATGAACAAAACCCCACAAAAAATGTCGTTTTTTTTTTGGTTTTTAAAATAGCACTATGGTACTCGGAAAGAAAATAAAATACTTGTTAATTTGGTGTAAATTTTTTTTAAAAAAAAATCTTATATATAAAAGTTATTAATGTTTAAAATTTGTGGGGGGTGGGGGGGGGGGGGGGGGGATGAGAGAGATAAAGACTTTAGAAGGAAAATAAAGAGGAGGATGCCACATGCATATCTTCTTATGGTATGTTGATGTTCTAACGCTCACACGAAAAGACTGGTACGACTTAACCTACAGAACTAGGCTCAACGGGCTGTTGCAACGGCTTACATAAGGGGGGATGGGGTGCTCCTCTGAAGCATTATCTACTTCACTGATTTACACCAATCCTGCACTGCCACATCACTTTACTGATTCGTTTCACTGAAACATTTTTTTGGAGGCAACACTACCCTGAACTACCCAACCCATAAAAAACAAAAAACCCCACACACAAAACCACTACCTGTGTTTGCTTACCGTGCGTTAAATAGAACCAGAATTTAATCCACGGGACACCTACCAGCACTGATGGCGACAGTATTACCGTGCTGGTAGTGAGGTACCTGTGACCAAATCGGTAAACGTCCCGTCCCTCTAAGCTCATGCTAAACGATTAATTAATTTGACTACTATTTAACATGATAGGTGAGTTGCATAAATAATAATTTGGGTGGACATGTGTTACCGGTTTTTGCGTGGCCAGTGGCATTCTTATTATTTTACACGTTTACGCTACTAAATTATTAATTAATTAATAATGATGAAAGTTTTGTCATTGAATATTCTTTCACATCATCCATCCTTTTCTAGTTTTCTTAACTAAATATGATGTACACACTATGTGTACATTGATTCCTTAAAATAGTGGGACCCAAAATAAAGTGATATGGATGCTCAATAATAAAAGACCAATGGCTGAAAGGTTATGAATTAGATTCTTGAAAGCGTCGGGTTTTACCGATTATTCCATTGTCATGCTTTCGGGCGGGTGGATAGTCGGGTTTTCCCCGGAACTGGTGGACTTGGTGAAACCAGGAGCTCCGTTACATGTCTGACTATGCCGGATGGAAGAGATCCGGATTTGACTGAGTAAGAACTTCGAAGGAAGTTATTGGTGAATTTCGCTTAACGTTAAAAAAATAGTGGGACAAATTGAATGTGAAGTTAAATTAAATCTCTTTCTATAAAGAGGTAAACTATTTTTTAACGGCATGAAATATTATCCTGATAAACTCACCCTCTTCCGAGTTCGAATCTAAGCACCCACAGGTATTGCGACCGTCTCAGCCCGAAGGCTTTAATCGTATTTTTTACAAGTGAAGAGTATCGAACCGCGAACCTTCTGGGCAGGAACCCAACATAAGTGGGTACACCTTCCCATCACTCCATCATTAGCAAATAGGTAAACTATTTAATTTTAAAAAAGTCAAATACATACAATTAGGGGTGCAACGAGCCGAGCCTGAGCTCGACTAGGCTCGAGCTCGAGCTCGATTAACTTATAAGGGTTCAAGTTTGGCTCATTGGCAATTTCTCAAGCTCGAGCTCGGCTCGTTTATTATCAACTAGGTTAGTGTAACATCGCGAATTTCCCCTAATTTTTTTTTATAAAAAGAATGTATTGTTTTAAACAATATATGTTTTAAATACCTTAAACTAATAATTATTTGTATCTCGACACTTTTGTACGTTTTAAAAATATTTCGAGTCACTTTCGGGCTTATATAATCACATTATGAATTTAGAATAATATAGTTTTAGGGAAATAATTGCCAAAAAAAAGATTTGTGTGGACCGGGACTCGAACCCGCGTCCACAGCCAACCAACACACAGTGACAACCCATTGAGCCAACTATCATCTTGTGTAGTATTTCAGAAGAAAATAAACTTAACACATTCCTTAAATTGATTAGTCAAAGTCTTAGTCAAACAGTCAAAGTCTTAGTCAAACAGTCAAAGTCTTAGTCAAATAGTCAATTCATCATAAAACCTTACTTTATGGTGTTGACCAATTTTAATGGCTAATTGAATCTAAAACTAGTATAAAAACCCACCTATGACCCATTATACTTTGCACCTCTAAATCGATTGTTTCAATCCGATTAAACTTTCCCTCATACCTTTCTTCTATAGTCTATTACTTCTACAATTGAAGCTTTGATTATAAGCTCTTGTAATTGGCGAATTGGAAGCTTGATATTCTTTCTTTTTCGTTTTTTTTCTTCAATTTGGACTAGCTACATTGTTGAGTCTTTGGGATTCGCCTCGCATACATTCACAACACTTAGAGGATAATTTACCTTAGCCAATGTGAATTTTACATAGCCCCTTTTCTATTTCACTATTTTTGGGGTGAAACATGTTACAACATTCTATATGCAATTCAATCATAAAGTGTCTATGTGTTATTCTATGTTGCATTATGTCTTAAACATGACTAGGGTAAGCACAATATTCTAGCATAATCATTAACATTGATCAGCCGACGGTATAAAATGATAGATCTATTGGACTGACAATCCCACCCGGATACGTACCTCCTACATAGGTAGCGTGGGTGATTGTTATCGCATAACATAATCGAGTGAACCATGAGCGTATGGGATGGACCACAATATAACAGTCACAAGGGTTGATTATGCACTCGATTTACTTCTAGTATGTTTTCACATATGGACTAGACTTGCCATGGCACTTGAATTGTACAAGTTTTATTCAATTATCAATACCTATGTAATTCTCACCAACTTTTGTTGACCCAAAATATTTTCAAACTTAACATGTTTCAGGTTATAGCTTGCTTGAAGATTAGAGTTAATGCTTGAAGATGTATATTTAGATTTAGCATTTTTCATTGGATGTACAAATTCTTTTTAGAACTATTGTACGTAATTCAATTAATTAATTATTGAAATTTATTATTTACCATGAGCTACTGAACAATCATCAATACGTGAAATCCCGATGTTTCCGCCATCGGTTGGGGTGTTACAGTTAGAGCCCCGGGTATACACCCGGCACAATCCCGAGTCAAATAAGAACGTGATTTTATAAATATAGTGTAATATACAAGTTTTTATTATGTATTACAAATTCCTATGAATTTGAGTTACTTGGAAAATATCATAAAAAAGTTTAATGTTATCCAATAAATGATATATAAATTATATATCGTTTTATTTGACGTCATTAAAAAACAAATATTGCTAGAACTTGCTAGCTCCATGACAAAATCTGGCTACAACATTTAAGTTTTCTTTTCAAAACTGGATTATGAGTTGTAGAGATGAAGCAATGGTTTTAGAACATTTCATAATCAAATATTTATAATTAAAAAGTAGACTGAATTACAAGTTTTGTCCTTTAGGTTTATACCCGATTGCAAAGAATGTCCTTTAACTTTAAAATTGATTGGTTTTGTCCTTTATCTTTTAAAATCTTGCACGTTATGTCCTTTATGGCTAACTTAGTTAGTTTTCTCCGTTAAGTTTGGTCATGTGACCTGCATATGAGGGTATTTTAGTAAAATCCTCTTATCTTCTTCCCCAATTTATATATCATAAACCCTAACCCTAACACCTATTTCAATTAACCCAATTTATCAACATCTCTCTCTCTCTCTCTCTCTCTCTCTCTCTCTCTGTACACAACAAGCAGCCACCCTCCACCACCTGTCACCACCACCTGCCACAACCAACTAGTTGCGTGTTTTTTTTACTAATGGGATAATCAACTGGAGTTTTTGTTTTAAGATACTATACGATTTATAATTTAACTTAAGGAGTTTCTTTTGCTTTTAGTTGTTTCAATCAGGTTATCCCACCATCGAGGCAGGACTGACAGTCAAGCAGCCTGTAATTATCCAACATGATGTTGTCCCTGCTCTTCAAGTTGAGGAGTTTGAGGAAATTAATGCAATTGATGAAGCACGTACAGACACTTTACCTATAAACTACTCTAAAAAGATGAAAAAACTACTAAATTTAATGATCATTCAAAAGAACGCTCACGTAACAAAAATAAACATGCAGTCTTTGGTGGAATCAAAATATTATTTGGAGGTGGAGGTGGTGGTGGGGTGTGTGTGCTTAGAGAGAGAGAGAGAGTCTTGTTCTTCTGTAAAAAAATTTTTCCTTTTAATACTTTTTTTGTAAATTGGGGAAGAAGATAAGAGGGTGATTTTACGATTATGCCCTCACGTGCAGGTCACATGACCAAACGGAGAAAACTAACCAAGTTAGCCATAAAGGACATAACGTGCAAGATTTTAAAAGATAAAGGACAAAACCAATCAATTTTAAAGTTAAAGGACATTCTTTGCAATCGGGTATAAACCTAAAGGACAAAACTTGTAATTCAGTCTAAAAAGTAATTTTTTTTCAAATGTAACTTAAAGTCTAAAACCTTTTAATCTTTTGATTTGTCACTGCATCAGAAACCACAAGCCCATGGATCTTAAAAAATATTAAGTTAAAAAAAATACCTAAAGGCTAAAGGTGGCAATCTTGATCTGAATGGGTCACTTTGGCTTTAATTTTATCTTAAGCGAGTTGAATAAAAGAGTTCACTAAAGGAGGAACAACTCATTGATGTCATGTAGATTAAAAAGTTGGAGATGTAAGTTTTATAAATTCGCAAAATGATTGTATAACTGAGATTAAGATTGTTTATTTAGTGAGAATTTGAATTAGTTTAAAAATTGGAAAATAGAAATTTAATAATTTTATTTAATTGATTTACGGTTAAATATATATTATTAAGAGTTAATAGCCATTTTCGTCCCTGAGGTTTGGGCCAGTTTGCCACTCCAGTACAAAAGTTTTTTTTTTTTTTGCAATTCCTTCCCTGAGGTTTGGATTTTTTTGCCAAATTCGTCCTTTTCACTAACTCAGTTAAGAAAACTCGTTAAGATCAAGGGTATTTTTGTCTTTTTACTTACAATTTAAAATTTTAATTAAAATCTTACCCTACCCCATCCCTACCCCACCCACCCCACCCCATCCTCTCTCTCTCTCTCTCTGATATAAACTAATTAGTCAACTGACTGTAATCATACCTATAAAGATAACCTAGGGTTTGAATGTAACACCCCAACCAATGGCGGAAACATCGGGATGTCACGTATTGATGATTGTTCAGTAGCTCATGGTAAATAATAAATTTCATTATATGATTTAAATAATTTACATACAATTGTTCTACAAGAATTCGTACATCAAATTGAATAAAACTATGCACATATCTTCAAGCAAGTAGAACCTGAAACATGTTAAGTTGAAAATATTTTGGGTCAACAAAAGTTGGTGAGAATTACATAGGTTTTGATAATCGAATAAAAATTGTTGTGCAATTCATGTGTCATGGCAATCTAGTCCATATGTGAAAACATACTAGAAGTAAATCGGGTGCATAATCAACCATTGTGACTGTTGTATTGTGGTACATCCCATACGCTCATGGTTCACTCGTTTATATTGCAGTAACAAACACCCGCGCAACCTTTGTAGGAGGTACGTATCCGGGTGGGATTGTCAGTCCAATAGATCTATCAATGTATACCGTTTGGCTGATGAATGTTTATGCTAGAATTGTGCTTACCCTAGTCATGTTCAAGACATAATGCAACATAGAAATACACATAGACACATTGATGATTGAATTGCATAAATAATGTTGTAACATGTTTCACCCCAAAAATGGTGATAAATAGAAAAGGGGCTATGTAAAACTCACCTTAGCAAAATGTTATATCTGTTGAAAAATTGAATAATGGTGTTGTCCAAATGTGTCAAGTATCACCCTATAATAAGGTAATAAATATGTCTAAGTCTATCAAGTCTACAAATGTATAAGTTTCTAGGGCTTCGAATTGGGGATAAATGCTTGTTTGATTATTATTAAAAATGTTTGATAATTGTGAGAATATTAATAAATAATTAACCAAAAATCTTTTTATGAAATTTAAATTTAAGATGGTCACAATAATGTGTTTAAAGTGTAAAAATAATTTTTACAAAATTATTTTCTTTAAAATAGAATATTAATTCTATTTATAACAAATTGTCAAAATTTAACTTTAATATTTAAAAATATTAAAATTAAAGAATTATTAGTTTAAAAATTATATTTCTGTTCCAAATAATCAGAAATAATTTGTATAAAATTTTGGTGCAAAAATATTAAAAATTGGATTTATTATGATTTAATTATTATTAAAACTAACAAAAATTGATTAAAAATATTAAATAAATGATTTTTAAGAAATAAAAATTATTTTAGAAAAGCTTGATGTTATGAAAACTCAGGATAATTTTTGGTGGAAATTAATAAGATCGTTTTGATATATTTATAGATTTGTATAAATAAAATGGAATAAACTTGATTTATTGATTATATATATTAAATAAACAAATTTTTGAAAACTAAAAATTGTAAGTTAAACTTTTTCAGTAGATTAACTTAAAATATTTTTTGTAGAATTAATAAAAGAGTTTTAATAATTTAAAACGAATTTATAAAGTATAAGTAATATATATATAATTGTTTTTGATAAAAAAAACTAAAACAGGTAAAAAGGTTGCCAAGCCGGGACTCGAACCCGCGTGGGTCAGCAGACGAGCACCAGACACAACCACCTGGTCTAGACCAGTGGTTGTGTTGGTTTTCTGTTTATTTAAAACATATAACATACTTGAAATCATGTTCATCCCCAAATCAGGCTTACGAGCCCTAGAATCTGCAATCAAGCAATTTACACAACATTAACCCAATTAATCATGGGGTTAATGTTGTGTATGTTCCGAATAACAAAACCCATCACAATAATCGTACTTACCAAACTGATTTGATCAAAAACGACCGGTCAAGACCCGAAGCCAAGAAAACTCGATCAAACACCAAGAGCAGAGGATTTTTATGAGGAATTGGGGATTGGAAAAGGTTATTCGGCGAGATGAGATGGTCCAGCAACATTCAATTTATAGGGTAAAGGATTGGTGTTCGATTTGGCAAGTTTTGACCGAGTCGTTAATGTTTGACGCGTTCAAATCGTAAAATTGGTAAGAATTGAAGGTTGATTGACTTTGAATAGACGCGTCTTAGTCAGATGATTACGCTATTATACCAAATTTAGGATAAAAACGCGTTTGAAGGTGTTGATTGTTCGTGATTGCTCGTAACAGTTGACTTTTTCTAAGTCAACTGTTTGTTTAATACGTCAATATATATATATAAAGTGGGGTGGAGTTAAAACATATATGAGCTATAGCTCGGTTGGTTGGGTGGTTGTGTTGGGTTGGCTCGGCGCGGGTTCGAAACCCGGCTGGAGCTTCTCTTTTTCTTTTCTTTTTGACAGCAAAAGGGGAGGGATAGGATAGTTGGGCCGGAGGTCTAGTGGGCTCAGATCTGGGCCGGGTGTTGTCTGGGCTCCGAAATGTTTTATAAACAAAGGAAAAGGTGGGCTAGGCTTATATATATACCAGAATTTGTTTTGTTTGTTTTAACCTCATTTTTTTTAAACAAAATGTATTGTTATTATTATTATTATTATTATTATTATTATTATTATTATTATTATTATTATTATTATAAACCTTTATATATATACATATATATACATATATGTATGAAAAATTATCATTGTATTGGGGTTCAAAATATCACCAAAAATAATAATAAGGCTTGTCGTTTTAATCCGTAACGTATATTTATTTAATGCGAAATGTTACATTGAAGGTCGCTTACCTGAACCTTTCAAAAATGGAGACTTCCTAATTTCTTAAGAACGGGATATTAGTATAACAGCCTTATAAACTATTGAAAGAATAGTGAGATAAAGGCATGGAGAGAGAGAGAGTGGAGAGATGGGGAGGGCTGGAGAGTCAACACCGTCACCGCCACCAAGCAGCCCCGCCACTGCCACAACCACCACCCAACACCGACAACATCACCATCCAACACCACCACCACAATCACAACCAAGATGCCAATTCCACAACCACCACCACCAACCAGGTGTTGAGTGCACGTACAAGGACATCCTCTTCTGCCCTGCACAAGTGTCTTTCTCCATCTCAATCCACCTATCCCTTTTGCCCTATCTCAAGGCCACGTATCCCTTATAAACTATTGAAAGAATAGTGAGTGTAAGAAAAGGTGGTGTAAGACCATTAGACCGTTGGAATGATGGCATTAGTCCATTGGACAGTTGAGTGTGCAAGCTTATTCTTTTGATAGGTTTGGCTTCAAAGCCATATGAGTCATTTTGAGAGATAAAAGGCAAAGGAAACAAGAGAGAGAGAGAGAGAGAGAGAGAGAGAGAGAGAGAGAGAGAGAGAGAGCACACCTGATAACACCACCCACTTCACTCTCTCTCTCTCTCTCTCTTTGCGGCGGCCGGAGGTGGCTGTCCGGTTGAGCTCTCATCTCACACACACATACTGTGTTTTACTCGTGGGTTTTGTGCAGGAGTACAAGGGAAGAAGAGGTTTATAAAGGAGATAAAATATAAAGGGGGTGTTTGGTAACGGCTATAAGTCTGCACAAATGGTGTTTGGTGTTGATTTTAATAGCAGGATAAAATATAAGGGGGTATTTTTAAACTTTCATCATTAGGCAAATTCAGTCCCTCAAGGTTAACTGAATTTTAAATGCCAAATTCGTCCCTGACTGGTAAAAAGACAACCCTACCCCTGACATTAACGAGATTTTTTAACTGGGTTAGTGAAAAGGACGAATTTGGCAAAAAAATCCAAACCACAGGTAAGAGATTGCAAAAAAAAAACTTTTGTACTGGAGTGGCAAACTGGACCAAACCACAGGGACGAAAATGGCTATTTACTCTATTATTAATGATGATTGAATTATTTTAAGGAAGTTATTAATCTAGATTTGGAGAATTAATATAAATTCGAATTTAAAAGTTTGAATTCAAAATTCAAAATGAAAATTTAAAAATTTCAAAATATTATTTTATAAATTGTATACATTAATGGTTGTGGTTTTTTTTTAATATTTTATAACTTATAAATAGTTGAGGAAATATGGGTTATCATATATATCGATTTATGACTAAACATAATTTAAATGAGAATCACATATTCAATAAATGAAACATATAATGAAAATCACATATTGAATAAACTAAACATGTAATAATAAATTTAATTAATTTAGTGTTTTGAATTCATATTTACAGTTTTCATCAAAAAATTTAAACATTTATTGAATTGATTTACGGTCTAAGCTATATATTAATAATGATGATTAGTTTATTTAAAGTAAGTTATTAATAATTGATATGATTTAAAATAAAGAAAAAAATATGAAATTCGTATTCTAAAATTTTAAAATTTGAAACTAAAAATTCAAAATTTTTGAAACTTTATAGTTGAAAACTTATACATTGATTTATATGAATTTTATTTAATTATTACCATTTAAAACACAGTTTATTTTTAGAAACACAACCTTCATAATTCAATAATTAAATTTATATAACAGTTTATACTTTATTTTTTAATAAAATTTAATAAAAAAAACTTAACGGTGTAGGTACCCTGTAATAAAAAATATATTGCATATTTTTGTAAAAATATAAATTATATTAATTAAAAAGTTCCTTTGAAGTTAAAAAAAAACTATATAATAAAGTAAGTATACAAATACCTTATTTTCTGAAAGTAAGGTTTCAGCAGACATTGGTATAATTAATCTTTGCAGATTCTTCACGAAACAAAATGAGTATTACCCCTGTACCGAAAACAAACACGTAATTAATTTTTTCAACTTTTTAACAATTTAAAGTATCAAGATTAAAAGATAATCATATACATCATTATATATCAAATGAAAATGTAAAAGAAGATATTAAAAAGATTAAGCTTGTAAACAATATAATGCAAATGTAATTTGCTAAAATAAATACTACTGAATAAAACATAAAACAAATTGTATCAAGTTTTTTAAAATAAACAATATGTAGAAATGAAGTCATGTAGATTAAAAAGTTGGAGATGTAAGTTTTATAAATTCTCAAAATCATTGTATAACTGAGATTAAGATTGTTTATATAATGAGAATTTGAATTAGTTTAAAAATTAGAAAATAGAAATTTAATAATTTTATTTAATTGATTTGCGGTTAAATATATATTATTAATGATTATTGTATTATTTTAAGGAAGTTATTAATCTAGATTGGGAGAATTAATGTAAATTCGAATTTAAAAGTTTGAATTCAAAATTCAAATAAATTCAAATTTAATAGAATTTAAATTTCCAATCAAATTAAATTTGAAATTAATTTTATCCCAGAATATCTTCTCCAAAAAAAGGAAATTCAATCATGGCCTTAAACTTCCAATCGGATCTTACCCAGATCCGTAACCAATACCCATCCAAATCCATTTTTAATTTTCGATTAAGTGTTCAAAACATTCACACATACTATGAATAACCATAATATATGTAATTCCCAAGAACATGCCAAGAACACTTGAATAACATTCTTAAAAACTACAAACTGCTTAAAGCAAACCATCTGCAATCACCCAAAATCAACCAGCATATGTCAAAATTAATTAAAAGGAGGTAAATCACGACTAAGCTGACCATAGCCACAACCTACAAGGATGAGATCCTTGTAATCAAGATACACAACAATATCCCGCTAAACATGTTCAATACCTCTTTATTCAAGACCTGCAAAAAAAATAGTATATTTAAAAATCAAACTATCAAGATGCAGATTTATCCTAAAACCTTATATAGCTTTTATGAATATTGATCATTGATTACGGGCTGAAAAAACATGTAACTTGGTAAGTATACTAATTCCATTATTAATTAATTACAGAAAACAAACGACATTCAACTAAATTTACTCATCATTAACAAAAATAGTGTGTAAACAACCTAAAATCGTGTAATAATCATGAGCTAACTTGATTATTACGTGTTCCAGCTTTGTTCCCACGGCAAGTAGAAGCTGCTAATTTTTGAAAAAAAAATTAATGAGTTAATAAAAAGGAGAATATTGTTATCTAAATGTAATATATCCATATGTGGCCCTGAATATAAAAATTAACCTACAAATATCCAACACCAAACAAATTAAAAAAAAAAAAAAACAGTATACAACCATACTGGATATCAGTGAACATGATTTAGAGAACCCAGATCTCATTAATGATGAACAGATGCATCACTTGTGGATAGATAACACATTTAGATGACAAAATCTATTATTTATAACCAAGAACAACATCGATTCAAAGACATATATGAAAAACAAATACACCCCAAATGCAAGGTCTGAAACAAATAATGGTGAACAAAAGAATACGGGTAGAAGGATAATAGATGAAAAGGAAATCGAATATGTGCTAACCTGAGATGGATAAACGATCGATGAAGAGGGTTGCAGTTAGGGTTTATGTGGAATGAGAATGAAAATGAAGGTTGAATGGATTGTTATATTAGAGGGTTAAAATTCAAAAATAAAATAACAATATATACCCGGGTTAGTGGGTCATAAAGACGGGTTACAGTTCGGGTTTGAGGATCCATACCCAAGTTAAATGGGTCCCTCAGCCCTAGATACTCTTTTATTAGTAGATATAGATTAGTTTTTTTTTTTTTTTTGAACGGCAAATTTCAACTTCATTCCATCAAAAGTATACAAAAGGCATGACTAATGAGGCACTAGTCACGACCAATTACATCACCATAGTCCATCGCCCATTGTTCTAGATCTAATAAAACAAAATCAAGTTATCGCATTATCGAACTTCACCCAGCTTTCCCACGTCCACCCTTTCCGTTTGAGTTTGTGCTTCACCCACATGAATGACGTAACTTTGATCTCCCCAAGTAAGGCATCCAACTGCACCCTTTTCCCGTTGAAAATATAATCGTTTTGCGCTTTCCAAATCTGCCAAACTGCAGCACAAATGATAATCCTGATCAGGCTCTTCTTGTGACCCGGTACGTTATAGGACTTATGCACCTCAAGGAGGTCTCGAACAGTAAACGCATAAATTGGAGGAAGTTTGCACCACAAGCTCACTTTGTGCCAAATCATTGAAGCAACGTAACACGAAGTGAATAGGTGATCAGCGTCTTCAGTACCTTCGCCGCATAATCTGCAATCCGTGGAACCGTTGACAATCTTACGTCTACTTAGGCCTTTAAGTGTGGGAAGCCTATCTTGTTCAGCCCTCCACCCGATTATACTCGCCTTTTTCGGAACTCCTTTGATCCACTGAAAAGGGTAAAAAGGAATGGCATGATTCGATAGCATTTTTCTGCAGCTAGCTACCGAGAACGCACCATCCGAGGACCCTACCCAGCTCCAACAGTCCCTGTCTTGGTTCAGCCCTAGACCTGCGACAATAACGCTGCACTGGTGCAGCTCAAACTGCTCACTTGGAGCAGTCAGTTCACGCCTCCAGTCCCATCCTTGTGACCTGCAAAATACTGAAACATTCTTCCGGTTTTCCAGGGCGAATAGGCTCGGATATTGATACATTAGGGGCGCGTCGCCACACCACCAATGATCGATGTCGTTGGGTCAATCAAAAATATGAAAATAAGTAGTATAATGTAAGTCGAGTCGTCTCCACTGGGAATTGGTGGAAAGAATAGTTTTGTAACTTTAACTATTAAACTAAAACCTAATTACTTTGTTTTTGCTTTGAAATTTAGAAAACGAATTTGAAAAATTATAAACAGTAATGAGAAAGGAGTAACCCCCTCCGAGCTTCTGGTTCTATGTTTCACCCAAACCTGGTTAAATGATAAGATACCACATAGACATGGTTTTGTTGAACGGTTCAAATCAAGTGATAACCGAACACAAGTTTTTAATAATAACCTGTACAATTCAATTACCAACCCACAAGTATCACTTACCCTCCCAATTATCAAACTACTCACGATGCAAGAAAAACCGAATGTGAATGATAACAAGATAAGCAATTGAAAACAAGTGAATCGTTTAAATGATAAAAACCACAAATATTCTTCAAACTAATGAAAAACAATCCCAAATACCAAATCAAACAAGTTAAAGGGTTTCACAAACGAACCATACACCCGGAGGTGGTTACAAAAGTGTTTAGCCGCTCATCTTCATCATATGATCTTCAATGGATGATTGGAATAATGATTGCATGAAAGGATTGATTGGATTCAGGTTTGGGATGATGAAAAGTGTGTTTTTGAGGTGAAAAACGGCTAGGGTTAAGTTAGTCCCGTTTTGGGGTTGAAGTTATCTTTAAATAGGGTAAAAATCCTTCAAATTCGCAACTTTTCCGACCCCCGGCGCAGCCCCGCGCCCCACCTAGCGCAACCCTGCTCTGGGATCAAAAACTTGTTGACCCGCTCTAATTTTAGCGCACACCAGCGCTGGTTATTGGAGTCTGGCGCAGCCCTGCGCCTCCCCAGCGCAGCCCTGCTCTGGTTACTGATACGCGTCTGTTTTTGCCATAAAATCTTCGTTAGAACTCCGTTTTCTTCGATTCTTGCGGCCACGTCTTCGTATTTCAGAGCTTTATCACATCGTCATTTAATATCTTCATTTAAAATCCATTTAGTTTCTCCAAAAATGCATCCAATCCGCTCCAGCTACCTGCAATCCAACTCAAACTCAAAGTAACCATGTTTTATGATATAATTCACTTAAAAACACATAATTAACTACATCTTAACATGGTAAAACACCCTCTCATCAACCAATCGACCCAGAAACGTACGTCTTCGCCATCGCCAATTTTCCCTCTAATCAAGCATCGAATGTTCAAATTTTTCTCACCCAACTCCTTTTCCAGCTTGTGAATACCGCTCCACGTATCCGACGAACCCGTTTTAATCGGAATATAGGACCATGAATTTTCTTGCATATGTATGGCAGTTATTACTTTAAACCATAGCGAATCTTTCTCCATTTTAGCCCTCCACCACCATTTTATCAAAAGACTTTCGTTCATGATTTCCAAGGAACCCAAACCCAGTCCACCTTTCTCCACCGGGCCAATCACCCGCTCCCACGCCACCCAATTAGTTTTAGCTTTATTTTCATCCCTAAACTATAAATAAACATTAAAAAAATTGAAATTAGTGAACATCAATCGGATTAAATGATTAAGTTCTTTAATTGCTCGGATTTTAATTGGAACCGTTGAGCATTAATTGGACTAAATGATTAGAATTCCTAACTAATGAACATTAGTTGCTCTATTCAATCCAATAATGCAAGTTTCACGTATAAATAGACACACTTATATTATTCTGAACCATCCCCACTACTGCACACCTTAGTCGGTATCACCAACCACCGCCACTATCTGCCATTAACTAGAACAACAACTGCCATGAACCGTTCAACACCGCTTGATCCTTAACCAGTTATTGACACTGTTTCGCCACCAACCAAACTTGTTACGAATCTGCCATACCGTTATCACCTCACTCGGGTCCAATTACTTGCCAAAGCCACATTCGCTCCGATATGCTTTAAATCAAAATCAGGTAACTATTTGATCCCTAATTCATATAATTTGGTGTGTGAAATATATCTATATAATCAAGTATTTAATTTGGACTACAACTTATGTCGAAACTAATTGCTTTTTTATCTATAGCTTTGTATGGTAATGTGAAACTGTAATATGAGTTCAGAAAGTGTGAACTAGGTATTTATTTGTTGGGAGTTTATGTTTGTAAAGAAGATAAATGATATGAAGGATTTTAAGAGTATAAAATCTTAAAACCATACACCAATTTCATCGATACGCTTGGCATGCTTTACGTTATCATGTTTCTGATAAGCAATCTACAGGTTTTGGTGTTTGATCATTTGAGATGCTTTGTGATTTCTGGCAATTCTGACTCCAAATAAGTTTAGACTACCTCTATTCTTTTATTTTTCTAAGTCATTGCCTGATTTGGTGCATATTGATAAGTGGGGGATATTATGGGCTTTCTGTTGTAATAATTTGAAGGATGTTAAAGGAAGGGAAATCAAATTAAAGCCCCATTATTACTTTTTTTTTTTTTAATTTTGGTTTGTTGTTTCCTTTTAATCTTGGGTTATATTACATGAGTGCATGTTTTCTTTGGTTTAATGCATTATTTCATGCTTATTACTTGTAAATTTCTTAAAGTATTCAAACATATAATATAAATTATCATGAATATAATAAATTATATATTTTTTATATTAAAATTTGATTTTATGCATAGTTTAACAAGCCTAATTTGCTTTATGACCTACTAATTGAATACATAGAATTTAAGGTCCTATAACATTATTAATTTATATTTTCCTGCTTTAGATTTTTTAGGTAGACAATAGGATCAAACCTTCTTACAAGGGGTGATGATTGAGTGGCAAAAACACTAACCACATAGTTTCTTTCACTTTTTTACTATTTACATTATCAAGTCCATGAACCTTATATTCCTTTGGATCCTCAATCAAGCCAACACCAAACACGTTCCCATTGATCAAATTTTTTTCCCGCATCAACGCGCGGGCATCCCACTAGTACTTAATATAGGATAAGATATAAAGTTAGCGTTCAATATTAAGAAAAGAATAAAATGAAAGTTATATAAATTTGATTCGATCAAAAAAAAAAAAAAATTTGAACGACCAACAAAAGATTTTTATTCATCACCAAAGCTAGCGAGTCACTAGCAAAAACACATAACAATATTTACAAATATAATTACAACTACCCCCAATTGAACATAAATTAAAACCACGCTACTTCTCCTAATCTAAATGTTGTTGTTTCGCCCGCGCTTTAACCCAAAAGAAACTAAGAGATTTGATGTCGCCAACGATCTTCTGCAAATCTGATGTAACATGACCAAATGAATCGTATGCATTTTTATATCTAATAACTAGTTTATACCCCGGGAGCGTCCCGGGTTGAGAAATCTAAATAAAGTGAATAAAATTAGAAGTATTTAAACTATAAAAATGGCATCTGCCAATATATGATTAATGATTATTATTATTATTATTTTAAACAAATCTCTGCCATAAGTTATCATATTCTAATATAAAAAAAGGGTAATTGGGTCGGGTATCACCTAATCCCAGGCCCGACCCAAACCCACAATTTTTTTTAAACTAATTCCAAACCTGACACAATACCTGTCGGGTTACAAAAAATAGTCGTTTTTTTCTCCGTTTTTTATATAGCACTATGGTACTCGTTGGAAAGATAATAAAACGCTCGTTATTTGGTGTAATTTTTTTCTTTAAAAAATCTCGTATATAAAATATATTAACATTTAAAAGTTATGAGAGGAAACATGAGAGACAAAATAATAAAGTTTTTATATTTACATTTAGTAGATTAGATATTTAATAGATTATGTTAAATCATATTTAAACCATATTTATTCCTTTTTTTAATTGGTTTAGAGTTGCCACATCAAATCCTATGTGACATCTCTCAAAAAAAAGATTGCATAATATTATAACATGTTATTAAAAATGCTTTGGTTTATTATATATATAGATATAGATATAGATTTGATGATTTCGTGTCTAAATTTATGATGATTGATGATGACCTAATGAGACAATTTCAATACGATAAAATGTTTACCAACTATTAAGTTACTTCTGGTTAGTTATAACATATCTCTACTACATTATAAAGAGTGAGAGATAGGCAAACTTATCCAAGTTGGTAAACTTAAGATGGCATATGAAAAGCCATGTGCTTTAACCCTCAAATGTGCTTTAACCCTCAAATGTCATATAAATCTTCCCTAATTTACCCTTCAATGCATTAAGACACTTGTACCATGTAACCCAAAGAAATCATTTCATCCCTCTTAAATTTCATCCCTCTTTATTATAATTTCTTCCCTCTTTTATCTATATCTATACTACATTATAAAGGGGGAGCCATTGGTAAAAAGGTCCAAAATGCCAAAGTTAAGATGGCAAGTTAAAAGTCACAAGTGTAATTCTCTAAACTTTACCACTTTACTTCCTTTTATGCCCCTTGTGTACAACCTTTTATGGCAATAGTACAAAATACTAATCTAATGCATCCCAACTTGTGTTTTTGAAACCGTCTCCTACCTTTAAGTTACTATTGAATGCTATAACCGTCATACATGAGAAAAGGTTTCATTACATTGTTATTTATTTTATTCTTTTTTTATATTTACATGACGAATAAAATTAGTCGTCAAGAGTTGCATATTATTATTTTAGATTAGGTACTTTCACAAATTAAAAGTTCTCATATTATAATACTAAATATAATATTGAGATACAAAGAATTTCACAGATTTTAAAATTTATAAATGAATAATCAAATATTCACAACAGATAATTTGATAATGTAAAAGTTTAACTAATCGTATAGAAACCATCGTTTTGCATTCAAAGACAATTTCATATACATCGTTTTGCATTCAAAGAAAATGGAAGGAAGACAATATATTTTTACACTTTTTCTACAACTTGGTGGGCTAACACGGCTACGTTTGTACATTGTTCAAAAAAATATATTTATCTTAATCGTCCCGCAGCAACGCACGGTTTTCACACTAGTTCACCTAATATATATATTGAAAAATAATCTTCATTAAAACATACAGTTTACTCCATTCCTAATGTAGGAATGAAGTATCCAACAAACCAATTACAAGAAAATAAACTTACACCAACTATCCTAATCTACATGAACTTTTTTATGCCTTTTTTTTAAACCACAAATAACCCATAGCCTTTATATCCGCAACCACTTCTACCACCTTAGTCTTCTTCCCCTTGAAAATCCATTCATTTCTTGCCGTTCATAACCTCCACAGAGAAACAATCACAACACCGTAAAAAACTTCCTTTTTAATCCGCCACCAAATTACAATAGTTATGCACTTCCAATAAGTCTTTTATAGAATACGCATAAATCTAAGGAACCCCACACCAATTAGAGATAGGTGGTGTTTGTTTTCTGGTGAGAAGAGCTTCTAACCTCTGATGTCTGCACCACACAGACGCGGGCAGCTCATTTGTTTTTTTTAGAAAACATAACCTCTTCTAACCTTTGCCCTTCCTTTTCCTCATGCAGACTTTAACCCACCTTTTTTTTATATCTTCTCACCCACATAACACAAAATATAACATACAACAACAGATCATCTTCTTCATCCTCCTCCTCCTTCTTCCTCCCTCACCTTCCCCTTCCTCCCCTCCACCACCGCCGCCTCCCTCATCCTTCCACTACCGTCGTTGCTTCCTCATAGTCCCCTCCACCTCCACCACCATCGCCTTCCCTTCGTCGCCTCCCTCCTCCCTCCACCACTGCTGTCGTGTCCTCCTCCAAAATTTTGCTCAAGAACACACCCACACAGAGAGAGTTCATTATTCCTTATACTCGTCATAAACACGATCAAAACCCTTAATCAATCACTTAAACAATCAATCGATCGGTCACCCAAAAATTGTCTATAAATGACGCGAATACTGCAGAGCATCCCATCACCATCATCGATAAAGATGCTCGATCTGTGGTCATCATCGAGCTAGTGGGAGGGATTATTATGTTAGGTGTTGGTGTGTGTTTTATTTGTTTTAGAGAGAGATAAAGGAAGAACAGAGGGATGTGTTGGTGTTTGTGTTTTAGAGAGAGAGAGAGAGATAGAGAGGGGGGGGGGGGACACAGGGATTATGGTTTGTGTTATGTGGGTGATTGGTGTGTATGCTTTATTTTTTTTTTATGATTTTGTGGATATTTGTGGTGGATTATGGTTATGGTTTTGGTTACACTGCAGACCTTTGGTCCACCTCTTCTCCTGCAAATGTCCGCAAATGTGGTCCGCAAACTGTAGACCTTTTGCTTCAAAAAAAAAAAAACAAACGACACCATAGCTTGCCAAACTCCTACCGCCATGCCACAAGCCGTGAATACGTGATTCACTATTTCTTCATAATCTTCACAAAACACACATTTATCACTTTCCACGGTAATGTTTCTTCTTTGAAGCGCCACTCTCGTTGATAGGCGATTCATTTCTGCCCTTCAAGCAAAGATATTACACTTCGTAGGTATTCATTTACACCATTTAAAAGCGTAAAAGTCCTCTCCAGAAATATTGTTTACCAACTAAGTAACTAAGTATATAAAGTTGCTTGGTGTTAAAAAAAAATCTAAGTAACTAAGTATAAAAATATCTGTACTTATACGATTAAGAAAATAAAGAAATCATAAATTCAAATAGATAGACTATAAACATCTATAATCTATAATCTATGACTTATAATAAAAGAATTGAATATTGATAAGGTGTCATTCAATGGAGGCCTAAGAAAGCCATTTTAATAACATGGCATTCAAGGAGGCATTTCCTTTTTTAGTGTGTCATGTGTCATGCCATGTGGCAAATTAAAAATAAATAAATAATAATATAAAACCTAATATACTAAATTTAAATTGAGTTATTTTAGAAAAAAATAATTTAAAAACAAATTTAAATTTTTCTCTCTTATTTTCCTCCCATAATTTTTAAACGTTAATATCTTTTATATACGATATTTTTTAAAGAAAAAAGTTACACCAAATTAACGAGCGTTTTATTATCTTTCCAACGAGTACCATAGTTCTATATAAAAAACGGAGAAAAAAACAACTATTTTTTGTTTCATTAATAATGTTTTTTCTTTTAAACCAGGTTGTTATCTACGATGTTAAAATTTAGCTCAATCGTCATGCTTTCATTGAAATTTTATTCTTTTAAAGATGCATACTATTAGTATTAGTATTATTAGAATTGTTATATTTTTCAACCCCGGGACACTCCTGGGATAAAAGCATATATTATTTACCAAAGTATATATATATATATATATATATATATATATGTATTTTTATATATAATTTATGATAATGATCTTAAAATATTTAAAGAGTATATATAAATTATTTACTTGTCAAACCATCGAACGTCTTCCTCTTCGATTCGTTTCAAAGGTTTCAAAAGCATTCAACGTTAGGCATCTACGTTTCAATGGTAGGTAAATTTTGGAAAATAACAATTGTCCGACATCTACATGTTACTTTTATAATCAAGGGTCTTTATCAAAACAAATAATGACAATCGACACATGAATATTAAATTTTACTTGTTAAACATGTTAGTATCTCTTTATATTGTTACTAGTTAGATTTGGTACATGTAAATAGAGAAATGTTGTTGTACAAATAGTTTTTATCCTATAAATAGCTTTTAATGTGTGAGAAGTGAAGGAGGTTTTTTTCCCATATTATTAAATTATTAAATATGTATTTTACTACTGAAATCTAAAAAAAATAGTGTAGATTAATTACGTAATTATTGTAGTGTAAACTACTATAATTACTTTAATAATGTAATTATATTGTTTTTTTATATTATTCATTTAGAAAGCATGTTTAAGTATATGAAAAAAAATCAATTTTTTTCCCTTCATTTATCATATTTAGTAGGTTAAACATATTTGTATTTGATATTTACTCATATAAACTAGTCGTATAAAATCACGCACGTTGCGCGTTTTACAATCGAGATTTAGATGAGGTGTTAATGAATCAATGAATTATACAATCGAAATTCCATTTTGGTTGTAAACGTTAAGGGTCTGTTTGGTATGGGGTAATAGAATGAGAGACGGAATGGAATGGAAGAGGTAATGGAATGGGAGAGGTAATGGAATGAATCATTACCATTCCATGTCTTATTTGGTTATCATGCGGGAATGGAATGAATTCTTACTTTGTGTTATTTGGTATGTAAGAAAAAACGAAAATATAAAATCGATGGTGAGTGGTGGGTGGCGGCATTGACGGTGGTGGTGGGTGTTGGCGGCGGCAACGGTGGTGGTGGCAGTGGGCGATGACAGTGACGATGGTGGGTGGGCGACAACGACAGTGGTGGGTTGCAGCGGTGACGGTGGGTGGTGGTGGAGGTAGTGGGTGGCAGTGACGCAGGTGGTGGTGGTGGTGGTGGTTGGACGGTGGTAACAATGGTGGGTTACGACTATGGTATGAATGGTTGTGGGTGGCGGCAATAGGCGGTGGTGGTTGGATGATGACAACGATGGTGGGTTGTAATAATAATATATTTGTTTCCATTCCTTGAAGGAATGAAAAAAAACACCACCTTACTAAGGAATGAAAATTCTTAAAATGGAAGGAATCACATTCCTTATGGAATGATCCATTCCATTACTACATGGTAACCAAACATGTTTAATTTCATTCCATAGGAATTATCTATTTCATTCCACCTTTGATTCCTTCGTACCAAACGCAACCTAAAAAAAAAAAAGAAATCTACACATAAGGTAACACATGAAATTTGTAACGAAATTACATAAGATTATGTTATTTATATTAATAGTATATAATATAATAAATTTTTTTAAATAATTGTATATAATATAATAATAGTGTATAATATAATAAATTTTTTGAATAAAATAATAGTATATAATATATTAATTAGGGATGAGCATACAAGACCAAATACCGATCTCGTCCCGTCCCGATCCCGATACCGATACCGTACCGAACCAATACCGAACCACATGGTTTCGGGATCGGTATCGGTACCCATATTTATGGATTTTCGGTTTCGGTGTTATCGGTATCGGTATTTTAAGGTAAAATACCGATACCATACCGATACCATACCGATACCGAACCGATACCGTACCGTTCGGTATCGGTATTGTCGGGATCGGTATAAAAAGTTTTTGAATAAAATAATAGTATATAATATATTAATTAGGGATGAGCATACAAGGCCGAATACCGATCCCATCCTGTCCCGGTCCCGATACTGTACCGAACCGATACCGAATGGAGTGGTTTCAGAATCGGTATCGGTACCCATATTTATGGATTTTTGGTTTCGGTGTTATCGGTATCGGTATGGGATCGGCAAGGTATCGGTATTTTAAGGTAAAATACCGATACCGTACCGTTCGGTATCGGTATTGTCGGGATCGGTATAATATATTAATAGTATATAATATAATATATTAATAATATATAATATAATAAAGTTTTTAAATAAAATAATAATATAAATAAAATATTAATATAATTAATATTCATTTGGATGTTACTATTCAAATGAGTTTGTAAATTAAGATATTGTAATGTAATAAAAGGTAAAACGAAAGAAGATTTGAAGATTATAAAACGATATTTTGAGATAATATATGATTTGTGAGAAAATGATATACAAGAAGCCGAATTTATTTTTAGGCCAATATAATTGTGATCTTTGGCAATTGTTGTGACAGTTACTTATTTGTTAGACTATATGGTGTGGTGTAGTACCCCTCTTCATTTCAATTAGAGGGCTCTTATTATCCGGTAGACAAACGGGTCCACACATTCACATTCACTCTTGTGCCCATCAAACCACTCATGGGCGAGCCCTTATCGCCCTTCCTTGGTGCCCTGTAATAGTGCTTAAAGCCATTCCGCGCTAAGTTGTACCTACTAACGCTTATCCTTAGGTTGCTTTTTCTTTCACATGTAATCATTCCCCACTTAAATAGTTAAATTAAATAAACCAATCATTCAAATATACTTAGGGGCTGTTTGGTTGATTAAGTGCTGAATTATTAAGATGGTTTGAATGGTTAAGAGACTCTGAATGATTAAGAGCTGAATTATTCAGCATCTCTTATTAGCTTAATGGTTCAGCACTTAATCATTCTATTCAGATGCTGAAACAAACAGTCTGAATGCTAAATGATTCAGACCTGAATGGTTAAGAGGTTGATTAAAAGGCTACCAAACAACCCCTTAGACTCTCAAACTCATATAAAAATGCATAAAATCAACTATTATTCAATAAAAAGAAAACGATGACTTTTCTCTTCTTACATGTACAACTCTCAATTAACATAATTTAATCAAAATTATGAGATACTAATCAACACAACTTGCAAAAAATCCCAATAAATAAATTCAAAAATCCAATGAAATCAAATTGACCTCAAGATGACTAGACAAATGACCCTATACTATTCTATAATAGTATATTACATGTTTCATTACATTACATTATTGTTAATAAAAAATAAATAAACTAAAAAATTTATGAGGTTCCATGAATCACTATCAGAATTATGGGTAAAAAAAAACTCCCATACTAATATCATAATCATAATAATATAATATAATATAATATAATAATATTATAAATAATAATAAATAATCGAAAGGTGAAACGAAGAAGAAAACAAAAATCATCAGCGCCACCTCTCTCCCTCCAATCCTAACTTCTTCTCTGCCACCTCTCTTCTTTCTTTATCGTTTCTTGCCCGCAACACATAAACCAAATCTACAATCTTTATTATTATTATTATTATTATTATTATTATTATTATTATTATTATTATTATTATTATAAAAAAAAGAAAAATACAGTCAAATCTGAGCTACCCTTTTTATCGGCTGATTAGTTTAATCAATTCCGAATCTTTTTCTTCAGTCACTGCACTTCTTCCCCTGTTTTTTAGAGATATCCCAATCTTTCCCTTTTCTGTTCCCTCATTCATACTCTCCTTCATAAAGGTTACCTTTTTTATATTTTTTTACATCTGTTTGATTGGAATATGTTTGTGTTCATCAAGAACTCATGAATATATATATTTAAAGATTGCTGAATTGCTAGATATTATTAATATTGCACCTTAGATTTATTTTTTTATTTTTTTTGATAAAAATTTATTGATTGGGTATGATTGATTTATAGTTGCAGTCTTTTATTATGTATAAATCTTTATAAATTCATTGTTTTTGTATCGTTATCTTTCTGTGTATCTATCTTAGTTAGAGGACAAAAAGATCAGTACTTTAGCATATGGCTTTTTTGGTTTGAATTATTGATGTGTTCCAGGGTGTCTGCATGATCCATGTGAAGCCTATAAGCCTCTTTATTATTATTAATATTATTATTTTTTAATTCTTTATTTTTGCTTTATGCAAGTTGGATTCATTGTGAACATGCAGTTGCTGTTTAGGAATTAAATTGATACTCTTTTAGTTTAAATCTTGAATTCATTTTGCATGAATTCGGAACTCGATTTGGTGGTTCGGGAAAGAAATTGGAGCAAATTTGGTTAAGGTTTGGTCCAATTTATTGTAGCTTTGAAGTATGTTTTTATGTCTCATTAATTTAGGGATCATGGCTTATGTGTTGTTGAAAGTGCTTTATGAAATGCTACCATTTTTTGTTTGAATTATTATTGCATTCAAGGGTGTCTGAATGATCCATGTGATTTCTATAACAGAGTTTTTTTTTTTTTTTTTTTTTTTTTTTTTTTTTTTTTTTTTTTTTTTTTTTTTTTTTGCAAGTTGGATTTATTCTGAAAATGCGATTGTCGTGTAGAAATTGAATTAATACTCTTTTAGTTTAATTCTCGAATTGATTTTGCATTACTTCGAATTGGCATCTTGATTTGACGGTTTGTAATTATGTTAGAAAATATCTTATTTGGGATATTTGCATCGTCCACATTTAGTCACATGAATTGTTTTTTTGGAATGTGTCGTGATATAACATAACGATTATATGCCAGCTTTTAAAGTATGTTTTCGTGACCCGTTAACATTCCTTATGTGTTGTTAAAAATGTATTATAAAATGCTAGCATTTTCAAGCCATTTTCTCTTGTAAATTGTAATAAGTTTTTTGTGCAGTGAGAGATGGTTGCTTTTGGGAAGAAGTTGAAAGACAGACAGATTGAAGAATGGAAAGGGTATGCATCATTTTTCTTAGAATATACGTTAACTTGGTTAGAATTGAAGTTATTACATTAATGACTATGATATGTTATGTTATGTTGTAGATATTATATCAATTACAAGCTCATGAAGAAAAAGGTAAAGCAGTATGCTCGCCAGATTGAGGCCGGAGGACTTGAGCGTAGATATGTTCTCAAAGACTTCTCGAGAATGCTTGATAACCAGGTTTTTAAAAAATATGCCTAAAGTTTACCTGTTCTCTTTTGACCGAACCCAACCAGCCTAACCTGCCCATTTTTTTTAATCTTCGCATCTTATTCTCATCATCAACTTATATGAATGCAGATTGAGAAGATCGTTCTTTTCTTATTGGAGCAACAAGGGCTGCTTGCAAGCAGGTTAGATGATCTCGGGAAACAACAAGATGCTCTTCAAGAGGAACCGGATTTTGCAAAAATATCGGATTTACGAGAAGCCTATAGAGATGTCGGAAGAGATCTATTGAAGCTTTTGTATTTTGTTGAGATTAACGCCATTGGTTTAAGAAAGATTCTCAAGAAATTTGACAAACGTTTTGGTTATAGATTTACTGATTATTATGTCAAAACCCGAGCTAATCATCCTTATTCCCAGCTACAACAAGTCTTCAAGCATGTGGTAATGTCCATGATGCTCCTTTATTTTTATTTATTTTTTTCGTTTTCTATTTTTATGTTTTATTATATATTATTATTATCTAATTAACGTCTAATGGAACCTGCAGGGTTTAGGGGCGGTGGTAGGAGCCATATCTCGTAATCTTGCAGAACTTCAGGATCGACAAGGGAGCTACTTATCAATTTATGATCAGCCTGCTCTTCCTCTACAGGTTTTAAAGATAGCTAACACATTAAATATTCCTACAAAAACTATTCTTTTTAAATAATAATCTAGGTTTATGAATAGTGCACTTTAAGAACTTGTAACTATATTAATCTTGGTTTTAAAAAGCGATAGGCGCACAAAAGCGATGAGGTCTAAGCGCATCGCGCGATGCGCAAAAAGCGTGGGATTTTTGTACCCGAAGCGCACACTAATTATATAATTTTTTTATATATCCCATATATATTCCATGAGTTTTTAGCTTCATTTACCCAAAATACAGCTATAAATAAGGTTTTTATGTGATTTTACCTATATGTACAAGCCAAAAACACCAAGGTACAACATTTTTATGCATAAAAATACCCTGTGTACATGAGGCGCGCGCCTCAGGTGAAAGGCGACTGAAATTTTGACAAAAAAGCGCCTGAGGCGCGCGCCTTTGGGAAAAAGGATAGGCGCAAAGCCCGGAGGCACCCTAGGCTGCGCCTTGCGCCTAGGCGCGCTTTTTAAAACCCAGATATTAATACACTTTAGAGAGTGTTGCAATTATCAGGTTTCGATAATCGGTTCCATACCAACTGCCACACAACTGGTTATCTCATACTAAAATTAAATCACTTATTTACCTCTTTCAGTTTGACTGTATTTCTGTTTCACAAACCGTCTTTACGTTTTTTCTTTCACAAAAATGTCATTTTTGATCTTTTTTTTTTCATTTCTTTAAAATGTCCCATTTCACCCATTGGTTATAGCAAATTACATATATTTTCGGTTAGCCTTGCACTGTAAACCATAATTTTCTCTGTTATCGTTTAAAGTTGCCATCTGCTTATCTTATGAATAAACATTTGAAGGATCCGGTAATCGACACCATAAAAGCAGCGGTGGACAGATTAAGTTACTCAACGAATTTCCTGACGTTTTTGGGCCAACATGCTCTTATTATGCAAGAGGAATTACCAGCTCCTTCAGAAGAACCCATTGATGATCAGAGATACCATTTTATGTCACTTTTATTGAATCTTGCAAACACGTTTCTGTACATGGTCAACACTTATATTATCGTCCCGACGGCAGATGATTATTCTATGAGCCTAGGAGCTGCAGCAACGGTTTGCGGGATTGTTATTGGTGCCATGGCTGTTGCCCAAATATTTTCATCCGTTTATTTCAGTGCTTGGTCTAACAGATCATATTTCAGGCCGTTGGTCTTTAGTAGCATAGTTCTTTTCATAGGGAATGCCATGTACGCAATGGCTTATGATTTTAACTCAATCGCAGTGCTTTTGCTTGGTCGCCTATTTTGTGGGTGAGTTTTCCACATAGAAATTGTTCGTAGTTGATGTCATTGGTATATGCGTTCGCGCAGTATTTTACAAAATTTTTGTTTTTTATATTGGCAGTCTTGGTTCAGCTAGAGCCGTGAACCGGAGGTATATCAGCGACTGTGTACCTCTAAAAATCCGTATGCAGGCTTCAGCAGGGTTTGTTAGTGCCAGTGCTCTAGGAATGGCGTGTGGGCCCGCCCTTGCTGGTTTGCTACAGTTCAAATTCAAATTTTATAACATGACCATTGATCAGAACACGTCACCTGGCTGGCTTATGGCGTTTGCATGGTTGATTTACCTCATTTGGTTGTGGATCTCGTTTAGAGAACCTGCTCATCCAACGGAGGAGACCCCTGAAACCGAATCTACTTCTGGTATGTTTTTTGACATGAGAGGTGGAACAACAGGCGGGTTGGGTAACGAGTCAAAATGCACACACACACACACACAAACAAACAACACACGGAAGGTTGACTTTTTTCTTGATCTTGACTCCAGCGACTCCAGCTCCAGCCAATAGCGACGTTCTTGAAAAAGGTGTAACTCAACCTTTGCTAATAAGCTCAGAGGCGCACCAAGATGAAGATGATGACGCGGAATATGACGGCAGTGAAGAAACTTCCGAAGATTCACGTGCACCCATTAATTCTATTGGAGCAGCATACCGGTTACTCACACCTTCCGTGAAGGTTTGACTTTATTTACATTAAGTTGACCTTTAAAAGATCATTTTTTTAGTGCTTGACTTTGACTTTACGGGTGTTTCAGGTTCAACTATTGATTTATTTCATGTTAAAATACGCAATGGAGATTTTGTTATCAGAATCTAGCGTTGTTACTACATATTACTTCAACTGGACTACGGGAGAAGTTGCAATCTTTCTTGCGTGCCTTGGGTTGACTGTTCTTCCGGTCAATGTTGTTGTCGGAAGCTACATTAGTAACATGTTTGAAGACCGGTAAGTTTCTTAGATCGCAGTTTTCTGACTTTTTTCCTTAGATTGCAACGTTGTTTAACTTTGATGTTTGCTTTTCCTTTCAGACAAATTTTACTCATATCCGAAATCGTGGTTTGTCTTGGCATTCTCATGAGCTTTCATGTTATTATCCCATATTCCGTCCCGCAATACGTCATTTCAGGACTCATTATGTTTGTCTCTGCTGAAGTATTAGAAGGTACGTTCTTTATAAAAACTTATATATATCAATTTTGACCCGTTTGGGACTAAAAGATTTTTTAGTTCAACCGAACCTGACTTGTAACGAAAAGTATCTGTTTTGACTTGTCACCCGCCCGACACATTTTGACTCGTTAACCTATAGATGGGTCACCGCCGACTATACTTTCTTCATCTGCATAAAAAAGAGGTTTGAAAACTGACATGACATATTTTAATGTTGGTTTGTTAAACACTGCAGGTGTGAATTTGTCGCTTCTGTCACGTGTGATGTCATCAAGGCTCTCTCGTGGGACGTTCAACGGAGGGTTACTATCAACAGAAGCCGGAACAATTGCTCGAGTCATTGCTGACGCAACAATCACGTTGGCTGGCTATTTAGGGGAGAGCAGCCTTTTGAATGTGACTTTGCTGCCATCACTTGTGATATGCATCATGTCGATCGTCGCCACTTGCTTCACCTACAATTCCCTCTACTGATGATGATGATTATCAGATTATGAACCAACATGTGGTGGTGGTTTGTATTATTTTTTGACAGTTATATATTCATTTGTGTGCATTCATATTGTTCTTGATTTCTTTTATATTTAATATAATGGGATCTTCCAAGTTTTGCTGTTGGGCTTTGTTACATTGTTGTCCATTAAATTCATATTCTTACAGTTATATAAATACTTCATTTTATTGTATAAACAAGTTTAATCAAACTTATCCAGTTTAAATATTTATGTTAGATATATAACCAAAATCAAGTGTACCAGATGCTCGAATTTAACAAACATTAGTATCGGCAAAAGATGTCCATTGACATGACGTCAATCAATCCATTTAAGCCGAAAATTAATCTAACGAAACTTGATAACGTAACCTTCCTCTTGATCACTAGAGTGGCGGACCTACATAATGATCAATGACTATGGGACGCTTTAAAATGCCAGTTAATTCTAGGGAGTATCAAGAAGACGTTAGTTAGTTCAAAGTTACCGGTTATGAATGGAGTCCTAAAGATTAAACATAATAATAATAATAGATTAATAGCAATATTTTCTTCATGTGATCTTCATTTTAAAATCAAATCACATGATTAACATAAGAAGAGGTTGAATAAGATGAGCAGTGTGACTTGATGTTAATTTGAAAATCCAATCATGATTAAACAAAGTTGTCGTTGTAGTATAGTGGTAAGTATTCCCGCCTGTCACGCGGGTGACCCGGGTTCGATCCCCGGCAACGGCGATTTCGTTTTTGTTTCATATGCCTTGATTTCAAGTAAATTGAAGTTTTGATTCGTATGGATACTCTGACTTTTTACTAATCTTCTGTTACGAGAAACTATAATAATGTCACAATAAATATATCTAAATAACTGTCTTACTCTTAGATTAGACTACAGCTGCAATACAATTTTAACCGTCTTTTTGCAAGTATAATAACACATCCTAAGTAACAAATTAATTCTTTTTTTGAACTTGAACTTTCATTAACCAATCAAACCACGCGAGAACCTAAAAACAAGGAACCGCGAAAAACCAATTACAACATGTACAATGGGAAATTACACCAATCAATCCACTTAAGCCGAAAGGAGTTTGGCCTATAACTCAACCAGAGAAAAGAGAGTGATTTAACACTCGAGAATATGTCGCCAATATTGACTCTTCTATGGTTGAAAATCGAGTCGTTCCGGGTCTTCCAAATACACGGTATACACCACATAATCGTCAAGAGAATGCCGTGAATAACATCTTCTTGTCTTTTCTCATATTCAAAATTTTATGTCTCAACGATGTCTCGAAGTCCAAAGAAAAACAGTGGGTCAATCCCTACACCAACAACTGATTTATGACCAGATTTGAAAAGAAATAATGCAGGCCGTAAAAAGATGAGATGATTACCCCTCTTCACTCAAATGACATGTTTTGACTTACTATTCCATCTTTAACTAGTTTTTTTGCCCGCCGCACGTTGCGGCGGCGCCATACGCGAAATAATAATGTATAGACTACAATCGACCTGACTCGTCTCTGAAGTAAATTTACTTCGAAACGTATGGTGACTGAAATCAAAATGTATTACATTTGACACGATTTATTTCCAAACAAATCTACGTCAAAACGTAGTCTCACTCAAAATTGTTTTCAAACAACGAATATGTTAAAGCACAGATAAACTCGAATTTATACCGACATGTCCATAAAAATAGAAAAACGGTAATAAATTAGTACTAGGGTAAGGATGCAACCTTAGAAACTTGAGGGGTCAAAGTGATATTATAGCATGTCAAAACGTATGGTAACTCAAATTTATACCGTCGAATTAAAACCTATTACATTTGAACCGATTTGTTTTCAAACAAAACGTAGTCTAACTTCGATTAATTACGGCATCGATATAATGCATCAATTGAAAACCACATAAAATAAATATCACCAATGACCTCTTGGTCTAGTGGTATGGTGTTCCCCCTTACAAATGTAAGGTTGTGGGTTCAAATCTTTGCAAATGCAATGTGAGGTGGAATAAATGTGTAATAAAAATTTGCCGTTAAAAAAAACATAAAATAAATATCATTAATGGTTCCGATAATAATAATGATACCGATGTTGATGTTGTTTTGGCGAAATTGAATTATTTGGATGATGTAGTTCAGTATTTATCCATCCATAGTGGTGGAGTGGTGGAGAGGCCTTATGTTCACTTAGGTGATCATGGGTTCAATTCCCACTTTCAACATTTATGGTTTGGTATCCGGGTGAAGATCGAATACGGGTGGCGCTGGTTCGAATCTGACGGACGGCGAGGTTTTACCGAGTTCTATAACACTGTCGTGCCTTCGGGCGGGTGGGGCTCGGGTTTCCGCGCATCGGGAGAAGGCGGGGGCTGCTGGAGGTCGAGTAGTCGATTCTTGGGCACGGCGCCCCGCAAGGGTGGTTGCCACACAGTTGTTCGCTGATAAAAAAAAATGTAGTTCAGTATTTTAGATCGGCTAACATCATTATATTTATGACTACAGTTCATGAGTGTAGACGTGTAGTTCTAAATAGGGGTGTAAATGACACGTAGCGGCTCGGGATCGGCTCGGGATCGACTCAGTAAAAAGCTCGAACGAGCCGAGCCTTAACGAGCCCGAGCCCGAGCCCGAGCCTGAAATATAGCTCGTTTAGTTATCGAGCTCGAGCTCGAGCCCTAAATACAAAGCTCGATTGGGCTCGCGAGCCTAATCGAGCCTTAACGAGCTAGAGCCCCAACCCGAGCCCGAGCCTAAGTTACAGCCGAGCCTAAGTTATAGCCTTAACGATTGGGCTCGCGAGCCTAAGTTATAGCCGAGTTTTTTGCGAGCTCGAGCCGAGCTTTTGAGCTCGTTTGAGATTCTCAAATCACCACGAGCCGAGCCGAGCTCAAGCTTTGGATTTTGCTAGCGAGCCGAGCTCGAGCTCAAGATTGTAGGCTCGAACCGAGCCGAGCTCGAGCTCGAGCTTCACAAAAACTTAACGAGCCCGAGCCGAGCCCAGTCAGGCTCGGGCTCGGCTCGGCTCGTTTACACCCCTAGTTCTAAACTTCTAACTTAAAGGGTTTATTTTATCTGTTTTCATAAATCAAGGGACTTGCAAATAAAAAAACAAAACATGTTGGATGGTTAATACCCCCATTGGCCCATTGAAGACACCTTTACAATATATTCCTTTTCTTCTTGTTTTTTTTTCTTTTCAACTATTAATTCATCATCCCTCAACATCTTCAAATCTGCATCTGTTTATTAGAACTAATATTTTATATTAAGGGTTATAAAACTGAACAACGTCTCATTTAAAATCAAATAATTAATGATTCATAAAGTTAATGATTTCTTATCGTGTGATAATTTCTTGTCTCGTTGTTGAGCACAATAATGGATTCTTTTTCAAGTGTTACTGGTTTGTTTTGCCGGACTAAAAAGTGGGGCCCAAAAAGATTGCTTATTTTAAATATGTAGTTAGGGTCGGCCCACTATGGTTCATTAAAGACTTAATTATGTATATGTTTAATGTTTAAGTGACTCCATTTTTTTTAATAATTTATATAAAATATTTGTCATTCAGATGAAATGCGTTAATTTATTAAATAGTTATATAAAAAAGTTCATAACTTTACTAGGATTACTTGTTTCTGTTTTTACATATAAGATGATGCAACTGAAGTAAGTAGTCATAAAAATAATAATTAATGAAATGTTTAAAAAAATTTAATTAAATAATCTAATCTGGTTGTAAAAAGTATATAACTCACTTGTTTACCATAGATTTATTAATTATAATATTTATAAAATATACATCGAGTCGGTTTGGTGAATGTAAAAAGAAGATGTTACTACAAGGTGGACTTGGTATCATCTAATGTAGGGCTGTCTGGTAAGTCTTTTAATGAGGCTCTGAATCATTCAGTGCTGAATGATTCAGCTTCAGCGTGTTTGTTTTAGCTTCTGAATGGAATGGTTAAGGCTGAACCATTAAGACTTGAGATGTTGCTGAACCATTAAGCACCGAATCATTAAACCCTAAACTATGTTGGACCTTAATGAGCATCTCCTACCAATGTGGGACAAGATTACTAACCATTAAGAGGTCCAACTTAATGATTCAGCACTTAACCATTCAGACCTCTTAATGATTCAGTACTTAATCAACCAAACAACCCCGTAGCTGCAAGAGCCATATTCATTCGTTTGTTCTGTAAAAAACAAATAAAATATAGGTAAAAGAATAAAACTTTTGTTTGTGTTTGCTTATAGTCCTAATGTGAGCATTGTCGTTGATGGGTTGGTGAAAGTCTATATCTTAATTGGTTTTATTTGGTGAATTCGTGTGGAAAATGCTCTCGAATGACACTACTTTGATTTGGTTTGTGTTTCACATGCTTTGATAGGTTCAATGTGCATTTTGGATGCTTTCCGGAGTATCGGGATCGAAAATGGGCCAAACGGGGGCGAGAAACGAGCAATCAGATGCAAAAATTTTTATATTTAATCTTATAAAACTGAGCTTTTAAAAACAAAAAACCATAAAAAAAAAAAAGAATTAGAATTGTTGAATCAACAGCTATACGTTACAATCGCAGAAATTGACCAGTGTGAAAAAGCAATTTAGTTTCTAAATTTCATTAATTTATTGTAAGCAATTGATATGAGGTGTGACATTTATAAAAATACGTTTAGCAACACACGGGCACTAGCCTAATAAATGCCACCTACATCATGTCCCCAATCTCATAATTTATTTCCACCAAAAATTTCGGCGCAAAACTTAGCGACAATTTTGTGACAACTTACGCCTTGATCCCGAGTTAAACAAATGAAGGAAAAGAAAAGAGAGAGAATTAACGAGAGAAAAGAAAAATAGTTGAAAGAAAAAGATTTAATTAAATATCGTCTTCCTGAGTTTGAAGAAAATCCCCCATTTTCCTTGTTTTCTCTCTTTAAAAAAATATGGAACACGATTTTCCAAGTATCCATCCAAATCCTTTCTTTTCTTTGTTAAGGGCACTCGGGGCGGTCCGTGATGGACCAGCCGTGATGGTTGTGAACCGCCCCCACCATTTAATCACGGTCGTGATAATGATGTCGTGATGGATTTTCTTGACACACATCACAGCCGTAATTCTCCATTCCCTTTTTTTCCCATCTCAGTCATCATCATCATCGCCGACCACCATCCACCATCATCACCACTCGTCACCACCATCACCACCACTCGTCATCACCACCACCATCAACATCTTCACCACCTGTCATAACCACCACCATCATCACCACCTGTCACCACCATCACCACCACCCGTTATCACCACCACCATTATTGTTTTTAGTTTATTTAAAAAAAGTTTAATGATGAAACGTGATGAAAAGTGAACACCACCACATGGGTTTAGTGATGAAATGTAATGGAATGAGGTGGCATAATATTATTGGGTGTGATATTGTGATGAGTGTCCCATTGTAACCTTTTGTATTTTCATTGATTTTTGTAACCTTTGATAAATAATAAAATCCCCGTTCGTTCGTTTATTTTGGCATTTTCCTACGTTACATTATTTATTTTGTGATCAAAATATGTTGGATACATATTTTAAGTAAACAAAGATTATCAAAATATAAAAAAATGGCTTTTAAAAAAATAATTGCTTGGGCCGGGATTCGAACCCGCGACCCCAGCAGGTTCATCCTCAACAACAAAGATCATCAACCACTACACCATTTGGTGTTTTGTGATCTATTTTAAAACAAATAATACTTACACCCTCTCTAAATCCCTTGGTCAAACCTGCAAAGTCAAAACCCAAACCCATTTGACAATTAAACTCAAATTTACGCGTGTTTCAGCCAATTTTGGTAAAGATTTCGATGGTTTGGAGAACAAGCAGGTAATCCTCGTCGATTACAGCTATCAATTGCTTGTAATTATTCCTTTTTTGTGCAAGTATACGCGCCCCTTTTTAATGTTTGGTCAAAATTTCCAATTCGGCATTAAGGATTGTAAAACTATAAGTAGGACCCTCCCTTACTACCTAAGAGTGCCGAATAACATACTATCACTAACTATTCTCCCTTTAATTCACTCAAGATAACCAATTTTGAAGCTTTTTTACTGTGGGTTTGACTCGCGTGTTGGAAGCTTAAACAATCGGTAATGATACAATTCTTTGTTTTTTTTATTAATCGGTCCTTGTTCTTCAAAAGCCCCATAATCAATTCGACTATCATAGTTGAATTGATTCGATTAGTAATCGAGGGTTCGTTCTTGATATTTTGGGAAGATAACAAGTCATCGTATCTGTTTATATATAAATCAAAACAAAACTAATCACAAACTAATCTGCAGATCAGTTGGTAAACCCATGTGTTGCTTATGTTCGGGCCTGTCGGAGTTTCGAGTTCGAGCCGGTCATCCCACAGTTTTATTTTAGGATAATATTTTCAAAACCAGACTATATATACATATAGTCGAATCCAATTCTAACTGTTCTCAGGGTCTAGACCAGTTGGTCTGGGCTTGTGATTTAAAACATCCAAACCGGGTCAGACTCGGGTTCGAATCCCCCAACAACAACTTTTTTTTGGTTAATATTTTCTTTATATTTTGATATAATTTTGGTTAATAATTCTATAATATATTTAAAGTATCTAATACGATTTATAAATTCTACAAAAAATATTTTGTGTTATATAACTAATAAACTTTATTATATAATTTTTATTTTCGAAAAATTCTTTCATTTAATATTACAAGTTTATTTATAAATAAATTAAAAATTCTAGAAATATCACTAAACGATTTATAAAAATTCTACGAAAATTATTTTAGACTTATAAATTAATAAACTTTATAAAACTAAACTTTATTTTTGGAAAAAGATTAAAATAACTATTTTTAATCAATTTATTTTATTTTAATCATAATAAATTCATTTTTCATCATTTTTACACCAAAATTTCACATAAATTATTTTTATTAATCTAGATCAGAAATATTCATTTATAAACTAAAATTTATGAAATTTAATATTTTTGAATATTATTACCATGTTTTGATTAATAAGTTATAATATATTATGTACACTTTAATTATGAAAATAATTTTATAAAAATTATTTTCACACTATAATATTTTAGTACTTGATAAAAATTCTACAAAAATCCTTTTTATTTATTTATTTTTTTAATTTTTTCTTTACTTATCATTTAATTAACAATTATTTCAAATTAAACGTCTACCCCCAAATTAGGAACCCTAGAATACCTTTAGACTGGAAAACTTAGACTTTTAAGTTTTCCAACATTTATTTTATTGTCTTAAAAATAGGGCAATACTTGGGAACGTTTGGGCCACCTTTAGACTATTTCAAAGGAATCAATACTTTTGCGAAGGTGAGTTTACATAGCCTATTTTTACTGTTTTACATTTTTTTGGGTGAAACATGTTTTAACATTTTTTTTATACAACAACAATTACTCATTCTCATTATGTTGAAACTTGTGGATTCATTTTGACTGTGACAAACCCATCCCCTCGCATAAATTTAGGGGTGATCGAAAATAGTTACACTTTTACTAACTTGCGAGTTAGATCTCAGTCGACACAAGGTTTGATTGTACAAAAGACGCATTGTTACATGTCGGACTCATACATTAATCATTGTTATATCTCAATTGTGATTGCAACACAAAATATTGTTTCCTATTACATGCAAAAACCTATGTATTCTCACCAACTATTTATAGTTGACCCCCCATCTTTCCAACTTAACATGTTTCAGGTTTTTACTTGCTATTGGAAGTTGTACAAGTCTTGGAACACATAGGAGCTTTGGACCTAGTTATACGAATCAAGCTTATGTAATCATTAATTTGTATGACGATTGTAAATCATTTAATATATTCAACTTTCATTTAGTACCATGAGATATTGAACAATCATCACTACATGACACCTCGATGTTTCCTCCATCGGTTGGGGTGTTACACCCACCCACCCTAAATGAAACTTGGGAACACAACTTTAAAATGCAATTGAAAAAGTGAGAGTTTGGAAAACTATCATTCGTATTAACTACCTATTAATTAGTAAGCTTTCTTTGTAAGTAGTGGAGCACTGTAGATGTTCATACAAGTGGGTTAATATGTTCATACAAGTGGGTTAATGTTTCATGGTCTTCAATGTACTACTCGCCACTGAGAATTTTGTTTCCAATGTTTCCACGTTGATTTTGTATTCTTTGATGGTTGTTTGTGGGTCATTGATGTTGATCTTGGTTTAGTTTTTGGGTTTTTAGGCCCAACCGGTGGTTTTCTTTCTCTAGCCACCTTTTTAGTTGTTGGTTTCCTATTTTTCTCATCATCGATCGCACTCCACTTATTTTCTCCAACATTCTGCCTCTATGCATTCTCTTTTGCTTTGTATTTTGACGTTGTATGGTGAGATGTTTACATGCCCACATTGTAAACGGTCGACGCCAGTGTGTTTTATGCTTTGCTTTTCTTCTTAACCCTTTATGGTTTTTTTTGGGTCTTCCGTTTCATTCTTGTCTCCGGCTGGCGAATCTCATTCGAAAGGTTAATGATTTTTTTTTAATGTTTTTCGATTTTGTGTTTGGGACCTTTTGGTGGAATTCTTGAAAAAGGTTGAAATTTATACATATTTTATGTTTTGAAACATTGAGATGTGACCTGTTTTTTGGTTTGAGATGCTATGATGGAATCCTTGAAAAATGTTAGGGTTTACATGTGTTCGTTTTTGGCTTTTATAAGTTTTCTATGGTTAAGCTTCATGTTTTGAATTACTAATGCTCGATGACGATTTTTAGTTCATCCGATAGAAACGTTTGGGATGTTCATGAGAATGATGATGACATCCAATAACGGGACTGTTAATTTGAAACTTGAAATTGTTGAAGTTGTGATCCATTGTTGAGCTTAGATGGACATGAATTAGGCAATGACGATTATTAGCTCTTAGCATGGCAACTGTGATGATAAAGAAAAACGACTAGGGAGTTTGCAGCCATGAGTCTGAGCCAATACTTATGTAATATGTGGTGGTGTGTGGGCTATTAATCTTCATGTCTACTGTTATTTGGAAATTTGAAATTGTTGAAGTAATGATGTATTACTGAGCTTAGATGGTTATACATGAGTTAGGCGGTGATCATTATTATCTCTTGGCGTAGCAATTATGATGCTCAAAACAAGTAAGAAGGTAATTTGCAACCATGAGTCTGAGCCTATGCTAATATTACACACGTTTAGCCGGGATATTTTTATCAAATGACACCATGTGAAAATCAATCGACGTTAACTATCCATTAACCATATACTATTTACTATAATCTCTTTGTGAGTAGTGACGATTTGTGAGTAGTAAAGATGGGTAACATGTTCACTGCTTTAGGGTTTCTTAGTTCAAGTGTATCACGACAATGATGAAACTATTTTCTGAGCCTTCTTTATTATACATGTTTATTTTTACTTCGTTATACTTATGCATATGTATATGTATATGTAGCTTGTGTTTTTTTTAAATGTCGTCCTCCGGTCAAAATCAAGACATGTTTGAGCGGATCCAAAAGATGTTGGACGATGGCATCATGTCCAATCGTCAGATCGCGCAAAAAAATATCAAGCTAATAAAGAAGGTTGCCAACATCCATCAAACCCAAGCGAAATTACATGTGGCTATTGACGCACTTTACGCACATTATGAAGCCTAAAAGGATGTAGAAGAACTAGATTAGACTTAACCTATTATGCCTAGCTTAAAATAATTTTGTAAATTTTATATTATGTTAATATCAATCATGCTATTGGGTCTTTAGATAATTAAGTGTAAATTTTGTATTATGTTAATATACAATCATTCAAGTTAATACTTAAATTTAATACTTTACAATTATCAAGTCCTGATTCTGTAGCAACGCATAGAGACAAAATACTAGTTAATTGTAACACCCAATTTTGTGAACAAATAAAATATTTATGAAATTCGTATTGCTGAGTAATGACTAGCATGATTATTTGGCACAAAAGATCTAGTCGAGCTGAGTAATGACTAGCATGATTATTTGGCACAAAATATCCGGTTTGTTGCTTATTCTCCTTCACCAAATAGACCTTCAATTTCCAAAACTCGGGTGCTCTGTCCATCCCATATGGTTTTTTTTTCCAGTTCTACTACTAAAACAAAAATAGTTTAAAGGGTCAAACTACTTAAATTATGTCCATTATATAAACAAAACATTAGGCCAACCGGAATACTTGCCTTAACGCCTAGGTTGGACGGTTGGTACATGCCAATCCTACAATAGTTGTGAATATGCCCCTGCATATACATAGACGGGAGAGTTATCCCGAGAACACTATATATAGCAAGAACCGTTAGAACTAATGAAAAACCTAATCAAAATCAACTTTTTGTAGGTTAAAAAACCCACTAAACCTCCATTCTCAACCACTACCGTAACTTATGGTTACAATCTAGTCTATATATTCAATATAAAAAACCACTACCGTAACATCCATTCCCAACCTCTAATTTGCAGGTATAACACAATCATACAGATAAGCATAGTGTTTAACAATCAACGTGTGGCGTTTCATGTTTAAGGTAGATTTTTAGTTATTTTTTATACAATGTTTGGTGTTTTTTATATTCTTGTAAAGCGTGTTAATTTTACATGATGCTTTACCAATTACAAATTTTTAAAGTGTACAAAAATAAAACTAGCGTATATGACCATATGAAAATAAAACAAAATATGAATAAAAACACCACACTGTAATACAAACCTTCCAGGATATTAAACACCATAACTTGGATCTTAATATATGCTTCAAGATGTTAAAACACTATGAGTTGAATCACAACATAATCATTACAGGTTTTAAAACGCCGTGACGTGAATAGTAGTGCAATAATTCTAGACGTTAAAACACCAAAACTTTATCATAGTTTATGTGAAATCATGATCACTTTGAAGGTTAAACCTTTATTTTTCCGGTTCCCTTCTTTGATTTTTAAGCTTTATGATTGTAGGGTTTGTTGAGAGAGAGCAAGAGAGAGAGAGAGAGAGAGAGAGAAAGAGAGAGAGAGAGGGGGAGATAGAGCCTATTATGGATTCTTCCTATTAAGCCGGAAAGTCTTCTCAGATACAAGAAAATGATTCAGTTCCAGAGCTAAAGATCGTAGTTCTCAAACGAACAACCGAAAAGATTCTGGAGCATCCTTAGGAGTCAGTATTCTTCCTCCAAAGATTATAGTATCAAGTACTTCCTGGAGAGCTCTAATATGATCAGATTTATAAGTAAGCATTTCTTGTAAAATATAAGCAACGCCAATCCCTTCTAAAGCCCAAACCTCCATTTCTCCTACCCGCTGCCCCCTTTCTTGGCCCTTCCTTTAAGGGGTTGTTGTGTAAGACGTGAATAACGCCCATGGATTTTATCATCACATTCATGAGAGAGAGAGAGAGAGAGAGAGAGAATTTACATGAAAAAAAATGAAAAATAATGGGGAGACTTTTAAAATAATTAGTCATTTTACTCTTATACCCTTAAAACATATAATTAATTAATTTAGTTATAACACTAATTACAAATTTGTCATCCATCTAATCTCAATTACCATCTATCTATAAATCTAATGGTTCAAAACATTTATTATCCTTCTCATAAAAAATACCCTTTGTACAGAAACCTTATCATATATATATATATATATATATATATATATATATATAGGGTAGGGATCATGCGAGAACCAACTTTAGGGAGAGAACCAAGGAACCAATGTGAACAGAGGGTATTATTGTAAATATATAGATTGATTAAAAAAAAAACATATCACTCTCGTCTTCCACCTACTCCTCCCCAAACACACTACCACCATATAATAACCTATCATCTTCATACCAACCATATTCACAACTAATAATAATAATAATAATAAACTTTCAACTGGCAAAACCTCCTCCCAATATAACCAAACTTATAGATCTGAAGAATCGGATGACGCCATGGAAGTAATGGTGTCGAACGATATAATTGTTGGTACCAGAGGATACTTCTTGCTGTCATGACCAGAAAATATCACCACATCATATACATGACTAGTGTTACGAAGCTTGGAATCTTTCAGAAGAATCTGACTAGGATCTAGAGGATACTCCTGGCGATCATATTCAAAATTTCCCACAAACGTGTACAAATTAGGGTTCGGGTCCTCACATTTGATTGTTGCTTTGAAATCTTTAAAAGATGCATCATCTAACAGTAAGTTACATATATAGATCTTTTAACTTTTAATTTTGTATCACCATCTAAATTCATAGTTTCCACATGACAAATTCCATCTTCATAACTAGACGATAAGAACAGTAAATCAGCTGCAAAAACTGATCCCTTTTTAATTAATCTGGAAGTCCTATTGATTGTTTTAGTGCTGTGATGTTTTTTTTTATTTTTTATGATTTTGTTTTGTTAATCTAATTATTTGAATTATTTATTACTGTTAAATTTGATAGATTGATTCATCGGCTAGTTAGTGGTGTTGTTTTTAGATGTAATGATTTCGTGTTTAGTGAATTAGGTTTGAAGTGTGTTTGTTGATGAAATGTTTGCATATATTATTTAGGAGGATAATTTGTGTTTTGGACGAGGTACCATTTTCTGATATGCACATGTGCATTAGGTAGTTTCTAATGTTAAAAGTAATGTTAAAGCACAGACTGTTATAATTAGGTCATTAAACATGTTTATTAAAATGTGTTAAGTCATGTTTGATGTGTTTACGATTCTGTTGAGTGATTTTTGTTTGTGATGTGGTTTTTGTAGATTATGTTAACAGTATGTAAGAGTGGTGATGGAACTGGTTTAACTGATGGAGATGTTTTAGTTTTTCCTGATCCAGTAAATTACAAGTATTGTGGATTTTACTAGGGTTTTTGGTTTAGAATTTTGCTTTGTGTTTTGTTTTATATATTTGTTTAGGTTTACTGTTTGATTTGATCTGCTACTTGTTGCTGTTGATTTTGTTAAATTTTAAAGTGAAATAATGCTTGATTTCATGTGTAAATTAGTATGAGTGTCTTATCAAATGCGTGTAATTAATGTGAAGCTTTTTATAATGATTTCGTGTTTGGTAATTAGGGTTGAAGTGTGTTTGTTGATGAAATGTTTGCATATATTAGTTAGGAGGATAATTTGTGTTTTGGATGAGGTGCCATTTTCTGATATGCACATGTCCATTAAGATTGTTAATGCACATGTGCAAAGCGCAGTTTCTAATGTTAAAAGTAATGTTAAAGCACATACTGTTATAATTAGGCCATTAACAATAATGCACGTGTGCATTTGTTTTGTTGTATTTAACAAATTAATGTTGTTGCACATGTGCATTCAGGTTGAAATATCGGCTTTCTTATGCGTTTTTATTAATTGTAGCTAAGAGATGGAGAAAAAAATCAAAAAAGTAACATTTGTATTACAATCGAGGGATAAAGGAACGAAAAGGTTAACGGACGCAAGTGAAGATAATGACACGATTGTTGATCAGAAAGTTGAATCAGGTTGGCATTATTATTTATTTAGTCCAGATGTACTTGGTATTCACTTGTTTTATGTATTAGTTACGTTGTTTATTTATTGTATAATCGAGCTCCGTGTGATCTTCCAGAAGCAGAAGTTGATAATGTAACAGATGTTTATCAAGAAGTTGAATCAGGTTGTTATTATTTACTTAGTAAATTTATATAGAAATGCACATGTGCATATGTGCAGTTTTGCTTGTGAAATATTAAATGTTGATTGTTTAAGCACACAAATTATCCTGTATGCAGATATAGATTTAAGAAGAAAGGTTTAAACGAGGTCAAATAAGCGAAAACATATTGTGACGGTGAATAATGATGGTATGTTGTTTTGCATAATATTTAACATAGATAGTTGAGTATGCACATGTGCATAATTGTGGATGAACATGATATAATGTGTTTTTTTGACAAATGTGTGTGCAGATACAATTACAAGGAAAAAAAACAGCAAAGAGTGTTAAAATGGTGGTAATGAGGTCAACTCAAAAGAAGGTTATCAATAAAGCAAATTGGCGTTCGAAACAAACACGTATTACACCATATAAACTTTGGTTGGGGATAAGGAAATTGTCAAATAAACAAAGAAGTTTGTATAACATTTTGTGTAATGTATGTTTGGAATAACATCTTTTTTATGTTGGTGAACGTGAGATTGTGAGATAATTAGAATGTTGTATGTAGGTGGTTAACATAGTTGGTTTGTAATATTGTTATTTTTTTGTTATCGTTTGTTTTATTGAGTTAATACGTTTGTAGAAACTACATGTAGTTGTATGATAAAAACAAATTGGTATAAAAACTTTGTTATTTGAAGGATGATGCATGCATATATGTATGTTCGAAAGTTAAACCACTAAAAAATTCTAACAATATTAGTGAAATGCACATATGCATGTAGTACACGTTTCCTATTTTATAGGTCTTATATAGAGGTGTTTTAAGTTTATTCATGTTTGTTGTCATACACGTGTTTTGTTTTCAAATTATTTTATAATATGCATGTCTAAACACTTGACGAGTTCGAGTGTATTTTATATCTCACTTTGCGTTCATTTAATGACCATTGAATAGAATTTTTGACCCTTATATATCTGTATCGCGTCCATTTAATAATCATTTAAGTATGGTAATTGACAATTCATTCAAAAGTGTGATTTAATAGTGAAATGCACATGTGCATACGGTGTATTTCTGTATCTATAACAGCGAAATGCACATGTGCATCAGGATGACGTCATACGACGTCACAACAGCCGTTTTTTTTATTTTTTTTCGAATTAATAATGAAAAATAATCATTTTGGTGTTTTTACTTTTTTTTGTTTTTTTATTTATTTAGGTTATATAATTTTTTTTAATTTTTTAATGGAGGGGTTTTTGTAGACACCTTTCATATTTACAAAAATGCCACCTGTTCACACTGGTTCTTTGGTTCTCTCCCTAAATGGTGGTTCTCAAATGATCCAAATCCTATATATATATATATATATATATATATATATATATATATATATATATATATATTTAATGCGCCTACATATACATACACTGAAGGGAAGAGCTATAAGAGGTAGTTAAAAGAGACTAGTTATAACTTGCTAGTCACACTTCTTGAGTTTGTTGGAAATATCGGAACTAATACTCAACATTTTAGGAGAGTGTTTAAGATTGCTAATTTGATGTGTGCGATCAAGATTGATATATAAAATACAAGAACATGTTTTGTTTTAGTGAGTTGTTGCTAAGATAAAGCCGTCAACATTGTTGGGCTTCTTCTCCATATAAACCCTACCCCGCCATCATCCTTCTTCATCCGATCAGTTGCATTCTCTCAACGCATAAACACACGGCGATCATGGCGTTTTTCGGGTGGTGTAGATTTGTAGCTTCTCTTCTCAATGCTGTTCTGCTCTTTCATACATTTTCTTCTGCTCAAACAGGTACAATGTTTTTACTGTTTTTGCAATCCATGTACTTAACCCTTTTTTTTTAATGTTCTATGAAGATCATATAAATTCTTTGAGTTCCAAATGTTTTAGTTGTGCTAGAAATAACGTTTTAACTTGATGTTTAATGGTGAAGTTATTTATTTCGTGGATTACCAACAAAACAAATGTTAAGAAAACGTTACAATATTGTCAATATGTAATATATAAGTAAATTATGTCATAGTTATCTAACATTTTAAATGAATCAATATAGTTCGAATTGTATCAATGAAAACACCTAAATTGTTTATGAAGTTTTTATATATAAATCTACCCGACTAATCCTTCTGACTCAACTAAAATAACTTGTTTTTATTACATCATCAAACTCATTTGATCTCCTTATTTTCTCACATTAGAATATTTAATATATAACTAATTTTTAGAAAACCTTAAAAACCATTTAGACACTTGTAACAATTTTTTGAATTTCTCACATAACACTGTTTTTTAAATCCACATTTCCTTCTTCGATACATGTGATTATCATTATCACTACGTGTAAATGCTTATGCAGTATAGAACTATAACTTATATTTTAATAGTGTAAATTAAGGACAAATATCATAAAAAAAAACCAACATACTTTCTATTTTTTTTTTTCTCATAGAAGTCACTCAATAATTTTTTGTACATAAAAACCAACATACTAATGGTTTTGTCATATAAAAATCCCTCAACGATTTTTTGAACATTAGAGTCATTTCACATGTTAAATTTGAACAATATTATAACAAAATATAAACAACTTAGAACCGTAGAGGTGTCCAACGGTTCTTTTCGACTCATTCAATTTATTAGTCTATATATAATTGAATTCATTTCAATTTAACGGTTCTGTGGCAATGATCTATTGATGAAAACATATCTTACGATGAAACAAACCTCAAACCTCATATAGCATGTTGTTATACGTACAAAATGTCATGAATTTTAATATGTGAAGGCACTTTAATGTTCAAAAAACTAATGTGAGACTCTTACGAGGCAAAACATAAAGTATATTGATTTTTACGTGAAAAAAATTATTAACAGACTTTTATGATAAAAATCAGGAAATATATTAGTTTTTTTTTTTTTTTAATAATATTTACCGGTAAAATAATTTTAGTAATGGATAAATCATCTTTTAATTAGATGTCTATTTCTAGTGTTGCATATTTGGATATTTTTAATATAAAGCTAATAAATATAGGTTACTTTCGGTTGTATTAATTTAATAATATACTAGTTTTAGAAATTATATTACCAGAATAAATAAATGGGTCCATTTTTATTTATTTCCAACTGTCTTTCATTTCATATTCAATGAAAACCTACTAAGTACTAACCACTTTAATAGATGGTTTCGGTGTTTATTGTATTTCACCAATAGATAACCACATGCTCTAGATTTTTTTGATACATGTCCTATCATTTTTCATTTATAAAACTTGAATAAACATTTATATAATATGAATACATAATATTCTGTACAAACAACGAACTTCCACATCACCATAGAGAATATAAAAATAAGAAGACTACATTATTATTGAAGTTATAAGTATTTATTATCTGATACTGTAATCCTTTTTTGTATGATATAATTCTAACACGTTAATTGTCACATTGTTTTACTATGATAACCTTATTGAACTTTTGAAAGTAACGTTTAATTTGTTTAATTTTTTTAATCCGTATCACAGATCCAGGGTACACGTTCATGCACCAAGCAACAACAGCTCCGACAGTCGCATACTACGATTACATAATTGTTGGTGGCGGCACAGCAGGTTGTCCGTTAGCTGCCACTCTCTCTCAGAACGCCTCGGTGCTCCTCCTCGAGCGCGGCGACTCGCCATACGGGAATCCAAACATAACCGACTTAGCCGCATTCGGGTCCGCCCTGTCCGACCTATCCCCAACTTCCCCCTCCCAACGCTTTGTCTCGGAGGACGGAGTTGTCAGCGCGCGTGCCCGTGTTCTCGGTGGCGGAAGCTGCTTGAACGCGGGGTTTTACTCCCGAGCGGGTCATGATTATGTTCGGCTCGCGGGTTGGGATGAGAGGTTGGTCAACGAGTCCTACCAATGGGTGGAAAAGGTGGTGGCATTTCAGCCGCCGTTGAAGCAATGGCAATCCGCGGTGAGAGACGGGTTAGTGGAGGCTGGTATACGGCCGTATAACGGGTTCACCTACGATCACGTATACGGTACAAAGGTTGGTGGCACAATTTTTGATCAAAATGGTCATAGACATACCGCAGCTGATTTGCTTCGGTATGCTAAACCAAGTGGACTCACCGTGTTACTCCACGCCCCCGTTCATCAAATATTATTCACAACGCGAGGTACGCGTGTAATTGTTTTATTACGAATTAAGAGTAGATTAGATTGTCGTTAAAAATGAATTAAATTTTATAAATAATATCTCATGTCCTATTTTGTTATATCACATGTAGGAAGTACAAGGCCCAAGGCCCATGGAGTGATCTTTGCAGATGCAAATGGGGTTAGCCACCGGGCTTACTTAAAGAGACGGTCCACTAATGAAATCATAGTGTCCTCTGGCGCCCTAGGAAGCCCACAACTACTAATGATGAGTGGAATTGGCCCAAGAAAGCACCTTGAAGCCCACAACATAACAGTGGTTTTGGACCAGCCCATGGTGGGCCTTGGAATGTCCGATAACCCAATGAATGCGGTGTTCATCCCCTCTCCTCAGCCCGTTGAGGTTTCTCTCATTGAAGTCGTCGGTATCACTCACAACGGAACCTATATAGAGGCTGCTTCTGGTGAAAACTTTGCGGGCGGAGCTCGAACTCAAGATTATGGAATGTTTTCTCCAAAGGTAATAATACACTTCACAATTGGGCCTTACTTAGGCCTATATAGATAATGGGCTTTCTAACTCTTGAAAGTTACATTAGATTGTGGGATCATGACTTAATAAAAACTTGTGTGCTCTAAATATATTTATTTGTTTAACTTTCAGATTGGGCAACTCTCAACAGTACCACCAAAACAAAGAACACAAGAGGCCATAGACAAGGCAGTAGAGGTTATGCAAGCACTTCCACAAAGCGCTTTCGTGGGCGGGTTTATTCTAGAGAAGATTATGGGCCCAATCTCAACGGGCCATCTTGAGCTTACATCACGTAACCCAAATGACAACCCATCGGTCACATTCAATTATTTCAAGGACCCTCGCGACTTACAAAGATGTGTTGATGGGATGAAAATCATTGAGAATGTGATCGAATCTAACGCATTTTCATCATTTAGATTTGATTCTTTATCTATAGTAACCCTTCTCAACATGACCGCGAGTTCACCAATAAACTTACTCCCCAAACACGCCAATGCGTCAAGATCTTTAGAACAATTCTGTAAGGACACTGTGATGACTATATGGCATTTCCACGGCGGGTGCATCATGGATAGAGTGGTGGACCACGATTATAAGGTTATCGGCATAGATTCTCTCAGGGTCATTGACGGGTCAACTTTCCGTAATTCCCCGGGAACTAACCCTCAAGCCACAGTTATGATGTTAGGAAGGTAACCAAATTACTTAATATATGTATATACTAACTTTATAATAACTTATATGATATATGTGACTATTAATGTATGTTAAATGTGGTTGTTGTTGTTGATATGTAGGTACATGGGTGTTAAGTTGATGCGTGAGAGACAGGCAACCAATGGGGCATAGTGATATTAATAATCGTTTCATGTTTTAAAGTTTAAAGTATTGTATGATTGTATGTTGCTTTTGAATTACTAAGAACAATGTACACCTATATATGCACATGCTAAACTTATTATTCATACTTTTGTGTGGGTGGTCATGAAATAAATCATTAGTAAGTGGAAGACTATGAAAAAAGTGTTGAAAGACTATAGAGATGACTTGCCTTGCCGGCCATTATAGAAAATTCTCTCATATTAATGCAAGTATAATACTCAATAATTTGTTGGATAATAAGACCATGCAATTTTAAAAAGAAAAAGGTAACTGAAGAAGTAAATACCTCTCCGAGTAGACAAGAAATAATGCTCCAATTGTAAACAACCTACTTAAGTGAGATCCGGATGCCTGCAAAACAAAGCACCGTTAGGACTCGTCACAGGAAAGGGGGGTTTCCTGTGACCACCCTCCGGCGTGAGAATAAGTATAGGTTTCTGAGGTGGAAGTAAAGCAATAGCTTTTTGTGAGTGAATGAATATTGACGTACCTTTTACCTGTATTTATAACCTTTCTCGTAACCGCCTTATTGAACCTATCTCCAGGAACTAAGTCCACGGTTCTCATGGAGATAGGCCTTATCTCTTCTATTGAACCCTTCATCCCCTATTGTTCGGGGAAGAGGTTGGAGCTTATCAATAGCCCGGGAAATGATCACCTTGGCCCATCCGGCGTTATTCTGCCGTTGGACTAGCTTTAAGACAATGTGGGCCTTTAGTTGGAGTTGGGCCGATCCATCTGGAGTGGGCCTACCTCGTCATGTCCCCCCAAGTCTAGTGATAAGCAGGTTTGGTTATGACTAGGCTTTAATCATAAGCTGTATTTGTCTTTAAATAATGACGTGTATGCCAAATAAAAATCTTCATAGAATGTAGCGCCGCATGGTTAAGGCACGTGATATGACGTCACCCTGAGCTGTCACCTCAGCCGTTTCAACAGTCTGAGAAACTCAAGGGATGTGACTGTTGGCGGGTGGTTTTCAAAAAATTTTGAAAACGTGTACTAACCACCACCTATAAATTAGCTGGTTGCCATTTGGGAACTTATTCCACAGTATAGAACCTCTCATTTTCACCTACAATGGCTCCCAAAACCAGCACATCACGAACCACCATGAGTGTTGCCCAGATTCATACCAGTTGGTCGGTAACGGCACTACAGTCTTTCTTGTCCGAATGGCGTATACTGCCGGAGTGGAATCCTGTTTGTCCAGGTCCTACTGATGTTGCTTTTCCCTTGAAACCTGGGAAAATTACTTTGTACGCCGAATTCTTCAAGTTCTGCCATTTCCGGTTACCGGTGACACAATTTCTTGTGGAATTGTTGTCATATTACAAGGTGAATATTTCTCAACTCCACCCGTTAGGTTTAATCAAGGTGAAACATTTTGAGTTCTGTGCCCGGGGGCTGGGTATGTCCCCCCAGTTGGATGTATTCCGAGTTTTTTATATTCTCGTTTACAAAGGGGAGTATTTTACCTTTGACCGTCGTCCTGGTGCACCTCCTTGTATCGAAAACTTCCCCCCTAATGTGCAAGACAAAAACTGGAAAAAGAAATTTTTATTTATCGATGAGGCCGTTTTGCCTGTTGTTGCACCGGTGCAGACGCCCGAGGGGAAAACAAGGTTTGCCGATGAGAGCCCTGCTCCTGCCGTATTTGAGAAGCTTCCGTTGTACACGGCGCTAGTAAATCATCCCACCCCGTGCACACACATTCCGGAACGAGCCCTTGTGGCTGTTGGCATGAGCCGGATCTGGGTTGACGATACCATATACCCCGAGTACCGGAGAAAAGACCAAGGTAAGTTCGTTCCGTAATTTTAATATGTTTGCAAAGGATGTGAATTTAAATTGTTATATTTGGTCGCAGATGAGTGGCATTACTTTGATGCCATAGACCCGCAGGCCATTCCCCATCTCGAGGAGCACGACCGCTTATTGGGAGACGACGAGGCGGACGTGCTGAGTCAAACGGTAAAGAATTTTGTGATTCCTGCTCGCCCTTTACAGAGTCCGGATAATCAGCCGGATACCTCTGCTCCGGTGAACTCCGAGGCGCCCGTGTCTCCCCCGCTCAACCCGGATCCTCTCAACGTTGCTGAGCCTGTTGCTACGACCAGTGAGAAGAAAAAGAAAATCCGAAAAAGGAAAGCCACCATGCCGGATGTGTCATCTTTCATGGCCAAGCGTCGTGAGCTGTTGGCCAGCAAAGAAGAAAGGCTTGGTGAGTGTTCTTGCCTTGCCGGGTCTGTGCTAGGCTTTTGATTGTTCCCTTGTTATTATAACGATCCGTTTTCATGCTTCCAGGGGCTCCTTCTCCGGGTGACACCACGTCTGCACAACAAGCTGGAACGGCTAATCCTGCTACTGAAACCATATCCGAGCAAGTTGTTGATGACCCGATGGTCACTTTGCCAACCGCTCCACATCCCGCTGCTGAGTTTTCCACGGCTGTTACCACGTCTCCTGTTGCGGCTCCGCGTTTGGAGATCGTAGAAGAACCTAACAACACCATATCAGTTGGTGTAACCTTTTCTTCGACCGTCATAACTTCTGCTGCTTTAGCGGCCGGGCCTTCAAGTGCTTCATCAGTGGATGCTTCTTCAAGTACTATTTTGACCTCCAGCAGTACCACCGTACCTTCAACTGTTCTAACCGGGTTGTATGCTGGTGGTTCTAGTAGCAAGGCATTTAGGGATATGTCCCAGGTGAGCTTTACTGAACTGTTACACGATGTCCAACATCATCCCATTGCATTCCCTGGGGGTGTAAGGTCCGGTCAGACACCGTTTAATGTGGACCCTGCGGAGTCAGAGAAGATGATCTCTCATGCTTATGTTCCAGGTATTCATTGGAATCCTTCTCTGCCAGATACTAAATATACTCCCAAGTGGAAAATAGCTCAATCTACCCGACTGATCGGTCCGGATATTATAAGGCACTGGGCTGACCATGCCTTCCCCCCGGCTGAGCGGCACTACCTCCAGGGTCTGGACAACGCTCAACTGGCTGAAAATGCCCTAGGATCCGGGGTGAGTTCACTTGCTTCTATGTACGAGGTGTTACGCCGCTGGCGTTCGGATGTTGGGGATTTATATGACATGCATGTGTCTCACGGCAAGTTATCCGTGGAGGCTGAAGGAGTGTTACAATCCTTAACCGAATGCCGGAAGGAGCTTGCCGAGATGTCATCAATCCGTGACAAGTATGAGCAAGATAAGACTCGTTTGATCAACACCCACAATGATGAGAAGCTGGAAATTCTTCGTTCCCATGATAATCAAACCCGCTTGCTAACGTCATTGGAAAACCGGGTGAAACAACTGGAAAGAGATTTGCAACTGGAGAAAGATGCTGCTTCCAAAGCCAAGGCAGATCAAGAGAGATATCAACAGTTATCTGCCGAGATTGAGGGCTATGAATCTCGTGCTCGGAGAGCTGAGGAAGATAGGGATGCCATGCTAGAGCAGCTGAACATCCAAAAAGCTGAAGCCGAGGTTGCGACCAAAAATGCTACAAGCTTTTCTGAACAGTTGACGGCTGCTCTTGCCCGGGTCAGTGTGCTGGAGATGGACCGGGATTGGTTGATATCGAAAGGATTCCAGGCTTCGTGGGGCCACATCAGGGGAGGCGGTCAGTATCAACAGAGACTTAACGACTTTTATCGAACTGCTGTGGAGTCCGGGTACCAGGATGGCCTCGTGCATGGCCACCGTCACGGGATGCTGGGACGCAAACTCCCGGAAGCTACTGACCATGAGAAAGAAGTTGAACAACGAACCTCTAAGGCCTTGGAGGCCTTAAGTAGTGACTCCCTAGAAGAGCTCACCCAGTTGCAGTCCCGAACAGGTGATGAAGGCATGTCCAATGTCCGGGCCATTCTTGAGCCCGTTATTGCCAGTTCCTCTGATGACGAATGATTGTCTTTTGTGTTATTTGAATTCTAGTTCTTGTATGTTGACACGCCCGGAGGGCTTTATGTAATCTCGGAATTTTGATGCCTTGTGTGATGTTTATAAAACATTATGTTTTGTTAATTATTTATTTAATGTTTGTTTTTCACCTTTGACTCTGCCAAATGCCACTTGTCGAGCAATATCTCGAAGCGTCGTGTCGTCATTAATGTTAGTAATGATGTTGCTGACGTCATTCTTTCAACTTGACCGTCCCATCCACGTGTCAGGCGGCTCTTGCCAGTGTAATAATTACAGAGTTCTTTTAAACTCCCAAGGACGATCTTAACCGTCACACTCATACATTATATAAGCAGGGTGTCCTATCATGCACGAGTAATCAACTCGTTTAATCATGCCACGTAAATTTGTCTCTCTCAAAAGGTACCTGAAAGAGTTGGATGCTCTGGAAGGATTAAGGGAATTGCAGCGTCAAACCCTTGAGCACCATCTTCCTGCTGATGAGCCCACTGAGCTTCGTCCCCCAAGGGAGTGTCGATTGGTCTACCATCGGCGGTCAAGGGCTGTACCACCACCCCTGCCTGTTGTTGCAGATGACATTGGGGGAGATCGTGGTATCCCCATTGGTTTGCCTAACCTGACTGGAGTCGAAGATGGTGTCAGAGTGCATTCAACCAGTATCCCAGCTCCTGGACGTTATGGCTTGGTTTACCGGCGAGGCACTGGACATCGGCCGTCCCCCTGGATACCTTTGGGGGAGGAAGTGGTGATTGATCAGGGATTGGACCTGGTTGGACCTTCCCATGCAGACGAGGACCCGGGGGTTAGGTCGTTTGATCTCCAGTTAATGAAGATGTATGAGGAGTGCTGGGTCCTCCCCCCTACTTGCAACCCTCCTGGCGATGTGCTATATACCCCGGCGGAGGTGTTTGCCATGTTGGATGGTTGCAGTTCTTAATGCTTGCAATTGAACAAGGCTTTTTAGGAAAATAGCGCTATGTATAGTTGGTAGGAAAATTATTATTATTGGCTTTGGATTTTTGTCCTGCCCCTACCGTTTTTTGTAATTATGCTTTGTCTAGCATGTTATTTATAATGGAATATAAGTACTGAAAATGCCATTATCGGCGTTGTTTTATTAATTGTAATGAATAACAAGAAAAATAAAAACTTGATTGACCGGGGTGTCATGGTATCCGTCCGGTCAATGTTTACAACGGCCTAAGGCCCTGAACTTTGGTGTTACATGTAGCATTTTCTGAGTTGGGCAGCATTCCAACTTCTGGGTACCGGCGTCCCGTCCAGTTGTTTTAGTCGGTATGCTCCCTTTCCCAGGCTTTCAATGACTTCATATGGTCCCTCCCAGTTGGGACTTAGCTTTCCCGGGGGCAGTTGTCTGCTTGCCTCATTATCCCTCATGACCAGGTCGCCGGGCTTGAATGAGCAGGTCCGGACTCTCTTGTTGTAATACTTTTCCATCAACTTCTTGTACCGGGCTTCCTTGATATGGGCTTCATCACGCCGGGCCTCTATTGCGTCAAGATTGAGTCTTAGCAACTGGTCATTGTCAGCATTGGGGTCGGCGTATCTGGTAGATGGCAGCATCACCTCGGCCGGAATCATCGCTTCCGATCCGTAGGTCAGACAGAAAGGAGTCTCTCCATTGCTTGTCTTGGGTGTTGTCCGATGGGCCCAGAGAACATGCGAAAGCTGGTCAACCCATGATGTTCCTTCCTGGTCCAAGCGTCTTTTCAACCCGTCCAGTATGCTCCTGTTCGCCCTCTCAACCTGCCCGTTTCCTTGAGGGTGAGCCACAGACGTGAATACTTGCTGTATGTTCAGGCTTTTGCACCATTCTTGTATATGCTTATCCGCGAACTGCGTCCCGTTGTCGCTGACCAGGTACAAGGGAACTCCGAACCTGCATACTATGTGTTCCCATAAAAACTTCTTGATGTTGCTCGCCTCTATCTTGGCCAACGGCTTTGCCTCTACCCACTTTGTAAAGTAGTCAATGGCGACCACCAGGTACTTGAGCTTTCCTGGGGCTAGAGGAAAAGGTCCGACCAAATCAATGCCCCATTTTTGGAAGGGCCATGCTGCTGTTACCGGGATTAAGTTGTTCTTTGGTCTGGTCGTTACCGGTGCATACTTTTGACAACTAATGCACTTCCTGAGTTCTTCGACGGCCATGGTGTGCATCCCGGGCCAGTAGTATCCTGCATTTGTGATCTTGGCCACCACTGCCCGGGGTCCTGCATGAATCCCACACATTCCCGAATGGATATCCTTGATCAAATACCTGGCTTCCGAAGGGGACACACATCTCAGGGATGGCCCTAGGTAAGACTTTCTGTAAAGAACCCCGGCTTGGATTTCATATTGAATGGCCTTGGTCCGAATTTTCATTGCCTCGGCTTTATCTTCCGGCAGACTTCCATCTGTTAAGAACTTATGTATAGGGGTCATCCAGGAGACCTCAACCGCGTGCACCAAATGAACTTCTGATATCTGTGTGGACGGGTGCTTCAAAGTTTCGGTGTGGACGTTTGCATCCGTGCCGGACGAGGCCAGCTTACTGAGTGCATCAGCAATGTCATTCTTGTGCCTTCTCACATGATGTAGCGTGACCTGCTTGAATTTGGCCATCAACTCCTTTGTCTTTTCTAGGTATCTGGCCATAGACTCGTCCTTGGCTTCGTATGACTCGTTCACCTGGTTGTTGACCAAGAGTGAGTCCACGTGGGCATCCACCCGGGTGGCTCCCATGGCCAAGGCCACTCGCAGTCCCGCCAGTAGGGCTTCGTATTCAGATTGATTGTTAGAACATTCAAAGTCGAACCGGAGGGCATAGAGGAACCGTGCACCCTCCGGGCTAACCAACAATAATCCTGCTCCGGCACCCTTGCTGTTGGAGGAGCCATCCGTATATAGCTGCCACGGAGTAGACTCGTCCTCCAGCATATCTTCAATTCTCGGCACCGATTCCTTGATCTCTTCTCCTTCCGGGATTTCTGTCATGAAGTCAGCCAGTACTTGGCCTTTTACAGCCGTTCGCTTTTTAAATGACACATCTAGTGCCCCCAATTCAATCGCCCACTTGGCCAGCCGTCCCGATACCTCTGGCCTGTTTAGAATTTGTCCCAGTTGGAAGTTGGTGAGGACTTCCACTTCGTGCGCCTGGAAGTACCTGCGCAGCCTCCGGGATGAATGCACCAGTGCCAGTACCAATTTCTCCAAGGTAGGGTACCTGGCCTCGGCGTCTGACAATGTCCGACTGATGTAGTAAATTGGGGTCTGGCATTTGTTTCTTTCAACTAGTAAAACTGAACTGACGGCTTGGTGCCCCGCCGCCAGATACATCTTCAACACTTCTCCCGGACGAGGTGCTGTGAGCATGGGCAAGTTACCGACGAATGTTTTCATCTGTTCGAATGCATTGCCCGCTTCTTCAGTCCATTTAAACTTGTTCTTGTTCAGGCAGTCCTTAAGTGTGGAGATAAATGGTAGAGAACGCTCGGCATGCCTGGCCAGGAACCTGCTGATGGCGGCTAATCTCCCGTTGAGTGTTTGGGCATCTTTCAAAGTCTTAGGGGCGGGCATATTCCTGATTGCTGCCACCTTTTCCGGGTTGACTCGGAACCCGTCCTTGGACACTATTACTCCCATGAACTTCCCTTCTTCAACCCCAAAAGAGCATTTTCCCGGGTTCAGCTTGATGTTATATTCTCGGAGAGTATCAAACGTTTCTTCGATATCTTTTAACATCATCTCTTCAGTCTTGCTTTTGATTACCAGATCATCCACGTATACTTCCAGGTTCCTACCGATCTGGTGTTCGAACGCTTGATCCATCAGCCTTTGATACGTTGCCCCAGCATTCTTCAAGCCGAACGGCATTTTGGTGTAGCAGAATATCCCAGCGTCCGTGTGGAAAGCTGTCTTCTCCTCATCCTCCTTAGCCATCTGAATCTGATGATACCCTTTGTATGCATCCAAGAAACACTTGTACTGGAAAGGAGCTAGGGAATCGACCTTGAGGTCTATCTCTGGAAGCGGGTATGCATCTTTAGGACACGCTTTATTCAGATCCTTATAGTCCACACACATCCTCCATGATCCGTCGTGCTTTCGAACCATGACAGGGTTGGCGACCCATGTGTGATACTTGGTTTTTCTGAGGATCCCGGCTTCTTCCAACTTTTTTACCTCTTGCACTACGGCCGCTCTTCTATCGGGAGCCATGCTTCTTCTCTTTTGTGTGACTGGTTTCACGTTTGGGTAGGTGGACAGCTTGTGTTCTGCCTTTTCCCGAGCAATCCCAGTCATGTCAGAATGTGAGAATGCAAAAACGTCCATGTTGCGCTTTAATAGCCGCTTCAATTTCTCCTGAGTGGCCGGGGCCAGCGAATCTCCGATGGTGACCGTTTGATCTGGGTGTTTCGTGCTCAACACCCATCTCTCCGGGCCCCGTATACCGGACGGTGCCTGACGGCATGCTGCGCCCTCAGCTGCTGCGATAACTTTTTCCCCGGTCACCGTGGCTACTCCATGTGGTGTTGGGAACATGAGAAAGCCCCTGGCTGTAGATATCAGGGCGTCTATTCGTCCCAACGTGTACCGGCCAATGATTAGATTGTACTGTGAGGTAGCTGGGATCACCAGAAAAGTAACAAGAATCGTTCGTTCCTTATAACCATCGCCGAGTGTGACTGGGAACGTCAGTTGCCCCAACGGCTCTATACATTCTCCTGTGAACCCTTTTACCGGACCGTGGGCCGGTGCTAACATCTTCTGGTCCTCCATTGACATTCTTCTGAAACATGGCTCATAGATGATATCTTCTGAACTGCCTGTGTCCACCATGATTCTTTTCATACTGTAGTCACCTACAGCTGCTGAGATTACCAGCGCTTCCATTCGTAATGCTTTGTAGTACGGAGGTACAGTCATCACCGTTTCCATCCACGGCTCAATTGTTTCGAATCGTCTCTTGGAGCTGCCTCTTGCCTCCGGCCGTATTGTATTGATCTCCCTGGGCTTTTTTCCAGTCGCCCTGTCTTCCCAGGTTGTTGCTTCCGGTTTAGTGTCTTTAACCAGATGAGCTAGCTTCCCTGTTCTGACGAAATACTCTATTTGTCTCTTCAATTGGAAACAATCATTCGTGTCATGGCCGTTGCCTTTGTGGTAATCACAGAATTTTGACTTGTCCTTTGACGGAGAGTCCTTGACCGGCCGAGGAGTGTTCAGCCTTAGGTTCTCCGTTTCTAGTATCTGTGATGGCGTCTTGATCAGCTCCGGGTAATCCAGCTTGGGCTTGGAAGCCGTATCTCCTCTGCTGGAATAAGAGTCACGAGACTTTTCCGATCTTCGCCCCTGCTCGCGACGATCATCTCTCCGCTCCTCCCGGCGCTCGTCCCGACGGTCATCTCTTGAATAAGGTTGACCCGACCGCCCCCTGTTTCTGGAGCCTCTGGAGTCCTGGTTGTCACTTGTTTTTGTAGTTTCTTGCTTCTTCCGTACGGCATGGTTCATGGCAATTGATTTCTCCTGCTTGACGTACGCCTTAGCTACTGTCATCATTTCGTCCATGGTCTGAGGATATCCATGGGGACCATGAAGCTTTCTTAACAATCCATCGTCATTCACTCCCATGGTGAATGCAGTGCATGCTAATTCTTCAGTAAGACCCGGGATCTGAAGCCTTTCTTTGTTGAACCGTATTATGAAATTCTCCATTGGTTCATTGTCTCTTTGGCGGATATGCATTACCTCCTCCCTATACTTGGTGTGTCTGCGCTGTTGACTAAACTGCTGGGTGAATCCCTTATGGATGTCTCTCCAGTTTGAAATAGACCTGGGCGGCAAACTGTCCCACCAGACCCGTGATGCTCCCACTAGGGTCTGAACGAACATGTGACACCAGGCCTGCATTGGCCAGTCCTTGGATGATGCTACAGATTCAAAGATGCTCAAATGGTCATCCGGATCCCCAATCCCGTCATACTTACCCACTGTCGATGGGAGTTTCAGGTTCTGGGGTAACGGGGCATTGGCTATCCTTTCCGTGAACTTGGAGTATGTTGCCATCGTCGGAGGACGGTATGGCCGGGTAAGGTCTTCATCATCTCCCTGATCTTCACTCTCCTGTACTACCACCGCGTTCTGCTGTCGTTCCTGGGTAGGTCCCGTGGAAGCTCCCGGGCCCCCGGGAGTGGTTTCATAGTTGAGGCGCGTGCGTACTTCATTCAGTCTTTCGTTCGAGGGTATCCCTGTCTGAGGGTTCCACCCCGGGGGTGGTTGCACCGGGGGATACATGTAAGGATATGGGTATGTGTACGCACCACCAGTTGACGGTGCACACATGTACCCATATGGTGACATAGGATAGTAAGGCATGAAGGGTTGATTCCCGGGAGTGACCGGTGTGTAAGGTGGCATATTCGGCTGCATGAGAGTTGCTTGTGGTGATGAGGTCATGGCTGCCGAGATTGCAGCCGAGAAAAGTGGGAGACTTTGTGCTGCTGTAAACCAAGGCATCGATGATACGGGTGCTGAAACTCGAGGGGCTGAGAAACTTGTACTAACAATCGGTCGAGTGTATGTGGGTAATAGGACCGGTCCTCTTGCAGAAGAGAGACGTCCTTGATGGCCTCCGGGTGACACCAAAGTCTGCGTGTTCCCCGGGAGTGGGGCCGATGTCCCTGGAAAAAACCCCGGAGCCACTCCGTCACCTTCCCCTTCCGAGTCGGAAGCTATTGTACCATCGATCCGCTCCGTTGTGGGAGTCAAATTCTGATCGCTTCTTGCCGGGTTGGCGGTAACCATGGCATTTTGATTTGAAGTCATCTCGGTCCTTCAGGTTATTTCAACCGATAGCTAGTTTCTTGTACGGGTCCCACGGATGGCGCCAATGAAGAAGTAAATACCTCTCCGAGTAGACAAGAAATAATGCTCCAATTGTAAACAACCTACTTAAGTGAGATCCGGATGCCTGCAAAACAAAGCACCGTTAGGACTCGTCACAGGAAAGGGGGGTTTCCTGTGACCACCCTCCGGCGTGAGAATAAGTATAGGTTTCTGAGGTGGAAGTAAAGCAATAGCTTTTTGTGAGTGAATGAATATTGACGTACCTTTTACCTGTATTTATAACCTTTCTCGTAACCGCCTTATTGAGCCTATCTCCAGGAACTAAGTCCACGGTTCTCATGGAGATAGGCCTTATCTCTTCTATTGAACCCTTCATCCCCTATTGTTCGGGGAAGAGGTTGGAGCTTATCAATAGCCCGGGAAATGATCACCTTGGCCCATCCGGCGTTATTCTGCCGTTGGACTAGCTTTAAGACAATGTGGGCCTTTAGTTGGAGTTGGGCCGATCCATCTGGAGTGGGCCTACCTCGTCAGTAACCTTTATGGAAATATATGGAAAACACTACTAAAGATTGTATTTCAATAGATACAAATGGATTTTGAGTTGAAAAAAAAAAATCAATGTTTTTATAACTGGATCAAGAAACCAACCGTCTTATGGGATTATCAGTCGGATCGATTTTAAAAGAAAAACGGATAAAGCTATAAATAATTTAAGAAAATAATATCAATCTCTATTAATATATTAAACCTGTTTATCTATTGTAGATTTGTGATTTCAACAAAAAAAAAAAAAAAAAAAAATTAGAATTCTTGTGTTGATTGATGTTTAAATAAAAAACATTACAAATTACATCAACAAAATTTGAAGTTCGAAATAAATAAAATATAGAGTCTGACTTTAGTAAATGAGTTCTTAAGAAAAAAAAAAAAAAAAAACACTGAATCCAATCTAATCACCTGGTCCGGTTTGACAGTTCAACCGATCTGACTAGTAATCAGCCGGTTCAAACATAAGTCCAAATTTAAATAAACCGAACTTGTAATGTATCCGGTTCGAGGTCATGGTCAAATCACAAGAACTATACTTAAAGGACAAAACAACTTTTTGGGTAACTAATATGAACCACTTCATGGTGATAGTGGAGGACTGCATTTGGGACCATTTCTACGTAAAATACAACCATACATGTTGTTATCTTCATCACCAATAAGAATTGGTCAAAACAATTTTTCTACATGACTAATCAAACCATATGATAATAATAATAATAATAATAATAATAATAATAATAATAATAATAATAATAATAATAATAATAATAATATATTATTATTATTATTATTATATTATTATTATGGAATTTTCTTTCTAAATATAGTAACACATAGAGAAACATTAGCTGTATTTATGTGAACAACTTATTTAAACGATATAAACAATACAACATTGTGAAGAAAAGCAAGACAAAACATGAGCTGTTGATTTACAATCATTTATAAACCAACAACCACTTCATCAACAAGAAGATTCACAACATAAAGAATGACTTCCCCTTGTTTTCGACGTTGCTGCCCGAATCAGGAACTCGGGCAGCCAGGTGACTCGGAGCAACAGACCCCAAGTCATCAGTCCAGGTACGATTTCATTGCTGCAACCGCGGTTTCTCTTTATCCAAACACGCATTTCACTAACCATGAATCTATACCAACTCTAGACCAATGTTTTTCTAACATGTTACGCGCTTACCCGAACTATTCGGACACTGACCGGGCTGACCGAATCCGCGATCAGGAATATTATCAACTGGCTCTAATGAACCATGTGTGTCTAGACTACAATGGTCACGGGCTATATTCGTATTCGCAACAGTTACATTCTAATGCAAGTTTTTTTAACATTATATACAAATCAGTGAACTTGTATTTACAAATCACAAGAGGCGGTCAAGAGCCCGAATTCGAAGGTATTATCAAGGAAAGGATCTTTAGATTCATGAACATTTCATCAGATGATTATTCTTTGGTGTTTACAGCTAACCAAATGTCTGCATTTAAAGTGTTGGCGGATTCCTACCCGTTTCAAACAAACCGCAACCTTCTGACCGTGTATGATCACCAGAACGAAGCGGTCGATACGATGATCGAAAGCTGTCGAAAGAGATCGGGTCGGGTTGATTCGGCTGTGTTCTCATGGCCCAATATGAGAATTCAGTCGAAAAAGTTGCGAAAATCGATTGTGACAAAGAATAAAAAGAAGAAAAAAAGAGGACTTTTGGTTTTCCCGCTTCAATCGAAGGTTACGGGGTGTAGATACTCGTATTTATGGATGAGTTTAGCGCAGGCGAACGGGTGGCATGTTTGTCTTGATGCCACCGCGTTTGGCGCTAAAGATATGGAGACATTCGGGCTGTCGCTTTTCCAGCCCGATTTCTTGATTTGTTCATTTTATAAGGTTTTCGGGGAAAACCCGTCGGGTTTCGGGTGTCTTTTTGTTAAAAAGACACGAGCATCCGTGCTCAAAAACGAGTCTATGGTCACGGGATTGGTTAGCATTGTAGAAGCTTCTAACCGACCGTTATTCCTCGATTCGCGGAGTGCGGACCGAGGGAAAACCGTCGTCTTATCATCGTCGTCATCGCCGCCATCGCCATCGACGGTTTCGAAACAAGAAATATTGGAAATACAAGAGATGGGAGAAATAAAAGAAGAAAATAAGGAATTATCATTTTTTGAAGTTTGGAAACATGACTTGACCGTTGACCTAAAAGAAAAGTCAAAGACAAACGAAGCGAGTAGTAGCGGGGTTAACTCGGGTGTCGAATTTCGCGGGTTAGATCACGCGGATTCGTTGGGTTTGGTATCGATAAGTAGTAGGGTACGGTACTTGGTTAACTGGCTAGTGAATGCGTTTGGTAGTTTAAAACACCCACACCCCGAAAGCGGGGTCCCTTTGGTTAGGATTTACGGGCCGAAAGTGAGGGTGAACCGCGGCCCGGTTGTGGCTTTCAACGTGTTTGATTGGAAAGACGAGAAAGTCGAGCCGACACTCGTACAGAAGTTGGCGGATCGACACAACATTTCTCTAAGTTATGCGGTTTTGAAACATGTTAGTTTTGTGGACAAAAGTAGTGAAGAAAGGGAGAGGGTAGTAGAGGTAAAAAGCATGGAGAATGAAGGGCAAAATAGTCCGTTGACCAGAAAGAAAGAGAGGGTTGACTTTGGGGTACCTGTAGTGATGGTTACAATCGGTTTTTTGACAAATTTTGAGGATGTTTATAGGGTTTGGGCGTTTGTGTCACGGTTTTTGGATGCTGATTTTGTTGAGAAAGAGAGGTGGAGATACATGGGGATTAATCAGACAACTATTGAAGTGTAGGTTTAGAGATTTTATTCATTTTTTATGTTCATTTGTCAATAAAAGTTACCATATTTAAGACCACAAATGGCAGCAGGGCGGACCGAGCTTATACTCAGGGGTAGCATGCACTACCTCTTAACTTTGTCGGGAAGTGTAAAATTAGTGTAATTTTTGTCTTCTTCATTTTATGTATCAGGATACCTCTCTAAGCAAATATTATGATACCTCTAGGCTTAGAAAAAGATTACGCTACCCCTGAACTTTTCTTTAGATCCGCCACCCAATAGTTGGTTATTTAAAGCTATAGATTATTTAAAGTTGGATCAATCTTATAAAAGCATAAAGGTTTGGGACTTGGGAAATTCTATGGGAGATTGTATTGGATAATTTACATTTAAAGAAGGCCCATGATTTCTAACTGGGCTCCAGTTGTTTGATATTGGGCTGGCTTTTATAAAGTTGAAGAATCATCAAGCTTTTGTAATAAACAGACTAAAGTGGAACCCAACTCAAATAAGTTTGAGGCCCACTTTTTTAGCTTTACTTGTTTTGTCAAGGTTTTAAAAAAAAAAAAAAGTGTGTCATGTAGCAGTGGGCTTTCACATTTTACACTCCTAAAGTGATTTGTGATTTTGTGGTGGTGTGAAATATGAGCATGTTTCCAATGATTGTTTAATTGTTATTTTATTTATTTAATAGTTTAATTTGTAATTAGATATCGAAATAATATAAAAAAATAGAAAAAAAAAGACAGAATTTTTAAATTATAGTTTAAATTTAAATTAAACTAACTATACATAAAATTAAAATTAATTAAAGTTAATATAACAACTCACTTCAAGTAGTGGTTGGTGACTTTGTTCGTAATAGGAATGTCCCACCTGGCGGCATTGTATTGTTTTTATGGGTGAAAATGTGAAATCAAAGTCGGGGCAATAGAAGTCGTTGTTCATTGTGAAAATGGAGAATTTTGAAGTTAGAAGAGAAGTTGGGGGATTTTTGTATAATTTTTTATACTATTGGGGTTGGTGGTCCAATGGCAAGGCAAAGCCTTTTAATACACCTAAAGTGTGAGATCTTGAGTTCAAGTCTCACAAGAAGCAAGAAATTCGTCTTTCAAAAAAAAAGAGGGTGTTTGGGATTGAGTTTCAAAACAACTTATTGACTTATTGGCTTTTCCAAAAAGCCAATAAGTCAATAAGCTGCAGGGACGGATCTAGAGAAGGAGCAGGGGTAACGTCCGTTACCTCTCAACTTTTTTGGCGTAGTATATTTTTAGTGTATTTTTAAAAAAAACTACGTGTTTTATATTACGTTACCCGTGAAAATTATGTAACGTTACCCCTGAAATCTTGGTCTAGATCCGCCACTGATAAGTTGTTTGTGTAACCCAAAAGCACTTTCTGTTTTGACTTTTGGCTTTTGGCTTTTAAGGGTGAAAAAGCTGTTTTTGAAAAGTTAGAAATCCTGGCTTTTGGCTTTTGACTTTTGAAAAAAAATTACAAATATACCATCCATACAACCAATATTCACAATAAGTTAAGCAAAACACTTAAAAAAAACAACAATTTATTGACTTTTTGACGTTTCTCATCCCAAAAGCTAATCCAAACACTTTTTTTAAAACTCCTTTTCAAAAAGTTATAAGCCAATAAGCACTTTTGACCAAAAGCACTTTTGCATCTCCAAACTCAATCCCAAACACCCTCTAAATCTGTCGGTTTATATAAATTTTGAATTTTTAACAAAAAAAAAATATATGGGTTCCATTGCCCATTGGTTAACTTGGCATACCTCCCAACTCATGCGACGGTCCCGTTCTTCCCCTCACGGACCAGCCCCACAACTTCATTTGGCAATGCTATGCGCCTACTAAAGTGGCACTCCATAGCGCCCCACAACATATAGTCTAAGTGTAAACCTCAACTATTGAGTAGAGTTGGTGTTAATTGTGTTGGGAGTAGGGTTGTTCACGAGCCAAGCCGATCCGAGCGGAGCTTTGCTCGTGCTTGGCTCGTTTACAAACCGAACCGAGCGGAGCGGATCGTTTACAATCGAGCCAAAAACCGAACGAGCATTCTTTGAGCACAAATTTTCTGAACGAGCGTCGAGCGAGAATCGAGCGGAGAATAATATGGACCATCATAAAATTGGGATGGTTCCTTCGATGTTTTCATTATCGATTGACAACTAAGGTCGAAATGTCCGATGATAACACTAATATTGAGATCCCAGTGTCCAAGGATGAGTCTTAGATTGAGGCTGGTGAGGTAATGAGCATGTGTCAGAGAATAGTTGTTGCATCGTGACGTAGGTGTGATATCAAGCAACAATTAGCGATGGACGACTATTGAGATCATGACTTATTGTTTTACTATTAAATCTAGTGTTAATTTTTTTATTGAGTTAAGTGGGCTGGTTATATTTTGTTTGCATATACTGAGTCAAATCCAATAGAATCTTATATATAAAGCCATAAATTTATCTGTAAATTGTATGTATATTTATTATTAAATAAATAAAAATTTATTCGAGTCGAACCGAGCCGAGCACACCTTTGCTCGTGCTTGGCTCATTTACAAACCGAACCGAGCCGATCTGCTCATATACAACCGAGCGGAAGATCGAGCGAGCATTTTTCGAGCATTTTCCGAACGAGCGATGAGCGATCCACGAGCGGCGAGCGATTTGAACAGCCCTAGTTGGGAGGTGGGTTTGGATAGTTGAAATCAAATGTGAAATATACATAAATCATAATGCATGTATGTATGTATGTACGTACGTACATATGTATGTATGTATGTGTGTGTTTTAAAGACATTAGTAGTAAACTACACCCACTCAAATTTGTGTCACGTTTCATCCTCATCTATGAATGTGAGTCATACCTCGTGACTTATTTTAAGGACCCATTACATGAATTCAAATAAACTTTTTTTCTTTGTAATTGGTGTTCTCTTTTAACTATTTTTTGTTTTTTATCTATCAAACACAATTAACAATACTAGGTTTATATATTAGTGTGAAATTAGTGGAACCAGATAAAAATAACTAAGAACGGGGAAGTAAGAGCATTCACATATCATTTGATTACCTAAAAACATCACTTTATGCTATTCCTTATCCTTCCTTATACCTTATTCATATATTTTAAAAGAAAACTAAAATGGATTTTAGTATTTGTGAAAAATCAAAGTAAAGGGTTAAATTTTTATGGATAATGAATGGAATGTGGGAAAGTTCAAAAAAATGAGAGATAAGTTTATGGAATAGTGCTTTTTAGTTAAATTAATGGATAAGGATAAACAATTAGATGTGAATGCTCTAAGAGAAGGTCATTGGATGTAATGGATATATTGTTGGAAACTAAGAGTTAGCGAAAGTATTCAAGAAAAAGCTTTTTCTTAATCGTGATAACCATTCAAGATGTTTACATAGGGAAAGTTTGAACCTGGGTCTCTAGGGAGTACATATGTACCAAAAATAATCGGTTTAGATTTCCAAACTGCTTCCTAAAGTAACCCAATACCCCACTTGGAACCATTTGACCCAAACTGATTCTAACCCAACACAAACAACCAGATTATATATTGGTTCTTACTCACTCGTTACTAAAACCGGTTTCTTCTTATAATCCGAACCCTTTCTGCCGGAAAATTAAAAAAAAAAAAAAAAAAAAAAAACACCTCTAAAATGTACACCTCTATCTAGGAGACCTTTTAGGGGTGCAAACGAGCCGAGCTCGAGCTCGACTAAGCTCAAGCTCATTATGAGAGTTTGAGCTCGGCTCAATAGAAAATTCTTAAGCTCAAGCTCGGCTCGGGCTCGACTCGTTTATTATTTGTTAGTTAATATATTAAACAAAAATAATATAAATAATAGGCTCGGAACTCAATAAATGAAGCTCAGCTCGGTCTTGTTTAGTAAACAAGCTTAAATGAGGGGGCAAATAATAATAAAACTAATATTATACGAAGGCTCGATAAGGCTCGACGAGCCTGACGAGCTCTACATACTAGGCTCGGGGTCGATTAATAAACGAGTTTTGTTTTAAGCTCAAGCTCGGCTCGGCCTCGATAAGGCTCGACTCGTTTCGAGCTTTTTATCGAACCGAGCTCAAGTAACTCGCGAGCTGCTCAGCTCGTTTTCACCCCAAGTTGTGATGGTTTTTTAAGAAGCTTAAGTTCACTTTAAAATTTGCCCAAGGTAGGCTTGTAAACGACCTGAATGTTCATGAACTGTTCGTGAACTTGTTCGGTGGGAAGTTCGTTTATATTCGTTTATTTAATAAACGATCAAACACGGACAAAAAAATTTGTTTGTTTAGTTAAATGAACGAACATGAATAAATATTGTGTTCGTTCGTTTATGTTCGTGAACATCCGTTTGTATTCGTTTATTTATGTCCGTTTATGTTCATTTAATTTTATTAATTACATAAGTAGTTATATTTATTAAAATATAAACATAAATTGGGATTTAACAACTTCTATAAATATAACCAACTAGTAATTGGGTTTTTCAGTAACACAAAATCGTTTACATTTATTTTGTTTATGAACGTCTGTTTATGTTCGTTCATGAACTGTTCGTTTAGGTTTTAAACAAACGAACATAAACTAACACGAAACATGACAAAATTTTTAATGAACGAACACGAATACAAAATGTGTTCGATTATGTGTTCGTGTTTGGTTAAAGTTAAATGAACAAACACGAACATACATTTGTTCATGTTCATTAGGTTCGTTTACAGGCTTACGGAAGGGTAAAGAACTAAAAACATAGATACTGAATTTTAAATATGAATGCTTTGTGTAACTCCCTAAAGAGTAAATTGCTTGGTTGGTCCTTATGGTTTTCAAATCTTGCACGCTTGATTCTTAGACTTCACTAATTACTTAACCCATTTACTTAAGGAATAATGGAAATAAATAATCCCAACTATTAACTATTGGCCAATAACAGTCCCAACTACGAAAATCACCAATAGTGGTCCCAACTTTCGACATATTGAAATATAATGGACCCAAACTAACGGAGGTCTAACTCCGTTAATGTGATGCTGACGTGGCATCTTAGGTGGCAAAATGATCATACATGGCATCCTAGGTGGCATCCTAGGTGGCATGCCACGTCAACACCACAATAACGAAGTTAGATCTCCGTTAGTTTAGGTCCATTATATTCCAATATGTCAAAAGTTGGGACCACTATTGGTGATTTTCGTAGTTGGGACTATTATTGGCCACTAGTCAATAGTTGGGATTATTTATTTCCATTATTCCTTTACTTAACCCAAAATCTGATTATTATGTGTGTTTTTTAATAGGTAAGAAATTGCCATCTCTATTCTTGAGTGATTTTATAAGTTCAAATTCAACGGGTCGTATATTATTTACTTATTATTAACAACGTATATATTTGTGGGATCCGGTATAAATCTATCAAATTCTTTATTTATTTATTTTTTTAATTTATTTTTAATCTATTAAATATGCAAATAACTATAGTAATTAAAAAAACGAGCCAATGAGTTCTAGTCCAGCTGGTTTGAAGCGGGAAGCTTTACCTCCTTGGAGGGTTCTTGTCCGGGTTTGTTGAGATGATTGGGTTTGTATTCAAAATACGAGCCACTGATCTCCAGTCCAACGTAAATCTATAAAGACAAAATGAAGCACAAAATACAACACAATGCCGAGAAAAAATATAATGAAAAAAAATGACATAATGAACAAAATTAAAAAACGACACAATGTCAACTAAAAAGACGAAAACCTAAAATTTAAGATTGTAGAGTTTAATGAGATGATTATAATGCACTTAGAGTGAATTTAATCGAATACTTTTCAATGCTTTTCTATAACTTCCTATACATAGGTACTACGTATTTAAACTTGTCCAACACTTGTAGTCCAGTTGGTTGAGGGCCTAAAGTTTTCTATGGAAGGCTTGGGTTCAATTCCTACTAGCTACATTTGAAGGACATTGGTTGAGGGGAAATGATGGATGACCCGGCCATTGGCTTGGGTTTGAGTCCTGATCCCGACCGGTTTTACCGATTATTTCACTGTCGTGCCTTCGGGCAGGTGAGTGGTCGGGTTTTTCCGGGAATTGGTGGCAATTGGTGGCCCGGGTATTCTCGAGTACCTGATTCGCCAAAGGGGTGCCCGAGAGTGCTCGGAAATTAATTCGTTGGCCGTTCAAAAAACTACGTATTTAAACTTTTCCACTCGATACTAAACACGTGTATATTAGAACTAAATGCATTAACTATTTTTTGTACGACTGGAGAAAATGTAAACAAGACTATTCGTTTTTTCGGTACTATTCTTTTAACATTTAATGCCACCAAAAACAAAAGAACGTTGAAGATATCTTAAGGAAAACTAAAGACAAAGTAAAGGATTTAACATATAGACTCGTTTTTTCCAACCCCTTTTTTTATCACATCCTATCTAATTTTATAAGATTAAGTTTCTGTTAGAAAATGTTTTAAATCAGAATCAGCTGATTCATCATTTCCTTGTTTCAAGATATTGAGCCAATAAAGAAACTAGTTGTTAGAATATCAATTTATTTCTTTTTTTTAGTCTTAACTTTTCTCTATAATATGTACCATCTTTTTATTGTAAAACACAATCAATCAATATAAAAAACATTATCATTCTATGATTCATATTCACAATATGGTATCAGAGCAGTAAATGTTCTTGACCTGCTCATCATCTACCTTGATTTATTGAGCCACCATGTCTTTCGACTGCGGCTTAACAAATAAAAACTACACCGATCTTTCAACTCAGTTAGCCACCCTCCTTAATGGGATCCAAACCTAAAACCAAAGTACCCAGCACAACCTATCCGACAGCCTCAAGATTAGCCTCAAACTTAACAACCAAAATTATGCTCTATGGGCTCGGATGATTCGAGTAGCCATAGGCAGAAAATCGAAAACACTCCTTGGTCATCTGTCAGGGAATCCGACATCACCCAAACCGACCGAAAACGGGTATGAGCAATGGGAACATGATGACCTCGTAGTGTTCTCGTGGCTTATACCGAATATTGAACCGGCCATAGCAAGTAATCTTACCGAATTTCCGACCATTAAATCTTTATGGGATGCGCTCGCAACAACGTATATCAGCGGTGGGAAAGCTACGACCGCCACCAGCAACACTGGAGATACCACCAGCAGCGGCGGCAGCAGCAACCAGACTATCGAATTACGAGGCGGACGCGGAGCAGGCGCTGTGGATGGAGGTACCGAGTTTGGGGGAATAAAAACATCAAACTCAATTCTTGACCCTTTGTTTTTTAATTCTAGTGTTATAGATATGATGATGAAACATACAGATGACTCCTCACAACATATCGTGAATCAATTAAATAAACCTACTCAAAATAGTGACCCTCCTCAAAAGGACCAGTATAAACTCCAAAGTGGTAAAAGTCTTGTTTCAAACAAAAAAGAAAAAGGTCTATTTATAAATAATTGTAATAATAATGATCAACATTTCCTAGAAACAAATTTTTTTTCTAAAAGGGATAAAACCATTTTTTCAAAAAAGAAAAAAGAACAAAGTTTTTAAGAAAAAAGGATTTGTTGGACCACAAGTTAATATGGCACGAAATGATATAAAAACAGAGGAATCCTGGATATTTGACTGTGGTGCGACTGACACCATGACCTACGTTTTATCTGATATCATTTCAAAAACTAAACCTAGGATTGACTACATCAAAACTGCTAATGGGGGGGGGGGGGGGGTGTTCCTGTTAAAGGAGGGGGCAGTGTTGAAATATCCCCAACTTTAAAGCTCTCAAATTGTCTATATGTCCTGTCTTTATCTCATAAACTGTTATCCATTAGCCACGTGACAATAGAGTTAAATTGCACTGTATTGATGCATCCAACCTTTTGTATTCTTCAAGATATCCAGACGGGAATGATTATTGGACGTGGCACTGAACGGTCAGGATTATATTATGTGGAAGAAGTGACTCAACAGGGTAGCGTGATGCTTGCTCACGGAACTACAAATAGAGAGGCTTGGCTTTGGCATAGGAGACTAGGACACCCATCCATTGGCTATCTAAATCTTTTATTTCCAAAACTTTTTCCTTCTAATAAAACTTTAAATTGCGAAACTTGCGCCCTAGCTAAAAGTCATAGACATACTTATAGTTTAAATAATACACGTGTTGAGTCACCTTTTTCCCTTATTCATTCTGACGTGTGGGGTCCTACAGAAGTTAACGGAGGACAAAATTTTAGATTTTTTGTGCTATTTATTGATGACTGCACTCGTATAACGTGGATCTATTTTTTGAAACAAAAATTTGAAGTCTTTGAAAAGTTTACTATCTTTTATAACATGATACAAACTCAATTTAAAACGAACATCCAAATCCTTAGATCTGATAAAGGTGGAGAATTTGTAAATGAGTCAATGAAACAATTCTGTCAAAACAAAGGGATAATTCATCAAAAAACGTGCCCATATACTCCTGAACAAAATGGCACTGTTGAACGAAAAAACCGTATTCTCTTAGAGATAACTCGAGCCTTCTTAATAGAGTCTCAGGTCCCCACATCCTTCTGGCCAGAAGCAGTGGCTACTGCCACATATTTAATCAACCGGTTGCCAACCAAAGCCCTTAATTTAAAAACTCCTATTCAAGCACTATCTGAGTTTACCAAAATTCCTCACCCTCTTACACTACAACCACGAGTCTTTGGGTGTACTGGCTATGCCCATATTCCTAAACATGCTTGAGGCAAACTTGGTCCATGTGCGGAAAAATGTGTCTTCGTTGGCTATGGGATTGACCAGAAGGGGTATCGATGTTATAACCCAAAACGCCGATATATGTACACCACCCTTGATTGTGACTTCCTTGAAACCGAATATTTCTATCCCTCCCAACACAATGGTCAGGGGGAGAAGAAGCATGTTGACCCACTGAATTGGCTAAAATGGGTATCTTTATCTGAAGAAGCTAGTACCCAAAACAGAGTGAATCACAATACCCAAGTTGACCAACTTACTTCCACACAATCCGAACCTACTGTCGGTACCACCACCCAAGATTCCCCAAGTCCCAAGGTAAGTCACCTAGATACACACGGGGATACTCAAAATAATGAAACTCAAGAGCCTCATAGACCAATTAATATATCTAATGAGGACCCTATTAATATATCGGATATATCAGATAATGATGAAATAGCAAGTGAACAGGTTATGCAGGAGGAACAGGAGGAACCTATACAAGAAGAACAAACTGAGACAAGTGAAAGATATGTGTTACCTCCAAGAGCCAATAGCGGGGGTACCACCGAAACGATATTCCCCAGAAAAACAAACAAGATCCGCCAGATATCCCATGGCAAACATGGTCAGTAGGAACTTGTCCAAGGAGGCTAAAGCGTTCGCTACTGCCCTCTTCAACGAACAACTTCCAAACTCTGTGGAACAAGCCTTGAAGTCCAAGGAATGGAGAGATGCCATGGAAGCCGAAATAGAGGCACTCATAAAAAATAAAACTTGGGAGAAATGTACCCTTCCCACAGGAAAGAAACCAGTAGGCTGTCGGTGGGTCTTTACTATCAAACACAAACCTGATGGAACCATAGAGAGATATAAAGCCCGACTAGTTGCTAAGGGGTACACCCAAATATATGGAATTGACTATTCAGAAACATTCTCTCCAGTAGCTAAGATTGATACAATCCGAGTCCTCTTCTCTATTGCTGCAAATAAAGGATGGTCACTTCATCAGTTTGATGTTAAGAATGTTTTCCTTCATGGAGAATTAAAAGAAGAGGTGTATATGGAAGCCCCACCCGGGTTCACAGATGACTTTAACAATCAAGAAGTATGCCGATTAAAGACGACTCTTTACGGTCTTAAGCAATCACCTCGAGCCTGGTTTGGCAGATTTACTCTTGCAATGAAAGGATATGGTTTCAGACAAAGCAACTCCGATCATACTTTGTTCCTTAAGCAAAGAGGTAAACTTGTGACTTGTTTAATTATATATGTTGATGATATGATTATTACAGGGCACGATGAAGAAGAAATGAAAAAGCTGAAGGCAGACCTGTTCCGTGAATTCGAGATGAAAGACTTAGGAAGATTGAAGTATTTCCTTGGGATTGAGGTTCTAAGATCTAAGCAATGAATTTTCATATGTCAAAAGAAGTACATCCTTGATCTCCTTGCTGAAACAGGAATGGTCGACTGCAAGCCAGCGGACACACCAATGACGACTAATCAAAAACTATATATGGAAGACGGAGCAAAGTTGGCAGATAAAGAACAATATCAGCGACTGGTGGGTAAACTCATATACCTCTCACACACTCGTCCTGACATTGCATATGCAGTCGGAGTGGTAAGTCAGTTTATGCACCAGCCTCAAGCTAGTCACATGGATACTGTATGGAGAATCATAAGATATCTTAAAGGGACTGCGAGTCATGGGATTCTGTTTCAACAAAATAAACATCTAAGAATCCAGGCTTACACGGATGCTGACTGGGCAGGAGATAAACAAGACCGAAGATCTACATCAGGATACTTTACCTTAGTTGGCGGGAACTTAGTCACTTGGAGAAGCAAAAAACAAAAGGTTGTTGCCCTGTCAAGCGCTGAAGCTGAGTTTCGGGGCATTGCAAGAGGTCTAGCAGAGGTCCTATGGATACGTAAACTTCTATCCGAGATTAGGTTCCATCAGACTGAGACAAGTAAAATAATGTGCGACAACAAAGCTGCAATACAAATTTCTGAAAATCCTATTCAACACGACCGTACAAAACATGTGGAAGTTGACAGACACTTCATCAAAGAGAAACTAGAAAATGGGACTATAGAGCTTCAGTTTGTTCGGTCAGAAGACCAACTAGCAGACATCTTAACAAAATCCGTCAACGGAAGACTCTACAATAATTTCCTATACAAGTTGAGCATTGGAGACCCCACTACTCAACTTGAGGGGGAGTGTTAGAAAATGTTTCAAATCAAGATCAGCTGATTCATCATTTCCTTGTTTCAAGATATTGAGCCAATAAAGAAACTAGCCGTTAGAAACTAACCGTTAGACTATCAATTTATTTCTTTTTTTAGTCATAGCTTTTCTTTATAAATTGTACCATTTTTTTATTGTAAAAAACAATCAATCAATATCAAAAACATTATCATTCTATGATTCATGTTCACAATAGTTTCTTCATTATGTTATTGAGTAAACTTACTTTTGAGTTTGGTTCATACATATGGGCTATGAAAACTGTTGCATTCGAAGGTGCATTTATGTATTAAAAATGATATTAAATGACTACAGTGGTGCTATTGATAAGTTAGAGAATTAAAGTATATAATATATAATTGTAGTTTCAAGTAGCCTGTTTTATATGTAAAAATTAAACGGGAAAAATATGCTTGACACGTGTAGCACGTGGAATGTATTTTTTCGATATTATGAATCCAAAAATTACAATAAAAAGATATAATAAATAATTAAAAGTGAACATAAAAATCGAAAAAATATCCCTACTAATAAACTACCACTTTGGCATTATTTCATAAGTTCAGATAAAGTAAATAAGATGTTTGATGCTAGAAAATTGTTTGAAATTGAAATGTTGTAATTAACTAGATGATAAATTATTAGTTCATTTAGGACAACTATAATCTCAGTAATATGGAATTTTTGAGTTCGACCAAAATGGCCACATTTATTTATGATATTGGGTTGTGACTATTCAACATTATTCGAGCAGTAGGAGCAACTTCCTATTGATCGGTATAGTGAAAATGAGAAACACTAGTCATTGACAACACGTGAGCAACGACCACCACACCTCATCAATGGTATTCTCTCATTGAGCAATTGCAACACTCGAGTAGCAACGACAACCTCACTTGATCAGTGGTAGGTGATGAATAACCCGACTTACAGCTGTAGTAACCGCACCCGACCCACCCATCAGTGGTAATTGTGGTCAACAAAAAGTTTGTTGACTTAGCAACCAAGCTAACTTAACAGCAACACACAAGTAGTAACAAACGAACTCCTTTCCATCAATGACAACTAATAAGTACGAACATCCTGCTACTTTTTTTTTATCGGCTAAGGACATCACCTCGGTACCCAGTTTCGAATCCCCATTTCCGCATCGTCTCTGAGGGCATAAGCCCTTTCCACGTCAAGGGGTGTATTTTTGCTGGCCCTAAGATTCGAACCGTGTACCTTTTCTGGACGGAAACCTCTCTAAGGAGTAAACCCTCTCACCTCTCCCCAACTGAGCTGGGGGTCATTGGCTCAACATCCTACTACTTAATATCAACCAACAACAATAGCTAATAACCAAGCTGACTTTAACTAGCAACAATTGTACCCGATCTGTCCATCCATGGTAACTTTGATCACCCGGAAGTCTCTTTTGTCGAGCCGCCAGTGCGTTATCAAAACACAACATTACGTTTACCTCCCATGGTCCAGGCATACACGTGTACGTGCATGAGGATGCGAAGAGTCCTCATTTATTAAAAAAAAAAAGCAATAAATTCTTTCAAATAGTCCTTGGGAATCATGGTATCGTATACACAGCGAAAGCGGTTTATATATTTAACAAAAACGGATTATATATATATAATATATATAATGGCCGATTTATATATATATATAAATTGTTAATTTTATTAATCCAATATAATAAAATATTCCCAATCAGGATCTCAGTTAAACGCATATAAACAAATAAATAATAAACAACCACAGGGGGTTTAGTAATCAACCTTTGACGACTACACCGGAATTGTAACACGCGGGTTACAACGAATCCTTGCTAGTAGGAAGTTCACACCGAGCACGAACCAACCGGGAAGAAACACTTGCAAGAAGAACGGTGAGCGGCGGAGTGGTGGTTTGGCCGAAACCAAGAAGGAGGGGCGGCGGCCTTTTTCTTCTTGGGTGGCGGCCGCAAATCACAAGAGGAGGAGGCAAGGGTTTGTTGTTTTTATAAAAGTGTGATTAGGGTTTATTCCTTAACCCTCCTTTTATAAAACAACAACTTACATTAAGCCCTCTTGTTAAATATCATAATATTCCTTAATATTAATCTAATTAATATTAAGTCCCTCAAGTCTAAAACTATTATTATTTCACAAATAATAATCCATTATCCAGATGTAACTTGGTTATTATTAATGTGAAAATTGCATCAAAGTATTACTATAAAAAAAATTACATGTCGTGATTAAAATTAAAAATTAAAAAAAATAGTCCTTTAATTTCATCTTTCTTTTAATCCATTATTGACTTTCTTGGAATAACTATCGATTTCATAAAGTGTGACTTTAATGAAAATCGTGAATCCAAAAGTGAATATTGAGTAAAATATATCTAACATCACCGATATGTTTAAATTTGAATACCGATATGTTTAAATTTATTCAAAGCAAGGCCACTCAACGTTTCTTGGTTACTATTACTACCACACTTCTTGTAATTTAACTAGTTACTTTACGCGATGCACGTTGCGGGGGCATCGAAGCGTAAAGTTACTCGAATTTATATTACTTAATTAAAATATATTATATTTGATATGACTCATTTCCGAACAAAACATTTATCAAAACACAAACCAACTAAAACCATATATAAAAATAAGCAGGAAACATATTATATTTGACCAAACTCATTTCTAAAAAGATATTTACGTTGAAATGTAACACAAAAACCATAAAAAAAAACAAAAAAGGCAAAAAAAACACACACAAATAAAACACAAAAAACAATAAAAGGCAAAAAAAAAAGCCCACAATTCCTAATCATAATTAGGCCCTTCAACATTTGTTATTATATAGAATAAGGTGGTGGTGTTCGTGTGTTGGCGTCGATATTGACACAATAAAATATGTAAAGAGGATCATATGAAGTTGTTCTGGCTCTGCTTTTTTAATATCATAATATACATGCCGCGGCAGTTATTTAAAAGAATTATCAAAAAGACACGTGAAAATAAATACGTCGTGATAACAAATTCAAAATTTTATAGAACATCATGTTTCATGAGTTCCAATAGTAAATAAAAAACTAAACCTTAAAAGAACTTTGATGACTTGCATGTATGTGCTTCGATGAGTTGCACATTAATGCACACAACTATGTTTTGAATATATCGAAATGTAGATAAAAAGAAGGTCATAACAACGTATTTGGATTTTTATAAAGCAGCATATTTTAAAAGTGACAAGATAAAAAAAATAGAAGTGGGGCATGTGGCTAATACTGACATGTGTTGTCAAAGCGTCTAGGCGCACTCAAGGCGCATAGGCTAAGCCCGAAGCCTAGGGGCTTAGTGCTTAAAAATAAGGGCTTTTGTAAGCTAGATGCATGGTATAAAATGCATTTTTTTACGAGTTTTAGATATGTTTAGGGTATAAAATGCATTTTTATGAGTTTTACATATGTTTAGGCTTGTTTAGAGATAGTTTAGAAAGTTTTAGGTTGAATTTAGCCCGAACTAGGCATGAATTTGTGCCTTGACGTTTTGAAAACACATGTCAGTATTAGAGGACATCAACCTTTGGTTTTACAATATACACTAATTAGATTTGAAATTTGTGTATCGTATAAATTGAATAAAAATTATTAAGTAGTTAACAATAAGATTTAAAAACCACATATTTAATTTTGTAATCATCCATCCATGCATGTGGCTATGAGGTTTACAATTAAATAATTTTATAATTAAAGGAAAATTGAAAATTCAAAAGAATAAGAAGAGGAGGTTGTTATTACTCAATAAGTCAATTACGAGCACCTCTACTAAAAAAAACTAATAATAAATTGCTGTTTAAAATAGAAAATTTTAAAATATGAATATTTTAGAGTGTCGTAAGACATATACGAGGCATCAATTATATTTTACAAACTACAACTACCTTGTTATTATTATCACAATTATATTATAAAGAACTGGGAGATATCTCTAAATTTGGCTTTTTACATAAGTAGCCTAATAAGGAGTACAAAAATGAATTGTGACATCCTTACATTTTGCCTAAACACGTAAACTTCTATCATTTTGTCGTCACAAAATTTTAGTACGAAAAATTTTTAGTACAAAAAAAAAAAAAAGGAAAAATGTAGTACATAAAAAATTAGTAAAAAAAAATAGCACACAAAAATGTAATACAAAAAAATTTAGTACACAAAATTCAGCATAAAAAAATCAATACAAAAATTTAACATAAAAATCTAACACAAAAAATACAACACAATGTTGTACAAAAAGCACTACCCATTTTTTTGGGTGTTTTAGTTGACGTTTTTTATATAGCAATATCTATACTACATTATAAAGGAAGAAAAAATGTCTATAAATGTCATTTTATATGAATTTTAAGATGACATCGAAAAAGTCTCATGCTTAAAATTCAAATGTCATGTAAATTTTTTTCCTTTCTACCCTTCATGCAAAACTTATTTGTACACATTATTTTATCATAACCTTCAATTACCATTAATCTCTATAATCTAAAATCTACATTATATTATAAAGCATTTGATAAGAGTATCAAACAAAATTAAGTAATTACTACATTTTATTAAAAAAATTGCACTTTTATATAAAAAATTTATATATAACAAAAATATACAAAAAGGTTTCTACACACACACATATACACATATATTAACACACCTTAAAAAGATTGTAAGAATAAATAAAAGTCGAACTTTACGTAAAAAATAATTTTGTGATGCTTTTTTTTTAAAAAAAAAGTATGTGCATGAATTGGTTCACGAATTGAAACTGGTCTTTCAAACCGGCAAAACCGGGGCCGAAACGAACCGAAACTGGCTCAGAAATGAACCGGCACCAAACATGAACCAACACCAAACACGAACCGGTTTGGAACGGGTTCGGTTCCTAGAAAAAAACCAATCTGTGCACGTCTATAAAGTTCTCAGGCTGGGACATCTTATGTGGAATATTTTCAATTAACCTAACTTCCAATTTTACTTTCTGATACCACTGATAGAAATTTATGGTGCACTTGATTAGCAGTTGTATTGCATTGTTTTTATCATGTGGAAAAAGTTATGGGTATGTTTCTTTCCAGTTTGATTACATATGAGTCGTTCCAACCTCCTCTTAATGTGGATTTTATAAAGATCTCTATGATTTCTTTTCCTCAACAATCTCTCCAGATTTGGCACTTTCAACATATTGAGTAGGACTGTTAGTATAATAATAATTGCTAATGAGTCAAATCGCTACTTCCATTTTTTTTTTTCTGGCATGTAGGTCAAATTGCATATGGTATATAGAACGTAGCATGCTATCATGTCTTCTTGTAGCCTATAAAAATTTACCTCACTGCGAAGCACATGTGCTCACACACACAAACATACACCTTATATATTGATTCTTTTAATCGTTTTAAGGGTTGAATTAGGTTTCCGCCTTGTATTGTCGATTCTGGCGCAACGTGTCGGTTCCCTGCTAGTAGTACCAAATGATTGAAAAAAAATAAGCTCGATTTTATGGTGCTTTTTTTTTTACAAAAAATAAGGATGTGTGAAAAAGTTATTGTCATTTAAAAAGGGGGGGGGGGGGGGTTGCACGTGCCTTGCAAATGGAGAGAGAAAGTCAACAAATAAGTTATCCCATAAATACCCTTATACCCCTTTTTCCTACACTTTCATCTTAACCATTGATTCAAAAAATAAAAGATGGAGATGGCTTCTCATCCTACTTAGGCAAAATCAACTTTTTATTTGATCCTGACCATATAAAGAAAAAAACACCCCTTTTTATATATGTGTGTATTTTAAAAAACTTACTTTTTATAGAGGTTGGGACACTCCGTGAACGAGCCCCGTAATCATTTGACGGTCGTGAAACACCATCGCAAGTGTGGTGATCACAGTGTGGTGGTGATTTTTTATGGTTGTGGTCATGAGTGTGATGGTAGATGGTGAACGTTGTTCAACGACCTTTTTAATCATTATATTCGTTAGAAAATAAATAAATAAACCCCTTTCCCACTATGTAACTATTAAAATCCTTTTAAACTTTTTACACATTTCTTCACCTATTTTACTACAACTTAAAAATCTAAAAGATAAGAGATGGAGGGTTCAAGCACTTTGTTTCCGACTCTTCCAATTCTACCTTAGAATTTATTGTCATCGTTTCCGAAGCAACAAAAGGACTTGAAGATACGATGCGATCAAAGAGAAAAAAATGTTTAGCGTGATCGACAAGGGGCTCATAAAATTCTAAGGAATGATTACTTTTCGAAAACCAAAGTACAGTTTAGAAAGGGATTTCTTTATCGAAAGAGTTAATTTAAAAAATCGTGGAGCATATGGATGCTTGATTGGAATGTGTAGAAAACTAGGGGTGGGAGGGGGGGGGGATAGGGTTTCTTATAATTTTTTTTATGTTAAATACTTGTTTTACTTAATTCGTCAATTATTACAAAACCCAATGATATATTTGGAAACTATAAACAATAATATATGCAAGGATGTAAAGAAATAAGGAAGGAATGACAAAACCGATTTATAGATGTTCGAGAGATGTTAACTAATCACTCTACGTCACATCCCTACTCCTCTGATCAAGAGTTTCTCCACCATTCGTCTCCCATAATCCGGTAGGGATATTTGTTACACAATCGTCTCAGTAAGCAGATATACTAATCACCTTGTACAAATGTCTTACTCTTTTCAAGGAAGTGATCGCCTTCCACGTCTCACTAATCTCAAGTGGTAGTGATCACCACCGTTGCCCCACCCACCATTGATGCCATCACCATTAGTCCATCACCCACCTACCCACCATCGCTATCATCCACCACCTGTAACACCTTGAAAATTAGTTTTGCTTAATCATGCCACTTCACATGATTAGCAAATAATAAAGCAAATTAAATAATAATGCAAACATTCTATCAACGAATAAATCAGGGATTTTTTATAATAGGAAAATAACCCCGCCAAATCCATTAGTCGATTCAAAGCCTAGACATAAAACATAAATCAAAGACTTCAGTTAGCTAGACTTGAGGGACCATAGTTGCCAATATGATAAAGTGGGTTTTATTATCTATATCTATACTACATTATAAAGGAGAAGGCGTTGGCAAATATGTCCAAATTGTCAAAAGTTAAGATGGTATATCAAGGGTCCTTTACAAGTCTCTAATTTTTTTTTTGTCAATTTCTTTCTTTTATGCCCTCATGTACAACCTTTAATACTAATTGTATATATTTCTTATGCACTCTTTGTATCCACATGAAGATGTAGCCCCTTCATAAGCACCATAAACACCAAATTGAATGTTGTAATCCTTGAAATCCCACAATGCTCTTCACCTTCACTATGTTATTTTTTTCTTCTGAAAGTGGTTAAACATATAATATATGAATATTTGGTAAAATGGTGGCCCTTTGTGCTAATGCATATCACCAAAATAAGAATACATCAACTATTCATGGTCTGGCTTGAATAATTTTTTTTATTTTGTTGTTGAAATATCCTAACAACTTCTTGTATATATTCTTTTATTTTAAGTTGTAACAAAGCTGCTTGTTACATTACTTATGTTCGAAAACAATGAAGCATTGATCTATGCATTATATAACATCCCTAATTTGCATTATGTGTTGGTTGGTTCCACTTAAATTTACAAATTTAAATTAGTGGATTTTATGTGAATACCGGTTTAAATTAAAGATTTGAGTGATTGCCACCCATCACCACCACCTACCCATTGCCACCGACACGACCATGACCTCACCACCTACACGTCGTTCTTGAAACTGGCCACTATAAAAATAAATAAGAAATGTAGCGGGAGAACACTATTTTGGAACATCTTTGTCATTCCTAAGATTGCCCACTTTGTAAAAATTGTACATCTACATGTATCATGACCACTTTACAAATACTGTTTTTAGATATAGTAATTAATGACTATCATGGTTTGAACATTGGAATAATTAAAATGTTTTTTTTTTCTACATGTGATGTAGGACAACAAAAGGACAAAGTACAATCGATAGAAAATTTTGATGGGCAAAAAGAAATACTAATAATTGAAGTACCCGCACTTTTGCTTGATTAACCGAAAGAGAAAACAAGAATTTGGGATCAAATGTAATGATTGGTGAAGGTTCTATTGGAAGGGTTTGCCAATGACAGTGAAGAAGAGTGGTGTTTACCTAAAAGGACGTCTATGAAATTTTATTCCACTTAATGTACTTGTAAGATGGGTTTTTTTCCCTATATTGTTTCTCTTGACATAAATTTTATGATTTCATACCAATAGGCTTGCTAGCTATATTCATTTAAGTAAATTAAGGTATTGGCTTATTTTCGTGTCACATGCTTTCACTTATTATGATCCATTCATGGTAAGCCGACAATCTATATGGTTTGAGACTTTGAGATAACGGTACGGATTTGGCAATTTCAATGTTCGGTCAACGGTTTATAACCTGGATCGGGGTTGTGTAAAGTGTAGTAAAGTGTAAATGCCTGTTTATTTTTTATACATATTCTTTTTGGAATGTGGTTATGTTTAGAAATCACCTACAAACCCCAACAACTAGAAGGCGACAAAACAAACGCACCCGCTGCAACGCGCGGGCATTCACACTATTATTAATAAAACAAGAAAAACACACCCGCTTGTGTGTGTGTTCGTAAATAACATCAGGAGACTCATCTCCATCAACCACGAGCCCTAAACACTACAATATGCTCCAAATCCAAGCTAAACCAAAAATGAATCGTCTAAGGTCTATTCTACACCAAGTTTGACTCCGAAAAACTAGGTAGGAGCTTGGAGAGGAACAGATCAAACAAATACAAGTTCAAGTATGAAGCTCGTAAGGACACAAGGTAAGTGTTACTTACACTACTAGACCAAAGATCATTACTTTTGTGTTGCGTGTTATTTATTTAGTCTTGGTTATGGGTCAAAGGTAGGACCCCAAGTGGTGAAAACCACTAAGCGGGTCCAAACGGGTGAAATTGTGTATAAACTTGTTTTATGACAATCAATGAGGTGACATATCCCACCCAACAACGAAATCTACCAAACGGGTCTAATCTTGAAAGGTTATGTTGTAACTTGTCTATGACGAATAAAGAGTCGATACATTGGAAACAAAAACAATATACACAAAGTGGGTATTTCGTGAGGGTCAAGTGGTGACGTTCTCACCATTTGGACCTGGTGCTTAATGCTTGTACATTCAAGCATTTAGGTTAAAGAGATATAAATGGGTCAATGATGATACGTCACCATTTGGATCCCAAAACCTAGCATGTGCCTAGGAGGCTCTTTCACAGGTAAGCGATTTGGAAAAGGGCACATGATGCCAAGGATTTTTTATGGGAAATAACAAGGTATGGAAATGGGACAATGCTATCCGGTAAGTCTATAGTTAAATAAACGCCTTTGAGCGAAGTAGTATGTGTACTAAAACTCCAGATGAAGTAAGAGTGCCATCTAGGTAGGTTATTCCCATAACGATGTCTAATGCGCGCTAATGCGCTTAGAATCAAGTAAATTTATAGAAATTTTGGATATGGCAAAAATCTAAGTCCTTAAGGTCTTAGAGGGTCCCAAACAAGTCATCGAGTCGAAAACAACGTATTTAAATCAAGTAGTGTTGCCTACGGGTGGCTGAATTGAAATAATTGCCTATAAGGGCATTTTGGGAATTTTTAAAGTTTACTAAAAGTTGAGTTTTAAAACCGGGTCATGATAAACAAATCAGATGATGTTTTTGGTTTAACGAGTGCCAAATGAGTTGGATATATGGATATTATAGCTTTTGAATGATTCGAACAATGTTTGTATAACCTATGGCCTTAATGGGTCGATTTGGGTGAAAACTACATATATTTTAGTTAAGCCGAAAGGGGTATTTAACTATAGATAATTGGCATCTTACAAGCTCAATAAGGGTGTTAAACAAGTCCCCAAGTTACCTTAGGAATGGCTTTCAACATAGGCAAAAGATCACTCAAAGATTGGGGGAAACAAGCAAGATAAAAATGCCTAAGTCTGAAAAATGAATGGGGAACCAGCAGCTTACAGCCATAAGCTACGACCCTCTGCTCGTATCCTACGGCCGGGATGATTCCCAAAGGTCGTTTGTTGGCCGGTTGATTTAGTTCGCTCTGTTTTTAACGTGCATCGATGTTTTAACCACTATGAAGGTGATATTAACAATACAACTAACCATTTTTCATGTAATGGTGCTAGGTATCATTTGATGGAAGTCCTAGAGCAATGATCAAGTCGCGAGGAGAACCGAGCACACCCGGAAACTCAAAAGCTCCCGTAATAGAATTTCTAGTTTAAAACGCAAACTTTAACACATGTTTTTAGTGAGCTAAAAATGCAAAAATTGTTGGGACCAAATATGTATGGGATTTCATTGAGTTGGGTTATTATAATTACCAAAGTTTTAATCGGGAGTGATTTTATTTTAGGCCTAAACTCAGAAGTTTAAAAGTTAATCACATGTTTACAGGTTAGGGTCTTACACCACCGCTACTCATCACAAATTTTATTCTTTGTCTTTCCTGCATACCAAACAATACAGAGTAATGATTCATTCCATTCTCATATGGTAACCAAACAAAACATAGAATGGTAATGATGTATTCCATTACCACGCCCATTCCATTTTCATGTCCATTTAATTACCTTATACCAAATAAAACCTAAGTGTTTGGATACATGATTGTGGCATATGCATAGTTATTAGCAATAACCTTAGAACACAAGTTCCTAATTTCAGTCATATCAAAACTAGGGATCATTTGTGTTTTTCTAATGTTATCATTAGCACTAAGCATGTTGCTTCCCCAACATAATGGTTTCAAGTAGGTTACCTTGAGATGTACAAAAAGAGTTCTACGCCACTGCAAAGATGCACATTCGTCAACTCGCAACAGGTAATAATCCCGACTAACACGATTAATATTTAGCTATGTATGATAGGACTTCACATGAATGTCTAGATTTTTTTGCAATATGATTATTAAGCTATACAGTACAAAGTTCATAAGAAGACCAACTAACCATGCCATTACACATTTGTACGCCACATACGAAGCTAGATGGAGCCTTATAGGGATGCTCGAAAGCGTGGAATGTACACAATTTGGATAATGTGTCCGACGAGATTACAAACCCAGTTTATAAGAGGCGATCATAAAACTAAAGATAATGCATGAAGCGGTGACGTTGAATGATTTATGGATTTAGCGTGTTTACTTTGGTATTCCTGGTTCAAACAACGACATAAACATTGTAACATCCGGCCCCTCTCACCACCAATATTGTCCGCTTTGCCCCGATGGGTTGCCCATCCAGAGCTAACGAATTTGTTTGTTGTTGCCTCGGTGGAGACTTCCCAGGAGGTTACCCATCCTGATACTACTCCCACCTGAGCACGCTTAACTGTGGAGTTCTCCTCTCATCCACTAGCATTAAGCCCAAAACGCGTTGGTAATTTAAGAGGCTTTGGATTACTTATGAACCAAGGATCTCTCCTGGCCACGGCCGATGTGGGATTTTCCTAGGGTGTCATACAAAGGTCCATGTTAATCTCCCAGAAATTAGTACTGTTACAATCACCCCCCCCCCTTAGGGACTCATCGTCCTCGATGAGGTTTGCCCCACCATCCCGAACGGCACAGGAGTGGCTCTGATACCATTTGTAACATCCGGCCCCTCTCACCACCAATATTGTCCGCTTTGCCCCAATGGGTTGCCCTAGCAGAGCTAACGGATTTGTTTTTGGTTGCCTCGGTGGAGACTTCCCAGGAGGTCACCCATCCTGATACTACTCCCACCTGAGCACGCTTAATTGTGGAGTTCTCCTTTCATCCACTAGCATTAAGCCCAAAACGCGTTGGTAATTTAAGAGGCTTTGGATTACTTATGAACCAAGGATCTCTCCTGGCCACGGCCGATGTGGGATTTGCCTAGGGTGTCATACAAAGGTCCATGTTAATCTCCCAGAAATTAGTGCTGTTACAAACATTGTACATCAATACCCATTATTCGATAGTGAAATGTATAGAACCACACTCAGGTTTCGGTGTGTGGTCAATGGGAGACAATTCAGACGTGGCTATAATCTTAGTGATGTCGTTTACCCGTCTTGGTCTCTTTTGATAAAAGCCTTTTCGTATCCAACCATTGACAAAAAAATGTTTAAGAAGTTTTAGGAATTGACGAGAAAAGATGTCGAACGAACGTTTGGTGTTTAGGCAAGCAAAAACAAGGAGCATGGTGCACTCGTGTATCATATTGGCAATATAATATAAAGGATGGCGAGAACACAATATCACCAGACTACGTCATGGACTCTCCAACCGAGGTATGCATTGTCGATAATATTATTTTTGAGCTGCAGGATGAAGAAACACACTTTCGACTACGATATGATATAATGGAACAAATTAGTGGTAAATATGAACATTCCTGCCTCTGATTAAGAGTAGTTTTGTAGTTTTTTTTTGTTATTGTTGTTTTTTCTTTACAATTTTTAAGTAATATAGTTTTATATTTAAATTTAATATTTAAAAAACTTTTTGAGTTAAAGTGATCATGTATAAACTGTTTCAAGGCAATGGGTGTTAATGTGTAAAAGTTGATAAAGGGGGTGGTGGGAGATGGTAACATGATTAGTTTTTGGTTGGAAAACTGGGTTGGGAACGGGGCGTTGGCTGGTTTATTTCCGGCTTTGTTTGCTTTAGAAACAAACAAGTTCGCGACTGTAGTTGATCGGGTTTCATCGGATGGGTTGGGTTAGGTTGGATTTGGGATTGGAGGGTTGATACTTTTGAGTGGGGTGGTGGGTTCGGAGCTGGACACATTTGGGTTGGGGCTACAGAGGCCGGTTCTATCTGCAACGATGGATAAATGGGTTTGGGACCTTGATGGGTTGGGTGGGTTTACTGTCAAAGGGGTCAAGAAGAGGCTGCAAGACTCAAGGATCTACTCGTCAGGTGGGTGTTTACTCGTAATTCTTGGGTTCCATGAAAAGTCGAAATTTAGGCTTGGAGAGCGGGTCTCGGTAGACTTCCTACAAAAGTGGCTTTGAGTAGAAGAAACATCAGTGTGGGCTTGGTCCTATGTCCTATGTGTGGTGAGATGCCGGAATCGGGGGATCACTTGTTCATATCGTACGCTTTCGCGGAATCGGTTTGGCAATTGGTTTCACAATGGTGCAAGGTAGGAGTAATATATGCGTTCGACATCAGGGACTTACTCTCTTTATATGTAACTGCCAAAACGATCTGGGTGGTGTTTTTTTTGAAGATGTAAAAGGCCTGCAGTCTGCGGACCACATCTGCAGGAGAAGAGGTGGACCAAAGGTCTGCAGTCTGCAAGAAAAAGACTGTTTGTTTGTTAATGTCTGCGTAACCTAACCATAACCAACCACAACCCACCATAACCAACAACAACCCACCATAACCATAACCCACCACAACCTACCATAACAATAACCAACCCCACCCACCATGGCCACCGTGAACCACCACAACAATAACCAACTACAAACCACAATAACCATTACCTACAATAACCATAACCAACCACAACCTACCGTATCCCACCTCAGCACAAACCTTTCAGCAAGAGAGGAGGAGAAGAAAAGAAAATAGTGTTTGTGGTTGGCGGCGACGTCCAGAGGTCGGGGGATGGAGGAGGCGACATTGAGAGGGAAGGGATGGAGGAGGGTGGCGGCGTCGGAAAGGAGGAGGGCGGCCAGGTGGAGGAGGAGGAGGAAGAGGAAGAAGAAGAAGAAGAAAAGAAGAAAGAAGAAGAAGAAGAAGAAGAAGAAGAGAGAAGAAAAAAAAAGAGAATAAGAAGAAGAAGAAAAGAGAAGGAAAAAAGAAAAGAGAAGAAGAAAGAAGTAGAAGACTGACGAGAGGAGAAGGAAAAAAAGAAGAAGAAAAGAAGGAGAAGAGAAAAAGAGGGGAGAAGACCCGAGTAGACATTGTCTCAAGTCTGCACTAAGAAGAGGTCAGGAAAACCTTTTTAGTGAAAGGTCTTCCAAAAAAAACAAACAATCTGCGCGCCCCAAACGTCTGCCCGCGTCTGTGCGGCGTAGAAAAAAGTGATCAAAAGCACTTCTGACCAAAAAACAAACACCACCTTGGTCTTCAATAAGGTTCAACCTTATCTTCAAAAGATTATTGGTGACATAAAAGGTTGAGTTTTCTTTGGGTAAAGGTGCGTGCAGAACTAAGTGACTTGGATTGGGAGAAATGGCGCGGGTTCAACTTGTATAGTATCGTCTAGATGGTAGTATTTTTGTTTCTTATGTTTGTATATGGGTGGATATTTTTGTTTTTGTTTGAATGTTGGGTGATTTGCTAGTTCCCTGCTAGCCTTGGGTGTTTAATAAAAGTTTGTTGACCGTTCAAAAAACCCGTGTTCATGTATGAGTGGTTTGTGTAAAAATGAATGGAAATGTAACAAAGAGATGAAATGATGTCATGAGCTATGATTGGTTGGTTTTAAGTGATCATGTCATGGGTACAAATTTTTCCACCTTTATTTTATATCTTTTGTTTGTACAAATGTGTGTGTAATAAATAATGTATAAATGTATAGATCGACTTTGTTTGTAAGGGAGGACGGGGCGGGCTCGGTATTGCACCTTAGGCTTCGTAGCCAAAGCGGATACACCGCTCCCCATATTCGGCTAGCTTCATCGGCTATGGTTCTCGGCATTTGCTCATTGATTGTGTGATCACTCTTCAAACAGTCTTTTGACCGTTACCTTTTAAAAACAACTTAATTAATTAATGTTTATTGGGTTTTATATTAATTTAATTAATTAATGTAAAAAAAGTTTTAGGTTACTTTAGGCTAGACGTTTTTAGTGTTTAGGCTACTTAGGTACAATGACGTGAGATTGGTGAAGCCTAAGGTGCCCTCTCCCAAAAGTTAGCTTGTTAACAACGTATTAAATTTCACAAATCTTTATAATATGACAGGATAATTAGGTGTGTTGACTGTGTCCTTGTATGGTTGGTCAAAATCTAGGAAACCCTTTGTCTTAACGTGTGGGCTGATAATAACATTATTTTATTTGTTTGTGATGTATCCACTAGCTAGTTACATAATCAAATAGATTTTTTTTTGAACGGCCAACAAATCAATTTCGAGCACTTTCGGACACCCTTTTGGCGAATCAGGTATTCGAGAGTACCCGGACCACCAATTGCCACCAATTCCCGGGAAAACCCAACCACTCACTCGCCCGAAGGCACGACGGTGAAATAGTCGGTAAAACCGGTCGGGATCAGGACTCGAACCCAAGCCAATGGCCGGGTCATCCCTTATTTCCCATCCACCAATGTCCTTCAAATGTAGCTAGTGGGAATTGAACCCAAACCTTTCATAGGAAACTTTAGGCTCTCAACCAACTAGGCTGAATCACATAATCAAATAGATTTATTATAATTTGTGTGTAATCACATATTGCAGAGAGGAGGCAGAGTGGATTGATGAATGAGGTAGGCTCAGCCCTCACGAAGTGATCACCTATTAATCACTCTGAGAGAAGTGAAAAGGCGACCTTATGAAGTTTCAACACAGTTATTAATTAGGTGAGGTGAATTCATTAAGTTTCAGAATATGAAAATATAATAATATCAAATTGATTATCAAATAATAAATAATGTAGCTTCCTGGCTAGTGTATATATATTTTTTGATGGCAAAACTTATACTCATACTATACATTACACCAACATATTCTAAACTCCTCTCTAAAAGACACATGTCTCTACCAGATGGCTAACCCCAACGAAAACTATATAACAATGAGTATATTTATTTGAATCACGGTTTTTGAGGGTGGACTAGACCAACGTACCGGACACGAAGCGATTACATAACAGGTCTTATTTAAATCACTTTCATCTGAATCAACTGAATGGGTAAACTAGACCGGGTGGGGTGTGTTGAACACCGATCCGAATTTTCCTTAATGATTTAATTGAAACACTCTTAAATCTTGATTACTATTATGTGACATATTTCATATTTTTTACATTGCAAACCAATATTAAAATATAAAGTATTTCATATTTGCTCGTGAAGTACATATATATTTTTAAACTTTTAGTTATTAATAACTTATCTGATTTATAAACCAATCCAAACAACTAACCATTCTTGAACCAGCAAATTTAATAACGTGTTGGCTGATAATAACATTATTTTAAAGAGTTAATTATTTTAGTTTAATCAGAGACGACACACCTAAAAAATGCTCGTTCATCGCTCACCCGAAAAATGCCCGTTCCACTTTCCCCTATGTTGTAAATGAGCCAATAGGCTCGGTTCGGTTTGTAAACGAGCCAAGCACAAACATAGGTCTGATCGGCTCGGTTTGACTCGAATTTATTTTTATTAATTTATTATATATACAGATAAATTATGATAATAATTATAGTTTTATACATAAAACTCTATTGAATTTGACCTAATATATGCAAATACACAATTTTATTCATGCTAACTACGCCAATCAACCCGATAAAAATTTATTACAATGTGTAGTAGCAAAACCTTAAGTTGTGAAGCAACTATCTTGACTTCTTTCTCTCCTTACTCGTCTGTCGTCAATCCCTTCCCGCTATCACCCTACGCCACAATGCGACATATCTCTGCAATATGCTTATCACCTCACCGGCCTTAACCTACGCCTCATTCTCGAACAGCTAGACCTCGGGCATAGTATCATCATCGGATAGTCGAATCTCAGTCATCAACCGACAACGAAAACATCCCAAATTTATGGTTTTTCAAATCATTCGATGCTTACCGTTCACTCAGAAAAATGCGCGCTTAATTAACGTTTGTTCAGTTGTAAATGAGCCAATCAACTTAGCTGGATTCATAAACAAAACAAACACAAACAAAGATCTCATCAACACGACTCGTAAACAGCCCTACCGGTATCTTAAATGTGTGAATTACATGTTAACAACAAACTAAAACCAGAATCTTTAATTAGTTGTATAATACTGATGGATGGGACCCACACAAAACAGTAAAAAGACGATGGCAAAGATGGTAAATAAACTCAAGAACGAGGGCAAAGTAACAAAGATCCATTGTCAGCAAGTTCTCGTGTTTGCTATATATATGTAACTCCAGCATGTAACGCCTCCTCACACCTCTCCTAAAATAATAATAAATCAAATCAAATATATCTGTAACAACAGTTAGTTGTTAATATCGTTCGATCTGCTATCAATCGCTGTTGTGATTCAGTTAATCTGTTAGTTACAACAGTTACACATACATACAGATGGCTCCTCAAAACGTTGGAATTCTCGCCATGGAAATCTACTTCCCTCCTACTTGTATTCAACAGGTACAATTGTTTTTATTATTATTATTATTAATGTTTTTTTTTATTGTAAACTGTTATTATTATTATTATTATTATTAGGTATTTATTTTGTTACAGATCTATGCGATTGTTATAGGAACTGATTGAGATTGTTAGTTTGTTATGTTACATAACAATGAAGCACTGAATGATGATGAACTGGTCTTGTTGTTGTTATTGGATAATTTATTGTTTGGTGAATTTGTGTTGTACAGTACACTATCCAAGTTTGACTTTATTATGTTTGACCTGTTTGGATCCATATTAAGCTATGAATTAATATTATTTACAGGATGTTCTAGAAGATTTTGATGGGGCAAGTAAAGGGAAGTATACTATTGGTCTTGGACAGGATTGCATGGCATTTTGTTCTGAGGTTGAAGATGTTATCTCTATGGGGTTTGTACTCTATTCTTTTCTTAAGGATTCATGTTTTTTTTTGCATACATATCATTATCTAGTCTTTGGTTAGTGCTTGTTATTATGACATGATTATTGGCAGTGAATTTGTAACAGTTTTTGGTTACTGAATTATGATTTAGTTAGCATATATTCTGTAACCGTCAGCGACCAGGGCCGGTCCTGAAAATTCAGGTGCCCGGGCCGAGCTGTAAAAATTGTGCCCCTTTTAGGCTTAGGCCTTAACGAAACAAATAATGTAATTGATGGATCAAATTTTATTTCCTACTTAGGTTGTAGACTTGTAGTCTAACGGTAGAGGGAACAAACCCTCTTGGGGGAGGTTGGGAGTTCGAATCCCACAAAGGGTGAAAATATAAATGGGTGAAAGTTTGGCAATTAAAAAAAAATTGTTTCATAACAAAAATAAAAGTTAAAAAGGAAGTCAAAACCAACCGGTAAAAAGCAAAAACAACTGGGTGTGGTCCTCTTCATTATATCTTCTTCATCCTCTCTAGTCCTACACTTATTAATAAACCTGCAATTATTTTCTCAGTTTCATTTTCTTCTTTAATTCTTAACCTCTCTCAACATTTCTTTACTGTCTGTTTTATATAAACTACCATTCACTTTGATTAATACTTGATTAACAATTTTGGGGCTCAAACATACAAAAATCCATCAAATTAAGGACAACACTGTTAAGAAAACTTGGATTGCCAGATGGTCAAAGTGCCCCCGAGAAATTGGGCCCGGGCCGGGAGTCCTCCCCGCACCCCTTAAGGGCTGGCCCTGTCAGCGACAGTCAAAAGTTTAAAAGAACGGAATCGAGCGTCTAGCCGTTTTCCCTTTGCATGCCCGAGGCGGAATTGAAAAATAAATATAAAAGTTATATATTTTATAAAAAATAAGATAATTGACAAATGTCGGCAGATTATCTGAGTTCTTTAATCTATCAAAAATGGAAAGCTCGTTGCTGTTATAAATAAGTCATTGGTGATCTTTAAGACAGTCACGTAACCCAGATACAACCAGACAGATCATTGTGAGTCTTTGAACGAACCAAGGATTTTATTAAAATCTCTTTTCTCTTTTGCCTAAGACTCAACCCAAAAAGTGCACATTTGTTTTTGTCATTTTGAAAATATTCCCAACATATGATGCTTTTTATGCCTATCCGACAATCATATCCATAGCGCGACTAGTATAATTAACATTAAAAGGTCAATCTGGAGTGTTTTTGGAGGCGCATAGCATATAGAAGGGACTGTTTTCATTGCAATCTTCTAAAGTTATATACACATGCCATCTTTGTGTTTCAGAATCACAGGACACTTTCTTGTTAAAAAAACTTGACTGTCCAAGTTATAAATCATTTCCTTATATTACTGTTGTTATTTTGCATACATACCTAACTTTTTCATTTTCAGTTTGACGGCTGTCACTTCACTACTTGAGAAGTATGAGATTGATCCAAAACAAATTGGACGGATGGAAGTCGGCAGTGAAACTGTGATCGACAAGAGCAAATCCATCAAGACTTTTCTAATGAAAATCTTTGAGGATTGTGGAAATACTGACATTGAAGGTGTTGATTCAACCAACGCATGCTATGGTGGAACTGCAGCATTACTTAACTGTGTGAATTGGGTGGAAAGTAGTTCATGGGATGGACGATATGGGTTGGTTGTCTCCACTGACAGTGCGGTATATCCGATTGCTTACCTTTTCATTTGTACTAGAAAGCTCTGTTAAGTTTGATATTTGTAAAGATGCATCTTGGGTGAATGGTCAGCTACTAACTAGAAATGACTTCGACCAGGTTTATGCTGAGGGACCAGCTCGACCAACAGGTGGAGCAGGTGCTGTTGCCATGCTCATAGGTCCTGATGCTCCTATTGCATTTGAAAGCAAATTTAGGGCAAGCCATATGTCTCATGCTTATGACTTCTACAAACCTGATCTTGCAAGTGAATACCCGGTATTCATCAATCCCTCTAACTATCGTCATCACCATCATTTTTCAAAATATTGGGCGAGTTCCTACTTGTTAGAGAAAAAGCGTAAACCGAAGACCCATTTTTTGGCAACTTGTAGCTCTAACCAATGAACACTGGTTCCTGTAGGTTGTTGATGGAAAGCTGTCTCAAACATGTTATCTCATGGCACTCGACTCTTGCTACACAGGATACTGTCAAAAGTAAGGTTTTCTCGATATACAAAATATATACGTATGCACATACAAGTATACAACTCAATGTATATTACTAGATGTCTGACCAAAATTTTGCCAATTATAGGTATGAGAAATTGCAAGGCAAGCAGTTCTCAATGGCTGATGCTGACTATTTTGTTTTTCACAGTCCATATAACAAGGTTATCTATACAATAATATTCTTTTCTTTCTAGCTACTCAGGAATTTGCAATAAAGAAAAGTAGTTAGTAGTTACACTTAAAACTTTTATTTGAATTTATGCAGCTTGTACAGAAGAGCTTTGCTCGCTTGGTGTTTGATGATGTTGCTAGAAATGCCAGGTGATGATGACCAGATTTGGTCGATTGTTATTTTCTTTCATAATTTCTATTTACACTGTTATTCATTTGTCAAACAAACGGTTTCTTGTTATTTTCAGCTCTGTTGATGAATCTGCCAAAGAGAAGCTAGGACAGTTTACGTCCTTAAAAGGTGACGAGAGCTACCAAAGCCGTGATCTTGAAAAGGTACCTTTTTTTTACCATTTTATAAAACTAAATAGATAATTTTAATGAATCAATATTCAATAATCAGCTAGTTTATGCCTTAACCTACAGGCGTCCCAGCAAGTGGCAAAACCCGAATATGATAGAAAGGTTCAGCCAGGAACTTTGGTTCCCAAACAACTGGGAAACATGTACACTGCATCTTTATATGCTGCATTTGCTTCCCTCATTCACAATAAGACTAGCTCTCTGGTATGTCCCATTTGACAAATTTGCCCTTATTAAACATCTCAATTTACAGACTCTGAACACAGTGGCGTTATTTTCTCCATATTTAGGATGGAAAACGTGTCATGATGTTCTCGTATGGGAGTGGATTAACCGCCACAATGTTTTCACTACATCTTACTGAGGGAAAAGCGCCTTTTAGTTTGACAAACATTGCAAAGGTCATGAATATTGAACATAAGTTGAAGACAAGAACTGAGGTATGATACTAAAATCCTTTAAACATATAAACTAACGGTTTGTGTTATCTAGAAAACTAAAATTGTGCTGATGGCCCTGACCCGACCCGTTACCCAGCTAGTCTGTTTTGTCATCTCTAATATTGGATCACATAAATACCTGCCCCCTACATTTTCTGCTGTGTGTCTGACCATATGGCCATAACTAATCTAACTGTAACTATGCAGTTGGCACCTGAAAAATTTGTGGAGCTGATGCACGTGATGGAGCACCGATACGGTGGCAAGGACTACGAGACGAGCAAGGATACTAGTCATCTTGCTCCGGGCACCCACTATCTCACTCATGTTGACTCAAAGTACAGGAGATATTATGCCAAGAAGGATACTGCGGTGGCGAATGGTCACTGAAGCTAGAGTTGTCTCAATGTCATCAAGTTATAAAATATGGTATGGTTTTGGTTTAGAGGTGATCGATTGTTGTAAGAGCGCATAGTCATTTGCTTCTAATTATGTTTCTGTCAATGTATTTGTTTTTATCTATTTATTAATAAATTCCTATTATCCATCTTCGTTCATATTTAATTTCTTACAAGTTAAACGGGTTAACCTTATAAATAGATACAAACATGCCTAGTAAAATCTCACTCATAGTTATTAGTGGGGTCCCGGAATGAGGGCAAGCTTTTCCTCTATCCTAGAAGAGCAGAAGATAAAGAGGTTATCCCACTTAATGCTAAGATGCCTCTTAGCTTCAGAAACCTATTTTTAATGTATACGGTATACAGTATACTAGTCTCGATAACATAAAATGTGTCTAAGAGAAAATATAACAAAGAGACAAACCCAAATAATGATGGTACTAATCAACACTCAGGGGCGGCCGACCCCCAAAATTTTCACCAAAATTAAGATATAACAATTAATAATTATAAATCACCAAATTACACTAAAAAGCAACACTTAACCCCTAAATCTTTTCTCCTAATTAAAATAATAATATTTTTTTTATACTTTTATCATTATATTTTTTCTTTTCTCACTCACAAAAATATTAAAAAATATATATTTTAGGTGAATGGTGTTTTCACCAAATATTTCTCTCTCCTTCACTCACAACAACGCACACCGACCCCATATTATTTAAGAGAACCTCTTACATAATTTGATGGACGAGCTTTGAATGGTGTTACAGGAGGAAGAAGGGTGAGAAATGGTGAAGGTATAAAATTTGAAGGTACTAGCCTAGATTGGATCTAGAAAAGTTATACCATACTTTTTGTTCTTAGATCTGCCATGTGCTATGTAAAAAAACAAACGGGTTTTTAACTAACAACTACATTATTTATTTTTTTGTTTGAGGAATAAAAATATCTATGTTTAGAACTTTTTCTCTTCCTTTTCCCTACATGTGAGAGGTTAGATCTTATTTTGGACACAGGCAATTATCATTTCGGCAATAATAACCTAAGAGCAGTTTTATTTGTCCATGTAGATGGATAGACTCGCACGACAACTTTGGCCCCACCCAGTGGCGAAGCTTGGTTCGCCAATCGGCAGGGGCCGGACTCAATTTTTTTCGATCGGTAGTGACAAATCGGCGGGGGCCGGACTCAACCCGGACTAAATTTACCTACGAAAATCGCAAATTTCTACTACTGCGCCAAAAAACGGGAGGGGGGGGGGGGGGGGGCAGGGCCACCCCTGGCCCTCACAATACTTTGCCCATGACCCCACCATTATTAGAAAACCACTAGTGAAATTTCTTTCGCATGATGCAGCAGCGGGAAACATACATGTGTTGCAAAAGAAAAAAAAATATTTACAATGGTATTTGTTAAAGAATACACTATGAAATTGAATCAAGAAACTCAAACAAATCCTTCGGATGTTTATTATTGATGAAACGAAATAAGGAATTACAAAAGAATTGAAACGAAAACGATTAAATCTAATGATTGAATCAAACAAGCTTATAACGACCTAATCCCCAATCTGTTCGTTAACAGTTAGTTAAAACTTTCGTTTGAGCAGAATTAGTCCATCTTATCAGACTTATCACTATTACTCCGAAACTTATTAAAAGCATATAAACTTTGAGAAACTGTCATAACTAGCCCCTGGATTTCACTTTTACACTTCTGTCCATCTTTGACTTTAGTTGACCGGCCAATTTTGACTTTATTATTAACAATATTATATTTAATTACACAAAAGTTATCTCATGTAATCAAAATAAAAAGAAGTGACATTTTCAAGAGGATATCAACACATGTTTAACATCGATGGTGGGATGTCCATTATTTGACCCGCGAAAGGTAGTAGGCGCTTATGAATAGACCTTATAAAATATAAAATATAAAATATAAGTTTTTTTTTTTTTTCGAAAAGAACGAACCCACATCAAATAATGCAATCTTTAAATCCACTAAATATATTAAAAAAACATATTCCAACAACTGTCTACAACAACGGATGATACTCATTATCATCAAAATTAGTAGCAAACATGATCTTTTGTATAGAGTAGTCAACTAGTCATCGATAACATACAATATAATATAAAAATGTGGGTTTAAAATCAAATGGTGAGGTTCTCTTGAATGGCCACAAAAGTGCCCACAATGTTGCCACCCAAATCTGGGAAATTTGGACAGCCAGGAAGAGGCTTTACCTGGCCCGTTCGATCGACTTCAACTGGATACTTGAGTAGGTGCGCCTTCATGTCGGTCACTTCAGGGGCTGCATACTGGTTCCAGTTTGATTCACTCAGTGATCTGACCCGTCTCACACACTCGAGGCTCTCGGGTACCTCAAAACTGCTTTCAAGTACACCAATATGCTCAGCCCATAGGGACATTCTGTACCCAAATATCTGCACAAAATCATTTCATAAATGTCAAAATCATTTCATACATTATCCATAATATTAATTTTCTAATCACATTTGTCACACTAATTATAATAATGATTTTGAGTCAATCTAACATGACCTGCTTGCTACTCAACCCATCTGTCTCATCCATTTTAAAACCTTTCATTAAAATAGGAGAAACATTACCTGTCCGTGTGGGCTATAACGTTTGTGAGCCCATGTATGATAGGGTTGATATGCACCCATTGCAATTTCAGTGTCTCTAGAACCTTCTAATGAACGTTGGTTAATGTTTGCCGATCCCAATATCACAAACTCATCATCCACTATCATTCCTTTCGAGTGTACATATATCATGAAGCGTCGATTCTTCTTACTAAGTAACTTTGTGAAAGAAAAAAAAAACGTGTTAGTTATAAAAAATAAAGAAAACATTGATAGATAGAACAATTGGTGAGAAAGATAAGATATATTACTTGAGGGGAATTTGTGCCGTTAGACCCCTTTTCATCTGAGGTCGGTTCCACACCATGAGATGACTCGCGAGTGCCAAGACAGAAAAAATTCAAATAATCTTGAGGCTCGTACACGTTTTCAAGCCCAACCTCTTGTAAAGCCTTGTAAATCACTTCATACATCATTTGCATTGTCTTGTTCTGTCAAAAAAAAAAAAAAATGTTGTAATTAGCATTTTGTTTATTATTAAAGTTAAATTTTGGTAAATATCGAGTCTCAAAATGACAGTCATATAATTTACCTGCCAAAACAGAATCCTTTGAGTTGCAGTACTTGTAGGACTACCCTCTGGCCACATTGGAATCACAATATATGCAGCAAACCTCTCTTTGGCTCTGATTTTATTCGCAATCTTTAAAGCAATTTCCATTGGTATTAAATTGTTTGCTCCTGAAAAAACACATGTATTTTTGCTTCTTACATGGAAATATAGTTTAAGTATGTATAATAATAATAATAATAATAATAATAATATTAACATCCACAGGTCATCCTACAAGGTAAATATTTCTTACCCAAAGTTTTATGGTTACTCCAGTTAAATGAAGAACCAAGGAAGTATTGATTTTCAATATATATAAAATGCTGCGCAGCACGAATTGCCTTCACATATGCAGTATGTATGCTCATGTCTATCAGCACATTCTTCCCACATACCAAGTTCTGTCGCAGTGTAGAAAATAAAAATATATTAAGTATGGTTCCCACCAAAACCGAAAGGTGGCAAGTTTGACCTATGTGCTTAAGATTGGGTTAACTTGGGCTATGTTTTGTTTCTAACGGGTCAAACAGGTAAAATTAAAAAGTAGATTGAAAGAAAATGGTCAAACGGGTTGAAAGTCACCAAAATGAACTTCTAATGCATAAAATCTCATAAATCAATTTTGCTAAAAGAAACGATTTTATTATTGAGATAATATATTTTGTAATCATATTTGGCACACTAGTTGTTTATATAAAGGTTAATGATTTGGACAAAAAGTGCTTCACGTTAACTAGACCCGAACCTAAATTATCTATTTTGACACGTCACCCAAGCCACCCATTTTGCTACCTCAAAAAATCGTATGAAGTGGAAATTGCCATACCTTGCTTGTGGCCTCCCTAGGGTCTTTGGGAAAACCTTTAACAGAGTTGGAATCAATCGAACGGAACACCTGCACATTGTAAAAGCAAAAAAAAAAAAAAATCAGAAATATATTGGCCGTTATAACTTTTAAGTTTGCTCAAAAACCAACATACCTGAACATGCCAACCCTCAGGATCTTGTTCATTGGTACAAAGAGCATCCTCTATTCCCAAAATGTCAGGAATCCTTTCTATTTTGAGCAATGAATCATCAGCAGATTTCTTCATTTTACGAATCCCACGTGGCTTTGAAGCCCTCAACCACCTTTCCTCAAAGTTTTTAAGCAAATCATATGCGGCTGGACCTTCGATTCGACTATGCAAATCATGCCATGGTTCTCTAGGACAACCAGTAGTGGGTCCCTATAACCGAAGCAAGATGTAATTAGAAGTAAATTAGGTTGATGATAATCAACATATGGTAACTGAGTGAAGTGCTTACTGTGTAATTAGGTTGATGATAATCATCTTTATGCAAAGTTTGTAATGTGCTGAAAATGGGATGTGATGGAGTATCATAACGGCCCACACATAAATCAAGACCTCCAACAAATGCCATTATCCGTCTTCTGTAATTACCGGCATCAGCATCCACTATAACCGTTTTTTGATGATGTGTATAGATTGTTTCAACCTCCTGTAATCCAAGTTCACCCACTGATTAAAATACAAAAATTGAAGATAATGGGGATGTATTCTTATACAAATAATAACATCAAACCTGTTTCTTGGCCCAACTATGCCCCTTTCCAGCAGAACGAGGGCAAAGTAGTACTTTCACAGACGAATGCTTGAAAAAACGTCGAGTCTCTTCATCGTTGGTTTGCATAACTCCTTGCTGCATTAGTTCAACAAATCATGCAATTTAATAGATGGAATGCAAACATGACCAAATAAGCAGGGGCGGATACAACTAAGATGCAGAGGGGACGTCTGTTACCCCTCGATTATCCTGGCGAAGTGGAAAAAAAATTGTTTTTTAAGGTATTTTTTTTTATAAAATGTTACCCCTAAAACAAATTTTTTGTTACCCCTTATAATAATTTTATAAAATGTTACCCATTGTTTTATTTTCTAGATCCGCCACTGCATATAAGCAAGTATGAATTTTTTATATATCCTTCTGAATTTCATAATATCATTGCTACATCTTCACAACACTAAGAAGATCATATTTATCCATTTTATAATAACAATATTAAACAGTTACTTAAAAATGTCTGTTTCCTGAATAAATGATTAGGAAAACAATGTTATTACTATAAATCATCACAGTGCATAATATTTTCTTAATCTTTTCAGTAAAAAAGAATATCAAATCTTGAATGTATCAGGATCAATATAAAACTGCCCAATAATTAAATGGCACTTACTGTCTTTATTCCCAAAATGCTTCTAGAAGTAGGATCATCCCATACAAGGAGAAGCACTCTTACACCTTCTGAAGATTTGGTTTTCAAAAGATCCCCTAAATAACTATCTTTCGCACCGTCACCATTGCGAACAAGCTGAACACTGTGAAAAACAGACCAACCTGTAATATAGATCAATCGTCTCGCCTGCTTTATAGCTTCACAAATATCGTGCCAACAATCACCATGTTGATACTTCAAACCACCATCAAGATGCATACTGGGAAGGGATCCATCATCAACATGAGCATCTTGATAAAGAGTAACCTTACCTCCTCTCCTAAGTGGAAAATAGGTGCCAGCAACACCATTAAAATTAGGATCAAGGGGCACTTTCATCATAGGCGTGTACTGAATCGATAAAGTTAACACAGCACCACGCTTACATGGCTTCCCGCTTTCGTTCAAAACCGGGAAAGTACCTTCAACAAGCGACCCAGAAACCAACTGCTCAACCGGCACACCAACTGCCCCCATGATCTGAGAACCTACAACATCACTGTCTTTTACAACAAACTGTACCTCAGCAGAATAATGTGCCACAGGGACATAAAAATGCTGCATCCAAACAGGGTTCTCACTATTACTAATAACAAAAGTTCTTGCAATCACAGCATTAGCAATCGAAACTGTCACATACGGGTCACTAGTAACCTTCTCAGGCTTCCCATCCTCTGTCTTGTTCTTCCCTCCACTAAAAGTAGGCAATCTACCAAACACTTGGCCTAACTTGTTATGAAACATATCCATGTTTGGCAGGTTTTTCGCCTCTTTAACCCATATATCCAAATTCCCATGTAGCAACAGAACTTTAAGAGAAGCATTAGAGGTCTTGAATGGGATAACTTGCACACTTTGTCCATGCTGTGATCCATCATAATATCCCACGTCAGCCATATCAAAAAACAAGATCAGATATTCAAACTCAATATAACAGAACACGATCAAAGATGAATTACACGATACCCACTTCACAAGATAGCTAAAAAACAAGTTTTATAAAACCTTTACTTCAAAGAGACATTTAATCAAACAGGTGGTGGGCAAATTTAAAGATGACAAAAGACACCTTAACAGAGTAAATTAAAGGATACCCAGATGAGAATAAAGATATTTATGGAGGTATAATGGGTAGATGAAAGGAAAGAATGGGTCTATGAGCGTCTGCTGCAGGTAGACCCAGATGACTAAACCGCGTAGACAAAAGTTGAATTTGGAAATGTAGGAGAAGGTGGGATAGCAAATGCAATGGTGGTGGTGCAGCAGCTTCCATTGATTACTTATAGAAGATGATGACTTGTTCTTGTTGAAAGTCTTTTCCACAAGGTCTGCCGAATTATTATTATTAATAAATATATTAAGAATTCTAATAAAGCAGGCGGACTGGTTACAACGAACGATAATGGAAATTAACCTTTTTATATTTCTTTGGTTTGGTTGTTCGTTAAAATTAATAAAAAATGTAATCTTTCTTTTGTCTCAACAATCGAGATTCCGGCGTAAAAGAATCTAAAAAGCGCGAGAACGAGAACTCCCTCGCTAAATATGGATCATGTAATGTAATTATGTGTGATTTGGTTTCATGGTTCAAGTTATTTCACACAATCTAACAAAAATGAGAAGGGTGAAAAAACTATTAAAAAACACAATAGATTATAAAATATGACACAATGAGCCACAAAATATAACACAGTATCAAAAATATAACACAATGCTGAATAAAAAAGACATAATGAATTGAAAAAATAACACAATAATGAAAATAAGAAAAAGACACAATGCTACATAAAAGACACAATGATATAATGCATATTCTAAAAACTAAAGCTAAAACCCCAAAAATAACAAAGACCTAAAAACCAACGTTGTAGGGTTTGATAAGACGGTTCCAATGCCGCTTTAATGAGTTCAATCGGAGTCCGTTTGATACCTTTCCTACGACTTCCTATTTTTCTTTCACTGTATATTTGATCCGTCGTTCATTTTTATTCAGAAACTCGACCTGAATTTGAAGCCACCTAAACCTGAATTAGAGAATACCCAAAAACACTTGAATCGAACTAACCCGAACCCGAATAACCCTGACCTGATGAACCCGCACTTTAAATGGTTCGGTTATAGGTCACCTTTTCTCAGACAAAACCCAAACAACCTAACCTGAAACCTGAAAAAATAACCCGAATAACACCCCTAGTTAGGATCAAATACACAATGGAAAAAATAGGAAGTCATAGGAATATCATACGGACTCCGATTGAAGTCAATTGAGCGAAATTGGAATCGTCTCATCGAATCATACGATCTTAGTTTTTAGGTATTCGTTTTTTGAATTCAACTTGTACTTTTTAGAATTTGTGTTAGATCATTGTGTCGTTTATGTGACATTTTTGCGATTTATTGCGTCTGTTTTCCTCGGCATTGTATTATATTTCGTTGTCGATTGTGTTTTTTTTTTTTTTTTTTTTTGTATCATTCTCGATTATTTTATACTGTGTAGGATAACTTGACTTAATCAAGTGATTATAATTTTTTGAACAACTAGATTTTTGTCAATAATGGGATTTAATCCCTCGCCGTTTGAAAAGTGGTACAAAAGCCTTTTTGGTTAAATATTATTATTTTTATAATTATTGATAGATTTTGGGAACGGATGAAAAATATTATGATTCTTATAATCACTCTTAAAATAATGATTTAGAGTTGTGGTTAAAGAATAAAGATTCTCTTTTATAGTGCACAAATCAGAATCACAAATTTTATTTTTATGGTCACATACTCACATGTATTTTAATCTATTTTTGGTCTTTTTCGAAGGAAAAACTCCTCTGGAGGCTAATAAGAAGCTGAAAAACAAAATAAAAACACACAACACCTGAGATTATAGTAAGCCTAAAACATTAAAAGTGACATTATAATCATTTATATTATGATGATCAATTATTAATATTATCCTAAGCCCAATAACAGATATGTCTTTAATCGGCAGACTATCATTAAATGAGTCTTATTAGGGTGTCCCCTTTGTATGTATATATAGAGAGGTTATTATGAGATTAGGGTTGACACACAATCATAACAACATAACACCATTAACCCCCCCCCCCCCCCCTCTCTCTATCTCTCTCTCAATGTGTTCATAACTCAAGAACACATAAACCATCAGAACTGCATACCCTAAAGGGAACCCGATCAAAATGATGGTGTCTTCCATTACTGAGGTTCCTGAACGGTTAAGCATATCAGGTATACATGATTATGGATCCAATAACTAAAAGGCTATCACCCATAAGTCTCACTAACGGGCCAACTAAGAGAAAAGGGTATTTACTAATGACCATTTACAACTGCATATCGTACTATGAATGACTTATGACTAATGATTAATTTTCCTCATTATGATTTGTTTGTCTATTAGTATGCTAAGCATAATGGCATAAATACAATAATATAACAAATCAACTAATGGCATAACGTTAATTAATCCTAATGTTAAGTTTTAAATTTGGGTGTAGTATGATTAATGGGGTCCTAAGTTGAATAAAGACTTAACGACTGTATTTCTTTGCTACATTTTACGTTTAGAACTAAAATGAGTATTAATCTCTGCAGACTTACGTAATACTCATAATAAATGATTACTCGGCTAAGTGTGAGAATGTTGGAATAAATATACGTAACGTTTGTATATTTATCGATAGCCATTATAATCATTTATATTATGATGATCAATTATTAATATTATCCTAAGCCCAATAACATATATGTCTTTGATGGGCAGACTATCATTAAATGTGCCTTATTAGGGTGTCCCCTGGGTATATATAAATAGAGAGGTTATTATGAGATTAGGGTTGACACACAATGATAACAACATAACACCATTAACCGTCCTCCCCCCCCCCCTCTCTCTCTCTCTCAATGTGTTCATAACTCAAGAACACATAAACCATCAGAACTGCATACCCTAAAGGGAACTCGATCAAGATGATGGTGTCTTCCATTACTGAGGTTCCTGAACGGTTAAGCATATCAGGTATACATGATTATATCTTATGTTTATGCCTTATGTTCTCATTAATATAATCAACAAATCTATTTTTGGTCTTTTTCGAACGGAAAACTCCTCTAGAGGCTAATAAGAAGCTGAAAAACAAAACAAAAACACACAACACCTGAGACTATAGTAAGCCTAAAACATCAAAAGTGACACATTTATCCCACGTATGGTAGGGGATTTTGGACCTTTGACACACCCAAACAAAACTATTTTTTTTTTTATTATTTTTTTTATTTTTTATCAACTTCACATATTTTTTAACGGGCAAGAACTATCCTTCAAACACCTTCAATTTTCTCAAATGTCATATCCTCCAAACAATCACCATGACCATACCATGACCATTGACCACGGTGTACACAAGCATTTTACATTTTTAGCTTCCGGACTATCCAACACCACCCCAATGACATCCCTAAGAGTAAGAAGATTAGGGGCATGGAGACTCTAGCCTAGGGCTGGCAATTTAGACTCGAACATGATAACCTGACACGAACCTACACGATTTTAATAGGTTTCGTGTTTGGTCTTTGTAACACCCCAACCGATGGCGGAATCATCGAGGTGTCACGTAGTGACGATTGTTCAAAAGCACATGGTACTAAAATGTAAATATATTATTGGAATAATTTAAATTGTCTTACATAGATGAAATGGGAAAAAAATACAAAAGTCTGAAAGAAACATGAAAACTGAAATAACTTATTTAAAAGCAAGCACTAAATTCCAATGCAATGGAACTAAGATCAAACTGCACCTGAAACATGTACAAAATAGGTTTTGTCAACATAAGAAATATTGGTGAGCATTCCTAGTTTTAATACATATAGTAAGTTGGAAAATAGTATACAATTAAAGTGCAAGCTACGGTGCAATTATGTAAACTATGTATCATACAAATGAGCGAAATCAATCCTGTGACTATATAATGTACTAAATGAACGGCGGTGTACTTATCCAAATAATTGGATAATAACTTAACAATGACCAAGGATTCTCCGATGAAAAAGGGGGAGAATCAACCTAGGCGGGTTGTCAATCCAATAGCGCTATCCAATGTTAAGGTCAGCTTGTACCATGTTAATGATTTCACTAAGTACAAATGTATTCCACATGTATTGTCTAAGCATAAAACACGTTGTAAGCAATGCACATAGTACTAGAATTGTATTGTGAAAATGTAAACTTGTATTTGAAATTGTAATAGTGTACATGTAACACCCCAAAAATGAATAAAAGCAAAAAGGGGATAGGAAATACTCACATTCACTAAGTTTGCTAAGCGGCGAGTGAAAGCAAGGTGAATCCCGAAGGCTCAACCTAAAGTTATGGTATAAAGTAAGTGTTTATACTTAAAAGAGTCTAGGGTTCCTAATCTAAAGCATCTAGGATGTTAAGTCTAGATTTTGGGGTTTTTAAGTTTGGTAACGAAAATGTAACGCGTTGAGTCGAATAAATAGTTTATATGTGTCGCGAGATAGAAAACCTATGAAAAACTTCACGTACATAACTTAGGTTAATATTACAAAATTATTTACCAAGTTATATGGCATAAGTAACGATATTGAAAATAAGTTGGATAATCTTAAACTATAATTATTTATATTTGTTTTATTAAATATAAACATTTATATTGATCAATAAATGAGATGATAAAATAATAAGTAACTTGAGTTCATAAAGATGATATTTTCTAAGTTTATAAAATAATAAAATTTAACTCAGAAAATATTTGTAATTTATATAAAAGTATTAATTAAATTTGTATTATCAAAAATGACATAAAGTTGGAATAAAATGTAAAATGGTTTCAAAAAATAAAGTTTTCTGTGAAAACTTCATATTCTGACCCTAAAGGTCTCAAAATAATTTTTATAAAAGTTTTGGTGAATAAAATCTATTTAATATAAATTTCCTTGTTTCAAAATTAGTTTAATTGACAAAAATGAGTTAAAATATAAAAATGGTTTTATAAATCTAATCTCCTATGAAGACTTATTCCTCTGACTTAAAAGTCTTGGAATAATTTTTATAGAACTTTCCTTGATAAAAATCTATTTATTATAGATTTTATATGTTTAGAAACTAGTTTATTAACCAAAAATAGAATATTGTATGAAAACATTTTAAAACAAAGTAAAACTGGTGTGGAAATGTTTATAACATGTTAAAGTATATCTCCACCAATTTTTATAACGAAATGAATTAAATACGAATTTATATGAATTAAATATGATTAATAACACATAAATCCGAAATAAATACAAAACACTTTTTAAAAATAAAAGTTTATGTAAAAACTTAGTCTACTAACTTGAAAGGTCTCACAATAAATTTTATAAAATTTTCTTGACAAAAATCTATTTAATATGAATATTATTTGTTTAAAACTAATTTAACAAAAGAAATCGGGATAACCTATGAAATCGTACCAAAACAGAAGAAAAAAGACATGATAATTATTCTAACATAATAAGATGCATTCCTGTAAATTTTCATGTTAAAATACGGTATATATGAATTTATATGGATTAAACATGATTAAAGCATATTAAAAATGATAAAAAATACTAAACGGTTTCTAAAAAAATTTGGAATTGTTTCTAAAACTCCTAGTTAGTCATATGAACATGTCTACAAAGTTTCATAATTTTTAGATCAGTAACAAGCGAGTTATGCATTTTTAAAGTTCTACAAATTTTTAAATATAAAATCCCCAAAATTCCTAGAACACCCTAACCTTAGAATTTGCAATAGGAACCCTTAGAGACTATGTTTGATACAACAAATAGAGGGCTTTTAAACTACTGATATAAATGAAAGATTATGCAAAAGTAATTGGAAAAACTCACGGTTTTGCTAGCTCAAATTGAAGAAAGAAAACCGAAATAAAACCCAAAGAATAAGCTTCCAATTCGTCAAGATTGAGAGATGATAATCGGGGATTCTTGTGTGGAAATGATAGACCATATGAGAGGAATGAAATCCAAAGACTATAAATACAAAGATAATTGAGAAATATATGGAAAGAAGCTAGTCAAAGGGAGAGGTGATGAAGGTAGGAAATGAGGAGGAGATTAGGCCAATATTTTTGGGTCCTAACTTCAAGCAATTTATCATGGGTGTCTGGTCAAAGGCGCGTTAATGAGTTGAACATTATTTGCGGCTAAATGGTAGCTAAAGTGTAGGTTATTCGCAAAACGGTTTTACAACTTCATTCTGTTGAAATTTTATAAAACTTAAACACATGTATTTCTTTTTATACAAATTAGTATGGGTTTAAAACGTATCTTTTGGCTTAAGTATTTCTTAAGCAATGAAATTAGTAAAAATCTAAACTTTTAAATTTTACGAAATATTTGTATACATTCCAAAAATTTATATATACATTTTTTTAATTCTATAAATCTTGAAAGTTTATTTAAATGGAAAAACGATTTCATTTTTATTTGAAATCATAAATGCATTGAAAAAGAAAATGCACGAATTTTCTTGGAGGTTACAGTCTCCCCTACTTTTGGAAACTTCGTCCCGAAGTTATTAAAAACACAGGGTTGAGGGTGATTGGGTAGAAATTAGGGCAACTGTGGTTTGGAAAATTCGGGTCAAGGCACGACATGAATTTATAGGTAATAGAATAAACTGTTTCGAATAAGTTGGATACGAGATTTGATATATGTGAGTTTTAAGGATTGGATTAGGTTGATCTGAAATAGCAAGGAGGATAAAAATCTAGCAAAACACTAAACTTTAAGTTTTAGGAATCCTAAAAGAAATGCATGAGTTGATTTGACAAATTTTGAAGTAGGTGTTTAAAGCGAATATCTTTGACGTTTGACCCGAGGTTAGGAATTTGAGAGTGTAAGTGAGAAAGGTTTTGGGAATGTGTAACTAGTGAAGGGCAGAGGTACTAATGAAACAGTCTCCCCTACTTTAGAATGGTTTCTGACCGAACATTATTAAGGACATTCAACAGGATTTCGACTAACAGAGAGTGTAAGAGTATACAAAGTTTAAGGTTTTCTGTAGAGGTGGTCAACAAGGAAGGCTCCAACAAAACTAATTGGAGCTTATGTAAAAATTTTCAAAAATGATAGCCGTTGGTAAACGACTTATTAAATAGCCCAACATGTGAAAATGTAGAAAATAATGGATAGGTTCTTGGTCAGACTCCTAGTCCGCTCCCGCAGTATTGCTCGTGCTTATATATAGGGTGTATTGCAGCTAACCCACCACACTACTGATACTTTGGACTCGTACTGATTGTCTACCAATAGCCTAAGTAGAATCACACACCACCCCCATGTACCTGTAAATCCATGATTGCGTTCCGGACCGTAATCATCGATTTACCTTACACTAGGGTGCTATGCTTTTCCATAACACTAACATAAGTAATACAAGAAACAATGCGTGCAACCTAAATGTGTTAAGTAGTTGATACTGCTCAAGTATAAGATGCGGTTAGAGGTTCTTCCCCTTTCAGGTTCACCCTTTAACCGTAATGATATTAATGTGTAAGTATAAGACATGATTAGGGGTTTTTCACCTTTCGGGTTCACCCTTAACCGATAAATTTCTGTTCACATTATCGGGCTCTAAACAACCATATTGATAAACTCTGAGGATTACACCGTTCCCCTCGGGTTAGAGGAATACTCTGAACCGAGTCGTACATGGGAACTGGCTTAGATCTCATACAAGCTATCAATTAGTATGTTCGTTGGCCATGATGATGAACAAAATAATGTAAAGTATAACAAGGTTTTGCTCACAATATATATATATATATATATATATATATATATATATATATATATATATATATATATATATATGCATACCAAATATGCGTTCATGTAAGTATATAAGTATAGCATAAAATTTCGATTGAAAGAATAGCATAACTTAAATCGAGTAGATCGCACATTTTGCACAAAATGAAAGTAAACGAGTTAAATTAATGCTCAAAACTAGTGTTGTAAGAATAACCACTAATAACCAGTGAGAGAATAGTTACGAATAACGCGTGAAAATAACTACCAACAAAAGAATAATACAAAAATAATAAGATAATGTACGAACGTAACTATAAATATACTGGTGTAAAAAAAATAATGAAATTTACTGTAAATGAAAGTGCGCAGAACAGACGTATAGTCTACTGGTATGAGGATAACTTTTTGGAAACCGAATAATGTTTTAAGTTCAAAAGAGGTTCACTTGAAAAGATTTCGTAGGTACACATTTTCATGTGTTTACGAGAAGTCGAGTTTGAAAAGTGTTATAAGGTATATTATTAGTTGCAATTTCCTCCCGAAAACATATATTGGATACGTTATATGAAAACATGCAGATTTGCATTTGATTTGTAAAATATGCAAATGCAAGTTTATAAAATGCAAGATGAAACCATTTCATGAAGTGTGTGTAAATCTAATGTGTTTCGAAAGACCAAGATTTATAATGATGTGAAGGTTGTGAATAATCCCAGATGCCTTGACGAATTTTGGAAAATAATTTTTTTTTATTTAAACATTTCTTTAACTCGTGAGTTGAAAAGTCGGAAATTTTTAATTGTTATGAAATGTTGAGAACATCGAAGTGTTACCCGTTAAGACTGGGTAAACTTGAAACCTTTTAAATTTTCAAACTTTTACGAAATTTATACATTGAAAGATCATTTATTTGCAGGATCGTTAAGGCATCTCTTTGGGCTCATAGCGGGCTATTTGTTTCAAGGCACAAGGTGTATGAAAAGTGTGTTCTAATTTGGCGAATAGGCTTTGTAAAAAGACTTATAAATAAGTTGTCAAATTAATCGTTTTAGAGAGTAGTGTACTAGTGCGTATCGTGTAGGTAGGTATTTATGTATGAGTTTAGTCTGACTAAGAAGTTCTAACTAATGGTGGTTGGCTATGGCTTAGGAGACTGGGTGCAGCAATATTAGTATTAGGTATATGAGGATATACTGTAACTTTGATCAAGTAAGTTTGTAAACATGAAGGTATAAAACAGGTTGAAATAATAAGTTTGGAAAAAACCATGTTCATTTTTAACTGTGTGATGACGCAACATTCCTAAAATCAGGATGTGATCAAAGTTAAACACAGACTTTAAAACTTAAGTCATGGGTAAAAATGTTTTAACGCAAAACGAGTAATACCTTATAGTTTAAGAATCATGAGCATAAGTGAAATAGTGTAAGCTTTAATGCGATAATATATCGAACAAAAGTTTTAGTAATGATGATAAGGGATAATATATCTGAGACCTGGAGTATCTACTTTTTGTACCCGCGTATCGATATAAATGTGGACATGTGTGACGAATCAAACAATGGCGTAGCTTTGTTGGGGCGGGCGGAGGCGGCCGACCCCCTTCGAATTTTCGTGTAGAAGTTCCGATTATATAGTATTTCCATAGAAAATTTTGCAAATATAGGGTTTCGACCCCCCGAAACTGGTTTTCGACCCCCCGAAACTAGTGACTTCCGACCCTCCGGTGACTTCCGACCCCCCGAGCCTTCGGGTCAAGGTTCGCCACTGACTTCAATCAAATTATATTATTTTAAATATAACATTTAAAAGCAATTTTAAAAAAAAAAATCAATCGATAATTGATTATTCTAGTTCTTAAACTTGTCACATTACATCAAAAGCGCTTATTTCTGAAATAAAGTTACTTTAAAAACATCATTTATAAATGAGTTAATGGCCAAAATCGTCCCTGAGGTTGGCCAGTTTTGCTACATTAATCCAAAATCAATTTTTTTTTACATCTGGGTCCTTCTGTTTTACATTTTGTTGTCAAATTCGTCATTGTCACTAAACCCAGTTAACTATTGTCGTTAACTCTTGGGGTATTTTTATCTTTTTGACTGCCCCTGTTTTACATCTAGGTATTTTTGTCTTCTGGGATTATAAATAACTCTTTTTAAATTGGGTTTTAAAAAGGGGTAGCCAAAAAGACAAAAATACCCCTAAAGTTAACAACAATAGTTAACTGGGTTTAGTGTCAGGGACGAATTTGACAACAAAATATAAAACAGAAGGATCCAGATGTAAAAAGTTTTAATTTTGGACTGATGTAGCAAAACTGGCCAAACCTTAGGGACGATTTTGACCATTAACTCTCTATAAATGGAAAACATTAGTTGGGAAAAATATATTTCAAAATACGTATATGAAAAACAAAAATATAAGAAAACAGAAGAACTAACCAGGCACGAAAAAGACAAAACCAAAAATATAAGAAATTAAAAATAATCGTACATATAGTTTTTTCTTGGGAAAATCACCATAATAAACATTAATAAACATCGACCAAGTTTAATCACCAAAATAAACATTTTTGAAGGCTAATATGTAGGGGCTTCACCACTTAAACGACCAAGATTTAAAGAAAACGGCTAAGGTAATAAGGAAAAGACTAATAGGGTAATGGAATTAATGAGATAATGGAATATATGAGGTAATGGAATGAACAATGTAATGGAATGGATCATTACCATTTCATGTCTTGTTTGGTTGCCATGTGGGAATGAAACAAAACATTACTTTGTGTTGGATAGGCAGGAAAAGACGAAGGAATAAAATCGGTGGTGGCTGGTTGTTGGTGGTGGTCAGTAGTGGTGATGGTGGGTGATGATATGTGGAGGTAACGGCGGTGGTGGGCGGCGGCGACGGTGGAAAGTGGAGGTGGATAGCCATGCTGGTGGGTGGGCGACAATGGTGAGTAGTGACAATGGTGGGTGGTGCATGGTGGCGGTGTATGGCGGTAGTGTGGTGGTAGGTGGCGACGGTGGTGGTTGGTGGTGGCGACGACGACGGTGGTGGTGGGTGGTGGCAACGCTGGCGATGGATGGAGGTAGATGGAGGTGATGGTGATGGTGGGTGACGATGGTGAGTAGTAGCGGTGGTGAGTGGAAGCGGTAGTGGTGGGTAAAGGAAATTATGGTGAGTGACGATAGCAGGTGGTGGAGGCGGCGGTGGGTGGGTGGCGGCGGTGGTGGGTGGGTGACCGTGGTGGGTGGCGTAGGTGGTGGGTGGGTGACGGCGGTGGTAGGTGGGTGACCGTGGTGGGTGGCGGAGGTGGTGGGTGGGTGGCGGCGATGGTGGGTAGCTGAAGGTAGTAGGTGGCGGTGGTGGTGGGTGGGTGAAGGTAGTAGGTGGCAGTGGTGGGTGGTGGCGGCAGCGGTGGTGGGCGACGGCAATGGGTGGCGGCGGCAGCGGTGGTGAGCGATGACAATGGGTGGCGGCGACAACGGTGGTGGGCGACGACAATGGGTGGTGATGATGGTGGTGGGTGGTGATGATGGTGGGTGGTGGGTTATGGTGTTGTTAGTAAAGTGTGAATGAGGGATGAAATGCAAAAAAAAAAACATGTGGGGTGGATGGAATGGTTTTGAGGGAATAGAATGACTTGTGGAATGGGTGAACCCATTCCTTTAACCAACCAAACACACTATTTTTCATTAACTCGTAATGGTCCATTCCATTCCCCCTTTCATTCCATCATACCAAACGCTACCTAAGAGGAAGGAGGAAACCCCTACACATCAGTCTCCACAACTATTTTTATATTGGTGAGGAAACGACTAAGAAGAATAAGAAAGTCTCTACAAATTAACCATCACAAATGTTTATTTTGACTATTTAACTTAGTCAATGTGTATTTTTGTGATTTCCCCTTCCTTTCTTTTTGAAACTTTTTTTTACCTAATACGAAGTTTTATTATAAAACCACATGGGCTAAAGTAAATTTACTCAACTTTTATTATATAACAATGATACTCGTGTATTTTGTAATGCATCGGTGTTTTTGCTTAATTTTACCTTTTAATTTCCATCATTAGCTTCATTAATAATAAAACATTTCTCGTTTGCGACATGTTGAAAAGAAAACAAATTAATGTGACGCCACCTATCTAACCCATTACCACCCACCTTATGATGGAGTGATAAAAGTGATGGTTGGAGCCTACTCTTTTAGACGGGACAGGTTCGAATCCTGATGACAACCCCGGTTTTCTATTATCGCGCATTTACTCTAAGAAGGCTTGCCTTTTGTGGAGGGTGCAACATCTGTCACGTGACAGGTGGCGTGAAATTTTCCGTGGGAGCCTTATGCCTACCACAACTCCAGCGTGAAACCGTTCAGATAACATAGTCTGGGTGTGTGAGTAGGGACAGAACCTGTAAGAGCATGTGTGAAGTTCTCTGCCACCACCAAATCGAGACCTTCGCCCAAAAAAAAAAAAAAAAAAAAAAACCCTATCTAACCCATTAGTTTCTAGAAGATCGATTAAATCAGCGTACTATTGATTAACATTATTAGAAGGGTTATTTTGGTAATTTGCTTTTGTTTACAATGAAATGATTTATTATTTTTGTTTTCATGAGTTATTCAAAGATATTTGCTTTTGTGTTAGGTAATTAGGGTTCATACGTCTTTTATTTAGGTTGTGTGTAGTGGTGCTTGTTGTGGGGCGTTTTGAATATTTTATTCCCCTATAGCGTCTCGAACGCCGCCCCCTTGGGCGTTATGGGGCGTTTTGGATGGGGGGCGTTTTGTGGATAACGAGCGCTATGCTCTGATTAATGATTTTATTATTATTTTTATATTATTTTTTTAATTAATTTCCACACCCTCTTCTCATTACACCCTTCCCCACTATAATAATTACCCAATCATTTATAACCCCTCATAACTCTCCTTCCCACTACACCCTCTTTTTCCATAACCTCCCATAACCCCCATTCTATTACTTTTTAATATTTTAATACCCATAACCCCCATAACCTCCCACCACTACACATACACTTATGATTTATACACCCTGTCTCACATCACATACCAACAAAAGGCTGTCACATACCCCAAAATGTGAGGATTAAATGTTAAAATGACGTTTATTTACAATTTTACCTAAACAAGATAAAACTAAACACAATGATTAAATGATGCCAAAAATAAAGGTGTGTTATTGTTTTATTATATTAAGCACTTTTATAAAGTTATTTTTAATATTTTTATGAAAGCAGTCATATTTTGTATAATATTTCAAGATTTCTAAGTGAAGGGATATGGTATCAAAACATTATAAATACCATACCATCGCCCAACTAGAACCGGCATCGCCTGGCGTCCATCCGCTCGTTTTACGTCAGCGGAACGTCTGGCGTCCAAATCGCCCGTTCTACGTTAGCGATACAACTGGCATCCAACGGACGCCAGATGCAGCACTACCCGCCCGTTTTACGTCGGCGATACACCCTGGCGCCCAAACGGACGCCAGGCGCAACATCGTCCACCCGTTCTACGTCAGCGGACTTAATGTACTACGAAGCTTCTCCAGCAAGCCAAAGGAAGCTTCGCCAACACAACTGAACTGAAAGATACCTTTTGGGGCAGCCTTGGGACTCACCCCTGCCCCAGACGAAATATCTCTGGCACAACAGGCGGCCCGTCAGAGTTCCTCTCCAATCAGAGACTGCTCCCACTCTGACGTACAGAAAGGACGACGACGTGACAGACTCTCAGCCAAGATATCTTCCTGACAAGCAGACTTTCTCAACCTGTCTCGAAGTCCAAGAAAGGTATGATTACTCACCGCCCTCGGTCTACCAATGAGCGGGCGCCACGTGTCCGCCGACCACCAGCGTCCACTCAATGGGCGCCACGTGTACCAACCGTCAGGACGGTAACATCCCCCCTTAGCATTTTACTTTCTCCTTTTTATCAAAACCCACTTGCACCAAGTGGGCTCAAGGACTTGGGCCGGATTATGGAGACGCCTCTACCTGGACCGGGCCCCATTAAAGGTAGAGGATGGGCTGAGAAAGCATGATAGCTAGGTACTATAAAAGGAGGAGCTCCTTCTCCTTTTATTGGCATCTAACATCACATACACTTTCACTCAAGAAGAACACGAACTCTTTTGTGCCTTCTTCAACCCCTTGTTTATTATACTAACTTTTAGAGACTCGGCTCTTCTAATCGGTAGTCTCCTAAACTCTCTGGTCTTGTTCTTAGACCATCACGTATATCCAAACACACCCTCTTTGCAAAATACCGTAGAACCACTCCTCGGATTAGCGTTTGATTGGTAATCCAGGATTCGTGTTTCTTCACTAACATACAAATTATTAGTTCTGGATATAATTGTCATTTTTGTGTGACTTTGTTTTTGTTGTATTTATGAAATTATCCTATATATTAATTTTAGAGTGTTCATGAATAGTAATTTGTGCCTTGCATTTTTAGTTCTTTAGGTTTGTTTTTCTATTCTGTAAACAATGTTGTTTCCAGCACAGTTGGTTGGGTTGTTATGATGTTATAAACATAAATTCCACCCAGGTTCGAATCTGTATAAAGGCGGTTTTTTTTTAACCAGTACAAACCCATGCAACCCAAGCTGGCAACCGACTTATCTTGCGTGTCAACTGCAGCAACAAAGAGACGTCCTTTAAAGCCACATCAAAGATTTTCGTTCCTTACCTGCTTATCCCTTTCTTTTTTTACTCGCCTACCAACGTTCGGCGATCCACCTACCGCAACAGCGCTGGTACCGGGGTTTCCGGTCACCACGACGACGGTTAACAACCGTAACCCAACCGCGGTGGTGGAACCGGTTTTCTGTGGCTGCTGACTAGAAACCCCAGTACCACCGTCGTGCTTTCGGTTGTCGTTTCAACCAATATCAGCAGAACTCGAAGGTGAAGGCGTCCATATTAACGAGCAACAACGGCAAACATAGGAGACAGTTTGAGCAACGATGGTGATTACTGTGGTGGTTGGGAGGGGTGACGAAGATGGCTTTAAGAAGATTTGGTGACCAATTTGCCTGCAAGTCAATTTTCCTGGTTGCCGAGCTGGTGCCTTCTTATGAAGACTGTGAATTGTTAAAAAAATGAGTGAATGAGGATTGAGGATGCCTGAAAGTTTTAAAAGCTAAAATGAATGATTACAAATTAGCTTGCTGTGTAGTCAAAAGTCCTACGCAACCCTTTGAAATCTTTCTATCACTCAAAAGTCCTACGTACGTAACTCTGTATGAAACAAACATTTTTCCTAAATCAATAATCCTTTTACTGGGTAACTTTTTATTGTTTACATTAATGTAAGTATTTTTTGGTATGACTATATGTTTAGATTTAGGTTTATTATCTTATATATATCTTTACTAGATTATATCCCGGGAGCGTCTCGGGTTGAGAAATCTAATTTTAAATATCAATTTTACATCTGAAATAGACTGATGCGTTTTACAGTTATATGCAGGAAAGCTTCGGGTAGCACTTAACCTAAAACAATTAACAATATATCTCCAATGTTAGTGCATAATCTTAAACAATGTATAACTCTAATATTAAAACCTAACCTAAAACAATGTACAACTCCAATGCTAACACATGTTGTAAATAAAATTCATATTTACTGGTTTGAACATAACTAATGACTTGCCTATACATGATTAATGAATAACCCGAACACTTTGTGTTTTTTTCTATACGAACAAAACCACACAAAAAATTGTCGTTTTTTTCTCCGTTTTTTATATAGCACTATGGTACCCGTTGGAAAGATAATAAAACGTTCATTAATTTGGTGTATTTTTTTTTAAATCTCGTATATAAAAGATATTAACGTTTAAAAGTTATGGGAGAAAACATTAGAGATAAAAATCTAATTTTGATTTTAAATTTTAAATTATTATTTTTCTAAAATAAAGCCCTTGCCACTTAGGATGACACATGACACACCCAATGAAGAGAATACCCTTTTTGAATGTCATGTCATTAAAATGGCTTTGGTTTATTATATGTATAGATTCTGTTTCTAAGAAGATATATGCAACTACAAATATTTTCATTTGGTAGACATATCCCTTTGCTATTAAACTTAAAAATGTGGTAAAGAAGTTGACTATTGCTTCATTGTTTGTATTTCTATTAAATACACAGTAACAACAAAGGTGAGGTAAACTTAAGAGTCATAAACCCATCCGATTTAGCATAATTTGTTTGAGTTAATATATTTAAGTGTATATTGTTTGTTATCGCAAGTCGGTACTGTTCACACGTGTTGAATACCACATCGTATCAACACAAAATCACTCACGAATTTTTGTCATGCATCCGCGCAAAGCGCGGCATGTGCAACACATGTTACAAACATACAACCTACACATTAGTTACAACTAGCATGAAAACCTTTTTTACGCCAAACCCATTCAAGACGATCGCGCAACGCGCGATGTCGAAACCCACTAGTTGTAATTAAACTTGATTTCAGTATCATGAATAACTCATGAGTCTTGAGTCATGACCGCTAACCACCCCATTTGTTTTTACCTTCAGAATCAAACCAAATAGTAGACGTGATGTATACATCAAGTATATAAATGCTAGAATAATATCAATCGTGCCTTTCTCATTCAAAATATAAGGAGATGAGACCAATCAAGATCTCCTAATATATGGATACAATTGATTTACAATAAATGACAATATTCTTTTGAAATATTTATGGAGAGATTATCGTCTATTACTCCCCGCAATCGAAGCGGGAGGAAACCAGATGCTGAGACTTGAGCGAAAATTTTCAAATAAGACACGAGGGAGCTCCTTTGTGAATATGTCAGCAATCTGATAGCGAGTAGGGATGTGGAGAATGCGGACCTGCCCACGCTGAACCTGTTCCCGTACAAAGTGGATGTCGAGCTCAATATGCTAGGTTCGTTGATGTTGCATTGGGTTGCCCGAAAGATATATCGCACTGACATTGTTGCAGTAGACAAGAGTTGCCTTAGTGAGAGACCGATGAAGCTCTAGGAGGTGATTTTGAAGCCAACATATTTCCGCCACAACATTCACAACTCCCCTGTATTCTGCTTCGTCACTAGATCTGGAAATGGTAGGTTGACGCTTTGATGACCAAGAGATAAAGCAATCTCCATAATAAATACAATAACCACTGGTGGATCGTCTAGTGTCGGGGCAACCTGCCCAGTCAGCATCAGTGTAGGCCATGAGGTTCGGGTTCTTGTGAGACCCAAGTGTGAGTCCAAGGTCGAGTGTCCCCTAAATGTATCTGATGATTCGCTTGAGGGCATTCCAGTGGTCAGTCTTAGGAGAATGCATGTGCATGCAGACTTGCTGAACAACATAACTGATGTCAAGACGTGTAAAGGTCAAATACCGAAGGGCACCTGCAAGGCTCCTGTATAGAGTGGGGTTTTCAAAATCTGCACCAGAGTTGGCACTGAGTTTTGAGTTGGTGTCGACGGGTGTGGCGGTCGGTTTACAGGATATCATGCCCGCGCGCTCAATGATATCTGAAGCATAACTTTGTTGAGATAAGAACATGGTGTCACCTTTGCGAGTGACATGAATGCCAAGAAATAGGCTTAGACTGCCAAGATCCTTCATAGCAAACTTTTTGAAGAGTAGAGCCAGTAAGTGCTCACGTAGACCTATAGACGAGGTGACCAGGAGAATATCGTCCACATATAGGAGAAGATAGGATGTGTGTCCTAATGAAGGATGAAGAGAGAGGCATCACAACGGCTTTGGGTAAATCCAATGGTGAGAACGTAATCAGTAAACCGCTAGTACCAAGCACGGGGTGCTTGTTTGAGGCCATAGAGGGATTTCTTGAGACGACAAACATAATCAAGAAACTCCTTGCTGCGAAAACCCATGGGTTGATGCATGTAGACAATCTCGTGTAAGGTACCATGTAAGAAAGCATTTGTTACATCTAGTTGATGAACAGGCCAAGATTTTGATAAGGCTATACACATAACAGTTCTAATAGTGGCCGGTTTAACAACCGGACTAAAGATCTCCCCACAATCAATGCCAACCTGCTGAGAGCGGTCATCACATACCAACCTAGCCTTGTATCTTTCAAGCGAACCTACAATGCTTAAATAGAAAATGCAATCCTAGTCTAAATGCACTTTATTAGAAGAAGAGGTGATGAAAATGTGATCATTCAAAATTAAAACTATTGCATCATGCATGCAACATGGGGAGTTAAACATTAATAACTAACATGTGCTCAATTTAAATTATTATCCATCTTGACTAATTTTTGACTTCACTAACTCCTTGCTTCGGTTTGTGTTTGTCGACATTGGCCTTTGGCCCACTTTTGCTTGTTGGGCCTGTGTTGGGCTTGTTGTCTTGGGCTGCCAGAATGTTGACCGTATCATAATCTGAGTGAAACATAGATCAATCTCTAAATTGTTTGGAAACTATCAGATAAACATATTTGGAAACTATCAATCTCTAAATGTTGACCGTATCATATCTACGGGTTACACGTAATGATTTATTGGATTAGACAAAGATTTGCTCTTGATGGAATTATGAGTTGATGTTTGTGTGATGTTGATGATGGACCGTACTTGTAACCGTATGAATGTATGAATGTAAACCCTCTAACTTTACCCAGTCTTGGGACCGACAATTATAAACTAAAAAGTTTTTGGGTGACAGTTTTTTTTAACTTGTCTATTGTGTGCGTATGAATTAAAATTTTTATAAATTAAATTTATTTTTCTACGATCATAATTTCCGTTTATCGAGTAATTATGTTACAGAACGAAATTGACACAACCAACATGTAATTCTTAAACATCAAGAAAACCTCCTAGGAATCATTTATTGTCTCACAACAAACATCTTCATATGGTGAGGTTCTCTTGAACAGACACAAAGGAACCCACAATGCTGCCACCCACATCTGGAAAATTTTGGCACCACGATAGCGGTTTGACCTGCCCCTTTCGGTCAACCTCTACCGGATACTTAAGCAAATGAGCTGTCATATCTGTTACTTTATCAGCTGCATATTGTTCCCAGTTTTGCTCACCCAAACACCTGACCCTTCTCACACACTCGAGGCTCTGCGCTTGCTCGAAACAGCTCTCAAGTTTCCCAATATGCTCTGCCCAAAGTGACATCCTGTAGCCAAATATCTAAACAACAGAAAATAATAATTTGGTATCAGTTGACTTTTGAGGTCAAAATTTATTTATTTTCATATGTAGAGTTAACATGACAATAATATTCATTAACTTTATGTTACATGAAAATTTATAAATATTACCTGTCCAGTTGGACTAGAACCTTTGTGGGCCCAAGTATGATGAGGTTGATATGCACCCATTGCGATTTCAGTGTCGCGGGTGCCTTCCAATGAGCGTTGGTTGATGTTTGCCGAACCCAATATCACAAACTCGTCGTCAACTATCATTCCTTTTGAATTTACATGGATCATAAATCGTCGGTTTTTTATACTAAGTGCCTAATAGTCAATAAAAATAGATGTCACAATTTGTAAAATCAGCTTAACGGGTCAAATGGGTTGAATGTATCAAATAGGTCAAATCGTTTTTAGAGTGACAAAAAATGTTTGTAGGTCAACATGATATGATGTGTACATTAGTTTTCCCACATAAATGGCTTATTTCAACGTCAACCCATTTTGACCTGTTACCCAACATAACCATTTTGATGTAATTAAAGGGAAAAGAAAGTACTTGAGGTGTATTTGGAGCGAACGAGATTTTCCCATTTGAATTTGGTGGTACGCCTTGAGATGTCTCACGAGTGCCAAGACAAAAAAAGTTCAAGTAATCTTGCGGCTCATAATCATTTTCGAGTCCTGATTCTTGTAAAGCTTTGTAAATAACTTCATACATCATTTTCATTGTGTTATGCTGCAAGAATAAATATGTTTTAGCAACAAATTACTTATTAAGATACAGTCTTAAGATGCATATATCAATATGAATCAACCTGCCATAAGAGAATCCGTTGAGTCGCAGAATTAGTTGGATTGCCCTCGGGCCACATTGGCATCACAATATATACAGCAAACCTCTCGTTTGCTCGGATTTTATTTGCAATTTTGAGAGCAATTTCCATTGGTATCAAATTGTTTGCACCTGCAAACCACAAAAAAAAAAAAAAAAAAAAAAAGTCCATTGAGTCATGTATTTGGTTTGACTTACAACAATAATTCTACTATAAAAACAGTTTAATTTCCATACCTAAGCCTTTGTGGTTAGCCCAGTTATATGAAGATCCAAGAAAATACTGATTTTCAATATATATGAAATGTTGCGCTGAACGAATAGCCTTCACATATGCCGTATGTATACTCATGTCTATCAGCACATTCTTCCCACATATCAGGTTCTGTACAAAGGTAACGACGAATGCTTACAACTTATAACCTCTTATACATTAACTACCGGGTAAAATGCTAAAATCGTCCCTGTGGTTTGTTGAAAGCTGCCACTTACGTACAAACTTGAGATTTTTTGTCATAATCGTACTCTGGTTTTAATTGTTTGTCTAAATCGTCCCTGGCACTAACTCCATCCAGTTAAGTCAAGGGACGATTTAAACAAACAATTTAAAACCAGGGTACGATTATGACAAAAAATCTCAAGTTTGTACGCAACTTTCACCAAACCACAGGGACGATTTTAGCAGTTTACCCTTAAATACTTAAATACTCAAAACACATTTCAACCCGCCCATTTTGCCACCTCTAACCTTCAAAATTAATTTTACCTTGCTTTTTGCATCTTTTGGGTCTTTAGGGAAGCCTAAACCTTTAACAGAGTTCGAATCAATTGAACGGAACACTTGGACATGCCAACCTTCTGGATCTTTTACACTTGTGTAATGAGCATCAGTGATACCTAAAATTTCTGGGATTTTATCAAGTTTAAGTAAAACATCAGAAAATTTTGTCATTTTCGATAGGCCACGCGGCTTTGATGCCCTCAACCACCTCTCCTCAAAGTTTTGGAGCACATCATACGCTGCCGGCCCCTCAATTCGGCAATGCAAATCATGCCATGGTTCTCTTGGACAGCCTGCTGTAGACCCCTGATGCGAAAATCAAACAAAAATAAATAATAAGACACTAATCACATATTTTTATAAAAAAAAGAGGTTCTATAGATACTAGAAAGCTTACAGTATAGTTAGGATTATGATAATCATCTTTGTGCAAAGTGTTTAATGTGCTAAAGAGTGAATGTTCCGGTGTATCATAACGCCCCTCGCATAGATCAAGACCTCCTACAAATGCCATGATTCTTCTTTTGATACCCGCATCAGCGTCCACTACGACAGTTTTCTGATGATGGGAATAGATGGTTTCAGCATCCTGCAAACCAACATTAAACATATAGTCAAATAAAGAACAAATGCGTCCGAAGATCATCAATGAGAGTAACTATATCCAACCTTCTTGGTCCAGGAACTCTTAGCTAGAGAACGCGGACAAAGTAATACTTGCACTGATGAATTCTTGAAAAAGGCGCGAGTTTCTTCATCGTGAGTTTGCATAACCCCTTCCTACATGTTATTACCAAAAGAAACAGTTATTTACAGAATACGAATAGCGTATATAATCATAAAACAAGATTAGTTTCTGGCGCGCACAGTTTTATATCCGAAAATGCTCTTTGAAGTAGGATCATCCCATACAAGAAGGAGCACTCTCACACCTTCATCAGACTTGCTTTTAAGAAGATCTCCCAAAACGCTATCTCTCGCCTTTGCACCATATCGAACAAGCTGAACTTTGTGGAAAATAGACCATCCTGTAATATAAATCAATCGACGCGCCTGCCTAATAGCGTCACAAATATCCCTCCAACAATCTGCTTGTACATACTTTAACCCGCGATCAAGTTTTAAACTTGGGAGGGTACAGTCAACATGAGCATCTTGATAAAGGGTAACTTTGCCCCCTCTTCTAAGTGGAAAATATGTCCCTGGAACACCTTTAAACTCCGAGCCGGACCCCACTCCATCGCGGTAAATGACCATTTGATCCATTGGTGTATACTTGATTGATAGAGATAACACTGCACCAAGTTTACATGGTTGTCCACTTGCATTCAAAATAGGGAAAGTACCCTTTATTTCAAAATCATCAACCAATTTTTCGGCTGGAATCCCAACCGCGCCTATAAGTTGAGACCCGACAACATCACTATCTTTAACAACAAATAACACTTCGGTTGTATAATGCGCTACTGGAACGTAAAAATGCTGCTCCCAAACAGGGTTCTCGCTATTGTTTATAACAAACGTTCGACCAATAACCGCATTGGCTACAGATATCGTCACATAAGGATCACTAGTCCCCGATAGAGGCGTAAACTTTTTATTAAATGCATCCATGTTAGGTAGTTTATTCGCCTCTTTGACGCATATCTCTAAGTTCCCATGTAGTAACACAACTTTTAAAGGGACCCCAGACGTGTTAAACGGGACAACCTGTACGCCTTGTGGATGCCTTGATCCTTCATCAGTTGATTCAGCCATCTTAAAGATTTAAATTTTAGACAAATGGTTAGTAAAAATACTAAAACATGTGTGTGTTTATATAGTATAAACAACATAATAAAACAAATGGGACATTAGAAAAAGTTGTGTTACGTTGTTTGCGATGCATGCTGAGTACAAAACAATCAAATATAAGAATAAAAATAAAGAGAACTGATTCTATATATAAATAATCTATATACAATGCAGAAGGAATAATTGACATGAATGTGCCACAAATTGGAATATTATCCCTAGGCAAATTACTATGAAGTATTTATTCTTGATAATATCATGTGGAGTGTGGACCTTAGCTAATGGAACATGGAGACTATACACAAGGTTTTTATTCGGTAATGGCGCCAATGAAAAGGACAAGAAGAAGAACATGTATAAGAAACGTCAAGTGTTCTTTCACTTTCAATCCTAAAAAAAAAAGGTAAAGTGAAAAATAAAAAGTCACTAAAGTGTAATTTTAATGTTGTACTATTGATAAAAATAAATCACCAAAGTAATTTTCGGTTAATTTATAGACCCCTAACACCTTAGTAGGGGAAGGGGCCTCGAACCCCCTTTCCCGAATTTTAATGTTGTACTATTGACAGTTAATTTTGATTTGCTACAATCATGGAAATCATAAAATCTCATTCCTTCAAAATACGATACTCTGTACACACACACACAAAAAAAACAGAGCAACCATTAAAACGACAACGATCAATTACAAAAACACGAAAAATAGAGCATGGTTACTAAACGTAAATGAATAAGATGAAATGTATAAATGTGCGTTATCGTTGTAAAAAACTCTTACGAATGTAGGTATGCTCTGTTTTTAAAACGAAAAACAGAGCATGGTTACTAAACAGAACTACAAAAAAAAAAAAAAAAAAAAAAAAAAAAAAACGCACCTATAAAACGCACCCATAAAATCATAAAACACACTCATAAAATCATAAAACGCACTTGGTTTCTGTAAAACGCATTTGGTTTTTGTAAAACGCACTTGGTTTTTGTAAAACACATTTAGTATAAATAAAACTCATTCAGATATTTATAACAAGCAATTTGTAAATGTTAATTGTATCATCTTCGTTTCAACTGATAAAACACGAACATATACCTTGAAAAACGATATTATCAATCTATGCAACTGGATCTTCTGCGATTGAATGTTCCGGTTCAATGTTTAAGTCTGCATAAATTATAACATCATGATTACAGTAATATGATTACGTATTAATTAAAAAAACAGAGTAACCTACTGAACATGTCGATAAACTCTTCAATTGAATATCAATTTTGAAAAAATTAAGATCGAAATAAGTATTCTGGGATTACGAATTCAATTTGGCAAAAAAAAAAATGTAATCAGTTACGAAAATTTGAATTTGGATTCACGTAAAAAACAGGGATACGTATAATTGATAAAAATAGGACGTGATTATTAGGTGTGTAAATGTCTATAATACCCTTCTCATGATTCATAACGAATTTGTAGGTTATAACCATCAGTTCCACATGTCCATTTGTAGTTACTTCTTATACTTTGGATTTTAAGGTACTTTGTACTGTATACTTTCTCATATTATATAAACCAAAACAAACGATATATCGGACAATACACGATTCCCAAATATCGTTTGTTTTACTCAGCTTATCATTTTTCTTTGTTTTTTTTTTCTTTTGGGCCCATTTCAGAGGTACAACTCAATTTTTTGATTTTGCCAATTTTTTTATTTTGGGACAGCCCAATTAAAAACCCAATTAAAACTCTAAACCCAAATAAAACTCCAAAAGCATATCAACCTTTTACCTCTCTCTGTCTCTCAAGCTCGCAAAAACAATTAAACCTCTAAACCCAAATAAAGCTCCAAAAGCAATTAAAACTTTAGAGAAAGTTTACTGTAAAAAGTAGTTTAACGTAAAAGGGATAAGAAGGATTTTATGATTTTAATCAAAATAAATCAATGGATGAGATTAAAATGGGAAAAGTATATGCTGAGTTTCTAAAAGAGAAAGAGAATGACAAAATATGTATAAACCATAACTGTTGAGTTTCACCCCCATTTTTTAAACGTTCATAACTTTTTCATATGATATTATTTTTCTAAAAAAAAAAATATACCATAAAAACAAGCTTTTTATCTTCTTTCATTTGCATACCCTATTGCTATAATTTTTTTGAAAAAAATTTGTTGGGTTGATAACTTGCGTTTTATCATGATACAGTTTGCGTTTTTTTATCATATATAAATTGCATCTTTTTTATCATGTATAACTTGCGTTTTATCATGTATCACTTGCGTTTTTTTATCATATATAACTTATGTTTTATGATGTATAACTTTCGTTTTATCATTTATAAATTGTGTTTTATCAGGTCGTCTTATCAGGTATAACTTGCGTTTCTAAAACACAAGTATTCCCTCAATAAAATGCAAGTTATCAACTAGGCAAATTTTTTTTAAAGTATAGCAATATGGTATGCGAATGAAAGGTGATGATAACATTGTTTTTATGCTATAGTTTTTTTTTTTTTTTCAAAAAATAATGTTGTATGAAAAAGTTATGGTCATTTTAACAATAGGGGTGAAACTATTAATGACACAATGAATTTACTATCGTGCCCCTGATTATCTAATTTAATCTATGGCTAATAATCCTTCTTATACTTTTTACGCTAATTTCCTTTTTACATTAGCCTCACCCAAAACTTTAAACTAACTCTATCTCATTTTTAATGTTTTTAATGTCTTTTCAATTGTTCGTTAAACAATGCATAAAACTTTGATATTTATTATATTTAATGTTTGACTTGACCCGAATCGAATCACCGACCCGTATGAAATGTAATGCTATAATATTAATGATTTTCAAGAGACTATATAGGAATACAAGGCATAAGTTAAGGGAGAGAATCAGTAAGCTCAACTCGTGGTAACGGTTGTTGTAGGGAACATTGTTTCCACTATCCTGCTTGAGGTGATAGAACTCATCCTCCAATTTCTTCATCTCACTACGAGGACAGAACTCAGTAGTCATGGCGATTTTGAAATCATCCCAAGACATAGCTAAAGCAGCTTCCGTCCCTCGAGCATGTTTTTCACCATTCAACCAAGTGAGCGCTCTCTTTTGAAGAACACCCGTGGCATGACGAACACGTAAGTTGGCTGGACAGTTGCTATTAATGAACGTATTCTCCATACTTTCGAACCATTCAAGTAACCCAGTGGCTCCCTCCGTGCCATTAAACTTGTTGGGATGGCAAGAGTTGAAGTGCTTGAAAGTGCACTTATTCTCACTAGCCCCACCATTTCCACTTGCATCCCCGTTAGAGTTCCCATTCGAGCTACCGTTCAGGTTAAGGTTTGGAATAATAGCATTAATGATGTTAGGAACAAGTGTTTCCAACTTGTCATTGTGCATGGTCGCGATACGCTGATCAGATTTTAGTTTAGCCTGACGCTTCGAGGCTCTCTTACGAGATTCGCGATCAGACATCTACAAAAGTGAACAATAATTATGAGATTTGATTCCAAAAATTTTGGAAATGTCATAGTTTATATCAAGACAAGTAACACATAACATGAGGTATAGTAATTATAAATTGATTTAAGAAAAATTATGAACATCATAAAGAAAATCATGATAAAACTTCAAATGAAAACAATACCAAGTATAAAACGAGATATAAGAGTGTTTCCAAAGAAACTGTTGACTGACTAAAGTAATTGAAATATTATTAGTGACTTGTGGGGGCGTACTTTAGCCTATAAGTGAATGCTCATCCCGAGAATTCCCAGGTAGGTAAACGGGTCCCTCGTCTGATTGGGATTTATGCGAATTACCAACCTAGACAGAAAACTCAGAATACAGGCGCTCACCCTTCCAGATTGCACGTGCCCCGTCACAAATAATTTCCAAGGCTTTAGCGGATCTTGAAATGTGGAAATATATATATATCCTCGAGATGTGGATTTCACTCCTAACTCAAAGATATACTTCCATATAGTAAAAATATGATGGAGTGAAACTGGTCACTAAGATAAGGATATCACTCCTAGCTTAGTGAGTAAGTTTCTTTTGGAGGGATAGATTCCTTGAGATTTGGACGTCTCCTATCTCGAAAGGAAAATATTCCAAGATAAATAAAATAAATAAATAAAACATATAAAGAGTGAAACTATTCACCAAGGTATGGATATCACTCCTAACTTGGTGTTTTCGTTCCATTTGTAGAATAAAAATCTTCTCCGAGTATAATGAAAAGTAAAAGGAGAAAATCTATCTAAAGAAATATGAGAATAAAAGAAAACATATAATGGGTAGCTTAGTTATAGTCTAGGTCAAAAGCATTTACTAATAACCTAATTCCCTATAACCATGGCTCTGATACCAATCTGTAACACCCCAATGGCGGAAACATCGAGGTGTCACGTAGTGACGATTGTTCAATAGCACATGGACTAAATTGTAAATATTAATAGCAAATAACTTCCATTGTTCAAAACGAAATACAAAGAGTCTTAATATAAATCTCAAACATAAATAATAAATGTTCAACTTTTATTTAAGCACTAGGTCCAGCCTAAGCGTGAAAAGCATGCAAGATCAAACTTCACCTGAAACATGTACAAAATAATTTGTCAACACATATAATGCATTGGTGAGTATATCCATTTTTGTTCAATCAGTAATTTGCAATTTATGTGCCTTGATGTTTGTAATATGTAAAAGGGTCAAAATCAAGCCTCCCATCGTTCAATAATCGTTCACCCATCGTTCAAGAAAAGCCATAACAATGACCAAGGACTTAACTCGTTCACGTAAGTAACCAAGGGATATAATTCGTAGTACTACTCATTGTTAGGTGCGGCCCAAAGGTTAATGACTTTGACAAATCGTTCATACAATTCACACAAAACATATCAAAGAGCACATTGCTTTGTAAATAATATACGTAAGTTTAATAATAATGGTACATGAATCACCCCAAAAGAGTAAATAGTAAAAAGGGGAAAGATATACTCACAGTTTCGCTAAATATAAATTCCGAGAACGTTCGACGTAAAGGCTTAAGAATTCCGAGGAACTCAACCTATATATACAACACTAAATGAGGACAATGTCTAAAAAAATCTAAGACGACGAATCATCTAAGGCATTTAGGGCTTGCTAGACTCGTATTAGGGAAAATGAAATTTCTAGTAATAATTTGAACGACAGTTTTTGAAATAAATATGTTTACGATTTAATAAATGACTAAAACTCTTATGTGTTTCACATATAGATATAAATCCCATTTTATAGAAAAATAACCTTGAAATAAAGTTAATGATTTATATTTAATTAAACAATTTATTATTATATCTAATTTAATTATAAATAGCATGAATAATACAAGGTATGATCCCAAAATGATATTATTATGAGAAATAATTATTTTATGATGTGAAATAATATTTCCATAATTTCTTTTAATTTATTTGCATTTAAAACATTTTTAATGAATTTAAATGATGTTTTAATGATTAAAATTAGTAAAAATAACAAAAATAATCATTTTATAAGAAATTATATTTTATTACAGTTTATTATTCATAGAAATAAATCTCCAGAAAATTTGAGGTTAAAATCTCTTAAAATGAATTTTTAATCATTTAATTATGATTAAAACGATTAAATTTAATAAAAATATAAAATTGAGACATTTTCCGGAAAATAAAAGTGTGGAAATCTTATTTTAGATGTCAAGATGTTATATCTAAATTTTCATAGTTTTTAAAGCAAAAATGAAATTTCTATGATTAATATAAGATTTTTCCATATAAATATATAATTAATTCAAGCAATAAGCAAAACACAAAAAAGAATGGAAAAAGAGTGGCCAAAACCGGCCCCTGTGAGGCTCGAACTCGGCTCCATACCCAACCCAACAGACACACTAACCACTAGGCTGCCAATGCCTTTTGTTGATACCTTTGAAATCGATTTGTATTTATAATGTTAACTAAAAGTGTCATCTTCCCCAATTCATCTAATCAAGAACCCTAACCTCAACCAACATTCAATTACTCTGATTAAGACATGATTACAGCTCTGTAATAGAGGGGTTTTATCCTACAAGACTCGATTAAGATAAAACAAGTAAGATTAAACACTTACAACTCGTTTTTAGGATCCAACTGAAGCTTCTTTGATTCGCAAAAAAACGCAATAAAAGGGGCTTTCTGGACGTGTTTTAGTGGAAATTTTTTGTGGGTTTTGTTGTGTGAAGGTGCAGCAATCATTTACAATCAACTAGGTATTTATACACGATTAAAATGATGCGTTTAAGATTGGTATTAAGGTTCGCCGGTTATTCCCATAAATCCACGATTAAACGCCTTTAACACTCGTCAATAACCCACATAAATGGTTGTAACGCGATAATCATTGATGGAGAAGATGTTTGGTATAATAAAAATCTTGAAACAGACGTTTTGAGGCCTTGCCGGAACAAATTCCGGCGGCCAGATTTTCTTTTTTTTTTTTGGCCGGACTTCGAGCAGCAGCAGGAAACAAGAATTTTTTTCTTTTTAAACTTTGGAAAAATGACAGAAATGGCCCTTCACATTTAACTTTAGTTAGTTTCTAGGTTTTCTAGTTAGTTTTCTCATTATAACTACTAACCAAGTTAACTAATCAAACTTAAAACTTTTATAAACTTGAATTTTTTTTATGATATATATTTTTTTCCGAATAACGTCGCAACTTACGTGTTAGATTAAATCGAGACCGAGATCCAAAATACATGCAAATAATATAATTTGAGTTTCGCACATTTATTAAATTTGAAAACGACAACAATTACAAGAAATGTTGGAAGGACTAAAATGAAAATATTTGGGGGACTATTTTTGTAAATTAATTGAAAGTCAAAGGTGACGGATGTCACACCAATCTTGGAATGGAATGAAAGAAATGATGACTTCGGTAGCGGTTTAGTGAGAACATCATCAAGTTGGTCCTTAGAGCTGACATGTAAAACCTTTAGGTGTCCGGCGTTGACTTGTTCACGAACAAAGTGGTAATCCAACGTGTGACATCCGTCACCTTCACTTTTATTATTTCTACAACTTTAGTCCCTCTTGTTTCTTTATATTTATATATCTAGTCCTTAAATTCGAAACTATCATCAAATAATAAAATTCGCAAATCTATCTCTTTATTTTTCTGTGGCGTCTATTTATCAAACTATTTATATATGTATAGCATATAATTACAAGTTATAGATATTTTGTTGTTAATCAAATAAGGAAATATTTTTTTTAAGAATAATAATAAAAAAAAACATTAAAAGTCAAAACAAATAATCAAAGTATAAAAAAAACGTTCTTCTTGACTTGAAAAGAAAATAATAATAATAGTATGGAATTCCATGAATTTTGAAATCAATTCTATCCTAAACTTGCGCCATAGTCTTCTTCGGTTTCCTTTTCCTTTATAACCATCTAAATATTTACATCACCAATTGATTACAATTAAAGAGCAATTAATTAGGATTGTAACAAATTTAGAGCAATACAATCGAATCCTAAATATATACATGTACATGCTCAAACAACCGCCACCTCCGACTACGTTCACCACTCCGACTCAACATCCCAGTGAAACAACCACCATCTCCAATCACCTCTGCCTCTGTCACGCACCACCATCATTCGTCATCGTACTCCGACAATACCAAAACCACAACTACACCGCCACCATCGGTCTCCGACTCACAATTTGGCCCGTACGCCAATGCGAACGTCTTTCGCTCTCGAATGGGAATTTTTTTAGACTATTAAGGTATTAAACGCCACCCTTGTTTCTGTTTCGTATGCTTAAACTATTTGACCATTAGTCTGTTCCGGCGACTACCGACCTATTACACTAATTGCTTGTTAATTTTATTTTGAGACTAGTATGGTTCTGTTTTCATTCATGTTTAACCTTTAAAAGTTTGGACCTCAAAGGCTTTGATTAATTCCTACACTCACGCCCGTTTTCGTTTTCCCACCTCCGTTTACAAAGGTGAAGAAGATGAACCATGAAGTTAGTTCATGCATATGCTTTTATTTATCTATTCCTTGATTAATTTTTTTAATAATATTATGATTTTAATGGATCGTCTTTGAGATTTTTATCAATACTATTTAATTAGTTAATGGCTTTGAAACAATAACTATCTAAATAAAAGAAAATGAGTTGATATGAAAGTGTACGTTGATTTTGAAGTACATGTAATAAATATGTTGGTAATATTATGAACTGGTTATTACATTTGAGTGCTAATATGAATGAATAAGCAATATATACACACACGCACAATTATGAACTACCTCACTCATTATGGTAATTAGTTAAAAACTTGTAAAAATCCTCGTCGCCGGACAATTATTAAGTTAACGAATTCTATAATGAAATTAACATCGAATATATTTATTTTAAGGTTGTCTTAAATTCAAAGTGCGGCATTAGAAATTCTTGTCAAGTTTTTTTACGCGGTTAAGGTGCAATCATAATTAATTGATTCACACAAGTTTGGCATCACAATCGATGTGAGTATATCTTTCCCCTTTTCATGTTTTACACTTTTGGGGTGACTCATGTACGCATATTACTTCACTCACTTAATCATGTTTTATCATATATTCACAATCGCAATTCTTGTATGTGTTTAACTTGTTGATTCGCTGATAGTGTGTACTTATGACCTTAATCATTAACCGCTGGGCGGCCTAGCATAGCAATAAATAGTACTTGATTATTGTTATGTGTGAACGATTATTCATCGCCTACTATGAGCGAATACTATATATATGTGACTCTTGATTCATTAAACAAAGGTTTGATTTTGGGTAGCATTTGTACATAGCTTGAACACTAAATTGTAGACAGTATAACACGTGAATTGCGAAACTCTTTTTCTACTATATGTATTCAAACAGGGTATGCTCACCAATACATTTTTGTATTGACATATATTATTTTCGTACATGTTTCAGGTTATCTATGAGATGACTTTTAAGCTTTTGGAATTTTTACTTAGATTTTGGATTCATTGTATTTCAGTTTTAGTTGTCACTTTAGAATCATTGTATCTTGTATTTTTCTTTCAATGTAATAAACTACTTAATCAATATATCAAAAATTTACACTTTTAGTCCATGAGCTATTGAACAATCGTCACTACGTGACACCTCGATGTTTCCGCCATCGGTTGGGGTGTTACACAACGCTAGATGTTTCATGCACGAGTGATATACCGGGTTTGCACATAGCTAGGTGGCAACCGTATTATCACAAAACAAGGTGGGAGTCACCGTGTTCTTGATTCCAAGTTCGATAAGTAGGTTTTTGACCCACGAAACTTCTGCAACTGTATTTTCAATGGCTTTGTACCTAGCTTCAGTCGATGAGCGGGAGATAGTTTTTTGTTTTGATGATCGCCATGAGATGAGTTTTGATCCCAAATATAGTAAATAGGCGGTTGTGGATCGTCGTCCGTCGTGTATACCCCCAATCCGAATCAGAGAATGCTTGTAAGTGTAGTGGTGAATTTATGCTTAAGAACAAACCATAGTGCATCGTTCCTTTTAAATATCGGAAAACCCTTTTTAGAGCTTGCCAATGTGACTGTTTGGGAGGGTGCATGAATTGTGAAAGTTTAGTGACAGCAAAGGATATGTTAGGTCGAGTGAAGGCGAGGTATTGCAAAGTGCCAACAAGTTTTCGGTATGGAGTGGAATCAACAGAAGGAGAGGAGTCAATGGAGGTGAGAGTTTCAGAGGTGCTTAGGGGTGTGAAAACATCTTTGGAACCCTCCATTTTAAAGGTGGTGAGAATGTCTTGGATGTGTCGGTGCTGCGAAAGAAAGAGACTGTGAGTGGTGGGAATGACCTCAATGCCTAGGAAATGATGAAGATCACCAAGATCTTTGATGGAGAATTGTTTTCCCAGGGCTTGAACAAAAGTATCTAGGAATGTGTTGGTGTTTCCAGTGAGCACAATGTCATCAACGTAAACAAGTAAGTAGGCAATGGTACCATTGTGGTTATAGACAAAGAGAGATGCATGGAACAAGCATTTTTTGAAACCGAATCGTTGAAGGAAGGCAGTGAGTTTGGTGTACCAAGCGCGTGGAGCTTGTTTGAGTCCATAGAGATATTTCTTTAGTTTGCAAATGTGAGTGGGAAATGCCGAATTAGCAAACCCGGGTGGTTGAATCATATACATATCTTCATGTAAGGTACCATGAAGAAATGCATTATTGACATCCAGTTGGCGTAAGAACCACCCGCAAGAGAGAGCAATGGATAAGACGGTACGAGTAGTGACGGGTTTTGTGTCTGAACTGAAGGTATCAAAGTAATCTTTGCCATACTATTGATGGAACCCTTTGGCGACTAGGCACACTTTATATCTTTCAATTGTTCCATCGGGATTCCGCTTGATTCGAAAAACCCATTTGAACCCGATTGGACTTTGGGTAGTATGTGATACAAGTTCCCACTTGTGATTTTGATGAAGAGCATTGCATTCGAGGTCCACAGCAGTGTGCCACTTTGGATCTTTCATAGCTTGGATGTGGGTAGAGAGTTCAATAGAAGTAGGAAGGGGGTGGAATCTTGTGGAGTTGACGAAGTTGGGGTTGTAGTATTTGGGATTTGGTTGAGGTTGACGATGTGGAGGAGGAAGAGGTGATGTTTGTTGAACGGAATTAGGAACAGAAGGGTTTGGAGAGCTATTGGGTACGGGGCTGTTGGGTGCGGGTTCGATCTGAGTGGCTGGAGTAGCGGGTATGATTGTGGTTGGTGAGGTTAGTGGAGTTGAGGCGGAAGTGGGTAGTGATGCAGGTGGGTTTTGGTTAGTGTGGTCAGAAGCGGGTAAAGTGGTGGAGTTAGCAGGTGTAGCGGAAGTTGAGGGTGCAGGTTGGATAGGGGCTGAATTGTTTTGAGGAGATGTAATGATGACATGAGGAGTAAGAACCGATGTAGGAGAGGTGGTAGAGGAAGGGGTTGGAGTCGCGGATACGGGTGTGTTGTGAAGAAAGGTTTTGTAGGTGACAGTGGGAGGGTAGGGGTTATGAGTTTGGGCCGGGAAGATGTGACGTATGAACTCCGCATGACGGGAGTGATATAGTTTATTTGTGGTTGGATCGAAGCATTTGTACGCAACTTTTGAGCAGGAGTATCTAAGAAAGATACATGTTTTGGATCTAGGTTGTAGTTTGGATGTGGTATAAGGTCGAAGCCATGGATAACAAAGGCAACCAAACCGTTTAAGTTTGGAGTACGTGGGAGTAGTGTTGAACAAGAAGTCATATAGAGACTTATTATCAAGAATGGACGTAGGCAAATGATTGATTAGGTAGGTTGCGGTTTGAAAGGCATTGAACCAAGAATGTTGTGGAAGGTGAGCATGATGGAGTAGTGCAAGACCGATTTCAACGACATGACGATGATGCCTTTCAGCGACACCATTTTGTTCCGGTGTGTGGGGGTGGTGTGGTGTAGTGAGAGATTTCGTGAGAGGTGAGATAGTAGGAGAGATCCACATATTCACCTCCATTGTCGGTGAATAAAGCAACAATGGGAGTGTGTAAAAAAAATTCAATTAAAGATTTAAATTGTGGAAAAATTAGAGACACATCGGATTTGCGTTTAATTGGGTATAACCAAATATATTTTGAGTAGTAATCTACGAAAATGACATAATATTTGTATCCATCAATTGAGGTTTTAACGGGACCCCATACGTCCGAGTAGAGGAGTTGTAATGGTCGGGTCGCAACAAATGATTTTTGGCCAAAAGGGAGTTCGTGACTTTTGTTCAAGGAACAGGATGTACAGTGAAACGACTCATGGGTCACCTTATTACATGAAAGTCCTATTTTAGATAGTAAAGACTTGAATACTTGAAGCGATGAGTGTCTAAGTATGTGGTGCCACATGAGTAGAGATCCTGTTGTGGCAGAATTGTCTTGAGGAGATGAGATGGATGGTCCGTAGTAAACATCATTGACGTTTACTCCCCCGCATGAGATGCGCCCTCGTGCGTAGATCATTGACCAAAAAATGATATGGAAAGAATTCAACAGAAACACGATTAGTACGACAAACTTTTGCAACAGAAATTAGATTATTACGTAAATGCAGAACAATTAAAACATCATTTATAAGAAGTGGACGGGAGTTTGTGGGTAAAGTTGTGTGGCCGATATGAGTTATAGGAAGGGATTTCCCGTCACCTAGGACAATCTCATCAGGACCTCCATATTCAGAAAGAACGGGAAATGCATGCTGGTTGTTGGCGGTGTTGTTGGAAGCGCTAGTGTCCCACATCCAGGAATGGTTTGGAGCCGTATGATATGGGGAGGTGTGGTTGACCACTTTTGGTGGATTACCTTGGGGAGATACATTGTGTTCGCGTAAGAAGCAACCAAGTTTATGACAAACTTTGGTGTCATGACCCGGTATATTGCAAAAGTAGCAGTGGGCTGTGGACCGATTTGGTGTTGGGTGGTTGTTTATTTTAGGCTGCAAAGGGGTCCGATTGGGTGGGGTGGGGTTTCGGGTTGGGAGATTTTCATTGAAGGTTGAGTTTTGGTTGGGTGGGTATTGAGTGGATCGTCTCTGTGTGTAGTTGATGGGGAAATGAATGGGTGTTGTGAGGTGAACAAAGGTAGGAGCCATGGGGCTGTTTAGCGAAAGTCGGCAGAAAAAAATAAAAAAAAGAAATAGACTGAAGTGGTCGGCGATGTAGGATCTGAGCTCAAAAGAGCAGAATTGCTCTTGATACCATATGAAATGTAATGCTATAATATTATTCAGTAAAATAACCTTGAATGTACAATGATTTACAAGAAACTGTATATAAATACAAGGCATAAGTTAAGGAGAGAATAATAAGATAATTACAAAGACTGTTGACTACTGACTATTGACTCTAATCAACAATGATTATTGACTGCAATGAATGTGATTTATGTGTGGTTAATAACCTGAACATCTCGCTCGAAACATAGCTATAGAAAAAAAATTTAGGTTCCGTCCCGTGATTGGTGACTTCCAACCCCCGATCCGAATTCTCAAGCTACGCCACTGGCCACTACACATTTACAACTTTCATCGACCAAAATCAAAGTAGACTATAGCTAGTTTGCTACTGAATTGCTATGTGTGTTGTTCTCAATTACTTGATCATATTTACTCTCACCTTGCATGTGTGCGATATTAAAGCTAGCATACATGTAAATGTATGAATGTATATCGTACCAAAAGCCAATTGCATGAACCATACAAACCAAACCAAACCAAACAAACAAATTTATAAAAATAACGACTCAATCTCATCACGATATTAAACAAAGATGTGTTAGAAAATCAATCATATAAGCATTCATTACGACTTGTTTCGCCCTCCATTGTTTTGGTCACGATATATTCCATATTAAACCTACTATTATATATCTATATCAACATATAGTTATATATTTATATATGATATCGATTCTGGATCTCCATCTTCTTCGTCTTCTTCTACCGCTTACGCTTGGACTTGAGAGCTGTCATTGAATTGGAGTTGCTATGCCAGTTTCTCTTCCTCTGATTGATAAACCAGTTGTTAATTTGTTTGAGTTGTAGACCCGTCTCTTCCACCAGTTTCGCCTTATCGTCTTCCTGTTAAAGCAATATCATTATACATACAAAATTTTATATGTTTCATAGGTAAAAGGAAATCATAATTACAGTTGGGTAAGGCCATTTTGAATGCTGTTGCCACCAATCTTTCAGAACAGAAGTAGTGTCTCCAGGTAGCTTTCCGGCCCGTCTCTTGCGCAGTATCTCCTCTCTTACATCCTCAATTTTTGACCTAAATCCCTGAATAATCAAGAAATTCATTACTTGCGTGTACAAGATATTAATAATCAACTATATATATAATCACGGTGGATCTACAAGATAAGTTGAGAGGTAACACAGCATAAAAAAATTGTTCAGGGGTAGCGGATACATCAAACGTATAAGAGAAAAAAATTGCACTAAAAATGTATTTAGCCCGGCTACCCCTAATCGTAAGCTAAATCCGCCCTGTATATAATAAGGATAATTATTAAAGTAACACAATCAAAATACAATGAGGATAATTAGAAAGGAAATCTAATTAGATAATATCCCTTAATTATTGTAGAGATAAATACAATAACTTCTAACTAAAATATATATTGCTAGGGTTGTAACATGCATGCATGATCAACAGTTGATGGTAGATAGGACGGTTTCAACTTATTTATTTGTGAACGAGTTAATTTGGGATATATTTTCTTATGTACCGGGTCAAGTAAGTAAAATAAGAGAAAAACCATTTAGTTAGCACGGTAAAAAGGGTTCTCCACTGCAGCGCAGTGGTTAATCCTTGGGGGACATGAAGGATGACCAGGTCATTGGCTTGGGTTCGAGTCCTGATCCTACCCGGTTTTACCGATTATTTCACTGCCGTGCCTACGGACGGGTGACTAGTCGGGTTTTCCCCGGAAACAGGTGGCAGTTGGCCCGGGCACTCTCGAGTGCCTGAATTGGCCGTAAAGGGTGCCCGAGAGTGTTTGGGATTTGATTCGTTTGCCGTTAAAAAAAAGTTAGCACGGTAAAACAAACAAAGGGTTTGGGAAAAACCTGTTTAAGTTCGATTTTCAGTTCTTGACGAACTCTTTCCATAAGAGACCGTTCGGATTCAGTAGGAAGAAGCGGACCAAAACCCATCATATCGTGGCTACCGTCAACACCACCGGGCTGATCCAACGAGAAATCCATCGGCATTTCTTCCTCATCATCAGACATTGTTGCTCCAGACCCTTCTCCAAGTGTTATTCCTTCAAACAAGTTGAAAATTCAAGCAAATATATATGCAATAAAAGAAATTAAGAAAAAAAATGTTTTTTTTTTTTTAAATAAATACTTATCAAAACAATAATAATCGTACGACTCGAGTCAGTGATGCGCAGGGACAGCGAGTATGGAAAATTTGTTGTTCATGTTTAACGCACATGTGACTAATGTTAGTAACATAAAAATATATATATTTTATGGGAAATAATTATCATCCTTAAGGTAATGAACATTTTGAGAAGCCCAAGAACGACTGCTTGTGGCCTACATTTGTACTTTACCAAATAGTTTATTTGTTTTATTTTATCCATTTCGGCATTTCTAATTATTAGAATATAAATCTTTTTTTTTTTTTTTTTGTAAAATATTTTGCACAGTTACATACAAATAAATTATTCTATATATGAATATTAAACAAAACTAAAAGAACTAATAACATGTAAAACTTATATAGAGATGCATAAACTCTTAAGGTTTTTTTCTCTATTTAACACTCATTGTATCTCACACGGAAATATACGTAAATATAAATTGAGAAATAATACAAACAATTAGGTCAATTAAATTGCTAAATATGTTCATATGTAATTCAAAAATTAAATAACATGAAATTCACATTGGATAAAATTTCAATGTTTTACCGTTAATTTTCAAAAGTCAAAACCGGATTTTAATCCTTAGGACGATATAAATAATACGTTAAACTAAATAAATTTTGTCAACTTCTAAAATTATAATAATGAAACAAATTTTATTATCAAGATATATAGTTACAAATAAAATATCTTCTACTTTGGCGACGACAAATAAATATTCCTAAGATTAAACCCTATCATCACAAAGCAACACCCAACAACCATAAAAAATTAAAACCTAATCCATTTTCAATTATTATTTTTGCTTAAAAAATAATTTAAAAAATATCGGTGGTTAGGTGCTGTTGGTTTTGTTGTCACTCTTTGTTCCAATGTTTCCTTCATCAACCCAACTAACTCAACCTTCCTTCTACTCCTAACTATGAATTAAAATACATACAAAAATCAATCAATCTTTACAATAACAAAAATAATAAATTCAATTGGCATCCCCACATTGCACCCACCATAATATCCCCAATTTCATTTTCTTCACCTTGAATTTCATTCACTTCATATTTATATATATATATATTTTTTTTTCTAAAATCAATATTTTGTATCATATTAGTAATCTTAAATTTAAATTTTCAAAAAACTTATTTAAAAAACTTAGCAACGCAGTTTATTGCCGGTTTACCTTCTGTTATGATGTAATTTCTTGTGAAACTGTAATTTTAAAGTATTAACATAAAAAAATCACAAAAAAAAAAAAAAAAAACTACATCCCAGAACCCAAATCAAAACAGACATCAGAATATATACATAAACATATAATTATACATATGTGTTATATATATATATATATAGAGAGAGAGAGAGGGTACCAGTGAGAGCTTGTAAATTGTGTTCGATTTCACGGCAGGCCATGACAGCTTCAACAGCATGAACTCTGACATGTTGCTGCAGCTGTTCTTTGAACGAACATAAAACTACCAAGTACTGTGCCTGTTCATCAATTAATTAATTAAATAATCATCAAAATATTTACAAATATAATCCGTTTGTTAAATTCTTAAAACCTTTAAAAATCATTAAAACCATTAAAAAAAAAAAGAAGAAAGAAACATACCAAAAAGTTATCGAGTTCTTGACGATCATGTGGAGAGAGAGGTTGATGATGGTGGTCAGCGATGTATGAGCGAAGGATATTATGAGACTGTGACAGCTGTGCGTCGATGAGTGGCAGCTGGTCGATAGGAGTGGCGACACGTAGGCAGGCAACATGAGCTGACAGAAGCTGTTCGTACAAAGGATGGTTAGCTATCTCCGCCTTGATATGGCGGTGCTGATCGCCGGAAAGTGAGACAGACATGTCGGTGAAACCACCCATCATCCCTAAACCTTGTTCTTGCATTCTTTTTATTCAAATAAAATCAAACAAAATCAAATAAAAGAAAAAAGAATGGAAAAACCTCTCTCTCTCTAGATTCTCTCTCTAGAATCAAGAAAGTAAAATGTGATAGTAAGGAAGGATTGAGATCATGTGAAGAAAAGGGTTTGCTAAGAAAGCAAAAACAGGAGGTGGGGTTAGGGAAAGAGGACCACTTGTACTTTGGAGAGAGCTAGCTGTAGCTGGATGGCTATCAATGGCAGTCTCTCTCTCTAAAGATAAAGATTTGTAGAGAGAGAAGGAAAAGGAGGGTATGATTACAGATCTTTTGTAGGAGAGAGATGGCCTTATTGGGATCAGAGACAAGAAAACTTTCTGGACCAGTTCTGTAAAGACACAGATTTAAGCATAAAAAGAATCCTTTTTTTCTATTTCAAAATAGATTTCAGAGGGTTAGATGGTGAGGATATAAATGAATTATAAAAACACCTTTACCAAAGAGATAATTAAAAGATAATTTTTTTCTTTTAAAAAAAATAATAATAATTATCCTTTTCTTTTCAATTGATTATGTGACTTGATCAAGAAAGAGAAAGATGTTATTTGTCAAAGAGATGGATTATCACTCATAAAGAATTAAAGACATGCATATGGGCCCCAAAGTTGATTGTTAATTGAATAAAACACAATCATATAATTAAGCTTATGTTTATATATAATTATTGAGCTAAATTATATTTAGCTTATGTCGTATTCGGGTGGGCACAAGGCAAACATGCATGTGTTGATTTCACATGTGTGTCTTCGTTGGTGGGACTTCGAGATTCGGGATTTGCGACAGGGCAAACAGTCTTGAGAGCAGAATAGAAAGTTGTCAAACATGAAGCTGACTGTCTGGAGAACCAACACGTCTTTGTGTCATTTGCTTTTGACACATTTTGAGGTCTAGCCCCCGAAGCAATCCGGTTCTTAAAAAGAGTTCAAAAGGTGGTGCAGAGTAAATTCCCAACGACGAAGGACCTAAGTTTTATTTTTAATAGAGTAGGTTATTTTATTCAAAAGGGGGTAGCAGCGCAATTTATGGTCCGTTTACCCGCCTCCTACATACTTGTAAGAGTTGTCGGTTTTAATACTAAAGACATTACTTTTTGTTAAAAAAAATTATTTTTATAGTTGTATTTAACACATATACTTTACAATGAAAAACAGGTAAAAGGTATTTATAGTTCAACTCATTCTAACATATACAAAATATTATGTTACTATATTATCTAAGTTGATCTCGAATAGTGGCTAACTGTACTTGTCTTTAGTTAATTTATCTCTCGATCCCAAGAGAAAATAAATCATTATAATCAATTATAAGGTACGTAATATGGTGATAAATAAGTTGGAAAAATTATTACATGATTAAAAGAAAAATGAGAAAGTAAAAAAAATCAATAAATAATTAAAAAATTACATGTTTTGTTAATTGAGAATTTTAATAAAATAAAATTCTAGTTTCTGTTCTAATACGGGGGTGAGGATAAGGAGAGGAGGGACCATAATACCAACAGGTTTTAATAGGTTTATCAAACATCATCAAATCAAACAACATCAATAGCTTTCAATGCTAATACTTCCAACCAAAACCCATATAGAAACCCCATTATTAGTTATCTAGTCTAGTATATTAAAGAAAACTCTATTACTGATGGAATAAGAGGGTGTTTGGGATTGTTTTTTAAAAATTGATGGGAAGAGATAATGTACAAAGTTTTCTTAACGTACAAAGTGTAAGAAGCATTCTAAGCCATTAGATTTAGGCGGTGGTAAGATGGTAATTAAAAATCCTAATCATATTTGGGTTAATCTAACCAAGGGTAAATTAGGAAAAACACGTTTAAATTTCTATGAAATCGTAACAACAGACATAATCGATGCAAAAATTTTCAACGATTGAACCTGATTTTTCATCGTTTTCAACTCAATTAAAGGTTCAGAATGATTAAACAATAAAAAACATTCGATAACAAACAAAATCAAAACGTATTTGCAGAAATAGAAAAAAACAGAGTATGATAATTCAATTGATATAATTAGTCGAATCATATTCAAAAATCACTATCAACGCATGTATTATTCACAGAAACGAACAATGTTGATAATAGAAGAAGAATTAAAGAAAAAAAATGGCTTTAAAAAAAGTTTCAGACGATGAAGATCGGAAACTGTTAAACAGAAAATCATAAAACGCACTTGGTTTTTTTATAAAACGCATTTGGTTTTTTAAACACCATTTAACTGGTTTTCACAAAACGCACTTGGTTTTTAAAAAACGCACTTGGTTTTTGTAAAACGCATTTGGTTTTTGTAAAACGCACTTGGTTTTTTGTAAAACGTACTTGTTGTTTGTAAAACGCACTTGGTTTTGTTAAACGCATTTAGTGTAAATAAAACTCACCTTTTCCTCTTTTTCCTCCTAAAACGCACTTGGACTCTTTAAATGCATATTCAAATGTGCAGAGCCTTCTTTTGTTACCTTCTAACCTTCTTTTGTCATCTTCTTTTGTCCAAATCTACATTCAAATGTGCTTTTTATCATGTGTATACAAATGTGCATCGCTGCATTCTTCTCCGACTTAATATTATTATTCACGTTTGTTCCGTTTTGTAACTGTTTCTTTGCTTTGTGAATTTCCGAGATCCCGTGTAGACATCATATCAATGATTTCACACCTCCTGATTCTATTATCACTCTCTCCACCTCTTCCTTTGGTGCTTCTTTCTGTTCATATGTGAATCCAAAAATCAATTACTACTGTATTTGAATCACGCAAATTGAAGGGAAGACCAAAATAATATTATTAAAAAAAAAACGGTGGGGAAGACACCATTGTGAGGACAGAGGTGGGGGATGATGATGGTGGTGGTGGTGTTGGTGGTGGTGGTGGTGATCAGATCTCGATTGGTTTGTTTCAAAACAGGGAAGAGGAAAATACGTTTAGTGGTTAACTGTGGTTAGGTTAAATTGACACGTGGCAAATTCTAGTGGCTTCTTACGCTTCTCATGTTAAGAAACTTTGTACCATATACTTTCTCAAAATTGATTATACGTTTTGCTGTAATAGGGTTTTTTTTTTTTTTTTTTTTTTTTTTTTTTTTTTTTTTTTGAAAATTAACTTTCATTAACATCGCAGAAATCGACAAGCTATCCCCAAGTTAGGGAAAGCAGGCCGAAAACAACAACCAATCCAATTACATTAAATCAAATCTAGACCATCTATCCCAATCCACAACCTCTTGTTTGAATCTATGTTTATACCAAAGAAACGACAATATTTTTATTTCCGCTAGAGTCTCTACCACTTTAGGCACCTTATTGTCAAAAAAATTTCCATTTCTTGCCCTCCATAACATCCAACAAGCAATAATGATCACCCATTTAAAGACTTCCTTTTTAATTCCCGTCGTTCCACTCGTCTTGTGAAGGTTCACCAAATCATTAACATGGAAAGCGTAAATCTCCGGAACACGACACCATCTAGAAATGCCATTCCAAACACCACCCGATATACCGCACCTTGTAGTAGGCGTGGAGCTACTTTTAGATTATTACGTTTTGTTAGTTTAAAATCCATTTCAAAACTCAACCTCAAACACTAAAAACTGATTATTTGCATTTTCAAAACACAATAATTTAAGAACCCATTAAAAAAATCTCACTATTTTTTTTCCAAATAATATAAGGTTCTAGTATTTATTATTATTTTTTTTTTCATTTCTTTCAAACCTTATGGGTTCCTGGAAACCCACAAAACATGATTGAATCTGTCTCTACATGCACATACGCATTTAGAAGCTGGTAAAAAAAGTTGATGATTAATAATATATTTTTTACTTATTATTTTACCTCAATAAGAATAAGTAAGGTCGGTATTAATATGGATATTTTGATGAACAAAGAACATATTTCCCCGCAAGGCCTAATTTACAATCGTTAGGGAAAATTCATGTGTACTCGTGTGTTATTACGTTATACTCGTTTGGAAAATTAACGTGCTTATATTTGAAAATAGTAAACAAGATATTTATGAAACTAAAAGTTTATTTTTTAAATATAGTGGCTGGTGAAGAAACAACGAGTATATCTTTAGTGAGAGGGTAGAAGGGAGTGGTATATGGTATGACAACTCGTGTTCGCAGCAGGGTATAATCCTTGGCTCACAACGATAGTGAATCTAGGGTTGTGCACACAAACGATAAGCAAGTAAAATACAATGGACAAGAATGTAAGTGGTTCGATCTAGTAAGATCTACGTCCACTGGAAAAGGTGACTTTTATTGATAAATAACGTGAATGATGATACAAGTGGAGATACAAGTGTATTCGTTCTTATTGGCTGGTTTTCAACGTGGAGAGAAAGGAGGTCGAGCCCTCCTTTTATAGGAGATGCATGGGCCTCAGCTTTTGGAGCCCATCTCTCCTTTACTGGGCCGGGCCGGGGGACCGGGCCGGTTAGTTGGCAGGCCCACCTAGTTGGATCCTAACTCTTGGTTAGATAAAGTGATCCAAGTTGGGGAGGGCCTCTTCTGATTGGACCACGTGTCATCCCGTGGTTGGCCGGTTGGGAGGTTCATTGTCCTCCACACACGTGGCGAGTTGTGAACGGTGTGCAGGGGTGTCAGCTGTCAGACGACTGACCACTCGTCAGCTGACATCTGACGGGGGGAGGCAAGTTGGTGTCCAAGGGGGATGTCTTTAGGTGTTGTCAACTGGTGCCCCTGCGCCTTTGGCGCTGTGGTAGTCCTGGAAGTGATTATTCCCGCGGGTGTTAGAACTTCCTGCGGAGGTATTTTTGAATGGCGGGTAGGGTGCGCCTGAAAGTGGTACCCTACCCCTTCAAGTCCCCCAAGTCCAGGGTGTCTCCTGTTCTTGCTTAGAGGGCTGGTGGGGCGCTGGACTAAAATGTGTCCTTTGTGCTCGCTTTTGTTGTTGTAGCAGTGTGGGAACTGTTTTTGTTTAGAGCAAATGAGTGCGCGTTGCTACTCTTGTGTCATGTGAAAAGATATTGGCGTCCCATTATCTTTGCACATGGCTCTTTTATAAAACAGTTCTTTTAGGGTGTTTAAAAAGTAAAATTCGGCGGAGGACGTCTTTTGGATTTTACGTCAACCCATCGCCAAGTGATGACGTGGCAGTCAGGGTGTTAAAAAGTAAAATTCGGCGGAGAACGTCTTTTGGATTTTACGTCAACCCATCGCCAAGTGATGACGTGGCAGTCAGGGTGTTAAAAAGTAAAATCCGGCGGAGAACGTCTTTTGGATTTTACGTCAACCCATCGCCAAGTGATGACGTGGCAGTCAGGGTGTTAAAAAGTAAAATCCGGCGGAGAACGTCTTTTGGATTTTACGTCAACCCATCGCCAAGTGATGACGTGGCAGTCAGGGTGTTAAAAAGTAAAATCCGGCGGAGAACGTCTTTTGGATTTTACGTCAACCCATCGCCAAGTGATGACGTGGCAGTCAGGGTGTTTAAAGAGTAAAATCCGGCGGAGAACGTCTTTTGGATTTTACGTCAACCCATCGCCGAGTGATGACGTGGCTGTAAGCCAGCGCCAGATGATGACGTGGCAGTAAGCCAGCGCCAGATGATGACGTGGCAGTCATAATGATCTGGTGTTAATTGGTGTGCTAAATACGTTACCCTTGAATTTAAAGTTTTGAATTTTGAAGGGTCTCCTTGTATTTAGGAAACGTGCATGGGAAGTTGAGACGTTTTGGTGGACGTGTCAGAGTGCAGAAAGGATGTCTGCACAGTTGTCTGTCACGTCAGCACGTGGGTGGGAAGTTTATCCATCGTGTGTCAGGCGAGTGGCCGTACACGCGCGCGAGTGGTGCAGCCTGTCAGTCAGATTGCTGATGTTGGGCAGTTGAGGAGTCCTTTTGGGCAGACGCGTGTCCTCACGTGCTGACGAGTAACTGCTCATCCAGCTGTGATGCCACGTGTAGCGTCCAGATGTGCCCTTCTCTGGCAAGATGAAGGGTCGTCTGCCAGCTGTTTCAGGTCGCATTAAATGCGATGGGTATAAATACCCGAGGAGGTTTTTCAAATTCCTTCTCATCTTTCTTTCTTCACACATTTGTCTTCTCCATTTCCTTCATCTTCTCCGGTGAACCTTCAAGTTTTCCGGTGATCCTAAAAAAGTTTTTTCTTTCTTTTTCTTACCTCATCACCATCATGTCTGAGAGTTCTGACGTTGGTGGTAACCCTGCTAAGGCCACCGAGAAGTCCAAGAAACTGATTCACAACACCACCTGTAAGTGGGGTGAAAAAAGCTTTGCCAAGTTTGTCAAAGCTATGGAGTTCGATCCCTCGTGGGAGGTGGAGTTGCCATCGAACAAAGATACTGCTTTGGCTCCTCCCGCTGGGAAGATGACTTTGTACGGAGCTCATCTTGCCCTGTGTGGGTTTCGGCTACCTGCCACCAAGTTCCAGGTGGATACATTGGTGAAATATGGAGTCCATGTTACCCAGGTGAGCGGGTTTGGAATGCTTCGTCTGGTGCACTTCGAAGCCTGCTGCCGAGCCTTGGATATTGAACCGTTGTTTGAACGGTTCAATGTCTTCTATGTGTTGAATATGGAGGGTTCCTGGTTCAACTTCGTTCTCCGTTCTCAGGTGTCTCCCTGTGGGACGACAGCTCCCAAGTCCCTTCATGACTGGAAGGAGAAATTCTTCTATGTTAAGAGGGGAGTGATTCCGGTGGACATGCCGTGGAAAGTGGTTGCTGAGCGGCAGAAGGTGGGAGACCATCCTGTGATGGAGGGTTTCGAGGACCAGGAGTGGTTCCAAGAACTTGTGGCCCGTGCTTCCCCGTTTGATACGGGTATGTGTTCTGAAGCCATGTTGGCTCTGTTGGGCATGAGTAGGGTTCAGATTGTCGAAGGGAAAGAGCCCGTGATTACCGTCCCTGGTAAGGTTCTTTCATTTTCATTTTGCTGAAGTCCCTCTTCTGTTATTATTATTATTTTTTTTTTTTTGTACCTAATGAAGTGTTGTTTGTTTTCAGGAATGTCGAAGTTCGAGGCGTTCTTGCTGAGGGATAAAGCCCCGCTGGAGTGGAGAGATCCTCCGGAGGGTAGGTTGTCCGTGATTGACGAGATGGTGGACAGGTTCTACTTTCCCTACCTGGAGTTCAAGCCTACTGTCCTCCTTTTTTCACGTGAGCATCCTATAAACCCTGATCCTTTAACTTCTATTCCGCATACTGGGATAGACCCTTGTTTTGTTGTTTCCTCTGATGAGGAATCGACAGGGTCTTCTGTGGAGACGGTGGCCCCCCCACCTCCGCGCGGGCGTAAGAAGAGTGTGCCGCGCTTTCATAGGCATAAGGTGTTATCCAAACCTAAGTCTGCGCCTTTGAGTGCAGGTGGTGAAGGGCCTCTGTTTGGGCAGCGCGAGCGGCGCGCTGAGTCTTCTTCCTCCGCTCCTGAAGATGCTGCTGAAGTTAGTCCGCAAAAGAAGAAGCGGAAGATTGGAAAGGTTGGTGCTCAGTCTGGGACTTCAAAGTCCGGCGGGGCTGGGCCGGCGCCGTTTTCTTTGGAGATAAGTCCTCCGCCTGAGCGTCGACCGTTGATTCAGAAGACGCTGAAGAAGGTTACTAGTAAGTGTTCCGCCTTTGGTTTTCTCTTATTTATTGTGTTGATTTATTTTTACCGAGTGTTCTGTTTTCTTGTAGTTGTCTCTCCGCGAGATCCACCTTCTTCTTCTGAGCCTAGTGAGGTTGAGGCTAATAAGAAGAGACTGGAGGAGGAGGCGGCGGCGAAGTCGCGAGCGGAGAGGGAGGCAGCCGAGGCCGTGAAGCGGGCCAATGAAGCTGCTGCGAAGAAAGCAGAGGAAGAGAGGGTGGCAGCGGAAAAGCTGCGTGTAGCGGAAATGGAGAGGAAGGCGGAGGCTGAGAGGGTAGCGGCTGAAAAGCTGCGTGCTGAAAAAGAGAAGGCAGAGGAAGAGGCAAAAGCAAAGGCTGAAGAGGAGGCCGCCCGGGTTAGGGCGGAGGAGGAAGCTGCCAGGATCGCCAGTATTCAGGCGCATTCTGGTGGTTCTCCTATGGGCGGGGCTGGGGCTTCAGGTGTGAGGTCCAGCGTGGACCGGAGTGACCCGGGTTACTTCGCGGGCGATGTTATCTGGCGCCCGCACTGGAGTATCCGGGAGAACTCCCGGTTTGCCAATCCTCTAACTGCTGAGGAGTTTGTTTCTCAGGCTGTTCCTCCCAAGGAAAGGGAGTATCAGGACAGCCTATCCCGGTCGCAGCTGATTACTGATATCTGCGTCGGGCAGGCTCTTCAGGTTGCCGCGGTGGAGTCTTTGAAGCGGCGAGACGAAGAGTTTGCCCGGGATGTGGCGGACTTCAACTCTAGGGGGGCCAGTCAGGCGCAAAGGGAGGAGAGGTTGAAGTCCGAGGTTGATAGGTACCGAGATCGGGCCTATAAGTCTGAAGACCGGGTAAAGGCATTGGAGCGCGATCATGCGCTGGCTCATAAAAGCTGGACTGATGCCTGTCAGGCTACTAATCAAGAGATGATGAAGCTGAAGGATCAGATGCAGGTGCTGAAGAATGAGAATGCGAAGCTGGCAGAGACCGCGGAGAGTCACGCAAAGGTGTTGGCTGATAAAGACTCGATGGTGGCGGGTCTGCGGTCCGAGCTGCGCAACAAAGATAATGAGCTGGTGGCTGCCTCTTCTCAGCTGTCTGAGCTAGCGGGTGAGAAAGAGGCTTGGTTGAAGGAAAAGGCGGGGATCACAGCGGAGAGGGCGTCGTTAGAGGAGTTACTGACCCTGGCGCAGACAGAGGCTGAGAATGCCAAGACCCTCCTGGATGAGGGCAACGTGGCGCAGGAGAAGTATCAGGAAATCCTTCGCTGGGTGATGACCGAGGGTATCGCCGGGGTAAGTACTTTGTAGACTTTTAACTTTGCCTTTGTGTTTATCTATAATCTGATTCTGATATTTGTTATCTATGCAGATTTTCAAACGGTTCTGGAACGAACCTAATCTTGGCGATCAGGTTGCTGCTATAGCCGCTGCTGCGCGCGCTGCTGGGGAGGCGGAGGGATTCGACAGCGGGTTTTACCATGCGTTGAACGGTGGTCGTATTACTGATGGTGCGCATGATGGTAAACCCCGCGAGAAGGAGTATGAAGCCGAACTTCTCAAGTTCGAGCAGATCGAGTTCCCTATCTTGAAGACGGTTGCAGAGTGCAACCAGTATGCCGACCCAGCTGGCGCCCTCCGTTACTTTATAGAAGAATCCGACCGTTTGGGTGCGGAGGCGCAGCAGAAGGGGAAGCAACCAGCGGGTGGTGGTGAAGGTACGTCCGGCGGTGGTCCAGAGGGTGAAGATGAACAGCTGGTGGACTTTGAAGCGTCCGGGGAGGAGTAGGCTGTTTAGTATGTTTTTCCTTTTTAAACTTTTGTAAAGCTTGAGGCAGCTTGAACGCCTCCTTTTGTGATGTAAATATATGAAGTACTTTTTTTTTTTTTTTTTGGTTTTAACTTTGTGTAAATTTTGGATTGATTGTTTAGTCCGGCGATAGTTATGAGTGGTATCTATGCCTTGAAGACCCAATTCCAGTAGTACACAATGTAAGTTAAAAGATAGAAATTTCTTAGGATTCCCAAAAAGGGTGGCTTAGGCATGTGTAGCCCAAACGTTTACAAGGATTACATATAACAGAAACGTAATTGTGCCGCATTCCAGGAGCGTGGGACGGGCGTGCCATCAAGTTTTTCTAGCGCGTAGGCGCCTTTGCCCAAAATTTCTTGTATTTTGTAGGGGCCTTCCCATGTTGGGGCGAGTTTTCCTTGCTTTTCTGTGTTCGAGGCGCTATTGTTTCGGAGGACGTAGTCTCCGATGTTGAAGTTATGTAGTTTAACTTTGTGATTGTAATAGCGCTCCAGTTGATTTTTGTATCGGGCTTCTTTGATGGCGGCAAGCTCCCGCCGATCTTCGAGTAAATCAAGGTTTAATCGTAGCTCTTCGTCATTTTGGCCTTTTTCCGCCATGAGTACTCTTGCGGAGGGGCATCCTATTTCTGCGGGAATGACGGCTTCGGAGCCATAGGTTAGGCTGAATGGAGTTTCGCCATTGCTAGTTTTGGCCAGTATGCGATTTGCCCATAAGACATGCGGGAGTTCGTCCACCCATCCTGTTCGCTTGGTGCCCAGGCGCTTTTTGATGCCTTCGATGATGCTTCGGTTTGCTCTTTCGACTTGGCCGTTTCCCTGGGGATGCGCTACTGAGGTGAAGATTTGTTGGACTCCCATTTGCGCCAACCATTGTTGTAAATGTTGGTCAGTGAATTGGGTTCCATTATCGCTTATGATTTGGTATGGCAGGCCGAATCTGCAGATGATAAATTCCCATATGAATTTCTTGGTGTGTGCGCCGTCAATTTTTGCTAGTGGCTTTGCCTCGATCCATTTTGTGAAATAGTCGATTGCCACTATTAAGAATTTGACGTTTCCTGGCGCTGTGGGGAATGGGCCAACGAGGTCGATTGCCCATTTCTGAAATGGCCATGCTGCTGTGACGGGGATTAGGTCATTTTTTGGACGCAGCGTGTTAGGCGCGTGGCGTTGACAGGAATCGCATTTGCGCAGTTCTGCTACTGCGTCTGGGTGCATACCCGGCCAATAATAGCCTGCGTTCATTAGCTTAGCCACTACCATTCTGGGTCCTGCGTGCAGTCCGCAGGTACCTTCGTGGATGTCCTTGATGAGGAATGAGGCGTCTTCTTTGTCGACACATCGTAGTAGTGGACCTAAGTATGATCGTCGGTAAAGGATTCCATCCGTTAATTGATAGTGCAGGGCTTTGTGCTGAAGTTTTCGTGCTTCCGCCTTGTTGTCGGGTATTGTTCCGGATGTGAAGTACGCTTTCAGTGGCGCCATCCAAGAGGTGTTACCTGTTTGGATGACGTTAACCTGCCTTGTTGGGACGGATGGACTTTCTTGTAGTTCAACCCGGACGTTTTTGGCCATGTGGTCAAAGACTGTGGAGGCCATTTTGCTTAGTGCGTCGGCGGGTTTGTTGTCGCTTCGGTTGATGTGAAGGACTGCGCAGGAAATAAATTTGCGCATGAGTGTCTTGGCGTGTTGTAGATATAGGGCCATTGTGGCGTCTTTTGCGTCATACGTGCCATTGATGTGGCCTGCTACTAGTAGTGAGTCGACATGCGCTTCTACGTGAGAAGCTCCCATTTGATGTGCGATGCGTAGTCCTGCTAGTAGCGCTTCGTATTCTGCCTCATTGTTTGTTGCGGCAAAATCTAATCTGATGGCGTATGTGTACTCTTTTTTGTTGGGCTGATCAGCCGCAAACCTGCACCTGCGCCGTCTGAGTTGGACGCTCCGTCGGTATAAAGTTTCCATCTTTCATTTTCCGGCGTTGGTTGCGCGGGGTCCTGCTCGGCTAAGCATTCGGCGATTTTGTCCGTTGGTATTTCGGTTGCGAAGTCAGCGAGGACCTGTCCTTTAACTGCGGGTCTGGGCTTGTAGTTGATGGTGTGTTCACCTAGTTCGATTGCCCATTTTGCTAGACGTCCTGAGGTTTCCGGCTTGCGTAGGACGTCGCTGATTCTGTAGTCTGTTAGGACGTTTATTGGGTGGCCATGGAAATACCGGCGTAGTCTGCGCGAAGCGTGAATGAGAGCTAGTACTAATTTTTCCATGGTGGAGTACCTGGTCTCTGCGTCTAACAAGGTTCTACTAATGTAGTAGATGGGTGTTTGTACAGTTTTTCGATCTACCAAAAGTACCGCGCCGATTGCCCGCTCTGTTACAGAGAGGTATAAGGTTAGCGGTTCTTTGGGTAGTGGTGCTGTGAGAGTAGGTAAATTCATAAGACATTCTTTCATTTCTTTAAAAGCTTTTTCCGCCTCAGGGGTCCAGCGGAAATTACTTTTCTTAAGACAATTTTTGAGAGTGTCTACAAATGGAAAAGACTTAGAAGCGTAATTTGAAAGGAAGCGGTTGAGGGCGACTAGGCGTCCCATTAGCGTTTGTACTTCCTTGATGCTTGTTGGTGAAGGCATTCTTTCAATGGCTAGGACTTTGTCTGGATTCGCGCGGAAACCGTCGCGCGTGACAACAACGCCTAGGAATTTTCCTTCTTCCATCCCGAAGGAACATTTGCTGGGGTTGAGCTTCATGCGCACCTTTCGCAGTTGATTGAATGTCTTCTGGATGTCTTCCAGCATGTTATCTTCGTCTTTGCTTTTGATGACGAGGTCATCAACGTATACTTCCAAGCGTACTCCTATCTCATGGACGAAAGCGCTGTCCATGAGACGTTGGTATGTGGCTCCCGCGTTTTTCAGACCGAAAGGCATTTTGGTGTAGCAGAAGATGCCCGTGTCTGTGCGGAAGGCCGTTTTATCTTCATCTTCCTTCGCCATTTGGATCTGGTGGTAGCCTTTGTAGGCGTCGAGGAAGCATTTGAAGCGGAATGGTGCTAGGGAGTCCACTTTTAAGTCGATTTCTGGAAGAGGGTAGCAATCCTTTGGGCAAGCTTTGTTTAGGTCTTTGTAATCGACGCACATGCGCCATCCGCCTGTAGCTTTACCTACCATGACCGGGTTGGCGACCCATGTTTGGTAGCGTATTGGGCGGATGATGCCGGCGTTCAGTAGTTCGTTGACCTGTTCGTTCATCGCCTTTGTTTTCTCTGGTCCCATTTTGCGCATCTTTTGGGCCACTGGTTCCACTGATCTGTACGTGTTGAGTTTGTGTTCCGCGATGTTTCTTGGAACGCCGATCATGTCAGATGGTTGCCAGGCAAATATGTCTATGTTCTTTACTAGCAGTTGCTTAAGGTGCGCCCGTATGGTGTTGGAGATTTCATGGCCGATGATGACCGTTTGGTCCGGGAATTTAGGGTTAAGAACCCAGTTTTCCGGTTCCGATCGGGTTTGTGTTTTTTGTGGTTTTGCCACGTCGATCGCGTGGCACTGTTTGTTGCCACGGATTACTGCTACGCCGGTTGGGGTTGGGAAACCCACCATTTGGTGCGGGGTGGAGGCATTGGCGTTGAACTTTGCCAAGCCTTCCCTCCCTAGTAGGACATCATGGCGAGAGGTCGCTGGTAGTACCATGAAGTCACAGATTTCTGTGCGTTCGTGGGTACCATCTGTTAAGGTAACCGGGAAGGTGATAATGCCGCGTGGCATGATGACTTCATCAATGAAGCCTGAGATTGGTGCGTTGACTGGAACGAGGCGGGCTTTGTCGTCCTCGTCCAATTGTTGAAAACACTGATCATATATGATGTCAGTGCTGCTTCCGCCGTCTAGGAACATTGATTGTGTTCGATAATGTCCTACGACGCCGGTGACGATTAATGGCGCGGTGGCGGAGGGTCCTCCTCGTACTTTGGGGAGGAGGACATCCACCTCTTTCCAAGAGTCGTCAGTCTCTCGTGGGCGCTTTCCTTTGTTCTGGCGCTTGCCCGTGGCGGAGATCATGTTACAGTGATGGTGCGGGGTATGTCTGATGTAGCTTGTTTGCAGATTCCGGATTTGTTTCTTTCCGGGCTCTTCGTGTTTGTCGTCGTAGTTGGTGCGCCCGCCCTTGTTGACGTTTTTGACGAGGTGACCGAGCTGGCCTGTTTTTAATGCCGCCTCTATTTCTAGCTTTAAGCTGTAGCAGTTGTCCGTTAGGTGGCCATAATCGTTATGGTATTCGCAGTATTTGGTATGGTCGACATTCTTTCTTTTGCCCAATATCTTGGGTTCTTTGAAAGTGACCTGCTCTGTTTTGAGCACCTGCGACGGAGTTTTTGTGAGCGGCGTCCAGTCGGTGTTCTTTTTGGCTGGGGCCTTGTGGTCCCTTGATTGTTTGTTTGTGATCGTTTGACGGGCGTCATTGGCGGATGAGTATTTGCCTTCGTCCGTTGGTCCTGAAATGCGCGACCAAACGGATTGCTTGCCTTTGTTTCTGTTGGAGCTGTTGGTTTGATTGTATCCGCGCTGTTGTTTGATGGAGCGCTCTGAGGATGCGTATATTTTTGAAGCTTTAATGACTTCTTCCCAGGAATCAGGGACCCCTGTTTTCCCGGATAGGGTTTTCATCAGATCCTCGCTGCGCACGCCGTGAATAAAGCCTGCGCGGGTCAGTTCTTCTCCGCAGCCGATTTGAAGTGCTTCCTTGTTGTAGCGCACGATATAGTCATCGATGGATTCGTTGTCTGTGCGCTGGCATAGGAGGATGTGGGCCTTGTCTCTTTTGTGCCGCATGAGGTGGGAGAAGTGATCTTTGAACTTCTGGATGAGGTCATCGAAGTCTAAAATGCCTCCTATGGGGAGGTTATCAAACCAAACTCTGGCTGCGCCTGTTAGGGTTTGTGCAAATAGGTGACACCAAACCTGTACAGGCCAAAGGACTGTGGTTCCGGCGCACTCGAAATCATGTAGATGATCGGTGGGGTCTCGCAGGCCATCGTATCTACCGATGCTGCTTGGGAGTTTTGCTTGTTTTTCTATTGGTGCGGTGGCTATTCGTTGACAAAATTTAGAGCTTAAAGCGAACGACTTAGGCCTGTATGGTCTGTTTAAGTCGTCGTCTTCTTTGTGGTGTGATGTCGCCGAGTGGGTTTTTGTCAGCTTCCGCTTTTTGGCTCTTGAGGCTGTGGCGTCTGAATCGCTGGTGGGTTGGTATCCGTCGGATTCTGACGCGGAGTCTACTAGGTCTAGGTCACGCGTGTTCTTGCTGCGACCTGCGACGTGAGACTTTGGTCTTGTAGCCTGCTTTTCCTTCCCCTTTCGGCTGTGTTTTTCGGAAGGGGAAGCCTTACTCTTGGACTTGCTGGTTTGGATTTTTGCCAGCATGTTTTGATAGATCTTGGTGTTTTTGAGTTGCTTTCGGAAGAGCCACTCGTCAGGGTCCATTGGTGTGTTGGGTGCGTCAGAATCAGATGATTCTGAAGCCGTGACCGCGCGGGGCGGGGTTCGTTCCCTGATGGTTGCTGCCTGTGTGTCCTTGTCCGGAGTTTGGAGTGGTGCCGCTCTGTCGGTCTGAATGACTACAGAGGGGGTTGCTCCCTTGGTTCCGCCGGAGGGTAGATCAGCCATTGTGTGAGTAAAGGATGTGGTTTTGAAAGCTTTGTTGGTCTTTCAGCCGGTACGGATGGCGCCAATGAAGAAACAACGAGTATATCTTTAGTGAGAGGGTAGAAGGGAGTGGTATATGGTATGACAACTCGTGTTCGCAGCAGGGTATAATCCTTGGCTCACAACGATAGTGAATCTAGGGTTGTGCACACAAACGATAAGCAAGTAAAATACAATGGACAAGAATGTAAGTGGTTCGATCTAGTAAGATCTACGTCCACTGGAAAAGGTGACTTTTATTGATAAATAACGTGAATGATGATACAAGTGGAGATACAAGTGTATTCGTTCTTATTGGCTGGTTTTCAACGTGGAGAGAAAGGAGGTCGAGCCCTCCTTTTATAGGAGATGCATGGGCCTCAGCTTTTGGAGCCCATCTCTCCTTTACTGGGCCGGGCCGGTTAGTTGGCAGGCCCACCTAGTTGGATCCTAACTCTTGGTTAGATAAAGTGATCCAAGTTGGGGAGGGCCTCTTCTGATTGGACCACGTGTCATCCCGTGGTTGGCCGGTTGGGAGGTTCATTGTCCTCCACACACGTGGCGAGTTGTGAACGGTGTGCAGGGGTGTCAGCTGTCAGACGACTGACCACTCGTCAGCTGACATCTGACGGGGGGAGGCAAGTTGGTGTCCAAGGGGGATGTCTTTAGGTGTTGTCAACTGGTGCCCCTGCGCCTTTGGCGCTGTGGTAGTCCTGGAAGTGATTATTCCCGCGGGTGTTAGAACTTCCTGCGGAGGTATTTTTGAATGGCGGGTAGGGTGCGCCTGAAAGTGGTACCCTACCCCTTCAGCTGGTTACCCGACTATTACTCAGCGAGGAAACTCGTGTAAAGGCACTGCGGTTTCCGAGAAAACGCCGTAACCAAGTTTGATATATCAGCGCGGGCTTGGTTAAATTAATGTAATCTGGGGCAGACCTTGACTAGAGCTGCCAATTAAGCAGTGTAATATTGGATCACTGATATGAAAGTCACCGTAAAAAAAATAATTAGTGTTAATTTCTTTTCGATATAATTACTTTAGATAAAGGTTTAATATTATGAATCCACGTTTTTATGGTGCATAATGGGCCATCGTATACTTTTAACTTTATTATTAGTATACATTAATATTAAACTAATATAAGAACACAAACTACACTTGATCTTTGCCATAATCTGTTATGTTTGGTTAAATGTATAATTTGTGGTGTTGTTTTTTTTTTTTTTTTATGACAAATTTTTATTACACCTTTATTCGCATCTCATCTTGCATTTTTAAGGATTTAAACCAGAACCTTACATTTGTAAGAGGGGACACCATACCACTAGACCAAAAGGTCATGGAACACCATAATTTGTATTGTTGTACTGGTGGATTCTGTCTAACAGTTTGCTAGCCGGATTTATATGAATAAAATTGGTTAGCCTTTAAAAAAGGTATACACTAATATTATTTTTGGATTAATCTTATTTATTTTTACTAAACATACCCCACTCCTTAACTTTCACATTAATACAATTTAAACCTTTTTAATTTTATATTGCCAATTTTTAATATATTGTTATCAACTTTAAAAAAATATTTTTTTTTTATGTTTTATTGATATATTTAATGTTTTTTAAAATAATATTTTATTGTTTTAAAACTGCTTCTTTTAATTTTCCGAACTACGTTTTTTTTTATTATTTTGATATTTTTGAACGCTTTTTAAATCAATTTTATTGTTTTAAAACCTTTGTGAAGGGATATGAGATCAAAGTATTTTAATTAAGAGAGGTTGAGATTTCATTATCCATCAAACTTTGTGGTGAAAAGCTTTGTCACTCGATCTTAGTTTATTACCATTTGAAAATTTTTTTTTTTTTTTTTTTTTTTTTTTTTTTGAACGGCAACCACTTTTTATATATATAAAAAGAGCCAGCAAGAAGCTGGGATACAACACCAAAGACACGCCACATACACTTACATAAGACCGACTACATCAAAATTCAGCCAATTTTCCCAGCTAACACAAGGGACACTAGATCGGTTGCTAACCCACAGGTACGCGTCTTCCTTGATGTGGTCCACCGTTTTAAAAACCGGAATGAAAACATCATCGAAAGTTTTATTGTTCCTCGCACTCCAAATTCTTGAAACCGTCGCTTGCACAATAGTTAACACCAACATTTTCCACCTTCGAGCCCCTTTACTCGAGTTGATGTAGTCTATCAACTCCTTAAGCGAGTTGCAGTGATCAGGCCAGGGTATCCGGATCCACCTTAGCACGTTCCACCAAATCGCTCTGGACCATATACATCCAACGAAAATATGGTCACAGTCTTCAGCCTCCAGTGTGCACCTGTCACAAACGTTACTCGGAATAGGGATCTTCCGCTTGATTAATTCTGTCTTAGCAGCAAGTCTACAACTCAAGGCCCTCCAAAGCAGGAAGTTGGCTTTCAAGGGCGCCCACCTGATCCATTTTATGTTCGTCTCATCCTGATCTCCATACAGCTTGCGCGCCACCTGCATTCGAACTTCCTTAGCAGAAAACGGACAGCCAGAATTGTTTTCCCAGCCCCACGAATCTGTCGCAGTCGTAAGAGAGCAATAGTTCAACCCATCTAAAAACCTCCCCATTTGGCTCCATTCGGAAATAGTGCACGGATCGGAAAGCCATTCCAGATTCCACATATTGTTTCCAGCCCAAACAGTGCTGACTAACGTGTTTTTCTGTTTCGCTAATTTGAAAACATCCGGGTATATCTTCGAAAACGGTTCAGCCAAGAGCCACGCATCCTTCCAAAATCTGGTTTTAGTCCCATTCCCCACCTTAACTTTGAGATTATCATCAATGTTAATGCCAAGTTTCCCCAAAACATTCCCTAGGCTTCCCACAGACTTCCACACTCCCGTGATCGAGTTCTTGACAGGAATGAGAGATGTGCATTTATTAGAATTATGAATAGCTTGAATGACAGTAGCCCAAAGATGATTAGGTTCCTCCTTAGCTCTCCACCACCACTTGGCAATCATAGCCAAGTTGAACTCTTTGATGCCCCCAATGCCGATCCCACCCTTTTCCTTAGGTTTCATCATTTTCGCCCATTTCACCCAACGTATTTTGCCCCGACTGCCCACTTTGCCCCACACAAAGTCCCGACGGATGGCTTCCAATCTTTTAACGACACACTCGGGAGCTAGAAATAGGGAGAGGTAGTATGACGGGAGGCTACCCAAGACGGATTTAGCAAGTGTAATTCTACCGGCAAACGAGAGGTGCTTCGCCTTCCACATAGAGAGTTTCTTGTGAAATTTGTCAACCACCGGTTGCCACATCTTTGCCTTTTTCATGTTTCCTCCAATCGGGACACCCAAGTAAGTAAACGGAAAGAATCCGGGTTCACATCCAAGAATGGTAGCAAAACGACTAACTTCTTGAGAAGACACCCCAACACCATAAAGCATACATTTCTTATGATTAGTAGTTAACCCGGTCACAAGAAATAAACATCTAAGAAGTCTTTTGAGGCTGATCGCATTAGACTTAGACCATTCCCCAACGAAAACCACATCGTCCGCATAGCACAAATGGGTGAGATAAGGCCCGTCATTAGGTAATTGAACTCCTTTAAACAAATCCATACCCGTAGCCCTTCTCATAAGCATGGCGATCACCTCCATAGCAAGAACAAAAAGGAACGGGGAGAGGGGGTCGCCTTGACGAAGACCCCTCTTGAAGGAGAACTCACCCGTAGGAGCGCCATTAATCAAAACGGAGCCTCTCCCGGTCGACAAACACCCTTTTATCCATTCGATCCACCTCCCCGGGAAATTCATGCATTCCATAACTTTAAATAGGAATTTCCAGTTTAAAGAATCATAGGCACGCTTGAAATCGACTTTAAACACCATCATTTTATATTTGCTCCTTTTGGCCCAAGAGACTACTTCGCTTATTATCAGAGGACTATCCAAGATATTGCGCCCTCCCACAAAAGCAGTTTGAGTTGGTCCAACCAAATCGTGAAGAACCCCCTTTAGACGGCTAGCCAAGACTTTAGCGATGATTTTGTACATGGAGCCAACGAGCGAAATCGGTCGGTAGTCCGAAAACCCAACCGGATTTAGAATTTTGGGGATTAGAGCGATAAAAGAGGCATTGCATCCTCTACTAATCGTGCCCGAGCTAAGAACATCACCCACCATTTTGCAAACAGCCGCTTTTAGAATAGCCCAATACTTCTTATAAAATTTCAATGTGAAGCCATCGGGGCCGGGAGCTTTCCCGCCATCACAATCTTTGATAGCTTTCCAAATTTCCTCCTCCGAAACATCCGCAATTAACCCCACGGACTGCTGGTTTGATAGGCGTGGGAGATCAAAGTTGGTGAATGAAGGTCTACGCCTTATTGGCTCAGCGAATTGGCTTTTAAACCACTTACGAAATTCGTTTTTTATTGCTTCCGGGTTGGAGATCCACATCCCGTCAATATACAACCCATGAATCCTGCTTTTAGACAGCTTCACGTTTACAATGCTGTGGAAGAAACTTGAGTTTTCGTCACCGAATTTTAACCATTGCACCCGAGCCTTTTGTTGAAGGTCTTTAGCTTTCGCCTTTTCCATTTGAGCCAATTGTTTTTTCAAAGATACCCTAATTTTCTTCTCCTCCAAAGTCAAAGTCGTAGCAACAGCTTTAGATTCAAGCTCACCGATAGATTTGTTAACATCGACTAGCTCACGTTCCTCAGCCACTCGAATGGCAGCCCTCCATTTTTTTAGACGGTCTTTGATCTTAGATAGGGCCCTAGCCAGCGCAATATCACCACTCACATTACTATCATACATCCTGAAAGCCTCCGAAACAAACGCCTCCACTTCATCACATTCCGTCCATCTATTGAAGAACTTAAAAGGGCTTAAGTTTCTTGCATGGTGTTCTAAATTTTAAACCTAGAATACATTTCTTTAGGTTTTTAATTGACAAAATTACATGGATGGTCCTTATGGTTTTCATGTAATAACGTCTTTAGGTACTAAGCAACTTTTTAAACTTAATTAGGGCATGTGGTTTAATTTTTGTAACGAAAATGGGTCTTAAAGCAAACGGAGTTAAATATTAACTGAAAACACCCTCACATGCAACTCACGTGAGGGTATATCAATCTTTCCACAACATGTTTTGACTTGTTATAAAACTAAGAAGTATCACATCGATTCAGCCCTCTTCATCCTCAAGTCTTCTCTACAATAAACCCAAGCAACTTACGTGATGATTTTGTGAAGGGTTAGGCAAGAAGCCATTTTGCAGGTTTGACTCATGTTATGTTTTTAGACAGAGTATCTCTTTAATGCTTATTGTTTGTTTTTTACTTTGGAATTGTTAGGTACAGTATTCATTTGGCCCATATAGTCCTAAGTTGCCAATTGACCCATTTAGATATGCATTTGTTAGGTACAAAATTCCTTTGGTATCCATTTGACCCAACTATACAATATCATAGTTGGTATGCTTAGTATCACAGTTGGTATGTGCAATATACATTTGGTTTCCATTTAACCCAATTGTGCAGTATCACAGTTGGTATCAGCAGTATCAGCAGTTGATATGTGTTTTATCACACTTGGTATCCATTTGACCATTTAGATATGCATTATTTTCCATTTTACCATTTACAGTTTCTATGCTTAATATCCATTTGACCCATTTATGTGTACAATATGGTTCCATTTAGGTATGCATTTGTTAGGTACAGTATCTATGATTAATATCTATTTGGCCCATTTCTCATTCACAGTTGGTTTGTACAATATCCATTATTTGACAAACTAAATAAAGTCAGCATCCAAACTTGACAAAACTTTCATTCATAATTAAGCATTTCATTACAATTGTTGATCAAACATACATTCCATTACAATCCAATATTCTAACTAACAATTTCAAAGGCAAAAACAAACAATAAGCATTAAAGAGATACACTATCTAAAAACATAACATGAGTCAAACATGTAAAACGGCTTCTTGCCCAACACTTCACAAAATCATCACGTGAGTTGCTTGGGTTTATTGCAGTGAAGGGTTGAGGATGAAGAGGGCTGAATCGATGTGATACTGCTTGGGTTTATAACAATTCAAAATGTGTTATGGAAAGACAGATATATCCTCATGTGAGCTACACGTGAGGGTGCTTTTCAGTTAATATTTAACTCTGTTTGCCTTAATACCCATTTTCGTTACAAAAATTAAAGCACGGGCCCTAATTAAGTTAATAAAGTTGCTTAGTACCTAATGTCGTTATTACATGAAAACCATAAGGACCATCCGTGCAATTTTTTCTTTTTAATTATTACGTTTGGTGTTTTTAGGCAAAACAATAAAAAACATCATGACTAAGTCCAAAAAATGATGCCTACATATATCCATTCTAAACCACCTGTCTTTTGTATTTGTTGGATCATCAACATTAGTCACACACATTTTCAACAAACATGTAATGATATAAGTTTCACATGACTTGATAATGGTGGCGTCAAAGTTTGTTTTCTAGACCTCCAAGAAAACTGTGTCGTCATATGCAAGTATGTAACCTAACTGAGATCATGATATGTGGATCTAATATATAGAAGATACATAACGCTAATGTCCCGTAAACATGCTAGAATATGTGATTTATTTTGCTCCTATGTCTATGCATTGGGTTCGAACGTCATCCCATTAGCGTATGTACCAAAACCACAATATTTGGTCTCATTTTATTTCTCAGACTCATCTGCAACGATCGTGGAATATTTACATATATGTAAATGTTATTATATATATATAGAACATTTGCATAGGGTGAGGTTATGATACAAATGATGTGTTTTGTGAAAAGGATGAGAAATAAATGTGGTCATTAGATCATGTAGATGAATTGTTGAGATTAAATGAGTGGCAAACTTTCAAATTGTGTTATAATTTAATTATTAAAATGGATCTTGTGAGGATTTAACCGTCAAAACACCAAAAAAACATATTATATATACCTCCTTTATTTAAGGAAAACAATATCTCTCTCTCTGTCTCTGTCTCTCTCTGTCTCTGTCTGTCTCCGTCTCTCTCTCTCTCTTTGTCTCTGTTTCTCTCTCTGTCCCTGTCTCTCTCTGTCCCTGTCTCTCTCTCTCCCTGTCTCTCTCTCTCTCTGTGTCTCTCTGTCTCTCTCTCTGTCTCTGTCATTGTCTCTCTCTCTCTCTGTCTCTGTCTCCCTCCCTCCCTCCCTCCCTCCCTCCCTCTCAAAGTGATACAAAAGAAAGCCAAAGAAGACAAACCTCTGGCTTCATAATTACTTCTGAAATCATATCATATGAATTTCTACAAAATATACCCTCATTAATGTTTTTGAGTAGTATGGATAGGTTTTCTAAAAACAAAATTGTGCATCCGCCTATGTCGCACGAAATTGTGGGTAGTCATGAAGATGTAGAATTAAAGTTAAAGACTTTTAGAAGAGTGATATGAGTGTTTTTAGTCTTACTTTGTGAGCATTTTTGTCACATGTTATCGTTTATATGTGTGTGTGCCGATTTGATGTGATATTGACTAAGCAACAAACAATGGCGGAGTTTGAAGGGTTTTTTTTGGAGTGGCCGAAAGTCATGAGATCGATCTTACAACAAAGGAGGCCGGACTTAGTAAAAAATCTTCATACAAAACGTGTAAATTTATACTACTGAGAAAAACGGTAGGAGCGTGTCGGAGCACCTCCCAACCCCTTAAAAGCTTCACCCAGACAGCAAACAAATAGTTCAATCACCCAATTAAGCATCGGTAACAAACCTGCCAAGTGGATCTTTGTCAAAACTGACGTCGAACACACCACATTGACTGAAGGCATGACCAACAAAAACCATAACAACACGAACTTATAAACTAATTATGCAAGAGTAATGAAAATGTTAGTTTACATCAATATGAATGTCTTATATTATAATTATATATATTATGGTTTGGTAAGGTTGCGTTAGGTGCAAGGAAAAGCATATTTCTGGTAAGGATGTTGTTGTGGTATCAAATGTAACCTATAAACACTTCTTTTTCTTATTAGCTTAAACTAAATTGATTAAAATAATTCCTCAAGATTCTTGTGTTTATACAATTTGGACTTTTGTATCTTCATAAAAAATTTACGAATAAATAAAGTAATCGCTGTCCCCTACCCTCTTTTTTATATATACGTCGGTATCCAAAATTTCAAATAAGAAGTTAATTATCAGGAGATTAAATAACTGATTAGATAATTTATTTTCTTTTATCTTAAAAAAATGAGAAGGGTACAATTATAATTATTATACTATTGTTCAATGTAACCGTCTATTTTATATATTATAACCGTTTTTAGGATGATCTTAGCCGTCCAGATTAGGCAATTATTTATGAGATAAAATCTGGACCGTAATAACTTTTGTTTTGGAGAGTAGTGTTTCAGCGGTAAATCTTGTGTTGCAAAGCGATCACTGCCCAGGATCGTATCCCATAGCACCACACGGGTTTCTCCTTTCAAACCCAAGCGGTTATTTTTTCGGTGGAGCGTGAGATTCGAACCTAAGACCAAACCCGGGCAGGAACCCTCCAAGGAGGTAAACATTCCCACCTCAAACCAGTTGGGCTGAATATCATTGGCTGGACTGTAATAACTAGGTAGTTATCTTAGAAATTTGGCAGTTTATTTTTAAAGAGTGCAGTTATTGGATGATTTTTTTTATCATCCCCACTATCCCATGATTTTAGCTTCCATCTGTTTCTCTCGACAACCGCTCTCATCTACCCATTATAAAATAAACCCCCAACCACCATAGTCCATAGCTTTCCCTTCATATACAATCCACAACATCTGAAGGCAATTGGTATGTATCTCTGATTTCCTCAATGTTTTGTTTGCTTATCGTTAGTCAAAGCTTCTTAACGTAAGAAACAATCTCAGCCATTAGATTAACAAGATGGTTGGATGCTAATTAAAAATCCTAATCATACTTGGGTTAATCTAACCAAGGGTAAATTAGGAAAAAAACATTTAAATCTTTTTCATATCGTAACAACAGAAATCAATCGAAACAAAATTTTTCAACGAATGAAAATGATAAAACCAATTTGAATGATTACACCCAAAATAACAAAAAACATTCGATTATAATGAACGAAAACAAAAAAAATTATAAAAACAGAGATTTACACTGGAAACGATTTAATTATACGAAAAAACATACAAATTATGAATAAACGCTCGTAATAGTTGTCAAATACTTTCGATTTTGTTTCAATAAGTATGATTAAACATAAAAATTAGGTTAAATAAAAGTTGCAGACGAAAGAAGATGAAGTTGGTGAAAACAGAGCCTTTTAAACGCACTAACAAAAATTTAAACGCACTCATTAAAAAGTTTGGAAGCACTCATTGAAAATTTGGAAGCACTCATTGAAATTTGGTCGCACTCACTAAAGAGTTTGGAAGCACTCATTAAAAAGTTTAGAAGCACTCATTAAAAAAGTTTAGAAACACTCATTGAAAATTTGGACGCACTCATTGAAAATTTTAATGCACTCATTAAAAAGAAAGTTTGGAAACAAACACACCTTGACTATATAACAGACACACCTTTCTTTCTTGCTCTAAAAACAAGAGGTCGCATCATCCTGCTCTAAAAACATATCAAGGTTCAACTTTCTATCTTTACAAACAAAAGCCCCTTGACTATATACCAGACGCATGTCGGACGTATGAAACGATGTCGTTTTTTAGAACGGATTTAACAACGGAGATAGGGTGTTTGCCGGTGAGGGATGAAACGATGTCGTTTTTTAGAACAAGGACGGTTATTGTGTCGTGGCTGTTTATTTCGTCAGAGCGTTTTGTCTATGATATGTAGTGGTTGAAGTGCCTGTATTCAGGGAAGTCGGATAGGATGGAGGTTATGTTGTGACCGGTGACGGAGATGGTGACGGAGAGGATGGTGGTTGTGATGAAGCTGGTTCCTTATTGGCGGTGGTCAGTCGTGGTAGTCACCATCTTCTTGATTGTTGGTCACACTGTATAATGCTCGAGAAGCAGTAGCATAAATAAACAACCCAGCTTCAGATCTCGATCGATGGTGGTGGTGGTGGTCAGATCTCGAGCGATGCTTCAAAAGAGGAGGACATGTAGCAGCTCTACCATTTTACCCTTTTAGTCAATCAGGATTGGGTTAGTTGGAGTTAACTACGGTTTACACGTGTTAAGCTGTGGTGGCTTCCTACACTTAGTATGTTACGGTTCTTTGTACCGTATACTCTCTATAATTATTATACTATTGTTCACTACTAATGTAACCGTCTATTTTAAACATTATAACCATTTTTTGGATGATCTTAGCCATCCAGATTAGGCAGTTATTTAGGAGATAAAATCTGGACCGTAATAACTTTTTTTTGGAGAGTAGTGTTTCAGCGGTAAATCTTGTGTTGCAAAGCGACCATTGCCCAGGATCAAATCCCATAGCACCACACGGGTTTCTCCTTTCAAACCCAAGCGGTTATTTTTCCGGTGGAGCGTGAGATTCGAACCTAGACCAAATCCGGGCAGGAACCCTCCAAGGAGGTAAACATTCCTACCTTAAACCAACTGGGCTGGAGATCATTGGCTGGACCGTAATAACTAGGTAGTTATCTTAGAAATTTGGCAATTTATTTTTAAAGAGTGCAGTTATTGGATGATTTTTTTATCATCCTTACTATCCCATGAATTTAGCTCCCATCCGTTTCTCTCGACAACCGCTCTCATCTACCCATTATAAAATAAACCCCCAACCACCATAGTCCATAACTTTCTCTTCAAGGAATCTCTTACGGGGTTATAGATGAAAAGAGTGGGGAGATTTTGGTGGACGTGCCGGATGCAGTGAACGAGTACAAAGAACGACATGGGAGATCCTTGGTTGCAAGATTATGGGATATAGACAGGCTCAAAAAGATTGGCTCATTACTAAGAGAATTGAATCCAAAGGGAGGTAGTATTCAGTTCTTGGGTGGTTTATCAGTCCTTATGACTTTTAACAGTTATGAAGAAGCGGAAGAGGTTAAGAAAAAGGCGAAACTTATGAACGATTTTTTTCATTCGGTGGATACATGGGAGGGGCAATCATTTCCTTTTGAAAGAATAGCGTGGTTGAAAGTGCAAGGTGTTCCACTCCACTTGTTATGTAATGATGCACTAAACTTGATTGGAGAAAGGTTTGGGAAGATCGTTCATCGTGCAAAAGTCCAAAGTGAAAGTGGGGACCTAGCCTTCGAGTATGTTGGTGTGCTTGTAGGTGAAGGTCGGAGAATCATGGATGAAGTAACGTTGAAGTGGCGTAAAAAAAGTATCGCGTATAGGTTATGGAAGAAATGGGAGAATGGATTCCAGATTTTCTATTTAAAGATCATGCTCCATCCGATGATAAGAGGAAGGATAAAGATGGTGGCTGTAACACCCCAACCGATGGCGGAATCATCGAGGTGCCACGTAGTGACGATTGTTCAAAAGCACATGGTACTAAAATGTAAATATTATTGAATAAACCAAAAACTGTCTTACATTGAAATGGAAATACAAAGTTTTAAATGAAATGTAAATAATGAAATAACTGATTAAAATAATGCACTAAGTATCCCTTGCTAAAGCACTATATCAAACTGCACCTGAAACATGTACAAAAAAGGTTTGGTCAACATAAGAAATGTTGGTGAGCATTCCTAGTTTTGATATATATAATAGGTTAAAAGATATACAATTCAAGTGCAAGCTACAATGCAAATATGTAAACTATGTATCATACAAATGAGCGAAATCAACCCTGTGACTGTATAATGTACTGTATGAACGGCGGTGTACTTATCCAATAAATGGATAAAAGCTTAACACTGGCCACGGATTCTCCGATGAAAAAGGGGGAGAATCAATCTAGGCGGGTTGTCAATCCAAATAGCGCTATCCAATGTTAAGGTCGGCTTGTACCATGTTAATGATTTCACTAAGTACAAATGTATTCCACATGTATTGTCTAAGCATAAAGCACGTTGTAAGCAATGTACATAGTACTAGAATTGTATTGTGAAAATGTAAACTTGTATTTGAAATTTGTAATAGTGTACATGTAACACCCAAAAAATGTATAAAAGTAAAAAGGGGATAGGAAGTACTCACTGTTCACGTAATAACTTGAAATTGAACTTGGACAACGAAATATGTGTTGGAAATTATCCCAAAGGATCAACCTAAAGAATTTGATAACGTGTAAGGGAAATAACTCTAGGATACATGTATTTCTAGGGCTTCGAATTGGGGATAAACGTTTATTTGTTTATTAAACAAATTGTTTATTAATTATGAGAAATTTAATAAATAAATAAATAAAAGTCTCTTGGTAAAATTTTAAGTTGAATATAGTCACAACATAAAGTTTTAAGTATGAAAATAATTTTTATAAAATTATTTTCTTGAAAATAGAATATTTAATCTAATTATTTCAAATTGTCAAAATATGACTTTAATATCTAAAAATATTAAAATCAAAGAATTTCTGAATTAAAAATTGTATTTCAGTTCTAGATAGTTAGAAATAATTTATATAAAATTTTGGTGCAAAAATATTGAAAAATGAACTTATTATGATTTATTTATTATTAAAACTAACAAAAATTGATTAAAAATGTAAAAAGACCGGTTTTTCAGAATTAAAAATACTTTCTGAGATGTTTAATGTTGTAAAAGTTTAGGATAATTTTTGTGGAATTTTATAAAATCGTTTAGATATTTTTATAGAATTTTATAAATAAAATAGAATAAACTTGTAATATTTATTATATATAATAAATAAAAGATTTTTGAAAATTTAAAAATTGGATAATGAACTTTATCATAATAATAACTAAATATAATTTTTGTAGAATTTATAAAGTTGTTTTAGTATTTTAAAATTAATTTTAAGAATATAAAAGGATATATATATGAAAAAAAAATGTTGTTGATGCCCAGAATCGAACCCGGGCCTCTGGCCGGTTCGTGTTTATAATCACAAGCCTAGACCAGCTGGTCTAGACCCTGAGAACGAATAAACTTGATTAGTATTAATTATATACTTATGCATGAATATGTTTTGTACTATTTAAAAGAAAGAAGAAAAAAAAATGTGCATCGTGGGACTCGAACCCGGGCCGTCAGGCCGGTTCATGTTCCATCATTAAGCGTGTAAACCAACTGGTCTATACCAGTTGGTTGTGTGTTTATTGATTCGAAATAATTAAATAGGTTAACTGCTTCAAGTGTTCTTCCCCAAATCAAGTGCTTCGAGCCCTAGATCAACAATAACACAATTTAACAAGCAATAGCCCTTGTATTGTTGGGGCTATTGCTCGTGTATAGCCGATTATCAAAACCCACCAAGAAAAAGAAAACTTACAATAAGGAAATCGGGTATATAGCTCGGTCAACTGAAAGTCAAACTCTTTTGATTGAATACGAATGAGATAACATCAGAAGAATGTGAGAGTGGGGATGTGTTTTTCGGCGTCTATGCACTGCTAATCTATGTTCAATTTATAGTACAATAGCGAAATTGGAAGGTCTTTAATCTTTGACCATGACTTGGTCAAAGTCGAGTAATTATCTCTATTTTATGGATGATTGGACGCGTTAGTCATTAGGCGAGATAAATTCAGTCAATGGTTTCCTAATCATCCAAAATTAAGTAATTTGAATGGTCAAAGATGGAGCTTTCTTGGTCAAAGGTAAAATTGAATGTGGGGGTGTACTACAGCTTGCGTAACAGCAGCAGAGGAGGGGAAGGGACAATCAGCTTTAATTGTGTTAAATAATTAGTGATTCTATTTCAAACACAAGAAGCCTCGTGGATCAGTGGTCGTGAGCGTGTGTGGTTGTTTGGATGGACTCGGGTTCGATACCCGGCTATAGCAAGAGTTTTTCCTTTTTTTTTTTTTAACAGTTTAAGGGAAGGAGGGGATGGGCTTGGTTCTGGGCCTGATCCGTGCAGCAAAAGAAGGTGGGCCAGACCTTGGGCTTCAGAAATAATAAGGAGATGGGTATTGGGTTTGGTAATGGGTTTTCAAGTGAGTGTGTTTATAAATAAATATATATAATCTGAATTTTTATTATTATTATTATTATTATTATTATTATATAAAAATAAAAAGTGATGGATGTCACAGTGGCGTTCCTCCAGCGACTTCCGAGCAGCCAATGGATGAAGATTGTCCGGCAACAGTTAATGCTAATCAAGTATTTTCAATATTTGATAATTCAAATTCAGGTAGCATTAAAGAGAAGGATTTGAATTCGAGTCAAAGAAGCTTAATTGATGGCGAGATTTTAGGAAGGAATGTTGAAGAGGGAGAGATTGTGGAAGGAAAGGATTTAATTCGGATCACAAAAAAATAGTTTACGTTCAAATTAAATAAAAAAAGAAAAAAGAAGTTGGTCTTCAAAAGATCAGGCTCAAGGTCTGTTTCTTCGAATGGGCTTTCGTCCTCTTCAGGTGGGCCTGCGAAAAAGAAAGGAAAAAATAAGCCCATTCCTATTCAGGATTTATTTAATGTTTCTAGGCTTATAGGCCCAATGAGAGTGGAGGATATCTTAAATAACTTGGGCTCAGATAAGAAAATTACATGTACAGGAGGTGGACAGGAGAAGATCGATGCTGCAGGGGAAGTAAATGACTTGTTTTAAACTCTAAGAATAGCCAACAAAGAGGTTCCGGTGAAGGGTTAACAAATTTCGAAGACGTACTAAAAGATACAGAGACACAGGAGGATTTTGATCTGAATTCGAGACCGGAAGAACACCAGGACCATCCGAATTATACAACTAAGGAGGTAAGTGATACTATTAGCCTTGGTGTTATTTTAGGGGCCGAGTTATCTACCTGTGAAGATGTGCCTTTTAAGGCGATTGATGAAGAAGGGTTACAATTGCCTCACCAATGAATTTCTTATCTTTAAACATCCAGGGGATGGGGGTTTGTGGGAAGGATGGTTGGGTTCTAAAGATGAAAGAAGAAAATGAGGTGTCTTTGTTAGCTTTACAGGAGACCATGGTTTCTGATTTGGGTTCGGAAATGGTTAAAAAATTATGGGATAATTCTGATTTAGATATGGTTGTGGCTAATCCTCGGGGTTGATCGAGTGGTCTGGTTACGGCTTGGGACCCTAAGATTTTTGATGTTTGTTCTTCAGACAGTCACCAAAATTATGTGTTGCTTTCTGGTTTTATTAAAGAGGTTAATGTCAAAGTAAACGTTTTGAACGTCTATGCTCCTCAAGGGGTTAGAGATAAAAAAAGATTATGGGATACTCTACTGCGACTTATGGCTTTTGTTGATGGGCTTTGGGTTTGTCTCGGAGATTTCAATGCGGTTCGGTACCCGGAAGAAAGAAAGAATTTAGTTTTTAAACACTCGGTGGTGAAAGATTTTTATTGATTCCGCGGGGTTAAGAGAATATTGTATGAAAGGTTTTCGTTATACTTTTACCTCGGGTCATGGTTCGGATATGAAGATGAGCAAGATAGACCGGTATCTAGTTTGTGCAGATTTTTTTGACAGATGGCCAGAAGCTTGTCTACGTGCTCTGCCTCGGTATTTATCTAATCACACCCCATTATTGCTTACTGTTGACAATAAAAATTATGGGGCTCGTCCTTTTCGTTGGTTCAATTCCTGGATTGATAGAAAGGGATGTTCGGATTTGATTGTGGATATTTTAAAGAAGGATGTTCTTTCGGTTCCCCCTGACATAAAGGGTTCAGAAGTTGAAAGCTTTACGTGCGGGTTTAAAGAGCTGGAAATTACAAGTGGATCTCAAAGAAAAAGAAGAAATGGCAATCCTTAAAGAAGACTTATAGAATCTGGAATTGATTGCTGAACTAAGAGACTTGGAAGAGAAGGAACAATGGTCTTGGACTGAATGTAACAATAGAGTCAGAGAGCTGGAAGCGGTTTATAGTAAAGATGTGAGAAAATCCAGATGTCGTTGGGCTGCGCTTGGTGATGAAAACTTAGCGTTTTTTCATCGGCTCATCAACAGTAGAAAAGCCTCGAATAGAATCCCGGGTCTTATGGTCGAAGGGGAGTGGATCTCTAAGCCAAATATGGTTAAGAGAGAAGTGTTAAGGTTTTTTAGATCCCATTTTTCTGATAATATGAAGCAAAGGCCGTTTCTGCATACTGGGAATTTGAAAAAGATTTCGTTTGAATCAGCCGTCTCCCTTGTTGCTTCTTTTTCTAGAGATGAGATAAAAGAGGCAGTCTTTGATTGTGGGATTGGTAAAGCTCCGGGGCCGGATGGTTTCAATTTCCACTTTGTGCGAAAGTTCTGGGAGTTTTTGGAAGGTGATCTTTATAATATCTTGTCATATTTTTATAACACAGGGATGATGAATAAAGGTTGTGGGTCTTCTTTTATAACTTTGGTTTCAAAGATTAGAAATCCTACTAGTTTAATAGAATATAGACCTATTACTTTAATAGGGGTCATTAGTAAAATGATCTCTAAAGTTCTTGCTCGGCGTCTTAAAAATGTGATGGGCTCGATTATTTCTGAAGACCAGATAGGTTTTTTGAAAGGTAGAAATATTTTGGATGGTCCACTTATTGTGAATGAAGTTCTTAATTGGTTGAAAAAGAAAGAGAAAAAAGCTTTTTTTAATGAAGATTGATTTTGAAAAAGCTTATGACAACCTCAACTGGGGTTTTTTGCTATCTATTTCAACACAAATGGGGTTCCCGAATAGATGGTGTCTTTGGATATAGGGGATTCTTGATTCTGCTCGTTCCTCTATCCTTATGATCGGTTCTCCTACCTTCGAATTCCAATGTGAGAAGGGAATAAGGCAAGGTGACCCACTTTCCCCTTTTCTCTTTTTAATTGTTATGGAAGCTTTGTCGGCTCTGTTTTATAAAGCTGTTGAGAAAAATGAGTTTAAAGGCCTAAAATTGGGTAGAGACGATTTGGTTGTTTCACATCTCTTTTATGCGGATGACGCGCTTATTATGGGGGAATGGTGTGATGATAACGTGTATAGGATGGCTCGAATTTTGCGGATCTTTTATGTTTGCTCGGGGTTGAAAATTAACATTCACAAATCAAATTTGTTTGGGGTTGGAGTCTCTTTGAATGAAGCTCACGAATTGGCAGTGAAATTAGGATGTCGAGTTGGTGAAACTCCCTTTGACTACTTGGGAATTGAGGTCGGATCCAATATGAACCGGTGTGTGAATTCGAGGAAAGTGGTAGAGGTCTTTGAAAGCCGGTTAAGCTCCTGGAAAGCAAAACTTCTCTCTATAGGTGGCCGAGTTATTTTAATCAAATCTGTTCTTGAAAGCCTTCCGGTGTACTATTTTTCTTTATATATGGCCCCGATCAAAATAATAGAAACTTTGGAGAAACTGATTAAAAGATTTCTATGGTCGGGGTTGGATATTAATAATAAGATTCATTGGGTTTCTTAGGATAGATTGACAGCTCCTAAGAAAAAAGGTGGTATGGGGCATTCAAAACTTAAAGACTCAAACGACGCGCTTTTAGCCAAGTGGGTGTGGTGATTCAAAACTGAAGAAGATTGTTTGTAGAAGAAAGTTATAATCGCGTGTCATCCTTGTAGAAGGAGGTGGTCTTTCATTCCTATATCCTCTTCTTCAAGTGGGTCGTGGGCTGTCATAGCTCGCCTTGGTGAAAAACTAAAGTTCGAGGAATAGAGTCTCTCTAGTTGCTTTCGCGGCTCTTGTGGAAATGGTAGGGAGATCCGGTTTTGGCTGGATCACTGGATTCTAGACGATGTTTTGAAGAACAAATTCCTTATCCTTTTCAGTTTAGAAGACAAAAAAGATTGCTTGATTCGGGACAAGTGGGAAGGGGATGGTTCGATTGGTGTATGGAGTTGTTTTAATGAAGTTCAGTCATCCTCCGAAGAGTGTTTTGCTGAAAAGATTCAGCTGTCTAATGCCCTGCAGCAGATCAGCATTTGTGATCGGCCGGATGGTTGGTCATGGGTCGGTTCTAATGGTCATCCGTTCTCAGTTAAAGAGGTTAAAAGTCTGATGCAGAAGGGTAGGGATTATACGGGCTGGTATAGGTTCAAGTGGGTGAGTTGGGTGCCTTTGAAGTGTAACATTTTTGCTTGGAGATCTGAGATGGACCATATCCCTACTGTTTCAGCTCTAGCTAAAAGGGGGATTCATATCGAAGACCAGATTTGTGGTTTATACAGGTTTGATTTGGATTCTTCTTTACACTTGTTCACGGGCTGTGGGTTTTCATTCGGGGTGTGGAGCGCTATCGGGGCTTGGTGTGGTATTACGTCTATTTTTGCTTTCCAAGTTAGAGATTTTTTCGATATGGCTAAACAAGCATCCTCTGATAAAAGAGGAAGGAAACTGATCCATTCCATCATTATCATCACTATGTGGTCTTTATGGGATGTGAGAAATAAGAAGGTATTCAACAATAAGGAGCCCAAAGTTTTCGAGGTTATTTCTAATGTAAAGTCCTGGTCGGTTTTTTTTTTTTTTTTTTTTTTTTTTTTGGATTAAGCATAGGAGTACGTTTACTGATTTAGTTTGGAAGGATTGGGTCGATAACCCCCTGTACATGTTGTAAGTCTTTGGTGTCGGTCCTCGTTTTGAGGACGTGGCCGTTTTGTTAATGAAAGTTACTATTAAAAAAAAAACACACACACACACATTACTATAGCTCTAAGTTTTTGTGAGAAAGATTGGTTGATTCATTTTTTCCATTTAATGCTCGTTTTATGCCTTGTAACTGTCATCTTCATAAGTATTAATAAAATCTCTTCATTTCTCTTTATATTTCAAGTATTGTTTAGATAAGTGTTTCTTCAATAGCTTATTTAAATTCCTTTACACTTTGAAAGTTTTTATTCCTTTAAAAAAGGAATTTGACATAATGAATTTCAGGTTCTAATTTTTTCGAACCAAACATATTAACGTCGGAATTGATATTCCAATTCCAAAAGATTATACTAACCAAACACATTATAAGATGAAATTTGAATTTCAATTTCATTGAATTCTGCGAACCAAACTCATCTTGATTATTGAAATTAAAATTTAGTTCAAAGTTCAAACCAAAAAATGTTAAAAAAAAATTATTCAATATTTCAATGTTTATATAGATTTGATTAGGTTCATCAAAAAAATGCAAAGAACTAAAATTAAAACGTCACTTATTCAATATCACAATCATTTTCAAAACTTTCTACTGTTAATAATACATACATCAATTTCATTGAATTGGTGATCGGTCATATCCCCTACCAACAATAACCCTAGCTTGTTTCTTTTGATACACTCAGAGGAATGATTTAAAACGAACTAAACCTTTAGTGAATAGTTCATGAACCGTTTGACAGGAAGTTCGTTTGTGTTCGTTCGTTTAATAAAGGGGGTAGCGGCGCAACTTGTAGCCCGTTTACCCGTCACTCACTTGTAAATTTTGTTGGTTTTTAATTCAAAATCTATGGAATATTGCTTTAATAAATGAACGAACACGAACAAAAAATTCTGTTCGTTTAGTTAAACGAACGAACATAAACAAAGGCCGCGTTCGTTCGTTTATGTTCGGTAACATATTTGTTTGTGTTCGATAGTTTATTAAGGTTTTTAATTTTTATACTTTTTTTATATTATTTTATTTTTATTATCTTACCGAATAAATAATATATATGAGGTAAATATATGCCTATATGAGATCAATAAACCTACTTTTTGTATCCAATATATAATTACCATGTTCCAGCGTTAATGTCCTCCTCCTCCAACACCTTTCTCCAGTACTAATGGCTTGTTTGGTAGCCTCTTAATAAGGCTCTGAACCATTCAGCTCTAAATGGTTCAGCATTCAGACTGTTTGTTTCAACCTAAAAAAGACTCTGAATGGAATGGTTAAGAGCTGAACCATTCAGACTTGGTGCATAGCTGAACCATTCACTAAACAGCCCCTAAGTTTGTTTGGATAATTATTTTATATTTTAGGTGGATCTAGCTAATGTCTTAATGTATGTGAATTCGATGTTATTCAAAAGTTATTATATGTCTGTTTGTGTTTGTTTCCGTTCATGAACACTTGCTTGTGTTCATTACTGTCCGTTTGTGTTTGTGTGCGTTCATGAACAAAATTAACAAACAAAGACGAACATGAGTGTTTTCTTAACGAAAAAACACGAACAAAAAATCTTTTTCGGTAAGTGTTCATGAACTGTTCGTAAAAACGTCACTTTCTTATGTAACATCGCGTGATTTTTACTCTTACATGTATCTAAATTCTATATTTAACGAACTCCAAGTTCGCTTTTACTCGCTTCTTTTATGTTACTCCTACCAATTTTTGACGAGTTGTCATTATAATTTATCCTATTCAAATTAGGCGTATAACAAAAAACTTATTTAGTTAAGATCTTAATATATATATATATATATATATTTAATAATACTTCAAAAAAAACATTATATGAAAATTTGCATTTACATTATGTAACAAGAATTTCAAATAATTCCATACGTTTTTTTTTTATTTATTTATGATTTTATTATTTTTTTTCTTTTAAAGATATAATTACCACTAATTAACTTCTAACCACCCTAATTAATTCATTAAATACCCAACCCCTTCACTCCAACTATAAATACAGCACTCCTACCCATTCTAACACTTGCTCATTCCTAAATCCTCTCTAAACCTCCCAATTCTTCAAAGAAATCCCAATTGTGGAAGTCCATTTCTAAGTGAGTTTTCTCATAAACTCCAACTTTATTATTCTTTCTTCACTTCTTTTCTTCTTCTAACCCCTTGGAGAAACCTCTAGGATCTTCCCCATATTTATCCACATAAGTGTGATAAGGGTAGAGCACCTAAAAGAGGTTCCAAAGGTGGTTGTTTTCTGAATTATACTATATAATAATATAAACATATACTTTCAAGTTTCTATCTTACTAGTTTATTATTAATCTTTGGAAGGTTTGTGGATACATCCCTACCTTACCAATGCTTGACTCTCATAACCATCCGAATCACCTCTATGGTGGTTTGTGTTTTGGTTCGCCTAAAAGGCTTGCTTGACTCTTATGACCATCCGAATCACCTTCATGGTGGTTTGTGTTTTGGTTTGCCTAAAAGGCTTGCATGACTCTCGTGAATCTATAACCTAAACTCAAACCTAAGACCCTTTATTCTTTACTTCTAGATAACCAAGGCTAAAGCTAAACCTTCCAAGACTTACCTTTTTTTGGAACTCTATCAAACGCACCCAAAGGTGAGTTCATACTTGTCCCCCTTTTATCTTTTATTCTCTGGGGCTCAACATGTATCACTATCAAAACTCAAACGATTTTAAACTCTACAATCTATTATGCTTAGTCTAAAGTCTATCATATTCTAAATTCTATCATGCGCAATCTAAAGTCTATTATATGCTTGTACGCTATGCTATGTAGAATTATTTACTCTAACATACAAATGTTCATATAGTTGACAACCCACCTTGCATGTATAGCGCTATAGGATTGGCTATCCGCCCCCTACATGGGTCATGTTAAGCAAAATTCTTCGTGGCTAGTCGTCGTTTGTATGGTTCTCTTGCATATGCCTATAAGCAAAACTTTATTATACTATGTATGTATGTCAAAACTAGTATGCTCACCAATGCTTTATGTGTTGACGGATATTTTATACATGTTGCAGGAAATATTTGTTGCAGGACATCTCAAGAAAACTACTTAGGATTGGACATAGAAACTCACTCTAGTTCAAGTTGTCATATTCTTGTTGTTATGTTTTTCGTTATTTAAACTACTTGTATTTCTATTTTTAGACAATAAATGAAATTCTATCTCTAAACTATATTGTCACAAAATCTAGTGTCATGAAGTCTTTGAACAATCTACCACTAAGTCTCACCTCGATGATTCCGCCATCGGTTGGGGTGTGACATCTTAGCAAACGAGTTCTTGTTCGTTCGGTTCGTTTGCAGCCCTAGTGAGGTATTTAGGAATCATACACCCACAAATTAGGATTCATACATCCTAGTCCACATCACACATCAATAGAAGGCTGCCTGCCATACCCCAGAATGTGATGTCACGGGGTGTATAAAACCAAGAACCCTTTAGTGATGACGATGGTCTCAGACAAAAAATCTTAATTAAAGTAAATTCTCGATTGAGTATCGAGAACTCGGCGTATTATGGATTGTTAACATGTACCAGAACCACTATACACAGTATAATAAGAAGGTTTAAAATACAAAGACACTTATTGTAGAAAGGATATGAATGATTTTGAGCCTTTGATTTAAGAAATTAATTGATGAGATCGAGAGATTCAATGCTGGATGAAAAATTACTCATGAATAACTTAAAGGAGTTGGGAATAGTAAACAGATATAGCATATATATATATATATATATATATATAATTGTTGGCTTTTTTCAAGTTATACCTTCAGTTTTAAATATCCATAGATTTTTCATACTATGTTTTTTTTTAAAAAAAAATACACCATAAAAACAAGTATATTATCTTTTTTAATTTACGTACACTACTGTTATACTTAAAAAATCAATGGGTTTATACGTACGTAATTACTATCCATAATGTGCGTAATTACCATTTATAATGTTCATGTTTATGAGCTACAACATGCGTAATTATGTATATTGTGTGTCCGGACGAAATTACCCTTCGCTCTATGGACACACCTCCTGAATCCGATGTATCCTTTATAGGTTAAGGTTTCTTTGTAGATTTACTCACCCTAGGTAGTAATGTAGTATTATCTCCATAAATATTTTAAATTTAATGTTTTGTTTTCATCTCACGTATATGTTTTTATATATTTTCTTACTAGATTATACCCCGGGAATGTCCCGGGGTTGAGAAATCTAATATAACATATTAATTTTATATATGAAATAGAATGATGCGCTTTACAGTTACATGCAGGAAAGCTTCAGGTAGCACCTAACCTAAAACAATTAAAAATGTATCCCCAATGTTAACGCCTAACCTTAAATAATGTATAACTCTAATATTAATATCTAACCTAAAACAATGTATAACCCCAATGCTAACGCATGTTGAAAATAAAATTCATATTTACTAATTTGAACATAATTAGTGATTTGCATACACATGAAAAATGATTTACCTGAACACTTTGTGTTTTTTTTTCTGTATGAACAAAACGCCACAAAAAAATAGTCGTTTTTTATATAGCATTATGGTATTGTTTGAAAGATAATAAAACGCTCATTAATTTGGTGTAATTTTTTTAAAAAAAATCTTGTTTATAAACAATTTTAACGGTTAAAAATTATGGGAGGAAACATTAGAGAGAAAAATCCAATTTTGTTTTTAAATTCTTTTTTTTTTTTCTAAAATATCTCAATGCCACATAAGATAACACGTGACACACTTAAAATGAAAAATGCATCGTTGAATGCCATGTGATAGTGATTATGTAGATAAAATCATTAATTACCTTCTAAAAAGGAATAACAATATATTAACATAGACAAACAACAATTACCTCGATGGCGGGGCACTATCTGCTAATGGGGTTGGTACCCCCACGGCAACATTGATCAGGGTGGCAGGGGTAGTGTATGCTAGATATGTTTCACGGGTTGTATACCACTGATGGAATGAGTGTAGGAGTTTTTGTCTTTTATGAGTTTGGTCGTTAAAAGTAGTGTTGGCTTTAAAATTGTGTTTCAGTATAGTAAATCAGTAAAGTGACAATACAAGATTGATGAAAATCATGGTAATTATTTAATTATTTTGCCTTGTAAATTGTTTAATTATTTTTTTTGTCTTTTCTTCTTATTTTGTCTTTTTCTCATATAAAAAATATTAAAATAAAGGAAAGGGGAAGGGGAAAGAACGGGGAACCATTTCCCTGGTTTGGGAAGGGGAAGGAGGAAGATGACGTGGCGCTGATGTGAAAAACAAGGAGAAAAGGAGGAAGGGGACCATACCCCATAGTCTAAAACTTGGCAAATAATTTCTCGTTGTAAGTGCTACGTATGAAAACGTATGAAAAGGTGCGCTGAGAAAATAGACATTGCTTTCTCTCTCTAGGATTTTAATAAAGGACCATGCTAACACCTATCGTTGTCTTAGGAATTGGGACTATAAAAGCATTCACAACCCATCCCTCATTCCCTCCCTCATTCTTAAATTTTAAGAAAATCCTATAAAAACTCACTTCATCCCAACCCCTTTTTTCATACCCCATTTCTAAAATTTACAAAAAAACTATGTTGAACCCCCATATATGGGGTCTTCCATCCTTCCCCTATATCATTTTATAATATTAAAATAATACAAATGGAAGGTGGAGTGGATTAATAATAGTTGTAAAGAAATAAAATAATAATAAAAAAAGCTTATAGGGGATATGAATGGGGAATGGGATGTGAGAGAACTTGAAAAAGTGAGAGGCAAATTTAGAAAACTATGATTTTTTCTTAAATTATACGGTTGGGGATGAGAGACGGGTTGTGAATGCTCTAACAACCTTACACTAAACTTTGCCTTCTAAAGTCATTAATACAAAAGTTAAAACTGAGAACTGAGAAGGGTATTGTAAAAAAAAAAAATTTTTTTTTCCTCAAGGTAAGAAAGATATTTCGTAAATCAACGGTAAAATTTTAATTTACATAATTAACAGAAAAAAAAAATATGGAAGGAATGAAGGACAAACAAAAATTGAATCAAATGAACTTCACACACTTGTTTAATCACTAATATATGAGTTTTCATTTAATTTTAAAAAAATAAAGAAATGCTTTTTAAAGTCAAGTATCTTTGATATACTTCAAATAAATTTAAGTAATACCATTTTATATATTAGTTCACTGAAAATCCTTATACAACCATAATCTAGCGGTCCTAAGTTCGAATCCCTACCCACACATCGGTGTCCTTCTTGCCTAAGCTCAAACCGTCACGGGAATTTTTTTTGTGGTGTGCCTGAATCAAAACGGTGACCTACCCTCAGGATGGGAACCCCTAAAAGAAAACTCACCCTACCCAACTCGGTTGGAGATCATTATTTTATATATACCCTTGATTTTACTGTTTTTATATTGACCTGGCACCCTTTTTGTAACATATGTTTGCCGAATAAATTGAGGTTCAACTAAGTACTAACAGCAAGTATTCATATTCTTTCCGCTATGTAAACAATCATTGTAAATTTTAGGCAATGACATGTATACAATAGCGAATAAATATGCTCCAAGGGTCCCTTCTGCATATGCTAAAGACTATCATGTTAATTACATCCTTGTACACTTATCTGTTTAATTCGCCAAACATATGTTATTATTAATGCGGTCATTATTAACTTTATATGACCAATGTTTTTCATTTATGTGTGGATGAGGTTGTTTCAGGCTCAGTAGCATGGCTTGGCAGTGGTCTCTCATGCGTTCAGGCTATATTGCATATTTGCATGCCTGGACATGAGTTTCAGAACAGAAAACGAGCCTTTATAGGGTAATTGTTTTCTTTTGGCAAGTATAATGAAGAAATAGGGTACCCAATCTGGGCGCGGATGGCAACCCTATCTCATGAAATACACAAACAATAACTCCGCAGAACTCCATTTCGCGGATAGGAACTTCAGACCAGCAAGGACGTTACTTTCCTGACGTCCGCGGAACAGAGCCTGCGCATGCTAACTAGCTCATGCGCAGGATCACATCAGCTAGGTGACGTCATAAGCACAAAAAGAATCCTCACGCGTGAACCTACGCGACGAATAATCTGATAACATCAACCTTTAGTACGAGGTTGTACGAAAGATCAAGAATGTAGGAGATCTGGTCAGGCGCTGAACATTTTGTACGCCAACCAGAGGACAACACGTGTCAGTGGTGGTCCAACAACCTCTGACATTAAACAGTGATATGACTGCTTCCATGCTTCCACCATGCTGCCGTGAACAGTACACGGCAGAGGTATTGTGCAGGCATGTCCACCTGCTGCCAAACGTCACGTCAGACACCACCAGATGGTCAACCATGCTGTGTCAGAGGGAAGCAACGCCTGCGGCCAATTACGTCCTGCCACGTGTACCTCCAGCAGAGCAAAACATTCTTTCTCTCACATCAGCATTAATTACCACAAGTTACCCACAAGAATATTAAATGAACTAAATGCATTTTCTCAATAATTAATATTTTATTTAATAAACTTCTAATTCTAATTAAATTTACTAAATGCATTTTCTCAATAATTAATTTTATACTTATCCGAAGGGATAGGGAGCCTAATCCAGAGGGAGGCGGCGTTCCTATCCCCGTAAACCGGAATCCAGGCGCCATGTTACCTCCGCAGCGCTGGCGAGGCAGAAAGTAAGCCAGCGCGCAAGGTCGCCAAATGATAAGTAACACACAGCAGTTGATACGCGCGTGTGCCCACGCGCGGAATCTTCCCTTACCACTTTCGGTACGAGGTACAGAAGATCACAAAATGAAGATTCAGCAAGGTTCCTGACAGAGTACGCGCCAATGGCAAGATGACAAGTGGCAAGGCTGGTACAACCGCTACTGACAGGAACAGCGACATGACTGTGCCCACGCTCCCACCATGCCGTCGTCAACAGTAACCAACAGACATCCCCTACCACTGTTAGACGTCAAATCAGGTGGTAAAGGCAGGGTCAACAACTGTAGCCAGGGTAAGGTCTCTGTTCACCAGTCAGAGGCTGCCACGTGTCTGCCTCGAGCAACGATCATGCTGCAGCCTGACGTCACCTATAGTGATCCGCCTTTTCCCGCCATTTTACTGAAGACCCTAGACTTGGGCCTTGGTCAGGCCCAAGTAAGGATAACTTCTCATGGGCCTCCCAAACAGGCCCACGAGCTCGCCTATAAATAGGGATAGTCATCTCCTTGAAGGAGGATCTGAAATTACTCATTGTAACCTAATACTAGTCTCTTGTAATATTCGATCATTAATAATATTCCGGCTAGTTACAGTGGACGTAGGTCACTCCCGACCGAACCACTTACATCTTGTGTTATTACTTATTTAGCTCGCACACATACACTCACTCATTATTCTCACACGGGTTAAACTAGAGGTTTGGGTAAAGGATTACACCTGACGTTACGTAAGTATAAACCACACGGGGATTAGTGATAATCACCGTGATACTTATTGTTTCTTCATTATCTAAATAAAAAACCAGATAGAAATACATAGAACAAAGAAAATTAAAGAAATTTATAAAAACAAAATGAGTAATAATATTGTGTTATTATATATAACTAAGGAACAAATAAATAGACATAAGTTTGTCTATTTCTAAATATCATCATTACCATTGACATGACAAATAAAATTAAAAATATTGTATTTTTAAATAAAAATAACATTATTAATTATATGTAATAAGAATAGATTATTTAACAGTTTATCAAATGCATTATATTCTTTAAATTAAAATAACAATATTTAATATTATATGTAATAATATTAAGTTATTTAGCTGTTTATCAAATGTTTAAAAAATATAATTTGTCTACTAAGTCCAACCATAATTATATATTTTTTGTACAGACGGTCCTAAAAGCATTGTATTACTTATTAGGAACATTATATAAAAAATTACCCTTGCACATAATATAATTTGAAGGTGGGAGATGGGCTCGTTGCAATTATTACTAGATATTCATATTGGTTCAAGTTCTATATCCGTGCTTCCAAATACATGAAGTTGTTGAGATTAAACAGATGTTAAAGTGATGTTTTAAGAAACTTATATTCCAACTTCTTTAACAACAAAATAGAAAAAAAAGTTTGAAAAGTGTCCATTACATTAAATTAACATAGAAATTATCCTGTTTTTTTTTTTTTTTTTTCTAAAACTGGTTTGGGTTGAACAAGTTTGGGTTCTTTTAGGTTCTTTGGCCAAATCAGCACGAGTTAGAAACCAGGATGAGCCAAAAATAAACTAAACCTCCTAGAACCGACTATCGTTGGACTAAAACATATTTTTTTATTTTTACAATTTTAGTTTTAGGTTTTCTTATTAGTTTTATTATTACTATTTCGTCTAAATTTTCATTTAACTTTTATTTAAAATTGGTTTGTCTCACCGCATAGCGAAGGTTCACTTCTAGCAACAATTAAAAGGGCATGAATAAAAGAATGGCTTCATAGGAACCATAGTAAATTAGTAATTGACTGTTTGCAGTATTTATACGTTTTTAGGCATTACTTATATTCATAATGAAAATTAAAGATTCGAACATAAACACAACACAATTTTAAGTCGATGCGACATGTCACAAATAAATATGTGCGGAATGAAGATTTCAACTTTTTTTTCTTGAAAGGCTTAGTTCAGTGGAAATCTTTATACAACCCTAACCTAGCGATTCTAAATTCGAATCCCTACCTACAAATCGGTGTCCTCCTTGCTGCTCAAACCGTCATGGGGAATTATTTTGTGGTGTGCATTGATCGAATCTATGACCTACCCCAGGATGGAAACCTTTAAGAAAAAACCCACCCTACCTCAAACCAGCTGGGCTGGAAATAAGTAAGAACTCTAAATACTAATCTAAAAGTTGTCTCCCAACTAAATATGGCTCCTCCACTCTTGTAGTGGAGTGGTATGGGAAGTGAAGGATATGACTTGAGATTTAAAGGTCTCATGCTCGATCTCATCCGGGCTTTACTGATTCTTCATTGTCGTGTTTTCGGGCGGGTAGGATCGGGTTTTTCTTCAGATCTGGTGACTAGGTGGCTTCTGACTACCCAATGCTATTTGCGGGCGAGCAGTTAAGACGTGTCTTCACCCAAGGGCATATGAGTGTTTTCACAATGGTAAGTGTTCCGGGTAATCGGGACATCAATTTGTTGGCCGTTGAAAAAAAAAAAATGGCTCCGTTAGAATGATTTGCTATATTCATAATCGTACAATGTAATTTTCATCAACTATGAAGAGTTTGTATCATGACTTCAACCATATCATAATAAAAAAAAATGAAAAAACAAATTTTTATTCTCATAAATACGTTGTTACGGAGTATATCAAATCATATCATACGAACATTTCTCATGATTGTAAAAAAACAAAAAATATTGATTTGACACTAATACATCACATCTGATGTCACAGTCACATCACGATTTTGACATTAACAAAACAAAAATAATAATAGGTATTGTGATGCCGACACAATATTACACTGGTGACCATATTAACAAAACATCGATCTTAAACTTCTAGTTTCATGCACAAAAGAAATTTCTTAAAAACAAGAAATTTCTTCAAAAATATAATATCTTCCAATTCGACTTGATTAACGTTCATGCATCACTAAAAAACAAGAAATTTCTTCAAAAATAGAGTTTAAATCTTAAAATGAAGTATGTGACTAGCATTTGTATATACCATATCATATATATAATCTTCAACCATATAATTTAAAAAAAAACGTTAAAAGAATTGTATCACCTTTTGCATTTTATTTGATTCTTAGAATAAGAAATAAAAATAATGTTTATCCAATTCATACTAAAACCAACAAGAATTACAGGTAAGACGCTGGTAGACGGGCAACAAGCTGCGCCGCAACCCCCTTTTGAATAGCAAAACCTACTCTATTAAATATAAAGCTTATGTCCTTGGCCGCAGGAGAGTTACTCTGCATCACCTTCTGCACTCGATCTAAAAACCGGATTGTATCGGGAGCAAGGCCCCCAAATGTGTCAAAAGCGAAGGGCACAAAGACATGTTGGTTTTCAAGATAAGCAGCTTCATGTTTGTCAACTTTCTTGGATTCAGCTTTTAAGACTGCTTGCCTTGCCACAAACCCCGAAGTCCCACCAAAGGAGACACCCCTGTGAGATCAACGCACGCGTGTTTGCCCTGCGCCCACCCGAACACAAGGACATCCGCTGGTCTTAGGGTGGACCGCCCCTCAAGTGGATCCGTCAAAAAATTAACCGTGGCTTCTTTCCTAGCTGAAATCTCTGCTCTTCGTAAGACGTCCCATAAGACATCCCTGACCAGGTCATGTCTGTATTTAAATCCTGGCAGCTTCTTACAGTGAAGGGCATGCTCCCCAAAATTGTCTAAACATGCCTTTTTGCAAACTGGACACGGCTCATCAACTGGGAACATGGGAATAATGAGTCTATACTTAAGGATAGCCTGATATTCAACAGCCGACATGTGTTGTCCAAGCCCATCGATGGAAAGGACAGTCAAGAAATCTTGGGCATGCGGTCCTTTAAGGCATTCAAGCACAGCTTTCTGGCGCGGGGACATAGAAAACTTTTCTCCCATGGTTTGAAGGGTTTTACCGGTAAAAGCACTCGCCAAAATATTTTGAGGTTTTTTTGGGGCGGTGTCCTTATCCATAAACCCGCCCAAATCGGAGTCCGGGAAAGAGCTTCGCATGTTGTCCAAGGCAAGCTCATAATCCAGGTCCATCCCCACCAACCCACTATTCCTTAAGATGTGGTCTCGAAGGTCCCGGGACTGCACCCGAGAGGCCACAAAAGCATAGGCAGACACGTCCTCCGCCGAACAAAGACCAAGCCCTCCCAACCGAATCGGCAAAGACGCTAACCGCCATTGAAAATCCCCAAAGAACGCCCCTCCACAAACCACAATATCTTCCGCCGCTTCACGAAGGCCTTTGTCAAAAATGGATACAGCCTCCCTGGCCATGGCCGGTGGACATGTCCGAAGGCCAAACAACAGTTTGGCAACGCCCATACATGAACGAAGCAACAAAAGTTCACTTTGGGGGTCCCTCAACTTCTGCAGAGAGAGCATTAGTTCTGTTGCCTTCTTAGCCCTTTTAATGACCAAAGAGCTAATATACCCCTCATCCCGACTAACGGCCCCTCCTAGGAGCTTAACACCTCCCTCTGGTCTCCCTATCTCGCTAGGAAATAAACCAGGCTTCTCTTTCGCTCCGTTGCACGATGGCCAAAAAACTTCAGATTTCTTAATATTAAGCGTAAGACCCAAATTCGGTCCCTCAGCTCGGATGATATCAAAAGCCTTAGCCACTTCCTTGGCCTCTCCAATAATCGTACCATCATCCAGGTACCAAGCGTGGAATGGAAGGGAACAACACTCCTCCAGCCGATGAACCAATGGGTCCAGGACAAGCGCGAAAAGAAGCGGCCCTAATGGGTCCCTCTGCTGGACCCCGGTGGATGCCCCCATACAAGTATCACCCACATAAAGTCTAGCAGGTTGGGCATAAAGAAACTGAACCCAAGGGTAAATAGATGGGCAGCGAACGCTTACCTCCCGCAAAAGAATCGTCCTGTCAACTAAGTTGAAGGCATTCAAAAAGTCGACCGTGAGCATGACCATGGATCATTTATCGTGGAACGCATTCAGAAACCTGTTCGCGCTGTGAAGGATGGCCTCAGCCCCATTGGGAACCCCAAATCTCCTTCCCGACTTTACGCATAGCTACTTTAGAGACTAACCTTCGCCAAATGCCCCCAACCGCGATAGGCCTAATCTTATTATCGGGTTTAAGTAACGGAGTCAGGGGGCAGATGCAATAAACTCGACAAGGGCCTTAGGGCAAAGCCCCCTTCCCCCAACCAGATGTTAACCGCGTCGACCTGAAGGGCACCCTCAGAGGGTAAAACATTAGGCAATGCTGGGGGATCGGTGACGGGGTGTTTATCAATCAGGGCCTTCAAGGTGGAATCCCCAAATGGAGCAACCCCGGAGAAACATAGAACCTTAACTGCGGCTGTGAAATGGCCATCAGCGACCTTCCGCATACGTTGCTTGACATTGCCCCCGTTATCAGAGGCAGGCCGGGTGTTGGGCCTGCTAACTAACCCTTCAGCAGATTGTATTAGGAGCGGGAGGGCAAGCTCCTCAATCCCATTCCCGTCTTTCCAAATAGCTAAAGCCCTCATAATACTGCTGCACTGTACTGATTTGCGGTTCCCAGACCGCCGCTCTTGCCTAGTGGATGGTTGTATCACATGTAGAATGTAACGAGGCAATAACAACAACTTTACCCAAGACTCAACAGACCCAGGGGCAGCCACAACTCTACGCAAGGTCCCAGTTAACGCCTGGGCAAACGCCATCCGACAAGAGGATGGAATGCTTTTGACAGTCGCTAACGGCAAAGCGAAAAGTTGTTCCAAAAGGCCAATATCAACAACCAACCTCCCACCGGGCTCAGGATTATAAACATTTTGTGATACCGGTGGGCAAGGCTTGGGGATACCCAAAATGAAATCATCGACACTGTTGGAATTATGGGAGAACATCGTGACTCCGTCTTCATGGTGACACCCCCTGTTGAGAGTATGCAGCGACATGCACCGCGCACACAACCACTGATCAATACTCCGCAAGGCTTCCCCGACCTCTCCAAAGAGGCTTAGGTCCCGAGAAATTGCATCCCGCAAACCGTCCCTACCGTCGTCTCACCCTAAATGGTCGCGTTTAAGGTGAGCAAGTAACCGGGAGCTGCTTGATATACCGAATTTGCAAGAGTGAAAAATTTTAAAGGGGCACGGGTGTGTTGTGTGACATCCGTCACCCTCGACTTTCATCTAGTTTACAATTTTAGTCCTTCAAACATTTCTTGTAATCGTTGTCGTTTTCAAATTCAATAAATGTGCGAAAATTCAAGTTATAGTATTTGCATGTATTTTGGATCTCGATCTCGATTTAATCTAACACGTATGTTGCAACGATATTCGGAAAAGAAAATATATATCATAAAAAAAAAAATTCAAGTTTATAAAGGTTTTAAGTTATAGAGTTAACTTAGTTAGTCATTATAAAGGGAAAACTAACTAGAAAACCTTGAAACTAACTAAAGTAAATATGACGGGCCAAAATTGTCAAAACCTGAAAGTTTTAAAAAGAAAAAAAAACCTCTTTTTGCTGCTGCTGTCGTGAGTCCGGCCAAAAAAAAAAGAATTCCGGCCGCCGGAGTATTATTCCGGCAAGGCCACAAAACGCGAATTAACGTCCGTTTTGATTCCAAACGTTTTTCTCCATCAATGATTAACGTATTACAACTATTTAATTGGATTAATGACGAGTTTAAGAGTGTCAAATCGTGGGTTCAATAGGGTAACCGGCGAGCTTTAATATCAACCTTAAACACGTCTTTTTAATCGTGTATAAATACCTAGATGATTGTAGATGGTTGCTGCACCATTACACAACAAAACCCACAACAAATTTCATACAAAAACGTCCAGAATACTCCTCCAAATCGCGTTCTTTTTTGCGAGTCAAGAAGCTTCAACCGTGGTCCTAAAAACGAGTTGTAACTGTTTAATCTTGCTTGTTTTATCTTAGTCGAGCCTTGTAGGATAAAACCCCCTTATTACAGAGCTTCAAACATACTTAAATCGGGTTAATTAAACAATGGTTGTGGTTAGGGTTCTTGGGCTAGATAATTGGGGAAGAAGAAGATGTTGTGTTATTATATAAATAAAATTTGGGTTAGATAAAATCAACAAAATGGAACTTGGCCTAGTGGTTGGGTCTGATCTTTGGGAACCAGCAAACCCGGGTTCGAGACCCCTCTTCCCCATGGGTTTATGGTTTTTTTTTTTTTTTTGTGGAAGTTATATTAACTAATATTTATATATATAAATATATAAATACATCATTTTCTTTATAATATTCATAATAAATCCATTATTTATCCAAAAATTATGAAAATTTAAACATAACATCTTGACATCTAAAATAAGATTTCCACACTTTTATTTTCTGGAAAATGTACCAATTTTATATTTTTTATTGAATTTAATCGTTTTAATCATAATTAAATGATTAAAAATTCATTTTAAGAGATTTTAACCTCAAATTTTCTGGTGATTTATTTTAATGAATAATAAACTGAAATAAAATATAATTCCTCAGAAAATGATTATTTTTATATTTTTTTTTACTAATTTTAACCATTAAAACATTATTTAAGCTCATTAAATATGTTTTAAATACAATTAAATTGAGAGAAATTATGGAAATATTATTTTTAGTATTTCACACCATAAAATAATCTTTTCTCATAATAATATCACTGTGGAATCATAGCTCGTGTTATTTATTCTGTTTATATTTAAATTAGATAGAATAAATTATTTAATTAAATAAAAAATCATAAAGTTTATTTCATGATTATTTTTCTATAAAATAGAATATATATCTATATGTGAAACACATAAGAGTTTTAGTCATTTATTAAATTCATCGTAAATGTATTTATTTCAAAAACTGTCGTTCAAATTATTACTAACAATTTCATCTTCTCTATACGAGTCAAGCACGCCCTAATACCTTAGATGATTGGTTGTCTTAGATTTTAAGTCATTTTCCTCATTTAGTATTTTTATATATAGGTTGAATTCTTCGGAATTCTTAAGCTTTACGACGAACTTTCTCGGAATTTATAATTAGCGAAACTGTGAGTATATCTTTCCCCTTTTTACTGTTTTACTACTTTGGGGTGACTCATATACCTATTAATCAAGTTTCTATTTCTTATACTTCATGCAATTCTCATGTGTGTTTGCCTTATGTGATTTGGTGTGTATTATGCTTAATCATTAACCGCTGGGCGGCCTAGCATTTCAATGAATAGTACTATGGTATAATCCCTTGAGACTCTGGTGAGAGAATCTTGGTCATTGTCTTGTTAATTCATTATTCAGTTGGTTATTCATGTGTTAGTCATTTTTCATCAAGGCTTGGTTTTGACCGATACCATTTATTTCATATTTGCAAACGGTATACAACACAGGAATTGCGAAAAGTTTACATATTATATTTATCAAATGGATGTACTCACCAATACATTATATGTGTTGACAAAATTATTTTTGTACATGTTTCAGGTGCAGTTTGATCAAGTTTTGCTTTACACGCTTAGGTTTTGGACCTAGTGCTTTAATAAAATTGAACTATATTCAATATGTTTTGTGTTTCTTTGAGACAAGTTGTATTTTGGTTTGAACAATGGATTATGTTTACTATTTAAAATTTACATTTTAGTCCATGTGCTATTGAACAATCGACACCTCGTGACACCTCGATGATTCCGCCATCGGTTGGGGTGTTACAGATTGGTATCAGAGCCATGGTTATAGGGAATTAGGTTATTAGTAAATGCTTTTGACCTAGACTATAACTAAGCTACCCATTATATGCTTTCTTTTATTCTCATATTTCTTTAGACAGATTTTTCTCCTTTTATTTTTCATTATATTCAAGAATCATATTCCACAAATGAAACGAAAACACCAAGTTGGGAGTGATATCCATATCTTGGTGAATAGTTTAACTCCTTATATGTTTTATTTATCTTGGAATATTTTCCTTTCGAGATAGGAGACGTCCAAATCTCAAGGAATCTATCCCTCCAAAAGAAACTTAAATCACTAAGCTAGGAGTGATATCCTTATCTTAGTGACCAGTTTCACTCCATCGTATTTTTACTTTTTGGAAGTATATCTTTGAGTTAGGAGTGAAAGCCACATCTCAAGGATATATATTTCCACATCTCAAGATCCGCTAAGGTTTTGGAAAATTATTTGTGACGGGGCACGTGCAATCTGGAAGGGTGAGCGCCTGTATTCTGAGTTTTCTGGCTAGGTTGGTAATTCGCATAAATCCCAATCAGACGAGGGACCCGTTTACCTACCTGTGAATTCTCGGGATGAGCATTCACTTATAGGCTAAAGTATGCCCCCACGAGTCACTAATAATATTTCAATTTCTTTGGCTAGTCACTAGTTTCCTGAGAAACAATCCCAAATATCCCATTTTATTCTTGACATTTCATTTTGCTTTTATCATGATTTGATTTCCATTATTAATCTATTGAAAATTTTCCTATATTGATTTCTAAGTTACCCTTTAGTTATGCAAATTTCTCGTATGCTATGTGTCATTCAAAATCTTGATATTGGATCTCATAGGTGTTGTTTTATTTTTGTAGATGTCTGATCGCGAATCTCGCAAAAGAGCTTCTAAGCGTCAAGCTAAGTTGAAATCTGATCAGCGTATCGCGACCATGCTCAATGACAAACTGGAAACCCTTGTTCCTAACATCATTAATGCTATTATTCCAAACCTTCACCCGAACGGTAGCTCGAATGGGAACTCTAACGGGAATGCGGGTGGAAATGGTGGAGCTAGTGAGAATAAGTGCACTTTCAAACATTTCAACTCTTGCCATCCCAACAAGTTTAATGGCACTGAGGGAGCCACTGGGTTATTTGAATGGTTCGAAAGTATGGAGAATACGTTCATTAATAGTGACTGTCCAGCCAACCTACGGGTTCGTCATGCCACGGGTGTTCTTCAAAAGTGAGCGCTCACTTGGTGGAATGGTGAAAAACATGCTCGAGGGACGGAAGCTGCTTTAGCTATGTCTTGGGATGATTTCAAAATTGCCATGACAACTGAGTTCTGTCCTCGTAGTGAGATGAAGAAATTGGAGTATAAATTCTATCACCTCAAACAGGATAGTGGAAACAATGTTCCCTACAACAACCGTTATCACGAGTTGAGCTTACTGATTCCTCATATGGTGACACCACTACCCTTAGCCATTGAGAAGTATATTGAGGGACTACCACCTCAGATCCATGATACAGTTATGGGGAGTAAGCCTGCTACTGTAGAGGATGCCATTCGTCTTGCAGCATCTCTTACCGACAAGCATGTCAAGGATGGTACTCTGACTCGTAAAGGTAATAAGCAACCAACTGAAACCTCTTCAACCCCTGCTACTACTGAACCTCTCAAAACTACCTCTGCCTCTACTTCTGGATCCAACAAGAAACGTAAAGGTAGGAGTCAAAATTATGCTGTTGTTGCACCTGTTAATCAAGTTCCTGTTGCTAACCCACCTGCCGCACCTCAAGCCCAGTCAACCCCAAAACCTTATACTGGCACGCATCCCAAATGTAATAAATGCAACTGGCACCACCCTACTGACCGACCTTGCTGGAAATGTAACTCTTGTGGTCGGGTGGGTCATACTACCTCTCACTGCCGTAGTACCCAGAAAACCGGTCAACTCAAAGCTTGCTATGCTTGTGGTGATCCTAACCACATGCAAGATAAATGTCCTCACCTAACTGCTTTTATCCAGTCTCGCCAACAAACTCCAGCAGCCCCAGCAGTTCCAGCAATCCAAGCAGCTCCAGCTCGCGGCCGTGCTTTCAACATTAATGCTAATCAAGCTCAGGCTGCCAATGATGTAGTCAACGGTACATTTCTTATTAACAATTTGTATGCCTCAATTTTGTTTGATACCGGTGCGGATAAGAGTTTTGTCTCGTTAGAATTTGAACCCTTACTTGCTCGTGATCGTTCTCACCTTACACATCCTTTTCCGTGGAGGTTGCTGATGGAAATCCTATTGTTATAAAATCCGTGATCCGAAATTGCACGTTGAATCTAAATGACTATGATTTCTCTATTGACCTGGTACCCATGAAATTGGGTAGTTTCGATGTCATAGTAGGCATGGACTGGCTTTCTAAACACCATGCCGAGGTTGTTTGCTTTGAAAAGTATATTCGAATTCCACTTCCATCTGGTGAATCTTTATCTGTATATGGGGAAACGACATCGAAGGGTTTGAAACTCATGTCTTGCACTCAAGCTCAAAAATATCTTCGTAAGAAGTATATATCTTTCTTAGCTCATATTGTGGAAAAGAAGGATAAGGGTAAGAGTATTCAAGATGTTCCAGTTGTGTGTGATTTTCCAGAGGTTTTTCCTAAGGATTTATCTGGTTTACCTCCTGTTCGCTCTGTTGATTTTCGTATAGATCTTGTTCCTGGTGCTACTCCCGTCGCTAAAGCTCCATATCGTCTTGCACCTTCGGAAATGCAAGAACTTGCTAGCCAACTTCAGGAATTGACTGACAAAGGTTTCATTCGTCCGAGTTCCTCGCCTTGGGGAGCTCCAGTATTGTTCGTTAAGAAGAAAGATGGGACTTTTCGTATGTGCATTGATTATTGTGAACTTAATAAGCTTACGATAAAGAATCGATACCCTCTACCTCGCATCGATGACCTTTTTGATCAACTTCAGGGTGCAGTCTGTTTTTCGAAGATCGACCTTCGTTCTGGATATCATCAACTTCGTGTTCATGAGGATGACATTCCCAAAACCGCCTTTCGAACTCGTTACGGTCACTATGAGTTCATGGTTATGCCTTTCGGTCTAACCAATGCACCTGCGGTTTTCATGGATCTTATGAATCGAGTTTGCAAACCTTTCTTGGACAAATTTGTAATAGTATTCATCGACGATATCCTCATTTACTCCAAATCCAGGACTACCCATGAACAACACCTTCGCCAAGTTTTAAGCCTTCTTCGTGATGAGCAACTGTATGCCAAGTTCTCCAAATGTGAATTTTGGCTTAAGGAAGTTCAATTCCTTGGTCACGTAATAAACGACAAAGGAATACACGTAGACCCTGCTAAGATTGAAGCCATTAAAAGCTGGATTGTACCCAAAACTCCCACCGAGGTTTGTTCGTTTCTTGGTCTTGCTGGTTACTACCGTCGTTTCATTGCCAACTTTTCAAAGATCGCGGTTCCACTTACCTCTTTGACTCACAAAGACAAACCTTTCATATGGGGATCCAGTCAGGAAGAAGCTTTTCAAAGTTTGAAACAAAAGCTTTGCGACGCTCCTGTTCTCTCTCTTCCTGATGGTGTTGACAATTTTGTGGTGTACTGTGATGCATCTCACCTAAGCCTTGGTTGTGTTCTCATGCAACGAGGCAAGGTCATCGCTTATGCATCACGACAATTGAAAACATCTGAGAAAAATTACACTACCCATGATCTTGAACTTGGAGCCGATGTGTTCGCGTTGAAAATTTGGAGACACTATCTGTATGGTACTAAATGTGTGGTCTTTACTGATCACAAAAGTCTTCAACATATTTTCAACCAAAAAGATCTAAATATGCGTCAACGTCGATGGGTTGAATTTCTAAATGATTATGATTGTGAGATTCGCTATCATCCTGGAAAAGCGAATGTTGTGGCTGACGCTCTTAGTCGCAAGGCGTATACTCAACTTAACTGCATTCAGACTCATGACCTCAAACTTCGAATCTATGAAGCCCAACATGTTTCGGTCACCGAAGGCAACATGTACAATGAAATGTCATGTGGAGCTGAAAATCTTTTGGAGACAAAACATGGATTGCTCTATCTCTCCAATCGTCTATGGATTCCTGATCGTGATAATCTTAGAACCTTTATCATGGACGAGGCTCATAAGACTCGTTACTCCATCCACCCTGGTGCAGATAAGATGTATCAGGATCTGCGTCCTATGTATTGGTGGCCAGGTATGAAAAAGGATATAGCTCACTACGTGGCTAAATGCCTTACTTGTGCCAAGGTCAAAGCTGAGCATCAACGTCCATCTGGGTTGCTTGTACAACCAGAGATTCCTGTGTGGAAATGGGAGAACATTGCTATGGACTTCATTACTAAATTACCCCGCACTGCACGAGGTCATGATAGTAAATGGGTCATTGTGGATCGTTTAACCAAATCTGCACACTTTTTACCCATTCGTGAGACTTATTCGGCTGAGAAACTGGCTAATCTTTATATCGCCGAGATTATTAGTCGTCATGGAACCCCTTTGAGCATCATTTCGGATCGTGACAGCAAGTTCACTTCTCGTTTTTGGAAAACTCTTCATGACGCATTGGGAACTAAACTAAATCTTAGCACAACATACCATCCTCAGACAGATGGTCAAACGGAGCGTACTATTCAAACATTAGAAGATATGCTTCGGGCTTGTGTCATAGATTTTGGTGGTAATTGGGATTCACACTTGCCTTTGGTTGAGTTTTCGTATAATAACAGCTATCATGCCAGTATCCGTATGGCACCTTTTGAAGCTCTTTATGGTCGCAAATGTCGTTCTCCTGTGTGTTGGAGTGAGGTCGGTGATACTCTCATTACTGGTCCTGAACTTGTCCAGGAAACAACAGACAAAATTGCGGTTATTCGTGGATCCTTACTGGCAGCTCAGAGTAGACAGAAGAGTTACGCTGATCAAAGGCGTAAACCCTTGGAATTTCAAGTTGGTGACATGGTCCTTCTCAAAGTCTCACCTTGGAAGGGTGTTTTTCGGTTCGGGAAAAAGGGAAAGCTTGGTCCAAGATATGTAGGCCCATTTAAGATTTTGGAAAGGGTTGGAAAAGTGGCTTACAAGCTAGACCTTTCCGATGAACTCAGCAACGTTCACCCTACCTTCCATGTATCGAACTTGAAAAAGTGTTTGGCAGATGAGAATTTACATGTTCCACTGGAGGATATTCAAGTTGACGAAACGATGCGTTTCACGGAGAAACCCGTGGAAATTATGGATCATGAAGTCAAGACTCTTAAGCGTAGCCGTATTCCAATTGTCAAGGTTCGTTGGGAGTCTAAACGTGGCCCAGAATTTACTTGGGAACGTGAAGACCAAATGAAGACGAAGTACCCTCATCTCTTTACAGGAACCTCCACTTGAAATAAATTTCAAGACGAAATTTTCTAAAGTAGGGGAGACTGTGACATCCGTCACCCTCGACTTTCATCTAGTTTACAATTTTAGTCCTTCAAACATTTCTTGTAATCGTTGTCGTTTTCAAATTCAATAAATGTGCGAAAATTCAAGTTATATTATTTGCATGTATTTTGGATCTCGATCTCGATTTAATCTAACACGTATGTTGCAACGATATTCGGAAAAAAAATATATATATATCATAAAAAAAAATTCAAGTTTATAAAGGTTTTAAGTTATATAGTTAACTTAGTTAGTCATTATAAAGGGAAAACTAACTAGAAAACCTTGAAACTAACTAAAGTAAATATGAGGGGCCAAAATTGTCAAAACCTGAAAGTTTTAAAAAGAAAAAAACTCTTTTTGCTGCTGCTGTCGTGAGTCCGGCCAAAAAAAAAGAATTCCGGCCGCCGGAGTATTATTCCGGCAAGGCCACAAAGCGCGAATTAACGTCCGTTTCGATTCCAAACGTTTTTCTCCATCAATGATTAACGTATTACAACTATTTAATTGGATTAATGACGAGTTTAAGAGTGTCAAATCGTGGGTTCAATAGGGTAACCGGCGAGCTTTAATATCAACCTTAAACACGTCTTTTTAATCGTGTATAAATACCTAGATGATTGTAGTTGGTTGCTGCACCATTACACAACAAAACCCACTTCAAATTTCATACAAAAACGTCTAGAATACTCCTCCAAATCGCGTTTTTTTTGCGAGTCAAGAAGCTTCAATCGTGGTCCTAAAAACGAGTTTTAAGTGTTTAATCTTGCTTGTTTTATCTTAGTCGAGCCTTGTAGGATAAAACCCCCTTATTACAGAGCTTCAAACATACTTAAATCGGGTTAATTAAACAATGGTTGTGGTTAGGGTTCTTGGGCTAGATAATTGTGGAAGAAGAAGATGTTGTGTTATTATATAAATAAAATTTGGGTTAGATAAAATCAACAAAATGGGACTTGGCCTAGTGGTTGGGTCTGATCTTTGGGAACCAGCAAACCCGGGTTCGAGACCCCTCTTCCCCATGGGTTTATGGTTTTTTTTTTTTTTTTTTTTTTTTTTTTTTTTTTTTGTGGAAGTTATATTAACTAATATTTATATATATAAATATATAAATACATCATTTTCTTTATAATATTCATAATAAATCCATTATTTATCCAAAAATTATGAAAATTTAAACATAACATCTTGATATCTAAAATAAGATTTCCACACTTTTATTTTCCGGAAAATGTATCAATTTTATATTTTTTATTGAATTTAATCGTTTTAATCATAATTAAATGATTAAAAATTCATTTTAAGAGATTTTAACCTCAAATTTTCTGGAGATTTATTTTAATGAATAATAAACTGAAATAAAATATAATTCCTCAGAAAATGATTATTTTTATATTTTTTTACTAATTTTAACCATTAAAACATTATTTAAGCTCATTAAATATGTTTTAAATACAAATAAATTGTGAGAAATTATGGAAATATTATTTTTAGTATTTCACACCATAAAATAATCTTTTCTCATAATAATATCACTGTGGAATCATAGCTCGTGTTATTTATTTTGTTTATATTTAAATTAGATATAATAAATTATTTAATTAAATAAAAAATCATAAAGTTTATTTCATGATTATTTTTCTATAAAATAGAATATATATCTATATGTGAAACACATAAGAGTTTTAGTCATTTATTAAATTCATCGTAAATGTATTTATTTCAAAAACTGTCGTTCAAATTATTACTAACAATTTCATCTTCTCTATACGAGTCAAGCACGCCCTAATACCTTAGATGATTGGTTGTCTTAGATTTTAAGTCATTTTCCTCATTTAGTATTTTTATATATAGGTTGAATTCTTCGGAATTCTTAAGCTTTACGACGAACTTTCTCGGAATTTATAATTAGCGAAACTGTGAGTATATCTTTCCCCTTTTTACTGTTTTACTACTTTGGGGTGACTCATGTACCTGTTAATCAAGTTTCTATTTCTTATACTTAATGCAATTCTCATGTGTGTTTGCCTTATGTGATTTGGTGTGTATTATGCTTAATCATTAACCGCTGGGCGGCCTAGCATTTCAATGAATAGTACTATGGTATAACCCCTTGAGACTCTGGTGAGAGAATCTTGGTCATTGTCTTGTTAATTCATTATTCAGTTGGTTATTCATGTGTTAGTCATTTTTCATCAAGGCTTGGTTTTGACCGATACCATTTATTTCATATTTGCAAACGGTATACAACACAGGAATTGCGAAAAGTTTACATATTATATTTATCAAATGGATGTACTCACCAATACATTATATGTGTTGACAAAATTATTTTTGTACATGTTTCAGGTGCAGTTTGATCAAGTTTTGCTTTACACGCTTAGGTTTTGGACCTAGTGCTTTAATAAAATTGAACTATATTCAATATGTTTTGTGTTTCTTTGAGACAAGTTGTATTTTGGTTTGAACAATGGATTATGTTTACTATTTAAAATTTACATTTTAGTCCATGTGCTATTGAACAATCGACACCTCGTGACACCTCGATGATTCCGCCATCGGTTGGGGTGTTACAGATTGGTATCAGAGCCATGGTTATAGGGAATTAGGTTATTAGTAAATGCTTTTGACCTAGACTATAACTAAGCTACCCATTATATGCTTTCTTTTATTCTCATATTTCTTTAGACAGATTTTTCTCCTTTTATTTTTCATTATATTCAAGAATCATATTCCACAAACGAACGAAAACACCAAGTTGGGAGTGATATCCATATCTTGGTGAATAGTTTCACTCCTTATATGTTTTATTTATCTTGGAATATTTTCCTTTCGAGATAGGAGACGTCCAAATCTCAAGGAATCTATCCCTCCAAAAGAAACTTAAATCACTAAGCTAGGAGTGATATCCTTATCTTAGTGACCAGTTTCACTCCATCGTATTTTTACTTTTTGGAAGTATATCTTTGAGTTAGGAGTGAAAGCCACATCTCAAGGATATATATTTCCACATCTCAAGATCCGCTAAGGTTTTGGAAAATTATTTGTGACGGGGCACGTGCAATCTGAAAGGGTGAGCGCCTGTATTCTGAGTTTTCTGGCTAGGTTGGTAATTCGCATAAATCCCAATCAGAGGAGGGACCCGTTTACCTACCTGGGAATTCTCGGGATGAGGATTCACTTATAGGCTAAAGTACGCCCCCACGAGTCACTAATAATATTTCAATTTCTTTGGCTAGTCACCAGTTTCCTGAGAAACAATCCCAAATATCCCATTTTATTCTTGACATTTCATTTTGCTTTTATCATGATTTGATTTCCATTATTAATCTATTGAAAATTTTCCTATATTGATTTCTAAGTTACCCTTTAGTTATGCAAATTTCTCGTATGCTATGTGTCATTCAAAATCTTGATATTGGATCTCATAGGTGTTGTTTTATTTTTGTAGACGTCTGATCGCGAATCTCGCAAAAGAGCTTCTAAGCGTCAAGCTAAGTTGAAATCTGATCAGCGTATCGCGACCATGCTCAATGACAAACTGGAAACCCTTGTTCCTAACATCATTAATGCTATTATTCCAAACCTTCACCCGAACGGTAGCTCGAATGGGAACTCTAACGGGAATGCGGGTGGAAATGGTGGAGCTAGTGAGAATAAGTACACTTTCAAACATTTCAACTCTTGCCATCCCAACAAGTTTAATGGCACTGAGGGAGCCACTGGGTTATTTGAATGGTTCGAAAGTATGGAGAATACGTTCATTAATAGTGACTGTCCAGCCAACCTACGGGTTCGTCATGCCACGGGTGTTCTTCAAAAGAGAGCGCTCACTTGGTGGAATGGTGAAAAACATGCTCGAGGGACGGAAGCTGCTTTAGCTATGTCTTGGGATGATTTCAAAATTGCCATGACAACTCAGTTCTGTCCTCGTAGTGAGATGAAGAAATTGGAGTATAAATTCTATCACCTCAAACAGGATAGTGGAAACAATGTTCCCTACAACAACCGTTATCACGAGTTGAGCTTACTGATTCCTCATATGGTGACACCACTACCCTTAGCCATTGAGAAGTATATTGAGGGACTACCACCTCAGATCCATGATACAGTTATGGGGAGTAAGCCTGCTACTGTAGAGGATGCCATTCGTCTTGCAGCATCTCTTACCGACAAGCATGTCAAGGATGGTACTCTGACTCGTAAAGGTAATAAGCGACCAACTGAAACCTCTTCAACCCCTGCTACTACTGAACCTCTCAAAACTACCTCTGCCTCTACTTCTGGATCCAACAAGAAACGTAAAGGTAGGAGTCAAAATTATGCTGTTGTTGCACCTGTTAATCAAGTTCCTGTTGCTAACCCACCTGCCGCACCTCAAGCCCAGTCAACCCCAAAACCTTATACTGGCACGCATCCCAAATGTAATAAATGCAACTGGCACCACCCTACTGACCGACCTTGCTGGAAATGTAACTCTTGTGGTCGGGTGGGTCATACTACCTCTCACTGCCGTAGTACCCAGAAAACCGGTCAACTCAGAGCTTGCTATGCTTGTGGTGATCCTAACCACATGCAAGATAAATGTCCTCACCTAACTGCTTTTATCCAGTCTCGCCAACAAACTCCAGCAGCCCCAGCAGTTCCAGCAATCCAAGCAGCTCCAGCTCGCGGCCGTGCTTTCAACATTAATGCTAATCAAGCTCAGGCTGCCAATGATGTAGTCAACGGTACATTTCTTATTAACAATTTGTATGCCTCAATTTTGTTTGATACCGGTGCGGATAAGAGTTTTGTCTCGTTAGAATTTGAACCCTTACTTGCTCGTGATCGTTCTCACCTTACACATCCTTTTCCGTGGAGGTTGCTGATGGAAATCCTATTGTTATAAAATCCGTGATCCGAAATTGCACGTTGAATCTAAATGACTATGATTTCTCTATTGACCTGGTACCCATGAAATTGGGTAGTTTCGATGTCATAGTAGGCATGGACTGGCTTTCTAAACACCATGCCGAGGTTGTTTGCTTTGAAAAGTATATTCGAATTCCACTTCCATCTGGTGAATCTTTATCTGTATATGGGGAAACGACATCGAAGGGTTTGAAACTCATGTCTTGCACTCAAGCTCAAAAATATCTTCGTAAGAAGTATATATCTTTCTTAGCTCATATTGTGGAAAAGAAGGATAAGGGTAAGAGTATTCAAGATGTTCCAGTTGTGTGTGATTTTCCAGAGGTTTTTCCTAAGGATTTATCTGGTTTACCTCCTGTTCGCTCTGTTGATTTTCGTATAGATCTTGTTCCTGGTGCTACTCCCGTCGCTAAAGCTCCATATCGTCTTGCACCTTCGGAAATGCAAGAACTTGCTAGCCAACTTCAGGAATTGACTGACAAAGGTTTCATTCGTCCGAGTTCCTCGCCTTGGGGAGCTCCAGTATTGTTCGTTAAGAAGAAAGATGGGACTTTTCGTATGTGCATTGATTATTGTGAACTTAATAAGCTTACGATAAAGAATCGATACCCTCTACCTCGCATCGATGACCTTTTTGATCAACTTCAGGGTGCAGTCTGTTTTTCGAAGATCGACCTTCGTTCTGGATATCATCAACTTCGTGTTCATGAGGATGACATTCCCAAAACCGCCTTTCGAACTCGTTACGGTCACTATGAGTTCATGGTTATGCCTTTCGGTCTAACCAATGCACCTGCGGTTTTCATGGATCTTATGAATCGAGTTTGCAAACCTTTCTTGGACAAATTTGTAATAGTATTCATCGACGATATCCTCATTTACTCCAAATCCAGGACTACCCATGAACAACACCTTCGCCAAGTTTTAAGCCTTCTTCGTGATGAGCAACTGTATGCCAAGTTCTCCAAATGTGAATTTTGGCTTAAGGAAGTTCAATTCCTTGGTCACGTAATAAACGACAAAGGAATACACGTAGACCCTGCTAAGATTGAAGCCATTAAAAGCTGGATTGTACCCAAAACTCCCACCGAGGTTTGTTCGTTTCTTGGTCTTGCTGGTTACTACCGTCGTTTCATTGCCAACTTTTCAAAGATCGCGGTTCCACTTACCTCTTTGACTCACAAAGACAAACCTTTCATATGGGGATCCAGTCAGGAAGAAGCTTTTCAAAGTTTGAAACAAAAGCTTTGCGACGCTCCTGTTCTCTCTCTTCCTGATGGTGTTGACAATTTTGTGGTGTACTGTGATGCATCTCACCTAAGCCTTGGTTGTGTTCTCATGCAACGAGGCAAGGTCATCGCTTATGCATCACGACAATTGAAAACATCTGAGAAAAATTACACTACCCATGATCTTGAACTTGGAGCCGATGTGTTCGCGTTGAAAATTTGGAGACACTATCTGTATGGTACTAAATGTGTGGTCTTTACTGATCACAAAAGTCTTCAACATATTTTCAACCAAAAAGATCTAAATATGCGTCAACGTCGATGGGTTGAATTTCTAAATGATTATGATTGTGAGATTCGCTATCATCCTGGAAAAGCGAATGTTGTGGCTGACGCTCTTAGTCGCAAGGCGTATACTCAACTTAACTGCATTCAGACTCATGACCTCAAACTTCGAATCTATGAAGCCCAACATGTTTCGGTCACCGAAGGCAACATGTACAATGAAATGTCATGTGGAGCTGAAAATCTTTTGGAGACAAAACATGGATTGCTCTATCTCTCCAATCGTCTATGGATTCCTGATCGTGATAATCTTAGAACCTTTATCATGGACGAGGCTCATAAGACTCGTTACTCCATCCACCATGGTGCAGATAAGATGTATCAGGATCTGCGTCCTATGTATTGGTGGCCAGGTATGAAAAAGGATATAGCTCACTACATGGCTAAATGCCTTACTTGTGCCAAGGTCAAAGCTGAGCATCAACGTCCATCTGGGTTGCTTGTACAACCAGAGATTCCTGTGTGGAAATGGGAGAACATTGCTATGGACTTCATTACTAAATTACCCCGCACTGCACGAGGTCATGATAGTAAATGGGTCATTGTGGATCGTTTAACCAAATCTGCACACTTTTTACCCATTCGTGAGACTTATTCGGCTGAGAAACTGGCTAATCTTTATATCGCCGAGATTATTAGTCGTCATGGAACCCCTTTGAGCATCATTTCGGATCGTGACAGCAAGTTCACTTCTCGTTTTTGGAAAACTCTTCATGACGCATTGGGAACTAAACTAAATCTTAGCACACCATACCATCCTCAGACAGATGGTCAAACGGAGCGTACTATTCAAACATTAGAAGATATGCTTCGGGCTTGTGTCATAGATTTTGGTGGTAATTGGGATTCACACTTGCCTTTGGTTGAGTTTTCGTATAATAACTGTAACACCCCAACCGATGGCGGAATCATCGAGGTGTCACGTAGTGACGATTGTTCAAAAGCTCATGGTACTAAAATGTAAATATTATTGAATAAACCAAAATTTGTCTTACATGGAAATGGAAATACATTGTCTAAATGAAATGTAAATATTGAAATAACTGAATTAAAATAAAGCACTAAATGTCTCTTGTTAAAGCACTAGATCAAACTGCACCTGAAACATGTACAAAATAGATTTGGTCAACATATGAAATGTTGGTGAGCATTCCTAGTTTTGATATATATAGTAGGTTAAAAAGTTATACAATTCAAGTGCAAGCTACAGTGCAAATATGTAAACTATGTATCATACAAATGAGCGAAATCAACCCTGTGACTGTATAATGTACTGTATGAACTGTAGTGTACTTATCCAACAAATGGATAATAAGCTTAACACTGGCCACGGATTCTCCGATGAAAAAGGGGGAGAATCAATCTAGGCGGGTTGTCAATCCAAATAGCGCTATCCAATGTTAAGGTCGGCTTGTACCATGTTAATGATTTCACTAAGTACAAATGTAATCCACATGTATTGTCTAAGCATAAAGCACGTTGTAAGCAATGCACATAGTACTAGAATTGTATTGTAAAAATGTAAATTTGTATTTGAAATTGTAATAGTGTACATGTAACACCCCAAAAATGTATAAAAGCAAAAAGGGGTAGGAATACTCACAGTTCACGTAATAACTTGAAATTGGACTTGGACAACGAAATATGTGTTGGAACTATCTCAAAGTATCAACCTAAAGAATTTGATAATGTGTAAGGGAAATAACTCTAGGATACATGTATTTCTAGGGCTTCGAATTGGGGATAAATGCTTATTTGATTAATTAATGAATTGTTTATTAAATATATGAAATTTAATAAATAAATAAATAAAAGTCTCTTTGTAAAATCTTAAGTTGAATATAATCATAACATAAGGTTTTGAGTATGAAAATAATTTTTTTATAAAATTATTTTCTTGAAAATAGAATATTTAATCTAATTATTTCAAATTGTCAAAACATGACTTTAATATCTAAAAATATTAAAATCAAAGAATTTCTGAATTAAAAATTGTATTTCAGTTCTAGATAGTTAGAAATAATTTATATAAAATTTTGGTGCAAAAATATTGAAAAATGAATTTATTATGATTTATTTATGATTTAAATTAACAAAAATTAATTAAAATATAAAATAAACGGATTCTCATAATTAAAAATAATTTCTGAGATGTTTAATGTTGTACAAGTTTAGGAAAATTTTTGTGGAATTTTATAAAATCGTTTAGATATTTTTATTGAATTTTATAATTTTAAATGAATAAACTTGTAATATTTATAATATATATTAAATAAATTATTTTTGAAAAACTAAAAATTGGATGATGAACTTTATCAGTGGAATAACATAAAATAAATTTTGTAGAATTTATAAAATAGTTTTAGTATTTTAAAACGATTTTTAAAGGAATAAGGATTATAATTATAAAGGTTAAAAAAAAATGGTTGTTTGTTGTGGGGTTTGAACCTAGGCCCTTGGCCGGTTCAATGCCATTAGCAAAACACTCCAACCAACTGGTCTGAGCATCAGATTTGTAATAGATTCAGTTTCTAAAATATTTATTATATACATGGTTTGGTCATCTTCCCCAAATAAACATAAGAACCCTAGCTTTTCCAATCGAACAAATCACACATCAATAACCCAATTAACCTTAGGGTTATTGATGTGTGTATGCCGAAGATCAAAACCCATCAAAAAAATATCACACTTACAGTATGCATAGGATTGATATGGCGGGTCAACCGAAAAGTCAAAGCTTCGAATAATAGCACTTGAACAGAGGGATTGAACAAGAATTGAGGATTGGGGTTTGTTAATCGGCACATAGAGGTTGTCAAACGAGGTTCAATTTATAGTGAAGGGTCGGATTAAGGATTTGGAAAGGTTTGACCAATTAGTGATATATACGCGTGTTATTTAATAGAATTGGAAAGATGTACGCGTTAATGGTGCCCAAAGTTGACGTATATTATTATTTGGTCAAAAAGAAGCATTATGTTCCATGATTTAAGCTTCAATCAGCGATGGATTTGACTGACTTGGTTTGTGGTTGCTGTTCGTAACAGTTAGAAGAAGGAAGGAGGGAAAAGGAATAGGAGTTATTTGTGTATTTATACAAAGTGAACTGGATTTAAAACAGATTACAAGCATGGCTCAGCTGGTCAAACGTGTGTGGTGTTGCTTGTTCGAACCGGCTCCTGCCCGGGTTCGAGTCCCGGCAGGGGCAACTATTTTTCTTTTTTTCTTCTAAAGCTGATAAGGGCTTGGGCCTGCTATTGGCTTGGGCTGGACTAAAGGGAAGTGGGCCGAAAAAGAGAGGAAGGGGAAAGGGGGTTGGTTAGGTTGGGTTGTTGAGATGGTAAGAAAAATAAAAATGTATCCATATAAATTCTGATTTTTTATTATTATTATTATTATTATTATTATTATTATATAAAAAGTGACGGATGTCACAGCATCCCCTACTTTTAGAAACTTCGTCCCGAAGTTATTAGAAACATAGGGTTGTGGACGTTTGAGTAAAAATTAAGATAACTGTGGTTTGGAAAATTCGAATGATTTGGATAAGAGGTTTGATAAGTGTGAGTTAAGGATTTGGATTAGGTTCGTCTCGAATAATAAGAAAAATAAGAATGTAGTAAGACACTTAAATTGCAAGTTCAGGAATCCTAAAATAAATGTACGAGTTGATTAACTATAAATGAACTACCAAGTAAACGGAGTTTGTTCCTGGTCCGACTTCCAGTCTCACTTTCAATGCATCATTAGTGTTTGTATACAGGGTGTACCGCAGCTAACCCACCACACCTTTGATACCTTGAAAACGTACTGGATGCCTACCAAAAACTCTAATAGAATTTCACACTACTCTAATGTACCTGTAAATTCATGATTACGTTCCGGACCGGAATCATCAATTTACCTTACATTAAGGTTTTGCGTCCTTCTATGACCCCACCGATTGTTGAGCAGGTTCTATAGCCTCCACCAGCCGTGGAGTAGGTTGTAGGGCCTCTCCCGGCTGTTTGAAAGGGCATAGTGACCTCTACCAATCGTTGAGTATGTTCGATAGCCTCCACCAGTCGTGGAGCAGGTTGTAGGGCCTCTCCCGACTGTTGAAAAAGGCATGATGACCTCTATTAAGTGCAGCAATTATTATTCACATAGATTGCAAATTGAATAGCATGTTTATGCAAGCAAGTTTGTAAGTACTACAACCATTAAGTGTAAGTGTTATCATGAATAATTAAATGTTTACGAGTATCATGAATAATTAATGAATAGTCAAGTTAAAGGAAAAATCAAGTTTCATATAATAAGCAATGATGTTTTCTTAGAAAAGCTCTGTAAGATCAAGTATCAAGTCTAAACGTTTCAAATAAGTGTAAGTGTACGATTAAAATAAACGTAACCAATATGATAGATTACCAATTTGTGTTCGTACATAATAGTATGCAAGGAAATCTCTAGATGTTATATGCCTATGAGTATGTCATAATTGGGTACAAAATGATAATAAGATCAAGAAAATGAAAACACGAGTATCAAGAATAATTAAATGTCCAGTGAATAGTCAAATTAAGGGAAAATCAAGTTTCATAAACAATGATGTTTTGGGAAAATCCTGTAGAATCAAGTATCAGGTTTTTAGTAGTTTGATTATCATGGGTAACTAGTTCATGTGTGAGAAGGTGAAGGATATGAATTTAGTTCTTGAGAGGATGATGATGAAAAATCTTGAAGCAGAATCAAGGTTGTGAGAGGTGGTGAATGTGAAGATAGTTGATAAAAAGTTTATTTTATAGTATAGCAGTGTAAATTTTGGGGTTTGGATCAAAGGTTATAATCAAGTGTATAAGAAAACATGATTGTGGTGTATGCCAAATATTGTAAAATTTTGAACAAGTTGAAAATGAGTGAATGTGGATGTAGAATCTAGAGACTAGATATTATTCCAAAAAAAAAAATATTTTCAAAATTTGGTTTTGTACATAAGGCAAAAGTTGTTAAATAGTACAAGCTAAGTAGGCTTTGTAATAGTTTAAAACATTATATAGAAAATCGTTTGTTACGTCAATAAATATCAATTTAAGTTCGAGGAAGATATGTATTTTGTAAAGTTACTAGGTAATACAACTAGTTTTAGAAATCTTTAGTTTGTGCTAAAGTATGAGGTTATAGTTTTTAAAATAAATAACATGTGGAGAATAATATGATTTGGGTAGGGTGTTGAATATTTTAAAAGTGGCTAAGAGGGTAAGGTGAAGTGTGATTGTAAAAATCCATAGATGGTTATGAAAGTATGAACTTGTAAGAAATATATGAAAATCGTGAAATACAAAATATTGTATATGAACCGAGAGAGTATTATTGAAAAAGCTTGCAAAAAATGCTTGGAGTGCCCTTGTCTAGCTGTAAAGCCCAACAAGAACGTTGACTTTTCAAAGGAATTGAACCCAATGGTGATCAAAGAAGACGTGCTTTAGCCTATAAGTGGACACTCACTCCAGGAATCCCCAGGTAAGCATAACAGGTCCGTAAATGGATTTATGCGCTATGCTTGCCTATGCCAGAAAACCCAGTGTACAGGCGTCCACCCTTCCAGATTGCACGTGTCCTTATCACACTCATTAAAGTTCAACAACTTTGAAGGAACAGAAGTAAGAGTAGGCATTATGCCTAAGAGTGTCTTCATGAAAGGTACTGTCCCTGTTCCATGATGATGTAGACTTTCCACTCCCTGTAGGACACCATCCCTATGCACCATGATGAAGGATGAGAAGAATGGAGAGAGAGAAAGAGGGAAAGATAGAGGAAGAAAGTAGAAGGAAAAGAGGGATAGGGTAATTTAGGAAATGTTATGCATGAAAGTTAAAGTTCGGTTATAGTCTAGGCCATTTTATCTAATAACCTAGTTCCCTATAACCATGGCTCTGATACCAATCTGTAACACCCCAACCGATGGCGGAATCATCGAGGTGTCACGTAGTGACGATTGTTCAAAAGCTCATGGTACTAAAATGTAAATATTATTGAATAAACCAAAATTTGTCTTACATGGAAATGGAAATACATTGTCTAAATGAAATGTAAATATTGAAATAACTGAATTAAAATAAAGCACTAAATGTCTCTTGTTAAAGCACTAGATCAAACTGCACCTGAAACATGTACAAAATAGATTTGGTCAACATATGAAATGTTGGTGAGCATTCCTAGTTTTGATATATATAGTAGGTTAAAAAGTTATACAATTCAAGTGCAAGCTACAGTGCAAATATGTAAACTATGTATCATACAAATGAGCGAAATCAACCCTGTGACTGTATAATGTACTGTATGAACTGTAGTGTACTTATCCAACAAATGGATAATAAGCTTAACACTGGCCACGGATTCTTCGATGAAAAAGGGGGAGAATCAATCTAGGCGGGTTGTCAATCCAAATAGCGCTATCCAATGTTAAGGTCGGCTTGTACCATGTTAATGATTTCACTAAGTACAAATGTAATCCACATGTATTGTCTAAGCATAAAGCACGTTGTAAGCAATGCACATAGTACTAGAATTGTATTGTAAAAATGTAAATTTGTATTTGAAATTGTAATAGTGTACATGTAACACCCCAAAAATGTATAAAAGCAAAAAGGGGTAGGAATACTCACAGTTCACGTAATAACTTGAAATTGGACTTGGACAACGAAATATGTGTTGGAACTATCTCAAAGTATCAACCTAAAGAATTTGATAATGTGTAAGGGAAATAACTCTAGGATACATGTATTTCTAGGGCTTCGAATTGGGGATAAATGCTTATTTGATTAATTAATGAATTGTTTATTAAATATATGAAATTTAATAAATAAATAAATAAAAGTCTCTTTGTAAAATCCTAAGTTGAATATAATCATAACATAAGGTTTTGAGTATGAAAATAATTTTTTTATAAAATTATTTTCGTGAAAATAGAATATTTAATCTAATTATTTCAAATTGTCAAAACATGACTTTAATATCTAAAAATATTAAAATCAAAGAATTTCTGAATTAAAAATTGTATTTCAGTTCTAGATAGTTAGAAATAATTTATATAAAATTTTGGTGCAAAAATATTGAAAAATGAATTTATTATGATTTATTTATGATTTAAACTAACAAAAATTAATTAAAATATAAAATAAACGGATTCTCAGAATTAAAAATAATTTCTGAGATGTTTAATGTTGTACAAGTTTAGGAAAATTTTTGTGGAATTTTATAAAATCGTTTAGATATTTTTATTGAATTTTATAATTTTAAATGAATAAACTTGTAATATTTATAATATATATTAAATAAATTATTTTTGAAAAACTAAAAATTGGATGATGAACTTTATCAGTGGAATAACATAAAATAAATTTTGTAGAATTTATAAAATAGTTTTAGTATTTTAAAACGATTTTTAAAGGAATAAGGATTATAATTATAAAGGTTAAAAAAAAATGGTTGTTTGTTGTGGGGTTTGAACCTAGGCCCTTGGCCGGTTCAATGCCATTAGCAAAACACTCCAACCAACTGGTCTGAGCATCAGATTTGTAATAGATTCAGTTTCTAAAATATTTATTATATACATGGTTTGGTCATCTTCCCCAAATAAACATAAGAACCCTAGCTTTTCCAATCGAACAAATCACACATCAATAACCCAATTAACCTTAGGGTTATTGATGTGTGTATGCCGAAGATCAAAACCCATCAAAAAAATATCACACTTACAGTATGCATAGGATTGATATGGCGGGTCAACCGAAAAGTCAAAGCTTCGAATAATAGCACTTGAACAGAGGGATTGAACAAGAATTGAGGATTGGGGTTTGTTAATCGGCACATAGAGGTTGTCAAACGAGGTTCAATTTATAGTGAAGGGTCGGATTAAGGATTTGGAAAGGTTTGACCAATTAGTGATATATACGCGTGTTATTTAATAGAATTGGAAAGATGTACGCGTTAATGGTGCCCAAAGTTGACGTATATTATTATTTGGTCAAAAAGAAGCATTATGTTCCATGATTTAAGCTTCAATCAGCGATGGATTTGACTGACTTGGTTTGTGGTTGCTGTTCGTAACAGTTAGAAGAAGGAAGGAGGGAAAAGGAATAGGAGTTATTTGTGTATTTATACAAAGTGAACTGGATTTAAAACAGATTACAAGCATGGCTCAGCTGGTCAAACGTGTGTGGTGTTGCTTGTTCGAACCGGCTCCTGCCCGGGTTCGAGTCCCGGCAGGGGCAACTATTTTTCTTTTTTTCTTCTAAAGCTGATAAGGGCTTGGGCCTGCTATTGGCTTGGGCTGGACTAAAGGGAAGTGGGCCGAAAAAGAGAGGAAGGGGAAAGGGGGTTGGTTAGGTTGGGTTGTTGAGATGGTAAGAAAAATAAAAATGTATCCATATAAATTCTGATTTTTTTTTATTATTATTATTATTATTATTATTATTATTATTATATAAAAAGTGACGGATGTCACAATAACAGCTATCATGCCAGTATCCGTATGGCACCTTTTGAAGCTCTTTATGGTCGCAAATGTCGTTCTCCTGTGTGTTGGAGTGAGGTCGGTGATACTCTCATTACTGGTCCTGAACTTGTCCAGGAAACAACAGACAAAATTGCGGTTATTCGTGGATCCTTACTGGCAGCTCAGAGTAGACAGAAGAGTTACGCTGATCAAAGGCGTAAACCCTTGGAATTTCAAGTTGGTGACATGGTCCTTCTCAAAGTCTCACCTTGGAAGGGTGTTTTTTGGTTCGGGAAAAAGGGAAAGCTTGGTCCAAGATATGTAGGCCCATTTAAGATTTTGGAAAGGGTTGGAAAAGTGGCTTACAAGCTAGACCTTTCCGATGAACTCAGCAACGTTCACCCTACCTTCCATGTATCGAACTTGAAAAAGTGTTTGGCAGATGAGAATTTACATGTTCCACTGGAGGATATTCAAGTTGACGAAACGATGCGTTTCACGGAGAAACCCGTGGAAATTATGGATCATGAAGTCAAGACTCTTAAGCGTAGCCGTATTCCAATTGTCAAGGTCCGTTGGGAGTCTAAACGTGGCCCAGAATTTACTTGGGAACGTGAAGACCAAATGAAGACGAAGTACCCTCATCTCTTTACAGGAACCTCCACTTGAAATAAATTTCAAGACGAAATTTTCTAAAGTAGGGGAGACTGTGACATCCGTCACCCTCGACTTTCATCTAGTTTACAATTTTAGTCCTTCAAACATTTCTTGTAATCGTTGTCGTTTTCAAATTCAATAAATGTGCGAAAATTCAAGTTATATTATTTGCATGTATTTTGGATCTCGATCTCGATTTAATCTAACACGTATGTTGCAACGATATTCGGAAAAAAAATATATATATCATAAAAAAAAAATTCAAGTTTATAAAGGTTTTAAGTTATATAGTTAACTTAGTTAGTCATTATAAAGGGAAAACTAACTAGAAAACCTTGAAACTAACTAAAGTAAATATGAGGGGCCAAAATTGTCAAAACCTGAAAGTTTTAAAAAGAAAAAAACTCTTTTTGCTGCTGCTGTCGTGAGTCCGGCCAAAAAAAAAAAAGAATTCCGGCCGCCGGAGTATTATTCCGGCAAGGCCACAAAACGCGAGTTAACGTCCGTTTCGATTCCAAACGTTTTTCTCCATCAATGATTAACGTATTACAACTATTTAATTGGATTAATGACGAGTTTAAGAGTGTCAAATCGTGGGTTCAATAGGGTAACCGGCGAGCTTTAATATCAACCTTAAACACGTCTTTTTAATCGTGTATAAATACCTAGATGATTGTAGTTGGTTGCTGCACCATTACACAACAAAACCCACAAAAAATTTCATACAAAAACGTCTAGAATACTCCTCCAAATCGCGTTTTTTTTGCGAGTCAAGAAGCTTCAATCGTGGTCCTAAAAACGAGTTGTAAGTGTTTAATCTTGCTTGTTTTATCTTAGTCGAGCCTTGTAGGATAAAACCCCCTTATTACAGAGCTTCAAACATACTTAAATCGGGTTAATTAAACAATGGTTGTGGTTAGGGTTCTTGGGCTAGATAATTGGGGAAGAAGAAGATGTTGTGTTATTATATAAATAAAATTTGGGTTAGATAAAATCAACAAAATGGGACTTGGCCTAGTGGTTGGGTCTGATCTTTGGGAACCAGCAAACCCGGGTTCGAGACCCCTCTTTCCCATGGGTTTATGGTTTTTTTTTTTTGTGGAAGTTATATTAACTAATATTTATATATATAAATATATAAATACATCATTTTCTTTATAATATTCATAATAAATCCATTATTTATCCAAAAATTATGAAAATTTAAACATAACATCTTGACATCTAAAATAAGATTTCCACACTTTTATTTTTCGGAAAATGTATTAATTTTATATTTTTTATTGAATTTAATCGTTTTAATCATAATTAAATGATTAAAAATTCATTTTAAGAGATTTTAACCTCAAATTTTCTGGAGATTTATTTTAATGAATAATAAACTGAAATAAAATATAATTCCTCAGAAAATGATTATTTTTATATTTTTTTTACTAATTTTAACCATTAAAACATTATTTAAGCTCATTAAATATGTTTTAAATACAAATAAATTGAGAGAAATTATGGAAATATTATTTTTAGTATTTCACACCATAAAATAATCTTTTCTCATAATAATATCACTGTGGAATCATAGCTCGTGTTATTTATTCTGTTTATATTTAAATTAGATATAATAAATTATTTAATTAAATAAAAAATCATAAAGTTTATTTCATGATTATTTTTCTATAAAATAGAATATATATCTATATGTGAAACACATAAGAGTTTTAGTCATTTATTAAATTCATCGTAAATGTATTTATTTCAAAAACTGTCGTTCAAATTATTACTAACAATTTCATCTTCTCTATACGAGTCAAGCACGCCCTAATACCTTAGATGATTGGTTGTCTTAGATTTTAAGTCATTTTCCTCATTTAGTATTTTTATATATAGGTTGAATTCTTCGGAATTCTTAAGCTTTACGACGAACTTTCTCGGAATTTATAATTAGCGAAACTGTGAGTATATCTTTCCCCTTTTTACTGTTTTACTACTTTGGGGTGACTCATGTACCTATTAATCAAGTTTCTATTTCTTATACTTAATGCAATTCTCATGTGTGTTTGCCTTATGTGATTTGGTGTGTATTATGCTTAATCATTAACCGTTGGGCGGCCTAGCATTTCAATGAATAGTACTATGGTATAACCCCTTGAGACTCTGTTGAGAGAATCTTGGTCATTGTCTTGTTAATTCATTATTCAGTTGGTTATTCATGTGTTAGTCATTTTTCATCAAGGCTTGGTTTTGACCGATACCATTTATTTCATATTTGCAAACGGTATACAACACAGGAATTGCGAAAAGTTTACATATTATATTTATCAAATGGATGTACTCACCAATACATTATATGTGTTGACAAAATTATTTTTGTACATGTTTCAGGTGCAGTTTGATCAAGTTTTGCTTTACACGCTTAGGTTTTGGACCTAGTGCTTTAAAAAATTGAACTATATTCAATATGTTTTGTGTTTCTTTGAGACAAGTTGTATTTTGGTTTAAACAATGGATTATGTTTACTATTTAAAATTTACATTTTAGTCCATGTGCTATTGAACAATCGACACCTCGTGACACCTCGATGATTCCGCCATCGGTTGGGGTGTTACATGTTGCATTAACAATGCAAGGTATGGCCACCAAATTAGGGCGCCGACGCTGCCTACGAGAGAAAGGCATGGGTTTAGCTGCGAGAGGCTACATGGAACGTGAAATACGAACTATTGGGGCAGTAACCACTATTGTTGTTGTTGTTATTATTATTATTATTATAGGGAAACAAAAACACATTAAGACTTGGAGGCCATAAATAAAATAGTGCAAGGATAATAGAGCTCAACCCATTATATATATCATCTATATTATATAAAACTGCTTAAAAAAACCAAACAATGGAAAATGGGGATACGGTCGAAGGAAAAAAGAAGGGAGACAAAAAACGGTTGAAGGAAAAACCAAACAATGGAAAAGAGGCCGAACAAGATTGAAAGGCCAAAACAGGTCGAAGGAGGGTTTGAAAAAAAAAAGGACCGTTGGGTTTTGGATCCACCTGGAGTTCGATTCTACCTTATCACCAATAGAATTGAAATCAGCAATTGTCTAATACAAGAACAGTAATAAAAACAAGGAATCGAACAGAAGATCCGTGAAAGCAAAGCAAAGCAAGTAAGGAATCAATCACCGACAGATAGACAGAATAAATAAAGGTCCAAGTAATAATAAATTAAAATTGGAATGAATTCAAGTTGAAACGGGTATGAAATAATTATAAGAAAAGAAGGCAATAAAAAAAATTGAGGAATTTTAAGGAATTTTGAGAAATTTTAAGGAATTTGGAGAAATTTTTAAGAAATTGGAAGTTTGAATCAGTGTTGATGATGGAAATATGACAAGGATATCAATGAAATTAAAAGATACCCATAAATTGAAGAAAAGTAAATGATCGGGAAAGTTTCAGGTGGCCGGCAAATATAACGGTGTGGCGGTCACGGTGAGGTAGAATCTGATAAGAGCACGGTACAAAACTGTTTTGTATACTTGAAAAAGAGATTTCAAATCGTAATGATCGAAGCCGATGGAATATTCACATGTGTGTACACACACTTAGGGGCTGTTTGGTGAGCCTCTTAATGAGGCTCTAAATCATTCAGTGTTGTATGATTCAGCATTCAGCGCGTTTGTTTCAGCTTCTTAATAAATGGTTAAGGTTGAACCATTAAGATTTGGGATGTTGCTGAACCATTAAGCACTGAACTAGACTGAAACTTAATGAGACTCTCCTACCAATGTGGGACAAGAAAATTAACCATTAAGAGATCCAATTTAATAATTCAGCACGTAACCATTCAGATCTCTTAACATTTAGACATCTTATTAATTCAACACTTAATCAACCAAACAGCCTCTTAGTGGGAAGTCCATGAGATGCGACAGAAAACAACTCTTAGTTGGTAATTTTAAGACTATGCATAGGTGGGTTGTTTGCAGTGGCGGATTCAGAAATTTTTTTCACTGGGTTCCTTTTTTTAGATGCTCCAATTTTGTTTGACCAAACATAAAAAAATTCGGGTCGGTATAGGGGTTCAGGTCGGTTTGACGGCTCGGGTCGTTTTAGGGGTTCGGGTCGGTTTAACGATTCGGGTTGTTTTTTTTAAAGGGATATTGCTTTCATACGATAAACAAGTTTTCAATAAATTTTCTCTTCAAATAGTTAGTTAGTTAACATAAGTTGATTTGGTTAAGGTTACAACTAACGGCAAAATTATCATTAAGGTTTTTAGACATGCTAAGGGGGCGGCAACAATTAGACAAATGCCACTAACCTACGCCAATATTGGGACAGAGTCAACTCAACCTATTTAGAGGCACAAAGTGAACATCAATATTGGGACCCCTTTTGAAGAATGTCAACCAAATCTATGTCTGACGAGTCAATTTGAACAAACACATTGTAAAGAGGATGAAAGTCAGTGCCTTACAAAACTCGATATACCTTAAAGAAAGCAGATAAAAACTCAATTATAAACAAAAATCAGCAAAGATAAGCACAACCAAAAACTTGATTAAAAAAAAAAAGACTTAAAATTATAGTCTTGAACCATTAGTCCATTAGTTTTAGCTCCACCACCATAGTCACCAAGAGTAGACAATAGATTACAAACAACATCCAAATTAATTACAAACCTGAATTTGCAAACAACATCCAAGTTAATTACAAACCTAAAAAGTAAAAACATACCCAAAACTACACAAATGAAACATAAAAATCACATACGTTAACTTCTAGGTTAGGACCATTGTTATTCCAAATCACATCTGTTAATTGCATACCTAAATGGGTCGCGTGGAGGAGGAGGCTGGAGACCAGAGTGGGTCGCGTGGAGGACTGGAGGAGGAGGCAGGAAGAGGAAGTAAGGGCTGCAGTGTAGGTTTGTTTCTTTGGAGGAGATAGGCAGTGGTGATGAATGAGGAGGGCATGACTCAGGAGGCGGGTTAAAGACTTAAAGTTTGTATGTTTGTTTTTAATGAAACCCTAACGTAGGTTTAAAATAAAAAAACAGAGAACGGAAAAAAGGATTTGATGCCGCATTGAGGAATCGAACCAGGCATCTCAAGTTTAGAATAGAAGTTCACAGCCACTAGAACACTTCACAGATTTGTTTATGGGTTCCTTCTAAAATTCCTATATATATTAACACTAAAATTTTCAAACCGAGTGGGTTCCCGAGAACCCGCTCCTTACAACGTAAATCCGCCCCTGGTTGTTTGCATTTAAAATTGAATTAACTAATCAATTAAAAAAAAGAAAAGAAAAAATAGAAAAAAAAAATACATAATGATCATTAAGACACAAAATAAAATCATTTGGGATTGTAAACAAAAAGGTCATTATTGTTAGCTTGGTGGAGTTGTAAAATGTGTTTTAACACTTGCATAAAGAATTAAGAAAATCAGAAATGTTGAATGCTTAATTTGAATAAAAAGCTAGGGATTAGCATGGGTGGTTTTGGCTCAAAACCATAAACATAGCCACATTATCAGTTAAAGAGGTACCGATAATAAAAACGATCGGCAAATCAATTTCGGTTAAAGAGGTACTGCTATTTTCTTTTTAAGCGAAACATGTTTTAAGATTATTAAACCGGTTTTATGAATAATCCATGTACAATAAATTACAGATTCAGGAACCGTCAATGTTTAAATCCAAAAGGGATCTGTAGTAAATTAAATTTCAATGGATGAAACAAAGCAATGGGTTTGTTTAACAATTTATACTAGTAGAGACCCCTACAATATTTTAAGTTGAGCGGACAGTTCTAACCTATATAAGTATAACCAAGCGATTTATTAGACTTTTTTTCGGATTTTTCTTTTTAACGACTAAAGTTACCCCCACTATATTTATAACAAACAGGCTACCCCACATTGGCAATTAGAGTTTCAGTTCATTAAGCACGGAATAGAGTTAAGAATGAGGGATTGAATGAACTCGAGTTGACTTTCTACGTTTTAAGGTCTTTGACAAGTTATTTCGATAAGTAAAAAAGAATCTAATCCCAAGCACCCCTAGCCATGCAACTGCAATCATACTGCAACAAGGAGAATAATATCTCATATGTACAACTCTAAGATAAATTCAAACAAAAAATATATTAACTTAAAGGACTTTACGGAAGATTAATTCCATATAAGTTTACAAAGCATGGGAATAAACAAACACATTATATGGTTCTATATACCAAAAAGTACTTGCAAACAGACCTAAACTGTGAATTTTTTTCTTCTTAAAAAATTACATGCACACACGTCGGAATCATGCCCCACTTGTTGGCAATGCAGCCATAAATGAATGAGGGAAAATCACCAATATGGCTTTTGACTTGGTCAATTTACTAAAATAGTCACCCCAACCGTCTCGGGAGAGACGGTTCCCCCATCCCGAGGCATCTGAGCCGACTCCAAAGACGGGTGAGACGATGACCAATCAAAACAAGCCACGTGTTCTAAGTCTCTCTCTCTCCTCTAATAAAAAAATTTCCAAGCGACTTTGTGACGTCTCACGACGTCTAAAACGTCTTTGTGACGTCTCCACTGTGCGGAAGCGTCTCTGTGACGTCTCCCAACTCCTAAAACGTCTTTTGCAACCGTGTCGGAAGCGTCTCTGTGACGTCTCCCAACGCCTAAAGCCTCATGGAGACATCTCGGGACCTGTGAAGAATTTTTTATTATATTTTTGACACGTGGCAATCGACTATTGGTTCACAATTAAAGCCTCATGGAGACGTTTCGGGACCTGTGAGCCGTCTTTCCCGAGACGGTTGGGGTGGCTATTTTGGTAAATTGAACCGGTCAAATGCCATATTGGTGATTTTCCCAATGAATTATAAGACGATTCCAGGTCAAAATGAAGTTGCCTAGCCTGCTGCTCAGTCAACTCATCTGCAGCCCCCATCTTTGCCAGCCGCCCGATCCACTCCTTCATCTTTGTCTTTCCTTCAAAATCTGGGGGTAAAATCGACAATTTGTTTAACGAACCTGACAAGTCAGAAAGCAAAGGGATAACTTGATCATCTGCAGTCATTTTGGGTAGAGATTGTTGAGGGGTAAATGGTTTAGATTTGATCAAAAGAACCCGAATTTGATATACACATAATATAGCCTTGTAATGGGATCCAAATATAGAAGTTTAAGAGGTCCAAGATCATGAAATATGGCTGCTCATTAGGTGAGTCATGGTGCAGGGTAAACATGGTTAAGAATAGAAGAAAATGCAAGAAAAAGCTTGTGTACAGCCATCCCAGGCCGTAAGCTACAGCTCCAGGCCTTAACTTACAGCCACTTTGTACAAAACGATCAGAAACCATGGACCGTAAGCTACGGCCTTGAAGTCGTAGCTTACGATGAGCGGAAATCACAAAGGCCATTAGGTCGTAAGATACGGCCTGTTAGCCGTACCTTACGGCGGGGTTCCATTTCGAATTATTTGCCTTTTGCTATAAACTAACTTTGATTGGGTTATATGCTCGTATACGAGCTCAGGTACTAGTTCGGGAGAGTCGGATTATGATCTTACATGGAGTTTTCGGACCGAATGCGAACTCAAAGTTAATCGCTTCCGCAAATGTCTTTATGATGTAAACTTGTTTATAATTTTGGGGCATATATAAGCTAAATACTAAATGTTTTGTGAATAAGTCGACATTCTAAACCAACATGTGTCATCCTTTGAACTCATGAATTGAATTTGGTTATGAATGAGATCATGCTTTTGTTATTAGACGAGTAAAACATTACATAATATTAATAATACAAGCTAACAAATAGTTATGTTTTCATATTTCTATTTTGGCCACTTTTTTTTTTTGCTTTTTTTATTAACTTTTTTTTTCCCATTTTGACCACCAATTTTTTTTTAAGTTTTTTTTCCTCATTTTAGCCACACAATGTTTTTTTACCTTTTGTTTAAGTTTTTTTTTTCCCGTTTTGACCACCAACTTTTTTATTAAGTTTTTTTTTCTCATTTTGGCTCCCGACATAATGCGTTTTTTTACCCGATTTCACACGGGTTTGGTTTTTGTTCGTTTATTATCTATATATTTAACGACCACGAAATGAATAGCTGCTTCACTCTAATGTATGCAGCCGGCTACCGACCACATCTACCGTGCGCCATCTCCACCATGTGTGGTACCCCGCATTTTCAGGTTAAATACTTTTACTGAACTCTAGTTAACTTACATGTTCATACATGGCTAGATACTTAACTAGGGTTAGTTAAGTAGGCTTAACATATGTTAGAAGATGCTAACATATGTTATACGTAGGAAAATCCTTGTTAAATACACACATGAGTCCTGTATCCAAAACGTTGGTGAATTATGTGACATACATAGCAATAATATATACAAGTGAATTTTGGTGAACATGAAGTATGTGCTTATGTGAATTACATGTTTTTGTGAATGATCGCCTAACTGAAAGGTAATGCGTAGATTATGCAAATTACGTGCACAACATGAATAATATGCCATGTAATAATAAAATAATGGTTTTTATATAATTTAGCATGGTTAATAATATTGGGTTCGGTATTGGGCTAGAACATGGTTAACGGGTTAAGTTAATGGACTAGAAGGGCCCTAATACCAATTGTTTGGGGAACAAGCAAAGCCCATTCACAATTAGGAGGCAAGGAAAAAGATAAAAACCCTATCCCTTGCCCCCTTGTGCGCCGTGCGAACCACCCCCACCCCCTCTCTCTTTGTTTTCAAGCAATCAAGTAATCTTGCACTAATCAAGCTAGTTCGGGTTTGATTCCAAGGCTCTAGGGAGTTTAATCTTTCACAAGGTATACGTTTTTACGATTCTTGATAAATTATAATGATTGAAAAACTTTAAAAACCCTAAAAAGAATATATATAAAATCGCATACATGCATATGTAGGAGTTCTTGAATGTTCTTGATGATTGATGATGATGATTGTTATTAGCAGCCATGATTAGGGTTTTCACATGATAATATATGTGTTTTGATATGATTAATATGGTGTTTAATCAGTACTATAGGTGTTATACATGTATTAGGGATGTTTATGAAGAATTAGGGTTTGTAGATTACATGGGATGCAAGTTTCAGATTCTGACAGATTTGTTTGAACGTATTGAAGGGGCTGTAACGGGTTGGTAAATCGATTGTTTTGATGATTTCTTTGCATGATTGTAATGTACAAGGTCTTAGCTTTTCATAATGGGCAAAACCATCGATTTTGGACACCGTATGAGTCGTTTTTGGAATTTTAATTGATTAGGGGTCATATCAGATTTTCGGATTTATAAATTGGGGTAACTTTAAATGGTCATAACTTGAGATTTACAAGGAGTTAGGTTATGAAATTTTTACAGTAGGTCAATACTGGAAAAATAGAGCTGTTCCAAGTGGATTCATCTCGTTTGGATGAATACACAATTTTTAAGAATTTTCCTACTAAACTGACCTGTTAAGGAAATTTTCTGGACACTGCTGTGTTGTACGAATTTTTATAATTTTTTGTGTTTGGAATTAAGACAAGAAAAAAATTGGTATTGTCGAGTGAATCCCAAATAAAATTCAGTAAAAATTTGGGACTCTAATTAATTCGTTAAGTATTTTAAATAAATTGTTTTTCACAGCGCACAATCTGTCCTAAAAACACAGATTGTGTACGGGGTCTTTAAGTGACTATTTGGAGTTCTATGTGGTGTGTAATTGACATGTACTTGTGTGGAAACTTGTATGAGATGTATTTGATGCATTAAACTGAAAATAATTGCTATGATCACCAACGGGATACGTAGGACATACTTGAGCATGTAGAGTCATTAGGTGTCACTACACGGTTTTGAACTTTTAAAAGTCTTGGATAAACGAGTTACATGGTGTGTTGGTTACGCACGTATACTCACCTAGTGACATTTGTAATAGGGAGTCGGTAGCACGTTACTATTCGTGGAATTTGGATTTTCACTTGCGACCTAAGGTGAGTTTCACTACTCTTTTTCTCAAAAGCATGCGTCTCAGGTATGAGACACTTTACTTAACATTTTTCTAGTCCGGTTTGGGACTACTTACACATCCCGGGTTGGGATGCCATGGATCCTTATGAGGGTCGGTCACTTTGCTAATTCGCAATTGTGTCCTTGATAAACTGAACCATCTCTATCATTTTGTAAGTCCTCACGTACCGAATGAGTTGCCAGGGTTGGCAAGCGGGTTATTAGTTGATAGCGCTATTAGGTCTTACAAACCTCACACCGGCTCGGGGAGCGCGGGCGTGAACTATAACTACGAAACATTATCATTGCGGATAGACAATGATGTTAGGCATACGACACACTTATGTGGCTACACGTACATAGCAGTTCGGTATAATCGGTTAGTTATCATGAATGGGTTAGCTACCCTTGACATGCGATGAATTAGTGGTTACACGGTGCGGGGCACCAACATAACTTACTTACTTACGTGGTTTTGAAAACCAGCGCTTTTACATATCAAGTTACTTTACTTTGTGAACTCACCAACTTTATGTTGACACACGATAGCATGCTTTTGCAGGTCCCTAGGTACGGAGCACGATAGGACATGCATCATTGTGTCATGGGCTATGAACACTACTTAAACTTATACTTTACTTTGCATTTAACGGTTTTATTTTGGGCGCGTTGTTTTGCGCATGAATTTAATTGGTTATGTTTGAATTATGCTTCCGCAACTTAACTGAACTTTTTGGTAAACGTTAAACATGATTTTCAAATACGAACTAAATGGTTTGGGCATTTAGAGTCGTTCTTATGACTTATGGCTATGGGATCCTGGTATGTCACGCGCCTCGCGGTATAAACCCCGCAGTGGAAATTTGAGGGTGTGACAGATTGGTATCAGAGCCATTGGTTATAGTGAACTAGGATTTGCATCTAGACTATAACCATCATAGCATAAGTATTAGTACACTCACTGTTCGCAGCACACTACTAGTTATTTCTTGGATACATATGCTGATCTAATGTATTGCTGGAAAACATGACTAACCCCGCTCACCGTAATTATTCTTCTTATCACCCTCTCGGAAGTTCACAGAACACGTCATTGAACCCGTACGAACAGCCAGCTCAGACGGGGAGCTCGGAGGAGAATACAAATCGCTGGATGTGGTTTGCAAATATGTTACATTCGTGGGTAGTAGGGTACGGAGTGCCAGATCAGGTCCCTCCCATCATTGACTCGCTGGAGAGGTCTCTGGCAGGGATGGTTAGACACGTACACACCGAGCTAGAAAATGCCTATAATGCAGTAAGGCAATTTCAGTCATGGAGGCAGAACGCCGATGGATCGATAAAGCGCATGGAAAGAGAGATTGACCACCTATTTGGGGAACTGGAAAAGACTAACAGTAAATTGGCAAAGGTTAGTAGCAAATTGGAAAGGGTTGAAAGGGAAGCTGCAGAAGACAGGCATGAGAGATCGATTGCTATTCAGGAGACAGCCTTATTGAGGGAAGAGTTAACCCTGGTCAGTAACAAGCTTGAGGAAGCTCTGGCTCAGAATGGAGCGGATCCAGAGGAGGATCCGGAAGAGGATCCAGAAGAGGAGCTTGCAGTTGGGGAATTTGATGACCCCGAGGCAGCATGGGATGCGGAACTCGAGGAAGAATTTGAGCCTGAGGAGGAGGAGCCATTGGAGGTAGAGATTGAGGATGTGAGCGAGGATGAGGGCTCATGCATCTCCATGGATCACGACGACGACTGATTTCTTATTTATTTTTTTTTAGTATTCGTATATTAGTATTATGACTTTTGTTCATTCCTAACGTTGTGAGATTTGAGGATTCCTTGTTTTGTGGTTGGATTCTTAATTACTACTATCACTTAAAATTCCTTATTCTATTCTCGCGCATGTTTTATATATTCTAGTTTACTTGTACTGTGTGAACGATTATATGTGGGACATATTATTGTTTTCTCATGAGTATAGTGTAAATGTAGAATCACGATGGCGGGAAGAGGACACGGAAGAGGCAACATTAACATGACACAAGCAGAGCTGAATGCCCTTATCAATGACAGGATAGTAGAGGCTATCACAGCTTTTCAAGCTGGTAACCTTACCTTGCTCTAAACTTCCCTCTATGCTCCAACGTTACGCTCTTTTATTCATTCGTGATTCCTTCGCTTTTACTCTCAGGACAACCTGGACATCACCCTCCAGCCTGCACCTACAAGTCCTTCATGGACTGCAAGCCTCATAACTTTGGTGGATCTGAAGGGGCTGTCGGACTACTACGGTGGTTTGAGAAGCTGGAATCTTGCTTTGCAATGTGTAACTGTCCACCAGCTGACAGGGTGAAGTACGCCACTGCTACTCTCGAGAGCTTGGCATTAACCTGGTGGAACTCTCAAGTGCAGATGCTAGGTGTGGAAGTGGCTAACGCAACACCATGGGCAGATTTTAAGGAACTGATGAAGGAGGAATACTGTCCTCGAGACGAAATCCAGAAGTTAGAAACTGAGTATCTCAATCTAAAGATGGTGGGATCGGAGATTGAGAAGTACACCACCAGATCGCATGAATTGGCAGCTATGTGCCCGAATTACTCCAACCCGCCCTACAAGAGGATTGAGCTGTATGTTAAGGGCTTGGTGCCCCAGATTAAGAGCATGGTCACTGCTGCTAATCTCAATACCATCCAGCAGGTTATTAGGATGGCTCATCAACTGACTGACCAGAAGGTGGAAGAGGGAGTGTTACCTCCTCGTTGCACCTCATCTTCTGGCACTACTGATAACAAGAGGAAATGGGAGAATGCATCTGGCAAACCCCCAGGAAATGGAAGTCAACAGCAGCAACAGAATAAGAAACATGACAGCCATGGTAGTAATAACAATCGCAACAACAACCAGGAAGGTTATCATGGAAACTTACCCAAGTGCAATAAGTGTTACAGGCATCACACTGGGGCATGTAACTACAACAAATGTGATCGCTGTGGTCGGATGGGACATCTGGCTAGGGAATGTAGGAGTAACCCTCGTGGAAACCAGCCAACAGCTCAGCAGGGACAGCAACAGGGCAATGGTAAGGGTTGTTTTCAGTGTGGAAGTGAGAATCATTTCAAGAAAGACTGTCCACAGCTGAATGGTCAGGGGAATGGTAATGGAAATGGCAACCACAGGGGTAACAACAACAATGGTGGTGGTAACAGGGCAGGAAACAACAACGCCACCAATGCTGGGAACAACAACAACGGGAACAACAGTGGGGCTCGTGGTAGAGCATTCGTGATTGGCTCTGGGGAGGCTAGGACCGATAACAACATCATGACGGGTACGTGTTCCTTGAACGACACTCTTGCTTCTGTGTTATATGATACTGGTGCGGACTATAGTTTTGTTTCATCAAAACTTAGTAAACAATTAGGGATGGTTCCTACTCTTCTAGATACCCCATACTCTATTGAACTGGCCGATGGGAAGCATGTCGAGGTAACCCATGTACATCGTGACTGTAAGCTCGAGTTGAACAAGCAATTGTTTGCCATCAATCTCTTACCTATCACCCTAGGTAGCTTTGATCTCGTGGTTGGCATGGACTGGTTGTCCAAGCAACACGCGGAAATTCTCTGTCAGGAGAAAATTGTTCGCATTCCTCTCCCAAGTGGAGAACTATTATCCATACAGGGTGATCGAGGTGGTACCATGGTGGGTATCATCTCCTATATGAAGGCCCAGAAGTGTATTCGCAAGGGCTGTCCGGCCATTTTGGCCAACATATCTGATACTCGAGCCGAAACCGAAACTAGAATTGAGGACATCCCAGTGGTCCGAGACTTCCAAGATGTCTTCCCAGAGGAACTACCTGGACTCCCACCCGTCCGTCAAGTGGAGTTTCAGATTGACCTTGCACCTGGAGCAGCGCCAGTTGCGCGCGCACCATACCGTTTGGCACCAGGAGAGCTCCAAGAACTGTCTACTCAACTCCAAGAACTATTGGATAGGGGTTTCATTAGACCCAGTTCTTCGCCGTGGGGAGCTCCAGTTCTGTTTGTTAAGAAGAAAGATGGGAGCTTTCGCATGTGCATAGATTATCGGGAATTGAACAAGGTAACGATTAAGAACCGATATCCTTTACTTCGTATTGATGATTTGTTCGACCAACTGCAAGGGTCGAGCTTCTACTCTAAGATTGATTTGAGGTCGGGGTACCATCAGCTGAGAGTCCGAGAAGAGGATGTGGCGAAAACGGCGTTTCGAACCTGTTACGGACATTATGAGTTTTTGGTTATGCCATTTGGGCTAACTAATGCACCTGCGGTGTTCATGGATCTAATGAACCGTGTGTGCAAGCCTTACTTGGACAAATTCGTCATAGTGTTCATAGATGACATATTGATCTATTCCAAGAGCAGAGAGGAGCACGAGCAGCACTTGCAGTTAATCTTGGAACTACTGAGGGATGAGCAGCTATATGCAAAGTTTTCTAAATGCGATTTTTGGATTCGGGAAGTCCAATTCCTTGGGCATGTGGTCAACGAGGCAGGAATACATGTGGACCCAGCCAAGATTGACGCTATCAAAAAGTGGGAGGCTCCTAAGACCCCTACTGAAGTGCGCCAATTTCTTGGTCTCGCGGGATATTATCGCAGGTTTATTGAGGGATTTTCTAAGATCGCTCAACCTCTCACCACCCTAACGCAGAAAGGTATTACATATAAGTGGGGAGATGCCCAAGAAACTGCCTTTCAGCTACTAAAGTCCAAACTTTGCAGTGCACCGATATTATCGTTGCCTGAGGGTACAGAGGACTTTGTAGTATATTGTGATGCGTCTATCCAAGGCTTAGGGTGCATACTGATGCAACGTGATAAGGTAATTGCATATGCATCGCGACAACTAAAGGTCCATGAGAAGAACTACCCCACTCATGATTTGGAATTGGGAGCGGTAGTTTTCGCTCTCAAAATCTGGAGGCACTACCTTTATGGAACCAAGTGCACAATTTTCACTGACCACAAGAGCCTTCAGCATATATTTGACCAGAAGGTACTAAACATACGGCAACGTCGTTGGGTTGAACTTTTGAATGATTATGACTGTGCCATCAAGTATCATCCAGGGAAGGCTAACGTAGTAGCTGATGCCCTCAGTCGAAAGGAAACGAAACCCAAAAGAGTGCGAGCTTTACAACTCACCATTCACTCTAACCTTCCTGATAAGATACGTGAAGCCCAGGGTGAGGCATTGAAGGAAGAAAACATTGGGCTTGAGACCCTACATGGTGCAGATAAGCACTTAGAACTGAGAACAGACGGTCTGTAGTACTTCATGAATCGAGTCTGAATACCACGATTTGGGGATCTCAGACAACTGGTGCTCGATGAAGCACATACCTCTCGCTATTCGGTACATCCTGGTTCGGACAAGATGTATCAAGATCTTAAGACTCTATACTGGTGGCCAAACATGAAAGCCGAGATAGCCACTTATGTTAGTAAGTGCTTGACTTGTGCGAAGGTTAAGATTGAATACCAAAAACCTTCAGGCCTACTCCAACAACCAGAGATTCCAATGTGGAAATGGGATGGAATTTCCATGGACTTCATTACAAAGCTTCCTAGAACGCCAACGGGCCAGAACATGATTTGGGTTATCGTGGACCGTTTAACCAAATCGGCCCACTTCCTGGCAATAAAAGAAACGGATTCGTTAGAAAAGCTGGCGAACCTATACATCAAGGAGATAGTCTCTAGGCATGGGGTGCCTACTTCCATTATATCTGATCGCGATGGGCGATTCACTTCTCGTTTCTGGACTACTCTCCAAGATTCTTTAGGAACTCGTCTTGATATGAGCACAGCCTATCACCCACAGACGGATGGACAAAGTGAGCGCACCATCCAAACATTAGAGGATCTGCTACGAGCATGTGTGGTGGACTTTGGTATTAACTGGGATAAGCACTTGCCCTTAATCGAATTCTCTTACAACAACAGTTACCACACATCGATACAGTGTGCGCCTTTCGAGGCACTTTACGGGCGCAAGTGTAGGTCTCCTATCTGTTGGACTGAGGTTGGGGATAGCCAACTAACAGGTCCTGAACTCGTGCACGAAACTTCTGAGAAGATAGTGCAAATTAGAAACCGGATGGCTGCTGCTCGGGACCGACAGAAGAGTTATGCTGACAAACGTCGAAAACCTTTGGAGTTCCAGGTTGGGGACAAGGTTTTGTTAAAGGTGTCACCATGGAAAGGAGTGATACGCTTTGGGAAACGAGGGAAGTTAAATCCCAGATACATCGGACCTTTCGAGATCGTTAAAAGGATTGGTCCAGTAGCTTACCAGCTAAATCTACCAGATGAACTCAGTGGAGTACACAATGTATTCCACGTCTCAAACTTGAAGAAATGCTTATCTGATACGACACTGGTAGTACCACTGGAGGAGATCCAGGTGGATGATCAGCTACGGTTCGTGAAAGAACCAGTGGAGATTCTTGAGCAGGGCGTCAAGAAACTCAGACAAAGTACTATACCTATTGTTAACGTACGGTGGAATTCCCGTCTAGGACCGGAATATACGTGGGAGCGCAAAGATCAGATGCGGCTCAAATACCCACACCTCTTTACTGAACCTGAAATCGTACATAGATCCAACGCGGAACATAAAGCAGCTCTTTCAAAGTGAATTTCGGGGCGAAATTCCTTTCAACTTGGGGATGATGTGACATCCGGGAACCAAGCACACATTTTATAGCTGGCTTTACTGTTTACTTGCTGAATTTCGGGACGAAATTCTTTTCAACTTGGGGATGATGTGGTACCCCGCATTTTCAGGTTAAATACTTTTACTGAACTCTAGTTAACTTACATGTTCATACATGGCTAGATACTTAACTAGGGTTAGTTAAGTAGGCTTAACATATGTTAGAAGATGCTAACATATGTTATACGTAGGAAAATCCTTGTTAAATACACACATGAGTCCTGTATCCCAAACGTTGGTGAATTATGTGACATACATAGCAATAATATATACAAGTGAATTTTGGTGAACATGAAGTATGTGCTTATGTGAATTACATGTTTTTGTGAATGATCGCCTAACTGAAAGGTAATGCGTAGATTATGCAAATTACGTGCACAACATGAATAATATGCCATGTAATAATAAAATAATGGTTTTTATATAATTTAGCATGGTTAATAATATTGGGTTCGGTATTGGGCTAGAACATGGTTAACGGGTTAAGTTAATGGACTAGAAGGGCCCTAATACCAATTGTTTGGGGAACAAGCAAAGCCCATTCACAATTAGGAGGCAAGGAAAAAGATAAAAACCCTATCCCTTGCCCCCTTGTGCGCCGTGCGAACCACCCCCACCCCCTCTCTCTTTGTTTTCAAGCAATCAAGTAATCTTGCACTAATCAAGCTAGTTCGGGTTTGATTCCAAGGCTCTAGGGAGTTTAATCTTTCACAAGGTATATGTTTTTACGATTCTTGATAAATTATAATGATTGAAAAACTTTAAAAACCCTAAAAAGAATATATATAAAATCGCATACATGCATATGTAGGAGTTCTTGAATGTTCTTGATGATTGATGATGATGATTGTTATTAGCAGCCATGATTAGGGTTTTCACATGATAATATATGTGTTTTGATATGATTAATATGGTGTTTAATCAGTACTATAGGTGTTATACATGTATTAGGGATGTTTATGAAGAATTAGGGTTTGTAGATTACTTGGGATGCAAGTTTCAGATTCTGACAGATTTGTTTGAACGTATTGAAGGGGCTGTAACGGGTTGGTAAATCGATTTTTTTGATGATTTCTTTGCATGATTGTAATGTACAAGGTCTTAGCTTTTCATAATGGGCAAAACCATCGATTTTGGACACCGTATGAGTCGTTTTTGGAATTTTAATTGATTAGGGGTCATATCAGATTTTCGGATTTATAAATTGGGGTAACTTTAAATGGTCATAACTTGAGATTTACAAGGAGTTAGGTTATGAAATTTTTACAGTAGGTCAATACTGGAAAAATAGAGCTGTTCCAAGTGGATTCATCTCGTTTGGATGAATACACAATTTTTAAGAATTTTCCTACTAAACTGACCTGTTAAGGAAATTTTCTGGACACTGCTGTGTTGTACGAATTTTTATAATTTTTTGTGTTTGGAATTAAGACAAGAAAAAAATTGGTATTGTCGAGTGAATCCCAAATAAAATTCAGTAAAAATTTGGGACTCTAATTCATTCGTTAAGTATTTTAAATAAATTGTTTTTCACAGCGCACAATCTGTCCTAAAAACACAGATTGTGTACGGGGTCTTTAAGTGACTATTTGGAGTTCTATGTGGTGTGTAATTGACATGTACTTGTGTGGAAACTTGTATGAGATGTATTTGATGCATTAAACTGAAAATAATTGCTATGATCACCAACGGGATACGTAGGACATACTTGAGCATGTAGAGTCATTAGGTGTCACTACACGGTTTTGAACTTTTAAAAGTCTTGGATAAACGAGTTACATGGTGTGTTGGTTACGCACGTATACTCACCTAGTGACATTTGTAATAGGGAGTCGGTAGCACGTTACTATTCGTGGAATTTGGATTTTCACTTGCGACCTAAGGTGAGTTTCACTACTCTTTTTCTCAAAAGCATGCGTCTCAGGTATGAGACACTTTACTTAACATTTTTCTAGTCCGGTTTGGGACTACTTACACATCCCGGGTTGGGATGCCATGGATCCTTATGAGGGTCGGTCACTTTGCTAATTCGCAATTGTGTCCTTGATAAACTGAACCATCTCTATCATTTTGTAAGTCCTCACGTACCGAATGAGTTGCCAGGGTTGGCAAGCGGGTTATTAGTTGATAGCGCTATTAGGTCTTACAAACCTCACACCGGCTCGGGGAGCGCGGGCGTGAACTATAACTACGAAACATTATCATTGCGGATAGACAATGATGTTAGGCATACGACACACTTATGTGGCTACACGTACATAGCAGTTCGGTATAATCGGTTAGTTATCATGAATGGGTTAGCTACCCTTGACATGCGATGAATTAGTGGTTACACGGTGCGGGGCACCAACATAACTTACTTACTTACGTGGTTTTGAAAACCAGCGCTTTTACATATCAAGTTACTTTACTTTGTGAACTCACCAACTTTATGTTGACACACGATAGCATGCTTTTGCAGGTCCCTAGGTACGGAGCACGATAGGACATGCATCATTGTGTCATGGGCTATGAACACTACTTAAACTTATACTTTACTTTGCATTTAACGGTTTTATTTTGGGCGCGTTGTTTTGCGCATGAATTTAATTGGTTATGTTTGAATTATGCTTCCGCAACTTAACTGAACTTTTTGGTAAACGTTAAACATGATTTTCAAATACGAACTAAATGGTTTGGGCATTTAGAGTCGTTCTTATGACTTATGGCTATGGGATCCTGGTATGTCACGCGCCTCGCGGTATAAACCCCGCAGTGGAAATTTGAGGGTGTGACAGATTGGTATCAGAGCCATTGGTTATAGTGAACTAGGATTTGCATCTAGACTATAACCATCATAGCATAAGTATTAGTACACTCACTGTTCGCAGCACACTACTAGTTATTTCTTGGATACATATGCTGATCTAATGTATTGCTGGAAAACATGACTAACCCCGCTCACCGTAATTATTCTTCTTATCACCCTCTCGGAAGTTCACAGAACACGTCATTGAACCCGTACGAACAGCCAGCTCAGACGGGGAGCTTGGAGGAGAATACAAATCGCTGGATGTGGTTTGCAAATATGTTACATTCGTGGGTAGTAGGGTACGGAGTGCCAGATCAGGTCCCTCCCATCATTGACTCGCTGGAGAGGTCTCTGGCAGGGATGGTTAGACACGTACACACCGAGCTAGAAAATGCCTATAATGCAGTAAGGCAATTTCAGTCATGGAGGCAGAACGCCGATGGATCGATAAAGCGCATGGAAAGAGAGATTGACCACCTATTTGGGGAACTGGAAAAGACTAACAGTAAATTGGCAAAGGTTAGTAGCAAATTGGAAAGGGTTGAAAGGGAAGCTGCAGAAGACAGGCATGAGAGATCGATTGCTATTCAGGAGACAGCCTTATTGAGGGAAGAGTTAACCCTGGTCAGTAACAAGCTTGAGGAAGCTCTGGCTCAGAATGGAGCGGATCCAGAGGAGGATCCAGAGGAGGATCCGGAAGAGGATCCAGAAGAGGAGCTTGCAGTTGGGGAATTTGATGACCCCGAGGCAGCATGGGATGCGGAACTCGAGGAAGAATTTGAGCCTGAGGAGGAGGAGCCATTGGAGGTAGAGATTGAGGATGTGAGCGAGGATGAGGGCTCATGCATCTCCATGGATCACGACGACGACTGATTTCTTATTTATTTTTTTTTAGTATTCGTATATTAGTATTATGACTTTTGTTCATTCCTAACGTTGTGAGATTTGAGGATTCCTTGTTTTGTGGTTGGATTCTTAATTACTACTATCACTTAAAATTCCTTATTCTATTCTCGCGCATGTTTTATATATTCTAGTTTACTTGTACTGTGTGAACGATTATATGTGGGACATATTATTGTTTTCTCATGAGTATAGTGTAAATGTAGAATCACGATGGCGGGAAGAGGACACGGAAGAGGCAACATTAACATGACACAAGCAGAGCTGAATGCCCTTATCAATGACAGGATAGTAGAGGCTATCACAGCTTTTCAAGCTGGTAACCTTACCTTGCTCTAAACTTCCCTCTATGCTCCAACGTTACGCTCTTTTATTCATTCGTGATTCCTTCGCTTTTACTCTCAGGACAACCTGGACATCACCCTCCAGCCTGCACCTACAAGTCCTTCATGGACTGCAAGCCTCATAACTTTGGTGGATCTGAAGGGGCTGTCGGACTACTACGGTGGTTTGAGAAGCTGGAATCTTGCTTTGCAATGTGTAACTGTCCACCAGCTGACAGGGTGAAGTACGCCACTGCTACTCTCGAGAGCTTGGCATTAACCTGGTGGAACTCTCAAGTGCAGATGCTAGGTGTGGAAGTGGCTAACGCAACACCATGGGCAGATTTTAAGGAACTGATGAAGGAGGAATACTGTCCTCGAGACGAAATCCAGAAGTTAGAAACTGAGTATCTCAATCTAAAGATGGTGGGATCGGAGATTGAGAAGTACACCACCAGATCGCATGAATTGGCAGCTATGTGCCCGAATTACTCCAACCCGCCCTACAAGAGGATTGAGCTGTATGTTAAGGGCTTGGTGCCCCAGATTAAGAGCATGGTCACTGCTGCTAATCTCAATACCATCCAGCAGGTTATTAGGATGGCTCATCAACTGACTGACCAGAAGGTGGAAGAGGGAGTGTTACCTCCTCGTTGCACCTCATCTTCTGGCACTACTGATAACAAGAGGAAATGGGAGAATGCATCTGGCAAACCCCCAGGAAATGGAAGTCAACAGCAGCAAAAGAATAAGAAACATGACAGCCATGGTAGTAATAACAATCGCAACAACAACCAGGAAGGTTATCATGGAAACTTACCCAAGTGCAATAAGTGTTACAGGCATCACACTGGGGCATGTAACTACAACAAATGTGATCGCTGTGGTCGGATGGGACATCTGGCTAGGGAATGTAGGAGTAACCCTCGTGGAAACCAGCCAACAGCTCAGCAGGGACAGCAACAGGGCAATGGTAAGGGTTGTTTTCAGTGTGGAAGTGAGAATCATTTCAAGAAAGACTGTCCACAGCTGAATGGTCAGGGGAATGGTAATGGAAATGGCAACCACAGGGGTAACAACAACAATGGTGGTGGTAACAGGGCAGGAAACAACAACGCCACCAATGCTGGGAACAACAACAACGGGAACAACAGTGGGGCTCGTGGTAGAGCATTCGTGATTGGCTCTGGGGAGGCTAGGACCGATAACAACATCATGACGGGTACGTGTTCCTTGAACGACACTCTTGCTTCTGTGTTATATGATACTGGTGCGGACTATAGTTTTGTTTCATCAAAACTTAGTAAACAATTAGGGATGGTTCCTACTCTTCTAGATACCCCATACTCTATTGAACTGGCCGATGGGAAGCATGTCGAGGTAACCCATGTACATCGTGACTGTAAGCTCGAGTTGAACAAGCAATTGTTTGCCATCAATCTCTTACCTATCACCCTAGGTAGCTTTGATCTCGTGGTTGGCATGGACTGGTTGTCCAAGCAACACGCGGAAATTCTCTGTCAGGAGAAAATTGTTCGCATTCCTCTCCCAAGTGGAGAACTATTATCCATACAGGGTGATCGAGGTGGTACCATGGTGGGTATCATCTCCTATATGAAGGCCCAGAAGTGTATTCGCAAGGGCTGTCCGGCCATTTTGGCCAACATATCTGATACTCGAGCCGAAACCGAAACTAGAATTGAGGACATCCCAGTGGTCCGAGACTTCCAAGATGTCTTCCCAGAGGAACTACCTGGACTCCCACCCGTCCGTCAAGTGGAGTTTCAGATTGACCTTGCACCTGGAGCAGCGCCAGTTGCGCGCGCACCATACCGTTTGGCACCAGGAGAGCTCCAAGAACTGTCTACTCAACTCCAAGAACTATTGGATAGGGGTTTCATTAGACCCAGTTCTTCGCCGTGGGGAGCTCCAGTTCTGTTTGTTAAGAAGAAAGATGGGAGCTTTCGCATGTGCATAGATTATCGGGAATTGAACAAGGTAACGATTAAGAACCGATATCCTTTACTTCGTATTGATGATTTGTTCGACCAACTGCAAGGGTCGAGCTTCTACTCTAAGATTGATTTGAGGTCGGGGTACCATCAGCTGAGAGTCCGAGAAGAGGATGTGGCGAAAACGGCGTTTCGAACCTGTTACGGACATTATGAGTTTTTGGTTATGCCATTTGGGCTAACTAATGCACCTGCGGTGTTCATGGATCTAATGAACCGTGTGTGCAAGCCTTACTTGGACAAATTCGTCATAGTGTTCATAGATGACATATTGATCTATTCCAAGAGCAGAGAGGAGCACGAGCAGCACTTGCAGTTAATCTTGGAACTACTGAGGGATGAGCAGCTATATGCAAAGTTTTCTAAATGCGATTTTTGGATTCGGGAAGTCCAATTCCTTGGGCATGTGGTCAACGAGGCAGGAATACATGTGGACCCAGCCAAGATTGACGCTATCAAAAAGTGGGAGGCTCCTAAGACCCCTACTGAAGTGCGCCAATTTCTTGGTCTCGCGGGATATTATCGCAGGTTTATTGAGGGATTTTCTAAGATCGCTCAACCTCTCACCACCCTAACGCAGAAAGGTATTACATATAAGTGGGGAGATGCCCAAGAAACTGCCTTTCAGCTACTAAAGTCCAAACTTTGCAGTGCACCGATATTATCGTTGCCTGAGGGTACAGAGGACTTTGTAGTATATTGTGATGCGTCTATCCAAGGCTTAGGGTGCATACTGATGCAACGTGATAAGGTAATTGCATATGCATCGCGACAACTAAAGGTCCATGAGAAGAACTACCCCACTCATGATTTGGAATTGGGAGCGGTAGTTTTCGCTCTCAAAATCTGGAGGCACTACCTTTATGGAACCAAGTGCACAATTTTCACTGACCACAAGAGCCTTCAGCATATATTTGACCAGAAGGTACTAAACATACGGCAACGTCGTTGGGTTGAACTTTTGAATGATTATGACTGTGCCATCAAGTATCATCCAGGGAAGGCTAACGTAGTAGCTGATGCCCTCAGTCGAAAGGAAACGAAACCCAAAAGAGTGCGAGCTTTACAACTCACCATTCACTCTAACCTTCCTGATAAGATACGTGAAGCCCAGGGTGAGGCATTGAAGGAAGAAAACATTGGGCTTGAGACCCTACATGGTGCAGATAAGCACTTAGAACTGAGAACAGACGGTCTGTAGTACTTCATGAATCGAGTCTGAATACCACGATTTGGGGATCTCAGACAACTGGTGCTCGATGAAGCACATACCTCTCGCTATTCGGTACATCCTGGTTCGGACAAGATGTATCAAGATCTTAAGACTCTATACTGGTGGCCAAACATGAAAGCCGAGATAGCCACTTATGTTAGTAAGTGCTTGACTTGTGCGAAGGTTAAGATTGAATACCAAAAACCTTCAGGCCTACTCCAACAACCAGAGATTCCAATGTGGAAATGGGATGGAATTTCCATGGACTTCATTACAAAGCTTCCTAGAACGCCAACGGGCCAGAACATGATTTGGGTTATCGTGGACCGTTTAACCAAATCGGCCCACTTCCTGGCAATAAAAGAAACGGATTCGTTAGAAAAGCTGGCGAACCTATACATCAAGGAGATAGTCTCTAGGCATGGGGTGCCTACTTCCATTATATCTGATCGCGATGGGCGATTCACTTCTCGTTTCTGGACTACTCTCCAAGATTCTTTAGGAACTCGTCTTGATATGAGCACAGCCTATCACCCACAGACGGATGGACAAAGTGAGCGCACCATCCAAACATTAGAGGATCTGCTACGAGCATGTGTGGTGGACTTTGGTATTAACTGGGATAAGCACTTGCCCTTAATCGAATTCTCTTACAACAACAGTTACCACACATCGATACAGTGTGCGCCTTTCGAGGCACTTTACGGGCGCAAGTGTAGGTCTCCTATCTGTTGGACTGAGGTTGGGGATAGCCAACTAACAGGTCCTGAACTCGTGCACGAAACTTCTGAGAAGATAGTGCAAATTAGAAACCGGATGGCTGCTGCTCGGGACCGACAGAAGAGTTATGCTGACAAACGTCGAAAACCTTTGGAGTTCCAGGTTGGGGACAAGGTTTTGTTAAAGGTGTCACCATGGAAAGGAGTGATACGCTTTGGGAAACGAGGGAAGTTAAATCCCAGATACATCGGACCTTTCGAGATCGTTAAAAGGATTGGTCCAGTAGCTTACCAGCTAAATCTACCAGATGAACTCAGTGGAGTACACAATGTATTCCACGTCTCAAACTTGAAGAAATGCTTATCTGATACGACACTGGTAGTACCACTGGAGGAGATCCAGGTGGATGATCAGCTACGGTTCGTGAAAGAACCAGTGGAGATTCTTGAGCAGGGCGTCAAGAAACTCAGACAAAGTACTATACCTATTGTTAACGTACGGTGGAATTCCCGTCTAGGACCGGAATATACGTGGGAGCGCAAAGATCAGATGCGGCTCAAATACCCACACCTCTTTACTGAACCTGAAATCGTACATAGATCCAACGCGGAACATAAAGAAGCTCTTTCAAAGTGAATTTCGGGGCGAAATTCCTTTCAACTTGGGGATGATGTGACATCCGGGAACCAAGCACACATTTTATAGCTGGCTTTACTGTTTACTTGCTGAATTTCGGGACGAAATTCTTTTCAACTTGGGGATGATGTGGTACCCCGCATTTTCAGGTTAAATACTTTTACTGAACTCTAGTTAACTTACATGTTCATACATGGCTAGATACTTAACTAGGGTTAGTTAAGTAGGCTTAACATATGTTAGAAGATGCTAACATATGTTATACGTAGGAAAATCCTTGTTAAATACACACATGAGTCCTGTATCCCAAACGTTGGTGAATTATGTGACATACATAGCAATAATATATACAAGTGAATTTTGGTGAACATGAAGTATGTGCTTATGTGAATTACATGTTTTTGTGAATGATCGCCTAACTGAAAGGTAATGCGTAGATTATGCAAATTACGTGCACAACATGAATAATATGCCATGTAATAATAAAATAATGGTTTTTATATAATTTAGCATGGTTAATAATATTGGGTTCGGTATTGGGCTAGAACATGGTTAACGGGTTAAGTTAATGGACTAGAAGGGCCCTAATACCAATTGTTTGGGGAACAAGCAAAGCCCATTCACAATTAGGAGGCAAGGAAAAAGATAAAAACCCTATCCCTTGCCCCCTTGTGCGCCGTGCGAACCACCCCCACCCCCTCTCTCTTTGTTTTCAAGCAATCAAGTAATCTTGCACTAATCAAGCTAGTTCGGGTTTGATTCCAAGGCTCTAGGGAGTTTAATCTTTCACAAGGTATATGTTTTTACGATTCTTGATAAATTATAATGATTGAAAAACTTTAAAAACCCTAAAAAGAATATATATAAAATCGCATACATGCATATGTAGGAGTTCTTGAATGTTCTTGATGATTGATGATGATGATTGTTATTAGCAGCCATGATTAGGGTTTTCACATGATAATATATGTGTTTTGATATGATTAATATGGTGTTTAATCAGTACTATAGGTGTTATACATGTATTAGGGATGTTTATGAAGAATTAGGGTTTGTAGATTACTTGGGATGCAAGTTTCAGATTCTGACAGATTTGTTTGAACGTATTGAAGGGGCTGTAACGGGTTGGTAAATCGATTTTTTTGATGATTTCTTTGCATGATTGTAATGTACAAGGTCTTAGCTTTTCATAATGGGCAAAACCATCGATTTTGGACACCGTATGAGTCGTTTTTGGAATTTTAATTGATTAGGGGTCATATCAGATTTTCGGATTTATAAATTGGGGTAACTTTAAATGGTCATAACTTGAGATTTACAAGGAGTTAGGTTATGAAATTTTTACAGTAGGTCAATACTGGAAAAATAGAGCTGTTCCAAGTGGATTCATCTCGTTTGGATGAATACACAATTTTTAAGAATTTTCCTACTAAACTGACCTGTTAAGGAAATTTTCTGGACACTGCTGTGTTGTACGAATTTTTATAATTTTTTGTGTTTGGAATTAAGACAAGAAAAAAATTGGTATTGTCGAGTGAATCCCAAATAAAATTCAGTAAAAATTTGGGACTCTAATTCATTCGTTAAGTATTTTAAATAAATTGTTTTTCACAGCGCACAATCTGTCCTAAAAACACAGATTGTGTACGGGGTCTTTAAGTGACTATTTGGAGTTCTATGTGGTGTGTAATTGACATGTACTTGTGTGGAAACTTGTATGAGATGTATTTGATGCATTAAACTGAAAATAATTGCTATGATCACCAACGGGATACGTAGGACATACTTGAGCATGTAGAGTCATTAGGTGTCACTACACGGTTTTGAACTTTTAAAAGTCTTGGATAAACGAGTTACATGGTGTGTTGGTTACGCACGTATACTCACCTAGTGACATTTGTAATAGGGAGTCGGTAGCACGTTACTATTCGTGGAATTTGGATTTTCACTTGCGACCTAAGGTGAGTTTCACTACTCTTTTTCTCAAAAGCATGCGTCTCAGGTATGAGACACTTTACTTAACATTTTTCTAGTCCGGTTTGGGACTACTTACACATCCCGGGTTGGGATGCCATGGATCCTTATGAGGGTCGGTCACTTTGCTAATTCGCAATTGTGTCCTTGATAAACTGAACCATCTCTATCATTTTGTAAGTCCTCACGTACCGAATGAGTTGCCAGGGTTGGCAAGCGGGTTATTAGTTGATAGCGCTATTAGGTCTTACAAACCTCACACCGGCTCGGGGAGCGCGGGCGTGAACTATAACTACGAAACATTATCATTGCGGATAGACAATGATGTTAGGCATACGACACACTTATGTGGCTACACGTACATAGCAGTTCGGTATAATCGGTTAGTTATCATGAATGGGTTAGCTACCCTTGACATGCGATGAATTAGTGGTTACACGGTGCGGGGCACCAACATAACTTACTTACTTACGTGGTTTTGAAAACCAGCGCTTTTACATATCAAGTTACTTTACTTTGTGAACTCACCAACTTTATGTTGACACACGATAGCATGCTTTTGCAGGTCCCTAGGTACGGAGCACGATAGGACATGCATCATTGTGTCATGGGCTATGAACACTACTTAAACTTATACTTTACTTTGCATTTAACGGTTTTATTTTGGGCGCGTTGTTTTGCGCATGAATTTAATTGGTTATGTTTGAATTATGCTTCCGCAACTTAACTGAACTTTTTGGTAAACGTTAAACATGATTTTCAAATACGAACTAAATGGTTTGGGCATTTAGAGTCGTTCTTATGACTTATGGCTATGGGATCCTGGTATGTCACGCGCCTCGCGGTATAAACCCCGCAGTGGAAATTTGAGGGTGTGACAGATTGGTATCAGAGCCATTGGTTATAGTGAACTAGGATTTGCATCTAGACTATAACCATCATAGCATAAGTATTAGTACACTCACTGTTCGCAGCACACTACTAGTTATTTCTTGGATACATATGCTGATCTAATGTATTGCTGGAAAACATGACTAACCCCGCTCACCGTAATTATTCTTCTTATCACCCTCTCGGAAGTTCACAGAACACGTCATTGAACCCGTACGAACAGCCAGCTCAGACGGGGAGCTTGGAGGAGAATACAAATCGCTGGATGTGGTTTGCAAATATGTTACATTCGTGGGTAGTAGGGTACGGAGTGCCAGATCAGGTCCCTCCCATCATTGACTCGCTGGAGAGGTCTCTGGCAGGGATGGTTAGACACGTACACACCGAGCTAGAAAATGCCTATAATGCAGTAAGGCAATTTCAGTCATGGAGGCAGAACGCCGATGGATCGATAAAGCGCATGGAAAGAGAGATTGACCACCTATTTGGGGAACTGGAAAAGACTAACAGTAAATTGGCAAAGGTTAGTAGCAAATTGGAAAGGGTTGAAAGGGAAGCTGCAGAAGACAGGCATGAGAGATCGATTGCTATTCAGGAGACAGCCTTATTGAGGGAAGAGTTAACCCTGGTCAGTAACAAGCTTGAGGAAGCTCTGGCTCAGAATGGAGCGGATCCAGAGGAGGATCCAGAGGAGGATCCGGAAGAGGATCCAGAAGAGGAGCTTGCAGTTGGGGAATTTGATGACCCCGAGGCAGCATGGGATGCGGAACTCGAGGAAGAATTTGAGCCTGAGGAGGAGGAGCCATTGGAGGTAGAGATTGAGGATGTGAGCGAGGATGAGGGCTCATGCATCTCCATGGATCACGACGACGACTGATTTCTTATTTTTTTTTTTTTAGTATTCGTATATTAGTATTATGACTTTTGTTCATTCCTAACGTTGTGAGATTTGAGGATTCCTTGTTTTGTGGTTGGATTCTTAATTACTACTATCACTTAAAATTCCTTATTCTATTCTCGCGCATGTTTTATATATTCTAGTTTACTTGTACTGTGTGAACGATTATATGTGGGACATATTATTGTTTTCTCATGAGTATAGTGTAAATGTAGAATCACGATGGCGGGAAGAGGACACGGAAGAGGCAACATTAACATGACACAAGCAGAGCTGAATGCCCTTATCAATGACAGGATAGTAGAGGCTATCACAGCTTTTCAAGCTGGTAACCTTACCTTGCTCTAAACTTCCCTCTATGCTCCAACGTTACGCTCTTTTATTCATTCGTGATTCCTTCGCTTTTACTCTCAGGACAACCTGGACATCACCCTCCAGCCTGCACCTACAAGTCCTTCATGGACTGCAAGCCTCATAACTTTGGTGGATCTGAAGGGGCTGTCGGACTACTACGGTGGTTTGAGAAGCTGGAATCTTGCTTTGCAATGTGTAACTGTCCACCAACTGACAGGGTGAAGTACGCCACTGCTACTCTCGAGAGCTTGGCATTAACCTGGTGGAACTCTCAAGTGCAGATGCTAGGTGTGGAAGTGGCTAACGCAACACCATGGGCAGATTTTAAGGAACTGATGAAGGAGGAATACTGTCCTCGAGACGAAATCCAGAAGTTAGAAACTGAGTATCTCAATCTAAAGATGGTGGGATCGGAGATTGAGAAGTACACCACCAGATCGCATGAATTGGCAGCTATGTGCCCGAATTACTCCAACCCGCCCTACAAGAGGATTGAGCTGTATGTTAAGGGCTTGGTGCCCCAGATTAAGAGCATGGTCACTGCTGCTAATCTCAATACCATCCAGCAGGTTATTAGGATGGCTCATCAACTGACTGACCAGAAGGTGGAAGAGGGAGTGTTACCTCCTCGTTGCACCTCATCTTCTGGCACTACTGATAACAAGAGGAAATGGGAGAATGCATCTGGCAAACCCCCAGGAAATGGAAGTCAACAGCAGCAACAGAATAAGAAACATGACAGCCATGGTAGTAATAACAATCGCAACAACAACCAGGAAGGTTATCATGGAAACTTACCCAAGTGCAATAAGTGTTACAGGCATCACACTGGGGCATGTAACTACAACAAATGTGATCGCTGTGGTCGGATGGGACATCTGGCTAGGGAATGTAGGAGTAACCCTCGTGGAAACCAGCCAACAGCTCAGCAGGGACAGCAACAGGGCAATGGTAAGGGTTGTTTTCAGTGTGGAAGTGAGAATCATTTCAAGAAAGACTGTCCACAGCTGAATGGTCAGGGGAATGGTAATGGAAATGGCAACCACAGGGGTAACAACAACAATGGTGGTGGTAACAGGGCAGGAAACAACAACGCCACCAATGCTGGGAACAACAACAACGGGAACAACAGTGGGGCTCGTGGTAGAGCATTCGTGATTGGCTCTGGGGAGGCTAGGACCGATAACAACATCATGACGGGTACGTGTTCCTTGAACGACACTCTTGCTTCTGTGTTATATGATACTGGTGCGGACTATAGTTTTGTTTCATCAAAACTTAGTAAACAATTAGGGATGGTTCCTACTCTTCTAGATACCCCATACTCTATTGAACTGGCCGATGGGAAGCATGTCGAGGTAACCCATGTACATCGTGACTGTAAGCTCGAGTTGAACAAGCAATTGTTTGCCATCAATCTCTTACCTATCACCCTAGGTAGCTTTGATCTCGTGGTTGGCATGGACTGGTTGTCCAAGCAACACGCGGAAATTCTCTGTCAGGAGAAAATTGTTCGCATTCCTCTCCCAAGTGGAGAACTATTATCCATACAGGGTGATCGAGGTGGTACCATGGTGGGTATCATCTCCTATATGAAGGCCCAGAAGTGTATTCGCAAGGGCTGTCCGGCCATTTTGGCCAACATATCTGATACTCGAGCCGAAACCGAAACTAGAATTGAGGACATCCCAGTGGTCCGAGACTTCCAAGATGTCTTCCCAGAGGAACTACCTGGACTCCCACCCGTCCGTCAAGTGGAGTTTCAGATTGACCTTGCACCTGGAGCAGCGCCAGTTGCGCGCGCACCATACCGTTTGGCACCAGGAGAGCTCCAAGAACTGTCTACTCAACTCCAAGAACTATTGGATAGGGGTTTCATTAGACCCAGTTCTTCGCCGTGGGGAGCTCCAGTTCTGTTTGTTAAGAAGAAAGATGGGAGCTTTCGCATGTGCATAGATTATCGGGAATTGAACAAGGTAACGATTAAGAACCGATATCCTTTACTTCGTATTGATGATTTGTTCGACCAACTGCAAGGGTCGAGCTTCTACTCTAAGATTGATTTGAGGTCGGGGTACCATCAGCTGAGAGTCCGAGAAGAGGATGTGGCGAAAACGGCGTTTCGAACCTGTTACGGACATTATGAGTTTTTGGTTATGCCATTTGGGCTAACTAATGCACCTGCGGTGTTCATGGATCTAATGAACCGTGTGTGCAAGCCTTACTTGGACAAATTCGTCATAGTGTTCATAGATGACATATTGATCTATTCCAAGAGCAGAGAGGAGCACGAGCAGCACTTGCAGTTAATCTTGGAACTACTGAGGGATGAGCAGCTATATGCAAAGTTTTCTAAATGCGATTTTTGGATTCGGGAAGTCCAATTCCTTGGGCATGTGGTCAACGAGGCAGGAATACATGTGGACCCAGCCAAGATTGACGCTATCAAAAAGTGGGAGGCTCCTAAGACCCCTACTGAAGTGCGCCAATTTCTTGGTCTCGCGGGATATTATCGCAGGTTTATTGAGGGATTTTCTAAGATCGCTCAACCTCTCACCACCCTAACGCAGAAAGGTATTACATATAAGTGGGGAGATGCCCAAGAAACTGCCTTTCAGCTACTAAAGTCCAAACTTTGCAGTGCACCGATATTATCGTTGCCTGAGGGTACAGAGGACTTTGTAGTATATTGTGATGCGTCTATCCAAGGCTTAGGGTGCATACTGATGCAACGTGATAAGGTAATTGCATATGCATCGCGACAACTAAAGGTCCATGAGAAGAACTACCCCACTCATGATTTGGAATTGGGAGCGGTAGTTTTCGCTCTCAAAATCTGGAGGCACTACCTTTATGGAACCAAGTGCACAATTTTCACTGACCACAAGAGCCTTCAGCATATATTTGACCAGAAGGTACTAAACATACGGCAACGTCGTTGGGTTGAACTTTTGAATGATTATGACTGTGCCATCAAGTATCATCCAGGGAAGGCTAACATAGTAGCTGATGCCCTCAGTCGAAAGGAAACGAAACCCAAAAGAGTGCGAGCTTTACAACTCACCATTCACTCTAACCTTCCTGATAAGATACGTGAAGCCCAGGGTGAGGCATTGAAGGAAGAAAACATTGGGCTTGAGACCCTACATGGTGCAGATAAGCACTTAGAACTGAGAACAGACGGTCTGTAGTACTTCATGAATCGAGTCTGAATACCACGATTTGGGGATCTCAGACAACTGGTGCTCGATGAAGCACATACCTCTCGCTATTCGGTACATCCTGGTTCGGACAAGATGTATCAAGATCTTAAGACTCTATACTGGTGGCCAAACATGAAAGCCGAGATAGCCACTTATGTTAGTAAGTGCTTGACTTGTGCGAAGGTTAAGATTGAATACCAAAAACCTTCAGGCCTACTCCAACAACCAGAGATTCCAATGTGGAAATGGGATGGAATTTCCATGGACTTCATTACAAAGCTTCCTAGAACGCCAACGGGCCAGAACATGATTTGGGTTATCGTGGACCGTTTAACCAAATCGGCCCACTTCCTGGCAATAAAAGAAACGGATTCGTTAGAAAAGCTGGCGAACCTATACATCAAGGAGATAGTCTCTAGGCATGGGGTGCCTACTTCCATTATATCTGATCGCGATGGGCGATTCACTTCTCGTTTCTGGACTACTCTCCAAGATTCTTTAGGAACTCGTCTTGATATGAGCACAGCCTATCACCCACAGACGGATGGACAAAGTGAGCGCACCATCCAAACATTAGAGGATCTGCTACGAGCATGTGTGGTGGACTTTGGTATTAACTGGGATAAGCACTTGCCCTTAATCGAATTCTCTTACAACAACAGTTACCACACATCGATACAGTGTGCGCCTTTCGAGGCACTTTACGGGCGCAAGTGTAGGTCTCCTATCTGTTGGACTGAGGTTGGGGATAGCCAACTAACAGGTCCTGAACTCGTGCACGAAACTTCTGAGAAGATAGTGCAAATTAGAAACTGGATGGCTGCTGCTCGGGACCGACAGAAGAGTTATGCTGACAAACGTCGAAAACCTTTGGAGTTCCAGGTTGGGGACAAGGTTTTGTTAAAGGTGTCACCATGGAAAGGAGTGATACGCTTTGGGAAACGAGGGAAGTTAAATCCCAGATACATCGGACCTTTCGAGATCGTTAAAAGGATTGGTCCAGTAGCTTACCAGCTAAATCTACCAGATGAACTCAGTGGAGTACACAATGTATTCCACGTCTCAAACTTGAAGAAATGCTTATCTGATACGACACTGGTAGTACCACTGGAGGAGATCCAGGTGGATGATCAGCTACGGTTCGTGAAAGAACCAGTGGAGATTCTTGAGCAGGGCGTCAAGAAACTCAGACAAAGTACTATACCTATTGTTAACGTACGGTGGAATTCCCGTCTAGGACCGGAATATACGTGGGAGCGCAAAGATCAGATGCGGCTCAAATACCCACACCTCTTTACTGAACCTGAAATCGTACATAGATCCAACGCGGAACATAAAGCAGCTCTTTCAAAGTGAATTTCGGGGCGAAATTCCTTTCAACTTGGGGATGATGTGACATCCGGGAACCAAGCACACATTTTATAGCTGGCTTTACTGTTTACTTGCTGAATTTCGGGACGAAATTCTTTTCAACTTGGGGATGATGTGGTACCCCCGCATTTTCAGGTTAAATACTTTTACTGAACTCTAGTTAACTTACATGTTCATACATGGCTAGATACTTAACTAGGGTTAGTTAAGTAGGCTTAACATATGTTAGAAGATGCTAACATATGTTATACGTAGGAAAATCCTTGTTAAATACACACATGAGTCCTGTATCCCAAACGTTGGTGAATTATGTGACATACATAGCAATAATATATACAAGTGAATTTTGGTGAACATGAAGTATGTGCTTATGTGAATTACATGTTTTTGTGAATGATCGCCTAACTGAAAGGTAATGCGTAGATTATGCAAATTACGTGCACAACATGAATAATATGCCATGTAATAATAAAATAATGGTTTTTATATAATTTAGCATGGTTAATAATATTGGGTTCGGTATTGGGCTAGAACATGGTTAACGGGTTAAGTTAATGGACTAGAAGGGCCCTAATACCAATTGTTTGGGGAACAAGCAAAGCCCATTCACAATTAGGAGGCAAGGAAAAAGATAAAAACCCTATCCCTTGCCCCCTTGTGCGCCGTGCGAACCACCCCCACCCCCTCTCTCTTTGTTTTCAAGCAATCAAGTAATCTTGCACTAATCAAGCTAGTTCGGGTTTGATTCCAAGGCTCTAGGGAGTTTAATCTTTCACAAGGTATATGTTTTTACGATTCTTGATAAATTATAATGATTGAAAAACTTTAAAAACCCTAAAAAGAATATATATAAAATCGCATACATGCATATGTAGGAGTTCTTGAATGTTCTTGATGATTGATGATGATGATTGTTATTAGCAGCCATGATTAGGGTTTTCACATGATAATATATGTGTTTTGATATGATTAATATGGTGTTTAATCAGTACTATAGGTGTTATACATGTATTAGGGATGTTTATGAAGAATTAGGGTTTGTAGATTACTTGGGATGCAAGTTTCAGATTCTGACAGATTTGTTTGAACGTATTGAAGGGGCTGTAACGGGTTGGTAAATCGATTTTTTTGATGATTTCTTTGCATGATTGTAATGTACAAGGTCTTAGCTTTTCATAATGGGCAAAACCATCGATTTTGGACACCGTATGAGTCGTTTTTGGAATTTTAATTGATTAGGGGTCATATCAGATTTTCGGATTTATAAATTGGGGTAACTTTAAATGGTCATAACTTGAGATTTACAAGGAGTTAGGTTATGAAATTTTTACAGTAGGTCAATACTGGAAAAATAGAGCTGTTCCAAGCGGATTCATCTCGTTTGGATGAATACACAATTTTTAAGAATTTTCCTACTAAACTGACCTGTTAAGGAAATTTTCTGGACACTGCTGTGTTGTACGAATTTTTATAATTTTTTGTGTTTGGAATTAAGACAAGAAAAAAATTGGTATTGTCGAGTGAATCCCAAATAAAATTCAGTAAAAATTTGGGACTCTAATTCATTCGTTAAGTATTTTAAATAAATTGTTTTTCACAGCGCACAATCTGTCCTAAAAACACAGATTGTGTACGGGGTCTTTAAGTGACTATTTGGAGTTCTATGTGGTGTGTAATTGACATGTACTTGTGTGGAAACTTGTATGAGATGTATTTGATGCATTAAACTGAAAATAATTGCTATGATCACCAACGGGATACGTAGGACATACTTGAGCATGTAGAGTCATTAGGTGTCACTACACGGTTTTGAACTTTTAAAAGTCTTGGATAAACGAGTTACATGGTGTGTTGGTTACGCACGTATACTCACCTAGTGACATTTGTAATAGGGAGTCGGTAGCACGTTACTATTCGTGGAATTTGGATTTTCACTTGCGACCTAAGGTGAGTTTCACTACTCTTTTTCTCTAAAGCATGCGTCTCAGGTATGAGACACTTTACTTAACATTTTTCTAGTCCGGTTTGGGACTACTTACACATCCCGGGTTGGGATGCCATGGATCCTTATGAGGGTCGGTCACTTTGCTAATTCGCAATTGTGTCCTTGATAAACTGAACCATCTCTATCATTTTGTAAGTCCTCACGTACCGAATGAGTTGCCAGGGTTGGCAAGCGGGTTATTAGTTGATAGCGCTATTAGGTCTTACAAACCTCACACCGGCTCGGGGAGCGCGGGCGTGAACTATAACTACGAAACATTATCATTGCGGATAGACAATGATGTTAGGCATACGACACACTTATGTGGCTACACGTACATAGCAGTTCGGTATAATCGGTTAGTTATCATGAATGGGTTAGCTACCCTTGACATGCGATGAATTAGTGGTTACACGGTGCGGGGCACCAACATAACTTACTTACTTACGTGGTTTTGAAAACCAGCGCTTTTACATATCAAGTTACTTTACTTTGTGAACTCACCAACTTTATGTTGACACACGATAGCATGCTTTTGCAGGTCCCTAGGTACGGAGCACGATAGGACATGCATCATTGTGTCATGGGCTATGAACACTACTTAAACTTATACTTTACTTTGCATTTAACGGTTTTATTATGGGCGCGTTGTTTTGCGCATGAATTTAATTGGTTATGTTTGAATTATGCTTCCGCAACTTAACTGAACTTTTTGGTAAACGTTAAACATGATTTTCAAATACGAACTAAATGGTTTGGGCATTTAGAGTCGTTCTTATGACTTATGGCTATGGGATCTTGGTATGTCACGCGCCTCGCGGTATAAACCCCGCAGTGGAAATTTGAGGGTGTGACACCATGTGCCGCGGACCGCGGGAGATTCCTGGTATTCTCCACGTAGCCACTGCCACTTTTGTATTTTCTCATTGTCCACGGTTAGTCTCAATGCCTTTGTCGGTTACCAAAATCCGCATTAACACGTCATGTGAAAAACGCGCAACGCGCGTATCACCGACCACATCTACCGTGCGCCATCTCCACCATGTGTCGCGTACCGCGGGAGATTCCTGGTAAAATGATGCTATTATTAGGGATGCTTACCATAGAAATTTCACGAGCATACACAATAATTTAGGTGGAAAGTTTATGTATGATAAACTAATATCACAAACACAATGAAAATTGATTTAGGTTTGATTTGGAATTTGAAATGTCGCAACCCTATGTCATCACTTAATTATTTTTAAATCATATTGACGTCGCCGCAACGCGCGGCTGGATAAAAACCTAGTTGTGTTTTATAAACAGGGTCTTACAATTACTTTCATTAATATCTAATTATATTTACTTCTTATTTAACTTTGTTTACTAAAGGAGTTCGAGTCGAGCTTTATTTATCGAGCTCGTGAGCCTCTATTATATTATTTTTATTTAATATTGTAACTAATTGATAGTAAATGAGCCGAGCTCGAGCTTAAGAAATTTCCAACGAGCGGAGCTCGAGCTTTGAAAACAAAACTCCAACCGAGCCAAACTCGAGCATTCATAAGTTTTTCGAGCTCAAGCCTGGTCGAGCTTGGGGTTGGCTCGTTTGCACCCCTACTTTCCATTGTGTTTTACGTTGTTCATTGTGTTTTACACAACTAGGTTTTGTGTTTTTTGTGTACATTGTCTTGTGTTTGTTGTTCATTGTGTTTTATTTTGTTATTCATTGAGTTTTTAGTATGTTGTCCATTTAGTTTTAGTCTATTGTTCATAGTATTTTATGCCCCATTGTCCATTGCATTTTTAGTTTGATATTTGTGTTTTATGTTATGCCCATTGTCTCTTACGCAACAGGATTGTCGAAAAAAATTCAAAAATATAACAATAGAGTACCCGTATTAAAGATGAAAAGACGCTTCATTTTATGGTTTTTTTTTTAAAATGACGTATAAAAAGTTGCGAACGTTTGAAAAATGAGGGGGAAATAACATATGAGTTGAATTTACATGTTTCTTGGCACCTGAGAAGCATGTGCAGATCTTTTTTTATTCTCGTAGACAAAACTAACTTTCACACATATTTATTCCTTGAACAAATTTCATTATCTTGGGTTTTCTATATTTATAAAATAATTTTACAAAGTTTACTATATGGCAAGTAATTCCTACTATGTCCGGCCTTATCCGGATTTTTGTAATGGTTCAAACGAGTACCAAATTGTTTTACATTTTTTATGGTTCAAATAAAATTAGTGAAATGAATTTGTTTACAAAAATAATGCTCTTCCGTCCCAAAACTATTTCACACATTTCCTTACTCTCTTTAACGAATACGACTGAAGAACTAGTGCGACTGAGACAAACCTGATCAATTGAATTTTGAAAGCAGATCATCAAACAACTAAATCTAACAAGAAGGTTTAGTTTAGGCCCACTGAACCTAATTTATTTGTTAAACAATTAACATTTGACTTGGTTTAGGCCCATTAAACATTCAAACCCATTTTTAAACAAACTTATTTGTTGTTTGGTTGAATAAGTGCTGAATCATTAAGATAGTCTGAATGGTTAAGAGACTTTGAATGGTTAAGAGCCGAATCATTTAGTATCCCTTATTAGCTTAATGGTTCAACATTTAATCATTCCATTCAGATGCTGAAACAAACAGTCTGAATGCTGAATGATTCAGACCTGAATGGTTAAGAGGCTGATTAAGAGGCTACTAAACAGCCCCGTAATTTTATTAATAGATTAGGATTTGTTATTCAGAAAGGGGTGGTGGCGCAGCTTGTTGCCTGCTATCTTGATATAATTTTCTTAATCATGGAATAAAATGGTTATTCGATTAAAAAAAAAAAAAAAAAAAAAACTCATTTACCCAACTAGCCTAAATGCCTAATTTATAGATATTGTTTCAACCCATTAGACCATGCGTAGTGGGGGGCTTTATTTATAAAGCCCCCCTTCCTGATTGGTCCACGTGGTTGCTGAGTCAGCGTGGAGAGAGAAACTGAAAAAGGGGTGTAGTGGTGGGGCTTTATTTATAAAGCCCCTGATTGTGACTGGTTGATTTTTTTTATTTTTTTTAATCTTTTAGTTCCAAATAATTAAAATAAAATGCAAATAAATATAAAAAAATTACAAATAATAAAAACACACAACTAATATTAATTAAATTAAAAAAAACAAACAACTTAAATAAACTACAATACCAAATTAAAAAAAAAAACAACTTAAATAAACTACAATACCAAATTAAAAAAAAAAAAAAAACTTAAATAAACTACTGGAGGTTATATTTTGCAAGGATTTGTTGCCTATGATGCATCGCAAGGAGTAGGGCTTCTCCCTCGAGGTGGTCGATCGGTTTGGACAAAAACTCGATGTCCTTTTCCCTTTGCCTCGCCTCTTGAATGTCGACGAACCTTTTATTCTGGGCCACTCTCTGGTCCATAGTTTGTAGACGTCTTTGGCCGAGGTCGCGAAGATCCTGTAGTCGTCGATTCATTTCATCAAACTCCTCCCTCGATGCACCACCTCCTGTCGAAGACGACTCCGCCTTGCCACCCTTTTTTGATCGTCTACCGGGTGGTCTTGGAATATCAAACTCCTCCTCCTCCTCCAAATCAACAGGATCATCTAAACTCACAAAGCGAGCATCGGATATCGGTGTATCCGGATCTCGCGACGTGGAGGTGGTTTTGCTTCTTTTTGACGGTCCTCCTCCTCCTGATCCTCTTCCTCTCCTAATCTTGCGCCCACTACCCGACCCCATAGGCGGGACATCAGCCCACTTAGGAATATGTCTCAACATCTCCCATATCCTCAAATACGGGAACGGCCCGCGGGTCTCTCTCATCTCGTCCAACGCCCTGGCCAACACACCGTCATCACCTTCCCCGCTGGCCCTGTTGTCCTTGCAACGTTGGTAGACCTCCGCAAACGAGTGACATTTATTATTAATGTCCATCCACTTTCCAGATATCGAGTCGTGGTCTCGATGCTCCCCCTACCCACGGCCGCAAAAAATAGGTCTCGAATCCGTTGCCAAAACACCGGGGTATGTTGATAGTTTGCTGCAAAAAAAATATCATACGATTTAAAAAGTATATATATAAATGTAAACACAAAAAAAAAAAAAAATACTAAACCAACATTTTAAAAAGTAAATATATAAATGTAAACACAAAAAAAAATACTAAACCAACATTTTAAAAAGTAAATATATAAATGAAAACACAAAAAAAAAAAAATACTAACCAACTTCCGGGTCCTCGGATATGTCGAGCCAGGCTCGCACTAACTTGAACTCCTCATCTCTTTCCCAACGTTCCTGTTGCTTTTTTTGACGAGGAGCGTTCGGGTCTTTCTTTTTATGCGAGCGTCTCCCGCGCCCGCGCCCAGAACCCTCGGGTTCGTCTTGAGTTTCTGGTACGGAATCGGGCTCCTCTTGAGAAGGTTGGACATAGTTTGGTGGAGGAAAAAATTGAGCGGGCATGTTTGGGCCCGGATAAAATTGACCGGGCATGCCAAGAAGTTGCGCATATTGCATTGTGTTCGCGTCAAACTCGCCCCAATTGGGCGGTAGCGGAGTAGTAGTGTTTGGCCTCGCACCCGGTCGACCCGGGACCCCGAACGGTGAACCATATGGATACATCTTTTGCGTTTTAGTTTGTGTGTGGTGTGTGGTTTTTAGTTTGGAAAGTGTTGTGTTGTATGTGTGTTTGTATATTGTGTTGTATATATATAAGATTTTTAAAAAAAATTAATGTTACCGTTCAAAAATTGCATGTCCCCCAACGGTCAATATTTTTGACCGTTTCCTTTGCCTCGGCCACGTGTCACAAATTGGTTGGTTGGTTGATTTGTCTTTTGGCGTTATATAAATAAAGCCCCCCGTGATTTTTGAAGAATAGCACCCGGGTATAATGGTGTTTGGGGCGCTATTTTCAAAAAATTTGGGCAAACAACGCCCCAGTACGGTGGGTCTTAGCCCAAACAACAATTATGGTTGTATTATTGACTTGTCGATTTTCTCGTACATCATTCGTTTTAATGTTGATACTATTTGTCCTAGAGCATGTTTGGCTCTCCTTATTTCCACCTCCTTATAACTTTTCACAAAAAGTCATAAGGAGTTTTGAAAAGTTACTCTCCACTTACTTTTCAAAAACTCTTTTTTCATGTTATAAAACCTTATAGAGTAAACTGCCATTTTCGTCCTTGAGGTTTGGCACTTTTTGCCAGTTTCATCCAAAAGATTTTTTTTTCTCAACTGGCTCCACTAGTTTTCAAATTCTTGCTGGTTTCGTCCAAATGCCTAACTCCGTTAGTCAATCTCAGTTAACTGAGGGGCAGTTTTGTCATTTTATTATAGCCAAACCCTAAGTATAAATACCCACTTTCTCCTCTTCCTTATCCATTTCCTGCAGCCACACCCCCAAACCCTACTCTCTCTCTCTACTCTCTCTCATCGTTCTCTCTCTCCTCCCTCACTCCCGATCCCTGCCTCCTCTGTCTCAAATGACGCAGCTCTAAGCTTCCTTAGCCAGTTTTGTTAGGTGTCCCACAGCTCCTACTGCTGTCTGTCTTTACCCTTGCAATCATTCAAATTAGTAGGTTGGTTTTTTTATAACTGCACCAATAAATCAATTGCTGGTTGTGATTATTTGGAGAAAATTAGATGATCGAGGATAATTTTTGGATTTCTACTTAGCATCGATCGATCGCCAGTTCAAACTGGGTTCTCTAGATCAGAAATCTTTAACGGGCTGGATACGTACGTACTAAATTAATAATAGAGGGGGTCATACTTCTTTATATGTTTTGACTTTTATTAAACCCCACATAGGTGGTCGGAGATGGTGGTAGTAGGTGGACGTAAGGTGGTTGCAGGTCATCGTGGTTGTAGGTGGTTGCAGATGGTCGTGGTGGGCTGTGGGACTGTGGGTGAAGGTGAGGCGGTGCTTGGATGCAGAGAGAGAATGAAACATAAACCATCGAATTCAACTTTGGGATTTATCTTGTTCGATTTGTGGTTCTTCTTTGTTTAATTTGGTGTAGGAGGCTGTAACAAAAAAATGATTTTAGAGGAATTTTGGTAAAGAATAATGAGATTTACATTATGTTGTACATGAATGAATTTGGTCGAATGAGTTCATCCCATTTCTATTATCTTGTAGGTGAACCAATCATAATCAGATTATATGAACTAAAGAGGCCTAAGGTTTTGTGTTTATCAAAGAGGTTTTTATTATTATTATTATTATTATTATTATTATTATTATTATTATTATTATTATTATTATTATTATTATTATTATTATTATTATTATACAGATAATATTTGAATTGACAACTTTACCCCTCAGTTAACTGAGATTGACTAACGGAGTTAGGCACTTGGACGAAACCAGCAAGAATTTGAAAACTAGTGGAGCCAGTTGAGAAAAAAAAAATTTTTGGATGAAACTGGCAAAAAGTGCCAAACCTCAAGGACGAAAATGGCAGTTTACTCAACCTTATAAGTAGAAGTAATAAGTTACCTTTCCCAAACACTTTTTTAACTTATCAACTTTTTGAAAAAGTAATAAGTTATAAGGAGGTGGAAATAAGGAGAGCCAAACATGCTCCTAATCAAAATTATGAAAATTAAAAATTGTTCGACACAATATCATCATCCCTTTACCCATTCTTAGTAGCTAAAACTATAACAAAACATGATGGATTTATTCCCGCTCGATCTGAATTGTAACATGACTAATGTTATACTCCCTGTTAATGTACCCGACCACCTTATCGAGCACCATATCCGCATCCGCTTCCGGCCTAATTCTTACATGGCATGCTAACAACACCTTCCCTACGGTAATAGCCCATATATGCAATTCATGTATAGCAACTACCTCATCTATCTCACAAAGGCCTCTTTCTAAACTCGTTGCATCGATCTCTCTAGGCGTGCTCTCCATCAAAACCTCCATAATGTCGCGCAACATGTTGATGGTTGTATACAAAACTATTATGGAGAACAACAATCAATGTACATATGGGATCAATTATTTTCAAGTTAGGGTTATACCATATGGCTCCAGCACCAATCATTACACCAATACTCTGGATTGAATCACCCAATACATGAAGATAAGCACTTTGCACATTTATATTACCCCTCTTCTTCTTCTTCTCTTTTGTTTCGTCTTTCGGATAGGTTTTTAACAAAGGTTGGTTATTTTCTTCAAGATCATGACCATGATCATGATCTTGATCATGGTGGTGTTGGTGCAACGTGACACTAACTCCATGATCTTCATTATGTCCATGGTCATGCTCATGGTGACCCTGACCGTGACCCTGACCCTGACCATGACCATGACCATGGCCTAGTATGAACATCATAAGAATATTAACAACTAAGCCAAAAGAAGCAATTACAAACATAAGACTACCTTCAATTTCAACCGCGCCATAAATAAGTCTATCTATAGCCTCATAAACAAGTATGCCAGTAATCAACCATATTATCTGAATCGACACGAGTGTCCCAAGTATTTCAATCCTAAAAAACCCATAAGACTGGCGAGGCGTAGCCTCCCACCCCGAAGCCCAGACAGCGAACAACGAAAGCGCAAACGCCGCAACATCAGATAACAAATGAGCTGCATCAGTCAGAATTGCAAGACTATGGGCTTTGATCCCACCAAACACTTCCACACCCATAAACCCAAAGCAAAGTAACACCCCACCCCAAAGCTTCCACATCGAAGCTGACCGCTCTTTTGCTTCCTCAGAACCGGTTCTATCAACCGAGAACCCGCACGATGCACCCCTGCAAACTTTGGTTGCACCTTGTGATCTGTTCTCTTTATATGACACATGAGAAGATATATCAACAGTATGTGCATCCATGTTTGTGTCACTGTATGAATATCACCTGAATGATCAAACAGAATGAACACAACAGGAATGGTTATTCTATATAAAAGATTAATAATAACATTTCCATTCCCAATAATATTATTCGAGTACAGAGATAGGATTTACCTGATGAATGCTGATGATCAGAAGAAGAAATGAACGCGTGTATGAAGCAAGGGTTATGATTATGAGCATCCATGGTGAGTTTATATAGCGACTTTTCATGTACAGGGTTTGGGCTTGTGCATGGTAATTAGTGGTGAAGCTTGACCCGAAACTTCGGAGGTCGGAAGTCACCGGGAGGCGGAAATCAATAGTTTCAGGGGTTGAAACCGTATATATCAATATATTTCTATACATATACTATATAATCGGAACTTATGAGTGAAAATTCGGGGGGGGGGGGGGGGGGGGGGGGGGGGGTCGGCCGCCCCTCTCCGCCCCTTAAGAGCTACGCCCATAATGGTAATCGTCGGTCTGGCCCACCAACAAGGCACCAAGTTTATTTAAAAAAAATAATTGTTTTATTTCCTCAGAAAAATAGTATTTTAAAGAGTAAGAGAATATTCTTGTAAAAAAGGTATTTATTATAAGTGGTCTTATAGACATTTTTTTTAGCCACTTAAAATGTGACATATAAAGTTACACTTCAAATGTAACCCATGATGTATTGGTATGGTGATTTAGTGTTTCTCCATATGAGGTTGTGAAATCAAATCTATATAAAGGTGAAATTATGGTGATTTAGTGTTTGTCGTTCAAAAAAAATTGGCTACGCGTGTTGTGACGTTTAGCGGTTGGTTTCGATGCACTTGTTATATCATACGAAAAAAAAAATGTGCTGCAAAAGATATGGACTTTGACTTGTTGGCTACCATTAAATAGCACAAATAATGAGTTGTTACGAAAGACAAAAGTTGTTGTTAGTTACGGATAAAAAATTGTATTAGTTATAACGTAGGAGTCTTTATTGTTGTAAAAAAGGTGAATACACCCACGTTGGTTATGGGATGTCCGATTAATCAACGAAATACGGTTTGGATGTCAAACAAATAATAGTATTTAGTTGCTAATTACTAGTTCACGAAATACGGTTTTTTTAATTGAGAGAATAAAATGTTTAGTGAAATACTTAAGACCATGTGTAGTGGTTCAAGCTCCTTAGGGGCGTTTTCTGCCATGTGGATGCCATGTCAACAACGAAATTTTTAACCAAAAAAATGGTGTAGTGGTTCAAGCTCATTTCATGCCCTTCAATCATTACCACCTTGGTTTAAAAACGCGCGAGGCGCTTCGAGGCGTTTTGGGTCCAAAATCCGAAGCGCGGGGCTTAAAGCGCGAGGCGAGAGCTTCACGTATAGCATTAAAAAAATTATAAAAAAATATTTATATATGTCAATATGACATTTTCTACATGTTAATCAATTATGAGCACAAAAACATGATTATAAAACACACTTGAACACTTAAAAAGCATATTCAAAACATAAAAACGACGAGGCACTACTGTAGCGGGCCAAATAAAGCACTTTAAAAGGTTTTTTTTGCTGAGGCGCTACTGTAGCGCGCGCCTCAAGCGCCCGAGGCGGCGCTTCATGTAGTTCAGCGCTTTTTGGCAAAAAAAAACGTTTTTCTTGGAGCCTCACGCCTCAAACGCTTAAAGCGCGCCTGAGGCGCGCTTTTTTAAACCAAGATTACCACTCATGATTAATGTGTATATATATGTGTATATAGAATAATTTTAATTAATTAAATTAACACTCATAATTAATGCTTTATGTTCAGATCAAGAAATGCATTTAATTATTGAATTAAAGATGGGACTTGGGAAGCAAAATTTTATGGCGTGAATTATACAACGCCTCTCGTAATTTATCTTCATTTAACGCCTACATGTATTGGTTTTAGGACGTGATTAAGCGTGAAATAAGGTAATTAACGCCCCATTACATGTAGTCTAAGTGAAAAATCATTTGTAAACCGATTAGATTTTTTTTTTTTTTTTTTTGGAACACTGACTTTACTGCCTCCACACGAGTTTTACCTCGCTGGAGTAACAGCCGGATGAAAACCAGGTCAGCTCAGGATCGAACTTGCATCACTTGGACCACAAGCCTCACCATCATTGCCTTTTGTCCCTCAAGTGCAGCCCGTGGGAATCGAACTCAGGTCTCCCAAAGGAAAGACCGATCCCTTCACCAACTGAGCTACACTTAAAAGACTGTAAACTGATTAGATAATTGTTTATTGTAACAACTAAAAGGATAATAAGTATTATCATTTAATTGTTAAATAATAATTAATTAATTATATTTATTATGTGACACTCGACAAATTCATGTTACTTTCTAACAAACATAAACTATTTTACATTAGTCAAACATTATCACATTAGACTTAATTTGATTAATTATGTGCGTCAAACAATACACGAACACTCACGTAAGGATAAGTTGGAGAATTATCGGATCACACACGAGTCTTGTACCCATGAACGTTGATGAAACATTCAAACGTATAATTGTGAAATAACTTGTCGATTCTATAAGCTCAAAGTTTCGGAAGATGAATACTGTGATCCAACACGTTTGTGGGTATTATAACCAATTGTTTGTACATAAATCAAGTGGGTGGAACGAAGAAAACGTTTTCCAAGAGGCGATGCATAAATATGAAGACAAGTATCATCATCATTTCCCCTGCGTCCGGGCATGGCAAGTTTTGAAGAAATCTAGCAAGTGTGCTCTAATTCCAAACGAAGCTGCCAGCGCTAAACGGTCTAAAACTTCAGAGTTTGGCAATTACAGTGTGGGAGGCTCGACCGGTCATTGTCAAATAGATAGCAACGGCGAGCCGAAGTTTGACGATGACCCCGTTCCAGAGGAGCCAGGTCCCATATGAAGGGGCAAAGCTAAAAGGGAAGCGGCTGCAAAAAAACAAGCTGCGTCAGGGAGCGGGGGCGGTTCGAAGCTAGATAAATTAATTGGCGAATTGAAAGCTTTCTCTCAAACCTTTATTGACACCCAAGCCGAAAAGGCATGACTGAAGAACATGAAGTCGATGAAAAGCTTCGGTTAAAAGAAGAATCCACACAATTAGAAGAATAGAAGATAATGATAACCAACATCAACACATATCCCGAAGAAGACCGTCACGTTTTGAAAAATAAAAATGAAAGAGAAGATCGCCAAAAAATGAAGTTCCTAGTTTTTTTTTTTTTTTTAAATTTCAAGTAATCTTGAAAAAAAAAAATTAAAGTTATTTTAGGTTTATTAATTTTAGTATTAATTTTAATTGTACTAATATATATATATATATATATATATATATATATATATATATATATATATATATAGGTTCAAGTTCTTGTACAAAACCAATTTTTTTGTGAGAAGTGTGAGAACAAATCTAGATGTGACATTTGGCAGCTGATTTTTTTAACTAGAGGGGAATCATTGTAATTTGGGTTGTTAAGTTTATTTTAGGAGATAATTCGTGTAATTAATTTTGTTATTAAATAAGAGTTTTATTAGGGATATTTGTTTGAATTTACACGAATTTTACTAATTTTTTTTTATAAAGAATCATCCTGCTTGTCATTCACATTCAACTACATCAATCATCCAAATCTGATACTGTGGTGTTTTACGTTAATACTTTGGTGTTTTAAATGAATGTGTTTATTCATTTGTCATATTATGTGTTGCTTCATCCAGAAGGTGTTTTACGTTCTTAATCGTGTGTTTTATCACCATATTCTCAACTTTGTGTTTTAACAGTCCCGTGTGTTTTATCATTATCTTCTTCGTAATCCAGTGTGTTTTATCTTCATCATACACAATCAATAACACATTCAAAAAACTTACTAGAATGTACTTTAAAACATAACTATACATACATTTAAAATGTGTTTTAAATTCAAAAAACACTAAACCACAAAAAAAAATCCTTTGAACATAAAACACAACAATAATCCTATGAACATCACTGGTATATAACATCTCATATTTGTCCCGCTCTCCTTTGAACATAAAACACCGTCGGCTGGCGTGATTTTTGATGAAGGTGTTGTTTTCGTTCCTGTTGCAGCTGCACTTCTTTCGTTCATGCTGGCTTTTGATCCTGCTGCAAATGAAGAAGTGTTTTTCGTATGATTGTAGAACGAACTGTTGGCTTTCGTTCATGCTTTTTGATCTGTAATTGTTGAGAGAGAGAGGGGAAAGAGAGAGAGAATCATAATTAATAGGAGGAGAGAGGTGAGAGATGAGGTTTTAATGATGCACTTAATGAGAGTGTGTATTTTACTATCCTACCCTTAATGGTATAATCAATTAATAAAATTAAACATTAATTACAAAAATGTCATCCAATTAATCCACACCATAGATCAGTGGCGAAGCTTGACTCGAAGGTTGGGAGGTCGGAAGTCATTAGTTTCGGGGGGTCGAAACCCTATATTTCCAAAATTTTCTATACGAATACTATATAATCAAAACTACTACGCGAAAATTCGGGGGGTGGGGGTGGTGCGGTCGCCCCCTCCCGCCCCAACTAAGCTACGCCACTGCCATAGATTAAGATGATCCAATGGCTAAAACACCTTCTCACACTTCTCACAAAAAAATACTTTGTACAGGATCTTGACCATATATATATATATATATATATATATATATATATATTGAATATTAATTAAAAAAAAGTGATCTCCATCACCCACACCCTTACTCCATCACTTGGGTGATGAGCCTTTCCCATTCTTACGTGATGGTTGATGTACAAAACCCTCCTCAAAGGATAAGATTTCTCCACACCTACCAGCCTTATTTATTGATGTTGGAGGAAAGATGTTTAATGTCATTTGCAAGGGAAAACAATTAAACATAAGCAATTAGACTAGGCGTTGTAGTTAGAGGCGAGCCAAGACTTTATCGAATAATATTGTGCCATATTAGCGTCGATGTGGCACTGGCTCGCGACCGCGCGTTGATCGCTTGATCCCGTTTTAGGTCAAGGTGAGCGGGTGTTTTTTTTACCAAATATATTAAATACTTACCACACATTTTTTATAAACATTAAGATTAAATAAAAAAAATACATTGCATTACTAAAAAAAACATTACACTAAAACAAAACCTAAGACTAAAAAAAGGTTTATTGGATTTAAATAACCGCAACTTTCACCTTTTGGCCGACAACACTCCCAATTAACGAATAACCTCCTATCACTCCCAACTTTCAACTTATATTCCCCCACCACTCCGAAACTAACTGAGTCCTAACCAGTTAGCTTTCTTACTAATGTGGCGGTTTTTTGTGACGTGGCACGCTTATGTGTAATAAAACATTATTTTTAAAAAAAAAATCTACATTAATTTTGTTTAAAATCTGATTTAAAAAAATCAAAGACTTTTTTTATATAAAATCCCACACCCACCTCCTTCTCTCTCTCTCTAGAACACCACCATCGCTATCACCTCCATCTGTGACACCCCGCATTTTCAGGTTAAATACTTTTACTGAACTCTAGTTAACTTACATGTTCATACATGGCTAGATACTTAACTAGGGTTAGTTAAGTATGTTTAACATATGTTAGAAGATGCTAACATATGTTATAAGTAGGAAAATCCTTGTTAAACACACACATGAGTCCTGTATCCCAAACGTTGGTGAATTATGTGACATACATAGCAATAATATATACAAGTGAATTATGGTGAACATGAAGTACGTGCTTATGTGAATTACATGTTTTTGTGAATGATCGCCTAACTGAAAGGTAATGCGTAGATTATGCAAATTACGTGCACAACATGAATAATATGCTATGTAATAATAAAAACAATGGTTTTTATACAATTTAGAATGGTTAATAATATTGGGTCCGGTATTGGGCTAGAACATGGTTAACGGGTCAAGTTAATGGACTAGAAGGGCCCTAATACCAATTGCTTGGGGAACAAGCAAAGCCCTTTTATAATTAGGAGGCAAGGAAAAAGATAAAAACCCTATCCCTTGCCCCCTTATGCGCCGTGCGAAACCCCCCACCCCCTCTCTCTTTGTTTTCAAACAATCAAGTAATCTTTCACTAATCAAGCTAGTTCGGGTTTGATTTCAAGGCTCTAGGGAGTTTAATCTTTCGCAAGGTATACGTTCTTACGATTTTTGATGAATTATAATGATTGAAAAACTTTAAAAACCCTAAAAATAATATATATAGAATCGCATATGTGTATGTATAGGAGTTCTTGAATGTTCTTGATGATTTGATGATGATGATTGTTATTAGCAGCCATGATTAGGGTTTTTCACATGATAATATATGTGTTTTGCTATGATTAATATGGTTTTTAATCAGTACTATAGGTGTTATACATGTATTAGGAATGTTTATGAAGAATTAGGGTTTGTAGATTACTTGGGATGCAAGTTTAAGATTTTGACAGATTCGGTTGAACGTTTTGTAGAGGCTGTAATGGGTTGGTAAATCGATTTTTTTGATGATTTCTTTGCATGATTGTAATGTACAAGGTCTTAGCTTTTCATAATGGGCAAAACCATCGAATTTGGACACCGTATGAGTCGTTTTTGGAATTTTAATTGATTTGGGGTCATATCAGATTTTCGGGTTTGTAAATTGGGCTAACTTTAAATGGTCATAACTTGAGATTTACAAGGAGTTAGGTTATGAAATTTTTACAGTAGGTCAATACTGGAAAAATAGAGCTTTTCCAAGTGGATTCATCTCGTTTGGATGAATACACAATTTTTAAGAATTTTCCTACTAAACTGACCTGTTGAGGAAATTTTCTGGACATAGCTGTGTTGTACGAATTTTTATAATTTTTGTGTTTGGAATTAAGACAAAACAAAAATAGGTATTGTCGAGTGAATCCCAAATAAAATTCAGTAAAAATTTGGGACTCTAATTCATTCGTTAAGTATTTTAAATAAATTGTTTTTCACAGCGCACAATCTGTCCTAAAAACACAGATTGTGTACGGGGTCTTTAAGTGACTATTTGGAGTTCTATGTGGTATGTAATTGACATATACTTGTGTGGAAACTTGTATGAGGTGTATTTGATGCATTAAACTGATAATAATTGCTATGATCACCAACGGGATACGTAGGACATACTTGAGCATTTAGAGTCATTAGGTGTCACTACACGGTTTTGAACTTTTAAAAGTCTTGAATAAACGAGTTACATGGTGTGTTGGTTACGCACGTATACTCACCTAGTGACATTTGTAATAGGGAGTCGGTAGCACGTTACTATTCGTGGAATTTGGATTTTCACTTGCGACCTAAGGTGAGTTTCACTACTCTTTTTCTCAAAAGCATGCGTCTCAGGTATGAGACACTTTACTTAACATTTTCTAGTCCGGTTCGGGACTACTCACACATCCCGGGTTGGGATGCCATGGATCCTTATGAGGGTCGGTCACTTTGCTAATTCGCAATTGTGTCCTTGATAAACTAAACCATTTCTATCATTTGTAAGTCCTCACGTACCGAATGAGTTGCCAGGGTTGGCAAGCGGGTTATTAGTTGATAGCGCTATTAGGTTTTACAAACCTCACACCGGCTCGGGGAGCGCGGGCGTGAACTATAACTTAACGAAACATTATCATTGTGGATAGACAATGATGTCAGGCATACGACACACTTATGTGGCTACACGTACATAGCAGTTCGGTATATTCGGTTAGTTATCATGAATGGGTTAGCTACCCTTGGCATGCGATGAATTAGTGGTTACACGGTGCGGGGCACCAGCATAACTTACTTACTTACGTGGTTTTGAAAACCAGCGCTTTTACATATCAAATTACTTTACTTTGTGAACTCACCAACTTTATGTTGACACACGATAGCATGCTTTTGCAGGTCCCTAGGTACGGAGCACGATAGGACATGCATCATTGTGTCATGGGCTGTGAACATTATTTAAACTTATACTTTACTTTGCATTTAACGGTTTTATTTTGGGCGCGTTGTTTTGCGCATGAACTTAAATGGTTATGTTTGAATTACGCTTCCGCTACTTAACTGAACTTTTTGGTAAACACTAAACATGATTTTCAATAACGAACTAAATGGTTTGGGCATTTAGAGTCGTTCTTATGACTTATGGCTATGGGATCCTGGTATGTCACGCGCCTCGCGGTATAAACCCCGCAGTGGAAATTTGAGGGTGTGACACCATCAACCACCACCTGCAAGCACCATCACCAAACCTTCAAACACCACTCACCTTCTCCAGCCTCCTCCACTAGACCACCACAACTAAAACCCACCTGCAAGCACCATTACCCATCATCTTAGAGTTGCACAATTCAATACCCTAACCAAAACCCACCTGCTCGCCACCATTCATCCACTGGTTCCACCATAAAAGCCCTAAATCTAGCAAAACCATTCATCACAATCACCACCATCTTTTGTTTAAAAAGAATCCCTAGTTAAAGCTTTAGCTTGAAGCCCCACTTGTCAAATCTGAGAATCGTATGGGAACACACCTCCTTCTGAAAAATGATCATTAAGACCGATTGGACCACTAAGACTATTGAGTGTGGTGATGGTGCTCGATGGTGGCTATTGTAACACCCCAACCGATGGCGGAATCATCGAGGTGCCACGTAGTGACGATTGTTCAAAAGCTCATGGTACTAAAATGTAAATATTATTGAATAATCCAAAATTGTCTTACATGGAAATGGAAATTACATTGTCTAAATGAAATGTAAACATTGAAATAACTGAATTGAAATAAAACACTAAATGTCTCTTGCTAAAGCACTAGATCAAACTGCACCTGAAACATGTACAAAAATAGGTTTGGTCAACATATGAAATGTTGGTGAGCATTCCTAGATTTGATATATATAGTAGGTTAAAAAGTTATACAATTCAAGTGCAAGCTACAGTGCAAATATGTAAACTATGTATCATACAAATGAGCGAAATCAACCCTGTGACTGTATAATGTACTGTATGAACTGTAGTGTACTTATCCAATAAATGGATAAAAGCTTAACACTGGCCACGGATTCTCCGATGAAAAAGGGGGAGAATCAATCTAGGCGGGTTGTCAATCCAAATAGCGCTATCCAATGTTAAGGTCGGCTTGTACCATGTTAATGATTTCACTAAGTACAAATGTAATCCACATGTATTGTCTAAGCATAAAGCACGTTGTAAGCAATGCACATAGTACTAGAATTGTATTTTGAAAATGTAAACTTGTATTTGCCATTTGTAATAGTGTACATGTAACACCCCAAAAATGAATAAAAGCAAAAAGGGGATAGGAAGTACTCACTGTTCACGTAGTAACTTGAAATTGGACTGGACAACGAAATATGAATTTGAGATTACTCCCAAATGATTAACCTAAAGTAATTGATAATGTATGAGTGAAATAACTCTAGGATACATGTATTTCTAGGGCTTCGAATTGGGGATAAATGCTTATTTGATTAAATAAACAAATTGTTTATTAAATGTAAGAAATTTTAGTAAATAAATAAATAAAAGTCTTTTTGTAAAATTTTAAGTTGAATATAATCACAACATGAGGTTTTAAGTATGAAAATAATTTTTATAAAATTATTTTCTTGAAAATAGAATATTTAATCTAATTATTTCAAATTGTCAAAAATATGATTTTAATATCAAAAAATATTAAAATCAAAGAATTTCTGAATTAAAAATTGTATTTCAGTTCTAGATAGTTAGAAATAATTTATATAAAATTTTGGTGTAAAAATATTGTAAAATGAATTTATTATGAATTATTTATGATTAAAACTAACAAAAATTAATTTAAAATATAAAATAAACGGTTTTTCTGAAATAAAAATATTTTCTGAAATGTTTAAGGACGTACAAGTTTAGAATAATTTTTGTAGAATTTTATAAAATCGTTTAGATATTTTTATTGAATTTTATAATTTTAAACGAATAAACTTGTAATATTTATTATATATATTAAATAAATTATTTTTAAAAAACTAAAAATTGGATGATGAACCTTATCAGTGGAATAGCATAAAATAAATTTTGTGGAATTTATAAAGAAGTTTTAGTATTTAAAACCATTTTTTTAAAATAATAATAAGTATAAGTATAGAAGAACTAACAAAAAAAATTGTCTATGCTAGGGATCGAACCCTGCACCCTTTCTGCATAAGGACACAAACCTAACCACTGGGACAACCCTCTGTTTTGGTTTATTAGCGAACATAATTGTTTTAAAACCATTGAACACGTATTATCCCCAATTTCTTAATATAAACCCTAGAAATTACAATTGAATAAATTAGACAACAATAACCCCAGAATCGTTGGGGTTATTTGTCGACTAGTATGCATAAACAAATCCACGTTTTTAATCGATACTTACAATGCTTCTATGATGCACGAACAACAAGTCAACGAAAAAGTCAACTGTCGTGGATTTCTTGTATAAAAGCGAATTGTTAACAGAAATTGGAGGTGAGGATATGATGTTCGGCGATTAGGGAGGGTATAGGCACGTTCAATTTATAGGTAAAGCTCGGATTGTATGATTTGGTAAGTTTGACTCGATGTGATGATAATGTGGGTAATTACTTTAAAATTGGTGTGAAGTAATGGTAATCGTACGCGTATTTGACTCACAATGGACCGGTAATTATGTTATAACAGAAATTAAAGTGTGTTTGAATATTAATCTGGAAGGTTGACCAGATTGAATGTTCAAGATTTGAAAAAAAGGAAACATTCCATACATGTTTGCTGCTGCTACTCGACACAGGAAGGAAGGAAAGGAAAGTGAATGTGTGTATTAATATAAAGTGCATCTGAATTAAACAACAAACAAAGTCTTGGCCTAGTGGTGGAAGCGTGTGCATGTGTGTAGCTTTGACTCGGGTTCGAGTCTCAGCGTGGAAATCTTTTTTTTGATTAAATCAGGAAGGGGAAGGCTGGTGATTGGGCCGGGTTTTCTGGTGGGCCGGGACATCTGTTCTGGGCTGCAGCTTAAATAGGAAGAGGGGGGTTTGGGCTGCAAATTAACAAGGGAGGTAGTATGTTAGGGTGTTTGGGCTTGGAAGATCAATTACTAATTTTGTTGTTTCCACAATATTGTTTTTATGTATTATTATTATTATTATTATTATTATTATTATTATTAAAATATATATATATATATAATGAAAAAAAAAAAAATGACGGATGTCACAGCATCCCCTACTTTTAGAAACTTCGTCCCGAAATTAATAGTAACATAGGATTACGGATGCTTGGGTAGAAATTAAAATAACTGTGGTTTGGAAAATTTGGGTTAAGGTACGACGTAATTTATAGGTAACAAAGTGAATTGTTTCAAATGATTTGGATGGTAGGTTTGATAGGTGTGGTTTAAGAATTGGATTAGGTTCGTCTCGAAAGGGTAAAAAGAGTAAGAATCTAGTAAATCACTTAAATTGCAAGTTCAGGAATCCTAAAATAAATGTACGAGTTGATTGATTATAGAAAGACTAATGAACTAACAAGCAAACAGAGTTTGTTCCTGGTTCGACTTCCAGTCTCACTTTCAACGCATCATTAGTGTTTGTATACAGGGTGTACCGCAGCTAACCCACCACACCTTTGATACCTTGAAAACGTACTGAACGCCTACCCAAGAACTCCAATAGAATTTCACACTACCCTAATGTACCTGTAAATTCATGATTACGTTCCGGACCGGAATCATCAATTTACCTTACATTAAGGTTTTGCGTCCTTCTATGACCCCACCGATTGTTGAGCAGGTTCTATAGCCTCCACCAGCCGTGGAGTAGGTTGTAGGGCCTCTCCCGACTGTTTGAAAGGGCATAGTGACCTCTACCAATCGTTGAGTATGTTCGATAGCCTCTACCAGTCGTGTAGCAGGTTGTAGGGCCTCTCCCGACTGTTGAAAAAGGCATGATGACTTCTATTAAGTGCAGTAATTATTATTCACATAGGTTGCAAATTGATAGCATGTTTATGCAAGCAAGTTTGTAAGTACTACAACCATTAAGTGTAAGTGTTATCATGAATAATTAAATGTTTACGAGTATCATGAATAATTAGATGTTCAATGAATAGTCAAGTTAAAGGAAAAATCAAGTTTCATATAATAAGCAATGAAGTTTTCTTAGAAAAGCTCTGTAAGATCAAGTATCAAGTCTAAACGTTTCAAATAAATGTAAGTGCACGATTAAAATAAACGTAACCAATATGATAGATTACCAATTTGTGTTCGTACATAATAGTATGCAAGGAAATCTCTAGATGTTATATGCCTATGAGTATGTCATAATTGGGTACAAAATGATAATAAGATCAAGAAAATGAAAACACGAGTATCAAGAATAATTAAATGTCCAGTGAATAGTCAAATTAAGGGAAAATCAAGTTTCATAAACAATGATGTTTTGAGAAAATCTTGTAGAATCAAGTATCAGGTTTTTAGTAGTTTGATTATCATGGGTAACTAGTTCATGTGTGAGAAGGTGAAGGATATGAATTTAGTTCTTGAGAGGATGATGAAAAATCTTGAAGCAGAATCAAGGTTGTGAGCGATATTGAATGTGAAGATAGTTGATAAAGGGTTTATTTTATAGTAAGGAGATTATATAGCAGTGTAAATTTTGGGGTTTGGATCAAAGGTTATAATCAAGTGTATAAGAAAACATGATTGTGGTATATGCAAAATATTGTAAAAATTTGAACAAGTTGAAAATGGGTGAGTGTTGATGGAGAATCTAGAGACTAGATATTATACCAAAAAAAATAAATATTTTCAAAATTTGGTTTTGTACATAAGGCAAAAGTTGTTAAATAGTACAAGCTAAGTAGGCTTTGTAATAGTTTAAAACACTATATAGAAAATCGTTTGTTACGTCAATAAATCAATTTAAGTTCGAGGAAAATATGTACTTTGTAAAGTTGCTAGGTAATACAACTAGTTTTAGAAATCTTTAGTTTGTGCTAAAGTATGAGGTTATAGTTTTTAAAATAAATAACATGTGGAGAAAAGAAATAATATGATTTGGGTAGGGTGTTGAATATTTAAAAAGTGGCTAAGAGGGTAAGGTGAAGTGTGATTGTGAAATCCATAGATGGTTATGAAAGTATGAACTTGTAAGCAATATATGAAAATCATGAAATACAAAATATTGTATATGAACCGAGAGAGTATTATTGAAAAAGCTTGCATAAAATGCTTGGAGTGCCCTTGTCTAGCTGTAAAGCCCAACAAGAACGTTGACTTTTCAAAGGAATTGAACCCAATGGTGATCAAAGAAGACGTGCTTTAGCCTATAAGTGGACACTCACTCCAGGAATCCCCAGGTAAGCATAACAGGTCCGTAAATGGATTTATGCGCTATGCTTGCCTATGCCAGAAAACCCAGTGTACAGGCGTCCACCCTTCCAGATTGCACGTGTCCTTATCACACTCATTAAAGTTCAACAACTTTGAAGGAACAAAAGTAAGAGTAGGCATTATGCCTAAGAGTGTCTTCATGAAAGGTACTGTCCCTGTTCCATGATGATGTAGACTTTCCACTCCCTGTAGGACACCATCTTTATGCACCAGGATGAAAGATGAGGAGAAAGGAGAGAGAGAAGGAGGGAAAGATAGAGGAGGGAAAGTAGAGGGAAATGAGGATAAGGTAATTCAGAAAATATTATGCATGAAAGTTGAAGTTCGGTTATAGTCTAGGCTGATTTCATCTAGTAACCTAGTTCCCTATAACCATGGCTCTGATACCAATCTGTAACACCCCAACCGATGGCGGAATCATCGAGGTGCCACGTAGTGACGATTGTTCAAAAGCTCATGGTACTAAAATGTAAATATTATTGAATAATCCAAAATTGTCTTACATGGAAATGGAAATTACATTGTCTAAATGAAATGTAAACATTGAAATAACTGAATTGAAATAAAACACTAAATGTCTCTTGCTAAAGCACTAGATCAAACTGCACCTGAAACATGTACAAAAATAGGTTTGGTCAACATATGAAATGTTGGTGAGCATTCCTAGATTTGATATATATAGTAGGTTAAAAAGTTATACAATTCAAGTGCAAGCTACAGTGCAAATATGTAAACTATGTATCATACAAATAAGCGAAATCAACCCTGTGACTGTATAATGTACTGTATGAACTGTAGTGTACTTATCCAATAAATGGATAAAAGCTTAACACTGGCCACGGATTCTCCGATGAAAAAGGGGGAGAATCAATCTAGGCGGGTTGTCAATCCAAATAGCGCTATCCAATGTTAAGGTCGGCTTGTACCATGTTAATGATTTCACTAAGTACAAATGTAATCCACATGTATTGTCTAAGCATAAAGCACGTTGTAAGCAATGCACATAGTACTAGAATTGTATTTTGAAAATGTAAACTTGTATTTGCCATTTGTAATAGTGTACATGTAACACCCCAAAAATGAATAAAAGCAAAAAGGGGATAGGAAGTACTCACTGTTCACGTAGTAACTTGAAATTGGACTGGACAACGAAATATGAATTTGAGATTACTCCCAAATGATTAACCTAAAGTAATTGATAATGTATGAGTGAAATAACTCTAGGATACATGTATTTCTAGGGCTTCGAATTGGGGATAAATGCTTATTTGATTAAATAAACAAATTGTTTATTAAATGTAAGAAATTTTAGTAAATAAATAAATAAAAGTCTTTTTGTAAAATTTTAAGTTGAATATAATCACAACATGAGGTTTTAAGTATGAAAATAATTTTTATAAAATTATTTTCTTGAAAATAGAATATTTAATCTAATTATTTCAAATTGTCAAAAATATGATTTTAATATCAAAAAATATTAAAATCAAAGAATTTCTGAATTAAAAATTGTATTTCAGTTCTAGATAGTTAGAAATAATTTATATAAAATTTTGGTGTAAAAATATTGTAAAATGAATTTATTATGAATTATTTATGATTAAAACTAACAAAAATTAATTTAAAATATAAAATAAACGGTTTTTCTGAAATAAAAATATTTTCTGAAATGTTTAAGGACGTACAAGTTTAGAATAATTTTTGTAGAATTTTATAAAATCGTTTAGATATTTTTATTGAATTTTATAATTTTAAACGAATAAACTTGTAATATTTATTATATATATTAAATAAATTATTTTTGAAAAACTAAAAATTGGATGATGAACCTTATCAGTGGAATAGCATAAAATAAATTTTGTGGAATTTATAAAGAAGTTTTAGTATTTAAAACCATTTTTTTAAAATAATAATAAGTATAAGTATAGAAGAACTAACAAAAAAAATTGTTTATGCTAGGGATCGAACCCTGCACCCTTTCTGCATAAGGACACAAACCTAACCACTGGGACAACCCTCTGTTTTGGTTTATTAGCGAACATAATTGTTTTAAAACCATTGAACACGTATTATCCCCAATTTCTTAATATAAACCCTAGAAATTACAATTGAATAAATTAGACAACAATAACCCCAGAATCGTTGGGGTTATTGGTCGACTAGTATGCATAAACAAATCCACGTTTTTAATCGATACTTACAATGCTTCTATGATGCACGAACAACAAGTCAACGAAAAAGTCAACTGTCGTGGATTTCTTGTATAAAAGCGAATTGTTAACAGAAATTGGAGGTGAGGATATGATGTTCGGCGATTAGGGAGGGTATAGGCACGTTCAATTTATAGGTAAAGCTCTGATTGTATGATTTGGTAAGTTTGACTCGATGTGATGATAATGTGGGTAATTACTTTAAAATTGGTGTGAAGTAATGGTAATCGTACGCGTATTTGACTCACAATGGACCGGTAATTATGTTATAACAGAAATTAAAGTGTGTTTGAATATTAATCTGGAAGGTTGACCAGATTGAATGTTCAAGATTTGAAAAAAAGGAAACATTCCATACATGTTTGCTGCTGCTACTCGACACAGGAAGGAAGGAAAGGAAAGTGAATGTGTGTATTAATATAAAGTGCATCTGAATTAAACAACAAACAAAGTCTTGGCCTAGTGGTGGAAGCGTGTGCATGTGTGTAGCTTTGACTCGGGTTCGAGTCTCAGCGTGGAAATCTTTTTTTTGATTAAATCAGGAAGGGGAAGGCTGGTGATTGGGCCGGGTTTTCTGGTGGGCCGGGACATCTGTTCTGGGCTGCAGCTTAAATAGGAAGAGGGGGGTTTGGGCTGCAAATTAACAAGGGAGGTAGTATGTTAGGGTGTTTGGGCTTGGAAGATCAATTACTAATTTTGTTGTTTCCACAATATTGTTTTTATGTATTATTATTATTATTATTATTATTATTATTATTATTATTATTATTATTATTATTAAAATATATATATATATATAATGAAAAAAAAAAAAAATGACGGATGTCACAGCTATGGGGCTGGTTGTGTTGCCGATGGTGGTAGTGTGTAACACCCCAACCGACGACGGAAACATCGAGTTGTCACATAATGACGATTGTTCAAAAGCTCATGGTACTAAAGTGTAAATATTATTTAAATTTATGATTAAAAGTCAAACATCAAAGTCAAACCAATACATCAAATCTCAAAACAAATGATACATAAAGCTTGTTTATTATGCCTAAGTCCAAGCCTAAGTGACAATCATCAAGCGTTCCCTGAAACATGTACAAAATAAAACGTCAACAATAATGCTGGTGAGTACACTTAGTTTTGTGTACATATAGTATAAGTATAAAAATGTTTACAATTCAAGTGTCATGAATCAGTCAAGGCAATTATGGAAAACACGTAAGTACACAACGCGGACCAAAATCAAACCTCTTATGTGACAAAAATTAAAGAATTAACAATGACCTAGGACTTTCCACACACATAGGTACTTTCCACTAGGCGGGTTATCAATCCAAATAGTGTTATCCATTGTTAAAGTCAGCTAGCTAAGTTAATGACTTTGTAATGATTGCAAGTATACTACGTTTATGTTTAAGCACAAAACACAAGAGTTCAAGCATAACATGTATATGAATTGTATATAAAATGTTTATGAATAAGTTCACGTGTATGTTTGATATGTGTACATGAATCACCCCAAAGTGTAAAAAATGAAAAAGGGGATAAGTATACTCACCTTGATTATGGTGATGAACTTGCAAGAAATCAATGACTATGAATGCATTTTGCTTGAACCTTTGATGCTAAAGGACTTCTGGGTAGTTGCGACGTCGAAAAGTCGGAGAAGAGCATGATATCATGCCTAGAATTTATATGGCTGCCGATAAACAATATACACCGTGGAGTTGAGATATTCGGGAACAAAGGTGAGGGTAAAATATTGGATCACAAGTCTCTTTAAATGAAGTTGGTGTCAAACACTTGAAATAGTTCGTCAGAATTAGATTGTAAATCTAAACAAATCAAAAGTGTACTGTAGCAGCAGCGGTACACCAACAAGTTTGGGATGTTGGGGTGGTGGCAAGAGCGCCAATGGTGATCGTGGTTAGAAAATGGAATGGACACAAGACCATTTAAAACTAATTTTAATCTAACGTATGCATTATGATTTATTTGAGATATTAAGTTTCTGTTATAGAAATTAAATGCCATTCATTATAAATTTGTACCTATTTAATATTGGTATTATTAAATGATTTAACGCGTTCGGTATATGTCAGCTAATGAATGTTCAGTTTTGCTTCCAATTAGAATCGTTTAAAAAAACATATATAATAAATCGACTGTATTCTTTTAGGGCATCAAATTTTATTTTTTAGATAAAGAATACAATAACATTACTTGATAAGATGAGAATTTGAATAATTAGAATGTAATGAATATTAAATAAAACTCTGGTTTGAATTAGTTTGACAAATAACATTACCACAAGGATTTGAAATGAAACTTTCAAGATACAGGAGGGACTAGAATTGACAACTTGATAAAAATGAGGGTGACGGATGTCACATAGTGGTTGGGGGCTAAGGTTATTTAAGGATGTTGGAGGTAAGGTTGTTGTGGCTGTGGTGTTGGTTGTAATTGTGGTTGGTGGGGTGGGTAGTTAATAGAGTGGTGGTGGTGGAGAAGGAGGAGAGTAGGGATGGCAATCAAACCTGAACCCGATGGGTAAACCCGAAACCCGATACAATTGGGATGGGTTTGGGGTCGGGTAATCGGGTATGGGTCCGGGTATGGGATTAGTTTTTATTTTTTTCGCGGGTTTGGGACGGGTTTAGGATTTGATGATATACCCGTTTACCCGACCCGATTACCTGATAAAGTATATCCGTTTACCCGATTAGATACCCAATAATTTCTAGTATATGTTTTTAAATATGTATGCATAATATATCAAATTGTCTATCTAGACTGTTATCTTATGCTAAAAATTACAAAAAATTAGTGTATATCATTTGTTATCTATTTGTTATAAGATTTAAGTATTTTATATTTATACATTGTAATCATTTACATATATATTTAATAATAGTAAATGTAATTGGTTAATAGTTACCTAATAGATACCTGTCGGGTCTTTGGTCGGATATACTCAATAGGTAAGTTTAAAAAATTAATGGGTTTCCCCGAAACCCACGGGTATACCCGATACCCGATGGGTAATTACCCGACACAAACCCGACGGGTTTCGGGCCTGGTTTGGGACAAGCATACCTAATCGGGTATGGGGTTGGGATTACCTAAACCCATCCAAAACCCGACACATTGCCATCCCTAAAGGAGAGGAGGAAGAAGGAAGAGATTGTATGTATATGTGTATATTATTAATATTTGAAGAAAAGTTAAGATTTTTTTAAGTTAGTATTTTTTACACATAAGCACAACCGATTCCACATCACCAAAAAATCGTCCACCTCACCATAAAAACGTCCACATGGGTAAAGGCGAGGAACATGTCTGCTTTTTCCCCGGGTGAGATCTCTCTTCACCTTTCTGTAGGCGATTTCGAAGTTTTCAGACTTCGACTTCAAATCCACGTACTTGTGAGAAATGGAGTCACAGGTACGGTTGGTACCCCCGACAAGGGTACCAAACTCGGCTAGGACCTTGTGCCACTACGGTCCGCGACTACAAGACCCCCGGCTTGTTGAAGAACCGTCACCATGCACTTGGTTATATGCAATGATCAGTGCTAGTTCTTCCTCCTCGGTCCATTGCACCATGATTGAAGTTGGTTTTGAAGATTGATGGTTTAGGGTTTGAAGAATTGTGATGAAGGTGATGGTTTTGTGAAGGAGTTAATTTATATAGGTAAAAAATATTGTTGGGTAATAAATGAAATTAGGTAAAAAAATTATTTTTTTTAAATTTCAAACTCTTGGTTGCCCGCTCGGACGCGAGCTGGCTCGCCTGCACTCGCTAGCGGTAGTGTTCACGTGGAGGTGTTATCGTAGTCGCTAGCCACATGAATTAAGTTGTGACTCGCAGCAGCTGACTCGCGGTCCACAATACACATTCTTAGCAAGGCATATTCAAGAGTCTCTTTTTGACTATATCACCTCCCAATGCATAGACGTTTACCCAGAAAAACCTTATTTTTTCATAAGATTCATATCATTTTTAATAATTGTTTTAGACAAATAAAGATTAGATTCTGATATGATATTGGTAAAGCTCAACAACATAGAGTGTATTTGTACTTTTTGTTGGGGAATTGGATTTTAATAACCCAAACTATTTGAAATTGGCCATTGGCACCCTTAACTAAAAAATTGGCCATATATAACCTAAACTATAAACTTATTGGAATCTAGCACCCAATTGACTGACGGCGTTAGTGAGCTTGCTGACGTGGCACAAGTTGCTGATGTGGCATGTTGATTTGTAACTCATTTAAACTAGTTAGCTTATGATGTGTTAATACTCATTGGAACAAAAATACAAAATAAAAAAATCCACGTGGGCATTTGTAATATTTATATAAATATTTGGGGCAAAATCTGATAACCCTAAACAAAGTCATCTCTTTTCTCTGAACATCGATGAACACCTACTAACCCTAATTTCTAAATTGGACCAACCCTTACATCAAACAACACAAAAATTGAATGATATGAGCTCGCCATCTACCTCTTCCTCAATTGGGAACAGAAACCCTAAAATATTCAAAGTGGATTTGGACGCAAACGTGTACTGCCACCATGATTCCCTCGCCATCCTTAGAGTAGCTGGACCTAAGAGTTTTTGACATGGGGAACGATTTTATGGCTGCCCTAATTGGCCAGTAAGTCCATCGTTTTATTCTTCCAAATTCTTTATATGATCTTTGACTGATTAAAATTCTTTAATATGATCTTATATAGAGAAGCGACTGCAAATTCTTCATGTGGGAAGAAGATGTTGAAAATATGTTCAAATCATATGCAAATGGGAGGCCTAAATATGAAGAAATGAAGATTCGGAATTTGGAGCTACAGAAAAAGATGTTAGAAGAAGAGAACAAGAGATTGAAAACTTGCATTATGAGCCAGTCCAACTAGAAGGTTCAATACGTAATAGGTTTAGTAGTAGTCATTATATTTTGGTGGATTGTGATGGGGTAAAAATGTTGGATTGTAGTTCTGTTGGTGTTTAAGGACTATGTACTCAATGTAATGAAAGTGTTATATGTTATCTCTTGTTATGTTATGCTTGAATTGTAGTTTTGTTAGTGTTTATTTACATAAACTGTCACAATGTCCAAACAGCTATGATCTTTTGACCCATTAAACATTATGCCAAATGCTGAAACATGCACAAATGACCCATTATGACCTGCACAAATGATGACCCATTTCCAAATGTCTGTGATGTTCTGTTGGTGTTTATTTACCAGGTTATATATTGACCCATTATGACCATTTTCCAAATGCTGAAACATGCACAAATGACCAAGACCCATGCTGAAATTAAGGACAACCCATTACGACCCATTATGACCCATTTCCAAATGCTGAAACATGCCCAAATGACCAAGACCCTAAGCAGTTAATGTCGGAAAATATTGGTTATCGGTCGAGGACCGATATTTGATATATCGGTTTTCGCGGTGAGATATCGGTGGGATATCGGTAATTTTTATATCATGCAAAATCAATATATATAGAAGTTTCACCCTAACAATTAAATATAATCTCCTACAATTAACAGATTGACCTCTTGCAACATGCAAAACAATAACAACGGTAGCAAGTGGGAACTTATTAAGACTTTAAACACTAATATTTAACATTGACAATTAACAATTAAGACTTAAAACACTAACAACATCAATAAGAAGCAAGACAAACAGAAGAACTAATAAGAAAGATACTGATATCGGGAATATCAGTGATATATTGGTCAAACATCGGTAAGATTACGATCAAATATCGGTCAATATCACCGATAATATCGGTACAAAATATCGGTCAAAATATCGGTATCAATATATCGGTTGATGACCAATAACCGATATATCGGACCGATATAGCGGATATATCGGTGATATTAACTGCTTAGCCAAGACCCATGCTGAAATTAAAGACAAACCATTATGACCATGCTGAAACCTGCACAAATGACCCATTATCACCAAACACACCAAGACTAATATCATACCATTAAAGACCTTTGACTTACCTCCAACATAAGTTTCTTGAACTTGTAACTCAGGTAGCTCAACATTCACAGCAGTGTCTTCAACACACTTTTCCTTATCAGATACTAGATCTGCAATCTTAGCAGATAGAACATCAGGTACAAGTCTACTAGCAGTCAACTTGGTATAACCCTTCTACTTAGGGGTACATTTAGTTGATGGTAATTGGCTTTCATAAACAGTGGGTTGGGCTGGGCTGTAGATTATGGGCTTTTGGTTCATTGATTTGGCATGGGCTAGCCCTAGAAGGACCGACTGGTGTACTTATTGGACCATCTTGTATAAAAAATTTGCAAAGGTTTTGCACTAGAAAGAAGGTCCTTTGTAATAGCCACAACATCTTCATCACTCACTAATCTCTTCAAACTCCCATCATCACTCATGCCAAACATTTCAAAATCTCTTGATTCATATATACTGGTTTCCATAACATAATCGACTAACTCAAAAAAGGATAACATGTCAACATCTATCTTAAAGACCTTTGACTTACCTCCAACATACTTGAGTTCGGGGTGGACAACCTCAAATGTTCCAGAGTAAAACAACCTGACTTCGATTTCTGTCATGGGAAGATTAGGGCTTCAATGTTCAGCTTGAATTTAGGGTTTCGGAGTTGAACGACTTGGATTTAGAAATGAAGTTGGGAATTAGGGTTCATAATCGTGTCTGAGTGTTTAGAGATGATTTGGTTTTGAAGTGTTGAACATTATTTAAATGTTTGTTTGTATACGTGGATTTTTTTTTTATTTTGGTTTTTTTTATTTGAAGTGTTGAACACATCATAAGCTGACTGGTTTAAATGAGGGACAAATCAGCATGCCACATCAGCAAGCCCACTAACGCCGTCAGTTAATTGGGTGTTAGATTCCAATAAGTTAATAGTTTAGGTTATATATGGCTAATTTTTTAGTTGAGGGTGTCAGTGGCCAATTTCAAATAGTTCGGGTTATTAAAATCCAATTCCCCCTTTTTTTTGTTAAATAATTTCATTTTCTTTACATCTTATGTCACTTTGCATTTTATCTTATGTTCAACCGTGAATTTACCAGGACTCTAACCTAGTCTATACTACATTATAAAGGGGGAGACACGGGTAAATATGTCCAAATTGTCAAAGTTAAGATGGTATTTGAAAAGACACATGCTTTAAACCTATAATATCATATAAATCTTTCCCATATTACCCCTTGATACATTGTTACTTGTACATTCATTGCCTTAACTCTTTACATATCATTTTACATGAATTTTAAGATGGCATGGGAAAACTCTCATGCTAAAAACCCAAATATCATGTAATTTTTTTTTCCTTTCTACCCTTCATGCAAAACCTACTTGTACATATTCTTTTATCATAACCTTCAATTACCATTAACCTATATGTATAATATCTTTATGTCTTTGTTTGTACCACAAAAAAAACTACACGATTTCACCTCCGCAATGATATCCACCACAATTTCATGTTTATTTAGAAAGATAGTTTTCAGTTGTAGTATAGACGGACTCGTGCCATATGACCACACATCATGTTTTAAGAAAAATGTTTTTAAAGTGGAATTACTATATATGGTATATGAAAAAATATTAACATCTTTCACATAAACAATGCATTTACTTACATACTTTGTTGGTTTTAAAAATATATGTTTTCTTATATATTTAAATTGTTGCTATTATTTGTATTCATTGAAATTTTCTATGACATTATTTTGTTTTAATTACATGCTATCTATAAACTATATCTATATCTATATCTATACTACATTATAAAGGAGGAGGTATGGGCAAATAGGTCCAAATTGTCCAAAGTTAAGATGACATACCAAAGGTTTCTTTACAATTTTCTAAATTTTACCACTTTTCTTCCCTAAATGCTCCTAGAAGATAATTAACTTTTATATGAAAATGGAACTCACCCAAACTAAATAAACACACGAGATAGCAATATTTTTGAACAAATTTCATATAATAGCGATGAAATATAATAATTTATTTTACCATAATAAATAATCTTATCTCAGCTAACCTTGTATGAATTTTAAAATTTTGCCATAATAATACTTATATTATAAACTCTTTTCATATATATATATGCGTCTACCCAACGGCAAAGTGGACGGGATGATTTGACTCACTAGCTACATTGGGCAATTTTTTAGCTGTTGGGTCAAGTTAGGCAAGTCTATTACAAACTTACAACTCACAACTTTTAATTTATAAATGGACAATGACCTTCATATGATAGTTTATACAATTGCATATAATTACTACATGCTTTTGTCATGTAAATGAACTTTATCATTTAACAAGTTGTCTTCAATGGCACGGTTATGTAGATATGCAATGACCGAACAACTTACACAAGAGTGATATTTATGTTCATATTAGTCTATTACAGTAACATACATTTGGTTTATTAAGATTTGTTCAATAATGAGTATATGGTTTTTATGGTGAACTGCAATCAGTTGTAAGTGGCGGTGCACATTTCTTTTCTTTTCTTTTTACGAATGCTTGTTAAAACATAATGTGCACATTTCTATTGTTTTTGCGTAACTTGCGGTACAAAATCTAAGTATCATAATGTTGTATTGCAACCCATTTGTGAATCCCGCTGCAACGCGCGAGTAAACCCACTAGTATTTAATAAATTAGTTAACCTATTAACCCGTTTAAAACCTGTTAGAAGTTTCTATTTAGATTTCAGAAGGTGATATTTTAAAATTGTTGAAATTTAGAGTTGAAGTTTTGACTTGTTAGTTTCAAAAGTGAAATTAACTTTTGATCTTGAAATCTTTATCACCTTTAAATTTTCATAAATTTTAATAATAGTTACAAATACCGATTGAACCTTGCATTCGTTTTATATTATCTCGACCTACAAGTTTGTTAATTCTAGAATGATTAATAAAGAAAAAAAAAAACAATTAAAAGGGCATCAATAAAAGAATGGCTTCATAGGAACCATAGTAATTGATTGTTTACACTATTTATATGTTTTTAGGCATTATTCATATTCATAATTAACATTAAATGATTCGTACATAAACATAACACAATTTTAAGTCGATGCGACATGTCACAAATAAACATGTGCGGAATGAAGATTTCAACTAGTTGTCGAAATAAGAGAGAACTCTAAATACTAATCTAAAAGTTGTCGCCAATGTGGGGCTAGCCCACTTGGTATAGACATATGTCTCTTAAATGGGAGGTCCAATGTTCAATCCTTGACAAGGATGTTGTAATTTAGAATTATTGGTGTAATAGTATAGGAGATGTAACGTTTACCGTTCAAAAAAAAATCTAAAAGTTGTCACCCAACTAAATACCCCCCCCCCCCCCCTTGTGGTGGAGTGATATGGGAAGTGAAGGATATGATTTTAGACTGAAAGATCTCATGTTCAATTCCTGATCTCACCGGAGTTTTACTGATTCTTTACTGTCATACCTTTAAACGGGTGGTAGAAATATGGCTCGGTACGTTAGAAATTGATTTGCTTTTTTGGTAAGAATATTCATAATATCATACAATGTAATTTTCATCAACTATGAAGGGTTTGTATCATGAATTTAACTTTATTATAATAAAAAATATAAAAAAACAAATTTTTATTCTCATAAATACGTTGTTATATCAAATCATATCATACTCATAATTGTAAAAAACAAAAAATATTGTTTTGACACAAATACATCACATCTCATGTCACAATCACATCACATCACGATGGGAAAATCATCAAAATGGTCCGTTGACCTTGTGATTTACCATAGTAATCTTCTCCCGTCTCTTTGGAGAGACGGGTCACGGTTCCCAATGCGCCTGAACCATCTCCAGAGAGGCTTTGGTTTCCAACCAATAGAAAAGCAACATGTGGCTAACCCTTGATCCGAGGACTGTGTGGCGTCTCTAGAGATGCGTCAAAGCCGCAAGATGGCTCCCGTGGGCCCTTGAGACGGCTCGTCTTCGGCTAGGCTTGAGACGTCAACAAAGCTTCCTTAACCGTCTCCAGACGACTGTTTAGTGTTTTTTTTTATTTTTACCGTTTATTTTATAAAAAATTTTAATTATTTTCTTTGTTTTCAACTCTAAAACTAAATAACAAAACATAAATAAAAATATTTCATTGAAACATAAAATTAAAACATAAATATTAAACATAATAATATTAAACATAAAAAATCTATACATATAATAAACTAAAGCCATTTTAATGACATGACATTCAAAGAGAATATTCTTTTTATAGAGTGTGCCATGTGTCATCCCATGTGGCAATGTCTTTATTTTAGAAAAATATAAATTTAAAATTTAAAAACAAAATTAGATTTTTATCTCTAATGTTTCCTCCCGTAACTTTTAAACGTTAATATCTTTTACACACGAAATTTTTTAAAGAAAAAAATTACACCAAATTAACGAGCGTTTTATTATCTTTCCAACGAGTACCATAATGCTATATAAAAAACGGAGAAAAAAACGACTATTTTTTGTAACCCGACAAGTATTGTATCAGGTTTGGAATTAGTTTAAAAAAAATTGTGGGTTTGGGTCAGGCCTAGGATTAGGTGATACCCGACCCAATTACCCTTTTTTTTTATATTAGAATATGATAACTTATGGCAGATATTTGTTTAAAATAATAATAATAATAATAATAATAATAATAATAATCATTAATCATATATTGGCAAGTCATTAATTATGTTGTTATATTAGATATTTTATTATGTCATATTAGATATTTCAATCTGGGACGATCTCCAACAGGTAATTGCTATGTTTTCTTTTTCTATCATATCCTGAAATAGCTCAAATCTTATTGTATGCAATTAAAGACCTTTAACTGAATGTATTGGTGCTAAACAATCTATGTCCAACTTATGGCAGATATTTGTTTAAAATAATAATAATAATAATAATAATAATAATATTCATTAATCATATATTGGCAAGTCATTAATTATGTTGTCATATTAGATATTTTATTATGTCATATTAGATATTTCAATCTGGGACGATCTCCAACAGGTAATTGCTATGTTTTCTTTTTCTATCATATTCTGAAATAGCTCAAATCTTATTGTATGCAATTAAAGACCTTTAACTGAATGTATTGGTGCTAAACAATCTATGTCCCCTTGAAGTGCTTGGGATCTTAATATTCTGTTTTAGGTGTTGATGTTGTAAGGTGAAATAGATCTTTTGGTATTTTTTTAAAGTATCTAATGTAAGTTGATATATAGATGTCATTTTTATAGTTTATATACTTCTAATTTTATTCACTTTACTTAGATTTCTCAACCCGGGACGCTCCCGGGGTATAAGCTAGTTACATTATAACAAAGAAAAAAACTTAATGTTGGCGGCGCAACAATCGCCATGCCTCAACATGGTCGAAATCGTTGCCGTATCGAACCCCATACTCATATTGAGTGAATTCCATAGCCAACTCCTCATCAAGCTTCAGATCTTCCCTCACAGTTTGCTCATATAGGGCGGTCCACATCTCACACTTGATATTGAGATCAGCCCACTTGAACTGGAGGTCTCAGAGGGTCTTGGTGGTGGTGGTGCCAACGTGTTCGATGAAGTCGCTAAACACACGAGCCCAAAACCCCTCCGGGGGGAAGGCCGACCCTTCTGCTCGCGGGAGTTGTAGAATCTCCGGGTCATTTGAGGCATCCTTGTGGCAAACCACAAGTGCCATCTCTTCCTCTTCGGTCCACGTGTTCATATTTGGGTTGGGTGGGTGTTTGTTTTAGTTTTTACCGTTTGTGTGGTTTTTAACCCCACGATGTCTTCTATTTATATTCAAAAACTTTGAACGGTAAGAAGGTGAGAAATTAAATAAAGCAACGGTTTCGAAAGCCGTCTCGGGAACCGTCAAAGTCAAGAGTCGTATCGGGAACCGTGTGACGACACAAAGCTGTCTCGGGAACCGTGTGACGACACAAAGAGACGTCACCAATGTATCCCTATAAATATCCCACTTCACTTCACAAAATTTGTACCCCCTCTCCATCGTGTATACTAAACCTTTGGAAAGTTTTTATAAATCTCATATATCAAACCTTTCAGCTTTCCAATCCATTACATTTTTAAATCCTCCACTTTTCCAACCGAAGCTTACCGGTTTACAAAAATATTGTTCGATTATACTTGGATCGTTGTTACATCTGCGTACAGCTACTTGGATCGTTGTTGCATCTGCGCGTGGGTTAACCCGTGTAGATTGCATCGACGATGTTATGGTCTACAGTATTGGCAAGTTCATGTGTTGCAGGAACATCTTTCACGCATGTGTGAAAGAACTTCAGCGGGGCTAGTTGGGATAACTTGCCATTTTCCTTATATACCGATTGTAAACCTCTGTTTGGACAGTCGGTGTAAAGCACACTAGGAACTATTGTTACATAAAACGAGGATACGTCTCGGATATGTCTCGTTGGTCGACGTGTGCAACGTATCAGATCCATGAACAATGGTTCTTTGTCTATGTAGAGCACATACACCATTCAAACAATGGTTCAAAGCAAGTAATCCTTGGAAATAATATCCTATCAACCCTACGTCCGTCGTTGGAACTCGTCGGCGTCCCCTACTGCTACCACCACCACCTACGTTCTTTGGTCGACGTGTGCAACGGATACGTCTCGGTGGTTGACGTGTGCAACGAGTTTGTTTTGTAAAGCAAGATTGTTAGTGTAATAGTATAGTTTTTTGTAATATTTGTCGTGTTTTGTAAATCAAGATTGTTGGCCAAATTGAAAAACTCATAGCACATAATATAAAGGAACAAAAATCCATCAAAAACAGAAAATAAACGTGCAAAAAACATAAATTTAAGATTCATTCGATTAATAAAAACATAAAATAAATACATAAATTATTACAAAAGTTAAATAAGCTACGCGTTAAGACGGTCCCTCATCATTTGCTAAGCCGACACGTGTTTGAATTCTTTGCGCTGCTTGGATTGATACTCTCTTTTGGTATATCTAATGGCGACGTCTTCCGACATGTCTAAAGGTACCGCTTGAAGTGTTCGATAGTGGTACCCGTTGAAGAGCTGACACTTCGTGTTCAAGTCGTTCCATTTACGGCTAAGTGAGTCGATGGTTCGATCAGACCCTCCGACCAGCCGATTGTATTCATGTAAGATACGGTACCACTTGTTTATTTGGTGTAGGCTATCTTCGATATGTTGCCACGCTGAAACTAGTGCAATTTCTTGTTCCTCAGTCCATCGTTGGGGTGCCATTTTCCTTTGTATGAATGAGACGGTGGTGGTAGTGGTAGTGGAGGAGTTGGACGGGGAATGGGACGGAGATTGGGACGGAGAATGGTATATATAGGGGGGAGGTGGACAACTGAACTGTCGGACAAGTCTCAGGACTCACCGGAGACGAAGAGACCCGAGAAGTCTCGGGACCCACGAGACGAATCCGGAGACTTCATGGGTAGACGTGGGGCAGACGTGTCATTATGTTATTGGTTGTGACCCCAAGCCGTCTCGGGAGACGTCTTTTACTCACAAGCCGAACCGAAGCCGCGCCGTTAGTGAGACGTCTCAAGGGCCCACGGGAGCCGTCTTGCGGCGCTGACACATCTCTAGAGACGCCACACAGTCCTCGGATCAAGGGTCGCCACGTGTTGCTTTTCTATTGGTTGGAAACCAAAGCCTCTCCGGAGACGGTTCAGACTCATTGGGAACCGTGACCCGTCTCTCCAAAAAAACGGGAGGGGACTATTATAGTAAACCAGACGGTGAATGAGCCATTTTGAATATTCGATGATTTTCCCAAACAAAAATAATAATAAGTATTGTGATGCCCACACAATATTACACTGGTGACCATATTAACAAAACATCTTAGACTTCTAGTTTCATGCTTTTTGAAAAGAAAAGATTACCAGTGCTATAATATAATATCTTCCCATTTGACTTGATTAACGTTCATGCAACACTAAAAAACAAGCAATTTCTTCAAAAATAGGGTTCACATCATAAAATGAAGTATGTGACTAGCATTTGTATATACCATATCATATATATAATCTTCAACCATATAATTTAAGAAAAACTTTTAGAATTTTATCACTTTTTGCATTTTATTAGATTCCTTGGAATAAGAAATAGATTTATAGATTAAAAAGTGATTCCTTGTAGAAAAAACTTTAAGAATTTTATCACTTTTTGCGTTTTACACACCTCAGTGGAGAGTCCATGAGATGCGACAGAGAGCAACTCTTAGTTGGTAATTTTAAGGTCAATAGGGTTGTTTGCATTTAAGATTGAATTAAATGATCAATTAAAAAAAGGGGTTGTGGATTCATACACCCCTACTTTAGGATTCATACATCCTGGCCCACAGCTATCACTAATAAGAAGCTGTCACATACCCAGAATGTGACGTCATACACCCCAAATATGATGTCACGGGGTGTATGAATCCTAGAACCCAAAAAGGTCATTATCGTTAGCTTGGTGGAGTTGTAAAATGTGTTTTAACACTTGCATAAAGAATTAAGAAAAACAGAAATGTTGAATAATTAATTTGAATAAAAAGATGGGTGATTTTGGCTCAAAACCATAATCATAGCAAACTATCAGTTAAAGAGTACCGATAATAAAAACAATCGGTTAATCAGTTTTGGTTAAAGATGTACTGTTGTTTTCTTATTAAGGGAAACACGTTTTAATATTATGAAGAGGGTGTTTGGGATTGCTTGTTAAAAACTGATTATGCGTTTTGCTGCAGTAGGGGTGGAGCTGCTTTAAGATTATTGCGTTTTGGTAGCCAAAAAATCCATTTCAAAACTTAACCCCAAACACTAAAAACTAATTATTTGCGTTTTCAAAATGCAATAATCTAAAAATCCATTTCAAAACTCAATCCCAAACACCCTCTAAACCGGTTTTATGAATAATCCATGTACAATGAATTAGAGATTCAGGTAGCGTCAATGTTTAAATCCAAAAGGGATCCGTAGTAAATTAAATTTCAATGGATGAAACAAAGCATAAGGTTTAGCAATTTATACTAGCAGGGACCCTACAATATTTTAAGTTGAGCAATTGGACAGTTCTAACCTATATAAGTATAACCAAGAGATTTATTAGCTTTTTTATAAGAGTATGTGTAGTGGTAGATACCGTAGATAGTTATGTGGAGGTTATAGGATTAAAATATTAAAAAGTAATAGAAAAGGGATTATGTTGGGGTTATGGAAAAAGAGGGTGTAGTGGGAAGGGGGGTTATGTAGAGGTTATAAATGATTGGTGATGATTGGTTAATTATTGTTTTTTATTTAAATAAGAATATTTAATACTTAATAATATTTCATTAAAAATAAAAAAATTACAAATACTAAAACAAAAAAATACAAATACTAAAAAAAAAATTACAAACCCTAAATAAAAGATAAAAATACTCAAAGGTTATATTTTTTTTTCGATTTTGGCCTTTCGGTTCAAATCTATTTCCAACGCTTTGCCCTCTAGGTGGTCGTGATTTGCCATTTTCACGCCCCTTTCATGTATCATTACGGGTGGTCTTAGTAAATTATAAACTAAATAAAATAAGAAAAACAAAGTTTCCATACAATTGTCAAAGTTTGACTTTATTATGGACTTCTTATTTCTTTCTCTTTTTTGTTAGCCTACGGTTCCTTCCTTTAACATTAGCTAAACTGAGCGTTGGCCTATTTTAATAAAAGCCCAATACATGCTAACTTATGTACTGCAGTACTGGGCCACAAAAAATAAAAAGCCCAGATATCTCATCATCAACATCACCTCTGCAACTTTAGACCTAATAAAACGCCGCCACCACCTCTGCAACTACCGGCTCCCGTCACAACCATCACAGCCACCGTCTTCATCATCAACATCATCATCTTCATCATCAACATCTTCATCTTCTTAATAATAATAATAATAATAATAATAATAATAATAATAATAATAATAATAATAAAAGAATGTCAGAGGCTGAAAACGCCCGCTATAGCCAAGACCCTGCACATCCATAACGCCGGATAGCGCCCCTGGGGGCGGTGTTTGGGGGCGCTATCACCGTCAAAACGCCACATAACGGTGGCCACTACACATACTCTAAGGCACTACCTCCTATATAGTTATCATACGTACTGTAATAAAAATAAGAAATGTGATAATGATACAAAAAAACACAATAGATCACAAAATATGACACAATGTGCCACAAAATATAACACAATACCAAAAAATATAACACAATGCTAAGTAAAAAAGACACAATGAATCATACTACATTAAGCACGAATTAGAGTTTCGGATTTTTCTTTTTAACGGCTAAAGCTACCCCCACTATATTTACAACAAATACACATTTGCCTAGATTTTTAACACCTACAACCTCCCCTTTAGGAGCATAAGTCTCTACCAAGTGAGCTACCTTACATTGGCAATTAGAGTTTCAGATTAGTTCATTAAGCACGAAATAGAGTTAAAAATGAGGAATTGAATGAACTCGAGTTGACTTTCTACGTTTTTAAGGTCTTTGACAAGTAAAAAGAATCTAATCCCAAGCACCCCCTAGCCAGTGGCGAAGCTTGACCCGAAGGTTCGGGGGTTCGGAAGTCACCGGAGGTTCGGAAGTCACTGGTTTCGGGGGGTCGAAAACCAGTTTCGGGGGGTCGAAACCCTATATTTTCAAAATTTTCTATACGGATACTATATAATCGGAACTTCTGCGCGAAAATCCGGGGGGGGGGGGGGGGGGGGCGGGCCGCCCCTACAAACCTTCGCCAGTGCCCCTAGCCATGCAACTGCAATCATACTGCAACAAGGAGAATAATATCTCATATGTACAACTATAAGATAAATTCAAACAAAAAATATATATTAACTTAAAGGACTTTACAGAAGATTAATTCCATATAAGTTTACAAAGCATGGGAATAAACAAACACATTATATGGTTCTATATACCAAAAAGATACTTGCAAACAGACCTAAACTGTGAATTTTTTTCTTCTTAAAAAATTACACGCACACGCATCGGAATCATGCCCCACTTGTTGGCAATGCGGCCATAAATGAATTATAAGACGATTCCAGGTCAAAATGAAGTTGCCTAGCCTGCTGCTCAGTCAACTCATCTGCAGCCCCCATCTTTGCCAGCCGCCCGATCCACTCCTTCATCTTGGTCTTTCCTTCAAAATCTGGGGGTAAAATCGACAATTTGTTCAACGAACCTGACAAGTCAGAAAGCAAAGGGAAAACTTGATCAACGGCAGTCATGTTCAGCTTCAACGAGTCCATTGCAGTGATGAAATTTTGCACGCATTCTGCCACAATCGCAGCAGAGGTCACTCCAGTGGCTGCGGCAGCAGCCCTGTGCTCCACTGTAGCAGGTACACCAGAGATTATCAGACGGTTCATCGCCGCTTGGCAGTCCATTTTGTAGGTATCATGAAACCTTTCAATACTGGGTACAGTATCTTTAAGCGTTGATGATAGTGTTTTAAAATGTGCTATAAGCTTCTGACACTCGATTTCATAATCAGCTGATGGAATAATGTCTCTAACGTAAGCCTTTTCAAGCTTTTCTGTAGCCTTGATGATGGCGTACAGCTCAGCAAAATTGTCATACATTTCCCTCTCGCGTTTGTCATTCCATAGTTTTACTTCCATCAGTTAGATTTCTATTAGTATACCTAATACGTGCAGAGACAAGTAATGCTGTCAATACACCAGCAGATGCTACCAGAAAAAAAAAATTTAAGGCCTATGTATCTGTACAATAATAACGCACCAACAGAATAAACAAAAGCAATCAATAAACATGAAGTGAATGCATGGCATCATTTGAAACATAAAAAACAGAAAACAAAAATGCATATGCGCAGCATATAAGAGAGTAACATCCATAATTGTCAAAAGCGCGCCTAGGCGTAAGGCGCAACCAGGCGCACCAAGTACGCTGCGCCTTGTGAGGCGCGCGCCTAGGCACTGAGGCGCACTATCGGGGCTGTTTTAAGGCTGATTTCCGGCCAAATTCAGGCTAAAAGTTGCCTAAACCTCTAAATGAGTTATGAACAAGTCCTAAACAACCCTAAAACATCCTAATGTAGCCCTAAACAAGCCTAAAACATCTCTAAAATCTCCCAAAAAATGTATTTTATACTATGCGCCTAATTATAAAAAGCCCTCGCTTTTTATGCGCCTTGCGCCGGGCTCCGGGCTCGGCCTATGCGCCTAGGCGCTTTGACAACTATGGTAACATCAACTAAGGCTATAAATTCAGGGTCAAACAGAATACAGGCCAACAATTGTTATAATATGGTGAAACCCTAAAACGGACTATGAACCTCAAAAAAAATTAGATTTAAGCCCACTGCCCAAACTGTTTTTAAAATAAATAGACTAGAAAATTAAATGGAAATGTTATACAGAGATTACAAGGTTGCACTAACATAAAGAATATCTGTTCATTAAGAGCAAAATGGAAATTCATAAAAAAACTACTTAGGTTCAATTCTAACGAAACGATCGCTATAGAACAATAAACTGCAAGAACGGCATACAAAAAAAAATACATGTGGTAAGGGACAAGACCAACAGCGAACAAGTAAAGTAGGCAGGTTATGAATAAGTGCAAGAACGATCGCTAGTTTGCTCATCTTTTACCATCCATATTGATATACAACTAATTAACATAAGATGAATAACTATTTAACATATACAACTTAACAAGTAAAGTAGGTAGGCTATGAATAAGTGAAAAACAGAACAAGAAACCAAAAACCAGTTCAAACCAACAGCGATAGCCACTAGCCAGTCGATACAGTAAAAGCAAAACAATTCAGTGTCGCAAATCAAATGTTAAACCATTTATCTTTATTACATTATTTCCAAAGTCAACAATTTTGGTGAGAATGAGGTTAATAACCATCTATCTATATTGTTTTTGTAAAAACAAAGACGTTCCGTGTAAATTGGGTTGCATATCAGATATATGATTTTCATGATTTACAAGGCGCAGCTTGTTGCCTACCTGCCCGCTATCTTGATGTACTAATTTTCTCAGTCATGAAATGAAAAGTCCTACACTTTAAAAACAATGGGTTACAGATTCACAATGCTTCATATATTATTCTAAGTATAACCAGAACACACAAGAACTGTTAATTAGGGTTGTAAACAAACCAAACGTTCGATGAACAGTTCGTAAACTGTTCGGCGGGATGTTTGTTTGTGTCCGTTTGTTTAATAAATGAACGAACACGAACAAAAAATTTCGTTTGATTAACTAAACAAACAAACACGAACAAATGTCTCGTTCGTTCGATTGCGTTCGTGAACGTTCGCAATGTGTTTGTTTTCGTTCGTTTATTTATATCCGTTCGTGTATGTTCGATCACTAGTTAAAACTTAGGATAATTATGAACTTTTGAATTAGGAATATCATGTATTCATGCCTATGCCTAAGTAATTTTAGATAATTATGTCTAAGTTAGTACAATTTGACTTATCGACATCGTTTAGTAGATGTACTTTGTCTAACGGTTAATATTAACAATGTTTTTTTAGTTAGTTGCATATTAAATGTTTGTTTGTGTTCAAGACCCGTGTTCACGAACAGTTCGCAAACAACTAAATTTCTTAACAAACAAACACAAACATAGAATTATGTTCGTTAGTGTGTTCGTGAACGGTTCGTTTGTCCAAGAAACCTTAACAAACAAACACGAACAAGGCCTTGTTCGTGTTCGTTTGGTTCATTTACAGCCCTACTGTTAATGTAAAGCAACAAAGCAGATTATAATATTATATTAATATAATAAACCAACAAAACTTGATCTCTACCTTAAACCTAAAACCTCGATTGCAAATTTTCAAGCGGTGAAGACGAAAAAACCAAGCAATTGGTATTATAACATAAATTAAATTAAAAAAATCGGATATAAAAGAAAAGGATACAATGAAATCGGTTAATTATCGATAAGGGAAGTATTATAGATCTAGAAGCAACTGCGATCCAAATACACATACAGATAATAATGATCTAAATAAACACAGTGAAAGAGGGGATATTATACCTTACGAGTGATAGCGAAGAATCGAAAGATTAAACGACGTCGGATTGATGATGATGATGATGATGATGATGATGATGATGATGATGATGATGATGATGACACAGTAAATGCGTGTCCTGGAAGTAAACGGCTCGTCCTATTATTTGTAGAGTGTGTGTAGTTTTTTTCTTGAACTCCCCAATGGTTGAAAGGGGCCCAGACGGCCTCTAGTCCGTATGGACAGAGCCCTTCGGCCCACCCGTCTCCTGTTTCAGGAGAAACCCGGCCCATAAACCCGCCTGAAGGCACGACGGTAGTGAACCAGTAAAACCTGGAGGGATCAGGAGTCGAACCCATGACCACAAGGGACAAGGGTCTCTCCATCACTTCCCAACCACCTACCCCACCACAAGGGTGGGGGTATCCATCACATGCCTCCTGTAGGAATCGAACCCGACTCCCTCAAAGAGAGAACCGACCCTTTTACCACTAGGCCACATGATCAGGATAGTAGAGTGTGTGTAGTGGGCTCAACGACTCGACCAAGGCCCATAGCGCCTGCAACAACCTCCCTCGCTAGAGTTGCACAAACCGGGGTTTTTCAATACCGGTTCCAGGTAGGGTCGGGTATTACTTCTACCAGGTATTGAAAGAACCGGTTTCGGTTCCGGTTCCTAGCATAAATAACCATACCCTATATACTGGTTTTGGTTTTTCAATATCCGGTTTCGGGTATGAAACCGGGTACGGAATCTGGCCATATTTTCAAGGAAATTAATCAAAGTATTGCTTTTGTAGGTTGGGTGAGAATACAGACGTGGTTGTATTGTGCATATTGAGTAGTATATATAATATATAAGAATATATAAAACAAAAATTCATGTCTAATTCAAGGTAGACGATTTAAAGTGTCAAATATTAAGATGTCAAATTATAGCATAAATCAAGTGCAGAACTTAGGCAACAAATGGACAATGCATTTTGATGTAGAATAAGTCAACTGAATCAAATATAAAGATATGTCTACTGTCTAGACCAAACAAAGGCCCATCACGACTCTAGTTTTCAAAGAGTTAAAAAGATGCACCAACTGCCGACATGGTCTCTAGTGGCACTAAATTTCATATATATTAAAGTTTTGAAATACTACTAAATACTAACACATGACATTTAAAAACATAGAAAACACAGAGAAAAAAAATAGAAAACACATAGGTTGGTGTCCATAAATTGGATTGTTGGCTAAGTCTAAATTGGGTCATGAACCGGGTATTAGGAAAACCCGGTTCCGGATAATAAAAAACCGGGTACAAACCGGGTCTGGCTTCGGGTACGGTTTTTTACATAGAAATCTATATCATGTGCGTACCCGACGGGAAGGGTCGGTTCCGGGGTTTTTTTTCCTGTTCCGGTTTTTTTTTTTTTTTTTTTGCACCTCTACCCCTCGCGCTATGGCTCAAGTTTGGTTCGGAGGGTGATGTGATTCATTTAAAAAAAAAACAATTATATATATCTCTTCTACACCCATATATATATCTTCTATACCCAAAAACACGAACCATATATATATAGGGAAATGGTAAGACGATAACATGCTTGAGTTGGAAGAACTAAGAAACTCACTTTACAACTACACACTTAATTTAATAGAAAAAGAATATGTGGTTGTCAATTAAAGGATGATAAAATATTGACTGGAATATTCCTTTTTTTTTTAAAGTCAACATTGGTGTGCTGTACTTTTTACACCAGTGTAAAACCATTATAAAAAAATTTCAATTTTTTTTACGGTGAAGTTACTCATTTTTACATTGGTGTTTAAAAAAAAATTAAATTCACATCTTACGTCGGTGTTCTCACGGTTCTTCCAACTCGAGCTAGTTTTCATTTGAACCTAATCATATATATATATATATATATATATATATAGGATTAGGTTCCAATGAAAACACACTTTTCGTGAAAGAACCGCGAGAACACCGACGTAAAATGTGAATTTTCAAAAAAAAAATTCCACCGGTGAAAAAACGGGTAACCTCGACGTAAAAAAAATATATATATATATTTTACAGCAGTGTAAACGACCATGGCCCACCGTATTTTGTCTTATTAGGCAAGGGAATATTCCCTTTTTTATTTTATTCAACTTTAATTGTGAGCCACAAATTCTTTTTTGATTAAAATAAGTGTGTGGTGGAAAAGTGTGTTTTCGTAGTTCTTTTACGAAAAGTGTGTTAAACTCATTCTTTTTATAAAAAAAATCACCATACCACAATGGTGTCTCCTTCTTTGAAAGATTTTACAACGACGGCGCGGAAGAGGAAAAAGCGGTTTCGAGTGCGTGTGCACTAGTGATTAACGCCATGCAACATGTAAATAATCCTCCCCTACTCCTGATATTGACTAGGGAATATATTATGCGAGACCATATAGTCGCAAGTGATCGTTTAATGAATGATTATTTCAATCCTTCGTCGGTTTATGGCCCCGATGTTTTTTGGCGCCGATTTCGGATGAGTAAAAGGTTATTTTTGCGTATTTACTGAAGATTTGGAGGCTAGCTATGACTACTTTAAACAAAAACCGGACGTTAGAGGATGTTTAGGATTCACCCCAATTCAAATGACCGCTTCTGTATTACGCGTACTCGCCTACGGGAACACATACGACATCATTGACGAGTATTTGAAGATGGCGGAGAAAACCGCATTCTATACCTTGGAGTATTTCTGCTACGGTATAGTTAGAATTTTGTATATAATTATAAAGTAGTGGTTAAATTTAAGTTTTTTATTTATGGTTATATATATAATTTAATTTTTTTAGGTGTATGCCAATTATATGAAAAACGTTACTTGAGAAACCCCACTTGAAACGACCTTCAACAAATATACGAAATGCATTTAGAAAAACATAGAATACCCGACATGATTAGTAGTATAGACTGCCGTCAATGGCGGTGGTATAATTGTCCAACCGCATGGCGAGGTCAGCATACACGCGGTAACAAAAAAGGACCAACGTTGGTTTTACATGTCGTTGCCTCATACGACCTTTGGGTTTGGTCGGCCTTCTTTGGTGTCGCCGGGTGTATGCATGACATAAATACTTTTCAGTTTTCACTATTGCTAGAGGCTTATATTGGCGACACGATACAGAAAGCTGGGTTTTATGCAAATGATAATTACTACGAGCATGGATACTACTTGGCAGATGATATATATATGGAGTATTCAATGATCGTTAAAATGTTTTCTGAAACACTCGATGTAAAAAAGACAATATTTTAAGAAATGCAAGAGTCCTCAAGAAAGGACATCGAGGGGTGTTTTGGGGTTCTTCAACAACGATGACATTTTGTTAGAAATCCTTGCCGTATATGGGATAACAAAAAATTAAAATGGTGATGCATGCTTGAATCATAATGCATAATATGATCCTAGAAGACGAAGGAAAAACAATATGTCAAAACTACTCTCCGGTGATAAAAATAGGGCGGAAGGAATTAAGACATATGGGGTGGGGAAAGAAGACTAGAAGTCGATAGCCGAGAAGTGAAAAATATTACACGGCGTCGACATTGTCCCCTCTCTCATTTAGGCTCGCAAATATAATTAAGTTAAATATCTCAATTTCTGATTTGAACTTGATCATTAAACAAACACCAAATTATGCTTGTGCCCGAGCCAAGCTTTCAGTTTACATCACTACTTCGATCTAGAGGTGATCAAATCGTTTTTTTTTTTTTTTTTTTGTCAAACCGGTTTCGGTTTCAAACAGGTTCGCTACAGTACCGGTTTCTGGCCGAACCGGTTTCGGGTCCAAACCGGTTCGGTTTTGGACCGGTTTTGTCGATTTGTAAGACCGGTTTCAGTTCGGTTTCGGTTTTTCGGTTTCGGTTCTTAATCGGTTTTTTCGCGCACTTTTTTAAAAAAAGGCCAACACAAAATATATATTTTTTTTACATAAAATTCAACTTTTATTGATTTTTATAATTTTGTAAGGTGTATGGGTATAAATTTGTATTTGTGAAAACATTTTTGTATAATTTTATTATATATATTTTTTTTAAATATAAAATTCATTTTTTTTAATAAAAATACCGGTTTTTCATACCGGTTTAAAACCGGTTCGTTTCGGTTTGTCTCGTGAAAAGGGGAACCGGTCGGGGAACCTACGGGTTTTTTCGGTCCTAACACCAGTTTGGGTAAAAACCGGTTCTTATAGAAACCGGTTCGGTTCGGTTCCACCGGTTTCGTTCCTCAAACCGGTTTTTTTTGATCACCTCTACTTCGATCAAAGTCCATTTGTGGGTTAAATTTTAACAAGAAAGAACAATATTATTTCAAATTAAAATCCAGAGGGAAGTAGGCTAAAAGCCTAATATAAGCCTGGGGTAGGCCACATAAAAGGGAGCCCAATACAGTGAAGCATAAACTGTCACAACTCACATGGCAAAGTAAAGATTAACTGAACTAAAAAAATTATATTCCTATACATTATATTATTATGAAGTTTTATTAATTGGTTTTACGAATTTAATAGCATGGAATTTTTATTATTTTTAAAAACTTACAAACTTGAAATATTTTAAGTATGTGTAATTAAGATAAAATATTATAATATACTAGTTTCCATATACCGTAGAAAATTTACAAATTTTATTTTAATTTATTTATTTTGATAAAAAGAAGTGAAAAAGCGATAGTGTGGATGCATGGACAACCGAAAACTAAATGTCCCAAATCATTGGTTGACGTCATAGCATCTTTGCATGCTAATGCATACGAAAAGGATATCATGATAACAACTAGACTTAATAGTCTCGTAATACAATAACTGATTATGATTGAGCAAGAAAACCAAACTCAAATAACTTCAACCAAATGGAAAAGGGGAGATCTTCGAATCGACTATGATAGAAGCTGGGTTACAGAGAGAAACCAGAGAGAGAATTATGTGACATCCGTCACTTTTTATTCCTTTATATAATAATAATAATAATAATAATAAAAAAAAAATTCAGAATTAGATATATATATATATATATATATACATATTTTTTTTCTTTCTCTTCTTACCATAACTAAACCACAACCCACATCCATATCTCTTATCCATTATCTGGCCCAGACATGCCAGCCCAATACCCAATCAGCCCAAGCCCAGCAGACACCTTCCTTAAGCTGTTAATAAAAAAAAAAAGAAAAACGTGGCTCCATCTGAGGCTCGAACCCGGGCCATCCCCGTACACACAACACACGCGTGTACCACTGAGCTACCAGCTCGTTTTTGATTTAAACCCAAACCCCTTTATATTTATCCCCTCTTATCGCAGCTTCCTTCTTCTTCCTTGGCTGTCGCGAACAGCAGCAGCTATGAAATAGTTTATATTTTTTTTTTCTTTCTTTTTGGCCAATCAATCAACTAAAATTAGCACTCTTGAAATTATATATGGTTTGATTACGTGATTACCGGCCTTGTTTAACCTTGATGCACAATTATCATCAATCAATTATTAACCAATTAGTCATAAAACGCGTATGGACTTCAATGTGGGTCAACCTTACCAATTATTCATCCCAGATCGTTATACTATAAATTGAACGCTCCTCAATCATTACAACTCGCTCATACTCTTTTCCCTATCCTCAATTCTCTTCCAATCAATCTAAAAATTATTATTTTGATCGCATTTGACTTTTTGGCTTGACCGATCGTTCTTAATCAAATCAGCTTTGTAAGTACGATTACTTTGGTGGGTTTTGTTAATCGGAACCTGCACAACATTAACCCCATGATTAATTGGGTTAATGTTGTGTAATTCGATCAATTATAAAACTAGGGCTCGTAATGATCATAATTTGGGGAAGAACACATCAAATTCTGTTGGTATTTATTTATTATAAACTGAAATCTAACACAACCACTGGTCTAGACCAGGTGGTTGTGTGTGATGCTCGTCTGGAGACCCACGCGAGTTCGAGTCCCAGCCTGGACGATTCTTTTTCTATTTTTTTTTCAACAAACCATATATATATATATATTATATTTAAACTTGTAAATTCAATTTAAAATATTAAAACCTTTTTATAAATTCCACAAAAATTATCTTATACTAATCTGATGTAAATGATCAAACTACAATTTTTAGTTTTCAGAAATTTATTTATTTAATATATATAATAAATAAATCAAGTTTATTCTATTTTATTTATAAAAATCTATAAAAATATCAAAACGATCTTATTAATTTCCACAAAAATTATCCTAAGTTTTTATAACTTTAAAATTTTCAGAAATGATTTGTAATTCTGAAAAATCATTTATTTTATATTTTTAATCAATTTTTGTTAGTTTTTATCATAATTAAATCATAATAAATTCATTTTACAATATTTTTATACCAAAATTTTACATAAATTATTTCTATTCATATAGAATTGAAATACAATTTTTAATTCAGAAATTCTTTGATTTTAATATTTTTAGATATTAAAGTCGTATTTTGACAATTTGAAATAATTAGATTAAATATTCTATTTTCAAGAAAATAATTTTATAAAAATTATTTTCATACTTAAAACCTCATGTTGTGATTATATTCAACTTAAAATTTTACAAAAAGACTTTTATTTATTTATTTACTAAATTTCTCATATTTAATAAACAATTTGTTTATTAAACAAATAAACGTTATCCCCAATTCGAAGCCCTAGAAATACATATATCTTAGAGTTATTTCCCTTACACATTATCGAATACTTTAGGTTGATCATTTGGGAGTAATCTCAATTCATATTTCGTTGCCCAAGTCCAATTTCAAGTTATTACATGAACAGTGAGTATTTCCTATCCCCTTTTTGCTTTTATTCATTTTTGGGGTGTTACATGTACACTATTACAAATTCAAATACAAGTTTACATTTTCACAATACAATTCTAGTACTATGTGCATTGCTTACAACGTGCTTTATGCTTAGACAATACATGTGGATTACATTTGTACTTAGTGAAATCATTAACATGGTACAAGCCGACCTTAACATTGGATAGCGCTATTTGGATTGACAACCCGCCTAGATTGATTCTCCCCCTTTTTCATCGGAGAATCCGTGGCCAGTGTTAAGTTATCATCCATTTATTGGTTGAGTACACTACAGTTCATACAGTACATTATACAGTCACAGGGTTGATTTCGCTCATTTGTATGATACATAGTTTACATATTTGCACTGTAGCTTGCACTTGAATTGTATAACTTTTTAACCTACTATATATATCAAAACTAGGAATGCTCACCAACATTTCATATGTTGACCAAATCTATTTTGTACATGTTTCAGGTGCAGTTTGATCTAGTGCTTTAGCGAAGAACATTTAGTGCCTTATTTTAATTCAGTTATTGCAATATTTACATTTCATATAGACAATGTAATTTCCATTTTCATGTAAGACAATTTCTGATTATTCAATAATATTTACATTTTAGTACCATGAGCTTTTGAACAATCGTCACTACGTGGCACCTCGATGATTCCGCCATCGGTTGGGGTGTTACAGATTGGTATCAGAGCCATGGTTATAGGGAACTAGGTTATTAGATAAAATGGCCTAGACTATAACCGAACTTCAACTTTCATGCATAATATTTCCTGAATTACCCTACCTCTCTTTTCCCTCTACTTTCCTTCTTCTATCTTTCTCTTCTCTCTCTCTCCATTCTCCTCATCTTTCATCATGGTGCATAGAGATGGTGTCCTACAAGGAGTGGAAAGTCTACATCATCATGGAGCGGGAGCAGTACCTTTCATGATGACACCCTTAGGCATAATGCCTATTCTTATTTTTGCTCCTTCAAAGTTGTTGAACTTTAATGAGTGTGATGAGGACACGTGCAATCTGGAAGGGTGGATGCCTGTACACTGGGTTTTCTGGCATAGGCAAGCATAGCGCATAAATCCATTTACGGACCTGTTATGCTTACCTGGGGATTCCTGGAGTGAGTGTCCACTTATAGGCTAAAGCATGTCTTCTTTGATCACCGTTGGGTTCAATTTCTTTGAAAAGTCAACGTTCTTGTTGGGCTTTACAGCTAGACAAGGACACTCCAAGCATCTTATGCAAGCTTTTTCAATAATATTCTCTCGGTTCATATACAATATTTTGTATTTCACGATTTTCATATATTGCTTACAAGTTCATACTTTCATAACCATCTATGGATTTCACAATCACACTTCACCTTACCCTCTTAGACACTTTTTAAATATTCAACACCCTACCCAAATCATATTATTTCTTTTCTCCACATGTTAGTTATTTTAAAAAAAAAAAAACTATAACCTCATACTTTAGCACAAACTAAAGATTTCTAAAACTTGTTGTATTACCTAGTACCTTTACAAAGTACATAATATTTTTTTTTTAAAAGGATGTCCTCGAACTTAAATTCAATTGATTATTTATTGACGTAACAAACGATTTTCTATATAATGTTTTAAACTATTACAAAGCCTACTTAGCTTGTACTATTTAACAACTTTTGCCTTATGTACAAAACCAATTTTGAAAATAAATTTTTTTTTTTGGAATAATATCTAGTCTCTAGATTCACTCATTTTCAACTTGTTCAAATTTTTACGATATTTGGTATATACCACAATCATGTTTTCTTATACACTTGATTATAACTTTTGATCCAAACCTCAAAATTTACACTGCTACATAATCTCCTTACTATAAAATAAACTCTTTATCAACTATCTTCACATTCTCTCACAACCTTGATCCTGCTTCAAGATTTTTCATCATCTTCTCAAGAACTAAATTCATATCCTTCACCTTCTCACACATGAGCTAGTTACCCGTGCTAATCAAACTACTAAAAACCTGATACTTGATTCTACAGGATTTTTCCAAAACATCATTGTTTGTGAAACTTGATTTCCCCTTAATTCGACTATTCACTGGATATTTAATTATTCATGATACTTGTGTTTTCATTTTCATAATCCTATTTTCACTTTGTACCCAATTTTGTCGCACTCATTAGCATACTACATCTAGAAATTTCCTTGCATACTATTGTTTATTAAAACAGTTTGGAAACTTATCATATTGATTACATTTATTATACAAGACTCTACCTTACATTTATTTGGAACGTTTGGACTTGATACTTGATCTTACAGATGCTCTTCTAAGAAAACATCATTGGTTATTACATGAAACTAGATTTTTCCCTTAATTTGACTACGCATTGAACATCTAATTATTCATGATACTCGAAAACATCTATTTATTCATGATAACACTTACACTTAATGGTTGTAGTACTTACAAACTTGCTTGCATAAACATACTATCAATTTGCAATCTATGTGAATAATAATTGCTGCACTTAATAGAGGTCATCATGCCTTTTTCAACAGTCGGGAGAGGCCCTACAACCTACTCCACGACTGGTGGGGGCTATCGAACATACTCAACGATTGGTAGAGGTCGCTATGCCTTTTCAAACAGTCGGGAGAGGCCCTACAACCTACTCCACGGCTGGTAGAGGCTATCGAACCTGCTCAACAATCGGTGGGATCATAGAAGGACATAAAACTCTAATGTAAGGTAAATTGATGATTCCGGTCCGGAACGTAATCATGAATTTACAGGTACATTAGGGTAGTGTGAAATTCTATTAGAGTTTTTGGTAGGCATCCAGTACGTTTTCAAGGTATCAAAAGTGTGGTGGGTTAGCTGCGGTACACCCTGTATACAAACACTAATGATGCATTGAAAGTGAAACTGGAAGTCGGACCAAGAACCAACTCTGTTTACTTGGTAGTTCATCTAGTCTTTTTATAGTCAATCAACTCATGCATTTATTTTATGAGTCCTAAAACTTGAAGTAGTGATTTACTAGATTCTTATTCTCTTTACTATTCGAGACGAACCTAATCCAATCAAACCTCATATCCAAATCATTCGAACTTTCCAAACCACAGTTATCTTAATTTTTACCCAAGCATCCATAACTCTATGTTACTATTAACTTCGGGACGAAGTTTCTAAAAGTAGGGGATGCTGTGACATCCGTCACTTTTTATTCCTTTATATAATAATAATAATAATAATAAAAAAAAAATTCAGAATTAGATATATATATATATATATATATATATATATATACATATTTTTTTTCTTTCTCTTCTTACCATAACTAAACCACAACCCACATCCATATCTCTTATCCATTATCTGGCCCAGACATGCCAGCCCAATACCCAATCAGCCCAAGCCCAGCAGACACCTTCCTTAAGCTGTTAATAAAAAAAAAAAGAAAAACGTGGCTCCATCTGAGGCTCGAACCCGGGCCATCCCCGTACACACAACACACGCGTGTACCACTGAGCTACCAGCTCGTTTTTGATTTAAACCCAAACCCCTTTATATTTATCCCCTCTTATCGCAGCTTCCTTCTTCTTCCTTGGCTGTCGCGAACAGCAGCAGCTATGAAATAGTTTATATTTTTTTTCTTTCTTTTTGGCCAATCAATCAACTAAAATTAGCACTCTTGAAATTATATATGGTTTGATTACGTGATTACCGGCCTTGTTTAACCTTGATGCACAATTATCATCAATCAATTATTAACCAATTAGTCATAAAACGCGTATGGACTTCAATGTGGGTCAACCTTACCAATTATTCATCCCAGATCGTTATACTATAAATTGAACGCTCCTCAATCATTACAACTCGCTCATACTCTTTTCCCTATCCTCAATTCTCTTCCAATCAATCTAAAAATTATTATTTTGATCGCATTTGACTTTTTGGCTTGACCGATCGTTCTTAATCAAATCAGCTTTGTAAGTACGATTACTTTGGTGGGTTTTGTTAATCGGAACCTGCACAACATTAACCCCATGATTAATTGGGTTAATGTTGTGTAATTCGATCAATTATAAAACTAGGGCTCGTAATGATCATAATTTGGGGAAGAACACATCAAATTCTGTTGGTATTTATTTATTATAAACTGAAATCTAACACAACCACTGGTCTAGACCAGGTGGTTGTGTGTGATGCTCGTCTGGAGACCCACGCGAGTTCGAGTCCCAGCCTGGACGATTCTTTTTCTATTTTTTTTTTCAACAAACCATATATATATATATTATATTTAAACTTGTAAATTCAATTTAAAATATTAAAACCTTTTTATAAATTCCACAAAAATTATCTTATACTAATCTGATGTAAATGATCAAACAACAATTTTTAGTTTTCAGAAATTTATTTATTTAATATATATAATAAATAAATCAAGTTTATTCTATTTTATTTATAAAAATCTATAAAAATATCAAAACGATCTTATTAATTTCCACAAAAATTATCCTAAGTTTTTATAACTTTAAAATTTTCAGAAATGATTTGTAATTCTGAAAAATCATTTATTTTATATTTTTAATCAATTTTTGTTAGTTTTTATCATAATTAAATCATAATAAATTCATTTTACAATATTTTTATACCAAAATTTTACATAAATTATTTCTATTCATATAGAATTGAAATACAATTTTTAATTCAGAAATTCTTTGATTTTAATATTTTTAGATATTAAAGTCGTATTTTGACAATTTGAAATAATTAGATTAAATATTCTATTTTCAAGAAAATAATTTTATAAAAATTATTTTCATACTTAAAACCTCATGTTGTGATTATATTCAACTTAAAATTTTACAAAAAGACTTTTATTTATTTATTTACTAAATTTCTCATATTTAATAAACAATTTGTTTATTAAACAAATAAACGTTATCCCCAATTCGAAGCCCTAGAAATACATATATCTTAGAGTTATTTCCCTTACACATTATCGAATACTTTAGGTTGATCATTTGGGAGTAATCTCAATTCATATTTCGTTGCCCAAGTCCAATTTCAAGTTATTACATGAACAGTGAGTATTTCCTATCCCCTTTTTGCTTTTATTCATTTTTGGGGTGTTACATGTACACTATTACAAATTCAAATACAAGTTTACATTTTCACAATACAATTCTAGTACTATGTGCATTGCTTACAACGTGCTTTATGCTTAGACAATACATGTGGATTACATTTGTACTTAGTGAAATCATTAACATGGTACAAGCCGACCTTAACATTGGATAGCGCTATTTGGATTGACAACCCGCCTAGATTGATTCTCCCCCTTTTTCATCGGAGAATCCGTGGCCAGTGTTAAGTTATCATCCATTTATTGGTTGAGTACACTACAGTTCATACAGTACATTATACAGTCACAGGGTTGATTTCGCTCATTTGTATGATACATAGTTTACATATTTGCACTGTAGCTTGCACTTGAATTGTATAACTTTTTAACCTACTATATATATCAAAACTAGGAATGCTCACCAACATTTCATATGTTGACCAAATCTATTTTGTACATGTTTCAGGTGCAGTTTGATCTAGTGCTTTAGCGAAGAACATTTAGTGCCTTATTTTAATTCAGTTATTGCAATATTTACATTTCATATAGACAATGTAATTTCCATTTTCATGTAAGACAATTTCTGATTATTCAATAATATTTACATTTTAGTACCATGAGCTTTTGAACAATCGTCACTACGTGGCACCTCGATGATTCCGCCATCGGTTGGGGTGTTACAATTAACCCAAACCAAGCTGTCCTAAGGCGGGAAGCTTAACTGCCTTTATAATGAACATTCAAACATTATTACAGCTTGACATAACTAGTCCCTACACTTATTATTTGTTACAATTTGACCCCTGAAACTTCTAACTATCTGTAACTAACATATCAATCCCCCCCCCCCCTAAATATGAAAAATTCCTTGACCACAAAGAAGTACTGATTACAACACATAACAAGACCATTATTCTATCAATCACACTTAAAATCAGGGAATGTCAGCTTGAAATCATGTTTGACTTCCCAAGTAGCATCTATTAAGAATTGACCAGCCCATTGCACTAACACTTGAGACACAACTCTCTGCCCTTTCTTGACCACTCTTTGATCCAACACCTTAGCTGGTTGTAGTGAAAATCTTGGCACTTTAGGAATAGGGGTTACTTAAGTAGGTAGCCCTGTAGCTGCTTTTAAAAGGGACACATGAAACACAGGGTGTAACTGAGACTCAGGAGGTAAATCCAACTTATAAGCAACTTCACCAAACTTCTTAATCACCAAAAATGGCCCATAGTACTTAGGGGAAAACTTGTTAAACTCAGCACCCCTTAAAGATGATCGGATATATGGCCTTAGCTTCAAATATACCCAAGATCCTTCTTGAAACTGCCTATATGGCCTTAACTTCAAAGGATTCCTGCCCTTCTATTTGTAGCAGCTGCAGGCCATAAATTTGTGAGTGAATTACCCCAGTCATCCCATTCAACATACTAGACATCTTCTCATTAGAACAAAACTCATTTTATTACTTTCGGTACCTTTTAACACATATTCCTTCCTTTGTACTTCAAACTTCATGGTCAAATCAGTGAAATTCCATACTATATCTCCCAAAGTAGCCAACCATTGTACCCCAAGAACCATATCATAATTTTTCAATGGCAAAACCAATACATCAGCCATGAACCAAACCCCTTGCATCATCCACTTAAAGTTTTTACATCTCTGCCCACACATTAACTGATTCCCATTGGCCACAGTTACTTTCATAGGGTTCGCATCCTGTAATTCACATTGTAATTTCTTGATCAACTTCTCATCAATGAAATTATGAGTTGACCCTGAATCTGTCAATATCAACAACCTTCTGGTCCCATTGAGCCTGTTATTTTCATTGTTGAAAAAGAGGGAATGCCTGTGATGGCATGAATGGATATGTGAGGGGTTTCCTCGACACATTCCTCATTTCCAACAATGTCTTCCTCTTCTTGATCATCAAATAGTTCCAAATTGAATAACTGTTTGTTTATGCAATTATGACTTGGTGTAAACTTCTCATTACACCAAAAACATTCACCCTTTTTCTCTTTTTTTTAGCCATTTCTTTAGTGGTTAGCCTTTTGTGGTTTTAACAGGTATGGTATTAACAGGTTTTGGGTTAGGTAGTAATGGTAAAGCATTGGCATTCATAGTAGGTGGTGGTTTCAATGAGGAGTTGTAAGATTTCTGTTTATGGGTTGAAGTGGATTGATGAGTGTATTTCTTGTTTGGAAAGGTTACAAATAAAGTATTGTGCATGTTTTCTTGTTGTTTTGCAATGGCATAGGCTTCTCTTAGGTTAGTTGGTTTAAAGGCTTTTACAAAACATCTCAATTCCATTTTCAACCCTCCCACAAATAAACTAACAACATAAGCTTGTGACAGAGTCACCTTATTCAATAATGCATCAAAAGCATAACAATATTCTTACAATGTACCTGTCTGATGCAGATTTTTCAATTCCTCCATGGCATCTTCCAAAAGATCCATCGAAAACCTAGCAATGGCTGACGAACTATAATTCTCCCAACTTATTGTATCAATGGTCAGATTATTGCTCTTCGAATACCCTTGATGCCACTGTAAATCCTTCCCCTCTAAATTGACCACTGCATGTCTCATTTTCAGATTATCAGGGGTACGATCTACTTCAAAGAAATGATTGCAGTTGTAAATCCATCCATCTACATCTTCTCCATTAAACTTTGGAAAGTCTAATTTTCCCAACCTGGCTAATCTTGTTTCTTGATTACCACCATTAGGAACTAAACCTCTATTATTTTCCATTACATTCATTTTATCAATTAAAGATTGTATCTGCAACTGAATCTGCACCACGGCTGCCTTATTTTCTTCAGCATTTTGATTAACTGTCTGCATGTTATCATTGATCAATTGGGAATTAGCCTGCAAATCTTGCATTATAATCTCTATCTTTTCAATTGTCATCTGATTATCTTTGATTTGTTTATCCAGTTCTTGTTGTCTAGTACCGGTTGTCATGATGAATTGAAAGAATTGAACAGAATCAAACGAAAGAATTTCAAACAGATGGATCGAATCACAAATTGATCAAATCCAAGAGTAGATTAATCAAGAATGATTAATCCAGGTAATGAAACGAAAAAGATTAACAGAAATGAAACGAAAAGAAGAACAAGAGATTGATCGAAAAGGAAATTATGTTGACCGGAGAAGATGACAGTTATGGTGGTTGATTGTAGTTGTGTGGGGGTTACAGGAGCTCTGAGGAGGGTCGGTTGGCTCTGATACCAATGATAGGAGCTGGGTTAGAGAGAGAGAGAGAGAGAGAATTAACCTAAACCAAGCTGTCCCAAGGCGGGAAGCTTAACTGCCTTTATAACGAACATTCAAACATTATTACAACTTGACATAACTAGTCCCTACACTTATTATTTGTTACAATTTGACCCATGAAACTTTTAACTAATTGTAACTAACATATCAGACTATGAGATTGTCACTACAAAAAAAAACCAACCTTTAGCGGCGACCCGTTCAGCTTCAATCCCAGCCGTCGAATCATTCAACAGATCAACGAACCACCTTTTATCGTACTAAAAATCATTAGCGGCGACGGCATTAGCGGTGACCGTCACCGCTAATGCTCGAAAATCTTATAACACCTGCCTTTCTTGTCGCTACAAAAATCATTAGCGGCGACGACATTAGTGGCAACAACATTAGTGAACCACGTGAAGTTTCGACGCCGCTACCGGTTAGTCGTCGCTACCGGTTTGTCGCCGCTAATTGTTTTTTTTTAATATTTATTCTTTACATTGTTAGTATTAGGTTTGTATGTGTGTAAGTAGGTATGTATGTGTATTTTAGCAGGGGCACAACTATGAAGCCCCCCCCCCCCTGAATTTTCGCTCAAAAGTTCCATTTATATAGCATCTATATAGAACTTTTTAGGTATATACTCTTTCGACCCCTTTTTTTGAAAAAAAAAGTATATTATATAAACAAAAACTAAAGATATATCCGATGATACAAGACTCTCAAATATCGATTGTTTTACCGAGTTTATCGTTTTTCTTCGTTTTTTTTTCTTTTGGGCCCATTTTGAGAGGTAAAACCCAATTGTTTTATTTAGCCCATTTTTTTCTTTAAGAAAACCCAATTTAAAAGCCCACTTAAAAGCCTAAACCCAATAAAACTTTTAACCAAAAAGCCCTCGTCCCTCTCCTCTGTGTCTCTGAATGTCAGTCATCACCCCCAAGAGTTTATACTTTCATTATCAAGTTTGAACCATATAATATTTGTCTTCATTCAAAAATAAAAAAGAATCAAGCATTGAAGCCGATCATTCCATCCAGGTACACAACTAATTTCATTTTTCAATTTTCATACTTTGATAAAAACACCCAATAGGCCAATATAATATTTTTTTTGTCTTGTTGTCGTTGAGTGTTGAAATTCTGCTTTGGATAATTTGCAATTGGCGGTGATGTTTTTTTTTTATTTTATTATTATGTCTAGTTCGTCATTTATTTTTATTATTATGTTTCGGATAATTGGGCAATCAGGTTTGAAAATAATTATGACTTGATTAATGTTTATGTTATTAGATTATACTATGGGGAAGTATAACACCATAACATTTTTTTAATGTTTTAGTGTCTTTGATCAATTTTTTTTTGTTAAACGATGCTTAGAGCTTAGAACTTTGATATTATTGTATTTAATGTTTGACTTGACCCGAATCGAATCACCAACCTGAGCATATAATCCGAAACATAGCTATAGGAAAAAAAAATTAGGTTCCATCCCGTGATTGGTGATTTCCGACCCCCCGACCAAAATCTCAAGCTTCCCCACTGTATTTTAGGTATGTATGTTTATATTAAATTGTGTATTTTTATTTAAAAAAAATATATTATGTAAAATATTTTAAAAAATGATATATATATATATATATATATATATATATATATATATATATAAGTAAATATGTATTTTTCAAAAAATACATAATGTATACATATTTAAAAAAAATATATATTATGTATGTAGATTTTTAAAAAAATATGTTATATGTGTATGTATGTATGTATTATGTATGAGTGTATGTATGTATGTATGTATGTATGTATTATGTATGAGTGTATGTATGTATGTATGTATGTATGTATGTATGTATGTATATATGTATGTATGTATGTATGTATGTATGTATGTATGTATGTATGTATGAGTGTATGAGTGAGTGTGTGTGTGTATGTATGTATGTATGCGTGTGTGTATGTATGTATGCGTGTATGTATGTATGTATGAGTGTATGAGTGTATGTATGTATGAGTGTTTGAGTGTGTGTGTGTGTATGTATGTATGTATGTATGTATGTATGTATGTATGTATGTATGTATGTATGTATGTATGTATGTATGTATGTATGTATGTATGTATGTATGTATGTATGTAACAACCGGCAAAATTAAGGTAATTCCGTACTAATTAATTAAACGCGATTAACGTAATTAACCGTAATTATGTGCTGAGTATTTAATTGAGGCCTTAGAAAGATAGGAATTCCCAAATAATGCATAGGAATGCATGAGTTTAATAGCAAAGCATGATAGGATCGTGCGCAGACAAAACTATCCGGTATGGACACTGGCGATTACCCGGTAAAAACTTAAATAAGCGAAACGAACACCGGACACCCGGAATATAAAATAAATAATATTTTCACAAAATATTATGAGTTTTGGAAACCCAAAGCCATACGTGAAAGCTTATTGCACAAATCTCCCGGTAACGAATAAAGTGCGCGTACCGCACCCGATACGCGCGTAACACGTAAATTCACCCGACAAAAACCGAAATAAATTATCAGTAATTTAATTGGGCAAAATTTTATGAATATTAACGGTATTTTAATATTGGGGTAAACGCGACGAAAATTCGAGAAATACCCGGGCGGTACCCGGAAGGAACTAGCTTAAACATAATATGGAGAGTTAATTAGCAAAGTGGACCCCACCAAATACCCCATAGGGGCCGGCCAAGGGCCACTTAGAGTGGAGTTCACTTGAGTTTTTTTTTATTAAATCCCTTCCAAATCATTTGTAATGATGAGAGTGCATGTAAAAGGATTGGATAAAGGAATTAACCCAATCATTCCTCCTCCCTCTCTCTCCAACTCGGCCCAAACACCCACTTAATCCCCCAAGATTTTCAAAAATCTTTCATAAATCTTCCATAATCTCACTAACCAATCCTTGCAAGATATTGGTGATCTTTGGAGATTGGATAGAAGATTATAAGGATACATCAAGATCACACTTAAGCAAAAACACAAAAATCCTTTCTTGTTCTTCTTCTTGGCCGTGGACTTCCATCACCCCACCAACACCTCTCATTCAATTTTTACTACTTCAAATCACCTCTAGTTCATTCTAAATCAAACCCCTTCTTGTGTGTTCAAGAGCTTGGAGCTTAACCCACTTGGAAGAACACATTAAGCCTCACCCAAAACTCAAGATTTTGTCTTCCCTAGCCTTGAGCTAGTTGTAAGTCTTGCATTGTTTTATTAATTAAAATGTCATATTTTTGTGCTATGAATGCAAGTTGTACAATGTGGGTAATAAAAATGAGTTCTATAGAAGTAATGAGTTTTATTGAAAATGATGATGAAAGAATAATAATGTGATGAAATCTTAGATTATTATTAATAAAAGTAGTATTTGAAGAAAGTGTAATAATAAGAACATACTTGTATGTTGAAAGATGAGAAAAGCTATATTTTGGAAAAAGTCTTGAATATGATGAAAAGTGGTTTTAATCATCTTAGGATGATATAATAAGGTCCTAAAAGTATTAAAATGGGTTAGAAAGCCATAGATGGAAAAGTTAGTTCTTCAAAGTCCACTCACTTAGATGAGTGAAAGTTTGATGTTTTGGATAAAGATATGAAATAAACATGTTAATGATACCTAAAATGGATTAGAAGAGCATTAGAAGTAAAAAGAAGTAAAAACAACTAAACATGGTGAAAATGATTCTTCAAAGTCCACTAAAGTGGAAGAAAAATATTAACCTTGAAGGATTGAGTGAAAAATGCTACAAGTGTAAGTTAAAGGATTAATATGACAACATTGGAAGCCAATGGACTAAAATAAATATTTTAGAAAATTATTGGACCAAAAACACAATGATGGAAATATTGGTGTCAAAAAGTATAAGTAATGATTTACAAGGTTGATTTGGTAAATAATAGTAGCCTACTTGGGTATTTTAAGTAAAAAGTATATTTTTATAAAATGGACGTTTTATAAAAATAAATAAAGTAACGCGAGTATTGTATAAAGTAAGGTTGTATAAAATAAATACTTGGGAAGACTTGTACAAAAATAAGATACTTTTATATAAATGGGAATATAAAAGTATCGGAAACATTTTTGGTAACAAGTTGGACGAGTCGGACTAAAACGTACATAATATATTTTTCCGAGAAATAAACGTTCGGAATCGGAAGTTGGAACAATACTCCCATAAGAACGCGCAACGGGAATAAATATGAAAAACGCTAACTAACGAACTTAGTTACACGAACCAACGTAAACGGACTTATTACGTCGAGATAAAAATATACATATATATTTTACGGAAATAAAATATATATAACAAGGGTGAAACGTGCGTAACACTTTCCTAAGTGTAGTAACAATATTCGTGGGAAAGGAGAAACATAACGTAACAAACTAAAAACGCTAAGCGACACATGAACTTAACAAGTAGTATCCACGCGACGATATATGTACATATACTCGTTTCCGACGAAATTCTAGTATATCTATTTAAATGGGAAAATAGATATACGAGAAGGAAAACCGAGACGAGTAGGTGAGATATATCTACGAACGCGTGAATACCGACAAGATCCTAGTACATTTATTTAAATGGGAAAATAAATGTACGGTGTGATAAGTCTAGTCGGGCGTTAAGATTATGTTACCAAACGACAAAGACTTAGCATATTTATTTAAATGGGAAAATAAATATGTGGCAAGAAAGTCGGGTCGGTTAATAAGAAAACACTTTATATCGAGCGAAAAGATCCTAAGTATAATTATTTAAATGGGAAAATAATTATACGTTGGGTAGAGTCGTGTCGAGTATATTGTTGTACGAGTCATAAAGAATTTTAATAAGAATAATATATGACTTGTAAAGAAAGGGTAATCCATCGCCATTTGAACCTAGGATACGAAACTATTAAACGGGAATTGGGATAAAGACGTGGTCGGGAAGTTGGGTGTACAACTTGCCAAGGCACATACACCATAGGTGTAAGTGACTTATACGCCTAGAACCTTTGTAGGTACGGGATCACAAACCTTACTATTTTCTTTGAGCCAAGCACAGTTACAGGTGAGTCTCACGGCCCCATTTCTAAACTATTTAACGTTTTTACGGGGGAAAGATATGTTGGGATTGTATGACGGGTTGGATACTTGAGTAAAGATCGCCACTCGGGGTTGAGACCTCCCCACTATAATCATTTATTCAGGAATGAGAAACCAAAGGGATATTTGGATAGTACTATTGGTGCCTGACAAGGCCCACCCCTAATCGATAGCGTCGATTATGCATCGGCGTATGCCTGGGGTGCACTTATTCTGAACTAAAGTCGTAGGAATACCGAGTAACGACTTTGGGCGGGGGCATTATTAATTGTCTTGGTTTGGTTATAGGCTCAAGTAAATTGTAGGACTTTGCAACTCCTATAAATGTCATAACAAGGATATTCCCACTTTATAAAGATTTATTAAATTAAAACCTGTGAACTCACCAATATTTATATATTGACGATTTTCAAACATATCTTTCAGGTAATTGATTGATGGAAGTTAGCATGGCAAGCAGGGTCGGGGATATCTCCAAATTGGGCGTTGGGAATGTCGTGACGGGGTCTTATCTCTTTATTCCATGGATTTAGGGATAAAGGGAGAAGCCTCTTTATCAATTTCGAAAACAATTTATAATTATGTATGAATAATTTGACATGATTATTAGCATTGAATAAATGCCCGTTTTCTAATTAATATTGTGCTTTGCATTAATCTTGGCTTAATACTTTTGAACCGTCGCGCCACGTGTTTCCGCCTTAGACGTGGTGTGACAATGTATGTATGTATGTATGTATGTATGTATGTATGTATGTATGTATGTATGTATGTATGTATGTATGTATGTATGTATGTATGAGTGTATGAGTGTGTGTGTGTGTACGTATGTATTTATGTATGTATAATGTATGTATAAGTGTATGTATGTATGCCTGTATGTTTGTAAGTATATATGTGTGTGTATGTGTATGTACGTAAGTATGTATGCGTGTATGTTTATTTATATTTATATGTTAATACATATTGAGACATGCCTGAAAATGAATCCTCATTTAAAACATAGTGAGCTTAGAAATACCCGCCCGAAATTGATTTAGTAATTAGTTTCGGGTAGTCCCCGTTTTAGGACTGCTTTTTGAATACTTTATCTTATTTAAGATGTGAATGTATTTAAGTATGTATGCGTGTATGTTAATACATATTGAGACTAGAAAGACATGCCCGAAAATGAATCCTCATTTAAAACATAGTGAGCTTAGAAATACCCGCCCAAAATTGATTTATTAATTAATTTCGGGTATTCCCCGTCTTGGGACTGCTTTTTGAATACTTTATCTCATTTAGGATGTGAATACTTTGGTTCGATGCCTTCACCTCTGTTACCTACATTATCAATTGCCTACCCACAAAACTTCTAGATGACAAATCACCGTTTGAAGTTTTGTTCAACCAACCACCCACTTACTTAAACAAGCGTATTTTTGGTTGTCGAGTTTTTCCCTACCTTAGAGACTATACAAAAAATAGACTTCAACCAAGAAGTGATCCTTGCATATTCATTGGTTATAGTCCTAAGTATAAAGGTTTTCGATGTCTTGAACCATCATCGGGTCATGTCTACACAACTCGCCATGCCAAATTTGATGAAGACATTCTATCTTTTCACAGCAACTCCACATCCACTAATACTACCGATTTACGTATCACAAATTTTGAGGAACAAATACCCACTCGCACCGCCACTATAATTCCCTTACTAACCACCACACCATCATACACTCATCCCACTTCGTGTCTCCCCTTCTGTGATGTTCCTCTTAACCCAACATCCTAACCATTACCTTTTGATCCTACGAGCCCAATCCAAAGCCCACCCCCTTCACCCGCAACCGGCCCAAACACCTCCACCCATTCTAGCCCACAAACAGCTCACTCCCCTTCGGCCCAAAACCCTTCTGCATCCACTGGCCCATCTACCAACCAAATGCCTCCCTCAATAGTCCCAAACCCATTAACAGATTCCCATATCTCATCTACTTCAAACCCAACTTATCAACAACCTCCTCAAAATTCAACAACCGCACCTATCCAAATCACAAGCTCTCATCCCATGACCACTCGAGCAAAGGCTGGGATTTTCAAACCAAAACATTTTCCACACCTTGCTCAACTCACCACTCATGCTCTACATCACTCTCTATTTTCTTCTCACATCCCAAAAGGCATCAAAACCGCTCTCAAAAATCCTAAATGGATCCAAGCAATGCATGACGAACTCAAAGCCCTTCATGCAAATCAAACTTGGACTCTTGTTCCTCGTCCCACTAGCACCAACATCATTGGCTCAAAATGGATTTATAGAATCAAATATAAATCCAACGGATCTATTGATCGCTATAAAGCACGACTTGTAGCTCAAGGATTCACGCAAATACTGGGACTAGATTTCTCTCACACCTTTAGTCCCGTTGTCAAATCATCCACCATCCGGGTGGTTCTTAGTCTCACCACCATCAATAATTGGAATCTTCGTCAATTAGACGTCAACAATGTGTTCCTAAATGGTCACCTCACCGAAACCATTTTCATGGAATAACCTCCGGGTTTTGAAGATTGTGTTGTTTCCTTATAACTTTAATGTACATCTGGCCATGGTCTTGAGTTGCCAAGGGTACAATAATGGGAACATGAGGGGGTAATTATTGTAGGAAATATGGTTCACTTTTTGTTAAAATATAATAATAAAATAAAAATAATAACGAGACTCTCGTTATTTTTAGGAAACATAATAGTACGATACTGATTACAAATCTAAATGTAAATAAAAGAAATACAAATACATGTACCGAATCTTGCTTGTAGACGATTACTTTGGAAAACTTCAACCAAGCCATCTTGTGTAGTGCTCCGCTGCAAGAATATGAAAAAACCAAATGTTGATGATTTTGGTTGAGGCACGTGTTTGACACGCTTCCCTTAAAACAGATTTCACGCCTCCTCTCAGACGGTCTGTGTCCTAGGATACAACAACCGGAACAGTATGTGTACTGCCGGAGATGGCTCACGCGCCCGAGGTAGGGATGGCAATCAAACCTGAACCCGTTGGGTAAACCCGAAACCCGACACATTTGGGACGGGTTTGGGGTCGGGTAATCGGGTATGGGTCCGGGTATAGGATTAGTTTTTATTTTTTTCGCGGGTTTGGGATTTGATGATATACCCGTTTACCCGACCCGATTACCCGATAACGTATACCCATTTACCCGATTAGATACCTAATATAATTTCTAATATATCTTTTTAAATATGTATGCATAATATATCTAATTGTCCATCTAGATTGTCATCTTGTGTTAAAAATTATAAAAAAAAATAATGTATACTATTTGTTATCTATGTCTTTGAGTGCTTTTATATGATTTAATTATTTTATATTTATACATTGTAATCATTTGCATATATATTTAATAATGTTAAATGTAATTGGTTAATAGTTACCTAATAGATATCCGTCGGGTTTTTGGTCGGATATACTCAATGGATAAGTTTTAAAAATTAACGGGTTTACCCGAAATCCACGGGTATACCCGATACCCGATGGGTAATTACCCGACACAAACCCGACGGGTTTTGGGCCGGGTTTGGGATAAGCATACCTAACCGGGTATGGGGTTGGTATTACCTAAACCCGTCCCAAACCCGACCCATTGCCATCCCTAACCCGAGGTTACACCGGGTTAGGTGTTATTTATTTATGTGAAAAATAAAATATGAAGTTGATGGTGGAATAATTAGAGAGTACTCCTCTCAAAAATTCTATGAACTTTTTGACAAAAAAATTTCTCTAGCAGTAGTATCTTTTGTGTCTAATTTTATTTATGTTATTCTAACATTTTCATATGTATCTAAAATGACTAATAAGATATCCCTTTTATACTCATCTCAAACCTCTATATTTAATTGTCATATTTATACACAATTAAAATAGTTTTGTGAGTCAAATGAAACATTTATTTGATTCATGACATGTTAACGTCAAATTTAATAAAATTATGAGTCATAATCAAAAGCTCCATAATGACTAATGAGTCTTGAAAGAGTCAAATCAAAACAACTCTTTTATGACAAAGACATAATTTTATACTATAGTCACCAAAGTTTTAAGAATATTCAATTCAACCACTCAACTTCGAGCTTCGATATCTCATTCATCTTAGCTCCGATTTTGGACATGGTTTGCTTCATTTTGTGAAACTTTCACACCATAGAACACAAACTTATAAATAATTATCTATATAACTCATATATAAATACAATTATTTATTGTCCAAAATTAGTGAAAAATCATTTTCACCACCATTTTTCCAACAATCCCCCACATGAATGGAGATCAATTAAAACACACAAATTTTCTCATGTAACCTCAACAGTTGAGTCTTGTATAGGATAGGTAGGTGTAACCCTTTGAACCTTCCCTTGTGAAGCATACTTAGCTTACTAGCTTTCAGTAGAACTTGATTTCTTTGAACAGATGGCTATTTGTATAAACGACAATATACATTCACACGAGACTCTCCCTAGTGGGGCCATCCCCTCACTATCGTGTCCAATAATGATCCTGGAACACTTTTCTGGTTCTACGGGAGCACAAGAAATTGTGCCCACAATTTCATTCAAAGCGACCACACTTCTCTCCAACATAATTGATTTTAAATCATTAAAAGCATTATGGTGCACTATGATTTATACTAATCATCAAACCATATACTATGTTTAACCTCTCAACAATGTCACTGGATATTTAGGAATGGACTAGGATGTAATTAAACACCCTTTTGTAGTTTAGGGGATATGTATATAACCATATATACTAGCTTTATATATATATATATATATATATATATATATATATATATATATATATATATATTAGTCATGCCCCTACAGTGACTGCTCGTCGGTTCATGATTAAGTTGGCCTATTGAACCTAGATCTTGGGATCTCCAGTCAACTAGGTTAGGTTTCCCTCGTGTCCCTTTTCTTTCATGGGCTTTAGTCTCATTCCATAACAACTTCATCTCTTATCAACCATCAGGTTGTTGGATCCATTTGCAATTGAGATAAGATTTTCTAACGTGTTATTGACCCGCTGGTTAATTTTGCCACTTTGTTAATTCGTAAGACTTATAACATATGATCTAAACATAGATCTGGTTATGGTAGCAGGGTAGATAGGTGTTACCCTTTGAACCTTCCTTTTCGTCTTTAGAATGACATGAAACTCAATTTATGGCTAAACACATTTCCATGTCTTTGGTGATGTGATTCAAAGTTAGCTAGACTTCAAATCTTACCAATTGGCATTTGAGTCCAATTAACTCGATTGACTCACTCCATTTTCGAAGGCAAGCCACTCCCACATTTAAGTGTTATTGGATAACATCCAATGGGGTGATGAAAGGTTCTCCCTTTCGTATGAAGTTTGAGTAACTTCTCAATACCATATTTACATCCCCTACGGGTTGTTTCTTAAATGGATCTTCCCCCCACATTGCTTGCACTTTGAGTAAGTTTTATAATATCACTCATGATGACTCTTAGACACTCATGTTAAGATAAAATATCTATAACTTGTGTTATCGAGGTCATCCATGTGTATTGCTCTACTCAGATTTCAATAGCTCACATAAGCTTCTAAGCAATATGAGTACTCCTTATATGAAACTGAATAGTATCATTAAACCATGAACTATATAATCGGTCCTTTCGAGTTATCCTTATTAATGAAATTTTATTTATAGATTTGTTTTTACAAAATTCATTTTCATGTCGTCACATATGTTTGAATGTTCGAAGTTAATTTAATCTCCATCGAGCATCTAAATTAACAAGTATTAGTCTAGCATGCTTTAGACTCCAATACTCTAGCATGTGAACAGAAGTTGCATCATTTTGATTCTTCACAGCCTTAAGAGATAACACACTATCTCTTCCTAACATTCACGTCTTAGTTTAGACATAATAATGAGATTTTGTTTTGCCATTCGAAAACCTCGGTTTTAGGAATGTTTCAAAGCCATAGTTGATTTCATCTATTACGATCAAAACTCGTTTGCCTTTAATCTCCAAGGCTTCACCATTGAATATTAAGAACTTAAACATAAGTCTTAACAAAAGTCACTTTGATGAATGTATTCATCATCAACAAGATGAACATTATTAGTATAAAATCACTAAAGTCTTGAGATAAAGTCAATTAGATTGACACTCAATGACATAGCGTTCACATATGCCTAAAGTGATATATACATTTCCATTGTTGTTTTGTTAAGACCATGTATTTGAAAACTCTCCCAAAACATAGGACAAACCCTCTACATTGGTCAAACAACATTGATGATTGTAGAAACATCTACACATCCATCACTATTGTAAATGTCTTACAAAAAAATTAGCAAAATTTATTAAAGAATTTACAATATTAACATATATTTCTTTCATATATTATAGTCATCGAAAAATTCACAAATGTGTATTTCCTTGTTGATGCTCTCAACATTAGATGACATATCTCGTTTTTGTGTATTTAATCTCAATACACATGCCACGTTCGGCATGATTCTCTCATGATTTGGTTGTACGTTTGATGTTTCGTATGTGACTTATTACATAAGTCATGATCACAACCCGCTCATTGTGTTCTTGCAAGACACTCCTTTCATAACCCGTTAAAATATATATCCTTAATAAATTCGTCAAATGTAAATCGTCCAAGAATAAAATATCATAGTCTTACATTTTCTTATCATTTATTATATTTTAAATCACTTGATTATTAAAAAATATAAATGATAATCCAAAAAAATATATCATTTGACGATATATTTTAGACGGATTCATATAAAAAATATAAACATCAAGCCTCAAAGTGTTATTCTCTTCAACACTATATCGTTTGATGAAACAATCGCAATTATATCGTCTTGTGTCATGTTTTGAGGTACTCCCTCAATAATACAAATTGTCCAAAACAACAAAGTTGCACAACAAAGTTGCTAACTACTTACAAGTAAGTAGTTGAACAAGTAAATATGTCTGTAACAATATCGAGTTGTTTTCATTAAATAGTCTCTCAAGACTATTATATGGTTCAAGGCATGATACTTCTCATACGAGTATCAAACCAATTGCAAAGTCATGTTTTATTCGTTCAAAACATTTCTCGTTTTTGCAAGTGTTTTAAAAATTAAACTATATATGTTTATGCTTTGATTACAAATCAAGGCCATAAACTTGAAAATTGTTTTATTATTTAAAACCTCATCTAACTCGCTCGTTAGACAATAAAATGATTAGAAATCACCTTATTTAGTTTATCATAGTTAACCCGATCCTAACATGCTTGTTAGAAAATAAACGATTATAAATCGTGTATATGGTTTTCATGATAAATTGTTTCTGATTTGCTCATTAGAAACTATACGTGTACCAAATATTAAACAAAATATTCGGTTTCAATAACTAACCATTCCTAACATGCTTGTTAGAATACAAACGATTACGCTTATCGTTATATGGTGTGTTGATTATATAACTAAACCATTTCTAACACGCTCGTTAGAAATAAACGATTACCAATATCGTTTCAAAACTTATTGGTTTATATATACACAACCATTTCTAACATGCTTGTTAGAAATAAACGATCACAAGACCGTTTAAAATTTATCGGCTCATATATAAAAATAATAAGCCATTTCTTACATGTTCGTTAGAAAATTAAACGTCTAGCATGTTCTTTTTACAAAAGTATCAATTTCTAACACGTTCATTAGAAAATATAAGTTTAAAATAAACTTATGACTTTTGTAAACAACCATTTCTAATACGCTCATTAGATATTTTTTATGACACGTTATTCATTCAACACCGTCGTTTCTAACATGCTCGTTAGAACTACATGTTTCAAAACTTGTTGTTTACATGGCTAATTTCTAATACGCCCATTAGAAATCTAAACGTTCTCAACATTTTGAAACTAATTATATTTTACTAAAATAATTACTTTTTAACACGGCCGTTAGAAAATACGCATGTTTTAAACCTTATTATTTGCGAAAATAATATTTTCCAACTCGCTCGTTAGAAAATATAAATGTTTTGAAACTTATTATTTTACAAAAAAAAAATAACAATAATCATTTCTAACACGCTCGTTAGAAATAAATGTGTTTCAATACATTCGATAACAATAACTATTTCTCCAAATAACGATCTCTAACAAGCTCGTTAGATCAAAAACGTTCACCAAACGTTTCTATATGGATTTCCAAAATATTTTCTAATACGCTCATTAGAAAATTATTTTACTAAGATTAATTTCTAACAAGCTCGTTAGAAACAACCTCTAGCAAATATTTTACATGGGTTCAAAAATATTAAATCTTTTCTAATACGATCATTAGAAAAGGAGTATTTGAAAAATACATCTTAATATTTGTTAATAGTTCGGTTTATATAAACACGACACAACAACCCATGACCCGAACATCTTGAATCAAAAATTTCATTTTGTAAACACGGTATTTCGGATTAAAGATTGTACTCCAATCATAAAAACTAATTCGACTTGTACTACATGAATATTTCCTAAAAACATATTTATAAGATTTTAACAAAAAATCACAATTAATATTTTTTACACTTTCGTGAACCCAAAATAAAAATCCTTTAATAAGAAGGTTTTTAGATTGTATCAACAATCTACAAGAAAGTCTGTTTTAAGATTGTAAGAAATATGGTTCACTTTTTATTAAAATATAATAATAAAATGGGTTTTGATTCGAGAAAAATTCTTGAACCAAGGTGACGCCCGCACGACCTGCGGACACGAATGCAGCTCGAAAAACCCGCCAGGTCCGCCTGACGCTGATTTTTTGCTACCCGTTATAAGTTTCATTCTAAAACCAATTTTAAGTCTATAAGAATCTGCACTATTTTGTGTAGAAGTAGAGAGGTGATAGAACTCGATTACATATTCACTGCTTGTAGTTGATGCACCTCATGCATACACAGAACGTATATACAACAACAGCCCCTCTTCAATTATTTTTCAGGCAAGTGGGATAGTCTGGCAGTGCACCATCACTGTTTTCGAACCGGTGTACCCTAGGAACAGACCACGAATCTGTTTAAGGGAATTGTGTCAAACACAAGCCCGGTTCACGCTGATGCTTTCATCTTTGAATTCTTTATAAGTTTTTCTAACAAACTTAAACAGATTAGTAATCAAACTTTCGTGTTTTTCTTAACGAATTTGGGTTCGCGAAATTTTGTAGATGTTTTCTTTTTGGTACATCGAATCGGATTACATTCATAATGGGAATGCAATCTTTCACCCGTAAGAATGTTTTACAAAACAAATTTGATTCAACTTTTTGGGTTCATGGGTGTTGTGTTGTGGTTAGATAAACCAAAATATTAACATTTTAACATGTATATACACGGTTTGAATTTCTAATTAGAGTATTAGAAAAGACATAATTTTGTAAACCCGTGTAAAAACGTTTGCTAACGTTTTCTTTATAATAAGCGTATTAAAAAGATAATTTCAAAGTTTTGAAATGTTTACATCTTCTAATGAGAATATTGAAAAATAAAAGGTTTCAAAATATAAGGTTTTGAAACATGTATTTCTAACAAGCGTGTTAGAATCGACGGCGTTGAAAGAATAAGGTGTCATGAAACATTTCTAATAAGCGTATTAGAAATCATTATTTACAAAATCTTAAGTTTATTTTTAAACTTATATGTTGATTTCTCTAATGAGGGTGTTGGAAATTGATGATTTTGTAAAGACAAATAAGATGTTTATATGATCTTCATCTACCAATAGCATTGTTGGTGACTTGGTGCATCTCCTGCAAGAGCACTTGTTAGCATGGTATTTTTCACAACTTTAATTAAAATCTGTATTGCTTATATAAAAATGTGCGAGCTTTACATTTTTTCAATCATAATGTCACCTAATTTTGTTCTTTTACATGCGAAAACAATGAGATCATATCATAGTTTTGATATGATCTACATTCCACCACACCGACTTGGCCCACAAGCAGCTCACAAGAGCATGATCTACATGTTCATTATCTAAACCACATCTGACACAAGTTAGTTTCAATAAACTTACCCCGGGATCGGCCAGCTCAACTTTAGTAGCAATTTTCCCACTCAAAGCCCTCCGCAAAAAGAAATTGGACTTCAACGTAGCCCATGGATTCCACATAAATTGTTGCCCACCTTGAATCTGCCCTGACCCAACATCCAGATCGCTTCTAATATCGTTCGCTGAGAAAGGGGCCACAACATTCTCACCCCATACCCATATATCCACAGACCCGTTGAACGAAACCTGCAGCAAGAGACCCAATAAAGCCGACAGCTGCTGAGTCTCGACTGGGCCGGAGACTGGCTTAACCTGACCACCTGAGAGATCAAAACAGTCTGCAACTATCGTGTTTTTGTTAGGGTGTTATATACCTAAAAAATCGATTTGTCAACTTTTGTGTGTGTCCTTTCAAGACATAATCTCGGTGTTATTGTGACAGTAATGCAGGAAAAGTGACAACTATTGTTTATTCGCAAGGAATAAGATTTCATTCTGAAGTTGCAGGTAATGTATTTCGTTTATTGGGCACTAAATTTCGTTATTTGTGATTATATTGTGAATGGTAAAGTTAATTTGACTAACAAGAAAACCAAGTTCACATTTAAACGAACAAAGTAAGAGCTCAGATAAGGGTAAGAAGTCATTATTTCATTTATGTGCTTTATGTCTTCCGAAAGTTGGTGTATTTCTAAATTCTAACCTTTTGTTTTTGGTTTGTGTGTGTGAAAGAAAATCGCCGGTTATGGGGTCAAGTCTGGCTGAGTTCAAAACAAGCTAACAACTAAATACAAAGAGAATAAAGATTGAAAAATGTTATGTTTGCAGCCAAAGTCAAAGAAGGTACACAAAACATGGTTGAGGTAGAAATTGTCATTGTAATGTAGAATAACATCCTCTGTTATTTATAATGTGTTAAATATTCATGTTGTAAATGATTTCATTTTATGAGTGAGTATATTCCTGTAAAAGAAAGAGCTACATGGTGGTCATTGTTAGTTGTTACTATTGATAGAAGATGATGGACAGAAAATAATGGATAAAAAAACTACTACTTCAACCGGTTGTACTTTTTAAACATTCTCTATTGGACGTTTCTCCTATAGGGGTTCTAGATTCTTTACTTCACAATGAATATACAAACTACAACTTTTACCCCGCCGTAACTTGTGGGTTACCCACTAGCACCCCTATTGCAGGAATATGCAATAGAAAATGTTTAGAAAGTACAGTTTTTTAGCAAATACATTTTATAAATAAATTATGACAAACCCGTCGCCCAACGTCCTGGAAAAAACATAAAAACCCACGGCAACGCGCGGGCTTTCCCACTAGTATTTTCTAAATAGTGTGTTAGAAAAGATTAGTGTACAAATTAAACGAGCAATGATTATTTTGGAAAATAATTAACATTGAAACGGTTTGGTTACACTTTTATTGTTTCTAACGAGCGAGTTTGAAACGGGTATATTTTAGAAAACCCAAAGTAAACACCGTTTTATGTAGACGTTTAACTTTCTAACAAGCATGTTAGAAACGGTTTATTTTATATATAAACAAATAAGTTCTAAAACGATTGTCATAATCATGTATTTCTAACAAGCAAGTTAGAAACGGTTGAGAATGTAAACCAATGACCTTTAAAACGATTTTGGGTAATCATCTATTTATAACGGGTGTGTTGGAAAAATGGTTTATTTGATATAACCAAACTCTATATGATGAAATGTGTAATCGTTTGCATTCTAACAAGTATGTTAGAAATGGTTAATTTCGAAACCGTATATGTTTATATGGTACACGTATAGTTTCTAATGAGCGAATTAGAAACGGTTAATCATGAAAATCATATATTTTAACAAATGAGTTAGGAATGGTTTAAATAATAAAACTATATTAGAGTTTATGGTTTTGATTTGTAATCAAAACATAAATATGTATAGTTTATGGAAAATACTTGTAAAAGTAGAAATATTTTGTATGAATAAAACATGTCTTTTGCAAATTATATATGGTTTGATACTTGTATGAGAACTGAGAAGTATGATGTCTTGAACCATATAATAGTCTAGAGAGACTATTTAGTGTAAAACAACTTGATGTTGTTTTGGACATATTTACTTGTTCAATTACTTGTGAGTAGTTAATTATAAACAACTTTGTTGTTTTAAACAATGTATTGAGGGGGTACCTCGAAACATACTACGAGACGATATAATTGCTATTATTTCGTCGAACGATAAAGTGTTAAAGAGAATAACACTTTGAGATTTGATGTTTATATATCTTTATATGAATCCGTTTAAATATATTTGTAATATATTATATGTATATTTTGGATTATCTATTTTTTTTAAAAAATCAAGTGGATTAATATATATATATATATATATATATATATATATATATATATATAGGGGAAGGATATTATGAAAACCCACTCTTAGAGTGAAAACCGTGGAAACTCTAACTTCCCAAACTTTTTAGGGCCTGAAAATTTTAGGGCATGTAGTATACATAATTCTAAGCATTTTGAGCCAAAAAAACCAAAAAAGCGCCGAGCGGTTTTTTTTTAAAAAAAAAATAAAGTTTTCGGGTAACACATGTTACACGAAAATTACACATGTTATTTCTGTAACATGTCTTACCCAGAAACGGTTTTTTTTTTTAAAAAAAAAAAAAAACCGCTCGACGTTTTTTTGGTTTTTTTGGCTCAAAATGCTTAGAATCATGTATATTACATGCCCTAAAATTTTCATAAAAAAAAACATCGGGAAGTTAGAGTTTCCACAGTTTTCACTCTAAAATGGGTTTTCTCTATATACTTACACTATATATATATATATATATATATATGAAAAGGAAATGTAAGACGAATTTTTTATGATGAATTTAATAAGGATATATATATATATATGCAAGTAGCGATTTGCTTAAACACAACGAGCGAGTTGTATGAATTATATAACTAGTGATAAATCATACATCAAATGTACAACCACATCATGGGAGAATCATGACCAACGTGGCAAGTGTATTGAGGTTAAATACACGAAAACGAGATATGTCATCTAATGTTGAGAGCATCTACATAGAAATATACAAATGTGATTTTGATGACTATAACATATGTGTAACATCCGGCCCCTCTCACCACCAATATTGTCCGCTTTGCCCCGATGGGTCGCCCATCCAGAGCTCACGGATTTTTTTTTTTGGTTGCCCAGTGGAGAATTCCCAGGAGGTCACCCATCCTAATACTGCTCCCACTTGAGCACGCTTAACTGTGGAGTTCTCCTCTCATCCACTAACATTAAGCCCCAAAACGCGTTGGTGATTTAACACTAACATTAAGTCTCCTCGTGAATCAGCTTGTTGATGACCATCTATAAAAATAGAGACAGGTGGTCTCAAGAAATAAAATAGGAGGCCGATGGTCTTGGAGGATAAAAAGGGGAACAATGTTCCTTGAAAATATATTAAAGACTTGTCATGTGTACTTACTTAGCTATGGCTAATATGATATTCATGTATACTTTTAGGAAATAAAATGGACGAGGACGAGAGACCGGAATCGGATCGAATAATGAACATCACCTTTGTATACTTAGTAGTTGTGTAATTTCTTTTGAAAACGGTTGTTTGTAAAAGATATGTTATAATATAAAAGGTCACTTGAGCGACTAGTTTTGAATGTAAATTGGGACAGACTCTGATATATGGTGAAAGTTTTATATAAAAAAAAGAAAAAGAAAATTGGCATGTTTCAATATGATAGAAATATATGTTATTATACATAAGTTTTTGATAAATTTTGCGAGATTTATTATAAAGACTTACAATATTGATGGACGTGTAGAGTCTCTACAAACCATTAATGCTGGTTGAACTATATGGAGGATTTGTATAATTTTTGGATATGTGAATGTCATGTCGTTGAGAATGTCATGTCGTTGAGTGTCAATCTAATTGACTTGTTAATGATGAATATGTTCATCAAAGTGACTTATATTAAGACTTATGTTTAAGTCCTAAAGAGTCTATGGTGAAGCCTTGGAGATTAAAGGCAAACGAGTCTTGATGCTAATGGATGGAATTAATTATGGTTCTGAAGCATTCTTAAAATCGAGGTTTTGGAATGGTAAACAAATATCATTTTGTGTCTAAATTAAGATGTGAATGTTAGGAAGAGATAGTGAGTTATCTCTTAAAGCTGTGAAGAATCAGAATGAGGCATCTTCTATTCACATGCTAAGTATTTGTAGTCTAAAGCATGTTAGACTGATACTTGTTAATTTAGATGCTCCACGGAGAATAAATTAACTTTGAACATTCAAACATATGTGACGACATAAGAATAAATTTTGTAAAAGCAAATATATAATTCATTAAAAAGGATGACTCGAAAGGACCGAATAAATAATATGGGTTGAGTAATATAATGGATGACCTCAATAACACAAAGATATAGATAGTCGCTATCTTATCACGGGTGTCTAATGTCATCGTGAGTGATATTACTTGAACTTAATCAAAGTGCAAGCAATGTGGGGGGAAGAACCATTTAAGAAACAATTCGCAGGGATGTAAAAATGGCACTTGAGAAGTTTTCAAACTACATATGAAAGGAAGAAACTTTCATCACCCCATTTGGTAGTTATCCAATAACACTTAAGTGTTGAGATGACTTGCATTTGAAAATAGAAGGTTTGATATGAACGGATGTGATTTTGGGAAGTACAAATCACACGAACCTAGAACAGACTTGTTATAAGTCAGTCCTATTATGTGAACAAAATTCTTGAAAAATTCAATGAAAATGACTCTAATGTGGCTAGAACTCTCATTGACACGAATCAAGAATTATTGAGGTGTGTCTGTTAACCAATTAGAGTACTCAAGAATAATTGGCAGCCTAATGTATCTGATGAGTTGTACCAGATCAGACTTAGCCGCAAGCTAAGTAGATACAAGAGCAACCCAAGTTCGATTCATTGGAATTGTGTGACACAAGTGCTTCAGTACTTAAAATACATACAAGACTACGAGCTGCAATATAAGAGATATCCAACAATTATTGAAGGTTACTGTGATGCGAATTGGATATCCGACACAAATGATTCCAAGGAAACAAGTGGGTATTTGTTCACGCTTGGAGATGTTGCGATAATGTGGAAATCATCTAAGCAGACAGTTATTGCTAGATCCACGATGGAATCAAAATTAATCGCCTTAGAAAAAGAGGATGAATAGGGAAAATGGCCGTCAATTTGTTAAGGGTATACCTAGGTGGCCGAAGCCGGCATCGGCCTAATGCATACACTGTGATAGCCAATCGGTAATTGGCAGAGCTCATATCACAATGTGTATCAATAAGAACAGGTATATAATACGTAGGCATAATACGGTACGAGAACTAATCTCTATAGAAGTTATCACTGTTGTTTATGTGAAGTCAAAGGATAACATCGCGGATTCGCTAACAAAAAGGCTTAAGCAGAGAGTTAGTTAAGAAGTCGTCTATGGGAATGGGACTAAAGCCCTTGAAAAATTAAATTTATGCGAAGGAAATCTAACTCAGCTGACCGGAGATCCCAAGATCTGAGTTCAATAGGACAACCTAATTGTATGAATAGGTGAGGTCACTCTGGGGGAAAGTTGGAAACCCCGCCCTTTGAAAAGGGGAGTTTACAGTAAGAATTGGTAAGCTTCCTTGTCCATTTGTAAAAGTGACAAGGTTGAGGTTAAGCTTATGGCTTTAAAGATTCGACTGAGGTAACCAGTCCTAGTGAATCACCTATGTGAGAGAGAAGTGGGGTCGCTTCGAATGGTATTGTTGGGGCACAATACTTAAGAGCTCTCGCATAACCAGGCACGTGTCCATGACCATAACGGACAAAACTATGAGGACTTGACGTTGTCAGGGAGAGTCTTGTGTGAAGCGTATTGTCATCTACACAAACGGCAGACGAGTTCAAAGACATCATTGTCTACTCAGAGCCAGTAGGCTTTCAAAGGGTCACACCTACCTATCGTACGCAAAACTCAACTGTTGCAATTTAATTGAAATGAGGTTGTTTCTGAGAATAACTCCCATTCATGTGGGAGCTTGTTGTATTGTGAATGTAAGTTTGTCCCACATTGGTTGAGAGATGAAAAATAAATTGGTTTATAAGAGGAAACAAAATGGAAGAGATTAAATTCTTTAGTCACATTATACTTGAGCACTTACCCCGTGCGCGGGGGGGGGGGGGTGCAAAAATGGGTTTTGATTCGAGAAAAATTGTTGACCCAACGTGACGCCCGCACGACCCGCGGACACGAATGCAGCTCGAAAAACCCGGGTCCGCATGACGCTGGTTTTTTGCTACCCGTTTTAGTGTTTTAATGTGTAACTAGAAGAGCTTCCAGAAGAAGACTTTTAGTCTTCAACTGCAGTGTTTAATAGAGCAATAAACGAGTTTAATGGACATTAATCTTGAATTGATTAACGTCATTATTGCAGCATAAGTTCTATTCTAAAACCAATTTTGAGTCTATAAGAATCTGCACTCTTTTGTGCATAAGTAGAGAGGTGATAGAACTCGATTACATATTCATTGCTTGTAGTTGATGCAACTCATGTATACACAAAACGTATATACAACAGCAGCCCTTCTTCGATTATTTTCCAGGCAAGTGGCATAGTCTGGCAGTGCACCGTCACTGTTTTCAAACCGGTGTACCCTAGGAACAGACCGCGAATCTGTTTAAGGGAATTGTGTCAAACACAAGCCTGGTTCACGTTGATGCTTTCATCTTCGAATTCTTTGTAAGTTTTTCTAACAAAAGCTTGAGCCCGACTCGCTTCAAGCTTTGTTTTTCAAGCTCGAGCTCGGCTCGGGCTCAACTCATTTTTCTTTATTTATTAACGTATATTAATCATAAATATTAATTTATATATAAGTTAGCTTTTTTCATAATTTATATATAGTAATTATTATTTACATATATATTAAATATATTAATTAAAAATTAATAAATTGCGAGCTTGTTTAGGCTCGCAAGCCGGCTCGAGCTCAATAACCGAATCTCGGGCTTGTTTTTAGCTTTTTTTAGCCAAGCTCGAGCGTTTGCACCCGTACAAAGAATCAAAACAAAATTGACGTCATTTTTATATACTGTATTTCATTAATTTTAGACGTATTTTGAATGTTAGAAGGATTTATTGAATGGTCTACAATTGTGACATCCGTCACCTTCGTCTTTAATTTAATTGACAATAGTAACCCTCCAAATATTTCCATAATAGTCCCTGTAAGTTCGTCGTTTTTAAATTTAATTCTGAACGAACTAAAATTTTATCATTTATATTCATTATGGATCGGGTATAAGTTTTTATCAAATACATATCTTGAAACATGGTCGTAAAAGATTTTTTTTTAAAAAAATCAAGTTTTAAAAACTTTTAAGTTAAGTTATAATAACTAGGTTAACTTTTTATAAGAAAATAACTAATCAATTCACATTAAACTTAACCTAACAAACTAGAGGGGCCAATTTTGCCAACCTTGGAAAGTTCAAAATCTGAATTTTCCCTCTCCCTTGATCCACGTTTTTCCGGTCAGCCATCCGGCCACCGGAATCCATTTCCGGCGGGTTTCTTTTCCGGCAGCCATAAAACTTACGTTTTTAGGCGTTTCTTTGATTCCATACGTTAATCTCCACTATTACTCAGCAGTTCCAAGCCTTTTCATTTACCATGAAAGTGTATTAAAGTGCATTGATTCGTGTTAAATGTTGTAACCGACCGGGTTTTGAAGAAGGTTACAAAACGCTCGTTTTCTTTAACAAATCTATATATTATGATTCCAAATCGTTCAGGGACCTTTGCACCTTTCAAACCCACTCTTAAATCAAACTAATTGAGATCAGAATCGCAAGTTTTCTTGATGTCAAGACTCGGACCTGTTTTGCTATTGTTAAACGCGAATCATCATTGTGAGTTAAATTTCTTTATGCCATTTCATTCATCTAGTGATTCCGAGCAAAAGCCCCTTAGAATCTGATGTTCAGTAACCTTGAATCGGGTTATTGAATTTCTTTAGGGTTAGGGTTTCTTTATGTTAGAATTGGGGAAGAAGAAGATGAAGTCTGAATATTGTTTTTATATTTTTGTTTCCTAAATTATTCAACAATCAAAGCTGTAGAGTAGTGGTTTGTGTGTGTGTTTGGTACAGCCATGACCCGGGTTCGAGTCCCCCTACCCGCGGTTCATGAGGTGTTTTTTTTTTAAACCCTATTTCTTTTGTTATTTATTTTATTCATTCATTATTATGTATATCAAACTTATTTAATTCATAATAAATTCATTTTTACTCCAAAAATTATGAAAATTTAAGTGTAGCTTCTTGACATCTCATAGATAATTATCATATTTTTTATTTCTGAAAAATATTTTGTTTTCGTAATTTTTAGTATTTAATTTGTTTTAATCGTATTTAATTGATTAAAAATTCATTTCTAATGGTTTTTGTCTCAAAATTTGTCATAAATTATTTCTAATCATTATGAACTGAAATAAAAATATTTGATTCAGAAAACATTTATTTTTATTAATTTTCCTATTTTTAATCATTTAAACATGATTTAATCTCGTTAAATCAATTTTAAATATAAATAAGTTTATATAAATTATGAGAAAATTATTCTAATTTGTTTACATCAGAAATCATTCTTTTTCTATAAAACTAGTATTTTTGGATCACGTCTTGTATTTATAGTCTTATTTATGTGTAATTAGATATAATTAATCATTTAATTATTTATGTTATTAAATATCTATTTTATAAATACTTTTCCTATAAAATAAAAATATACTTATGGTTGAAAGTCTTTATAATTATTTGTTGAATCACCGTGTAACTCCTAATCATTTATTTCAATATTTATGATTATTGTATTTATTTATAATAATTGTAATTAACTAAATTAATTTGTATTAATTAATTAAAGATATTTTAACCTAATTATTCAATTGGTAATAATTATATTACCTAAATCATATCTACAAACTTTGGTATATTATTTGTGATATACAACTTTTACGTTAACGTGACTTATCATAAAAACTCTAATTCCCCAAATCTACTTAGCAAACCCTAATGCCTTAGACCCTAGTTACCTTAGACTCTTAGACATTTCCTTATTAGTATTCTATTACATTATAGGTTGAATTCCTCGGAATTCCCATTATTTAGCTCACGACCGCCTAAGTTGGATCTTAATCGCTTTGCGCAAACTGTGAGTATATCTTTCCCCTTTTTACTGTTTTACTATTCTGGGGTGACTCATGTACTTACTATAAATTTTCTATTTCATTTTACTAAAATAGCAATTCTATTGTGTGTTTGCTTATGTCATTTCGTGTATCTATGACCTGTCAAATCATTAACCGTTGCGGCCTGGCATTTCAATGAATAGTACTATGGTATATACCCTTGTGACTCTGTTGAGAGTCCTCGTCATTGCTATGTATTACATTACTACTAGCGCATACTATATATATCTGCTTTCTTCTCTTAGGGTTGATTTGACCCGGATATCACTTATTACATAATTGCAAACAGTATACGACACATGAATTGCTAAACACATTTCTACTATATTTATTTAAACAGGGTATGCTCACCAATACATTTTGTATTGACCAAATCATTTTCGTACATGTTTCAGGTTGTTTTGAGACGCTTCTTTTAGGCTTTTGGATTTTATATTTCAGTCTTGACTACATTGTATCTTAGCTAGACTTGTCACTTTAGAATTATTGTATCCTGTAATTTCATTTCAATGTAATAAATTATTTAATCAATGTATTCAAATTTACACTTTAGTCCATGAGCTATTGAACAATCGTCACTACGTGACACCTCGATGTTTCCGCCATCGGTTGGGGTGTTACAACAATCGCCAGGGCCGTCTCCGAAAATGTCAAAAAAAAAATTGGGCCTTGGGCGAAAAAGAATTTGAGCCCAAAATTTTGTAAAGATGAATGAATTATAAAAAAAAAATTGAGTAAAGTGCTAGTGCCAAGGATTGAACTTGAGACCTCTACATTAAATTAACATGGTTTTTTCAACTCCACTAACAAGACTTTAATGTACAAAACATAAATATATATCCTAAATATAGAATTTAATATATATACGCATATTTAAAAAAAACGTTCGGGCCCGGAGCCGGTGACCACCCGGCTCACCCTCATAGCCGGCTCTGTCAATCGCTAATTAGCATCCATACAAGTTTTGTATTTTGTAAACATAGGCTGGTAAAAAAAGCTAGACAAGTGCTCTCTTTGCAGATATCACTGTCTTTAAACGATAGATGTGACCAATCAGTTCGATATATTATGAAAGATTTCCCAAAATGTCGACATTAGTTTTTTTTTTTTTTTCCCACGGTTTTACATGTGTATTGAATTGTAATGGTATTTCCACTTTTTATTACTTTTATGTATTGAGTATTTTTTTTAGGGGAATTGGATTTTAATAACCTAAACTATTTGAAATTGGCCACTGGCACCCTCAACTAAAAAAATTTGTCATATATAACCTGAACTATTGACTTATTGGAATCTAGCACCAAACTAACTGACGCCGTTGGTTAGGTTGCTGACGTGACACAAGTTGCTGACGTGGCACGCTGATATGGCACAAGTTGCTGACGTGGCACGCTGATGTGTGCACACGTGGATTGACACGTCAACATGCCACGTCAGCAAATCTTGCCACGTCAGCGAACCCACTAACGGTGTTAGTGATTTAACCGTTAGTGGGTGTTAGATTCCAATAAGTCAATAGTTCAGGTTATATATGGCCAATTTTTCAGTTGGGGGTGCCAGTTACCAATTTCAAATAGTTCAGGTTATTAAAATCAAATTCCCTTTTTTTTATGGACTTATGATTCACGTAAATTAAACTTTTCAGCCCGTAAAGTTCACATGTTATAACATAGTGTATGTATATATCCGCATAGTGTTGTTTTTAAAGGTTTCCCTTATCAGTGTTGGAGAAGTCGCTAGGTGATCGATAATCGGCCGACTGGAGAGTTGGAAATACTCGGACTTGATAAATTCAAAGACAATTAATTATGGGATATTATATATATGTAAAAATAAGCATAATTCAAAATGATCATGTTTAAAGATCAAATTTCACCGGGTACAAAGCCGAGTAACCAAATGTTGACCACTGAGTATAAGTGCAAGTAGAATAATGTATACCGATTTTGACCATTGGCGACTACACAAGTCCGATTAAAGTAAATTCACCTCGAAGGTGGTGTGAAGACCGAGTACTCGTCGAGTACAAGTTCAGGTAGTCCGACTTTTACAATGCCCTCAATCATATATTAAGAATAATATAAGGGGGGGTTGTGGGGTCGGGTTCTTCAGTTCGCTTTTGGTTGGACTGTTGGGTCTCGGGGGTTCGTTTTATGCGAGGAATTTCCTACTCTTTTCGAGTTGGAAAGAACCAAGGATGTCTCGGTTGCAACCAGGGCGAGGTTGGGAAACATTGGGTTTAGGTGGGATTTGAAAAGGGTGCTTCATAATGGGTTGGAACTTGATGAATTGGGGCGGTTAGAGCAGTGGGTGGGTGTGACATCTGTCACCCTCGTCTTCGTTAAATTGACAATAATAGCCCTTCAAATATTTTCATTATAGTCCCTAAAAGTTTCGTCGTTTTCTAATTTAATTTTAAAGCGAACTAAATTTTTATCATTTATAATTATTATGGATCGGGTATAAGTTTTAATCAAATGCGCATGTTGAAACGTATTAGTAAAAAGATTCTAAAAAAAAAAAAAATCAAGTTTAAAAAGTTTAAAAAGTTTTTAAGTGAAGTTAGTTAACTAAGTTAAATTTTTATAAAGGAAATATTAACCTAGTTAGATAATAAACTAACATAGTTATAGTTGAGGGACTATTTCTGCCATATAGTGAAACTTTCAGAGAAAATTAAATCCCCTCTCTCTGCTGAACACGTTTTGTCGACGAGAAGGAGTTCCGGCCACCACGAAACCAAGTATAAGTATGTTTTATTTCGTTTTAATACTTGTAAAACGTTTCTCCATCTATGCACATTAAAGATCGATCATAAAATCAAACATAAACTCGTGTTTTAATGAGTTTTAATCGGCTTCATAGTGTAACCGTCACATTCATTCCGGTCAAGTCCAAACGCCCTGAAACGGATTGTTAACTATAAATCGATTATGCCAAGTCGTTTCCTAATCTTCACACAACTAAAACCCACCAAAAAACGTAGTTAATCACGACCTGGAAGCTCCCTAATCGACTAAAAAAACGAGAGGCCTTTACTTCTTCTTTTCGAGCCGAATTCGACATTGTAAGTTTTATGTTTTATTGCCGTTTTGTTGTTCACGTCTTTATGATCAAAACCCCCTTATTACATATCACTAATCGTGTCTTGTTATAATTATTAATCTTGAGGTTAGGGTTAGGGTTCTAAGTATGAAATGGGGAAGAAAATGACACTTGTTATACATATATGTTCCAAATTAAGTATCAAATATGATCTTTGGTGTAGTGGTTGGTGAGTACTAGATGTTCCAAGGGAACCCAGGTTCGAGCCCAGGTGTCCCCTTCCTTTTTCAGATTTTTTTTTATTTATTCATTTATTTGTTTCTATATATATGATAATCAATATTAAGACATATAAACTTATTATAATTATAATAAATTCATTTTTGCCCTAAAAACTATAAAAATTTAGGTGTAGCATCTTTACACCCTAAAGAAAATTATCATACTTTAAGTTTCTGGAAAATGTCTTATTTCCATATTTTTATTGAATTTATTTGTTTTAACCATATTTAATTGATTAAAAATTCATTTATAATGATTTTCATCTCAAACTTTTTGAGTAATTATTTCTCATCATAATCAACTGAAATAAAAATATTTGGGTCAGAAAACATTTATTTTTGTTAATTTTCCTATTTTTAATCATTTACACATGATTTAATTTCATTAAATCAATTTTGAATATAAATAAGGTTATAAAAATTATGGGAAAATTATTTTCATTGATTTACATCAGAAAGCATCCATTTTCAATAAAAATAGCATTTTTGGATCATGTCTTGTATTATTAGTATTATTTATCAATTACGACATAATTAAACGTTTATTTATTTATTCTATTACAACATATATTTTATAAATACTTTTCTTATAAAATAGAAATATTTCTTATGTTGGAAAATCTTAATTATTATTTATCGGATCATCGTGTAACTCATAATTATTTATTCCAATATTTATGATTATCGTAATTATTTACAATAATTAGTTAAAGTAATTAACTAAATGATTTTGCCTTAATTATTCAAATATATTTACATCTAAATATTCAAATGGTAATAATTATATTACCTAAACCACATTTAAAAACTTTGATATATTATTTTTGACATACAACTTTTATATTAATGCAATTTATCATAAAACTCTAATTCCCCAAATCGACTTAGCAAACCCTAATGCCTTAGACCCTAGATACCGTAGACTTTGTAGACATTCCCTTATTAGTATTCTTATACATTATAGGTTGAGTTCCTCGGAATTCCCATTACTTAGCTCACGATCGCTTAAGTTGGATTTTGATCGCTTTCGCAAACTGTGAGTATATCTTTCCCCTTTTTACTATTTACTCATTTGGGATGACTCATGTACCTATTAATCAAGTTTCTATTTCTTATACTTAATGCAATTCTCATGTGTGTTTGCCTTATGTGATTTGGTGTGTATTATGCTTAATCATTAACCGCTGGGCGGCCTAGCATTTCAATGAATAGTACTATGGTATACCCCCTTGAGACTCTGTTGAGAGAATCTTGGTCATTGTCTTGTTAATTCATTATTCAAATTGTTAGTCATTATTCATAGGCTTGGTTTTGACTGATACTACTTATTACATAATTTCAAATGGTACCGCACATGAATTGCTAAACATTTTTTCTACTATATGTATTCAAACAGGGTATGCTCACCAATACATTTTTGTATTGACATATACTATTTTCGTACATGTTTCAGGTTATTTTGCGACGCTTCTTTTTAGCTTATGGATTTATATTTAAGTTTTGACTTTATTGTATTTTAGTTAGACTTGACGCTTTAGAACTATTGTATACAGTAATTTCCTTTCAATGTAAAATTATTCAAATCAATGTATCAGTATTTACACTTTTAGTCCATGAGCTATTGAACAATCGTCACTACGTGGCACCTCGATGATTCCGCCATCGGTTGGGGTGTTACAGTGGGGGGTCTGACGATTAATGGGGCTGGGGACAGGTGGGTATGGCATCCGGGTGGGTTGGGTGTTTTTTTGGTAAAGAGTTTGAAGCGGATTCTAAACGAGTTAAGGTACGACAATGTGCAGCGAGTGTTTAAATGGTGTAGTTGGGTTCCAAAAAAGGTTGGGATTGTGTCTTGGCGAGAGGATTTGCAGTGGCTTCCAACATTAACAACGTTATTTAGGCAAGGGATTCAGATCGGTTCTTGTTTTTGTCTAGTTTGTGGCGAGGCCGAGGAGTCCATTGATCATCTTTTTGTCTCATGTGGGTTCGCTCAAATGGTGTGGGCTGCTATATCCTCGTGGTGTGGTTTGCAGCCTTTCTTCGCATTCAGCTTCTCGGATCTGTTGGATATGCACTTGTTCATACGTCGCTCGGTTAAATTCAAGAAAGCGGTGTATGTGGTGTGTCTAACTACAATATGGTGCATATGGAAGAGTCGCAACAACTTGGTGTTTTCGCAGAAAAGAGAAGATGTGGTCAGCATTGTCCGTGAAATCAAGTCAAGAAGCTTCTTATGGGTCAAGTCAAGGGCGAGGTGTCCGGATCTGAATTGGTTAATCTGGACCGGTTTGCACTTAGATAGATTGGGTTGGTAACAGTGGCGGACCCAAAATTTTTTTTCATGGGGGTGCGGAATCTATAAGTCATTTGGTCGTTTCTCCATCATGTGACACGGGTCGGGTCGGGTCGACTCGTATACCAAAAATAATAATAATAATACTAAAATTATATAATCAACAAAAGGAAATCAAAAGCCAAAAGTAATTTAAACGTCGTTAAATATGCATAACAAAATTCTAATTAAAATCTAAAGTTGTGGATACATCTCGGCTAATCGAAGTAGTTTTGGAAAATCAAACGCACCAAAATTATCACAAGGACCCAAGCTATTAATACAAATAAGTAACTCAGATGTTACCTCGTTAAAACGATTTCCAAATTCTTGGATTTACATATTTAGAATCGAACTGAATAGTTATATTCGTTTGAATTATCAATGGACTATAATCTCACTCATTGTATTTGATCTTATCTACCTGGTATCTTATTAAACCCTATAAAAAAAATAATAGACAACAAACTAAATTAAAGAACAAGTAAAATAAAGTAAAAGAAATTAAATAAAAAGAAAAGCATATTAAAAGTTAACGTCTTGCACTTAAAAAAATAGTCCATCTTCTTCACATCAAATTAAGAGAGACGTGCGACATTTCCACCAAGTCCTTGCTCGCCGAAAAAAAACAAGGAATATATACACACCAACCTTTCTACCAAGCACATGGATCGCGGACTTAGCTTCAAGACTTATAAAGGGGGAGATGAAGACTTGTTTCCTTGCTTTTCCTCGGTTTCAAAAATCCAATGAGTGCGATTGAAAAATTTTATTGGTGCGAACAGGATAAACACTTATATATAAACACTAAATTTTTTTTAAGGTAGGCGCCCGCACCGCACCCTTTGGCCAGGGTGTGGGTCCGCCAATAGTTGGTAATATAATGTAATGTCTGATTCTGTTTGTTGTTTTACTTCGTGGCTTGTACTTGGAGTTTTGGCTAGTATCCGCTAGTATTTGGGGGCGTTTAATAAAAATTTTATGTTAGACCGTTAAAATATATATATATATATATATATTAAGAATAGTATAATATCTGCCGATCAAAAAAAAAAAGAATAGTATAATATAATATGTCTTGAAAAGAAAAAAACGTCAACCACTTGATTGAAAAGTGAAAAGTATGTGTCATAGGAGGATGAAAAATAATATCAATTTTTTTTTAAATGATTTAATTTATCTTGTGAAAGTGTTTTGTTTGGACACTAAAGATTAAAAAAACACGTTGAAAGCATTCTCATTAATTTTTTTTATTAGTTTTTTTTTTTTTTTTTTGAGAAATTATTCTCAAAATCTTGTACATTGAGCAAAACACTAAATTGCTCTTTGACATAACAGAATTTTAGACGGAGTTAGTTGAACAAAAGGGACAAGATTTGATGACCCAAATATTAGAAAAAAAAAAGATCTTTTGGAAACCTGTAAGTCTGTAACAAATCTACATGGATGAAAATGAAATATTACTCTTAATATAAATTCATGCTTTTTTAGCTCAAAATCTCGATATACATATTACTCAACTCCATCATGTTTCTGAATGTGTACGTTTGTTAAATTTTAGATAGCAAACGCAATAAATGTTCATGAACACAAATGAGAAGAAGCAAACGTTATAACCACAAGCAAGTGTTTACGGATATAAACAAACACATTAAATTTCAAATAAAAAATATTTCATTACAAACATTACATAGATTCACCCACAATATACTAACCTAATATTTATTGATTACCAGTGGAAATTATTTCAATAATATATAAAATTTAAAAACCATAATGAACTATTGAACACAAAAGAACATAAACAAGCAAGTTATCGGACGCTCATGAACACAAATGAACGACCTCGATCTATGTTCATCTTCTTAATTTAACTAAACAAACAAAAATTTATTCGTGTTTACTCATTTATTAAACAGATGAGCACAAATGGACTTTCATAATACGGTTCACAAGGTATTTGAACGCCTGTTTCCTTTGCAGCCCTAAACATAACCATACTTTTCGTTTCATCCGTAAATAGTTTTATTAATATTATTGATGGTTATCCAGTCTACTAGGTTCTAGAATTTATTTATTGATTTTTTTAAAGTCTTAGTTCAGTGGAAATTCTTGTACAACCCTAATCTAGCGGTCCCAAGTTCGAATCCTTACCCACACACCGGTGTCCTTTTTGCCTAAGCTCAAACCATCATGGCGAATTTTTTTGTGGTGTGCATGGATCGAACCTGTGACCTACCCCCAGGATAGGAACCCCTAAGGGAAAACTCACCCTACCTCAAATCAGCTGGGTTAGAGATCATTGGCAGAATTTATTTATTGATAGGCTAAAGTTTTCTCTTTGTTATTTATAGAAGAACCAAATTCTAAGATCATGTGTAGTGTTTCAAGAATGGTGTTTTTTGCCATGTGTCAACCATGTCATCAATGAAAAAATTGTAAGAAAGTAGTGTAATGGTTCAAGCCCCTATAATGCCTCTACAATAATTATCTAATTATTATTTTTTCTTTCATTCACTATTTTTAATAAAAATAAAACTTAAAAATGTATTAATTGAAAAGAAAATATGTAAAGTATATGTGCCTTATCAAAAAAGATAGAGATGTTTTTTAACTAAAAAAGAATGCAGGTCAATTCCTCAAGAAATAAAAAATGTACCTTCTTTAATCTTTTATGAACTTGAGGGCCATATTAATTGAAGGAATCAAGCATCATCATAACTAGGTGGATGCGACGTTGCGCGTTGCGCAACCTTTGAGCATGTTTATGAGCAATCACAGAAAATAATAACCAAAGTGTCTCCTGGAACAAAAAAAACTGCTACATATGAGAACTGTGAGTTGCAGGATTCCAAAAAGAAAAACCATACATAACCAAAGTGTCTTCTGGAACCAAAAAAAACTGGTACATATGAGAACAGTGAGTTGCAGAACGCGAAAAAGAAAAACCATACATGAACCTACTGAGCTAGAAGTTCAAAGCGTGACATAAATACAGGCGCGGGGCGCAACAGGTACAGAAAATACATAGGCGGAGGCAGTACACAAAAAAGCAGTTGGGGTAGGTTAAATAGAAGTTGCAAAAGTTAGCTGATGTCGCTCGTTGTTGGCTGCAGCAGGTCTAGATGTCAGTGGCTGGCCTTTTGGTTGGATTCTTATCAGTTATCTCCTATGATCAGAACAAAACATATTAGCAGTTAATGTGGTGTGATAACAGGCCTATTTAAAATGTTGTGTACCTTCATCAGCAAACAGTTTGCGCCATGCAGCTGCGTCCCTTTATTTTTCAGTAACAGACGGGTTGGCATGAACAGGAGTTAGTGGTGTTGGTGTCGCGAAACCTTGGATGTTGCTGCTGGAACTGATTTCAGCGTTTTGGTCAGGTTGTAGGCGCACGGCACTGTTTACTGAATAAGTTGTTAAAGCTGTCCGATCATCCTTTACTGCTCTTATTGCAAACTGGATTGGTTTCGCAGTAATGTCGTGAATGAGGGTACGAATCGAGGATCAGGCTTGGCGAACATGTTCGCATAGAGTCGTTGTCAAGGCACCAGCATTAAAAAATAAGCAAGTAAAGAAAAAAAATTCAATAAGCAGCTGCATATTTGTGATGAACAATTAAGTGATCACATAAAACAACTAATTTACATAGTAAAATGAAATTTCAAATGGCCTTCTAATACATGTAGCTAAATGAGACTTTAAACAATCACATATAGCACAAACATGAGTTCACTAACCGACAGCATATTTGCGAGGAACAGTTCTAAAATCCTACATAACAACTAACTTACAACAGTAAATGGAAAAATTTTAATTTGCCTCATTATACGTGTAGCTAAATGAAATTTTGAATGATCAACACATAGCACCAAATTATGATTTGAATTAGCAACATATTTGCGACAACAACTAATTTACAAAACTCTTGCCTCCTAATATGTGTAGCTAAATGAAAGTTTAAAATGATCACATATAGTACTGATTTCAATAAGTAACAACTAATTTACGCCGGATATGTACTAACAAACATCAAAAGACTGTCTACCTAATGTTTTAAAACTCGATTGAAAGATCAATCAACGTTTCAACTTGGTGCGTTGGTGGTTTTTCGCCAATTCATAAAAAAATGTCTGTTCGTTTATGTGTGGTCTGTTAGCTCGTTAGTAACAGATGGTGTTCTAACACCGAAATCACAAAGAAAAGTTTAAATGTGATACTACCACAATATATGCCGTCAAATATTGATAGATCTTATGTCTTTTACACTACCAACCTTGGTTTAAAAAAGCGCGAGGCGCTTCGAGGCGTTTTGGTCCCAAAATCTGAGGCGCGGGGCTTAAAGCGCGAGGCGAGAGCTTCACGTATGTGAGACGCTTAATATTAAAAAAATATAAAAAAAAAATATTTATATATGTCAATATGACATTTTCTACTTGTAATCAATCATAAACGCAAGAAAATGTTATATAAAACACGCTTAAACATGTCAAACACATAAAAACACACTTAAAACTTAAAGAAAATATTAAAAGTAGTATAAAAATCAAAAGAGGCCACATTATAATATGTATTTAGGTCACAATGAATTAGGCCCATATTGGACTTATATTGGGCCTCCATACTATTATTTGGGCAGTAAAAAAAAGAGACGTTCTTTTATTCTGTAGTGTAGAGGAAGAAACCCTAAAAACAAAGAAACCCTAGAAGAAAATAAAAAACGTTGCAGCCTCCACATCGCTTCTGCATCTCTTCTACATACATAGCTTCTGTTTTCATTCTGCAGTCTCTACATCGCTTCTGTTCTCATTCTTCAAGCATCGATCGTCATAAAAAGGTATGTTTTAATCGATTCATAGAGGATCCTTCAAACCCCCTACATCGTTTTTGTAGTTGCTGAATGTTTTGGTCCCATATTAGTGTCTTGCAATGAGGAAGCGCCGCCTCAGGCGCTAGGCTTAAGGCGCCGCCCCGAGAGCTTCGTGTATGCCAGCGCTTTTTGGCAAAAAAAAGCGATTCTTCCAGCGCCTGGCGCCTCAAACGCCTTAAGCGCGCCCCAGGCGCGCTTTTTTAAACCAAGCTACCAACTAAAGTTGCAAGGTCAAGCCCATATGCTAGTGGTTCGTGCCACGCGTTCAGGATACAATATATAGAAAATAATGCGAGTAAATCGACAGCACGAATGACCAGCACAAAGAGCCTTAAAACAAAAGAAGCTAACTTGAACAGATGACAATCAGCAAGCACATGAACGACTGAACCGACGACCCAAAAGACAATAAGGCAACATGATAACTGCATTTCTATCTCAACATAGACTAACATAAGGTGTAAACTTTTAAACAGAAGACGTACCTGCATCCAATGGTACTGTAAAATAACCTGATTAAAGGGGAAAAAAAAAGAACAGATGTTAGGCAAAGAGAAGCACTGGCAGCCGAATTAAGCATTGGAGACATTAGGTCGAACAACTGGCGGGACAAAAAACATAAGCCTTTCAGACATCGAATGTGGTGAAAAAAAACTGTTTGCACCCAACAATAACTACAAAACACTATCTTGTGATCTGAATCGAGTAAACCAAGAGGGATGGTCCAGAATATTGTACACAAATCTTTCCACAAAATTAAAACCTTTTTGAAGCATGTTACTATGTGCGATTATAGAATTGTGGGTAAAACGAAAACCCTTACTCCCCGAGGCCTATATTATACATTGAAGCATATAATCACGTAAAGAAGATTTGTATAATAGCAATAAGAATATAAAAATGAATGATAAAAGATCAAAATAACTTAATAAAGGAAAGTTAGATTCAACAGAAAAAGAGATTGAGGTGGAATAAAAAAATCCTGCTTAAACATGAATCTGTAGATACTCGAACCTGGGTGGGAGCTGAATCAAAGCAACAACCCAGCCAAGAGAGCTGGACAAAACGTTGTGAGTGTAGTGGTAAACAATGTTTATAAGCAGTAGGAAATAAACACTATTCATGAGGGTTCTAAAACTAACATATAGGTAATGATAGTGCGGGACTGAATATACAAAGTAAAAATAAGAAAATGATAACAAATACTACAATTAATATTATTAAAGGGATGTAAATGGAAATTTGTTTGTAACCATACGTCCCTTTGATATTTCTTTTTCTTTAACAGGCAGTAGATTTTTTTTTTTTTTTTTTTTTTTTTTTTTTTTTTTTTATAAAATGGTGACACGGTACAAGAATTTTATGCAACTAGTGTGTGTTAGTGATGTATTTGTGAAAATGGAGAATCCGCAAGTTAAACTTGCGGATTAGACTTATGTGAAGGTGACTAGGAGAGAAGAGAAGGATGTTGTTGAGGTGGCAGTGAATCCACAAGTTGAACTTACGGATTCACTTTCTCTCTCACTTACGAATTCACTTTCTCTCTCTAACACTATAACATTAGGTATGATATGGACAGTGAAAAATAATATATATAAAGAAAGCTAATAGTATTTTTCATGACAGCTATAAATATCTTACAACATTTTTTTTTAACGATCAACTAAAGTATTGTCGGGTACTCTGTACGTGGCCTCCAATGGCCAAAAGGGGCCCCAGACGGCCTCTAGTCCGTACGGACAGAGCCCTTCGGCCCACCCGTCTTCTGTTCCAGGGAAAACCCGGCCCACAAACCCGCCCGAAGGCATGACGGTAGTGAACCGGTAAAACCTGGAGGGATCAAGAGTCGAACCCATGACCACAAGGGTCAAGGGTCTCTCCATCACTTCCCAACCACCTACCCCACCACAAGGGTGGGGGTATCCATCACATGCCTCCCGTGAGAATCGAACCCGGCTTCCCTAAAGAGAGAACCGACCCTTTTACCACTAGGCCACATGATCAGAATAATATCTTACAACATTATGTTTAGCATATTTTAAACTTACATCCACAATACAAAATCTATACATGAAAAATAAAGTATATATATATATATATATGTGTGTGTGTGTGTGTGAGAAAAGCATATATGCTTGACAAATTTTCTCGTCGAAACAAAAAAATAGTTCAAACATTTATATCCATAATACATTACTGAACAAATAAATAATATATGTAAAAAAAGCTAATATATTTTTCATGTGTCACTATAAATATCTTTTAACTTTTATATTTGGCATATTTTAAAGAAATGCAAGTAAATCCACGAAAACAAAATCAAGAGTGAACTGCTTGGTTGGTCCCTGTGTTTTTCGGATCTCGCACTCTTGATCCCATAGACTTCAGTATTTATAAACTTGGTCTTAAAGGTTTACAACTTGTACTCGTGTGATCCCATTAATTGGAATTTGTAACTATAGTGGTCTTTATCAACTAACGCTGTTAAAAATTTCAGTTAAGTTCTATAAAATGACAAAACTCTCCCTTAATATTTAAATAGATAAATAATTAAATAAACATATGGGGTCCACCTGCACCCTCACCCCTCCTTCTTCATTTCTAACACACATGCACCCCATCCTCCTTTATATCCAACACCACCCATCGGCCAACCCACCCACCGCATGCTTCACCCCACCCGCAACTGATCAAACCACTGACCACCTACCGACGCCACCCAGCACCCTATATTGAGCAGGCCAGATTCAAAAGATGGAACATTATAGAGATTGAAGTCTGCAAATTTCCAAATTCAGAAGGTATATTCGAGTATCCCCGACAATGTTTTGCCCGCCACTGTACTTTCGAGTGGGGCTGGCAATTGGAGGTGGTGCTGTTGTAAGGTGAACAGTGGTGATGGGATGAGAGGTGTGGAGTAGGAGATGATGATGTTTGGTAGTGTGGGGTGGTAGGTGAATGGTAGTGATGGTGGTGGTGGTGGTGGTGTGGGTAGGTTTACTATTGTTTTATTGAGTGAGGGTAGATTTGTCATTTTACATGAACTTAACTAATATTTTTAACGGCGTTAGTTGGTAAGAATCACTATAGTTACAAATTCCAACTAATGGGATCACACGAGTACAAGTTGTAAACGTTTAGGATCAAGTTTGTAAATACTAAAGTCTAGGAATCAAGATTACGAGATTTGGAAAGCACATGAACCAACCAAGCAATTCACTCTAAAATCAATACATGAAAAATAAAGTACATACGCGAGAAAAGCATATGCTTAACAAATTCTCACGCCTAAATATAAAAATACATAAACTTTTTTATCTTCAATAAAGTATATGAATATAAAAAATATTATTGTTTGCAGAGTTCAATGTCATCTCGTACCTAATGCCATAGTGTCAGAGAGATAAAGTGAATCCGTAAGTTCAACTTCCTGATTCAATGTCACCTCAACAACATCATTCCCTTCCCTCCTAGTCACCTTCCACATAAGCATAATCCGCAAGTTCAACTTGCGGATTCTCTATTTTCACAAATGCATCACTAACACACACTAGTTGGACAAAAATCTTGTACTGTGCCACCATTTTATTAAAAAAATCCAGCCGGTAATCCTCTTCTCCACCTGATATTCATTTCAAACAACACATTTTAACTCTAGTTGCAGGTGTTGGAAAACTTACATAATAATCGTCGCAATGCCTTTCATACATGAACCTCACATGTTTCCAAGTCCTTGTACTTTCTGCAATGAACTGAAACAGAAAAACGAAATCAAAGAAAAAGGAACCGGGCTTGTGTTTGACACAATTCCCTTAAACAGATTCGTCGTCTGTTCCCAGGGTACACCGGTTCGAAACAGTGACGATGGTGCACTGCCGGACTATCCCACTTGCCTGAAAAATAATCGATACTTGGTTGCTACTCTAGAGTTATGAGTGTTGCAAGAGTTTCTTAGTGAATATTGCTCATGTACATTCTTATGTGTATTTTCCCATATATCATATATGACACAAAAGTCTCTAATATATACAAGAGCCAATGAGGAATGAAGAGTCTAACATAATTAGACACTTAATGTTAGTCTTAAAACTATAATCAAGTTTGATAAGTTTTTCTTCAATTCACCACATGAAGAGTTATACACTTAATTTTAGTTTTAAAACTATAATAAAGTGTCACAAATGAATTAACTCTATTAAACAGTTTTTCCTCAATAATTATAATTTCACTAAATTATAATTTCATTTACTTAAAACTCCATTCACCTTTTAAACTTTCCAACAATCCCCCACATGAATGGAGATTTATCACAACACGCATATTTCGAACAAACCCCTATATGAATAGGAGTCATTCTGAGAAGCAACTTCATTCAGATTAAATTTCAACAGTTGAGTTTTGCATACGATAGGTAGGTGTGACCCTTTGAACCTTCGCTTATGAAACGCACTTAGCCCACTGGCTCTGAGTAGAACGCGATGTCTTTGAACTCGTCTGCCGTTTGTGTGGACGACAATACGCTTCACACAAGACTCTCCCTGACAACGTCAAGTCCTCATAGTTGTGTCCGCTATGGTCATGGACACGTGCCTGGTTCTGCGAGAGCTATTAAGTATTGTGCCCCAACAATACCCTTCGAAGCGACCCCACTTCTCTCTCACATAGGTGATCTACTAGGACTGGTTACCTCAGTCAGATCATTAAAAGCTATAAGCTTAACCTCAACCTTGTCACTTTTTAGGAATGGACTAGGAAGCTTATTAAATCTTATAGTAAACTCCCTTTTTAATATGTGGGGTTTTCACCAACTCTCCCCCACAGTGACCTTCGCCAGTTCATACAATTAGGTTGTCCTATTGAACTCAGATCTTGGGATCTCCAGTCAGCTGAGTTAGGTTTCCTTCGCATAAACCTAGCCTTTAACGGGCTTTAGCCCCATTCCCATTGACGACTTCTAAACTAACTCTCTGCTTAAGCCTTTTGTTAGCGGATCTGCGATGTTATCCTTTGACTTCACATAGTCAATAGTGATAACTCTTATAGAGATTAGTTGTCGTACCGTATTATGCCTACGTCTTATATACCTGTTCTTACTGATACACATTGTGATATGAGCTCTGCCAATTTCTGATTGACTATCACAACATATGCATTGGGCCAATGCCGGCTTCGGCCACCTAGGTATATTCTTAACAAATTGACGTAGCCATTTTGCATATTCATCCTCTAAAGTGATGAATTATGATTCCATCGTGGATCTAGCAATAAACGCTTGCTTAGATGATTTCCATGTCATCACAGCACCTCCAAGTGTGAACAAATACCCACTCGTTGCCTTGGAATCATTCGTGTAAGATATCCAATTCGCATCACAGTAACCTTCAATAACTGCTGGATATCTTTTATATTGCAGCCCGTAATCTCGTATGTATCTTAAGTACCGAAGTAACTAGGTCACGCAATTCCAATGAATTGAACTTAGGTTGCCCGTGTATCTACTTAGCTTGCTTGCTAAGTCTGGTCTGATATAACTCATCAGATACATCTGGCTGCCAATAATTCTTGAGTACTCTAATTGGTTAACAGGCTCACCTCGATTCTTAGCTAGACGTTGACTTGTGTCAATGAAAGTTCTAGCCACATTAGAATCATTTCCATTGAACTTCTCAAGAATTAATGAAAATTCTAGCCACATTAGAGTCATTTCCATTGAACTTCTCAAGAATTTTGTCCGCATAATAGGACTGACTTAAAATAAGTCTGTTCTAGGTTCGTGTGATTTGTACTTCCCAAAATCACATTTGTTCATATCAAACCTTATATTTTCAAATGCAAGTCACCTCCACACTTATGTGTTTATTGGATAACTACCAAATGGGGTGATGAAAGTTTCTTCCTTTCATATGTAGCTTGAAAACTTCTCAAGTACCATTTTTACATCCCTACGGATTGTTTCATAAATGGCTCTTCCTCCCACATTGCTTGCACTTTGATAAGTTTGAGTAATATCACTCGTGATGATATTAGACACCCGTGATAAGATAGCGACTATCTAAATCTTTGTGTTATTTAGGTCATCCATTATATTACTCAACCCATATTTCTCACACGAACCGTTTTCTGAGCTATATGAATTCTCCTCATATTCAGCTAAATAGTATCATTACCAATGAACTATTTATTCGGTCCTTTTGAGTCATCATTTTAATGAATTATATATTTGCTTTTACAAAATTCATTCTTATGTCGTCACATATGTTTGAATGTTCAAAGTTAATTTAATCTCCGTGGAGCATCTAAATTAACAAGTATTAGTCTAGCATGCTTTAGACTATGAATACTTAGCATGTGAACAGAAGATGCATCAATCTGATTCTTCACAGCCTTAAGAGATAACTCATTATCTCTTCCTAACATTCACGTCTTAGTTTAGACACAAAATGAGATTTTGTTTACCATTCCAAAACCTTGGTTTAAAGAATGCTTCAAAACCATAATTCATTCCATCCATTAAGATCAAGACTCATTTGCCTTTAATCTCCAAGGCATCACCATTGACTCTTTAGGACTTAAACATAAGTCTTAATATAAGTCACTTTGATGAACATATTCATCATCAACAAGTCAATTAGATTGACACTCAACCACATGACATTCACATATGCCTAAATGATATGTATATATTTTGTTGAAACTATTTATTGGGTAACTCTCCCAAAATATATCACGAATCCTCCATATAATTCAACTAACAATGATGGTTTGTAGAGACTCTACACATCCATCACCATTCTAAGTCTTTTATAATAAATTTCACAATATTTATCAAAGACTTATGAATAATAACATATATTTCTATCATATGTTATAGTCATCAAAACTACATTTGTGCATTGCTAAGTAAATGCTCTCAACATTAGATGACATATCTCGTTTTCGTGCATTTAACTTCAATACACTTGCCACGTTGATCATGATTATCTTAATGGGAATGGATAAAGAGTTTTTCCTCTTTGTCAATTTATTAGAGCCTTTATTAATAATAAATTGACATAAGAGCTCTAATAAAGTAACATAAAACTTTAATTAGAAAACATGAAACTCTACTCAAGAGTTTACTCTTATTTCAGAAAACATAAAACTCTACTCAAGAGTTTACTCTTATTTCCATGTATCTTCTTTCTATATATCCAAATGAGGCACAAAGCCTTCCATTATATAAGAACATGGATATATGAAGAGTCTTCATAACTAGAGACTTAATTTGAGACATAAAGACTCTAATTAAGTGACAACAAATGAAACTCTCTAATCAAAGACATAAAACTCTACTCAAGAGTTTTAGTCTTTAATTCACCAAATTAAGGACTTATTAATAATTATAATTTATTAAATTATAATTTCAATATCATCCATTCACCATATTTCCAATTAATAATTATAATTTATCAAATTATAATTTTAATATAATCCAAACTATATATAACATATATATATTTAAACGGATTATAAGGATATATAAACATCAAATCTCAAAGTGTTATTCTATTCAACACTTTATCGTTCGACGAAATAATACCAATTATATCGTCTCGTGGCATGTTTCGAGGTACTCCCTCAATACACTGTTCAAAACAACAAAGTTGTTTATACTTAGCTACTCACAAGTAGTCGAACCAGTAAATATATCTAAAACAACATCAAGTTGTTTTACACTAAATAGTCTATCTAGACTATTATATGGTTCAAGTCATCATACTTCTCATACAAGTATCAAACTGTGACACCCCAGGAAAATCCCACATCGGCCGTGGCCAGGAGAGATCCTTGGTTCATAAGTAATGTCTTGCCTCTTAAATCACCAACGCGTTTTGGGGCTTAATGTTAGTGGATGAGAGGAGAACTCCACAGTTAAGCATGCTCAGGCGGGAGAAATTTCAGGATGGGTGACCTCCTGGGAAGTCTCCACTTGGGCAACCAAAAACAAATCCGTGAGCTCTGGATGGGCAAAGCGGACAATATTGGTGATGAGAGGGGCGGGGTGTTACAGATGGTATCAGAGCCACTCCTGTGCCGTTCGGGATGGTGGGTGCATACCTCATCAGGGACGATGAGACTCTAACACGGGGTGAATGTGACACCCCAGGAACACACCTCATCAGGGACGATGAGACTCTAACAGGGGGTGAATGTGACACCCCAGGAAAATCCCACATCGGCCGTGGCCAGGAGAGATCCTTGGTTCATAAGTAATGTCTTGCCTCTTAAATCACCAACGCGTTTTGGGGCTTAATGTTAGTGGATGAGAGGAGAACTCCACAGTTAAGCGTGCTCAGGCGGGAGAAATTTCAGGATGGGTGACCTCCTGGGAAGTCTCCACTTGGGCAACCAAAAACAAATCCGTGAGCTCTGGATGGGCAAAGCGGACAATATTGGTGATGAGAGGGGCGGGGTGTTACACAAACCATATATAATTTGTAAAAGACATGTTTTACTCATACAACACATTTCTACTTTTACAAGTATTTTCCATAAACTATACATATTTATGTTTTGATTACAAATCAAAACCATAAACTCTAATATAATTTTATTATTTAAACCATTCATAACTCACTAGTTAGAGTATATGGTTTTCATTATTAACCATTTCTAATTCGCTCATTAGAAACTATACGTGTACCATATAAACATATACGGTTACAAAATTAACCATTTCTAACATACTTGTTAGAATACAAATGATTACAAGTTAAAAATAAATGAATATCCAAAATCGTTTTAAATATCATTGATATTCTCAACCGTTTCTAACATGTTTGTTAGAAATACATGATTATGACAATCATTTTAGACCATATTGGTTTATATAAAATAAACCATTTCTAACACGCTCGTTAGAAAATTAAACCATCTAAATGGTATTAACTTCGGATTTTCCAAAATATACCCGTTTCAAACTCGCTCGTTCGAAACCGTCGAATTTTAACCAAACTGGTTCAATGTTGATTATTTTCCAAAATAATCATTTCTAACCCGTTTGTGTATTTTGTACAATAATCTTTTCTAACACATTCGTTAGAAATATAAACATCTTATTTGCCTTTACAAAATCATCAATTTCTAACACGCTTGTTAGAAAATCAATATATAAGTTTAAAGATTAAACTTTTGATTTTGTAAATAATTATTTCTAATACGCTTATTAGAAATTTTTCATGACACGTTATTCTTTCAACGTCGTCGATTCTAACACGCTTGTTAGAAATACATGTTTCAAAACCTTCTATTTCGAAACCTTTTAATTTTCCAATACTCTTATTAGAAAATGTAAACATTTCAAATACATTGAAATTATCTTTCTAATATGCTTAGAAAGAAAACATTATCAAATGTTTTTCATGGGTTTACAAATATTATGACTTTTTTAATACTCTCATTAGAATTTTAGTATTTCAAAAACGTCTAAATATATGTTAATAATTGGGTTTATCTAAACACGACCCAAAACCCATGAACCCGAAAGACCATGAACATTCGGATTAAAGATTTCACACCAATCACAAATTTAATCCGATTCGATGTACCACAACATATTTCAAAGAAAAATATTTACAAACTTTCGCGAACCAAAAATCCTTAAGAAGAAGGTTTAAAGATTGGTTCCCAATCTACACGAAAGTCTGTTTTACTAATCTGTTTAAGTTTGTTGGCAACTTACATAATAATCGTCGCAATGCCTTTCATACATGAACCTCACATGTTTCCAAGTCCTTGTACTTTCTGCAATGAACTGAAACAGAAAAACGAAATCAAAGAAAAAGGAACCGGGCTTGTGTTTGACACAATTCCCTTAAACAGATTCGTCGTCTGTTCCCAGGGTACACCGGTTCGAAACAGTGACGATGGTGCACTGCCGGACTATCCCACTTGCCTGAAAAATAATCGATACTTGGTTGCTACTCTAGAGTTATGAGTGTTGCAAGAGTTTCTTAGTGAATATTGCTCATGTACATTCTTATGTGTATTTTCCCATATATCATATATGACACAAAAGTCTCTAATATATACAAGAGTCAATGGGGAATGAAGAGTCTAACATAATTAGACACTTAATGTTAGTCTTAAAACTATAATCAAGTTTGATAAGTTTTTCTTCAATTCACCACATGAAGAGTTATACACTTAATTTTAGTTTTAAAACTATAATAAAGTGTCACAAATGAATTAACTCTATTAAACAGTTTTTCCTCAATAATTATAATTTCACTAAATTATAATTTCATTTACTTAAAACTCCATTCACCTTTTAAACTTTCCAACAGCAGGTTTCTTCTTTCCCATCCCAACACTTTGCCTCTCTCTCTATATATATACTTTCTCTTGCCAGTTTGGGTGTGAATATGCAAACGCCCATCAATAAAGCACTAAACAAAATGCCGACGGGGTGGTGTAGTGGGCGTGAAATGGCGTTAACGCCCCACTACACATGGTCTAACTAGAGTCGTAAAGTTACTTGATATATGTTAAACTTTCCTATTAAAAATACAAAAAATAAATAAATAAATAACTTTGATTATTAAGTAAAGATTAGTTAGATTCTATTTTCCTTTTTTAGAACTGCGTTAGATTTTTTTTTAAACGGCAAGTGGTGTAGGTGGTGGAACTCCGCCTAACTGATTACCCATCTCATTTGGATTGATAATCTCTAAGGTGGAACACTCACATATAGTAAATATGGTTCTAACCGAAATCAAACTCTCAACCTTCACATACCCTCTGCTCTAGCTCGCCAATTTCACGAACTGAGATATGAGATATAACTAAACGGCGTTAATAACCCGAAGAACATGGTTAGGCTGGGCTGGGCCATGTAAGACGTCAGCTTCACCCAACATTCAGCCAACCTTCCTTTAAACGCCACGCTTTATCTCGCTTCACGCATCTTCTTTAGTTATTATGCCAATCTTCACTATACTTCTTCTTCTTCAACCCACCTTTCACTGTGTGTTCTTGGTGTTGTGTGTGCAAAACATTGGTTAAATAATATAAACCTTCCCATATATAGTAATAAACTAATGGCATCTTTAATCCTTCCAATGCCAAGCCTTCCATCATCTTCATCTCTGCATCAACACACCATTGTTCTCACCAACAAAGGAAGACAGTTCAAGAAGAAGCAAACTCTAGTTCCTGTGATTAAATAACATTGCTTTTTGAATCTTTTCTTTATGGGTGTTGTTGATTTGTGTTTCTTTATGATGGGTTTTGTTTTTCTTTAACATAGGTTGCAAGATTATTTGGGCCTTCTACATTTGAAGCTCCAAAGTTGAAGGTTTTGTTTATAGGTGTTGATGACAAGAAGCATCCTGGCAATCTTCCAAGAACATACACACTTACACACAGTGATGTAAGCTCTAAACTAACTCTTGCAATCTCCCAAACCATCAATAGTTCTCAGGTAATTTCATTGTTTTATGTTTTCAATTTAGAACTTCATATCAGGGATGACCATTTCGGTATTAAATACCGATATCGAACCCATCCCAATACCGAAAATACCGATACTGGTTCATTTTCGGTATCAAGTTGTTCCAAAAATCGGTATCGGTATTTTTGGTATAATGAGTACCGAGTTTTCTCAGGTGTCAGGTGTCGGTATTTTCATTTTCAGTATAGGTATGGATTTGGTACGGTTTATTGAATATTGTTTCATGGTTTATAATTTTTGGATAATTTATTTGATTACAACCTAAGTACTATTGTACTTTACTCTTCAGAAATACCAATAAAATACTATTCATTCATTTGTCTTTACTTCTTTTAAGAAAAAATCTCATTTTTTTAAATGTGCTATGTGCCTATGTTATTTGTTAATAATTTTACCAAATTATATCTAGAAATTAATTATTTTATTAGTATAGAATCACATTTTGTTTTGTTAAGGTTATTATTAAAAATGTCTGTTTTTTTTTTTTTTTTTAAATCTACTAATGTTTTAAGGCACCACTCTAGTATTGATTTAGTAAATTTAAGACTAACGCCAAGATTTTCATAGCATATAAACATGCATGTAAAATAGCAAATAATTAATTAATGATGGGTAAATACATTGTTATTTTGTAAAATATCAAATCAATGATGAATTTGCTATTGTGTGGTTATTTCATCTAATTATTTGTTTCCAGTTGAAGGGTTGGTATAATAAACTATTTAGAGATGAAGTTGTAGCAGAATGGAGGAAAGTGAAAGGGAATATGTCTCTTCATGTACATTGTCACATAAGTGGTGGCCATTTTCTTCTTGACTTGTCTGCTCGCCTTAGGTTCTTCATTTTCACCAAAGAACTTCCTCTGGTAATTATTTAAAAAATAATAATAATAATATATCATTTACAACTCTTGAAAGTAAACACTCTTCCAAACATAATTAGGTGTTGAAGGCATTTGCTTATGGAGATGGGAATTTGTTAAATAACTACCCAGAGCTGCAAGAAGCTTTGGTTTGGGTTTACTTTCACTCAAACGTTAAAGAATTTAATAGGGTTGAATGTTGGGGTCCACTTATGAAAGCATTATTGTCATCGTCGTCGTGGTGGTCATCGTCATCTGGATCCGCCGTTGTTGAAGGGGATGATGATTCAAGCAATTGGGAGGTACCAAAGGTATGCTTAGAAGAGTGCTCATGTTGTTTCCCAACAATGAGTTCAATCCCTTGGTCTCATGATCTTGTGAAGAATAGACAAGATGATGACACTAGCCAATTGTTGCAACAAAAATCTTGATCAAGGCTGTCTGGTGGGGTTTTGTGTGTAGGTGTAATGATGAAAAATGAAATAATAATAATAATATTGACAAAATTTAGGAGTTTGTTAATTCTTATATAAATAATTGAATTGCAGATATAAATAATTGCATTGCATAATAAATAATTGAATTTCGGAAATAAATAATTGCATTGCGTTACATTGCTGATACGGTGAAAGTAATTTTGTTGTTGGAAGAGACAAACTCACACTCTCTCTAAACATCACTTGAGCGAAGATGCACATCAAATAATGTGGGTAGACCAAGAAGCCATTAAGTGTTGGGTTTCTTTTTAATTTGTTAAACACATATCGTCATTGACGTAAAGAAGATCATTAACTAACGTTAAAATTAGTCCTAGACTTATAGTTATCCAAATGTCTTAATTAGCCTCTTTAAGTGTGATATTGATTTTTTTGTTTTGTACTCTTCGAAGTCAAAATTGGACATTTGTTTTTAGATAGAAGGCGAAACATTTCCAAGAATACTCTTAGGCTGTGGGTTGGGATCCGACGTGGATGGTCGGCACCGACGGGAACAACCTACCCCCTCACCCCCTCCCCCTCCCCCAATTTGGTACCAATGGCACAATCCCATAGAGCTCACCAAACGTTCTCTTTCTCCTCTGTGGGTATGGTGAGGTGGAGGCGGTGGCGGTGGTAAACTGTGAAGGTGACATGGCGGTCAGGGAGATGTCGGCAACGGCAAACATTAACCATTTAAGCCTTATATACTTCAATTTCTAAATTACACACTAGGTAATATTTATATAAAAAGATTAACCAACTAGGAAAATATTGTTTTCTTCTTAGACCCCCCGTAGTGGGGCGTTAGTTTTCAATTTTTTTTAAAAATAGCGCCCCCCACACCGAAACATGGGGGCGCCATTTTTGTAAAAGTGGTTCGGGCTTTATATATATAACGCCGATTACATATTGCAAGACCCAATCATATGGTGACACGTGGCGGGCATTGAAATCAAACGGTCAAAAAATTTGACCGTTGGGGCACTTTAATTTTTGAACGGTAATTTATTTGAAGGATGTTATATATATACACACTTTTTATTAAACACAAACACAACTTTTACACAACCAAAACTAAAAACCACACACCACAACACAATCTAAACACAAAACATGTATCCATATGGTTCACCGTTCGGGGTCCCGGGTCGACCGGGTGCGAGGCCAAACACTACGAGGCCAAACACTACTACTCCGCTGCCACCCAATTGGGGCGAGTTTGACGCGAACACAATGCAATACGCGCAACTTCTTGGCATGCCCGATCAATTTTATCCGGGCCCAAACATGCCCGCTCAATTTTTTCCTCCACCAAACTATGTCCAACCTTCTCAAAAGGAGCCCGATTCTGTACCAGAAACTCAAGACGAACCACGTCAACCCGAGGGTTCTCAACGGGGGCGCGGGCGCGGGAGACGCTCGCATAAAAGGAAAGATGCTACCGCTCCTCGTCAAAAAAAAGCAACAGGAACGTTGGGAAAGAGATGAGGAGTATGCTTTAGCGCGAGCCTGGCTCGACATATCCGAGGACCCCGAAGTTGGTTAGTATTTTTTTTTTGTGTTTATATATATATATATATATATATATATTTTAAAATGTTGGTTAGTATTTTTTTTTGTGTTTATATATATATATATATATATATTTTAAAATGTTGGTTAGTATTTTTTTTTGTGTTTATATATATATATATATATATATATATATATATATATACTTTTTAATCGTATAATATTTTTTTTTGCAGCAAACTATCAACATAGCCCGTTGTTTTGGCAACGGATTCGAGAGCTGTTTTTTGCGGCCATGGGTAGAGGGGAGTATCGAGAGCACGACTCGATATCTGGAAAGTGGTCGGACATTAATAATAAACGTCACTCGTTTGCGGAGGTTTACCAACGTTGCAAGGACAACAGGGGCAGTGGGGAAGGTGATGACGGTTTGTTGGCAAGGGCCTTGGACGAGATGAGAGATACCCGCGGGCCGTTCCCGTATTTGAGGATTTGGGAGATGTTGAGACATAGTCCTAAGTGGGCTAATGTACCGCCTATGGGGTCGGGTAGTGGGCGCAAGATTAGGAGAGGAAGAGGATCAGGAGGAGGACCATCAAAACGAAGCAAAACCACCTCCACGTCGCGAGATCCGGATACACCGACATCTGATGCTCGCTTTGTGAGTTTAGATGATCCTGTTGATTTGGAAGATGAGGAGGAGGAGGATATTCCAAGACCACCCGGTAGACGATCAAAAAAGGGTGGCAAGGCGGAATCGTCTTCGACAGGAGGTGGTGCATCGAGGGAGGAGTTTGATGAAATGAATCGACGACTACAGGATCTTCGCGACCTCGGCCAAAGACGTTTGCAAACTATGGACCAGAGAGTGGCCGAGAATAAAAGGTTCGTCGACATTCAAGAGGCGAGGCAAATGGAAAAGGACATTGAGTTTTTGTCCAAACCGATCGACCACCTCGAGGGAGAAGCCCTACTCCTCGCAATACATCATAGGCAACAAATCCTTGCAAACTATAACCTCCAGTAATTTATTTAAGTTGTTTTTTTTTTTAATTTGGTATTGTAATTTTTTTAAGTTGTTTGTTTTTTTTTAATTTAATTAATATTAGTTGTGTGTTTTATTATTATTTGTAATTTTTTTATATTTATTTGTCTTTTATTTTAATTATTTTAAGTTAAAAGATTAAAAAATAATAAAAAAATCAACCAATCAGAAACAGGGCAAGCCCCACCACTACACCACTTTTTCAGTTTCTCTCTCCACGCTGACTTAGCAGCCACATGAACCAATCAGAAAGGAGGGCTTTATATATAAAGCTCCTCACTACACTACGCATGATCTTATCACATCACACTTAAATTTCTCATTTGGCTTTCCTTGACATTGATTTCTTATTTAGTTATTTTCTGAAAAAAAGAACTTGTTTTATGTAAAATTTTATCTTGTCCCCAAATAATTTATGGGTTGTCGTATACGACATCTTTGATCATCAATTATATCTTGTTTTATGTTAAATTCTATCTTCTCAATTATCTATTATCTATTAATAATATATATATAAGAAAACGTATATGCTGACGTGACATGTGATGGAGGCCTCAACTTCCCCTTGAGAGTGTCACGTGACTTAATAATTGAGTCTTTTTGGTGTTTTTGAATTATTTCATTTTTTAATTAAATTGAGTTATTTTAGGAAAAAATAATTTAAAAATAAATTTAAAATTTTATCTCTCATATTTCCTCCCATAGTTTTTAAACGTTTATATCTTTTATATACGAGATTTTTAAAAAAAAAATTACACCAAATTAACGAGCGTTTTATTATCTTTCCAACGAGTATCATAGTGCTATATAAAAAACGGAGAAAAAATCAACTATTTTTTGTGGGGTTTTGTTCATACAAAAAAAAAAAAAAACACACACACACAAAGTGTTCATGTTATTCATTAATCATGTTTTTTCTTTTAAACCGGGTTCTTATCTACGATGTTGAAAATCAGCCCAATTGCCATGTTATCATTGGAATTTACTAGGTATACTTCATCAAGAGAAGCTAGGAGAAAGAATCGCACAACACTGCAACACATGGTGTCAGCTTATAGTAAGGTTATTTTTTTATTTATTTAATTACAAGAGTAATAATTATTACTATTAGTATTAGTATTATTAGAATGGTTATATTTTTCAACCCCGGGACGCTCCCAGGAAGAATTGATAGTTGCTGACGTGGCGTTCAATTGTGGCCTCAACCATCTCTTGATTATGCCACGTGGCATAATGAGATGCAATGGTTACAACTTCCAACTTAAGTGTTTGTTTAGTTGATTAGGTTAGGAATTATAAGAGCCATTAGAATGTGAGAAATTAGAGAGATGTGATGAGTTTTTAAATAGTTGCAGCTTACATAAGTGATTCTTTTGATGATTACTGATTAAGTTTTAGATTAAGGAATATGAGTTATTACTGATTAGAATACTATGAACATGCAATGATTAAGAGATTTTGTGGTTAGTTAACTTGAGACATTTGCAATAGATTATCACGTAAAATTAGATTTTTCAACCCCGGGACCCTCCTGAGATAATCAGCTAGTAAAATCATATTTCAAAAACTTTCAGCACACATAGATCCATGTGTTGGAAGATTATAGACCATAGTTCATCGGTCGTCACAAAGAATTACTCTAAATTGTACCGAAATCAAAACATTATATTATTCGAAAACATTATAGAACTATAATAAACCAAAACAAGGCATTGTTTTCTCATTAGTCATTCTTTAACAAGTTCTTACATATCACAAGCAATAACACAAATCATACAATTTAAATCGCAAAAAATACATCGCAAATTCTATTTTTTTTTTTTTTTTGGCAATGCATCGACACTACATTGATTAGGTCGATCGATTAATGAAAGTTAACATTGGCTTGGTAAGTCAGTCCAACGTTCCAGTTAGCCGGGGCGACATTGTAAGCCGTTATGGTTTGTTTGGTTGTGTACGAAGTTAGCCTAAAGGAAAGAGCCTGACCGCGAAGGGTCGCAAAAGCTTGGTATGATGCTCCCCAGTTATGGCTCATGCTAATCCAAGCCGTCTTGGTCCCTTTGACCCACATGCTTTTGATGTCACCCGCACCACCAACGTTCATAACATAGACCAACAGCCAGTAGCCATTGCCCTGGAAAGAAAATCTAAGACCACCTTTCTTCACACAAGGCACCCTACATCAAAATAATAATAATAAAAATAATGACACATGTTTGGGTTGTATTGTGTACATAAATATGATGTACTAAATGAATGGAATTAAGAAGCATATATATACACGTCCATCCCTTATGGTGTGATAGTAAAGGTGTCGGGGTTTCAAATATGAGGTTGAGAGTTCAAGCCTCATAAAAGGCAAAAACAAAAGGGTGTATTTAAAAAGTGATGTAAAAAAGGGTGTAAAAAAATGGAGAAGAAATTAGCCGTTAAAAAAAAAAGAAGTATATATTTACCTACGATACATGACGGGGACAATGCCGGCTTTCCATTGGGCTATTTGCATGAAAGCGGGTTTGGCCATGTCGAAATGGGTTCTAGGCGGGTTGCACCATCCACCGTTGTTGGAATCCTGGGACCAGTTTGGAGGGCAGAGGTTGGTGGCGGTGACGGTGGTAATGCCTTTTGAGCACCATGGAGATTGGACACACCGTATTTGGAAACATTGTCCGCATGCATAACCGTTGTTAAACATTGTTGAGCTTAGTGCGGCTGTGTTCGTGCCGTATCCATTGGTCATCAAGTTTCCATATCCACATGCACCTCCTGATATGATCCAAAGATTCGTTATGAGCAGTGATGAAACTTAAACATTTAAATTTTGGGGGTAGGGGGTGACATATGTTTAACTGAGACTTTTAAATTAGGAGGGGCCCGAGCCCGACCAAATAACGATAATATTATTCAAAGGTAATAAGCTAATTTTACACCTCTAAACCTAAAACTAGGAGCTTGGGCCTGTACCGGCCCTTAGTAAGCTCCGATAAAAGAGAAACAATAAGCGTGTCTAAAGCTAACGACAAAAGCCTTTAAAAACAAGAATTAGACACTACATGTGTGTGTACATATTTGGATAAGTCCATTTTTCTTGTATATAAAGATAAGTAGTAGTGTAGTACCCATGGTTGAAGATGCCGACTCGTCTCCATAAAACGTGGCATGGGCGAGAGTCCATGCACTCGGTCGGTAGACAGTTGGTGCACGCGGGACAGTATACGCAGCTCCAACTAACACCGATCCAAAAGTGACAAATATCGCGATCATTAGGAAAACGCAATACATTTTTGAACCATGAAATGAAGCCATTGTTTTGCGTTTATGTTAGTTTTTGCCTATTTGCTTAAAAACTGTAAAGATATATTTATACGCCCAAAACAATGCTCTAAAAGAGTTGGTTTGTGACCCTCACGAAGAGTTGTGTTTTTCTAAGTCAACTTTGACTTGTTTATATTAAATGATAAAAATTAAGACTTGTACACATGTAGGCTATAAGGGTTTGTACAAAGTAAAAAATAGTGATAACGTGCAAGCAGGTTTTATTTTTATTTTAGTGACAAATTAGCATGGGTTGTTAGGTGACGAAATCCATTAAAAGCAATCTATTCCAAATAGGCTTACTTTACAATTTTTAAGTAATCTGATAACTAATGACCATAGTATAATACTTGGTGATCTTTCTGATCCATTCGATCCGAATTCGGTATGTTTTTCGGAGATGGGTAGACTACTAAAAAAGCAAAGTCGACCAAAATTTACAAATACGGTAGTAAAATAACCATCAAAACTTTATATTCAATCAGTCGCAAATTACATATAAATAAAAAATAAAATACAGTAAAACTCATTCGTAAGTTATAGTAAAATGTACAATAAAATTTAATCGTAAACCGGTAGCTAAATCCGGTCACAAGACACCACGAGCCTCACTACAACAAATCTAGTCTGATACGTCGACTTTTCGAATTTGATCCCGCCTAGGTTTTACCGTAGCAGGCCTTCAGGCAGGTGGGTTTCCTCCTGTTCGGGTTCTATCGCGGATTCGCGGGCTCAGGCTACCCAACGCTGCCTGTCGTTTGTGGGCGCATAGGGTACCTTTTGCCATTGGGTTACCCTAGATAGTTGGGGGCTATGGGTGGCAAAATGGGTAGGTTGGGTGGGTTTGGTTGTTAGGTCAGGATGGGTTTGGGTTAGGATGGGTATGGGTCAAGATGGGTAGATTAAAAAAATGGGTTAGGATGGGTTGGGTCAGGATGGGTTTGGGTCTGAATGGGTTTGATTAAGATAGGTTCACATTAAAATAGATTAAAATTTTTTAAAAAATTAAAATAACAATAAAAAATTTAAAAAGTAAATAAAAATAAAAAAAAACAATAAACTTAAATATAAAATTTTAGGGGATCTGAAATATTTCATTTTGAACCGGACCGGTTCGACCCTATCGGGCTGGATAACAACCCGGACCGTTACGACCCGGCTAGGCCGGGTAGCGACCAGAACTGTTTTGACCTGACCTGTCCCGTAGCGACCCGGACCGTTTCGACCCAGCCGTTTCAATCCAGCCGTTTCAACCTGACCCGTCCTGTTTCGACCCGGCCGGGCCCGGTAGTGACCCGGACCGTTTCAACCCGGTCGGGCCCGGTAACGACCCGGACCGTTTCGACCCGACAAGACCGGTAGCGATCCAGACCGTTTCGACCCGACCGGGCCCGGTAACGACCCAGACCGTTTCGACCTGACGCGTCCCGTAGCGACCCAGATTGTTTCGACCCGGCCGGGCCCGGTAACGACCCGGACCGTTTAGACCCGCCCGGGCCCGGTAGAGACCCGGACGTTTCGACCCGGCCGGGCCCGGTAGCGACACAGACCGTTTCGACCCGACGGGACCGGTAGCGACCCGGACCGTTTCGACCCGACCGGGCCCAGTAATGACCCGGACCGTTTCGACCCGACCGGGGCCGGTAACAACCCAAACCGTTTCAACCTGACCCGTCCCGTTTCGACCCGGGCGGGCCCGGTAGTGACCCGGACCGTTTCAACCCGGTCGGGTCCGGTAGCGACCCGGACCGTTTCGACCCGGGCGGGCCCGGTAGCGACCCGGACCGTTTCGACCCGGCCGTCCCGGTAGTGACCCGGACCGTTTCGACCCGGTCGGGCCCGGTAGTGACCCGGACCGTTTCGACCCGGCCGGGCCCGGTAGCGACCCGGACCGTTTCGACCCGGCCGGGCCCGGTAGCGACCCGGACCGTTTCGACCCGACGGGGCCCAGTAACGACCCGGACCGTTTCGCCCCGACCGGGCCCGGTAATGACCCTGACCGTTTCAACCTGACCCGTCCCGTAGCGACCCGGATTGTTTCTACCCGGCCGGGCCCGGTGGACCGTTTCGACCTGGTCGGGCCCTGTAACGACCCGGGCCGTTTTGACCCGACGGGACCGGTAGCGGCCCTGACCGTTTCAACCCGACCGGGCCCGGTAACGACCCGGACCGTTTCGACCCGACCGGGGCCGGTAACAGCCCAGACCGTTTCAACCTGTCCCGTCCCGTAGCGACCCGGTAGCGGCTCAGACCGTTTCAACCTGACCCGTCCCGTATCGACCCGGACAGTTTCGACCCGGTCGGGCCCGGTAGCGACCCAGACCGTTTTGACCCGACCGAGCCCGGTAATGACCAGACCGTTTCAACCTGACCCGTATTGTTTCGACCCGACCGGGCCCGTTAGCGACCCGGACCGTTTTGGCCTGACCGATCCCGTTTGCAACCTGGACCGTTTCGACCCAACCGGGCCTGTCAACGACCAGACCATTTTCGAACCGAATGGGCCGGTCAACAACCCAGACCGTTTGGACTCGATTAAGCCTGCTAACGACTCGAACCGTTTTGATGAGGTTGGTCTCCTTAACGATTCGTGTTGTTTCGACATGGTCGTCCGTTAACGACCCGAACGGTTTCAAACCGACTGGGTTATCAACAAATGCAAAAGATATAATTTTTTGTTTTTAGTGACATTGATTTCTTTGAGGCATCAACACTTTTGGTGTTGGGTGAGTTTTAATTCAGATTTGTATATGATTATCTAAAAATACCCATTCTGACCCATTTATTTTTTTTTGACATATCCATCCTGACCCACTTACTTATTTCCTACAATTAAAATTACCCATCCTAACCCCCTTGAAAATTATACTAAACCCATTTTAACCCACAAGGTCAAATTTTAAACCCAAAACAACCCAAACTCAACTAAATGGGTTGAAATTGTCAGGTCTAGTTGGGGCATTACGTTTAGTTTGCCGTTCAAAAAAGTTTTGGTCACAAGACAATCTAGTCACAAAACACTCTAGACGCAAAACAGGTTGTTAGTTTTGAGACGGAGATTACGGTTCAAAGGTAGTTTGGTCGCAAAAATGTCACGTATATCAGTTGTGGCGAGGGGTATGTGACCACCAAAATTGTCGTTCTCATAGCAGTAAGGATACATTATACATACTCCCAAAGGTATAGCCCTTGTAGAGTTGTAGATCAAGAAATATGTGGTTGAACTTGAATTTATACATGGTTAAATTTGGTTGTGAAACCAGAAAACATTTAAATTTGTGTAAAAATGTATAATAGACCGATCTTAATTTTGTGTTATGCAAAAAAAATTCACATATCGACCATAAGTATTAGAAATTACGCATGTCTTTCATATTGCTTGCTCGAGTGTCATCTTTTTTGTCCTTGAGATGGATGTGGGTTCATTTTGGACGTTTAACAATTGTAATTTTTAAAAAAACAATCATATGGAAATTACATCAAAACAGAAGACAAAAGCACACAATATGTGTTGCTAACCCTTTTTGAATAGCAAAACTAAACATTTTAAATACTACATTCATAGATCTTGCGGTCATTACATAACTATTCATGACTCAGTGGACTCGACTAAGTAACTCTACAGCCTCTGCCGTAAAGAAACCAAAAGTGTTAAAAGAAAATGGTATAAATACGTGTTGGTTGTCAAGACACATTCTCTCGTGTTTGGTCGCTTTGCCCCAAGCAACGTCTAAAGCAGCCTGGCCCGCCGTGAAAGCATCACTCCCCAAGCCCACCAGAGGGGAAACCCCGTTAAATGCGCACATGTGTGTTTCCCTCCTATCCATCCAAAAACTAAAATGTCAATACTTTGAAATAAATTCTGAAGAAGGCATTGTTATTTGTTGATCAATTGGTGTTCATCTTGTGGCAAAAGATTAGCAATCGATGTGGTATTCCTTCAATTTATGCCTTCACTACCCGTGAGCTAATGCTCTTACATGAAAACATCAAGGCAAATGCGGTAAAGAAAGAAGCACTACATGTTATTGTTATGGTTTCATGCTGGCATGTATGAAAGAGCCGAAAGAAATAGGTTTTTTCAAACCAACCCGTCTCAATAGGTATGCCGACAAATATAGTGTAATCTCTAAGATACTTATAGGCGAAAAACAAGGTTAAATGGCATGGCATAGAATAGAAGGATTGGATCTCTTTCAGGCTACGTTTACTACTTCTTAATGGTATGTTGTAATTTGGGGTTTGTATTTTGTTTTCCTTTTCAGATTGCATGGCTAGGGTTTTTTTAATGCAATTACCGCCTTGCTAAAAATTGTTAATCAACACCCTCAAAATGGAGCCCCGATAGTAGGACACTATTTTTGTGTGATAATCAGCACGTTGAAACTACCAGGAGCCTGAGTTTGTGACTTTACTGTAAAATTATTGAAAATGCTAGCTCCGAATATGATGCGCCTTGTACCCTCATCATAGTATTACAAAATAATACAAAAACTATTAGCTTTAGGGGTTGTTTAGTTGACTCTTACTATTAAAATATTATTTCTGAATAAGTCTGCATTAAGTGTGTTTGGTTCATCATAAGAGCACACCTGAATCAGGCAATAAGACTCTCCCCTAAGTTTCAAAATGAAAATTTTACCTTTTTGTTCCTTCATTTGTATTCATAACACACTTCTCGACCCACCAACACTTCCTCCGCTACCAACCACGACCTCATCAACGTACTTTTACTAGTTCAAAGTCTCTTACTCCGTCACCCTTTTACTCGCTCAGTTATCTATAACGTAAGGTTGTGAAACAACCCCTGAACAATTTTTGTTAACATAGATTAGAACTTTTGGTTTTTATTCTTTGATTTCTTAATGTAATTTATGAGATATAGCTTTTACCAAATCAGCAAAATAATCATAACAATTTTTGTCTAAAAAGAAAAAGATATCAAATCAAGTAAAAGACCAAAAATAAAGGGTGGTTATATTTAAACCCCCCACCTTCTATTTTCACCCCCTCAAAGCGCCTCGCTTAGGCCTAAGCGAGGTGCTTTGAACTCATTCCAAGGAGGTCAGTATGAGGGGCAGAAAAAGCTGATTTTTAAATTCGAAGCGCCTCGCTTAGGCCTAAGCGAGGCGCTTCGAGGGGGTAATTTATTTTGGTAGTTGTTTTGATGTTTTGAGTTGGTTTTTTTTATTTTTTTTAATTTAATAATTATAAAAAGTTAAAAAAATTTAAAAAACAAAGTAATAACCCTAATCATTGTCAATGACTTAAACTTGACATCATCAACCACGTATAGTCAATGAATGCGGTATGCGCGTTAAATTTCATTAAATGCGGCAATACTTGGATCCGGTTGGAGTCTAAAGCTTCGTGTGTCATCTTGGTCGAACTCATGTTGCAACATTCGTCTTGTGTGTCAACGATGAAGGCAACATACTTGAAATCAATGGGAAGATAAACAATCCTCATCCAGAATGTTCTTACCTATAGCTACACATTCGTCTTGTGTGTCAACGATGAAGGCAACATACTTGAAATCAATGGGAAGATAAACAATCCTCATCCACAATGTTCTTACCTATAGCTACCAACCATCCGGTTGTTTTCAGGTTGTCTTCATCGTTGACCGCTATCTCTCGGATAACAACTGAAAAGTTGTCTTCAATGATTATAAAGAAACTTGAAAGTAATTACAAGAAGATGATCAAAGATGCTACAACATAACTTGCATCGGCTTGAGATATGAGTTTGATTAGCTTAAATCTCTCTGATCCATGGTATCCACTTTCAGGTTGTCTTCATCGTTGACCGTTATCGTTGACCATGGATCAGAGAGATTCAAGCTAATCAAACTCATATCTCAAGTTGGTCTAACAACTGAATTTGACTTGCTTGTATAGGAATCTTGTACGAAATCATTCTCACATGAATATCCTTTAATGAATGTATTAGGGGTTGGAAACTCTAGAAGTTGCTAAAATAGTTAAACAAAAGCTGAAATTATACAGTTATTTGGAATGTTCCTGATCATTACAGTGAGATTGATAACTTCTCTATGGAAGCAACAAATTCAAAACAGAGGTAGGTTTGCCAGAGGGTCACTATTCATACATAAAGAGTATAATCAAACAAGGGTTGTTATCAGAGAGATATCGGTCAACGATGAAGGCAACCGTAGCCAGTGTGAAGATCAAGATCAAGAAGAACAGTACGGTCAACGATGAAGGTGTGTTGTATGTATAAAATTGTGAATAATTGTGAGAGTCGATTTTCCTACGAGGGTGTGTTGTAAGTACTAACGCAGACCTTGATCTGCAATATTTGAAAATTATCATTTCTTGACATGCTTGGTAACAGAGAGGAACATTGCATATTCTCCATATCCATACCTTGTTTCAAGTATCTTGTAAAATTCATTTCGTCTTCAAGACTCCTATGAGTCAACAAAGGTTGACTTTTTTGAGCATTAACCATGACTATATTACATTATTATTATTATTATAATTTTTTATTATATTTGTAATTTAGTTCCTTTGTTTTATTATTATAATAATTTATTATTATCAAGAATCGGAAATTAGTAAAACGATTTATGAAAGTATCAAGAATCGGGAATTAGTAAAATTAGTAAAACGATTTATGAAACTAACAATAAATAAGTTAATAATAATAAATCATTGCTCAGACGTTAGGGTTTGATAAACACAAAACTTATTATTTAAAAAGCAACAAAAACACAAATCGTACCGTGAAATAAAGAGAGGCCCATTAGGAGTGCCGTGGAGGAAGATCGTCGGTTTGCTCTCTATATACCAATCAACAGTCGATCCGACTGTTGATTTCTCTCTATAACCGGTACAACTTTTCAGGCAAACAAGTAAAATTCAGTTGTTATCGGAGAGATATCGGTCAACGATGAAGGCAACCTGAAACGATATGAACATTTATAACCTTTCTGTACCTGTGGCCAAAAGAACCTGATAAAGGTGTACACGAGTATAATCAAACAAAGGTTGCCATGAGTTTGATTAGCTTGAATCTCTCTGATCCATGGTATCCACTAACCGTAGCGATCATTACAGTTATTTGGAATGTTTCTGATCATTACAGTAACGAAATCATTCTCACATGAATATCCTTTGAAATCAATGGGAAGATAAACAATCCTCATCCACAATGTTCTTACCTATAGCTACCAACCATCCGGTTGTTTTCAGGTAAAGCGATCGTTTTACTCATATAAAGTGTTCGATGTCACTGTGAGTACACATTGTGCATGACATTACATTCTGCATGTGTCATTTCATAACTTGCACCGGCTTGAGATATGAGTTTGATTAGCTTAAATCTCTCTGATCCATGGTATCCACTATCAGGTTGTCTTCATCGTTGACCGCGATCTCTCGGATAACAACTGAAAAGTTGTCTTCAATGATTGTAAAAAACTTGAAAGTAATTACAAGAAGATGATCAAAAGATGCTACAACATAACTTGCACCGGCTTGAGATATGAGTTTGATTATTATCGTATTTGCAACTTAGTTCCTTTCTCTCGAAAAACAATCTGATTGTTAAAAGTATCAAGACTATGAAATTAGTAAAACAACTGAATTTTACTTGCTTGCATGAAAAGTTATTTTTAAATGTTTGGTAATATATTTTTAAATGTTTGATCTGCAATATTTGAAAATTATCATTTCTTGACATGCTTGGTAACACCTTGATCTGTAATATCTGAAAATTATCATTTCTCAAAAAGTAATTAAAAACACTTAAAAATGAATTAAAAACAATTGTTGCGAGTTAGGTTTAGTCGGAGGACCACGTACAATGATTCATCAAAGTTGTACAAAGCTGGATGTTTTTACTGGAAAACCAAAATGAGCAATTAACGAAGCGAAACGGAGAGATATAATTTTCTTGGCTTGGAAACAACTTAAAAGAACCAAAAATGAATTAAAATTATTTTTTGGTGATTAACAGATAATTTTAAAGAATTAAAAGAAATTCAATTTTTTTTTTTAAAAAAAAGGCCAAAGCGCCTCGCTTTGGTCAAAGCGAGGCGCTTGAGTGCCTCGCTTTGGCCAAAGCTAGGCGATTGAGTGGTTTGATTAGACCACAAGCGAGGCGCTTTGGCCTTTTTTTTTAAAAAAAATTGAATTTCTTTTAATTCTTTAAAATTATCTGTTAATCACCAAAAAATAATTTTAATTCATTTTTGGTTCTTTTAAGTTGTTTCCAAGCCAAGAAAATTATATCTCTCCGCTTCGCTTCGTTAATTGCTCGTTTTGATTTTCCAGTAAAAACATCCAACTTTGTACAACTTTGATGAATCATTGTACGTGGTCCTCCTACTAAACCTAACTCGCAACAATTGTTTTAATTCATTTTTAAGTGTTTTTAATTACTTTTCGAGAGAAAGGAACTAAGTTGCAAATACGATAATAATGTAAATAATAATAATAATAATAATAATGTAAAGGTAGATCATGGAAAGTTGAACTCAAGAAACAAAGATGAAACCGATTAATGTTCTTTATGTATGAATAATGATCCTCTGGAAAACCTGCGTAAAGGACTAAAGCCACATATAGTCCTTTACGCAGGTTTGCCAGAGGGTCACTATTCATATATAAAGAACATAAAAGTTGTGTGTATGAATAGTGACCCTCTGGCAAACCTGCGTAAAGGACTAAAGCCAAATATCTTGCCATTAATACCAACGATGATTGCCAGTGAGATTGATAACTGGACAGGTTAGCCAGGTGTTTATCAAAAAGGTAGAGCACACCACTAGAGCAAAAAGTTGTGTGTATGAATAGTGACCCTCTGGCAAACCTGCGTAAAGGACTAAAGCCACATATCGTGCCATTAATACCAACGATGATTGCCAGAGGGTCACTATTCATATATAAAGAACATTAATCGGTTTTATTTAGCGTAAAAAGTTTCATTGTACATATACCTCCTTATCTAAAACAAATCACATCATTGTACATATACCTCTTTCATCGTTGATGATAACAACTGAATTAGTAAGTTACTCATTACCGTTGGACGTTGAAGGTAAACATGGACTAAAGCCACATATAGTCCTTTTACGCAGGTTTGCCAGAGGGTCACTGTCACACCCTCAAAATCCACTTGCGGAGTTTTACCGCGAGGCGCATGACAAACCAGGATCTAAACCAACGATCACAATAAACAAGTCATATGCAATTTCAAAAACATAGTTTAAAATTCCCCAAATACAGCGGAAGCTTATTCAAAACATAATCCAAAATAAACCAAGTGTTCAACGTCTGAAAACCATGCAATCCTAACTAGACGCCGTGCAGACGCGTGCGCCCTAGTTCCATTATGCTACCTTAGCGACCTGAGAAAACATGTAAGAGAATACGTCAGCACAAAAATGCTGGTGAGTTTACAGGTTTGTAATCCAAGTACCAAGTTCAACCTGTCCATACTATAACAAATCGAAAACCAAAGTACGCTAGCTAGGCGTATGTTTTGTTACTATCACGATTGGAAAACCATTACTAACTCGTAAACCAGATGTCGTGCCCGATGTAGTAAACCTATTGTTCCTGTTTGAGACAATATGCACCCGCCGACCCTCCAAGTCGACGAGCGGGGTTGGTCACTCCCAATAGCGCTATTCACATTTCCCCGTTGTGCAAACCCGCACATTCATGGTTCCCACCGGGACTTCCAAAGATCGTATAGTAAACCATAGAAAACCCATAGTATGACAGTAGTTACCAAACATAGTTTTAACACATGTTTTCTCCCCCGAAAAGTGAAACCAGTTAAAAGAGGGGCCGTAAACTCACCTTAAGTTGCGTTACTTCGTAATACGAATAAACTCAGCAGCTATGCTAGTCCCGTAAAGCGGCGACCTAACATATGACAGTTACAAGTACTTAGACTAATAACCCGCAGGTTAGTTAGTCCCTAGATGTCCAGACCATAACCAAGTTCGTTTGAAAACACCGTGACTGTTTAACTGACCTAATGTACAAGACTCGACATCCCATTGGTGACCCGAGACTCCCCGTGTTATGTTTACGCTCTCAAACATACAATCATGCAATCACACTTAACATACGTTAACGACCAACAAGTTATAGCACGTAGTTCAAGTACCACATAATTAAGTCCGAACATATGTTACCAAGTTATTGGATATGTTACGGGGTTCCTAGCATGTTCCTAGATGTCAAATCGGGTCTCGGAATGCTAATTTACACTTACAGCAGCAGTACACGCGATTAGGAAAAGTCAACTAGCATTTAGGTTGGTCAACAGGCATTTAGGAAGGCTAATCGCCTATAATATAGGCAATTAGGTCATAAGACATGCATTTCAGGAGTTTATAGGCAATTAGGTCATAAGACATGCATTTACTAGCAATTAGGTCATAAGACATGTATCTACTAGCAATTAGGTCATAAGACATGTATCTACTAGCAATTAGCTCATAAGACATGCATCTACTAGCAATTAGCTCATAAGACATGCATCTACTAGCAATTAGCTCATAAGACATGTATTTCAGGACTTAACTAGCATTTAGGATCACAATTGCATGTAATAGAGGCATTTAGCCCCCAATCGCATGTAATATAGGCGATTAGGGAGTCTTTACAGGCGATTGGCCTCCTAATCGCCCCTAACATAGGCGATTAGGGTTGCTAATCGCCAGTAACCCAGCTGTTCCGGTTTTTCGCGCGTTTAACGCTCCAAATCAGATCCAGAACGCGTGTAATCATCCAATATCAATCCAACAACTATACCAAACATGTTTAAACCAAAATCCTTCGTTTAGCCTCGTTTTATCAGCCCTGCATGCAACCATGTAATCCAAACACAATACACATAGCATGAAACATCACATTAACATGCATAACTATAACCCTAATGAACAATTACTCAGATTTCATTAACATGATATCATTATTAATCTGAAACTAACCTAATAACATGTTAATCATCCATCTTGAATCATAGAAACCCTAGCTTTTAATCATAAACACACATAACACATGCATGATAGTTAGAATCCGATTAACAACACTTATTAACGATTTTCAGAAAGCTTATTCGTTTTAGAACAGGTCTGGACCGTTAGGGATTTAATAAAAACGTTAATAAAGATTGCATGGATGAAAATCACACCTTAGATTGTGTTAGATTGATGAAATAAGCTTGAAACCTTGTGTTTTGATCCAAAATCAGGTTCCAGAGGTTGTGTGTGTGTTGGGGCGGGTTATGGGACGACTAGGGTTGTTATTATGAAGTTTAGGAGGTCAAGCATTGTATTTATAGTCGTTTTTAGTCGTCCAGCACGTAACACGCGATTGTGCAGCATTTACACGCGATTAGGGCTCCTAATCGCATGAAACTTCATGCAATTAGGGCCTAATCGCCCCTAAGGCATGCATTTAGCATGCCAATCGCCCCTATGAAGGCCCAATCGCATCCCCTATAGGCGATTGGGCTCCCCTAATCGCCTATAGGGGCTGGTTCCGTGTGTTTTACGCGTTAAACCCCGTTTTAACATATGTTAACACATTTTCACATACCGACAAGTCACATAATGATTTTAAACACATAACACTTGCAAACAAACATATTCACACTCGTTCACCAATTCCCGGGACTCGAGACTTGTATGTTCCGTATGACCTGACGATTCTACGAATCGTCACCATTTGTACACTTGGTTAAGGACTGACATCTAATGAACCTCTAGACTAACATCCGATGATCCTTTAATACTAAACTGATAGTTCCCGAACCATAACACGACTTAACTAACCCAGTTAAGTACAATATACGCGTGACTCGCTAAGGTAGACTTTCATCTAGACAACGTTGTTAACCAGAATTTTCCGGGTGTCACAGTCACTATTCATATATAAAGAACATAAAAGTTGTGTGTATGAATAGTTACCCTTTGGCAAACTTTGAAGACCAGATATCTGTCAACGATGAAGGCAACATACTTGATTAGACCACGTACAATGATTCATCAAACTCATCGTTAGCGCTGATCCGATTGTTAAAAGTATCAAGACTATGAAATTAGTAAAACAACTGAATTTTACTTGCTTGCATGATGAAACACCCTAAACCAATTTACATGAAAAATGTGCAGCGGAAATACCAACCGAAAATTTTATTTCTTTTAAAAACAACCTTGGATGTTTATAACCCAAATCTACTAAACACTTTAGGTATTACATCTTTTAAATATGTTCTATCACATTAAACATGACCCATCTATATCACGTTATAGGGTCGTGCCCTCGTACAATCCGCCTCCTTGCTCGATCTCCATCCTTTCCTTACTCTATTAGGTAGACAAGACAACCTGCGATCACCAAATAACCGTTTCGTTAGTTCACTTAGTGACTTAATACACACTACTCAAAATGCGGAGATAATATCCATAGATACTCCATGATCTCGTTCCAACGCCTTTTTGGAAGTTCGGGTGTGGTACCCCGAGCTGATCCTACAAGTCTCATGCATTCATACTTACATACCTGCATCTTCCTTACCATTCACATAACAAGGTTAATAACCCCACAATTCATACAAATATACAATTCCCTCAATACCCCACAATACATACAAGCATACAATTCTCTCATATAACCTACTTTACATACAAGCATACAATTCCCTCATATAACTTACTTTACATACAAGCATACAATTCCCTCATATAACTTACTTTACATACAAGCACACAATTCCCTCATATAACCTACTTTACATACAAGCATACAATTCCCTCATATAACCTACTTTACCCGTCATGTCACTCTTTCTTCGCCAATCTCTAAGACAAATGTGACGTTTCCAATCCTCTACTCAATCTACATATAACTACCAACCCTTACATACATGAAGCTCTCTCTCAAACCCGAGCATGAGTACACATATGTACTATAAATGAGGTTTGGAGTTGCTCGGGCAAGGTACGGAAGCATAAACGAGCTGAAAAATCAACATCCAAGGCCGGAGGGGGATTTGGCGTAGGGTACGCCAAAAGTGGCGTAGCCTACGCCACTTGTGTAGGCAAGGGGTGACAGAATGGCGTAGGGCAGCAACAATTGGCGTAGGCAAACCAGACTTGGCGTATCCTACGCCAAAACTGGCGTAGGGTACGCCAACAGCAGGTCTCGCGCACTGTTTTCCTTTTTCAACGCAATATCTTACATGCCATTCTTACCCACAATTTCCGACATTCTAGCAACCCATTTACCAACTCTCCCACCCCTCATTCCACACATACCTTGATCGAATGTGCGCCCCTACGAGCTTCCGGTTTGAGTTTAAGTGCCTAATATACTTGATTCGCTCAAACCTTGTCTACACTAGTTACATTTACCTAAAGACAATGTCCAAGTTAACTACCATGTGGATCCTTGACCCATAACCAAAACCATGTACTCCTTCAAGATTCCCATTCTATGTGAACATAATTCAATATCATAGATGCGAGTTAAGTTCGGGAATCACTTACCTTAAGTCCTCCAAGTTCATGCTTGTTTATTTGCCTCCTCTTGACCCAATAGCTTCCCATGGTTGAGTCCATCCTTCCTATCCTTTCATATCATCATGTTCACATCATTGTTAGCATACATGATCATAACACACTAACAACTCTCCTCAACCAAATATCACATTGACTTTCATTAGTCAACTTCTATCATGTCTAAAACATACATTCACAACCACATTTATTCTCACATCATGTAATACCACTTACTATCATATATGTCTCATAGTTCTAACATATTATGCGTCGCATAGTGTTCTAATCACACAATCAAGTTTGGGAGCCTAACCATGTTATTCTACATTGTTGACTTTCCAGAAAGTCAACTTCCAACTATACCAACATCCTACTAAGAAACATATGTCCATATTGATGTACTAGATCATATAAGATTCACCATAGACATCATATTCACATCTCATTTAAGATACAAGATCATTCGTCACACCAATTAATCAACACATCGCGTACATCATAATATTTAAGCATAGTGTACACACTACTAATGCATACTTCTTACCAAATCATACAATCAACTAATTCCCACATGATTTCTCTCTAAGACGAAATCCCCATGTTAACCTACTATCACTTGCACCAACTATCACATTACTTTCATACTTGTCGAGTCTTGCATACAAATTCACACATTATAGAACACATATACAACCATAAGATCACTTATGTGCATACATACATACCTACATACAATCCATTATAATTCACACATGGTTTCCATCAAAACACATCCTTTATATTAACTTCCTACAATCATCCTATTCCATTCATATTCATCAACTACTTATATACAAGTTCATCTAGACATTTCATCGAACAATTGGTGTGCATACAACATTCTAAGCTCAATGTACAAGTATTTCATGCCTACCTTCCTAGCTCATAACATCAATCATCATGTCTCTTCCCAAATGTCTATTATAATTCATACATAGATGTCTAACATAGCAAAATCTCTAATTCTTTCAACCTAGTTATTAACTTGACCAAAAGAATATGGGTTACACCAAAATATCAAGACCCACTTCAAACACACATGAATTTCCATCATACAACTACATTATATCAAGTTCCAATCATCAATCACAACTAGTTTCTATATGAATTAACATATTAACTATGTGTGAACCTTATTATTACAACATACAACAAATCTTTAGCCAAAACCTATCATCAATTGAACCTACTTAACATACCTTAGGTTTAGATATCACTAGATGATAGAAATCCTTAAACATTCAATGAAAATTATCCAATTTCCCTATTGATTTGTGCTCCAATTGTAGAATTTGACTTTAGGGAAACTTGGTTCTCCTTGCATGTTGCCACCCACCAAATCCAGGGGGAAAATGTCGACCCCCCATTTCTTCCACCCATTTTAAACCCTCAATTAACAAGTTTAACCCTCCAAGTTTGGTGTCCATACCCATTCTAACTAAACCTTTCCTTCTTTTGTATTTAGCCACTATTCTAACTATGTTAGATAATTTAGACATTTTATTTCATGCCATAATAATATAGCACACAAATTCATTAAAGTTCGGATTTTGGGGCGTTACACATGAAAAGTTCATTGTACATATACCTCCTTATCTAAAACAAATCACATCATTGTAGAGGTTACTAGGTTACTCATTACCGTTGGACGTTAAAGGTAAACATGGACAGTGAGAAGTGAGATTGATAACTTCTCTATGGAAGTTGCAAAAATAGTTAAACAAAAGCTGAAATTGAACAGTTATTTGGAATGTTCCTGATCATTACAGTAAAATTCAGTTGATGGACAGTGAGATTGATAAACTGGAGAGGTTAGCCAGACGTTTGTCAAACGAACAATTAAAATAAACTTTTCATGCAAGCAAGTAAAATTCAGTTGTTGGACAGTGAGATTGATAACTGGACAGGTTAGCCAGGCGTTTGTCAAACGGACAATTAAAATAAACTTTTCATGCAAGCAAGTAAATTCAGTTGTTGGACAGTGAGATTGAAAGGTGGCAGGAAAAAGCTGACATTTTGTTCCTTGTTGCAGAAAGAAATCAACAGTCGGATTGACGATTTTGTTTACCCTCCCATTGACATAAAAAATATTCTTTTGAAAAACGTCTGACTGCAAAAAAAAAAAAAAAAAAAAAAAAAAACTAACTCAAAAGACCAAAAAAAAAAAAAAAAAATTGATCCGAAGCGCCTTGCTTAGGCCTAAGCGAGGCGCTTCGAGTCAAAAATCAGTTTTTTCTGACCTCGTACCGAGGTAGTTAAAAAGTAAATAAAGCGCCTCGCTTAGGCCTAAGGGAGGCGCTTTCAGGGGGTGAAAATAGAAGTGGGGGGTTGAAATAGACGGGGCCAAAATAAATCATCTATTATCTATTAATTAATATATATAAAAGAATTCAACATTGCTGACGTGGCGTGCAATGGTGCCTTCATCCTTTCCATGAAACTGCCACGTGGCATCATAGAAAGATTTTAATGTTTTTTGAATTATTTCCTTTTTTAATTAAAGAAAAGATAAACATAAAACCCTAAATTTATCTCTCTATCTCTCAATTCTCAATTACTAAAATTAAATTGAGTTATTTTAGGAAAAAAGAATTTAAAAACAAATTTAAATTTTTCTCTTATGTTCCTCCCATAATTTTTAAACGTTAATATCTTTTATATTCGAGATTTTTTAAATAAAAAAATTACACCAAATTAACGAGCGTTTTATTATCTTTCCAACGAGTACCATAGTGCTATATAAAAAACGGAGAAAAAAACGACTATTTTTTGTGGGGTTATGTTCATACAGGAAAAAAAAACACAAAGTGTTCAGGTTATTCATTAATCATGTTTTTTCTTTTAAACCAGGTTCTTATCTACGATGTTGAAATTCAGCCCAATCGCCATGCTATCATTGGAATTTTACTCTTCTAAAGATGGATAGGTATACTTCATCAAGAGAAGTTAGGAGAACGAATCACGCAACACTGCAACACATGGTGTCACCTTATAACAAGGTTATTTTTTATTTATTTAATTACAAGGGTAATAATTATTACTATTAGTATTAATATTATTAGAATTGTTATATTTTTCAACCCCCATCAGGAATTCTACATCTATATAAGTCAATGTCAAATTGTAACATATTTTAAATTACGTGAAGATGATTATATGTTGAAGGTTATCCTTTTAATACTGTATTATGTTTAATATGGTTTATGCTTTTTATTTTTTTTTAACTTTTTAAATAAATGTTTTTTAACTAAGATTGATTATGTTTAAGTTATTTACGCTTTTCGTGATTTGAGTTTTCTTCTTTTATCATTTTTTTATCATTTTTTATTAAATCACATTAATTTTTTCAACCCCGGGACCTTCCCGGGGTAATCAGCTAGTATAACCTAAAGTAATTAATTTTCAATTTTCATTTATTAATATAAAATAAATATAATATCTATTAATATATATAAAAGAAAAGAGCTTTGCTGACGTGGCGAGCAATGGTAACTTCACCACCCCTTTGAAACTGCCACGTGGCACTCTAATGAAAGGTTTTGGATTCTTTTTTAATTTTAATTTAAAACAATTAAAAAAAATTAAATCCCTGAAATAACAACGTGCGCTCCACCTAACAAATTAAAAACCTCTAACCCTAAAATCCTCTTCCTATCGGCGCTTCTTCTCCACCTCAAACCTCTAACCCTAAAATGCCATCCTCTTCCTATCGCCGCTTCTTCTCCACCTCGCAGGTTCTTCTTCACCTGTTCTCTCATCTCTGATTGATTGTTTAATTTTCTTTCTATTTCAGATATATCCTCTCACGTTTGTCTCTCATCTCTCTTTGATTCTTTAATTTTGTTTGTATTTCAGATCTAACGTATTATTGATCGTTTAATATTGTTTTGTTTTTCAGATCTAGCTTCAGTATTTTCGTGTTCTTCAGTTGTTGAATCGGTATATATTCACCCTTTTTTAATACTTTTTAAGTATTATTGATTGTTTAATTTTGTTTGTATTTCAGATCTATCGTATTATTGATCGTTTAATTTTGTTTTGTATTTCAGATCTAGCTTCAGTGTTTGTGTGTTCATCAGTTCTTGAATCGGTATATATTCACTTTTTTTTAATACTTTTTAAGTAATATTGATTGTTTAATTTTAAGTTCTATTTCAGATCTGTGATAATTTATATGGTAATTAGTACGACAGATTTATATATATTATGTTGTCAGATATTTTTTAATACTTTTTAACTATTATTGATTGTTTAATTGTATTATTCATTGTTTAATTTAGTTTTTTATTTCAGATCTATTATGTATTATATGGTAATTAGTCAAGACAGATTTGTATATATGATGTTTTCAGATCTGTTAACGTAGTCTTTATATATGTTATCAATCGTTTGTTTATGTATACTGATTTTATTAACCAATAATTTCATTTAAGTTATTGTGAATGTAGTTTACTTATAGGTGTTTTTTGTTGAATTGATGGGATTTTATGTAAATCAGAAGGATACTTAAAAAACTAATGTGTATTAAGTGATATATGTTATAAATATTTTGTTTATGTATACTGATTTTGTTAAGCAGTAGGTTACTTAATGTAGGTACAGTATACTGAAATCATATAATTAAAAAAATAATGTTACTAACACTTTCTGATTGTTCTGATATATTACTCTTTAATATAGTTGTTTGTTTTATTATTTTTACAGAAATATACTTAAAAAAGTAATGTGTATTAAGTGATATATGTTATAAATCTTTTGTTTATGTATACTGATTTTGTTAAGCAATAATTTTATATAAGTTATTGTGAGTGTAGTTTACATAATGTAGGTACAGTATACTGAAATCATATAGTTAAAAAAATAATGTTACTAACACTTTCTGATTGTTCTGATATATTACTCTTTAATATAGTTGTTTGTTTTATTATTTTTACAGAAATACAAGTATGGGGAAATCATTTGTAAAGTTGATAATTAACTATGACTACAGACAACAGGTATGATTTAACATATAAGAATTTCTAACTATATCACTTAATTTGTTATAATGTGTAAAATATATAAGTTTAACATATTTATGTAATAATATGTAGGAACTTCCAAGCTGTTACCACAAATTACATACAAAAGAAAAGTTTCCCATTGGTTCCGTTATTCTAAGAAGCAAGAATCATATGATTTGGGATGCGGAAATAATTGAAGAAGGTGAAACATATACTATATGTAATGGTTGGAAACATATTGTTGAAGAATTAAAAATCGAAGAAAATGATTTTGTCATTTTTGAGCTAACTGGAAAGAAAACATTTAAGTTGATACACTTAACTTCTAAAGATGTATCTAATGGTTTTCATTACTGGTTCGTTAGCGCAGCGACTGAAAAAATGGTATGAATTGTCATAATTTTTTTGGAAATAGGACTTATAATTGTTTATATTTAAAATATTTAATAGTTTCATATTTTGTGTTATAATTTTCAGAAGGTGCCAATTGAGTATATTAGAGAACACTTCAAAGAAGAAAATGTGAATGAAGTGACTTACAAATTGAAATTTGGTTGTTACAATGAATGGAAAGTTGTTTTAGAAAAGAAACCAAAAGGATTCTATTTCACTTATGGATGGAATAATGTTTTCAAAGATCTATGTTTGCATATTGGTGATGTCTTAAGTTTTGAACAAGATGGGAAGGATACATTTAATATCCGTCTTTTTGTTTACACTGGTTTAGAAGTTGAGCCAATCTTAAAAGACAAAAATGAGGTAATTTTTTACTTTATAAATTAGATAATGTTAAGTTGTTTGATTGGAAATTTTAGTTGTTATTCTATTTAATGCAGGTTACAGCAAACTTTGGTGATTACTGCAACAATATCATGCTTACTGATGTAAGTTTCGCATCTTTATTATTCGTTACAGTTTTAACTAACCAGCTGGGTATAATATAATTGATGTCTTATTATGTTGTAAAGTACTGTGTACTGTAGCTACCATTTAACGGCTATAAACAGTATTTAGTATTTATTAGAATTTATGCATTTTTTAAATTTAGGGAAGTGATGTGATTATAGAGCGGTCTCTGAAAAGTCAGAATGGGGAAAAAGTTTGCAATGATTTTGTCGATGCAAGCCAAAAGTGGTTAGATAAGATGAAGGTATGTTTGTCAATTATAATATTATTATTAAAAATAAATAAATGCATATTTTTTACCTAATGTATAAAATTGTGTTAATGTATGTGTGTTACAGAGATTAATGTGTTCAAACACTGTTACTATTGACACAAATAGATCTGAATTGGGAAGTTTTATTTCATCTGCATTGAAGTTTCCAGATAACTTTGTAGGGATTGTTGACAAATATGATGTATGAAGTATTCTTTACCTAATGATATAAATATAAATTTAATAAATTTAGCGTTTTACTTAATTTATAATTGTTTTCAATTAAATAATTAGGTGATCAAAAGTGGAATTCCTAACTTTTGTGCTGTTGCTCTCGCCTTAAATGATATGGGGTAAGTATTTTAAAGGTGTATATATTGTTTAAATTTATGTTTCCCATTTCCCATGATTATTATTGCATATTTACCACTAATTATTGATATTTGTATAGGTATAAAGCAAAAGGCATTAAAATTGAATCTGGTGATCTTGGTTCGTTATGGTGTGAAGCAAGGAAAATTTTTTGCCAAATTGAAAAGGAATTTCATGTTCCTAATTTTGGTCTTATGAAAATTACTACAAGTAATAAGGTAAATGATGAAACTTTACTTCTTTTTTGTTAGTTCCTAATTTTGGTCTTATGAAAATTACTACAAGTAATAAGGTAAATGATGAAACTTTACTTATTTTTTGTTAGTGATAACACATTCATATAATTAGACACAGATTTTCTAAGCTCTATGTTTGATTATTAATGATAGGTTGTATTTTCTAACCTGACCAGGTGAATCTAAAGGTTGGACGAGTTTTGAGATTTTTACTTTTTGGTAAAAAAATATAAAAATTTAAAATGAAGACATTTTAAGTCTGCGAAAGTTTTAACATAACGCCTCTTTTTTAAATGAGATAGTCTTTGCCAATTGTTGTTTGATAAAGAAGTTACCTTAAAGTGCGACTAACTCATCTACAAATAGTCATGTTTTAGGAAAGTTTTGTTGAATGTTAAAATATATATGAGATAGTCTTTGCAAATTAGTCATGTTTTAAGTTTAGGAAAGTTTTGTTGAAGTTGAGATATATTAAAGGTAGAAATTGACAAATTTCATTATGAGGTGGTCGTGACAAGTTTAAAACTGCAAACAAATCCCCCGCCTAGAAATTGATATTAGTATCATGTAGTTTAGCAATATAGTATAGTATGGAATTAAAAACAATTTTTTATTTATTTAATTTTACATTTCAGATGAAAGGTAAGTTTCATGAAAGCGAAGTTGAAGAGAAGAATCGTAAAGTATTGAAAAAACAGAAAAAAGGTGTCGCAAATGCATTTGACGGAGATAATATTGAAATATCAAACGATGCAACACATGCTCAAATGCTGCAGAAGAGTAAAGAAGAAATTGTGAAGAAAATTACTCATAATTTTGTAATGTTTCCTTAACTTACTATTAATAATTTAATTTTCATTAAATATTTTATTAACTTTTATATGCTAATTTATATTTTCTTTACTCAGCGTTTTCCAACAGACTTTGGTAGGTATCATGAGCTTAACAATGTAAAAGAGTTGAAGGTTAGATTTGAAAATGGAGAACCTTTAACGCAGAAATTAAGAGTTGAAAAGTCAAGGAAGAATGTGAGATTTGCAATCTGCGAATGGACAAAATGTATGAAAATGCTTGGATTGGTAAATGGAAGAATTTACCGTTTGTCATATTTGAAAGAGGAAGGTATGTTGATCTTTTCAAATCATTAGCCTACAAGTATGAAGTTTGCTATGGTAGAAAACCAAAAGTGAACGACGTTTGGATAGTTATATTTGAATAAAACTTGGTAGTATGTTGGTATTTTGAAACTTGGTAGTATGTTGGTATTTTGAAACTTGGTAGTATGTTGGTATTTTGAAACTTGGTAGTATGTTGGTATTTTGAAACTTGGTAGTATGTTGGTATTTTGAAGTGAATACTTTCATTGATAAGTTGTTTGTCTATGAATACATGATTAACATTTAGAAGTTACAAATAACATAATATTTTTTCCCTATATCATAATGTAAAGAATATTACATTCAAGTAAACATCAAATTAATTACTAAACGAGTAAAACGATGAATTTTTTTTTTATAAAAATTTAATTTTAAACTTTAAGTAATTGTTTGTGGTGCTAAATGATACGACCCGAAAACCAACTGATCTTGACATGGAAAAAATATTTTTCTTCAGTTAAGTAACACGACCCTTTACAAAACAAGACGGTCTCCAATTCACCTATAAAAATGCAATTTATGGTTTTAAAATTTTCTTAGTTAATAAAGTTTCAATTTTATAAACAGTTCCCAAATATATGTCAATTTAAGATTTACATCCTATTTAAAATAAAAATTTATTTTTTTTTAAATAAATATACTTAAATTTATAATGTTCATCGTGGCATTTACTAACTTCTGCTAAATTATCATTTAAATTATATTTTACTGTTTATTTTGGATAAATTAATTAAAAATTTCACATATATCCGATATACTTCACTATTACGTTTTTCACATTATTTTATGTTTATCTTAATCAATTTTAACTGAATATTATTAAATTATTTTATATATGTTAATGTTAATAATATTAATGATGTTATTTATTTAAATACTTATTTAGATTAGATTTACATTTAGATAAAGATTAAAATTTAAATGTAAAGATATACATGTTTTAAATTTTATTACAAAATTATGTTAATCTTATAATTTAAAATACAAGATTTACTTTCCTTATTATCTAAATGCCTTATTTGAAAAACCATTATAAATACATGGTTTCATAATCAAAACATCATTCATTCGAAACTTATCTCCTCCTTTGTGCAACAGAAAGGTAAGTAATAGTTTTATATTCAATATTAGTTTGACAGATGCTTTCAGTTTTACGATTCAATATTATATTACTTTGCATATATGTTAATTTTATTCTATTTTGTTTATAATTTATTTGTTTTCTTCAATGACACAATTGGTAAACAATAAAGTCAAAGTTTGCAGCTTTTTAATCATGATTTCTTTTTGTATTGAGTTTAATATATTAATATTGAGAAGTTAATTATATCATGATTCACTTTTTTGTTTTTTATTAAAGACAAAATTACCATGTTTCACTAACTGTACATATTATATTAATAAATTGCATTCAATTTTTGTCAACCAACATATTTTTAATCTCGTGTTCAAGTTAAATTGTGTAAAAATATTTTTTTCACTTCTGGAATCAGCAATACAATGGCAACAAATCAAGTGGTGTTACTGAAAGATCTTAAAGCAAGGAAGAACAACATGACAGTTAAGGTCAAAATAGCAAGTTTATGGAGATTGAAGATGAATGGGACTGAAAACCAAACTTATCGAATGGACATGATTTTAATGGACGATGTGGTAAGAAATAATATTATCTTTTAAATATGTATATTACAGTAAATTAAATTATGCGTTTCACTAACTTTTTATACTTTTTGCTACAGGGAAGTTTTATATATGCAAACTGTCATCATAGGTTTTTGGAAAGGTTTCAAGAGTTGCTCAGTGTTGATGGAAAAATCTACATAACCAATCCATTTATTGCAAAAGATGATAGTAAACAATATGTTGATAACGATTTAAAATTGTCTATCAATGATAAAACAACTATGGAAAAATGTCTAGATTGGGAAGGTCCTAAATTCGCTTTCAATTTTGTGGATTTCAAGATTGTTAATCAAAAAACCTTGAAACATGCTACAAAAATTGGTATGGTTATTATATTGAGTATAAAAACTTATGTAAAAATTAAATTAAATATAATTAAAAATATTCAATATTTTTTTTTTTTTCAGATTTCATAGGATGTGTTAAAGTTTGTTACAACTTAGGCTATGTTGACAAGAAAAATGGTTTAAAGTCTCCTAAAATAAACTTCAAGCTTCGTAACCTTGAGTAAGTATTTGGCCCCTATTAACATAAATATTATAATCTTTATTATGGAATATAACTTATTTTTTTTAAAATAATAGTGGAGTTGAAGTTCATGCATGTTTGTGGGAGGACAAAGCAATAGCTCTATCAAGCTACATGTCTAAAGAAGATCGTGATCCTTATGTGTTTGTTTTGGTACAATTTGGTGCTATTAACAACTACCATGGTATTGAATGTTATTAATTTATTATTATATTTTTTATTAATAAAACAAACTTAAACACGAAAAAAATAAAAAAACAAATAAACAATTGCGTTTTTACAATATATTAATTTTCTTCTTTTTATTTGTCTAGGTAACATGAGCGTCCAAAACAGATTTGAGGCATCAAGACTCTTTATAAATGAAGATATTGAAGAATTAACTTCTTTCAAGAACAAGTAACTAACAAATTCATTACATTTAAATACTTCACTAATTGTTAATACTCTTTATCACTAAATTTTAACTAACAACTTTATTATTTAGGTATCTTCAAAAATTTGCTGAAAAGGATTCTTCAGAATCATCAAATAGCACAACTGCTTCATATATGATATCAAATCTTGAAGATGAGTTTCTGAACAATACTCCTTTCACGCCAATAGTATTTATTCCAACTCGCCGAACTGTAAGTAATATTAAAAGTATAGTTCCTTATTAATTAAAACTAAAATAATATTATAATTTTATTAAGTATGTATATTTCTTTCAGGAATCAAAAGTTATTATTGTTGGGAAAATAACTGAGATTGGAACAGATCTTAAATGGTATTACAAAGGTTGTAGTTACTGCAGAGCGAAAGTTGAAAAAAAATTTGTTTCGTATGAAAGAGACGATGGTACTATTGGTGGAAAAGAAGTATTTAAATGTTCATATCGTAAGTGTGAAGGTGGTGATGATATTAAAGAAGTTATAAGGTAATGTTCAATTTATAAAAAAATTTATATTTTAACAAACAAATTTTGATTTATAACAACTTTCATATGCACAACAGGTACAGAATATCTTTAAAGGTTGATGACGGTTCTGGAACTATAACAATGACGCTTTTTGACTATGAAGCGGCTAAGATGTTTGGTAAACCTGCTAAGCATTTTTTTGATGAAGAAGAAGAGGTTACTTTTAAAATTAAATATATGTTTTTAATATGTTTAAATTTTTTAATTTGCTATATTTTAAATTTATATTCTAATTTTGTAGATGATATACAAAGATCAAGTTCCACCTTCATATCCTAAACAGTTTGATGAAATAGTTGGGAAAAAGTTTGGATTCATCATTAACGTAACTCCTTATAACATTGAACATCCAAACTCTTCTCAGTATGGAATTTCAATGCTAACAAAAGATGAAGCCTTGCTAGCAAAATTAAATAAAAAGTGGAATGTTGAAGAGGTAATGTTAATATTTAATTTTAACTTTTAATGTCAATTTATATAAATACATACCTTTTTTATTAGGTTCAAGCAAGGTTCTTAATTGATGGAGGTCGTAACCCTGACTTAGAAGATAATAACATAGAGGTTTGTAACAATAAATTTAATAATTAAAGACTACTTAAACAACAAGTATTATATTTTAATTAAGTTCTTATGTTTTTAAACTATTTTCAGGATAACATGTCTTCAACTGATCCAAAGGAAAGTGAAGTTTTACCATTGAAAAATGTTACTATTGAACAAGATGCATCACATTCAAACAATACAGAAGACGATGTTTATGAAGTAGATGGTCCATCCACAATTGCAGCTACTAAACGAAAGCGACTCAATGATGAAGATGATGGAACAAAGAATAAGAAGTTTCAACTGTTGATCCCTAAAATTGAGAAATAAATCATGATTTATGTTTGCTTTTATTTTTATTTCATATGCTTTGACATTTAAAAATAAACATTTAATTTTTTTTAGTTATTTAATATTCTTAATAACATGAACAATTTCCAGTAATAAATTATGTTATTTTTTATTAATTTTGTATTGTTATTTAATATTTCACAATGTTGTTGCATTATAGTGGGCTAAATACACGTTTAAATATTTATGACCTAAACTTTAAATTCCAGCCCATATAGTAACATTTGAAGAGACAACTTATTGGGCTTCTGATAAAAATTAAAGACATTTAAAAAGCCCATTTCAATTTCGAATTAAAAAAAAAACCATAAAAAACAATATAACCTTGAAAACATAACTTTAACTTTACCAATGTGAAAAGCTATCCATATCTTCTACCTTGAAAACATCAAGATTCTCAGTAAGTTATTTGATATATTTTGTTTACATTTTTGATTAAAGAAATAATATGGATTCTTCTTAATATGCAAATGATTTCTCAAATTTAAAACCCGGTTTTTAATTTCTGTATTAGTTATTTGATGTATTTTTTTAATTGCATGTCTCAATATATGTGTTAATATAGATCGGCTTTTATATTGTATATATGTGTTAATATAGATCGGCTTTTATATTGTATATTGTTGATTGTTGATTGTTAATATACATCGGCTTTGTGTAATAGTGGATCTACAATTGCTTAACATCGAACATCGATATTCTGTATACATATATACATATAGAAGAAGTATCATATATATATATATATAAATATGTAAATTTTATATTGTATATTGTTGATTGTTGATGCTCATTATAATTTTTGTATAATAAACTAGACAAAAAGGGGGGTTGATATTATTTCTAAAAAATATAACTGTAACAAAAAAAAAATTATATGAAATATGAAAATTCTTCTACAAATAAAGTAGACAAAAAGGGGGGTTGATATTATTTCTAAAAAATATGTCAAATTTACATTTTTTCTTGCCATATTATTTGTACAAAATATGTATAAATATTTTCTTTATGAACCATGTAAACAATAATACTTTACATATTATTTATGAACACAAACTTTTTCATATTTTTCATATTCTACTTTTAAGTTACATAAACATTTTCATGATTTTCCTAATATATATATATCATTACATATATATAGATTCACCTTTTCATATTCTACTTTTAAGTTACATAAATATTTTCATGATTATATCTTTTAATTTAAATTTCAAAAATGTATATCATTAGTTTTCTCCACTTTCCCTTCTTCATGACTTCTGTATTGTTGCAGGGGATTTTGTAACCAACATAAAGTTTGAAGGAAAATGGTAATATAGATTTCATATAATAAATCATTGTTAACATTAAAATTTTAAAAATTTTTATTACAAATTTTTAATTGTTCAGGTAAACCCAGAAGTTCCAGTTATTGAAATTTCAAGTGATTCCTCTGAAGAGTTTAATTCTGACTTTGCTGATGGATTCCCAACGGATTCTGATAGTGAAATGTACTCCGGTGGTACGGTTGACTTCGATTCAGTTCCTGAATATCATTCAACTGTGGCGAAAGTGACATATCGTTTCGTAAGCTTTTATTTTTTCATAATTCAATTTAACTTTTCCTTTGAATGTGTATTGTAATTGCAATTGTTTGTCTGTCTTGACAGAGATTTCCAATACCATTTGGTAGAGACTGTCACTTTCAAAATGTTATGAATGTGGGTGTGCAATATGAAAATGGAGATTTCATGATTAAGAAAATTTGTGCTCAAGGAAAAGGTAACAAAACAAGGTATTCGATAAGCAAATGGAAGTCGACAATGAAAAAGCTTGGTTTAAGGAATGGACGTTATTATAGGATTACCTATGTCGAGATGCAAGGTAGGGTGGTCTTCACACGCCCTTAGAAAAAAGCCGCATAAGAAAAATATTTGGTTTCGTCATTTGTAGATGAAAATGACGTTATCCTAGAAAAACTTAAATATTATGTAATGGTCAAGAAAACTCATTGTCCCAAAATTTTGTATGTGTACTAATGTGGGACAATAAATATTATGTATTGCTCAACAAAACTCATTGTCCCAAAATTTTGGAATTTTGGATGTTTACTAATCTGGGACAATAATTTTGTAAAAAGTTTTGTTTGGGCCAGAAAAGTGACTATCAACTTTTAGTACATTTATTTGGGCCACAAAGGAAGATCCAATTTGAATGATAAACATCAAATATTAATATCATTGAATCTGTAAAACCATATATTCGAATTTTAATGAGTTAGCAATAGGAACAGAAGGTTCAGTAGGCGGTGGAACATCAAATATTAATGATAAACATCATTAAAATTAAATTTATTATCATATGTTTATTTATTAATTATTAATATTGTTGCCTTATAAGTCGTACGAAACAAATTGTTCTAGAATATGTAATCTTTTCACCTTACTAAATATTCATACATATCTATTACATATTTTAAATTACCATTATCTATAAATTTGTTCTATAAATCAAATCTATTCATTGAGAAAAATCATACAACATTGAACAAATTTCATAAACTTCATCAAACGAATTCTCTTCATTATCAACACTCTTGTAACAACATCAAGGTAAACTTTACATTCATATCAAATTCATGTAAAAATTGATTTCTTTTTTGTAAATCTTAGAAGATTGTTTTTCGAAATATGTATATTCATCAATATTCATGTAGTCAATTATAATATTATTCCCAAGCACAAAACTTCATGTCAACTGTCAATAACTTTTATATGACCTTTTTCTATATGTGTAAATATTTTTCATATGATTTAATATCATTGAATCTGTAAAACCATATATTCGAATTATTCATTGATCATGAGTTTGTTTTAAAATTTTTGTTTGAAATCTATTATAGTTTTACATGCCCTTTAATTTTTATTTTTTTTTCAATAATTATCTTATTTCGAAATATATTGAATTGTTAATAGTTGTGTATATACGTGATAATTTACAATATATTTCGATTCCGTGTTTGTTTTGTCCGTATACATCCATATAGGTTCCCGATGATTGTTTCCTGGAATGATTTTTTTAAACCAAGTTCGTTTTTCTTTTGATGATAACTACTGATTTATGTATTTTTTGTTTTTTAATTTCTCTTCTTTCCATACGGTTATGGCGACAGCTTTTTTTTTAACAAATTTAAAACCTATTTGAAGCTCTGACGGCTTTGAACGACTTATTCTATTATACAACATTGCTTGGTATAAATCACTTTATCCAAATTTCAATACACCTAATGAAATATATAAACTTTTTAAATAATACAATAATAATACCATTTTTAAATAATACAATAATAATACCATCTTAATTAACTGAAATAACCAACGAATGGTTTTTCTTATCCTTTGTTCATACTATTGTTAATTCTAATGTAGAATAAATGCTACTGATGTATAACCTTCTCCCTAACCGTTAACTAATTTTTTATTATAAAATAAATTTCATAAAGTTGCTATATATTTTAATTATTTAACTCACATAAAATTAACTGAATCATTATATATTCGTTTTTAATTTTGTTAGGAAATTACACTTTTTTAATGTTTACTTTCTAATATATTTATTCTAATGATATTATAACTATATTTAAAAAATACTTATATATTTACTGAAATTTTTGTTTTTTTTATTGAGTATTATCAACTAAAACAGGATATGACAAAAAGAAGAGTTAAAGCCCCATCACAAACTAACCATGTAATATCAACATCAAATTCATTAAGAGGTAATATCTTCAATTTTATTTTAAATACTTATCATTTTTTTAATTATGGTTTTTTATTAAAATATTAACTTTTGTATTTTTCAGCTACTGATGGCCGTATTAGACGTAAACTTAGAAAGTTGATTGTTGATAATAAGAAACAACAAAGAATATTACAACGACAATTGGAAACGTCTTCATTACTTCCATTTTCAACAATTGTGCCTGGTATATTATATAATTTTTCCTTTTTTTATTATATACATTATATAATATATATTGTCAACACTACTCATAATTATTATTTTATATAATTCGTTATTTAATTTATTCAAAAAATATTTGCAGGTTCAATTAACGATGCAGCTCATAGATCTCATATTAGAAACATGATTATTAATAATAAGAATCAAACAAAATTCTTACAAAGTATGGCACAAAATGAGTCATCAGTTTTTATACAAAATTACTTTAACACATTTAATCAACCAAATAATTTAACGGCAAATGTTCAAGGTAAATCTTCTATTTTAATATATTTTTTAGTTTTACGATTTTTTTAATATAATTAACATATATAGAGAAAATTACAGTTAATGATGCTGCTTATAGACGTCAAGTGAGAAAACAAATTCTGGATCTTAAAAAAAGGAAGAGAGTCCTTCAAATGAATCCACAAATTACTCCTTTACAACAGCCAATTCCAGGTAATTTACTTATACTATTACAATTACTCTTAATAATATAAAAGTACTTATGTTTTTTAATTTTATAACATACAAAGAATTGTTTCATACAGACATAAATTCTCCTGCTCATAGGCGTCAATTGAGAAAGACAATTCTTCATAACAAAAAGCAAAAGCCATTGTCACAACAAGTCACACAACAAATAATTAAAGGAGTATCTCGTGGTAATTATAAATTTTTAATTATATTCAAAAAGTTCTTACTTTTTTATAACATAAAACTAATTATTGTCTACTCAATTTAAACAGAGTATTTAGACCATGGAGATCAAATTATTACATGTGAACTGTGTGAAGCAAAGTTGTGGAAAAAAGAGGCTGCCAAGAAAAGAGAAACAATAGAGAAACAAACTTATTCAATATGTTGTGGATATGGTAAAGTTGTGCTTCCTAAATTAAAAGATGCAAATCCACAATACCAATCCTTATTTAAAGGCCTGGATTCAAAAAGCAAATACTTCATAAATAGTATCAGGCGTTTCAACTCAATGTTCTCCTTTACTTCAATGGGAGGTAAAGTTGATGAGAATCTTAATAAGGGAAAGGCGCCAAGCATTTACAGATTAAGTGGTCAAAATTGTCACAGTATTGGTTGCCTACTTCCAAAAGATGGAACAACTCCCAAATTCTCTCAACTTTACATTTACGACACTGAAAATGAAATTTCAAACAGACATGAAATTTTCAGGTATAAATTTTATTATTTATTTCACTTTCATATTTTATCTTCTTTAATTTATTAATTTTAATTATTATACTACATATTTAACAGGGGCTCAAATGATAAGTCATCAAAGATTGATAAAAAGTTAGATCTTGAACTTATACAAAATCTGAAGACCATGTTAGATGCTGAAAATGAATTGGTAAAAACATACCGAATGGTCCGTGATCATATTCATCAAAACCCAGAAGTTTCTCTAAAACTTAAACTAATTTATAATAGAGAAAGAGATGGTAGAACATACAACTTACCAACTTCATCTGAAGTTGCTGCTCTGATAGTAGGTGACATCACAGATGCTGCAAATAACAGAGACATTATTGTTGAAAGTCACTCAGAAGGGTTGCAAAGAATTAGCGAATTACATCCTTCTTACCTTGCTTTACAGTATCCCATTCTTTTTCCTTATGGTGATGACGGTTATAGAATTGACATACCTCATCGAGATGGTATCATAACAACAAAGAAAATACCACCAAAATGTACCATGAGAGAATTTTTTGCCTATAGGATACAAGAGCGTACTGAAGGTTATTCGCTAATTCTGAATGCAAGAAAATTATTTCAACAGTTTTTGGTAGATGCTTACACTATGATTGAAAGTGAAAGGCTGGTATATATTCTTTCTCAACAGAAACATCTACGATGTGACTCATATGAGAATTTGTATAAAATTTCACAAAATGCTGATGGTGATTTAAGTAAAACTGGTAAACGAATCGTCTTACCATCTTCATTTACTGGTGGTGCACGCTATATGCAGCAAAATTATTTAGATGCCATGGCATTGTGTAAATGGTATGGTTATCCAGATTTCTTCATTACCATAACCTGTAACCCAAAATGGCCAGAGGTCAAAAGGTTTCTTCAAGACAAGACAATTCAACCACAAGATAGACCAGATATCTTGTCACGAATCTTTAAACTTAAACTAAATGCAATTATAAAAGATTTAAAAGTAAATCGTTATTTTGGATCTATAAATGCAGGTAATTACAAAAGTGGCATTTTTACTTTAAACATTGTTTATTTTAATTACTATATACTAACAATATTTATTGTTTCATTATAGTTGTTTATACTGTGGAGTTTCAAAAGCGAGGATTACCACATGCACATATTTGCTTATTCTTAAAGGCAAGTGATAAGGTAATAACTCCAGATCAAATTGATTCATTTATTTCTGCTGAAATCCCATGTAAAATCAAAGACCCCGAGCTTTATGATTTGGTAGCTGAGTTTATGATACATGGACCTTGTGGACCTGCTAATTTCAAATCACCTTGCATGGTTGACAAGAAATGTTCTAAAGAGTTTCCAAAAAAGATACAACAAGAAACAACAGTCGATGAGAATGGTTTTCCACTGTATAAAAGGCGTGATGATGGGTTGACAGTAACAAAGTCAGGTGAAGACTTAGATAACAGGTACGTTGTACCATACAATAAACGACTTCTAAAACGTTACCAAGCTCACATCAACGTAGAGTGGTGCAATCAAGGTGCTTCGATAAAGTATTTGTTCAAATATATTAACAAAGGACCTGATCGTGCATCCCTTGCATTTACAACTGATGAAGCTGACGCACAGCAAACCCAACAGCGTAATGAAATAAAAGAATACTATGATTGCAGGTATGTCATCATTATGTTATTTTATTATTAACTATAAAATTTAAATTAATCATAGTTTTATTTAAATTAACAATAACTGAAAAGAAATCAAAACTAAACATTTAAAACACATGAACAATTATTTTTTTTTAACAGGTATGTATCTGCCTGTGAAGCGTCTTGGAGAATTTTTTCTTTTGATGTCCATTACAGGTATCCATCTGTTATGAGACTTCCATTTCATCTTCCAAATCAACAAAAAATTGTTTTTGGTGCAAATGAAGATGTTGACAACGTCTTAAGTAAGCGTAGTGTCGCTTCTTCTATTTTCTTACAATGGATGGTTATGAACCAACAAAGTTCTCTTGCACGTACGTTAACGTATGCTGAGTTTCCTACAAAATTTACATGGAAAATTAAAAAACGATGTTGGAAGGAAAGGAAGTCGTTTTTCTCAACAATTGGCAGGGTCTATTCTGTGCCTCCTTCTTTGGGAGAACCTTATTTTCTACGGATTTTGTTAAACATTATTAAAGGCCCCAAATCATTTGAAGAAATCCGAACTGTCAACGGTAAACTGTATGAAACTTTCAGAGATGCATGTTATGCAAGAGGACTTTTAGACGATGACACTGAATATGTTGAAGCAATAAAAGAAGCAAGTTTTTCGTCTGGCGCTACTTATCTGCGTTATTTGTTTGGAACCCTTCTTACATCAGAAAGTCTTTCACGTCCTGATTTTGTTTGGGAACATACATGGCAATTGCTTGGAGAAGATATATTGTACGAAAGGCAAAAAAGATTTCCAGGTTTTTTATTAAACTATAACTAAATATAATAACATTTTCTTTCAACTTTAATTATGAATTTGCATTTTTTTAAATTAACATTTCTATTTTTTTACTTTAATATAATTTCATATTTACCTTATCCAGGTACAGTTATTCCAGAAGAAGTCATCAAAAGTCTAACTCTTTTGGAAATTGAAAAATTCCTTCGTCGAAATAACTCTACATTAAAAAGATATAAATCAATGCCTTCTCCAAATACAAGAGCATTGTCTGATATTGATAACAGATTAATCAATGATGAGTTATCTTTTGACCAACAACATGTGCTTAGTGAATTCAATACACTAAAACAGTCGTTGACTTCAGAACAGCAAGACATCTTTGATCAAATTACCAATGCAGTGGAAAATAACACTGGTGGAGTTTTCTTTGTTTATGGATTTGGCGGAACAGGAAAGACTTTTTTATGGAAGACACTTGCTTCATCAATTCGAAGTAAAGGAGAAATCGTTCTAAATGTTGCTTCAAGTGGAATTGCATCTTTATTAATGTCAAGAGGGAGAACCGCACATTCAAGATTTCATATCCCTATTATCATTAATGAAGACACAATTTGCGATATTACACCAAATAGTGATGAGGCAAATCTTCTAAAGAAAACAAAGCTAATCATTTGGGATGAAGCACCAATGGTACATAGACATGCAATTGAAGCCCTTGATCGAACAATGAAAGATATTTTCTCTACACGTACCAATTCAGCTTCACAACTTCCCTTTGGTGGTAAAGTTGTTGTTTTTGGAGGTGATTTCAGACAGATTTTACCTGTTGTTCAAAACGGTACTAGACAAGATATCGTAAATGCATCTTTAACTTCATCAAAGTTATGGTCACAATGCAAGCTATTAAAATTAACAAGAAATATGAGACTAGCCATTGGTTCACAATTGTCAAATGTTGAAGAGACCGAAAATTTTGCTGCATGGCTCTTACAAGTTGGTGAAGGAACAGTTGGAGATCCAAATGATGGAGAAGTAAACATTAAGATACCAAATGATCTATTAATTTCTGATTCATCTGATCCTATACAGAGTTTGATTGACTTTGTTTATCCATCACTTCTTCAACAACATGGCAATCAATCATACTTTTCTGAAAGAGCAATTCTTGCTCCAAAAAATGAAATTGTTCATGAAATAAATGATAGATTGACCGCTTTGTTCCCAGGTGACCAAAGAGAATATCTTAGTTCTGACAGTATCTGTCCTTCAGAAACATTAAACCCTTTTCAAAAACTTTTATATTCTCCTGATGTACTTAATAATCTTCAAATTTCAGGTTCGACAATTCTTTATTTTACAATTGTAATTCTAATTTGTTAATTATATATTTAACTAATATTTTCTTTTTCAGGTTTGCCTAATCACAAATTGGTTTTAAAAGTTGGTTTACCAGTAATGCTTTTACGTAACCTTGACCAGCAACAAGGACTGTGTAATGGCACAAGATTAAGGATAACAAAACTTGGTAGACGAGTTCTTCAGGCTGAGATTATAACTGGTGCCAATGTTGGAACGAAGATTTTAATTCCAAGAATAAACATGATACCATCAGACACCAAAATTCCTTTCAAATTCCAAAGAAGGCAGTTTCCTTTATCAGTGTGTTTTGCCATGACAATCAATAAAAGTCAAGGACAATCGTTGTCAAGAGTTGGCCTTTACTTAAAAGAACCAGTTTTTACACATGGTCAGCTATATGTTGCCTTATCAAGAGTTAAAAGTAAAGATGGCCTAAGGTTGTTGATTCTTAACAAAGATGGCGAACCACAATCGGAAACCAAGAACGTTGTCTACAAAGAAGTTTTCTCATATTTGTAATACATCTATAGACTCTTTATATTTTTAATGATTAAACATTTTTTCTATATTACATCTTTTTTTATAGTAATATTTCATAACATGTGCACACTTACAATTTACGTAACCTACTTTCTCATAATACTGAATGCCAACCAACGTTAAATATTATTAAATTAAAAATATTATTATATTTCAACCCCGGGACGTTCCCGGGTTATTAGCTAGTTAATATAATATAATATTAGTTTGGTTGAAATAGTTTTGGACCAATACAACGGAAAGCCAAAACCCAAAGTTGGGCCAAAGGGGGCAAAATTAGGGCACAGCTTATCCAAACACACCCCACTCACACTCCTGGATCATCGTTCTTCGTAACAAAAAGGTACTCTTTTTCTCCTTAATTTCGCTATCTGTTTCTTAATCTACATAATAATAATACTCTGTTTTCCGTTATTCATCACATTTCATTGCTTAAGTTTTTTTTTTTTTTTCCACCAGCAAAATTCGACGAATGTGTTGTTTGTTACTGTAATATAATTTTAATGTTTTAACTTGCAATGCCGTAATCTATAAGATAGACAACTATTAGCATCAGTTTAGGGTTTAAGATTGGTTTCAGTAGAATTTGTTTCGTCATTGAACTGATCGATGAAATAGAAAGCGAATTAGGGTTTAATTTTAGGATTTAACTGACAACCGGTTCCGGCTCAGAACCGTTTACGTGAGGACTGTTTCAACCTGTTCCGAACCGAACCGGTAGGTTATTATAGGGAATGGTTTCAGTTATAATGCTTAGCATGTTACCAGTTCAGGTTCTTAGCGGTTTGGTCCGGCTCTGAACCGTTGCACAGCCCTAAAACCAAGTGATAATGTATCGGGAGTTAGAATAAAGTAGTGTCGGTAAATGGCAAGATTGTAGTACAAAAGTATCAAACTTTGATCTTTGTTACGTAGTTACCACTTACCAGTCACTTAAAAGGAATCAAGGTTATTAGTGCTTATCACACATTACAAGGAAGGGAAAATTTACGTGGTTCAAACCATAGTTATCAAAGGCACACTCAAGGCGCATAGGCCTCGTCTGGGGCCTAGGCGCAAGACGCAAAAAGCGTGAGGGTCTTAGGAAAAAAGGGCACTTGAATGAAAAAAATAAATAATTGTATGTTATGTATTAGAATACTACTATTCTTCAAATAAAATAAACAAAAGCTATTATATAACATTTAATATCATCTAATTGATACCAAAAGTTATAAAATAGCGAAGATTCAAATGTAATTTCAAAACTTTAAAGTTATAAAGTTCTAAAAATTCTAAATTGGATCATAAAGTTGCTTAAATCGGCATTTTGGAAGCTTATATTGTAGAATAGATCAATAATTTTGCATTAAATTATATTAAAAAAAATGAATCAGTATTTAGTGTGACTTGAGAGCTGAAGCGAGGGCCTAGGAACCAGAAGTGCAATTAAAGGTCCTAGCTTGGAAAAGGGGCTTACGCGCATGAAGCGAGGGCTTATAATAACTATGGTTCAAACTATGTTTATTCTTTATAATAAATTTGTAGACAAAAGATCAAATACAAACAACCTGTACGAATTAAAGAAAAAATACGCGGGGTCGTGTATAACTAGAGTAATTATAAAGGGGCTTACGCGCATGAAGCGAGGGCTTATAATAACTATGGTTCAAACTATGTTTATTCTTTATAATAAATTTGTAGACAAAAGATCAAATACAAACAACTTTTTCGTACGAACTGTACGAATTAAAGAAAAAAACACGTGGGCCGCGTATAACTAGAGTAATTATATAATTACTCTAGTTATACACGACCCCGCGTATTTTTTCTTTTGATTCGTACAGTTCGTACGAAAAAACTGTTTGTACGTGAACCTAACCCTAAATTTGTAATTTAATTTTCGATCGAACTTTATCTTGTATTTTAAAGTGTGTGTTACCGTTACTCTCTTTATGATATCAGGGAACAAAGGAGGTCATGTCTGTTGATAATTCTGTTGTTGATTCTTCGGTCACTGATTGGAAGCTTGATGTGGAGAATAAGAACAATCAAGGTATCATTAACTACTTAATTTCTTCTAATAAGAATCTTATTATAAGGTTTTATCTATGCTGGGGCCCCTTACTACCAAGGTTGTAGAAGGCGCTAGGCAGTTGGTGGGGTCTAGCCTAGGGACTAGGCGGAATTAGGCGTTTTGGAAATTTTATACGTATTATATATTTATACACACACACACACACACATATTTAGGTGTTTTTTGAAAATATGTTAAGATACACATAATACTTAGAAATTCACGTGTTTTTCTTAACCAGGGCTTATTTGATGGAATTAGGGCTGGTAGATGATTTTTTTTTTGTGTGGAATTTAAAAAAAAAATGGTCCGCCTAATCTCATTGTCGCCTAATCCCGCGCCTACGTCAAAATTCCGATATACACCCTCGCCTAGCGGCTAGCGCCAAGGCAGCCGCGTAGGCCGACTTTTACAACAGCGCTTACTACATATGTAGAGTTAGTATCAGTTGAGTCTATTCTCACTAAATATAATAAAATTTGATCACTTGTTGAATTATTCTTTTAGTAGTTAAAATGAATGAGCTAGAATGTTGTTATAGAGAGTCCAAATGAGAAAGTAGACAAGCATGCCTACCGTTCCGGGGCTGAAGATCAAGACAATTCCTGTGAACAAGTTGGGACCTCAGATACAAATAAAAGGAGTAAATCCGGAGATACAAGATATTTCATCATAAAGAGTTTAAACCATGAAAATATCCAATTATCAGTTCAGAGAGGAATTTGGGCCACCCAAGTGATGAACGAACCGATATTGGAAGAAGCTTATCATGTAAGTTCATTGTCCTCTGTGTCAGTGTTTTCCAGAACCGTCTAATGTGCACACCATGTCTTTGCAGAATTCTGGTAAGGTGATATTAATATTTAGTGTCAATATGAGTGGCTACTTCCAAGGGTATGCCCAAATGATGTCCTCGGTTGGTTGGAGAAGAGACAATGTTTGGAGCAATGGGTATGGTGGAAGCAAACCGTGGGGTCGCAGTTTTAAGGTAAAATGGCTGCGGTTACATGACTTGCCTTTTCAGAAAACTCTTCACTTGAAGAACCCTTTGAATGACTACAAACCTGTTAAAATCAGCAGAGATTGCCAGGTATGTTTAATGTCACACGTACATAAATACATAATTACATACATAATTCATGCATATACACGCACTCACACATATATCATTTGTTTATGCATATGTTTCAGGAGTTACCTCAAGATATTGGAGAAGCTCTATGTGAATTGATTGACGGGGAGGGTGGACTGGATGAAAACCAGACTTTTTGTGGTTTACAAGATGCGGGTCCCATGCATTTAGGACCATTGATCTATCCTTCATTGTTCTACCAGCATACATCGCAGCAAATCCCGTTTATTAACAGAAGTGTTGCCGATGTGGATAGCGGTGGTGATGGTTCTTTGTTATATGAGGGCTGGGATATGTCTGCAGAAAGAAGCCTGCATGCTAATGCTCTTACTGATGATGATATTCTTGACATGGTATGGTATACTTTTTTGTTTACTATAAAATGCACAAATAAGTTCAATTGAAGTTTTATTTTCCATGACATGTGATGGTCTCATTGTTTATTAACTGAATGCAGACATATGAAGAGTACCTCGAAGCTCATGGCAGAGGCAACCGAATTTCACATCAATCGGTCAGTAAGCTTCATTAAGTTTATTTTTGCTTCACATCAATACTAAACTTGTTTAAGTTCATATATTGAACAGGCGAATGAGTCTTCCCGAAAAAGTCGAGATTCATCTGTTAGCAAAGCGAACGATGATGACTCGTAAGCATCTTTTTCATTTTAAAAAAAATCCACGATTTACTACAATGATACAATGACATAGTTTCTTTCCGTTAAAAAAAATCTGTTACAGTTATTCACAGTCCCGCTTAAAGAAGAGGGCTCGTCACCATGGTCATAGTCATGAAGATCATCTTAGCCATCGTGATCATCATAGTCGTCGTGATCATCATCACCATTCTTCCCCTAAATGAGAGTAGGATGAAGTTAGTATCCTTTTATTCGTTGATTGGTGGGCAGTGAAGTCATATGACAAAGGAAAATGCTTACTGTTATGTAAAATACCATTTTAATTGATAATATGTGTAAGCTGTATTTGTGAATGAATATGTAAATACTTGTTCGACTGTTTCTTGTTATCATTTATATAGTGGTGGCCATCGGAGGTAAGTAATTCATCTATCTTACAAATGATGTTGTCATTTATTAAAGTATAATATTTAGATGCAGTTTTTATTTTATTTTTATATTTGTTTGTTGATAATTATTGATTAATGGTTTTGTTTGACTTCAACATAAGTTTCTTTCTTTTTTTTTTAATAGAAAATTGTATGGCGATAAAATGCTCTTAAATAAAATTAAGAAAAACTCTACTGAACTAACATTGTCTTTGAATATTGATGATTTATCTACAGTGTTTATTTTGAACAAAGTTTATGGACATTTATCTCATTTATAACTTTTAATGTGATAAAACAATTTAAAAGGTTAGGTATTATTTATTATCTTCGTCAAACCTCTTACTGAAAACTTTTGGTTAACTTAAATTTTCTTAACTGAAAACTTTTGGCTAACTTAAATTTTCTTAAGATTCTTTTATACAAGTGAAATATGTAAACATTAACTAAGAAATATATATTTAACAAACGATAAAAGAAATGTATATGTAACAAGAGAAGGGTTATTTTAAAACCCACTCTATATAACACTTTGTTATACCTGGGGAACCCCTACATAATACCGTGTAACATAATTGCTGACGTCCGCAATGGTGTAAGATACCATTTTAATTGATAATATGTGTATGCTGTATTTGTGAATGAATATGTAAATACTTGTTCAACTGTTTCTTGTTATCATTTATATAGTGGTGGCCATCGGAGGTAAGTAATTCATCTATCTTACAAATGATGTTGTCATTTATTAAAGTATAATCTTTAGATGTAGTATTTTATTTTATTTTTATATTTGTTTCTTGATAATTATTGATTGATGGTTTTGTTTGACTTCAACATAAGTGTCTTTTTTTTAATAGAAAATTGTATGGCGATAAAAGGCTCTTAAATAAAATTAAGAAAAACTCTACTGAATTAACCTTGTCTTTGAATATTGATGATTTATCTAAGTGTTTATTTTGAGCAAAGTTTATGGACATTTATCTCATTTATAACTTTTTATGTGATAAAACAATTCAAAAGGTTAGGTATTATTTATTACTCCGTCAAGCCCCTCTTAGTGAAAACTTTTGGCTAACTTAAATTTTCTTAAGATTCTTTTATACAAGTGAAATATGTAAACATTGACTAAGAAATATATATTTAACAAACGATAAAAGAAATGTATATGTAACAAGGGAAGGGATATTTTAAAACCCACTCTATATAACACTTTGTTATACCTGGGTAACCCCTACATAATACCGTGTAACATAATTGCTGACGTCAGCAATGGGGTTACACAGGTTTTACCACAAAAATGAGTTTTCATCCTAGCTTTCCCTATTTAAAATACTATAAAGAATCGAAAGTTAATAAAGGGCTAAAAATATTTCAAAACCATTAATAAACAATTTTGTCATCATAAAAGTGATATTGACATGAGGAACGCCAATAATGGACTCCTAAGTTATCAACTAACAAACAGTGTCAAAGAAAAATTAGAAAGAAAAAAAAATGTAAAAGAAGAATTATCACAATTCAACTCTAATGGATTCCTCTACTACTTGTGCATCAAACTTTGAGTTTGAGCTTCAACTGTTAAAGTTTATCAGGGACAGATGTATACATATATATTAATTAGAATCAACCAACCATTTGTTCTCAGTGTTTCATCTCTGCTGTGAATTAACATTAACTGACTATATATATTCTAATCTAGCAGGTACACAACAATATCCATAACCGTGTCATATGACTAATATGTGTAAAATACCATTTTAATTGATAATATGTGTAAGCTATATTTGTGAATGAATATGTAAATACTTGTTCGACTGTTTCATGTTATCATTTATATAGTGGTGGCCATCGGAGGTAAGTAATTCATCTATCTTACAAATGATGTTGTCATTTATTAAAATATAATATTTAGATGCAGTATTTTATTTTATTTTTATATTTGTTTGTTGATAATTATTGATTGATGGTTTTGTTTGACTTCAACATAAGTTTCTTTCTTTTTTTTAATAGAAATTGTATGGCGATAAAATGCTCTTAAATAAAATTAAGAAAAAGTCTACTGAACTAACATTGTATTTGAATATTGATGATTTATCTACAGTGTTTATTTTGAGCAAAGTTTATGGACATTTATCTCATTTATAACTCTTTATGTGATAAAACAATTCAAAAGGTTAGGTATTATTAATTATCTCCGTTAAGCCCCTCTTACTGAAAACTTTTGCCTAACTTAAATTTTCTTAAGATTCTTTTATACAAGTGAAATATGTAAACATTGACTAAGAAATATATATTTAACAAACGATAAAAGAAATGTATATGTAACAAGGGAAGGGTTATTTTAAAACCCACTCTATATAACACTTTGTTATACCTAGGTAACCCCTACATAATACCGTGTAACATTTGCTGACGTCAGCAATGAGGTTACACGGGTTTTACCACTAAAATGAGTTTTCATCCTAGCTTTCCCTATTTAAAATACGATAAATAATCGAAAGTTAATAAAAGGATAAAAAATATTTCAAAACCATAAATAAACAATTTTGTCATCATAAAAGTGATATTGACAAGAGGAACACCAATAATGGACTCCTAAGTTATCAACTAACAAATAGTGTCAAAGTAAAATTAGAAAGAAAAAAAAAATATGTAAAAGAAGAATTATCACAATTCAACTCTAATGGATTCCTCTCCTACTTGTACATCAAACTTTGAGTTTGAGCTTCAACTGTTAAAGTTTATCAGGGACAGAGGTATGCATATATATATTATTTACAATCAACCAACCATTTGATCTCAGTGTATCATCGCTGCTGTGAATTAACATTAACTGACTATATATATTCTGATCTAACAGGTACACAACAATATCCATACTCGTGTCATATGTCTAATGTGTGTAAAATACCATTTTAATTGATAATATGTGTAAGCTGTATTTGTGAATGAATATGTAAATACTTGTTCGACTGTTTCTTGTTATCATTTATATAGTGGTGGCCATCGGAGGTAAGTAATTCATCTATCTTACAAATGATGTTGTCATTTATTAAAGTATAATATTTAGATGCAGTATTTTATTTTATTTTTATATTTGTTTGTTGATAATTATTGATTGATGGTTTTGTTTGACTTCAACATAAGTTTCTTTCTTTTTTTAATAAAAAATGGTATGGCGATAAAATGCTCTTAAATAAAATTAAGAAAAACTCTACTGAATTAACCTTGTCTTTGAATATTGATGATTTATCTATAGTGTTTATTTTGAGCAAAAAGTTTATGGACATTTATCTCATTTATAACTTTTTATGTGATAAAACAATTCAAAAGGTTAGGTATTATTAATTATCTCCGTCAAGCCTTTCTTACTGAAAACTTTTGCCTAACTTAAATTTTCTTAAGATTCTTTTATACAAGTGAAATATGTAAACATTGACTAAGAAATATATATTTAGCAAATGATAAAAGAAATGTATATGTAACAAGGGAAGGGTTATTTTAAAACCCACTCTATATAACACTATGTTATACCTAGGTAACCCCTACATAATACCGTGTAACATAATTGCTGACATCAGCAATGAGGTTACACAGGTTTTACCACTAAAATGAGTTTTCATCCTAGCTTTCCCTATTTAAAATACTATAAATAATCGAAAGTTAATAAAGGGCTAAAAAAATTTTCAAAACCATGAATAAACAATTTTGTCATCATAAAAGTGATATTGACAGGAGGAACAACAATAATGGACTCCTAAGTTATCAACTAACAAACAGTGTCAAAGAAAAATTAGAAAGAAAAAAAAATGTAAAAGAAGAATTATCACAATTCAACTCTAATGGATTCCTCTACTACTTGTGCATCAAACTTTGAGTTTGAGCTTCAACTGTTAAAGTTTATCAGGGACAGATGTATGCATATATATTATTTACAATCAACCAACCATTTGATCTCAGTGTATCATCGCTGCTGTGAATTAACATTAACTGACTATATATATTCTGATCTAGCAGGTACACAACAATATCCATACTCGTGTCATATGACTAATATGTGTAAAATACCATTTTAGTTGATAATATGTGTAAGCTGTATTTGTGAATGAATATGTAAATACTTGTTCGACTGTTTCTTGTTATCATTTATATAGTGGTGGCCATCGGAGGTAAGTAATTCATCTATCTTACAAATGATGTTGTCATTTATTAAAGTATAATATTTACAGTATTTTATTTTATTTTTATATTTGTTTGTTGATAATTATTGATTGATGGTTTTGTTTGACTTCAACATAAGTTTCTTTCTTTTTTTATTAGAAAATTGTATGGCTATAAAATGCTCTTAAATAAAATTAAGAAAAACTCTACTGAATTAACCTTGTCATTGAATATGGATGATTTATCTACAGTGTTTATTTTGAGCAAAGTTTATGGACATTTATCTCATTTATAACTTTTTATGTGATAAAACAATTCAAAAGGTTAGGTATTATTTATTATCTCCGTCAAGCCCCTCTTACTGAAAACTTTTGGCTAACTTAAATTTTCTTAAGATTCTTTTATACAAGTGAAATATGTAAACATTGACTAAGAAATATATATTTAACAAACGATAAAAGAAATGTATATGTAACAAGGGAAGGGTTATTTTAAAACCCACTCTATATAACACTTTGTTATACCTGGGGAACCCTTACATAATACCGTGTAACAAAATTGCTAACGTCCGCAATGGGGTTACACGGGTTTTACCACCACAATGAGTTTTCATCCTAGCTTTCCTATACGATAAAGAATCGAAAGTTAATATAGGGCTAAAAAATATTTCAAAACATTAAATAAACAATTTTGTCATCATAAAAGTGATTTTGACAGAAGGAACCCCAATAACGGACTCCTAAGTTATTAACTAACAAACAGTGTCAAAGAAAAATTAGAAAGAAAAAAAAATATGTAAAAGAAGAATTATCACAATTCAACTCTTATGGATTCCTCTCCTACTTGTGCATCAAACTTTGAGTTTGAGCTTCAACTGTTAAAGTTTATCAGGGACAGATGTATGCATATATATTATTTACAATCAACCAACCATTTGATCTCAGTGTATCATCGCTGCTGTGAATTAACATTAACTGACTATATATATTCTGATCTAGCAGGTACACAACAATATCCATACTCGTGTCATATGACTAATATGTGTAAAATACCATTTTAATTGATAATATGTGTAAGCTGTATTTGTGAATGAATATGTAAATACTTGTTCGACTGTTTCTTGTTATCATTTATATAGTGGTGGCCATCGGAGGTAAGTAATACATCTATCTTACAAATGATGTTGTCATTTATTAAAGTATAATATTTAGATGCAGTATTTTATTTTATTTTTATATTTGTTTGTTGATAATTATTGATTGATGGTTTTGTTTGACTTCAACATAAGTTTCTTTTTTTTTAATAGAAAATTGTATGGCGATAAAATGCTCTTAAATAAAATTAAGAAAAACTCTACTGAATTAACCGTCTTTGAATATTGATGATTTATCTAGAGTGTTTATTTTGAGCAAAGTTTATGGACATTTATCTCATTTATAACTTTTTATGTGATAAAACAATTCAAAAGGTTAGGTATTATTTATTATCTCCGTCAAGCCCCTCTTACTGAAAACTTTTGGCTAACTTAAATTCTCTTAACTGAAAACTTTTGGCTAACTTAAATTTTCTTATGATTCTTTTATACAAGTGAAATATGTAAACATTGACTAAGAAATATATATTTAACAAATGATAAAAAGAAATGTATATGTAACAAGGGAAGGGTTATTTTAAAACCCACTCTATATAACACTTTGTTATACCTGGGGAACCCCTACATAATACCGTGTAACATAATTGCTGACGTCAGCAATGGGGTTACACGGGTTTTACCACTAAAATGAGTTTTCATCCTCGCTTTCCCTATTTAAAATACGATAAATAATCGAAAGTTAATAAAGGGCTAAAAAATATTTCAAAACCATAAATAAATAATTTTGTCATCATAAAAGTGATATTGATAAGAGGAACACCAATAATGAACTCCTAAGTTATCAACTAACAAACAGTGTCAAAGAAAAATTAGAAAGAAAAAAAATATGTAAAAGAAGAATTATGACAATTCAACTCTAATGGATTCCTGTACTACTTGTGCATCAAGCTTTGAGTTTGAGCTTCAACTTTTGAAGTTTATCAGGGACAGATGTATGCATATATATTATTTACAATCAACCAACCATTTGATCTCAGTGTTTCATCTCTGCTGTGAATTAACATTAACTGACTATATATGATCTGATCTAGCAGGTACACAACAATATCCATACCCGTGTCACGTCAACCCATCCGGCTTTGTTTCCATCAAGCTATCAGGTAAAGCCAATTATGATCAGTGGCGCGAATAGATGACATGCCTCATAGACAGCCATGCTATGTAAGGTTTCATCGATGGCAGCTTGAAAAGCCCGGGTGATCCAGACTATGAGGAATGGAAAAGATCCGATACAATTGTCAAAGGATGGATGTTTGGTTCACTAACTGAAGCTGTCATGGGTACTGTTGTTGGAATTCACACAGCCTTGGATGTATGGAACAAGCTAAATATTACTTATAGTACTCCTCCGCGAGTAACAGCTTCTAGTTCCACGATGGCCACCAACAAAGGTAAAGGTTTTGTTAGAAAGTTTGTTTTTGTTACGTAATTATTGATGCAATAGTTTTGGGGGGCTAGTTGCCAACATCGGTTGTATGGCCAACGAATGTTTTTATAGCCCAGATGGGCTCCCTCGCCCCATATGAGTTTTCCTGTTTGGATTGTAACAGTTTTTAATTTAAACTAACAATGAAATAGTTTTCTTGTGGCATTAGATCTTGCAGAGTACATACCACTGTGCAGAGCCATAACCGGAGGTGACTGGGAGACAACACAAAAACATTTCAGCAATGACAATGATGCATTGAGTGCTAGATTGAATGTGGCGGGTCATAGAGCACTCCACATCGCAGTTTTTGCAACTGAAAACATCGAGTTTGTTAAGAATCTATTAAAGGAGATGAGCCCGGACTCGCTACCATCCATGGTAAATAATCATGTACAGAACCCGTTGCACTATGCTGCAATGGTTGGGAACACCGCTAAGATGCTTGTGGAACAAAATCCGCATTTGTTGTTTATTCCAGACAGAAAAGAATACTTACCGATCCATAGAGCTGTTTTCAGTCATCATAAACTCACTTTCCTGTATTTTCTTGGGGTCTGCAAGCAACATATTCGGCTTTCACAAGAACCATATCACAGTCCCTTTGAAGGCAGGAATGGCGTTCTGCTTCTTACTGGTGTAATCAATCAAGGACTTCTTGGTGAGTTTACAAATACATCTATCCATTTTTGGTTTATATATCAATTGTTAAAGGTGTATAGATGTTAAGTTTATTTACAGATGTAGCATAATATGGTCCAACACAGACGGTTATTACATTATTCAATTGGCGATAATAAACCGCACTGAAAAGGTTTTTAACTTGTTGGTACATGAGATGAATATCAACATGTTTTTGCATGAAGTAATGAAAGATAAAGACGGAAACAATTTGTTGCACTTGGCTGCACAATTGGCCCCTATACACAAACTAAACGTCGTTTCTGGCGCAGCTCTGCAAATGCAAAGGGAGTTACAATGGTTTCAAGAAGTAGAGAAATTCGTTGAACATAAGTACAAGGAAGAAAAGAACAAAAAAACAAGAGACGCCGATGATGGCGTTCAGAAGAGAACACGAGGAGTTGAGAAAATAAGGCGAAGAGTGGATGAAAAAGACCGCAGATTCATACACGATCACAGCTGCCCTCATTGTTACAATAGTTTTTGCAGCCGCCATTACTGTACCTGGCGGCAACAATGGGGACACTGGAAAAGCAGTTTATCTAACAAGACCAAGTTTCATTGTATTTGCAGTCTCGGATGCTATGTCGCTGTTTGCATCCACCACTTCATTGTTGATGATCCTTTCAATTCTCACAGCTCGTTATCGCGATGAGGATTTTCTCTACAGGTTACCAAAGAGACTAATACTCGGCCTTGTGATGTTGTTCTTGTCTATGACATCACTTATGGTAGCCATTAGTGCGGCTTTGTTTATTGTATTTGGGCAGGATAACCATTGGATTTTGATATCGATAGCTGCATTAACATGCCTTTCTATTGCTTCATTCGTGGCGTTACAGTTTCCATTGCTTGTCGAGCTCATTTCTTCAACTTATGGTCGTAGAATCTTTGGCAAACAAAGCGATTATAAGAAAGCAAAAACATGATTTGGCACGTTTTTTATGTGTATTTGTTTTGGTACTAAACAAAACTTTACACAAATGCACACTCCTGATGCTATTGTGTTTTAGTAATCCTATATATAGACCCTAAAGCATAAGTGTTTGTAGTTCTTAGGGTGGGTGTAGTGGGCCGCTATGAGGGCGTTTTAGCCACCCATAGCGCCGGGAACACCGCCCCCCAGGCGCTATGGGGGCGTTTTGATGGTGGCCAGCTTTGCTCATAACGAGCGTTGTGGAGGGTTGTTTGTCAACATGACCGTTGAACGGTCGGATTATTTAAAAAAAATCAATTTCTATTTTCTCTCTATATATATATATATATATATATATATATATATATATATGTTTAGACACATTCACACACACTCATTCACACACATACAATACACACATACAAAACTATAACCCTCAAACAAATTCAACACACAAACAAATCACCAAAATGTCGTCTCCTCCTTCCGAAGACTCGTTTGTCGATCTATATAAGCAGTTTTTTCACGATGACGGCGCGTAAGAGGAAAAAGCCGTTACGAGTGCGGCTACGCTAGCGACTAGCGCGATGCATCTTATAAATAATTCCGCCCCACGGCCGATATTGTCTAGGCAATATATAGAGCGAGATCGTGTAGCCGCCAATGAGCGTTTGATGAATGACTATTTCAATGAGAATCCGGTATACGGCCCTGGTATGTTTAGGCGAAGATTTAGGATGCGTAAAAACTTATTTTTGCACATCACGGAAGATTTAGAGTCCGCCTATGACTTCTTTAAGCAAAAACCCAAAGCTAGAGGGTGTTTAGGATTCACCGCAATTCAAAAGGTGACTTCCGCAATACGTGTACTCGCCTACGGGAACACATACGATATCAATGATGAGTATTTGAAGATGGCGGAGAAAACCACACGCGATACTTTGGAGTATTTCTGCTACGGTATTTACAAATATACATTTGATTTTTTTATATATACATATAGTAGGTACATATTTTTTATATATACATTTGATTTTTTTAGGTATATGCCAATTATATGGAAAAAGATACTTGAGAAACCCGACATGGAGCGACCTTCAACAACTATATGAAGCGCATATAGAAAAACATGGATTACCCGGTATGATTGGTAGTATAGATTGTCGTCAATGGCGATGGTATGCTAGTCCAACCGCATGGCGAGGTCAACATACACGCGGTGACCAAAAGGGACCAACGTTGGTTTTACAAGCAGTTGCCTCACAAGACATGTGGGTTTGGTCGGCCTTCTTTGGTCTAGCCGGGTGTATGAACAACATAAATACTTTTCAGTTTTCGCCATTGCTAGAGTCTTACATTGGCGGAACAATACCGAAATGTGGGTTTTATGCAAATAATAATTACTACGAGCATGGATACTACTTGGCGGATGGTATATATCCGGAGTATTCAATGCTCGTCAAAACGTTTAGTCAGACACAAGATGAAATAAGGCAATATTTTAAAAGAGTTCATGAGTCTGCAAGAAAGGACGTTGAGAGGTGTTTTGCCTGTCTTCAATCACGATGGCATTTTGTTAGAAATCCTTGTCGTGTGTGGGAAAAAGAAATGATTAGAATGGTGATGTATGCTTGTATCATAATGCATAATATGATACCTGAAGACGAAGGAAAGGCAATATGCCCAAACTATGTAGCAGAAGAAGATGTTCCAGGGACGCAAGCGACACAGGAGAAGAGATTCCAAAACAGTGTCATGTTGCGTTCCAAGGATATACATAACGCGTTGAAGGCGGATCTGGTGGAGGAAGCATGGTCGATTCGCCCGATTCATCACAACCAAGAAGAAGAAGAAGAAGAAGAAGAAGAAGAAGAAGAAGATGAAGGAGAAGACGAAGCAGAAGAAGAAGAAGAAGACGATGACGACGACTAGTTTTTTAAGTATTTGTAGTTTTTTTAAGTATTTGTAACTTTTTTTTAAGTATTTGTTGTTTTTTAGTATTTGTAATTTTTTTTTTAGTATTTGTAAGTTTTATATATTTAATGAAAAATAATTTAAACTATTTAATGTTCTTATTTAAATAAAAAACAATAAAAAGCAATGATTACCCAGTCATTTATAACCCCCTCATAACCCCCCTTCCCACCCTCTTTTTCTATAACACCCCTTCTATTACGTTTTAATATTTTAATACCATAACCCCCACATAACCCCCACCACTACACACACCCTTATCTTGTGTTTTTGTGTTCATGTTTCTTGTTTGTTAGTTTATTTGCAATAAGTTTAACATTAGTTAAATTCAAATGAATCAACATATTTGGTTTTAGTTTTCATAATCAATTAAATTATGTAATACTAACCACAACTACTCTTGGATATTGTAGTTTGTGTTGTATTTATATGAAGAATTCGAACTTGTTTCGATTAATTGCAAAGAGCAAGATGAATAAAACTTGACTTGGATTACAATACAAATCGCGCATTGCTATAGATTAACCTATGCTGTGGTAAAACCAATGATTAATCGGATTAGATATAGAGCGCGTTCAAGAATACATTTGATTTTTGAAGACAAGAAGTAGTAACCAATTAACCATACCCCTCTGTAGTTTTGTTCAACCAAATTGTTCTTTTTTAATAAGTACTTTTGTTGTTGCCTTTGTCTAAAAAACCATCAGGTAGAGGTGTACAAAATACCTGAATCTGAACCCAAACCCGAAAAAATACCCGAACCCGGTTATTTTAAAACCTGGGTGTTTAAAACCCGGTTATTTAATACCCAAACCCCACCCGACCCGTAGGGTATTTTAAAACCCGGTTATTTAATACCCGAACCCGACCCTACCCGGTTATTTAATACCCGAACCCGACCCTACCCGTAGGGTATTTTCGCAAACTAATGTATTAAAATTAAAATTTTACTACAAAAAACACAAATATATATAAAACATTTATGGTTTATTTATAAAATCTCATACCAATTTCTATTTTAAGTTATAAGTGTAGCATAAAATACCTAACCAATTTAATTTATAACATAAAACATATTGTAAGAAAACAATATATAGTATAACCAACCCGCCCGAGTTGACCCAAACCCGACCCGTTTAGCTAAACGGGTTCGCGGGTTTGACCCGAACCCATTTAGACTAAACCTAAACCCGCTAATTTCGTGTTAGGTTCGGGTCGTGTCGGAAATTCACACCCTTACTTGAAAATAGGTATCTAGTACCCGAAAATGGGTATACCCGAAACCGGGTATTGAAAAACCCGAACCCGAACCTGGTATATAGGGTATGGCTTTTCACGAAAATACCCTACCCGAACCCGACCCGATTATTTCATAATACCCGGTTATATCCTACCCGGTCATACCCGAACCCGGGTACGTAACCAAACCCGGGTATTCAAAAAACCCGGTTTTGTACACCTCTACCGTCAGGTATGTTTAATAAAACACTAAGTTTCTAGTTGGATCTTCCATGAGCCCAAATCAAATAACTAAATAAACTTTGAGCCCAGCTAGGAAGATATTCCTATAAGCCCAAATCAAATAACTAAACAAAACTTTGAGCCCAGCTAGTTAGATATTCCCATAAGCCCAAATTAAATAACAAAATAATCTTTGAACCCAATTAGAATAGCTAATCCCAAATCCAAAACCACTAGGGCCCAAAACATGTTCTACTCACCTTTGATTTTATATATTTACAAAATCGTAACCAATATACATCAAACCTTATTAGATTATAAAACGAGCATGCACTTGAGCATCTCCTAACTCGTTTTATATTCAATAAGATGAAACTTAGTCGATAACTCAATCCAACATCACGAAAAAACGTTAACAACACTAAAATTACCATTTTACTAACCATAGATATCTAGGTTATATATATATATTTTGATACACCACGGATTTTAACAAATTACATCAGGCGTTGTCTTTTTATTGGATGAATGTCTTGGTGTTACATATGAGTGGCCGAATGTGGAGGTGTTATCCACCTTTACAAACCCAGACACATGTATACACACCACCCTTTGTCTGTTTTCTTAGCCTGTCCACACACACAAAATCACAGTTTCTTCTCACTTTTTGCCGTGTTCTCTTAGGTGACCATGCACGCGCGCGCGCGCGCACACACACACAGAGAGAAAGGGGGAGAGGGAGGGAGAGAGAGAGAGAGTGAGAGAGGGAGGGGGAGGGAGAGAGTGGGAGAGGGAGGGAGAGAGAGAGAGAGTCTCACTTTCTAACAGGCCCTTAGGGTTTTCGATGGAGGTGTCGATACAACGATTAAAACTTTTAGAAGTGTCCAAAACAACAACAGATGGATTGTTGGAGACTCTATAGGTCACCCGTTTACTTATGAATTATATTTTTATTTAACATGTTTAGCTTGTTATTTAGAGATAAAACATAACATGAAGCGACCCATTCATAAGTAAAAGGTCAGAAAAACGTTAATCTCCGCTCACCATCACCCCTAACCGGGGCATTTAAGGGGAAGTGAACTCGTCAGAAAGTTTGGTTTGCTGTCTCTCTTTGCAGGCCGAACGGCCATCAGTTCATTTCAATCCGATGCCTTTTCAAGATTTTCATCATTTGGAAATTGGAGCTCAAAAATCTGAATGTATGCTTGCTCTCTTGAGTTGTATATTAGTCTTTAAATCACCATAACTAATTTTAACTTAATTCAGTTTTCAATTGATTTCTATTTAGTATCATCTGTTTTTTGTTCGGTTTCGGTTAATGGTTCAGTTATTGCCCACCCCTAAATATTTTTAATTACACAACACATCATTTTTTTTAAATAACAATACTATACTCAAATTAAAGAGAATGTATGCTCATTTTTATGGTTTAACCTTTTTAGAAAAATTATTAGCGTATGAAAAATTATACCCGATTAAAAATCATGGTGTGCTGCAGGCCTGGGTACTGACATAGAATCAGCTTTTCGTTGGAATTCTTGGGTCCCACTGAAGGTTAATATGTTCGTATGGACAACGTTAATGGGCCGGATGCCAGGGGCTGCAGGAAAGGGGTATTAGTTTGCCGAATAGTTTGTGTGATAGATGCGGGTTATGCTCAGAGTCAGGTGACCATTTGTTAGCAGGTTGCCTCTTCGCCAGAAGTATTTGGTGGCAAGTATTTGTCTGGATGCGGATTACATGGCCTGAAGACGTTGTTTCTTTTAGAAGTATTATACAGGCGCTGTTGGAAAACCCGGGCAACAAGCAATGAAAAAAGATCGCCTACACGGTTGCTCTCGCGACTGTTTGGAGAATCTGGAGGGCTAGAAATATTAAGCTTTTTGAAGGCAGATTTGTTCCAGTTCGTGTTTCGGTGCAAGATATCAAGGAGGACACCTTTATGTGGGTTGCTAACAGATCGTAGATGACAACCATTAGCTGGAAAAAATGGATTAGTTTTGATATCTTAGACTTATTGTAATTTGCTTCTGTCTTGGTGGTTTTGTTTGTATTCGTTCTCCAGTTTTTTGATGGGCCTATATATCTATATATATATATGGTTTTTGGCCGTTCAAAAAAAAAAAGATTAGAGTTTAAAAAATCATTTTACCCTCATTTTAAAGTTGTTAATAAAAATAAAATTCCTCACTTTTAAAGTATCTTAAATTATCACTTCATGCATTATAATCTATACATACTAGTGGGTTTACCCGCGCGTTGCAGCGGGATACACAAATGGATTGCAATACAATATTATGATATTTAGGTTTTTGCCGCAAGTTACGCAAAAAGAATAGAAATGTGCACACTATGTTTTAACAAGTATTCATAGAAAGAAAAGAAAAAAATGTGCACCGCCACTTACAACTGATTGCAGTTCACCACAAAAAACCATGTACTCATTATTAAACAAATCTTAATAAAATTCATGTAAAATGATAAAATGATATGTGAAGAGTGGAAGCAATGAATGTACAGGTAACAATGCATCAAGGGGTAGCGTCTTTTCAAATGTCATCTTAACTTTGACAATTTGAACATATTTGACCATGTCCCCTCTTTATAATGTAGTATATAGATAAAAAAAAAAAAAACAAACAAGATTAATATAAAAACATGTATGATTTGATCCACAAGACACTTTTACTATGGTTTTGTTAGCAAAAGAAGCTATTGCGGTGGGCGAGGTTACACCTCATAAGCAAGCCTAACAAATCTATCTTTAGAGGGGATTTGGGCGTTTTGGGGGCAAATAACCCTCATAGGTTATTTGAACACCGCCCCCTAGAGGTGGTTTGGGGTGTTTTGTGTGTGTGTGGGGGGGGGGGGGGGTGAATATTTAACGGCGTTTTTTCTTTTGGTTTGGCCAATCACATTTCATTTTCCTTTTTTTATTATTTTGGGCCAATAAAAAAAATTAAATATTTAATATTAAATGATTTATCTCCCATGAAAATTTTCACCTCACCACTACACCCTCAAGCCCCTCTCATCCCCTAGTGACCCCACATGCTAAGTGTTAAAAAATGCCCCGTACAAGGTGAGGTGAAAATTTTCACCTCCCACTACACATAGCCTTACTATTATATTAAAAAATAAATAAATATTGTCTCATAACCATGAGCCTATGGGTAAATATTTTACAGAATGTAAATTTATGATCTCATAATTATTATATTCTTAAATGAAAACAAATAAAAAGAACAAAAAATGTGCCAAAAATGTTACCAAGTATACCTTCAGGCTCCATCTCATATCCATATCCAAGTTGACCGTACTGTGGAAGTCCAACAGTTTTAGAAACCATAAACAATGTAGATTTAACCTACAATAGGAAAAAAAATATTGAAATGAAAGAACAGTAACATTAGGATCATCTTTGAAAATGTTTCCCAATAGATGGAAACTAAACCATTTATTCTAAACAGCATACATGATCCTTCTCAAATACAAAATACTAACAGCAAAATAAAAAATTGAAAAGAGAAGACATGTTAACTACCTGGAGTAAGTTCTCGGTGTAAGTTCTCCCCAACAGTCCTATGTTATGTGAAGCCTGATTTTTTTAAGAGATTTTTAAGAGGTATGAGTGTATGAACAGTCTCTTCCATATACCTGCAACCCAAAAATCTGAAGTCACAATTAATTTATTTCAATATACCAATGAAGATACAAAGAGAGAGACATGACTTTATATGTTTCAAGAACATAGACTACACTAATGGAGATACAAAGAAAGGTGTGACTACAATGACGATGCATAATAAACATATGTGGGGCATTAGAAAGGCAGGGGATGATAATGATGTAGTATTTATGAGGGTGGTTACATATTGAGAAGGATCTAAAGTGTGTATTAGACACATATACTATTGGTATTAAAAATTGTACACAAGGGACATAATGGGAAGAAAGTGACCAAAAGTTAAAGATTTGTGAAGGGACTCTTGAACTCCCATCTTAAACACTTGATAAAATTACCTTTATAGTCATCTCTCCTCCTTAATAAGGTAATATATACATATTATAAACCAAAGCCATTTTAATGACATGACATTCAAAGAGACATGCTCTTCTTTGAGTGTGCCATGTGTCATCCCATGTGGCATTGAGATATTTCAAGAAAAAAAGAATTTAAAAATAAAAATTGGATTTTTCTCTCTTATCTCTTATGTTTCCTCCCATAATTTTTAAACGTTAATATCTTTTATATATGAGATTTTTTAAATAAAAAAAAATACGCCAAATTAACGAGCGTTTTATTATCTTTCCAATGAGTACCATAGTGTTATATAAAAAACGGAGACATAAACGACTATTTTTTTGTAGGATTCTGTTCATACAGGAAAAAAACACAAATTGTTCAGGTAAATCATTAATCATGTATAGACAAGTCACTAATTATGTTTCGGTAAATATGAATTCTATTTTCAACATGCGTTAGCATTGGAGTTATACATTGTTTTAGGTTAGATATTAATATTAGAGTTATACATTGTTTAAGGTTAGGCGTTAACATTGGAGATACATTTTTAATTGTTTTAGGTTAAGTGCTACCTGAAGCTTTCCTGCATGTAACTGTAAAGCGTATCATTCTATTTTATATGTAAGATTAATATGTCATATTAGATTTCTCAACCCCGGGAGGTTCCCGGGGTATAATCTAGTACAGTATAAATATAGATATAGATTAGCTTAAATAGTCACCTTGAACAACATATATCCTCATTACTCTCGTACTTTGTTCATTAGATTTGTTATTTCCGTGTTTCTAAAATTCTCACACGTTGATACTCACGGAGATCGTGGACAGCTATTATAATCTTACGTCTTTTTAAAATTTTATTTCTTTTGTCTGTTAACGATAGAATTCAAACATGAATAAAAGTAATTAATCTCTGGTCGTGATATATTACTTAAACGTTTAAAACCATAAGAAAAGGTCACAATAAAATACAATAACTTACCAGGAGGTCTTGTAGGGGTTTTTTAATTAATGAAGTTGACGATGGCTAGGAATGACAATGACTTCCAGATCACACGGTCTTGCGATCATGTTGTCTGATAATTGTTATAATAGACACTTGAATACTTAATTGAATTATTTAAGATTTGCTTTTAGCAGATGAACACAAACGAATACAAATAAAATAATTATATAAAATATTGTAACAAATATGTTAATTTTTCTTATGAATGTTTTATATAGCAATATTTTTAGTGATGTACATTAAACATTTCATTGCGAATAAAATAAATTGTTCACAACAATTTTTTATAATAAATATAATGAGTTGTAGTTCAAATTTTAATTCTAACGTGGTATATACATATGCGTGTGTATGCATAATTATACACCACCACAAACCTGTTAACAATTAGAAAGCAACAAATTACCCATATGTATTTTTTATTTTTTTTAGAATTTGAAGGCATCAAGAAATAGAAGGCTAAGCTTTAACTTTATTTCTCTCCCCTTAAACCGGTCCTACATTCAATTACCCCATAACAAACCAAACAACCCTTAAATGTTCTGAGTTTATAAGTAATTGCATGAGTAACTTTTAAGAAGATATAGTTGTTCTTTTTTTAAATGTTGATTACGTAACTGAATTTACCCCACCTCTAATATCATCTAATATTGTCTATTTTGACCACTAGAAGCTCACGGATTTGTTTTTAGTTACCCAGGGGAAGACTTCCCAAAAGTCACCCATCCTAATACTACTCCCACCTGAGCACGCTTAACTATGGAGTTTTCATGTGCTCCACAACCAACTAGGCCTAAAATGCGTTGGTGATTTAAGAGGCAGGATATTACTTATGAACCAAGATCTCTCATATCCACGGACGATGTGAGATATGCCTAAGGTATTACAATCACCCCCCCCCCCCCCAAATCAAGGATTCATCGTCCTTGATGAGGTTTGTCCCACCATCCTAGATGTGGAGCTTTCATGTGCTCCACAGCCAACTAAGCCCAAAACGCATTCATGATTTAGGATGCAGGACATTACTTATGAACCAAGATTTCTCCATCCACGTACGATGTGATATATGCCTAGGGTTCCACAAATTTATTGTTTTTTTTTTTTTTTAACAATGTTCACTTTATAAAGATCCAACAAGAAACTGAAAATTACAAACACCAATCCAGAAAACAAAACACCTACAAACGATAATTACACAAAGCAAGCTACATCAAAATTGGTCCAATCAGCCCAAAAGGGTCCTTAATTCTTGCGCGATGAGAAAAGCAAAAAAAGGAGTCTTCCTTGATTAACTCCACCGTCGCTTGAACCGGAATAAATTTAGATTCAAAGACCATAGTATTCCTAGTCACCCACAATCTCCAAGTAGTAGCCAAAATTACCGTGTAAACCATCTTCCTCCACTTCTTCGAGCCCATGACTTTCTTTAAGTAATTAATCCAACCAACCAAAGAGAACGAACCCGTAGGCCACGGGATTTTACGCCAAACCAAAATGGACCACCAAATAGATCTAGACCAAAGACAATTAAGAAACGCGTGGTCCGAGTCTTCCTCCTCAATACCGCACGTGCTACACAACACATTGGAGAGCGCCACACCAAGGATAGATAATTCCTTCTTTGTAGCCACTCTACCCAAAATAGCTCTCCAAAGAAGGAGGTTGGATTTTAGAGGAGCCTACGAATTCCACCAAAAATCCGAATCAATTACTGCCCGACCACGATGAAGGCGACTTCTCTTTTTATATCTTTAACCGAAAAAGTTGTGCCATCTTTATTTTCACATACCCAACCATTGAACCCACCTGGTAAAGCAACATTCTGTAATAAAATATCAACAGGGGCTTCCTCTTCACTAGAAGTTATGCTATGACCCATCCCTTGTTTGGCCCCCTTTCTTCTCTTTTTCCTTTTTATTTTCGTTAGTACGTATTCTCTATTTATCTTGTAATAAATTCACATTTAGATCCTCCAACGTGGTAATGAACATTGCATCGTGAATTTAAACTGGCCCAAAAAATGTCCTTAATAGTACGTATTCTCTATTCATCTTTTTTTATGAATTAAAAATAGACGGATGTTAAACTCCATATTTTAATTCGGATGCCTCATATCTTACAAATTACAATTTACAAGAATGATTTGATTTTTGGTTTTCGTTTTTTAATATCTTCTATCCCCGCCTCCTTGTTTGAAAATACATTATTGTTACTAGTATTATTCAACTTCTGGATTCCAATACCTCTCGCGTCTTTAGAAATACTAACGGGTTCAACACAATCAGGGGCGGATCTATGGCTTAGTGAACGGGTTCCCGAAAACCCAGTCGATTTGAAATTTTTAGTGAGAATATACATAAAAAATATTCTAGGAACCCATAAATAAAATATGGAGGAACCCATAACCAAATGCATGAAGTGTTCCAAGAGCCACTATGTTAGTTCACTAATTCTCTTTTTTTTTTAACACTTTTTTTCAGTTTTTTTTTGTTTTAAAATAAAACCCACATAATAATAATAACCCAACTGTATTTCTTTGTCTCTTACACTTACCATAAACCCATCAAACCTCTCACCTTCCTCACCATTCACAACCCATAACTTAGTATTATTCATCATATCTTTATCTCACAACTCACACATGACCATAGGTCTATAAACATCTATTACGTACCCAGATCCTAGTACCTAAACCCTTCGAGCTAGGAATTAAAGTCACAAATATATCACGTTACACTCCCGACCGTCGTGAAGCACCACCATCATGGCCTTCTTTCGCCACTGATTGGAACTCGTCTAAGTGTGTTTATTTACTATCAATACTTCCTAAGTTGTTATTTAATTGATTGCTTTTTAATTAGGTAATAATATGTTACAACTTCTTGGATTCAATTAGGTGCTGTAAAAATGTTACTTATGGATTAAACTTTTAGGCTTAATTAATGTGAATGTAAGTGATGAAGAATGGTTTAGCAAGATAAGTGTTGTGACTATTATTAACTACGTTGCTAACCTAAGTGTTGGTGTGGTGGTAAACAATTTTAGATCATGTGGTTGTAAATCTTTAGTGACTTAATTAATAGGAACATAATTCAAACTAAACAGAGGACCAAACCAACCTGAACCCCTAAATCGACCCAGACCGTCAAACGACCCGAACAATCAAACGACCCAAACCCATGTACCGACCTGAACTTTTTATGTTCGGTCCATATGAAATTAGAACATCTAAAAAAAGGCACCTAGTGAAAAAAAATCCTGGATCCGCCACTGAACACAATGATCAATCAAACATGATAAACGACGATATTCAACATTCTTGAGAAGCCTTCATATAAAGCCGAGCCTTGATAGAGCTGTTGAGAAGATGAGGGAACGTACATCATTCAAAGAACAATTTAGACAATGTTCACAAATTGACATCAAGTTAAAAAAAAAAAAAAAAAAAAAAAAAAAAAAAAAAAAAATCCCTTTCAAAACCCTTTTAAGGTCACCATCAATCCAATAATAACCCTATAGTCCAAAAATATATATTAGAAATTATAAGATGAAAAGATATTACGTTTGATATTATATTTAATATTTTAAACAGTAATTTATTGATTAATAGTTTTGGTTACATAAAAACTATCGAATTCACTCCAAAAATTTATCAACTTAGTCCCACCAATTTTGTCACTATGTAATTTACTCAATCACTATCACCAATATTTTCATCAATCTTCTCAATCAGCAACATAACACATACAAATTTTTGTTTTTAACGTGATACTAGAACAAAACCGTTTTTATATTAATTAACCTATAATATCCGATACTCGTTTTTAACACAAAATCTAATTAACCATGTAACCTATCCTAGAAGTAAAATTGAGTTGGCCACACACGAGTTTTTTTCCACACTAGTGAACATTTGGGTAACAACTTTTGGTCACTAACATTTAGCAACTCCGTGACCGAATAATGTAATCTTTATTCACTAGTGAACAACCGAACATGTTTAAAAATTGGTGGCCACCATTCTGATAAATCTCGTGGTTTTCATTGATCCATCACAAATGAGTATTACAATGTTTATAATAATAAATCACCTAACTACCTTCCTCTATCTGTGGTAACAAACTATATCTACATAAACAAACTATATCTACATATCATCAGAATAGGAGATAAGAACTGCCAGGCAATGTGTTCGGCTAATACTCCCCCTTAGCTAGATCGGGAGTGGAAACGGACGGTCAAGCTAGATCGAAATCCTTCAAATAATTGTCTCGAGAGACCTTTAGTAAAAATATCTGCGTACTGGTAGGAGGCGGGCACATGAAGAACACGAACATGACCCAAACGGACCTTTTCACGAACAAAGTGTATGTCAAGTTCAACGTGTTTTGTTCGTTGATGTTGCACCGGGTTGTCCGATAAGTAAACTGCCGAAATGTTATCACAATAAACAATAGTGGCTCGTGTGATAGGAACATTCAATTCGAGCAGTAAGTTGCGTAGCCAGCTTGTTTCGGCCACGACATTAGCGACGCCTCGATATTCTGCCTCAGCGCTGGAGCGAGATACTGTTTGCTGTCGTTTTAAAGACCAAGAAATGAGGTTGTTGCCAAGGAAGACACAAAAACCTGATGTGGAGCAGCGGGAGTCCGGGCACCCAGCCCATTCAGCGTCAGAGTATGCGACGAGAGAGGGTGAGGCAGATGGTGTCAACTGTAGTCCATAGTCAAGAGTGCCCTTGATGTAACGGAGAATACGTTTAAAAAACGTGTAGTGTGAATCTCGAGGAGCATGCATGAATAAACAGACTTGTTGCACGACGTAGGAGATATTGGGGCGAGTGAATGTGAGGCATTGAAGAGCCCCGGCTAAGCTACGATAGAAGGATCCGTCCGGAAGCAATTCACCGTCGTCGGCGCTCAATTTTGAGGCCGTGTCAACTGGGGTGTTACACGGTTAACAATTTGTCATGTTGGCACGGTGTAAAATATCACGAGCGTATTGTGACTGATATAAAAATAGACCGTTGTCACGCCGAACTGCAATTCCTAGAAAATGATGTAAGCTTCCTAAATTCGTCATGGCAAACTCTCGTGAGAGTAGTCCGATGATGTTATCCAGTAAAGTACCTGAGGAAGCTGTCAAAACAATATCATCAACGTATAATAATAAGAATGCAGTGTGACCCCCCTGTCGATAGACAAATAGAGAATTGTCACAAACGCTCCCTTTGAACCCGTGAGAAGTGATAAAAGTGAAAAAACGATGGAACCATGCCCGGGGTGCCTGCTTGAGCCCATATAAAGATTTGCGTAACCGGCAAACATGATTGGGTTTTGTGGTATCGGTAAAACCCGGTGGCTGAAACATGTACACTGTCTCCTGTAGGTGTCCATGTAAGAATGCGTTTTTAACATCAAGTTGGTGAATTGGCCAGTTGTTAGTGAGCGCGACAGATAGGACTGTGCGTATAGTGGCGGGTTTAACAACTGGACTGAATGTATCTTGACAGTCAATACCAACTGTTTGTGATTTACCATTTACAACAAGCCGTGCTTTGTACCGGTCTAGGCTACCATCGTGCTTGAATTTGTGGCGAAACAGCCACATGCACCGAATAATAGGGTGGTTATCAGGCCGAGGTACCAATTCCCAAGTATCATTATCAACTAACGCTTTATATTCAGTTAGCATAGCTTGTTGCCAATGTGGGTCGGTTAAGGCTTTAAGTTGGGAGGTGGGTACAGGGGATATTGGTCCAGGCATGGTTGCGGAAAGGGTGTACTTCGGGTTGGGTTTGAGGATACCATCTTTCCCTCTTGTCGTCATGTGGTGGGAGTTTTGTACGGGTGGGTCCGGTAGGGTGGTGGGTGCGACGGGCGGACCCCAACCGATGGCGGAAACATCGGGATGTCACGTATTGATGATTGTTCAGTAGCTCATGGTGAATAATAAATTTCATTAAATGATTTAAATAAATTACATACAATTGTTCTACAAGAATTCGTACATCAAATTAAATAAAACTATGCACACATCTTCAAGCATTAATTCGAATCTTCAAACAAATAGAACCTGAAACATGTTAAGTTGAAAATATTTTGGGTCAACAAAAGTTGGTGAGAATTACATAGGTTTTGATAATCGAATAAAATTGTTGTGCAATTCATGTGTCATGGCAATCTAGTCCATATGTGAAAACATACTAGAAGTAAATCGAGTGCATAATCAACCTTGTGACTGTTGTATTGTGGTACATCCCATACGCTCATGGTTCACTCGTTTATATTGCAGTAACAAACACCCACGCAACCTTTGTAGGAGGCACGTATCCGGGTGGGATTGTCAGTCCAATAGATCTATCAATGTATACCGTTTGGCTGATGAATGTTTATGCTAGAATTGTGCTTACCCTAGTCATGTTCAAGACATAATGCAACATAGAAATACACATAGACACATTGATGATTGAATTGCATAAATATTGTTGTAACATGTTTCACCCCAAAAATGGTGATAAATAGAAAAGGGGCTATGTAAAACTCACCTTAGCAAAATGTTATGTCTCGTAAAAAAAATAGAATATTGTGTTGTGAATGTATGCGAGGCGAATCCCAAAGACTCAACAACGTAGCTAGTCCAAATTGAAGAAAACGAAAAAGAAAGAATATCAAGCTTCCAATTCGCCAATTACAAGAGCTTATAATCAAAGCTTCAATTGTAGAAGTAATAGACTATAGAAGAAAGGTATGAGGGAAAGTTTAATCGGATTGAAACAATCGATTTAGAGGTGCAAAGTATAATGGGTCATAGGTGGGTTTTATACTAGTTTTGGAGTCAATTAGCCATTAAAATTGGTCAACACCATAAAGTAAGGTTTTATGATGAATTGACTATTTGACGAAGACTTTGACTGTTTGACTAAGACTTTGACTAGGACTTTGACTATTTGACTCAAGGCTTTATTTAAAAAAAATCCTGTATGTGAAAAAAAAAAAGAATTTAGAATCATATTATTATTATTATTATTTATATACATTTGTTGTGAGTTAGGATAAATAAAGACTTAGGCACATTTGTATAATATTAATGATAAAGGTGTAATAATAAAAAAAAATATATATATATATATATATATATATATATATATAAGAGCTTTTTATGTATTAAAATTTTGGGGAAAATTTTGCGATGTTACAGTCTCCCCTACTTTTAGGAACTTCGTCCCGAAGTTAAAAGAAAAACACCAGGTATACAATTGGTCGACTACCGAAAACCTTGATAAAATTTCTCACTACCTTAACGTACCTGTAAATTCATGATTACGTTCCGGACCGTAATTATCAATTTACCTTACATTAGGGTTTTGCGTCCTTTTATGACTCTACCGATTGTTGAGCAGGTTCGATAGTCTCCACCAGTCGTTGAGCAGGTTGTAGGGCTTCTCCCGACTGTTGGAAAGACATGATGTCCTCTACCAATCATTGAGTAGGTTGTTTGGTAGTTAACTAATTGTTGTACAAGTATGATTATAGATATAGCAATTAGTTCACATTCAAACAAGCATGCACTCAGATGTTATGATAATACTTGAATTTATTACGTGAATCAAAAAGTGTCAATACATAGAATTAAAAAGTAGACATCATTCAAATGGTGGGGTTTGCTGTTAAGTAGCTGGAGGGTCTTGATCTCGATTTAGTTTAGGGCATCGGTTACGGAAATGATTTGGGTTTCCACATTCATAGCATTGACCATAGTTGTATTTACCAGGACGATTAAGATTAGCAACCTGAGCAGGGTTGGTTGGTTGGTTGGTTGGTGTTAGGGTTTGGGGACTCACGACATGTGTTGACCAGATGGCCATACCTACCACAATTGGTGCACAGGCGACACACTGAAACAGTGGGGTGATGTCGTTTGCATGTGTTACACAATAGAAAGTTTCTTGTATAGGGTTTCTTGTTAGAAGCTTGTGTAGTGAGGTTTACATTAGGATCCCTGGTCTTGCGCTTCTGGTTCTCGGTAGTTACCGCGGCCACAATACTTGTTTTCTCGCCTTTCTGAACTAAGGTCCCGTTCTTTATGTGATTTCCATCGCTATTTCCATTTCCATTGCCGTTCCCATTCATTGGGATGACTTGAGCCAACAAGTTAGAAACCAGAGTTGTGATTTGTTGCGCCATTTGTTGGGAAATAATCGCAGCCAGTTGGGCATCAACACCTTTGTTGTTTTTGTAGTTGTTGTGGTTGGTGTTGTGGTTGTTGTTACTTTCCTCTTGGTTTTCACCACTGTTATTGCGAGTGCTGCGACGTGGAGACATGATCTGTAAGGGACACAATGAAGGTTCAATGTGGCATGAAATGAATGAGGTGATATTAATCATTTATTCATTAATTAAAACGAATAAACGAAAACGTTGACGTATCAAAGATTCCAGATTCCAACAACATAGTGAAGACATGCTTTAGCCTATAAGTGAACACTCATCCCGAGAATTCCCAGGTAGGCATCCGGGTCCCTCGTCTGATTGGGATATATGCGCAATGCCAGCCTAGACAGAAGACTCAGAATACAGGCGTTCACCCTTCCAGATTGCACGTGTTCGTTATTAAAATCTAGAACTTCGACGAGATCTCAAGGTGGTTCAGGTTAAACCTGAGGGTTTTGCCTTATTAGTCTAAGAGTGGATCCAGTGATGGAGAGCAACCTTCTCGTAGGGATTAATGTAGGGATAAGAAGTAGGAGGGAGATAGAGAATAGCAAGTAAAAGAAGCAAGTACTGGTTAAATCCTATGGTTATAGACTAGATTATTTTTCTAATAACCTAATTCCCTATAACCATGGCTCTGATACCAATCTGTAACACCCCAACCGATGGCGAAAACATCGGGATGTCACGTATTGATGATTGTTCAGAGCTCATGGTGAATAATAAATTTCATTAAATGATTTAAATAAATTACATACAATTGTTCTACAAGAATTCGTACATCAAATTAAATAAAACTATGCACACATCTTCAAGCATTAATTCGAATCTTCAAACAAGTAGAACCTGAAACATGTTAAGTTGAAAATATTTTGGGTCAACAAAAGTTGGTGAGAATTACATAGGTTTTGATAATCGAATAAAATTGTTGTGCAATTCATGTGTCATGGCAATCTAGTCCATATGTGAAAACATACTAGAAGTAAATCGAGTGCATAATCAACCTTGTGACTGTTGTATTGTGGTACATCCCATACGCTCATGGTTCACTCGTTTATATTGCAGTAACAAACACCCACGCAACCTTTGTAGGAGGCACGTATCCGGGTGGGATTGTCAGTCCAATAGATCTATCAATGTATACCGTTTGGCTGATGAATGTTTATGCTAGAATTGTGCTTACCCTAGTCATGTTCAAGACATAATGCAACATAGAAATACACATAGACACATTGATGATTGAATTGCATAAATATTGTTGTAACATGTTTCACCCCAAAAATGGTGATAAATAGAAAAGGGGCTATGTAAAACTCACCTTAGCAAAATGTTATGTCTCGTAAAAAAAATAGAATATTGTGTTGTGAATGTATGCGAGGCGAATCCCAAAGACTCAACAACGTAGCTAGTCCAAATTGAAGAAAACGAAAAAGAAAGAATATCAAGCTTCCAATTCGCCAATTACAAGAGCTTATAATCAAAGCTTCAATTGTAGAAGTAATAGACTATAGAAGAAAGGTATGAGGGAAAGTTTAATTGGATTGAAACAATCGATTTAGAGGTGCAAAGTATAATGGGTCATAGGTGGGTTTTTATACTAGTTTTGGAGTCAATTAGCCATTAAAATTGGTCAACACCATAAAGTAAGGTTTTATGATGAATTGACTATTTGACGAAGACTTTGACTGTTTGACTAAGACTTTGACTAGGACTTTGACTATTTGACTCAAGGCTTTATTTAAAAAAAATCCTGTATGTGAAAAAAAAAAGAATTTAGAATCATATTATTATTATTATTATTTATATACATTTATGTATGTATATAAGTTGTGAGTTAGGATAAATAAAGACTTAGGCACATTTGTATAATATTAATGATAAAGGTGTAATAATAAAAAATATATATATATATATATATATAAGAGCTTTTTATGTATTAAAATTTTGGGGAAAATTTTGCGATGTTACAGTCTCCCCTACTTTTAGGAACTTCGTCCCGAAGTTAAAAGAAAAACACCAGGTATACAATTGGTCGACTACCGAAAACCTTGATAAAATTTCTCACTACCTTAACGTACCTGTAAATTCATGATTACGTTCCGGACCGTAATTATCAATTTACCTTACATTAGGGTTTTGCGTCCTTTTATGACTCTACCGATTGTTGAGCAGGTTCGATAGTCTCCACCAGTCGTTGAGCAGGTTGTAGGGCTTCTCCCGACTGTTGGAAAGACATGATGTCCTCTACCAATCATTGAGTAGGTTGTTTGGTAGTTAACTAATTGTTGTACAAGTATGATTATAGATATAGCAATTAGTTCACATTCAAACAAGCATGCACTCAGATGTTATGATAATACTTGAATTTATTACGTGAATCAAAAAGTGTCAATACATAGAATTAAAAAGTAGACATCATTCAAATGGTGGGGTTTGCTGTTAAGTAGCTGGAGGGTCTTGATCTCGATTTAGTTTAGGGCATCGGTTACGGAAATGATTTGGGTTTCCACATTCATAGCATTGACCATAGTTGTATTTACCAGGACGATTAAGATTAGCAACCTGAGCAGGGTTGGTTGGTTGGTTGGTTGGTGTTAGGGTTTGGGGACTCACGACATGTGTTGACCAGATGGCCATACCTACCACAATTGGTGCACAGGCGACACACTGAAACAGTGGGGTGATGTCGTTTGCATGTGTTACACAATAGAAAGTTTCTTGTATAGGGTTTCTTGTTAGAAGCTTGTGTAGTGAGGTTTACATTAGGATCCCTGGTCTTGCGCTTCTGGTTCTCGGTAGTTACCGCGGCCACAATACTTGTTTTCTCGCCTTTCTGAACTAAGGTCCCGTTCTTTATGTGATTTCCATCGCTATTTCCATTTCCATTGCCGTTCCCATTCATTGGGATGACTTGAGCCAACAAGTTAGAAACCAGAGTTGTGATTTGTTGCGCCATTTGTTGGGAAATAATCGCAGCCAGTTGGGCATCAACACCTTTGTTGTTTTTGTTGTTGTTGTGGTTGGTGTTGTGGTTGTTGTTACTTTCCTCTTGGTTTTCACCACTGTTATTGCGAGTGCTGCGACGTGGAGACATGATCTGTAAGGGACACAATGAAGGTTCAATGTGGCATGAAATGAATGAGGTGATATTAATCATTTATTCATTAATTAAAACGAATAAACGAAAACGTTGACGTATCAAAGATTCCAGATTCCAACAACATAGTGAAGACATGCTTTAGCCTATAAGTGAACACTCATCCCGAGAATTCCCAGGTAGGCATCCGGGTCCCTCGTCTGATTGGGATATATGCGCAATGCCAGCCTAGACAGAAGACTCAGAATACAGGCGTTCACCCTTCCAGATTGCACGTGTTCGTTATTAAAATCTAGAACTTCGACGAGATCTCAAGGTGGTTCAGGTTAAACCTGAGGGTTTTGCCTTATTAGTCTAAGAGTGGATCCAGTGATGGAGAGCAACCTTCTCGTAGGGATTAATGTAGGGATAAGAAGTAGGAGGGAGATAGAGAATAGCAAGTAAAAGAAGCAAGTACTGGTTAAATCCTATGGTTATAGACTAGATTATTTTTCTAATAACCTAATTCCCTATAACCATGGCTCTGATACCAATCTGTAACACCCCAACCGATGGCGAAAACATCGGGATGTCACGTATTGATGATTGTTCAGAGCTCATGGTGAATAATAAATTTCATTAAATGATTTAAATAAATTACATACAATTGTTCTACAAGAATTCGTACATCAAATTAAATAAAACTATGCACACATCTTCAAGCATTAATTCGAATCTTCAAACAAGTAGAACCTGAAACATGTTAAGTTGAAAATATTTTGGGTCAACAAAAGTTGGTGAGAATTACATAGGTTTTGATAATCGAATAAAATTGTTGTGCAATTCATGTGTCATGGCAATCTAGTCCATATGTGAAAACATACTAGAAGTAAATCGAGTGCATAATCAACCTTGTGACTGTTGTATTGTGGTACATCCCATACGCTCATGGTTCACTCGTTTATATTGCAGTAACAAACACCCACGCAACCTTTGTAGGAGGCACGTATCCGGGTGGGATTGTCAGTCCAATAGATCTATCAATGTATACCGTTTGGCTGATGAATGTTTATGCTAGAATTGTGCTTACCCTAGTCATGTTCAAGACATAATGCAACATAGAAATACACATAGACACATTGATGATTGAATTGCATAAATATTGTTGTAACATGTTTCACCCCAAAAATGGTGATAAATAGAAAAGGGGCTATGTAAAACTCACCTTAGCAAAATGTTATGTCTCGTAAAAAAAATAGAATATTGTGTTGTGAATGTATGCGAGGCGAATCCCAAAGACTCAACAACGTAGCTAGTCCAAATTGAAGAAAACGAAAAAGAAAGAATATCAAGCTTCCAATTCGCCAATTACAAGAGCTTATAATCAAAGCTTCAATTGTAGAAGTAATAGACTATAGAAGAAAGGTATGAGGGAAAGTTTAATCGGATTGAAACAATCGATTTAGAGGTGCAAAGTATAATGGGTCATAGGTGGGTTTTTATACTAGTTTTGGAGTCAATTAGCCATTAAAATTGGTCAACACAATAAAGTAAGATTTATGATGAATTGACTATTTGACTAAGACTTTGACTAGGACTTTGACTATTTGACTCAAGGCTTTATTTAAAAAAAATCCTGTATGTGAAAAAAAAAAGAATTTAGAATCATATTATTATTATTATTATTATTTATATACATTTATGTATGTATATAAGTTGTGAGTTAGGATAAATAAAGACTTAGGCACATTTGTATAATATTAATGATAAAGGTGTAATAATAAAATATATATATATATATATATATATATATATATATAAGAGCTTTTTATGTATTAAAATTTTGGGGAAAATTTTGCGATGTTACAGAATGGTGGAAAGAGTCTGGGCTGGTTGATGGGTAAATACGGGCTGGATATTATGTGAGCCGTGGGAAGTGGAGTTAGAGGATGGGCTTAGAGTAGTTTTGGACAGTGGGGTGTGAAGGGGTGATGGGCCAGGTAGGGGAGATGGCGGAGGGTGGGATGGTGGAGTTGGGTCTAGGGGTATATTTGGGCCGATTGGATTGAAGGAGTGGGGTTCATCGTCCAAAAAGGGTTCATCGTCCAAAAAGTGTAAGTGGTTGGTGAGGTTGTTGTGGTAAAAGGAAAGGTGGACTCATCGAAATCCACATGTCGGGAAATATGAACTTTACCTGATGAAGGATCAAGACAACGATAACCTCTAAAGTTGGGTGGGTAGCCCAAAAAAATGCACCAGATGGACCGTGGGTTTAGTTTATTGGACTCAGTGGCAGAACGCTTTGGGTAACAAGCACAACCGAACACGCGAAGGTGGTCGAATGTGTGGTGGCATAGGTATAAGGCAAAGGTGGGTGAGTTGTAATTTAAGCGGGTAGTGGGGAGAATGTTATGAAGATATGCAGCAGTGTGGAGTGCCTCTACCCAAAATGTAGGCGGGATGTGAGCATGGGTGAGGAGGGCTCAGATGATTTCGTTAATGCGAAGAATCATACGTTTCGAGCGGCCATTTTGTTGGGATGTTTGTGGACACGAGAAACGGAAAGTAAACCCATTTGAGGAGGCAAAGTTGTGAAAGGCATGGTTGTCGAATTCTAAGGGGTATACCCAAACATAATTAGAAAAATTATCTACCAAAACCATGTAATATTTGTAAGAGGCATTACTAAGGATGGGTGAAGTCCATAAATCACAATGAACTATGTCAAATGGAGCATAAGTAAATGAATTTGATGCAACAAACGAATGTCGTTTACTGTTAGATAAATGGCAAGAATCACAAAATGCAAAAGATTGTTCGTTACAAGGAATATTAAAAGCACTAGAAAGAAATTTTAAAACTTGTGTGCCAGGATGTCCAAGATGATCATGCCACTTATTCGACTCGGCTGCTAACAGGACTTGACGAGGTGGGGTGAATGGGTAAAGGTCACCGGTGTGATCATGGTGCGAAAGAGGTTGTCCAGTCTTGAGATCCTTCAAAGTAAAACCATATGGGTCAAATTCAACAGACACTAGGTTATCTCGGGTAAATTTTCGAACTGAAATAAGGTCTTTGACAACGGTTGGTGCATAAAGGATATTGTTTAAATGATAAGTTGTGTTAGGGGTTTTATGGTAGCCCTTACCCGAGCCCAAAATTGGCAACGATTGACCATTACCAACTAAAATATTAGCGTTAACTGTATTGGATAAAAGGGAAGTGATTTTACCTGCGTCTGATGTAAGATGAGAGGAAGCACCGGTGTCCATGTTCCACTGAGGCATTGGTTGGTTGAGGGTTAGAGTGGATAGGGCAATGCCGAGTTCAGTGGGTTGTAACGGGTCGATGGGAGGTGAAGGGTGGTAATCGGTTGAAGGTGGAAAGGGAAAGGTTGGTTGCTGATGGGTCAGGCCGTAGCCTGATTGGTTTTGGGGTGGATTAGCGGGCTGTTGGGTGGGGTTGTGGGCCGGCCTAGCCCAGTTGGGTGACTAAGGTGCTTGGGTTGGATGGGGGCAAGGAGGTGGAGAACCCCACCAAGGATAGGAGGTAGGCGATGGGTTATAGGCTGGTTGAGGGGTTGTTCGAGTAAGCTGAGGGGTTGGTTGGGTAGTAGTTGTAGCGACCACGACCGCGGCCCCGATAGGAGCTACGGCCATGACCTCTACCACGGTATGAGTTTGGGGTGCGGGAATCATAGGTGTGGGCCGGATGAAAGGATTGTGGTGGGGATGGGTTCAAAGGTGTTGAAGGATTTGGGTTTGGTGTTGGTGTATTGATGGTGACAGTAAGGGCGGTTTGAAGAGATTGTCTAGCGGCTTGTCGGCGTTGCTCGCGTTCGATCATGTCGCGAGCATCATCCCACGACTTCTCGGCTTGGGTAATAAATGTAGCGATAGTATCATACTCTTGTGGTAGTCTGGTAACCATTTGGAGAACCAAACGGGATTCGGTCAGGTCAACGTCATTGAGTTGATCCGCAAGATCCTTCATTCGTTGAAAGTATTCGTTGAGAGACGAGCATGAGGCGATGGTTGTCGTGGTGAAAGCATGTTCGAGGGTGGCGGCACGGGCATTTTTATTGTTGAGGAAGACGGTATGCAAGCAATCCCACGCTTGTTGAGCAGTTCCGACGTTGTCAATGACCCGTTTGACAAAGGAATCGGATAGGGTGCCGAGTATCCATTGTAGGACAATAGCGTCAATCTTGGACCACGGCTCCTAAGTCAGATCAGATTTAGCGGGGGGTTCGGAGCCATCGATGTGAGACAACACATCATAGGCCACAGCATGGAGTCGGAAGAGTTTAACCCAGTCCGAGTAGGTAACCTTGTCGCCATCAAGGACTCGGACTTTATTTTGGATGTTAGTTACAGTGTATACGGGGTGCAAAGATCGTGTGGGTGCATCGACAGAGGAAGGGGACTGATTATCACATATGATTGTGTTTCGAAAAACACACAGGAACGAAAAAAATAAAAAGGAAGAGGTTGCAGCAGTCTGCAGAAGGTTAGATCATTGGCTCTGATGCCATGATAAATCTCGTGGTTTTCATTGATCCATCACAAATGAGTATTACAATATTTATAATAATAAATCACCTAACTACCTTCCTCTATCTGTGGTAACAAACTATATCTACATAAACAAACTATATCTACATATCATCAGAATAGGAGATAAGAACTGCCAGGCAATGTGTTCGGCTAATACATTCTTCTATTCAAAGGGACTTGCGTTGTTTTGCGTGTCGAATTTTAGCCACAGTAGACCGGAGGTCAAAGCGTGTTGACGTTTGATCCATCTTCAAATGACTCAATTATTTTAGAGAAAATCATCAAAATAGCCCGTTGAGTGAGCGACTTACGAGAATAGCATCCTCCCGTCTCTTTGGAAAGAGGGTTCACGTTTCCCAATCCCGTCTGAGGCGGAAATCAAGCCGTCTTGGGAGACACCTCAGACGGGATTGGGAAACGTGAACCGTCTCTCCAAAGAGACGGGAGGGGGCTATTCTCATAAGTCGCTTGGTCAACGAGCTATTTTGGTGATTTTTCCATTATTTGATCCATGTGTCCAACTCGCTAAATTAGAATTAAAAAGAAAAAACATGGTCATTAGAATTAAAAAAAATGTAATATAAATTCGACGGTCTTTATATATTAAAAACAAAAATACTTATAGTTGTTCCTTATGAGTTTTTGTTTTTAATTTTTTTTTTAACGGCTAAATTTTTCTCCCATTTAAATACACTAATTTTTGCCTTTTATGAGGCTTGAGCTCACAATATCCCATTTGAAACACCAACACACCACAAGGGATGGGGCTTTCGTCTTTAATTTGAAAACGTTGCATTACATCTTTGAGACTTTGACCGAGACTTATTAACTTTTTTTCAATGTAACAAATATATATATATATTTTTTTTTGTAATTTGTTCAATAGTGAGGGTAGACTAGTAAAAGGTTCTATTTATATCTTATTAGAATTAGAATTGGGTTCATTTAATTGGTATTGGGTTTGGTTTAATTTTAAATTAGTCTGGTTCAGTTATTAGCCTCAACTGGAACCGAAATCGAAGTCATTGGTTAATTGATCTTATTAACGAGTCAGATAATTGGTTTAATTTATTTGGCTAGACTGTTGATTTTCAATTATTTTTATTAATAAACTAAACCAAATTTTGGCTAAAAGTTTTTTTTTCGAAATACATGGATTTGAAGCATGAAAGTTAAAAAAATATATGAATATATAAATAGTTTGGTTGCAATTTGGTTAATTATTGTTAACTAAGGTTATAAAGAATGACAAACGATTTAAGTTAATTTAGTTTTAGGGTGTTCAGTTTTGATTGATTTTGATTCATTTTCATCTATTTTTGGTTAACCGGTTTGATTATTGCTCACCTTGGATATTCATAATCATGTAATACAAGATTTTTTTAAATGACAAAAAATTAAAGAGGAGAAAATAATTATTGTTATGATGCATTTTTTTAAATGTTCGTGTTTGAAATAATTGTGGTCTTTTAAAAATCTTTAGGGTAGTTGTCTTAAAATAAAGAGGTAAGAAGTAACTATTATTTATATAAGGAAAAGTTATGTAATTTAACAACAACAACGGTAGCAACAACAACCTCTCCTCCATCCATACATCTTTCAACCAACAATATCTCTCCATTCTCTCTCATCACTCTCTCTCCTCCCTACACATCCAACCCTCACACATTCCTTCACCACCACTTCCTTTTCTCCAACTCATAAACCAGTCACAATTAAACGCATTTGTAATCACTCTGTTATAGAGACTGCTATGTCGGTTAATACATACGCAGTTGTAGATGTTTTGCTAGAGGATTATGCTGAATGGTGGGTCACCGAGACCAAAGAAAGGAAGCGGTTAACTCCGATGAGATTAGCAGAGGTGAAGGTGGCGCTCGCCTGAGACGGTGGTTGTTGGTCACCGAGACCAAAGAAAGGAAGCGGGAGATGAAGTGATTAGGGATACAAGTGGGCCTCACCTGAATCTATACACATATATAAGTGGGTTGGCTGGAGAAGATAGTGGAGGTGGTGGTGTTTGCAGGTGGTGATAGGTGGGTAGGTCGGAGTTCTTATCATAATCCTTCCACTTCCAACCGAATATCAGAACAGAGAAGAGGAACATTGGTTGGTGGGGTTTTCGGTGGATCGATTTGGTTTGAAAGTGGGTTAATTGCAGGTGGTGGTGGTGGTGGTGATTGGTGGGTTGGTTGGAGAAGATGGGGTATATTAGTCATTTCACCCACAAACTAACAGAAAACCTAATGGCCGTTAGTTGTGACATCCGTCACCTTCACTTTTATCATTTATACAATTTTAGTCCTTAAAGATTTTATTTTATTTCATTAGCTCCTTATAAATCAAATGACTTGGTTTTAGTTTCGGTTGAGGCTAATAATCAAACTGAATCGAATCATACATATTTTTAGAAATGTCTGTGTTTCCCCGCTGCATCGTTCGGGCACCCTACTAATAATAGCAAATCATTACGTTAGCTAACATTAAATTATGGTAGTAATAAGTTAGTGATAGGTGATCAATCTGTAGACTTATATTCATATATATATTTTTTTTTCTTCCTATTAACCTACAGGAAAAGACAAGAAGAGAAACTTATGTAATTAAATTTGATATTAAAATATTATAAATTATTTTACAAGTAACGCATGTTTGACGGTTTTCCCGCATATTGTATTCATCGAGTTATAAATCATTTAAAGCTCATAACTACGTGTGTGTATATTAATCATCACATTTTATTACTTAAATTTCGCATCATTTGACTATGAAGGATACGTTTCAATATAATTTTTTTTGGTATAATTGACGCATTGACCAACCGATTTCAGTCATCAACACGATCCTTCCTAAAATCTCGGCTCTTCTCTGCACCCTCCGATCAGCCACCGTACTGAACCACCATCGCACTCCTCTCTCTGTTGAACCCATCGACCATCCCATTCTGATGAACAACAGCCAACTCCACCGCCGCCATCGGGTTCCGACCCTGTTATCCTACGAGACAAACCAGCAACCATAAACATTGACCGTCAACACTACCGAAGCAACCGTAGCCAACTCCGCCGCCGTCACCCTACCACCATCGTCTCCTCTGTAGCAGCCCGTATCGTCACCGTTCATTTCTCTAACCAAGCTCTCCCATTTTAACAGAGCAGGTATAATTTCATTCTTTGGATTTTGTGTATCCAGTGATGTTGGTTGAAGGTTGGGATTAAGGATGGTTGATGCTTAATAAGGTTGGTGTCTTGGTGATGGTTCCCATATATACTCATCATTGGTTTTACCTTTTCTTTTATAATTCCACCCAACCTAATTTTATATAATAATGTATGTCCAATACATATAGAAACATCAAGTGAATGAGTATATTAAATGAGTAAATTTTGGCCTCCTAAGCTTTCAGTCAACTATTTTGAGAATTACAAAAGGGATCGTGAAAGAAAATATGAGAACACATAAAAGTTATTAGTCCAAATCATTCCTTATTTTGATAATTTTGATACAATAGTGTTTGTAACATATAGTGAGAATTAATAATCTAAAAGTTTTTTTTTTACCTTTTTTTTTTTAAAAAGAAAAGAAATAAATCACAATTAATTAATATGGAACGTTGTAGGAATTCGTGACGCTTGATTTCGAGCTTAGAATTTATAATCGCTTTCGCTAATTCTCGATTGATTCCTTGCACGTTCATCACTACTAATAAGGTGAGTATATCTTTCCCCTTTTTCATGTTTTACTATTTTGGGACTACTCATGTACATTATTATCAAATGATATTCTTATTCTTAATGCAATTCTCATGTGTGTTTGCTTTATGTGAATTTGTGTGTATAATTAGTCAAAATCATTAACCGTTCTGCGGCCTAGCATTTCAGTGAATAGTACTATGGTATACCCCCTTGAGACTCTGTAAAGAGGATCTTGGTCATTGTCTTGTTAATTCATTATTCAGTTGGTTATTCATGTGTTAGTCATTTTTCATCAAGGCTTGGTTTTGACCGATACCATTTATTTCATATTTGCAAACAGTATACAACACATGAATTGCGAAACACATTTCTACTATATGTATTCAAACAGGGTATGCTCACCAATACAATTTTTGTATTGACAAAATTATTTTGTACATGTTTCAGGTTAATTTGAGATGCATTCTTTAAGCTTTCGGATATATATTTAGATTTTGATTTATTGTATTTCAGTTTAGTTGCCATTTAGAACCATTGTATTTCACTTTCAATGTAATAAACTATTTAAACAATGTATCAATATTTACACTTTTAGTCCATGAGCTATTGAACAATCGTCACTACGTGACACCTCGATGTTTCCGCCATCGGTTGGGGTGTTACAGATTGGTATCAGAGCCATGGTTATAGGGAATTAGGTTATTAGAATGCCTTTTAGCCTAGACTATAACTAAGCTTACTTTCACGAGTCCTCTCGTGCATATTTCTTTTTATTTTATATTTTCTTTCAAGATATTTTCGTTATGATTATTTCTCGTTATTCTTTTGATATTTTGCTAGGAGAAAAAGACACTCGTATTTCACAAGTGAAACGATATCATCAAGTTAGGAGTGACATCCATACCTTGATGATTAGTTTCATTCCTCTATATGTTATACATCTTTGGAATATACATTTGGGATATGAGTGATATCCACACCTCAAGGAGTATTTCCTTCAAAAAGAAACTTAACCACTAAGCTGGGAGTGATATCCTTAACTTAGTGATTGGTTTCACTCCACAATCGTTTTCAATTTTGAAATACATCTTTGAGTTAGGAGTGAAATCCATATCTCAAGGATCTATTTTTGTATCTCGTTTTTCATCTCGCTAAAGCTTTGGAATTCACTAGTGATGGGGCACGTGCAATCTGGAAGGGTGGGCATTCACTTATAGGCTAAAGTACGCCCCCACAAGTCACTAGGAAATTTCAAATACTTGAGTTAGTTAAAGTTTCCTATGGAAACAATTCCAATGTTTTATATCTTTAATATTTATATTTGTTTATCATTTGAAGACTCAATTTAATCACTTGATGTTTCATATGCCATTATTCATTGATCATTCGCTTTTGAATTCCTTATCATCATTATTAAATCTTTTTGTTCGTTTTGTTTTCACATTAAAGCTTATATTATATCTCCATGTTTACAAACTTACTTGATCAAAGTCACAGTATATCCTTAAATCTCTAAAACGATTAATTTGACAACTTATCCTATATGTTTTTTTCTTTCTTTCACAAAGCCTATTCGTCAAATTAGAACACACTTTATATACACCTTGTATCTTGAAACAAGTAGCCGCCATGAGCCCAAAGAGATGCCTTAACGATCCTTGCAAACAAACGATCTTTTTATGTATAAATTTTCGTAGAAGACAATTAAAAGGTTTCAAGTGCCCCAATAACACTTGGATTTTCTCAACATTTCATAATAATTAAAAAAATTTCGACTTTAATGAGATTTCAACCTACAAGTTAAATAAATGTTTAAATACAGAAAATTCTATTTTCCAAAATTCGTCAAGGCATCTGGGATCATTCACAACTTTCACGCCATTTTAAATCTTGGTCTTTTGAAACACAATAGATTTACACATACTTTATGAAATGGTTTCATTTTCCATTTTATAAACTTGTATTGCATATTTTACAAGTTAAATGTAAACCTTTTGTTTTCATATGACGTATCCAATATATGTTTTCGGGAGAAATTTGCAACTAATAATAAGCCTTATAACATTTTTCAAACTTGACATCTCGTAAACACGTGAAAATGTGTATTTACGAAGATTTTTCAAATAAATCTGTTTTGAAACTAAAACACACTTCGATTTCTAAAAAGTTATCCTCATGCATTATTACTATCATTTCAACTATATTATAAAGTTTGAGCAAACTACGTTTTTTTTTATAAACGAAAATTTATCTTATTACACTCACAGTTTTTCAGTCGCAAAACTTTTGGTCTAACAAAATATCGGACATATCCTTATGTTGTAATTACCATTTAATGCATATATGTAAAACTAACTAAATTTAAACCTTATGTCAGTAGACTATACGTCTGTTCTGCGTACTCTCACTTGCCGTAAATTTCATTATTTTATTCTCGCACCATTTTATTCACAGTTATTTCTAATACGTTATTTGCGATTATTTTCACACTGCTTATTTGCAAGAGTTCAACTCGTTTACTTTCATTTTGAATGATTTATTCGATTTATATTATACTATTCTTTCAACCGAAATTTTATGCTATACTTATATACTTACATGAACGCACATTTGGTATGCATATTTTTCTAGTTTGAGCAAAACCCTTTGATACTTTACATTATTTTGTTCATCATCATGGCCAATGAACATACTAGTTGATAACTCGTATGAGATCTAAGCCGGTGCCCAGGTACGACTCGGATTTGAGTATTTCTTTAATCCGAGGGGAACGGTGTAAACCTTAGAGTTATCAATATGAGTGTTTTAGATCCAACGATGTGAACAAAAGTTACCGGTGAAGGGTGCACCCGAAAGGGAAAAACCTCTAACCATTTCTATTACTTACATGTTACTCTCATTACGGTTAAAGGGTAAACCCGTAAGGGAAGGACCTCTAACCATGTCATTGTTTCCTTGCAGTATCAATTACCTAGCATATCTTGATGGCATGCGTTTGTTTCTGGTATTACTTAGGATAGGGTTATGGAAAAGCATAACACCCAAGTGTAAGGTAAATCAATGATTACGGTCCGGAACGCAATCATGGATTTACAGGTACATGGGGGTGGTGTGTGATTCTACTTAGGCTATTGGTGGACAATCAGTACGAATCCAAGATATCGCTAGTGTGGTGGGTTAGCTGCGGTACACCCTATATATAAGCACTAACGATACCGCGGGAGCGGACTAGGAGTCTGACCTACCCCATTATTTATATATTTTTATTTTTGCATATTGGGCTATTTAATAGCGTTAGGCCCGACCTCTTTAATAGATCGTTGACCAACGACTATCATTTCCTTTTCTTTTTTTCCTCGTTCGTCAAGAAATTTTTATACAAGCTTCAATTCGTCTCACACACAAAACAAAAAACTTAATTCCTGTATACACTCACACTCTCGGTTATTTGGAATCTTGTTGCATACCCGAAGGTTGTCAGCCAGAAACTTTTTCTAAAATAGGGGAGACTACTTTGTCAGTGCCTCTGCCCTCACCAGTTACATACTCTCCCAAACATTTTTCATTGTAAACTCTCAACATTCTAACCTTAGGTCAAATGTTAATGATTTTAAAGCTTTTGCTTTGGATATTAAACCATTACTTTAAATGTTGTCAAATCATAACTAATGCAATTTTTAAAATCTACTTGACTTTTGCAACGCCTCTGGTTCCATGGAAACCTCCAATTGAAAGAATTTCGAGACGAAATTTTCAAAAGTAGGGGAGACTGTGACATCCGTCACCTTCACTTTTATCATTTATACAATTTTAGTCCTTAAAGATTTTATTTTATTTCATTAGTTCCTTATAAATCAAATGACTTGGTTTTAGTTTCGGTTGAAGCTAATAATCAAACTGAATCGAATCATACATATTTTTAGAAATGTCTGTGTTTCCCCGCTGCATCGTTCGGGCACCCTACTAATAATAGCAAATCATTACGTTAGCTAACATTAAATTATGGTAGTAATAAGTTAGTGATAGGTGATCAATCTGTAGACTTATATTCATATATATATTTTTTTTCTTCCTATTAACCTACAGGAAAAGACAAGAAGAGAAACTTATGTAATTAAATTTGATATTAAAATATTATAAATTATTTTACAAGTAACGCATGTTTGACGGTTTTCCCGCATATTGTATTCATCGAGTTATAAATCATTTAAAGCTCATAACTACGTGTGTGTATATTAATCATCACATTTTATTACTTAAATTTCGCATCATTTGACTATGAAGGATACGTTTCAATATAATTTTTTTTTTGGTATAATTGACGCATTGACCAACCGATTTCAGTCATCAACACGATCCTTCCTAAAATCTCGGCTCTTCTCTGCACCCTCCGATCAGCCACCGTACTGAACCACCATCGCACTCCTCTCTCTGTTGAACCCATCGACCATCCCATTCTGATGAACAACAGCCAACTCCACCGCCGCCATCGGGTTCCGACCCTGTTATCCTACGAGACAAACCAGCAACCATAAACATTGACCGTCAACACTACCGAAGCAACCGCAGCCAACTCCGCCGCCGTCACCCTACCACCATCGTCTCCTCTGTAGCAGCCCGTATCGTCACCGTTCATTTCTCTAACCAAGCTCTCCCATTTTAACAGAGCAGGTATAATTTCATTCTTTGGATTTTGTGTATCCAGTGATGTTGGTTGAAGGTTGGGATTAAGGATGGTTGATGCTTAATAAGGTTGGTGTCTTGGTGATGGTTCCCATATATACTCATCATTGGTTTTACCTTTTCTTTTATAATTCCACCCAACCTAATTTTATATAATAATGTATGTCCAATACATATAGAAACATCAAGTGAATGAGTATATTAAATGAGTAAATTTTGGCCTCCTAAGCTTTCAGTCAACTATTTTGAGAATTACAAAAGGGATCGTGAAAGAAAATATGAGAACACATAAAAGTTATTAGTCCAAATCATTCCTTATTTTGATAATTTTGATACAATAGTGTTTGTAACATATAGTGAGAATTAATAATCTAAAAGTTTTTTTTTACCTTTTTTTTTTAAAAAGAAAAGAAATAAATCACAATTAATTAATATGGAACGTTGTAGGAATTCGTGACGCTTGATTTCGAGCTTAGAATTTATAATCGCTTTCGCTAATTCTCGATTGATTCCTTGCACGTTCATCACTACTAATAAGGTGAGTATATCTTTCCCCTTTTTCATGTTTTACTATTTTGGGACTACTCATGTACATTATTATCAAATGATATTCTTATTCTTAATGCAATTCTCATGTGTGTTTGCTTTATGTGAATTTGTGTGTATAATTAGTCAAAATCATTAACCGTTCTGCGGCCTAGCATTTCAGTGAATAGTACTATGGTATACCCCCTTGAGACTCTGTAAAGAGGATCTTGGTCATTGTCTTGTTAATTCATTATTCAGTTGGTTATTCATGTGTTAGTCATTTTTCATCAAGGCTTGGTTTTGACCGATACCATTTATTTCATATTTGCAAACAGTATACAACACATGAATTGCGAAACACATTTCTACTATATGTATTCAAACAGGGTATGCTCACCAATACAATTTTTGTATTGACAAAATTATTTTGTACATGTTTCAGGTTAATTTGAGATGCATTCTTTAAGCTTTCGGATATATATTTAGATTTTGATTTATTGTATTTCAGTTTAGTTGCCATTTAGAACCATTGTATTTCACTTTCAATGTAATAAACTATTTAAACAATGTATCAATATTTACACTTTTAGTCCATGAGCTATTGAACAATCGTCACTACGTGACACCTCGATGTTTCCGCCAAATCGGTTGGGGATCGATTTGGTTTGAAAGTGGGTTAATTGCAGGTGGTGGTGGTGGTGGTGATTGGTGGGTTGGTTGGAGAAGATGGGGTATATTAGTCATTTCACCCACAAACTAACAGAAAACCTAATGGCCGTTAGTCTCAGGGATGTCTCACACCCCCAAATTCCACATGCGGGGTTTTACCGCGAGGCGCGTGACACACCTGGATCAAAGTCAACCGTCACAATAAACGACAACTAAATGTAAGTGATACGTAAACCATTCATTAAGTTTTCAAATTGTAACCAACAACAACGGAAGTATAAAACATCTTTACACCCCAAAAAGTAAATGTTAAAAGTCTGACAATGTTAAACCCATGCAAGTGAATCCTAGACGCCGTGAGACTCCGTGCGCCTATCGACTGCTGCTACCTTAGAGACCTAAGAAAACTTGCTAAAAACGTCAGCACATAATTCCGGTGAGTTAATAGGTTTTTATAATAGTGTTTCCAAAAGTTTCAAAGAATACTCCCGTCAATACTATGTCATGTGTACGTTAGCCAGATGTATACCCTGCTACTACTACGATTGGAAAAACATTACTGAACACGAATACATGAATACACCTGCCCGAATACAAGAATATGTAGGTCGAGACAATATGCACCCGTCCGACCTCCAATCGACGAGTGGGGCCGGTCACGCCCAATAGATCTATCCACATTTCCCCCGTTGTGCTAACCCGCACATTCATGGTTTTCCCCGGGACTTAACAAATTGTATAGTAACCAAACGACTACCTCAATATTACATAAGTCTCATGAATACGAATACGTAATATGACACATGTTTTATGAATACGAAAACGTAGCATGTTTTTCCCCCGAAAGCAAAACCAGTAAAAAGTGAGGCCGTGAAACTCACTTTAGATTGCGTCTTCTAAAACAGAATACTCAACACGAATTGCTAGTCCCAACTTCTAAAGACCTATCACAAAGTTTGTATAAGTGTCTTGTCTAATAACCCGTAGGTTAACTAGTCCCCGATTATCCAGATCGTGACTACATATGTTTGAAAATGTGTTTGAACGTTGACCCGACACACCAGACAGACCCGACATCCCGTTGGTGATCCATTACACAAATTAATCAAGTACATATAGTTTACACACAAGGTTCATGCATAAAACACTTAGTTCACATCAAAAATCGCATTTATGAAGTCGTGGGGGTCGAATCAGGTAAAAAACCTGTTGGTTCAACCCTTATGAGGGTCGGATGGGTCAGTTTTATGTTGGTTCGACCTTTATGGTCTTGGTTCGACCCCCCATCAGGTCGAGCCAGTTACTGGTTTGACCCAACTGCTGCAAAAACTCACAAAACGCAACAAATTGCATCAAAATAGTCCGAAAATATCACGAAATATCATAAATCACAGCAGTTGATTACTTCTAACCTATCCCCATAAAACCCTATCATTTATATCCCTAAATTCATCCGTTTCATGAAGAAATCACAACTTACCCAAAATGACAAATTATGAAAATGTCACATCAATGCATGTAATCTTTACCCAAAATGGAAACTTATCAAAATCACCTCATAAACAAATTATTATGCTTAGATTATCAAGTATATAAAAATCCCTAATCATGTCATCAATAATACCATCAAGAACAAACCCTAGATCTAGCATAAAACCCCCAAAATGGGTAAAACATCATCAATAATCAATTACACCCTATAATAATCATAAATCATCATCTAAAATAGTCATAGATCATTACCCTATCATCTATTCATCATTCAAACATCATATAACACATATCATCTCATTTAACATTATTAACACATGGATTTTTGTATGAAAACTCATTATTAATGAAAAGGTTTTGTTTAGAAAGGTGTTAGAAAGGTTTTTATTCATAAAAACTTCCTTGTATCCGATCTGGACAGTTAGGGTTTGATAAAACCGAATGAAAAATGATTAAAAAGGTTTTAGATCAATAACACACCTTGAATCTTCTCTTGATTATGATGTAGAACGTGTTTTTATGTTAGGATCTAAAAAACGAGATCAAAAACTCCTCCCTACAAGTTTGAGGTTGATAGAGAGCACTTGGGGGCGGTTTAGGGTTGTGAAATTATGAAAAAGTTGCAAGGTATGGTATTTATAGTCAGGGTTGGTTCGCACCCTTCAAGGGTCGAATGAGTATTCATTCGACCTCTACATAGGTCTAATGAACCATTAAGTTCTTGGTTCGGACCCCTATAGGTCGAACCAGGTTCCCGGAGTCCGATTCTCTACAGTTTTGTCGTTTTTAACCCATTTTAACACATGTTAACACATTCTAACACATAAACATGCATTTCTAACATATGTTAAGTATATCTAAATATATAAACACCATATAAACACGTATTTACATATTGCACATCATATGTGGAATAATTCATGTTTATTACTTAATCCAATTCATGTAATTCACCAACAACGCGACTTAAGACTCTTATATGCGTATGTTACCCCCAATGATCCTCCGAATCATTGAACCCTGGACAATACGTAAATGTAGACCAACTCAATTGACCTAGTCAAGTACGTTAGATAAATGTTTTCGTTAAGGTAGACTTATATGTTTGTAAAAGTATTAACCTGAATATGCCGGGTGTCACAAAGTGTCAGCCCGACAAACCACAGGGACTCAGAGTGTTATACTCGTGCTGAACCTATTAGTTGGGGCAAACCACAAGGACAAAAATTGCAATTAACTCTTGAGTGAATTAAAATGTAACTAAGATAAGATATTAAAGTGTAAAAGTAATTGAATGATTATTTTACCCTCATTTTATGATTATACCTTGTACATTAATAAAAAAATTCTTAACTTTCGAATATCTTAAAATACCATTCCCTTATGCATTATATTTAGTATATAGATGTATAGATACACGACTAGAGATTATTGTCTTGTGGCTAAGTACAAAAATATATATTTTCTCACGTGTATATATCATTAGTACAAACTCGACCTTCAGACATGCTGCAATTTCTTTTAAGAGGCGGGCTCAATGTAAAATCACGTGTAATAATTTATTTATACACATGTAAATTGTTCGTTTAGAAACATACCCAAAAATATACAAACCTTCGTAATAGATATAAAAAAAATTGTAATTTACCATTTTAAATGTTATGTCTCTATTTATACACATGCAAATTTTTCGTTTAAGCATACCGAAAAACATACAAACCTACGTAATAGATATAAAGAATTTGTATCTTTTGGGAGGAATATGTTGTAAAAGATGAAAATAAAAAGGATGAAAAAGGTAAAATGTATTTATTCTTTTTTCTTTCATCCTATTAATAGATAGGTAAATATGTATTGATTTTCTGCTTCTTTTTTTTGGTCGGTTTGTCTATCAATGCTTTAGTCTTACCCTCTGGACCATTCCTGATTTTTTTGGTCTGTTTATTTTTTTCTTATGACTTATGAGAAATATTATTCGGATGCCTGGCTACATGCAAGTAGCAGCAGAAGAAACCAAAATCAATCAATCATGTGCATTAGCTGGGGTCATACTTTTTTGTTTCTTAATTCTCAAAATTCAAATATTAAGTTTAAAGAAATAAGTAGTATCACCAATTCGAAGCGATTATGGTTACTATACCGGCTGGATAAAATTGGTATCGGTATTTGTCTTTATAGCTTTAGATTAATATAAAATACTATTAAATATATCTCTTGCGGTTACTATACCGAATATTGGTATCGTACTAGTACTATAATGAATCGATATCGACTGGAAACCCGTCACGAATCGCAGAGAACCCCACTAATTATCATTATTTTGGAATGGTTTTCTTTTTATTATTTTATTACTTTTTATTATTTTATGTAAATAAATTATTGGCTTCAAATCGATATTGACCGGAAACCCGTCATGAAAAGCAGTCCACGTAATCAAAACTTTGCCTTATAAGTATAAACAATAGGATTTGTATTGATAATTGTATTATGTAATGTTTGGTGTGTGTATCAACAATACATCAAGGCCTTTATATAGGCTTACATATTACTAACTCTAGCTAAGATTATGGAGTTAATGGTTGCTAAGTATAATGTACAATATAATACAATGGCTAAAATCATGGAGTCAATGGTTGACTAAGAGATTTGACTTGATTTATGTTGTTAATGGGGGTGAATATGTGGGTCTTTCACCTTATCTTGCCTCTCAAGGTATCTCTCATTACACGACACCACCTCACACACCGGAACAAAACGGTATTGCCGAACGACGTCACCGACACGTTGTGGAAACCGGCCTCGCATTACTCCACTACTCCCACTTACCACAACATTTTTGGTCCCATGCCTTTCAAACCGCAACCCACCTAATCAATCGTTTGCCTACACTCATCCTTAACAACAAATCTCCCTACGATATGTTGTTCAAAACCTCTCCTACTTATTCAAAACTCAAACCGTTTGGTTGTCTTTACTACCCATGGTTACGACCCTATGCTACTTCCAAACTCCATTCCCGTTCCACGGGGTGCATATTTCTTGGGTACTCATCCTCCAAATCGGCATTCAAATGCTATGACCCTACTAGTCACAAACTATACCACTCTCGCCACGTTGAATTTATCCTACATATATTTCCATCTCTAACCACCAACCCCCAACCCAAACACATGTCATTTGACTCCTTCCTATCCACATACCAATCGGCCCAATCAACCTCCTCTTCTAACCAACCCACTCTAGCCCTAAACATCTTGCATCATCCAACCCCTACTCCATAACCCACATCACCCGAAGCCCAAACCCCTACTCCATAAACCCACGACCCACCTCCTCTACTTCCTACACACAGCCCACCCTCCCACACAACAAGCCCAAACAACCCAACCTCCCACACAACAGGCCCTACACCCCAGCTCACCGAGACACCCTCACCAACCGGCCCACCAACTGCACCCGATAGCACCACCCCTACCCCTACCCCTACCTCAACCGCTTCCCACTCCACCGACCCCAGCTCACCAATGTCTTCTTCCAACACATCCGATGATCCTACGAACTCACCTCCAAATAACCCTCAACCACCTCGTCGACAACCAAAACCAAACTTAAAGTATTACAACCCTAACTTTGTCAACTCTACCACCATTCACCCTCTACCCGTTTCTCTTGAACCATCCACTCATACTCAAGCCTTGAAAGATCCGGATTGGCGCCATGCCATGGATCTTGAGTATAATGCTCTCCTTCATAACAACACTTGGGAACTTGTCCCTCACACAACCCAAACTCCCATTGGTTGCAAATAGGTATTTCGAATCAAACACAAACTCGATGGCACGATTGACAAGTAGAAATCTCGTCTAGTTGCCAAAGGGTTTCACCAACAATATGGAAAAGACTATCATGAAACATTTAGTCCCGTTACCATTCGCACCATTCTTTCTATTGCTCTTTCAAAAGGATGGTCTTTACGTCAACTAGACGTTAATAACGCGTTTCTTCATGGGACTCTTCACGAACATGTCTTTATGGTGTAACCTCCCGGGTTCACCAATACAGAATTCCCACGTCACATTTGCAAACTCAAAAAATTCCTCTATGGGCTTAAGCAAGCACCGCGTGCTTGGTAGATCGAACTAACCAACTTTCTCACTCGTTTTGGCTTTAAAAAATGCATTTCTGACCCCTCTCTCTTTGTATACAATCTCAACAACATCACTTGCTACCTCCTTGTGTACGTTGATGACATTGTCTTCACCGGCAATCACAATCCATTTATGGATTCCTTTGTTCAAGCCCTAAGCAACCAATTCTCTATCAAAGACTTAGGCCATCTCCATCATTTTCTAGGAATCGAAGTCATTCCTACGCCTCATAGTCTATTTTCTTTCCCAACATCGCCACATTCAAGATATTCTTACCACCTTTAAAATGGATGGTGCAAAAGAGGTTCCCACTCCTTTAAGCACTTCCGATTATCTTTCTTCCTTTGACTCCACTCCCCCAGCCGATTCCACTCCCTACCACCAACTTGTAGGCACTTTGCAGTATCCTGCCTTCACACGTCCCGACATCTCCTTTGCCGTCAATAAATTATCTCAATTCATGCACTCACCTAAACAATCACACTGGCAAGCTCTCAAACGGGTACTCCGCTATTTGAAATGAACGGTCCATCATGGGTTGTTCTTGAAATGCAATACTAACCTAAACTTGCAGGCTTTTTCAGACTCGTACTGGGTGGTATTAATGATGGGGGACGGTCCACTACAACATATCTCATATATCTTGGGTCCAAAATCATCTCTTGGAAATCTGCTAGACAAAAAACTGTCTCTAGATCATCTACAGAAGCTGAGTACAAAGCACTCGCTAATGCTGCGGCTGAACTCTCATGGGTTAAAAACTTACTTGGTGAACTCGGGCTCCTAATTAAGAGAACCCCATCGCTTTACTGTGATAACACCGGAGCTACTTATGTATGTGCAAATCCTGTTTACCATTCCCGCATGAAACACATCGCTCTGGACTATCACTTTGTGCGGGAACAAGTCAATTCTGGGCAACTCAAAGTTCTTCATGTCACCTCCAAGGATCAACTCGCGGATGTGCTCACCAAACCGCTTGCACGTGCACCCTTCCTGTATTTTCGATCCAAGATTGGAGTCTTCAACGGATCCTCCATCTTGCGGGGGCGTATTAACAACATAAATCAAGTCAAGTCTCTTAGTCAACCATTGACTCCATGATTTTAACCATTGTATTATATTGTACAATAGTTGTCAAAGCGCCTAGGCACACTCAAGGCGCATAGGCCGAGCCCGAAGCCTAGGCGCAAGGCGCATAAAAACGAGGGCTTTTTATAATTAAGCGCATAGTATAAAATACATTTTTTAGGGATTTTAGAGATGTTTTAGGCTTGTTTAGGGCTACTTTAGGATGTTTTAGGGTTGTTTAGGACTTGTTCATGACTCATTTAGGATGTTTTAGAATTTTATGCAACTTTTGACCTGAATTTGGCCGGAAATCAGCTCTGATAGTGCGCCTTAGTGCCTAGGCGTGCGCCTCACAGGGCGCAGCGCACTTGGTGCGCCTCGAGCCTAGGCGCTCTCCTAGGCGCGCTTTTGACAACTATGTATTGTACATTATACTTAGTCAACCATTGACTCCATAATCTTAGCTAGAGTTAGTAATATGTAAGCTTATATAAAGGCCTTGATGTATTGTTGATACACACACCAAAACATTACATAATACAATTATTCAATACAAATCATATTGTTTATAATAACTAGTCCACCCCATTAAAAGTTTGAGTTTTTGACACATAAGGAGGCAATGTCAACAAAAAAAACTAATTGCTTTAACTCTTAGTTAGCAAGGGATCACTAAGAGAAAATTGGTTAAAAGATGAGAGTGCTAATAGTGATTTTTGAAGGTAAGACTGGTGATGTCGAATAGCCGATAATTATGATTATGTAAATTCAATATTCCTTTTTTATCCCTTTCAAAAAATTTTAGAACATCAGTGAGATTTTATTTATTTAATCGGCAATAATATATGTGCTTGATAATACATTATGATATTGGTATTTAATATTTGCTTGTTAAACAATATGAAGTTATCATATACGGTGTAACAACAAAATGAGAAAGATGAAAATGATACAAAAAACACAATAGATCATGAAATATGACACAATGAGTCACAAAATATAACGCAATGCCGCAAAATATAACAAATGTTAAAGAAAAAAGACACAATGATGAAAATAAGACAAAGACACAATACTACAAAAAAGACACAATAATATAACGTAAATTTTAAAAATTACAAGCTAAAAATCCAAAAAAAAAAAAAAACAAAAACCTAAAAACTAAGATCGTAGGATTAAATAAGACGGGTTCAATGCCACTTGAATGAGTTCAATCGAAGTCCATTTGATAGCGTTCCTACAACTTCATATTTTTTTTCACTGTGTATTTGATTCTAACTTTGTTAAACAATGTATAAATTTACCTTGCTTTAAATATTGATAAAATTGATAGTATATATTGTTAGGGTTAGGATCAAATACATAAAACACTTTTTCTAGGAAGGGTAAGAAGGATTGTGATCCATTGATTATATATTTGAATGGTTGGGATTAGTTTGTTTGAAAAAAAATAAATAATAAATTAGAGGAAGGGCATAAAAGGAAAACCACATTTGTTGACTTTCACTCTACACATGCAATGCACATGTCAATTCCTCTCATCATTTTAAAACGTCTATAACTTTTTCATACGATATTTTTTTTTCAAAAAAAATTCACCATATTAACGAGCGTTTTTTTATCTTTAATATGAGTACCACATTGCTACATTAAAATTAAAAAAAAAAATCGTGTTAAATGGGTTTTATTTCTCCGTTGTGTCTTCTGCTCGTTCATTGTGTTATAGTATGCACGTGTGCTTTATAAATATGTTATTTATGTTTTTTTAGTCTACACATGATTTAACTTTGTCCATTGTGTTTTTAGTATGCTTTTCATTGTGTTTTACGCAAATAAGTTTTGTATTTAGATGTACATTGTGTTTTATTATGTTGTTCATTGTGTTTAAGTCTATTATTCATTGTGTTTTAGTCTTCTGTTCTTTGTGTCTTTAGTATGTCGTCCATTGTGTTTTATTAGACTGTTCATTGTGTTTTATACCCTATTGTTCATTGCATATTTAATTGGTACTCATTGTGTTTTACATTATCTCCATTGTGTCTTACGCAATTGGGTTTTCAACTTTTTTTTTTTCAAAAGTATTCATTGTGTTTTAGTCTTCTATTCATTGTGTCCTTATTATGTCATCCATTGTGTTTTATACAACTGGATTTTTGACTTTTTTTTTTTTCAAAAGTATTCATTGTGTTTTAGTCTTTAGTTCATTGTGTCTTTAGTATGTCGTCCATTGTGTCTTACGCAACTGTGTTTTCAACTTTTTTTTTTTCAAAAGTATTCATTGTGTTTTAGTCTTCTATTCATTGTGTCTTTAGTATGTCGTCCATTGTGTTTTATTAGATGTTGATTATGTTTTATACCCTATATTTAATTGGTGCTCATTGTGTCTTACGCAAGTGGATTTTTTAAATTTTTTTTCAAAAGTATAACAATATGGTACTCATATCAAAGATAAAAAGACGCTCGATTTTATGGTATAATTTTTTTAAAAAACGATGACGTATAAAAAAGTTATGGACATTTAAAAATGAAGGTGGAAATGACATGTTACTTCCATGTGCATATTTTTTTGACAAAATTACCCCTCCCACTTGTTTAATCCTTTGACACGTGTTATTTTCTAGTGGCTTCTCACGCTCCTCATTTTTTGTAACCTTTGTAGAATAACACAACCCTCTATTGTTAATGTAGGTTGACCTTTAGTTTTTCAGCTATGCGATTATCAAAAAGAAATGATCGAGTCATATAATTTGGACATAAATCTAAAGTATAGTGCGTATAGATTTTAGAAAATCATATCGATCAAATTGTTATTTTTAAATAGCGCCTTATTGTGATAGGTATCATTATTAAAAAAATAAAAAAAAACTCTTAAACGACTCAAAAGTTATAGAAGACGAACAAATCTTTGTACTCTTAAAAGGTCTTTATCCAATGAAAACAGAGAATCTAGTAAAATTATTTTGGTCAAATTGCGTGAGAGAGACATAACGATATATAGTAAAGTCGGCTACAATTTTATCCAATCATTTAAATATAAATGTGTACTTGCTGCCTTGCTTTTTGGTTGATGGTCTACTTATACGTTTTGTTTGCACGCCACACACATTTTTATAAAGTAAAATAAACAATAAATGAACGAATTATTGATTTCGTATGTATGTATATATATAACTTAAAAATATTAATATAGAAATTAGCCCATAAATGGAATCGATTGAATCTTTTTATGTGTTATCTAACATAACATGTGCCCAATAAGTGAATTATAAATTAGATAAGACCATCCGTAACAGGCGGTAAATCAGGCGTTAATACCCATTTTAGCGCCAGAAAGAAAACGATGCACCGCCCCTTAGGGTACTAATCATCACAAATAGCCGAGAGCATGAAACCATTTTCAATCCACCAATCAAAATTCCAACGGCTCTTTAACGGTTATATTAATTTTTATTTCCAATTTTTTTTATATATATATAGGGGGCGGTTATTCTACAAAGTAAAAAAAACGTGCGAAGGATGCGAAGGACCTTTATACATGATAATTACGTAATGTTTTTTTATGTTCATGAAAGCATTACGTAATTTTCATTACGTAATTATCATGCACTTTGTACATGATAATTACGTAATGTTTTTGTATGTTCATGATGGCATTACGTAATTATCATGTACAAAGTGATCATTCGCATCTTTCGCACGTTTGTATTACTTTGCATTTGATCCTGCCCCTATATATATATATATATATATATATATATATATATTAGAAAAGGTATGGGGCTACAAAAGTAGTTTTGGGCTTGTTTTGAATGTGTTTTTTGTTATTTATTTATTTATTAAAGCTAGTAAAATGAGTGGAATGTAAAAAATTAATGATTAATGTAAAATTACTTATGCACCCTTATAATAGCATTAAATACAAAATCAAATGGAACATTCTTATTGGTTGATTTTTGTTCTTTTTCTTCTTACAAATGATTTCTTCTCATTTGAACCCTCCACTATATAGGGAAAGATAAATTGAAAACCCCATTGAGTTAAGAAAACTTAGAAAATTCGTGTAAAAACCATCTAAAAAACTTTTTTTTTTGTGAAAAAATTACACAAGGTAACATATATGTTTTTAAACGTTTTGGGCCAAAAAAATTAAAAAAGCGCCAATGGGATATTTAAAAAAATAAATAAACAACGCAAATTTTGTATCAACGCTATTAACATATGTTTTCTGCCTTTTAACATATGTTATTATAGCGCTGTTAACATATGTTTTCTGCTTTCTAACATATGTTACCAACGTTGTTACAAAATTTGCGTTATTTATTTTTTTTAAAAAAAAATTCCCTCGGCGTTTTTTATTTTTTTTGGCCTAAAACACTTAAATACATGTATGTTACCTTGTGTAATTTTTTCAAAAAAAAAAAACTTTTTTAGATGGTTTTTACATGGGTATTCTAAGTTTTCTTAACTCAAGGGGGTTTTCAATTTATAATATATATATATATATATATATATATATATATATATATATATATATATATATAAGGGTTCCCATACAAAAGGTTAATATTGTGAGAAGGGTGAGAAAGACTCTTATGATGACAAGTGGCACTAAGATAAAGGATACAAAGGTAATTATACACAAATAATTAACTTATTAAATTTAAATCTTTTTTTAATTAAGGAGTGATTGTAGGGATATTAATTTTAATATTTTCGATAATTTTGGTTGTTGACTTCTAAACCATTTATTATTTGTTGATGTTACCACACAAATGACTTAGACATATTAATTTTACTATTTTCTATAAATTTGTTTGTTGAATTCTAAACCATTTTTTATTTGTCCAATGTCCACTAGATGCTTTATCTTTAAACAAATAAACATCTTTATGTGTTTAAACACATTTAAAAAACACATTTGTGTGGGTTTACAATGATAAAACCGTATTGTTGTTTTTATTGGTAAAACACATATGCATATGTGTCCACCAGATATGTGTTTAAACAGAAAAACATGTTCTTTTTTTATTAAAACACATATGACTCTATGACACATACGCCATTATGAACATAAAAACATGTTATTTATGTAAAACACATCAGTGTTATAAAAACACATCTGTATGTGTTTAAACCATACAAATACAACTCTATCAGTGTTGTAAAACTTAAAATTGTTAAAACACACTAGTTGAACTAGTTGTACGGTACAAGTCCATTTAAAGGGGTTAAGAGATTTGTTAAAAAAAAAAAAAAAAAAAGACACGTTTAGGAATGTGTTTGGATAAGATCAAGGGGTGATGATTTCTTTAAGGGTGTTTTGACTAGTGGAGAGTGTTGGAGACTGTGGACAACCATATGGATGTAAGGGGTGTTTAAAGTTGACGATGATGCTGCTGTTCAAGAGTTTGTGGAGTTTTGCACTTTTAAAGATGATTTTTTTTCAAGAGAGAGAGAGAGAGAGAGAGGAGAGAGAGGGAACAACCATAAATAACAAAGAGAGAGACTCCTTAAATCAAGGGGGTATTTAATAATTTTTTTGGTGTTTTGACAACTATACCCTCACAAGCCTTAATTTATTAATTAGATTATAACATAATTTACAACTTTGCCATCCATTCAATCATAACCATCCATCAATATGATCTAAAGGCCATAATTATTTCTCACCTTTCTCACAAAACACATCTTTTGTACCCTAACCTCACTCTCTCTCTCTCTCTCTCTCTATATATATATATATATATATATATATATATATAGATACAGGGTTAGGATAATGCGGAAACTCATCCTTATACGGTAAACTCTAGAAACTCTGACTTCCCAATTTTTTTTTATGAAAAAATAGGGCAAGTAATATACATGATTTTAAACATTTTGGGCCAAAAAATTAAAAAAGCACCGAGTACTTTTTTTTTAAAAAAAATAAACTTTCGACTAACACATGTTAAGCGAAACTAACGAGGGTTAACCATGTGTTAAATATATGTTAACAGAAGAAGTTTTTTTTTTTTAAAAAAAAGAAACCGTTCGGCACTTTTTCGATTTTTTTGCCCAAAATGCTTAAAAAAATGTATATTACAGACCCTAAAATTTTCATAAAAAAAGGTCGGGAAGTTAGAGTTTTCAGAGTTTACCATATAACAAGGGTTTCCAATATAACCTTATACTATTAATATATATATATATATATATATATATATATATATATATATATATATATATATATATATATATATGGGAAAGATAAAATAAAAATCCTTTTGAGATTGAAAACTCAGTTGAGTTCTGAAAACTTAAGACAATCCAACTTGACCATTGATCATCTATCGTTAGTGGCCCAAATTAAATCTAGCTTTTTTACACTTTATCAAATCATTATTTTAATAACAAAAGTACCAAAAGGGTAAAAGGGTAATTTGCTACAACTCCCTTTTTCTCATTTATTTGTTTTTTCCCTTCTCTCTCTTGCTTTCTCTTTTCTCTCCCTTGACGTGTCTTACACACACTCTCTCCTATCATATCATGTGCGCTCTCTCTCTCCATCTCCTTTTTTTCACCCACCTGGCATTTTGTTCTTTTTATCATTGTTACAAGTAGTGTAGATACACATAAATATATTATACTTCTCTTTCTTTATTTATAATTTGTAGGTAACAGTAATATACAGTTCTAATTTGATTGTTATATTTGTAACAATAATTTTTAACATTTGCAAATGTAACAATAACTTTGTAATTAACAATACAATATAAATTTGTAACAATAATTTTGTAAGAACTTGTTACATAATATATACATGTAACTGAATAAATTTAACATTGTAACATTGAAAAACTTATGAACTACAAATATTTTACATGTGAAATCTGTAACAACTTATAAGAAATCTATTGTAACATAAATATATAACAATATGTTACTAGGAATGTTAATATATAATATAACAATGTTACATGGTTTGTATCATATAATTTACAGTGTTGCACGAAAAAACAACATATGATTTACAACTTAAGAATGTTACAAGAAAAAAATCACCCAAAACCAAGCCCTTTTTCTCATATTCATCAACCCATCTGCCTTCATTTGAAAGAGAGATAATTGCTCGAATGGTCCCTGTGGTTTGCACTTTTTTCACCTATAGTCCTCAAGTTTTCAAAATTACAGACATAGTCCCGAAACAGTGCGAAACAATGAATTTTTTAACTCGGATAGTCCCTGGAGGATACTGAGGTTAAATAATCCAGTTAAGTGGGTGTGAAATTACAAAACTACCCTTACTATATAAAAAAACCCTTAATCCCTACACCACCACCAACTTCACCACCCTATCACCATGGCCGGACCAGACCAGAAGTCCAGAACCAGACCAGGTCTGGTTTGCCCGACCCGAACCGAACCACAACCACCACAGCCACAATCATCATCGGCCAAACACCACCAACAACCACCCGAACCAAAGCCAACCACCGCCAATCGGACCCACTAAGCTCCACCTTCACCTAACAACCGTAAACCACCAAAGCCGTACACATCATCTTCCCACCGAACCCAGACCAAACCCCCAACAGAACATCATCGGCCATCATCATCACAACTACCACAACCCACAGATTGTTAATCGAAGAGGAGAAAAGATTGGGTTTTACCTCCTTGACCAGATCTGACCCGGTTGGTACAGCTACCACCGTGAACCGTTGTCATCCTCCTCTTCCTCCTCCCAAGCTCTCTCTTCCTCTACTTTCCTTCTGCATTTCTCTCTCTCTTCGTCGTTCCTCTCTCCCCCTCTCTCTCTCTCTCTCTCTCACTTAATAATAATAATAATTGGTGAAAGGGTGAAGGTGAGGGGGTTGGTTGTGGTGTTCGGCTGCCAGAGCTCCGCCGGAGGCGGTGGCAGGAGCACCTCCGGCTCCTCCTCATCTCTCGAGCTCTTTCTAAGAAGCAGCAGTAGAAGTGTGTGTAGCAATGCTTTTATAGGTAGGGTTTGGGTGTTGGAATCGGGTTGGATGGGTGGAGATGGGGGTCGGTGGTGGTGGAGGGTGGAAATGGGTGGTGGTGGTTTGTGGAGGTGATGAGGTGAAGAATATGAAGTGGGGAAGATGAAGTGTGGGACCCACTAGTGTTATATTATTTTTTTATTAAAGTAAGGGTAGTTTTGTAATTTCACACCCACTTAGCTGGATTATTTAACCTCAGTTATCTCCAGGGACTATCCGAGTTAAAAAAATTCACTGTTTCGCACTGTTTCGGGACTATGTCTGTAATTTTGAAAACTTGAGGATTATAGGTGAAAAAAGTGCAAACCACAGGGACCATTCGAGCAATTTTCTCTTTGAAAGAAATGAAACATTAGTTGATTTTAACATACCGAAATCACATGGAAACGACCAGATCTACGATCTTGAGATCTAAAAAACGGGTCGGGTTCTGGATCTAGATGACAAAAACGCTTTTACATCCCTTCACGTCTACTTGCAAGAATGAAACCCTAAATATGACTAAGATGTTACTTTTAAAAAAATCCAAACGAACACATAACTACAAAAACGGTGAAATTAATATAGTTAATTGGTCATAAATGTTAGTTTTTTTTTGAATACCTACTTTCATTCAACAACGGACAATCCTCAAATTCGAGGATCTCCAAAAAAACACACAACAATTGTAACACCCCAACCGATGGCGGAAACATCGAGGTGTCACGTAAGAATGATTATACAGTAGCACATGGTATTCAAGTTTTAATTGAAATTTAATTAAAGTGCAAATATCCAAAATTTAAAATACATAATAAGTCTTGAATGAAATTCTAATACATCAAATAACCAAATAAAGCATAAACTTCAATTTGTCTCCTCATGCTAACTCTCTAGACTTCAAGCATCATTATTTCCTGTTGAGTTGTAAAAATGGGGGGGGGGGGGGGTCAACTAGAAGTTGGTGAGAATACATAAGCCATGTCAAGCAAATAGTTTAAGTATAAAAGTTTAGCAATTCATATGTCTATCGTAAGTTTAAGTCTACATGAATAAACATGATATGTTGAATCGACATAATCAAACCTCCGACTAGTTTAGGTCCATCCCGTCATCCACGGTTCACCTTAGTAATATGTTGGAACGATAACAATCACCCACGCTACCTATGTAGGAGGTACATGTATCCGGGTGGGATTGTCAATCCAATAGATCTATTATTGAGTATCGCCGGCTTGGCCATAGCTAATGATTATGTAATGTTGAAACTCGTTGAAACTGTTGTTGTTGTCTAAATCATGAGGCATTAAAGTTTACAACTAGACATGTATGTAGAATTGCTTACGTATAATGTTGCATGTATAAAGAATTGCATAAACATGGTTACGTAAACTCACATTGGCTAAGGTGAATTATCCTCTAAGTGTTGTGAATGTATGCGAGGCGAATCCCAAAGACTCAACAACGTAGCTAGTCCAAATTGAAGAAAACGAAAAAGAAAGAATATCAAGCTTCCAATTCGCCAATTACAAGAGCTTATAATCAAAGCTTCAATTGTAGAAGTAATAGAGTATAGAAGAAAGGTATGAGGGAAAGTTTAATCGGATTGAAACAATCGATTTAGAGGTGCAAAGTATAATGGGTCATAGGTGGGTTTTTATACTAGTTTTGGAGTCAATTAGCCATTAAAATTGGTCAACACCATAAAGTAAGGTTTTATGATGAATTGACTATTTGACTAAGACTTTGACTATTTGACTAAGACTTTGACTGTTTGACTAAGACTTTGACTAATCAATTTAAGGAATGTGTTAAGTTTATTTTCTTCTGAAATACTACACAAGATGATAGTTGGCTCAGTTGGTTGTCACTGTGTGTTGGTTGGCTGTGGACGCGGGTTCGAGTCCCGATCCACACAAATCTTTTTTTGGCAATTATTTCCCTAAAACTATATTATTCTAAATTCATAATATGATTATATAAGCCCGAAAGTGACTCGAAATATTTTTAAAACGTACAAAAGTGTCGAGATACAAATAATTATTAGTTTAAGGTATTTAAAACATGTATTGTTTAAAACAATACATTCTTTTTATCAAAAAAAAATTAGGGGAAATTCGCGATGTTACAACAATTACAAAGAGTACATAGGCGATTTGACCCAATTCTTCGACATAACATTCTTGGTACTGGATCTACTCCAAAACCATAAATAAGAAAGAGATTTAATGGACGCAAAAACTTCAAAAACCTTCGGCTCTTTATCTCTAAGTATCTTGTCATTCCTCGCTCCCCAAATAGCCCAAACGGTGACGACGTATATGCCGCAAATCAATTTCCTGCAGGTTTTATCCTTGGCTGCAGATCTGTACCATGATAATAGGTCTCGTGTATCAACGAAGGACTGACTAAGTAAACCACACATAAATAGAATTAAAATATTAAACAAAATAAAATCAAGTTAAAAACACTGTAGAAAACGAATTCCATTAAAATAGAATTAATATAAACCAAAGAAAAAAATGCGTTTAAAAAATATAAAAAAAACGTATTATTTCCTAGTGCTTTGGACTATTTAAACATTAAATATGAAAAACTCACCGTTCGTCCACCGCTCATAACAGTCGAATTTGAAAACCCCCCGTCGTATACCAAATTAACAAACCACCATCGTCGTACACCTTATTAACAACAACCACTGTCGTATACCCCCAAACCATCGCCGCTGTTACACTCCAAAGCGCTGGAACTGTCATCTTCACTATGTCTGTAACCGTACAACCACCCACTTGTTCACCGCCTCTATTACCAGACTTGTTCATCTCCTCTACCTTTGTAACCTTCTAAGATCTGGTGCTTACGACTTTATTGCAACATCTCCTCTGCCTTTGTAAAAAGACTTGTTCATCATCGGGAGAGAGAGAGAGAGAGAGAGAGAGAGAGAGAGAATGGTTTATGCAAGGGTTGGTTTTGAATGTGAAATATCTTGATATTGAATAAAAGAGAAAGATGTTATAGAGTGTCGTAAAAGTAGTTATGTTAGGAAGTAGATATAGGGAGAGAGAAATAAAAAGGTCAAATGTCCATAATAACCTTGAAGGGAAAAGTTCAGATTATGAGGTGGAGCAATCTACATCATATATTGGGTTTTGAGAATTTCCTTAACTCAAATGGGTCTCCTAATTATACTTCCCATATATATATATATATATATATATATATATATATTATACACACACATGTAAATGTCACACCCCAACCTAGGTAGGCCTAGACAGAATTCCAGATTGTTACCAAACATCACATTATGCAAGCAAATATGGAAGAAATGCAAATAACTAAACTTTTATAAATATTTGTTTATATATCTATACAATGTACATTCTTCAATACAAATACTCTGGGTAATGTCTAAGGTTCTCGCTTGCCTTCTGCTTCGTCCGTCGGGGGTATTCCGAGTCGTAACTGCTCATTCCTTCTAACTCAAACAGGTACCTGAACACATGCTTAAAATAGGTTTGGGTCAACAATAATGTTGGTGAGTCCGTGCATACGTTTAACTGGTTTTAAATAGTTTATCATTCCAAAACAGGGTTATCATTCAAAAGCAAGTTCAATATATAGTGATGTACAAGCCACACCTCAAACCTAACACTGAATCCATCTATTCCCATTATGGATTCCCATCGCAAAATACATGACACAGACCGCAGTGGAGGGTTCGCGGGGCTTCTGGGTCCACTGTGTGTGGGGGTTTCCCCAAGTAGTACTACCCATATATTAAGTGGCTCAATTCCTTTGGGTTAATGAGTGTGAATGGGGATCGGGAGCACCTTGTCACATCATATTGGTTTATCACATTATACTGGTTTTACACTGGAATCATGTATTCACCCCAAAACAATTTAACAGTAAAAAGAGGGGATGGTTCACGGAGCTCACTTGAATAGCAATGCGGAAATAAATAATGACAGAGTGCTATCGCGTCTTGGTATCCTCCTGGTTGGGCCTTATGTCGACACACATTATTAGTGTTTTGGTTTCATTTGTAATGGTCGTGCGTGTGGACAAGCTCGAGCATGTGGTTTCAGTATTAATATATCTCCTCGTGTCCGAAGTCTTATGTGCCAATTCTATCCTAATACTCCAAGTTCCAAGTGTCGACGTGATAATTGTTTACAGTTTTGATTATGAATACAAAATAATAACCATCTAAATACAATGAGACATGACACCATTATGCATTGGTTTATTATGTTTGACTTTTTATCAATTAAACCCTTATTTGAATCATGTTTGTTATATACGAATACATGATTGATTATAAAACAATATACTTTTATCATTTGCATTAATTTATTCATGATTCATCAATTTTTGACCCATAATTAACATGTGAATTGCTTTTTATTTCTAAACAACATGTATCTATTTTATATTCTAAGGTTTAGATGTTTATAAACAACCATTTTTGCATTCTAGTTATCTTACATAGTTTCTTTAGGAAATTTTAGCAACATTTCAAGTAAACTCTTTTTTTTTTTTTTTTTTTTTTTTTTTTTTATAAATCTGATCAATAAGAAACTTCATGATTGGTCAAAGCCCCAATTTAACCAAGGACTCTAAAATTTCAAGACTTGTTTCAAAATCAAACTAAATAAATCATAAGTGATTTCTATTCAATAATTATCATCAAGTGTATAGTATAAAATCCAAAATTTTAAGATTGCCTTCAAATAATAACAATGGAGCTTAGAGAAAAAATGATGAATCTTACAAATATTGAAGATGCTGAGTTTTCACTGAAAAGAAGGATTTATGAGAAACAAATCAATGTATTCTAATTTATGAGTATCACCAAACAATCTGCATATTGCTCCTCATCTTTTTTTTTTCTTTTCTTTTTTTTTTTTTTTTTTGTCGAACACAATCCCCACACACACTATAAGTTTGTTTCCTCTTTTTTTGCAAATGACCAGCAAGGAGTTTTTTCTTGTCATTCGTATTGGTAAGCCAGCAGACAACAAATCAATTCAGCAGAGGAGAAGAAGAGAAGTATTCAACATAACATGCAGATATTGTAAACAGAGAGGAAATAAGAAACCCTAAATCTTCAATTGTATTATACTTAAAATAACAAAAAATCCATTAAAACAGATTACACCTGTTGAAATTGAATCTCGCGATTCCTGAATGAAGAAATCGGCTACGAATTGCGAGAAGAGCGTCCAAACGTGCCCTAATGGAGATTTGTACACATAGAGGAAAAGATGAATCTGTAACTAAAATCGGAATGCATCGAGGAAAGATTAATTGGATACCTTGTTGAAGAGAGGTTGTCGATGATAACGTAAAACAAAATAAAGAATCACAAAAAAACAAACCTTGAATCACAGGAACATCGATCGCTTGTTATGGGTAGAAGAGATCTAAACATAACCGATCAGAATCTTTACGGAAGAGATGCAAGAGAGAGAGAGAGAGGGGAATTTAGGGTTAGATAAAAATATTACAAGAGATGGGTATGAGGAAATGAATAAATCATTCACTTTTATTAGCGGGTATTTTGATTACAATTTAGGGTCATGGATCGGGTAAAATAACCCATACCCAAGTTAAATGGGTTGAAAAAAGGTGAGGTGGACACCCTAGTTAGGAGACACCTCAACCCTAGATGCTCTTTTATTATATGTATAGATAGTGTGTTATGTGAATCCGGTTTTTCTCTAACTACTTTTAATACAAAACCCGTGAACTCACCACCATATATATTGACCGATTTTAGCATGTTTTCTTAGGCCGCCAAGGTAGTAGTCAAGGATTAGGATGCACGGAGTCGCACTGCATTCTATTGATCATTTTCCGCTGTATGAACCTTGTTTTTGGTTACCTTTAAACTTTAGCATGTGTTGGTTTTTGAGTTGTAACTTTTCAGACTAGTTTTGGTTTGTAACCCATTTATGCTTCCGCAAAACTTTTAATTTGTGTGGTTGTTTCAACGTAATCTTTTCTCATATAGTTGTTGTTTATTGTGACTTTTGACCTAGATCCTGGTGTGTCATACGCTTCGCGGTAAAACCACGCACGTGAAATTTGAGGGTGTGACACATCACACCCAATAATATTGTGCCACCTCATTTTCATCACACTCCATCACATTAATCACTAAAACCATGGGGGTGAAATGATACCCATTACTAAACTTTTTTTAAATAAAATAAAAACATTACATGAAATAAAATAAAAACTTACATAAATAAAATTAAAACATTACATTAAACTAGTGTGTTTCAACGCCTTAAACCACTCTACCACCAAACCATGTTATGACTTATTATGAAATCATATATATTTATTAATAAATAGGCGTTTGTAAAAAAAAACCAATGTTTCAAACCGGTTTCGAACCTGAGACCTTAAACCACACAAATGCACCACAAACCACTTCACCACCAAGCCATTTTGTTAATTATTATAATCATATGTATTTATAAATAAATAAGTGTTGGAAAAAAACTGCCATGTTTGAAACAGGTTTCAAACTCAAGACCTCAAAGAACACCCATGCACCACAAACCACTCCACCACTACCATATTTTTTTAATTCTTATTGAATCATATGTATTTATATATAAATAAGTGTTGTAAAATAATGTTATGTTTGAAACGGGTTTCGAACTCAAGACCTCAAAAAATACACATGCACCACAAACCACTCCACCACTACCTCATTTTGTTAATTCTTGTTGAATCATATTTATTTATATATAAATAAGTGTTGAAAAAAAAAGAGAGACTCAAACGGGTTTTGAACCCAAGACCTCAAAGACCACATATAAACCACAAACCACTCCACCATTAACCCACTTTGTTAATTGTTATTGAATCAAATATATCTATAAATAAATAAGTGTTGAAAAAACAAAAAAAAAGGACAAACCTCATTAATAAGTTTACTATTCATTTAGTAGAGCCTTAAATATATTTATAATTATAATTATAATATAATTATAATAAGAAAACATAAAAATAAAAAAACATAAATGGATACTTTTCCAACGTCTATTTTTCAAACGGATACTGTTCCAATGGCTAATTTTCAAACCTATAAATACAAGACGAATTTACAATTATCACTCACAATTCAATCTAAATACACAAATTCAAAGATATGGGTGGTGGTTATCCTACTGAAGCAGCTGGACCTTCCAACCTCAAGTGATATTCTTGCCAACGTGCTAGCGGACGTTGACAACCCAGTGTCGTCTCCTCCTCAACCAGTGTACATTTCTTCTCAACCAGTGTACACTCATCGTCGTCTACTCTACACTCATCCACAACTAATAATCAGTTAATCACTCCTCCTTTACTAACCTACACACCTACTCAATGAAGTGTCGATCCAAATCCTCCTCTTATAGACGAGGAATTTCACTGGGCCTATGAGTACGCTATGGTTGTACTCCAATTTAATTAACTACAAGTTGAGGAGACGTAAACAAACTTCACCCCAAACCCTCCCGTTTCAAACATTCGTCCAACACAAGTCGTACCTAGCTAGCTTGAATGATACGAAATTGACCCGGGTGAGGAGTACGTCACTATGGACGATGAACCGTATCGTCTTCCAAGTCCTGACTTTGGATGCATCCGTCAAGACACTAGGTCCGACGCTCGTGATAACGATCGTGACGTGTCGTCTCCAGAAACTACTCTAGAGGATGGGGATCGCATGTATTAGTTGGTGTGTTTAATTAATGTTTTAATTAAGTTTATGTTTAAGTAATCTTTTAATTAGGTTTATGAGTGTATAATATATAATTTAGATTTATGTAATGTTTTTAATTATGTTTGTATAATATTTGATTTTTAATTTTTTTTTTGTTTTAACGGTTAGTTTCATTAATTTAAAAAAAAACATTAAACGTATATCATAGAAATTTAAACATTATGTTTGTATAAAACTTATTTTTTTTTATTCTCAAACAAAAGAAGGGTGATGACTGTCACGGTTTTCATTTATCGCGGACGTGATACAAATAGTGGGAAGGTGTTCGTGATGGTCACGACCATCACAGCCTATTACATACCTTTCCGTCCACCCATAAAAACCTCCAATATAGCCATAGGCCCATAGCAACATAATGTTTACATAAATAAACACATCACATGTTACATGATAATTATAAAAATATCATTTGTCTATTATTTCCCGGCCTCCAAAAAAAAAATATCATCAGCCGTTAGCTATACGAGATAAAAACAAACAAACAGTAATCAAAATCTTTATATTTTATCAGTTCATTTAACCTTGACCTTGATTCCATTAGTTTGAAAGAGCACATATTTGCCTAGTTTCAAACTTTATATATAAAATCTATGCTCTAGCTCGTTTATATTTAAAAAAAAAAAAAAAAAAAAAAAAGTCTGTTTACGAGATCAACTTTTGATAAGCTTTGGTCTATCTGCATGACTTGACTCTATATAATTTTTCTACTTTATTTTTATGTTTTAATTTAATCGCGACAAACTATTCTTTTGAATGAAATATGTTTTCTGCCATTAATTTTTAATGTATATTCATTAATTTCCCTTTCTTTTTAATTAATACTCCAAACTAATTATTATTATTATTATTATTATTATTATTATTATTATTATTATTATTATTATTATTATTATTATTGAACGGTCAACTCAATATCACTTGAACTGCCAGCGGGTTAGCACTATATAAGTGGCTGCCCACTCGGCAACCCAAGTCCACCAAGCAACCAATTCGAAAAAAAAACCAGTCGTCCAAAGGCCCATTGCAGTAAACTCCTCTGAATCATATTCGAACTTGAGACCATATAGTTTCAAACTCTTATCTTTATTTTCCCTTATCACTCCATCAAATATGAGTGGTCTTAATTATTATTTAGGCTCCCACTATTTGCACAAGCAAAATTTTTATCCACACAACCCTCTACGGGCCGTAGAGGGCTCTACGGCCCGTATACCACATTTTTTCTTGTTCTATGGGCCGTAGAGGCCTCTACGGCCCGTAGGTAATCATCACAATGATTGAATGATTGTCAATCATTGGTAATGATTACCTACGGGCCGTAGAAGTCCCTACGGCCCATAGAAGAATCAAAACTTATTTTAGCAGAATGGAGGGCAAGGATGAGAAGGATAAGTTTGATTTGTGTGACCTACGGCCCGTATAGACCTCTACGGGCCGTAGAAGGCTAAAAAAACATAACAGTAACTCTACGAGGTTCGATCTTGCGGACATTATCACACAAACACACAAGTCGTCTCGATATAAACCATAAACCAATATAAACACAAAGTCGTCTCGATATAAACGATAAACCAAAACATAAACTCAAACGTCGTCTACCATAAACCAATATAAACACAAAGTTAACTAATCGTTTATATACGCAACAAAATAAAACTAAAAGTTAACAGAGGCGTTCAAAATAAAGATTGTTTAAATACATAAGATAATCAGAAATAAAACATCGTAGAGTCAGTCGGCGGCGCGGTCCCGGGCTCCTGCGAAGACGTGTCGGGCTGCTGGGAGGACGTCACGGGCTCGTGCGTGCTGGTCCCTAAAGTTGGTGGGACACGAGCCTGCATGCCTAGGTGGCGATACATATCCTGTTGGCCAGCAATCAACCAGCGCATCGCGTCGTCCTGCCGATCACGCCACTGACGCGTATCGGCGTCCTGCTGCTGACGCCAGGTGTCCTGCTGCTGACGCCAGGTGTCCTGCTGCTGACGCCAGGTGTCCATCTGCTGACGCCATGCACGCATCTCGACAGCCTCCTCGGCAGCCGCACGAACGTCCGCCCTAACATCAGGAGGCAACCTGAGGGAGTGATAAACGCGCGCCGGTATCTGCAAGTCCTCAGGCTGCTGCTGAGGCATCTCGACGTCCCTAAGACCGCCCCCCTCCTGCTCATGCACAAACTGCAACCCGACCTCCACAGCATCACCTGCAATGGATAACAATAATATTCCAGGATTTTATAAAAAAATTGGGCAGAGTTTCCCCTGTTTTTAGGCAATCCAGACAACACAAGTTGTCTACAAGTTTCCCAAATAATAATAGTAATAATTATAATAATAATAATAATAATAATAATAAGTATAATAATAATAATAATAATGATAATAATAATAATAATAATAATAATAATAATAATAATAATAATAATAATAATAATAATAATACCTCTAAGGCCCCGATGTACTAACGGCTCATGCACAAACTCCACGCCACCGGTACCAATCAGATAGTGGAACTCATCATGATCCGGCGTCTTCGCCTTCTTCGCCGCACAAAGCATACCCTTCATCGTTTGTAGACCTAATGGGCTGAAAGAAACTCAAAAACATTAACATTAATAATAATAATAATAATAATAATAATAATAATAATAATAATAATAATAATAACAACAACATTAATAACCGAAATACCTGGGCGGTAGTGACGGAAACCGATTACGGTTAATATAACCGTAATACTTCACGCCATCGCAGCGCTCAGCAATCCTGCTGATGAGCCCCCCGCATGGGAGGCCTCCCTTCAACGGCTTATGAGTATGCAATGCAGGTACATCAGGTCCGTCTTCGTCACCCGCTCGTTACTATTCCCCCGTGCCGTTAGGGAATAAGTAATGCAACGGTGAATGTAACGAACTACGGGGTGACGAATGTTGGATGCCCTGTCACACCTATCCCTGCACAGCATAATAATGTAACGAACTACGGGGTGACGAATGTCGGATTTTTGTGCACCGCGTGTTTAAATTTTTTTTCGTTAACTGAAGAAAGAAGACAAGGAAGAAGAATATATCTGGACCCTCTACGGCCCGTAGAGGCCTATACGGGCCGTATATGGTTTAATGCTCCCAACAACCAGGTTTCCTACGGGCCGTATAGCCCTCTACGGCCCGTATAGGTTTAGCTTTTTCAGAGACTTTTCAGACTGACACACTGAATGTCAGACACTTCATTCAATTACCTCGTACCTCGTACTGCCTACGGGCCGTAGAGGTCTCTACGGCCCGTATAGGGTTTAAATGAACCCCACCAAACTCCCCTCTACGGGCCGTATAGGGCTTTACGGGACGTAAAGGGTTGAGCATTTATTACACTGACACCCTCTACGGCCCGTAGAGCCCTATACGGACCGTAGAGGGCTGTGAAAATTAACTTTTCCTTCTTGTGTAAATAATATCCCCCATTATTTAACTCAAATTGCGCATGCCTATATTCATATCTTTTTGTCCCCATCCAAATGGTTCATCTATAAATAGAGAGATTGTATTGAACCCATAATCACAAACCAAAAACAGAAAAGGAACATGGAACTTCTATTTCTTGTTCTCACCTCCCTACTCTTTTTCTTCTTCCTTCTTCAAGCCATCAACCGTAACCGTAACCAAAAACTTCCTCCGGGCCCTACCGGCCTCCCGATCATCGGTAACCTCCTCGACTTGGGACCGAAACCACACGAGTCCTTAGCCAAACTCTCTAAAAAACACGGCCCACTTATGACCATCCGATTGGGAAGAACCACAACCGTGGTAGCCTCAACACGCGAAGCGGCTAGAGAAATCCTTCAACACAATGACGAGGCGTGCTCGGGTCGTGTTGTCCCCGACGCAGTCTCCTCCATGCCCGACAATGACGTGGCAATGGCTTGGATTCCCGCAAACGATGAGTTTCGAACCATGAGAAAAGCCCTAAGCATTTGCCTAACCAACCATCACAAACTCGACACCTTTCGCGATCTTCGCCAAAACGTGGTCGAGGGGATGATCGACTTCCTTAATGAATCGTGGCAAAATAAAGCGAACGTAGACATAGGAAAGTTGGCATTCGCGGTTGCACTAAACATGATGTCCAACACATGCTTGTCACGAAACGTGACCAACTACGAGTCGGATGATATCGCGGGTTTTAAATCGGCTGTGAAGACAGTGATGAACATGGTCGGCAAGTTTAACATAGCGGACTTATTTCCAGTGTTGAAACCGTTGGACCCTCAGAACATAAGGCGACAAGGGAAGGCAGCTTATGGCTGGCTTGAGAAGACTGTAGAAGGGTTCATAACCGAGAGGTTAAAGTATCGAGAGTCGAAACTTGCAAGGTTTGGTGATATGTTGGATTCATTGCTGGATTATAGTGAGCATAATGAAGCTGATTTTACGCTCAAACACATCAAGATTTTACTTGTGGTAACTAATTTTCTATCTTTTATAACTCTATTGCATTACCTTATCTTTTAAATCATATATGTTAAAATATTTTAGGGTTCAATTATTTTTCTATAGATAAATTGGTTACTTAAAGTGATTATCTTTTATAAGATATATTTTAAATTTGATCATTTGATTTTATTTTTGGATCAGCATATTTTGGTAGGTTTTCTTTACGACAATATATTCCTAGATATTCTTTACAACAATATGTTCCTAGATATTAAATACAGATGTACTCCACGTGATTTAAATTTTTAACTCTTGGTTGTGAAGTGTACACCACTTACCGCCACCGGTCACCTAGATCTCCTATCGAGGCTTAGAATAAAATTTTATATACTTTTAATAAAATTTACATTTTATGAATTATTTATCAAATTGTATTGAGGGGGTGTTTGGGATTGATTATTCAAAACAGATTAGCGTTTTGAAAAAGTAGAGGTGGAGCTGCTTATAGATTATTGCGTTTTGGTAGTCTAAAGAACTGATTATCTGCGTTTTTAAAACGCAATACCAAACACAAAAAACTGATTATCTGCGTTTTAAAAACCCAATAATCTAAAATATTATATTCATTAAATTAAAATAACATTATTCATTATATGTAATAAGAGTAAGTTATTTAACATTTTATCAAATGCATTATATTTTTTTTTTAAATTAAATTAGCAATATATAATATGATATGTAATAATATTAAGTTATTAAATTGTTTATCAAATGTTTAAAAACTATAATTTGTTGACTAAATCAAACTATAGATTTGGTTAAAAAAAACAAACTATAGATTATACTTCTTTTTTTACCGGCGGCCCTAAAAACATTGTATTACTTATTAGGAACATTATATAAAAAATTACCTTTGCACAAAATATAATTTGAAGGTACGTGAAAAGATGAGTTCGTTGCAATTATTACTGGATATTCATATTGTTTCAAGTTCTCTATTCGTGCTTCCGAATAAATGAACTATTGAGACTAAATAGATATTGAAGTGTTTTTTTTAAGAAACTTATATTTCAACATCTTTGACAACAAAATAGAGAAAAAAAGGCTCGAAAAGTGTCCATTACATTAAATTAGCCTAGAGATAACCTTTTTTTTTTTTTTTCTCAAACCAGCTTGGGTTTAAAACACGTTTGGGTTCTTTTAAGTTCTTTGGCCAAATCGACACGGGCTAGAAACCACAATGGGTCAAAAATAAACCAAACCTCCTAGAACCGATTGGCGTTGGGGAAAACTAAAGAATTTTTTGTTTTTTTACAATATTTTAGTTTTAGGTTTTTTTATTAGTGTTATTATTACTATTTCGTCTACATTTTCATTTAACTTTCATTTAAAATTGGTTTGTCCCGCTGCGTAGCGCGAGATCACTTTTAGTATTTATAGAAAAGGTAAAAGAAATAGTATTTTAGTTTTGTTTAGATGAAATTTTGCATTATGGATATTTTTCTTTGAATATAGAAGAGCAATTTGTTTGTCTCTGTGTTTAAATATTGAGATATTATAATGTTTAGCGATGGAACAAAAATCTTAAATACAAAAAAAGAAAGAAAGAAATGGAAGCATAATTTGGGTAATGCGGCCGACAGAGAATGGGGTCAATAAAAAAAACGTGAGTTCAGGTAAATGGGTATGCGAATTGGGGACCGATAATATAAAGCCTTTTACGGTTTACATTAAAAAAAAAAAAAAAAAAAAAAAAACCAGGCGTGACATTTTTTAACAAGTCAATATTTTTTAAAATACCTTAAGATGATGAGTTTTGACTTTTCATAATATGTATTTTTAACTAATTCTGGATTCTATCTACAAGTAACACTACAAGGAAGTGGACTTTTAGCGGCGACGCCTGTTGCCGTTAAAGGTATACCTTTAGCGGCGGCACGACCTTTGAATCAATTCGTATTTGTACCAACATACATATATAAATTCATACGTTAAAATTAGTTTCTTAAAGTAAAAGGCTTAAAATGAATAGAAAACTTGGAGGGTTGGATTTATCGATGGGAAACATCACCGACATTTCCAATTAAGATAGATATAAGAACGTAACTAGTATGTCTTTTCAAGATATGACAACGTTAACATCGAAACAAAAAAGTTGAAGTTCAATGGGTGTCAAAGCTAAGGTCTTTTAATTTGGTGATGTATTTATATTTATTGTCATAAACATGCAATAAAATAAAATAGTTCCAATCAGATGAGCTAACTTTAGGCAAGTAGAAACATTAAAATTAGTACTTTAGTGTTATTCTCTCTTACCACTTTCATATTATGTCATATTTTACGAATTATTTCTAGTAAGAAAACAATAAAATTAAAGGTTCACCGTATGATATTCAAATACATCATCATAAGAGACATGACTACCAATCAACTAGACCTTTTAAATATCCAAATTTATAAAGAAATTTAACATAAATAAGAATAGTAAGAGCTACAACGTATTACCCTGAGTAAGAGGTAAAAGTGTTAAATAAAAGTATGTTATATAAACTTTTGATAATCAACATTTTATTTAATTACAGGAATTGTTTTTAGCGGGAACAGAAACTAGTTCAAACACAACAGAATGGGCGATGACAGAACTGTTACTTAACCCTGATATATTCTCAAGAGTCCGCAAAGAAGTCTCCACAACGGTGACAGCAGATGGAAAAATTCAAGAAGCAAAACTCCTTGACTTGCCTTATCTGCAAGCCGTCATCAAAGAAACGATGCGACTTCATTTAGCTGTGCCTTTATTAGTGCCTCATAAATCTGAAACAGAAGTTAAACTAGGTGAATATATTGTGCCAAAAAATACACAAATTCTGGTGAATGCATGGGCTATGGCACGAGATCCTAGGTATTGGGAAAACCCGATGAAGTTTAAGCCAGAGAGGTTTTTAGAAAATGAGCTCGAATTCAAGGGCCAACATTTTGAATTTATACCTTTTGGATCTGGTCGAAGGATGTGTCCTGGAATACCCGTGGCACAGAGGGTGGTCAGTTTAATGGTGGCAACATTTGTGTATCATTGTGATTGGAAATTGCCTCATGCTAGAGAAGAAATGGATATGGAGGACATTTTTGGCCTTACTTTGTTTAGGGCAACCCCTCTCCTCGCTAGCCCAATTCCAGTCAATGTGCATAAAGCTTGAAGTTCACATGCATTTGTAGTTAATAAGTGCGAATATACAATCATTTTTACAAAGAGACATTATACAAAATAAGTGATAAGTGTGATATTAAATTTCTAATCGTTTATATATTATTTTAGAATATGCATCTCAAGTATCCTCTACAGATTTTATACTTAGCAAAGGTTTGTATGTTGTATGTCTTTTATACGATATTATATATACAGTGTCTCGACTCCGGGGGAGGGGGGGGGGGGGGGGGCAGGGGTTCGTTTTAGTAGGCTAGGGTTTGCCGTTCAGAAAAGGGTGGCGGCGCAGCTTGTTGCCCGCTATCTTAATGTAATTTTTCGCGATTATGTTTTAATCAAAATATATATCATAATTAGATGAAAAAAAATCTATAATCTCCATAATGTTTTAGGAAAAGGTGAATTTTAATAACCTCAACTTTGATATATTACTAGTGGGAAATCCGTGCGTTGCTGCGGGACGGTTAAGATAAATATATTTTTTTAACAATGCACAAGCGTAGCCGTGTTAGCCCACCAAGATGTAGGAAAAGTGTAAAAACGTAATTGTCTTTGAATGCGAAACGATGTATATGAAATTAATCCATTTCTCTTCATTGTTTAAACTTTGAAAAGAAACTATATTTTTTTATATCCAACATATACGTTCTTATAACTTTTCATGACACACTATGTAAATTGTCTAACCATATGTCCTTAACTTCCAACATCTAAGAGATGATGTGTACACAGGACACCCAAATATAAAAAATGATTTCACTATATATGAAAATTAACTTCTCTGATCATCAAAATTCAGCCATCAGCACTGTTCTCAAAATTAAATATGAGCATAGATAATTTTTATTCCCAAATATTTCTATATAATTTTTCACAAATTTAGACCAAACCACCATATGGATACGTATTGTCAAGCATGAACTCAAAACCAAATATGAGCATAGAAACCAAAACAGAGTAGATAAACCAAAACACAACCATTCGATATCAGTATAAACAAGTAAACAGAGAAGTAAAGAAGTATCAACAAGACATTTATTATAATAAACAAATCAAGTTTAACCTGGAAGATGAACTTGCAGATACAATCCACTTTCGGATTGTGTCGACGTTTTGCCAGATTCGTTACAACATGATTACTCTTTTCAGCGTCCTCGGTCGCACCTTGTCGTTCTTATTAAATAATTAAAATAAAAAAACCTTATCAACAGAAAATCAAAACGTACCGTACTACTTGGTGTTGTGTGTGCGTCACTTCGTACCACCATTAACTCTCTGCAAAGATAAAGTAATTTGTTTCAGCAATTCTCATGATGAACGACACTGTATATTTATATAAACATATGCAATTATTTGAAGCTTGTGGTAAACATATGCAATTATTTAAAGAAAGAAAGAAAATGTAAAATTAATATTTGTTGAATATAATTATTTGAAGCTTGTGTTAAACCTTTATTTATCTTTACTACATGGTACAAGTATCTTAATGCATTGAAGGGTAATTTGGGGAAGATTTATATGACATTTGAGGGTTGAAGCACATGACTTTTCACATCACATCTTAACTTTACCAAGTTGGACATATTTATCCATTGCTCCCTCTTTATAATGTAGTAGAGATATGTGGCAATGGGCAATGGCTTAAATTCCAGAAAATGATGAGTTTTTAACCATATGAAAAGCGCTCAGTACATGCCTCACCAACGAACACAAACTTGACACCCTTCGCGATCTTTGGTAGAACTTGGTGGACGGGGTATTAACTATTAAACTTCCTTCATGAGTCGAATACGCCTAGGTAATAAGTTTCTCGATTTGTTTAAAAATAAACTGAAGTATCCTTTGTGTAGCTTGGTGCTCGAGATTATATAGCTTGGTGCTCGAGATTATATATTCAAATCTTTAACCATTTGTATTTCAATAGACAAATGTATTTAATAAACTAGTGGCATGCCCGCGCGTTGCCGCGGGTATGTATTTTTATTCACATTTTAAATTGCCAAAACTTTATAGACCATACTATCATGTATCCAATCCGATCCGTGCTTGATTTTTATTTGCAACATTTAGTTACACACATGAACCAAAGAGTTTTTGGCCTACTGGTTACAAAGTGTTAAATAAGGCTTAGACTTTTCTTGTGGTGATAATTCAAATTCCATTGGTAATAAAAAGTTAATTCATTAAAAAAAGTTACATGAATTAATCTATTACTTGGTAATGGTTCTAGGTAACAAAAGGTTAATACATGAATTAAATGTATTGAATGGTGCAATTGATTTGTATTAGTGACTTGTACATAAGGGCATAGATGGAAGAAAATGGTAAAAGTTAGAGATTTATGCATGAGACCTTTTGTATGCCATCTTAAAATGATGGTGAAATTACCTTCTTACCCATCTCTCCTCCTTAATAAGATAGTAGAGATTTATTTGGTTCAATCAGAGTACTAATTAATAGTAGTGACAAAAAAATATTTTATGACTTAACTGGCCACGTAGATAAATCTAAGTGTATCTTAAGGTCATGATTATCAGAAATCTATATTTTTGTCTAGATATATAAAACTACTGTTGGCAATGATCTCCGACCCAATTAGTTTAAGGTAGAGTGAGTTTTTTCTTATGGGTTCACATCCTGATGATAGGTCACAGGTTCGATCCATGCAAACCATAAAAAAATTCTCCGTGACGATTTGATTCAAACTAACAATCTAAACCGAAATACAATGAATCCAAAATATAAATATAAATTCCAAAGGCGTCTAAAAAATAACCTGAAACATGTACGAAAATAGTATAGGTCAATACAAAAATGTAATGGTGAGCATACCATGTTTTGAATACATATAGTATAAAAAGTTTTCGCAATTCATGTGTTGTATACTGTTTGCAATTATGTATTTAAGCAATATCAGTCAAAATCAACCCTAAGAATCAATTATCACGAATCAAGAATAATTAAGACAACCACTTCGAAAACCATTTTTGAGTATAATGAATCACAAGACAATGACCAAGGTCCCTCAATAGAGTCACAAGGGGTATATACCATAGTACTATTCATTGAAATGTCGGGCCCTCAAAGGTTAATGCCCACATCTTTAGTGGGACTGAGGGCAACAAAAGGAAATGGAAAGGTGGGGAGGAAAGTTCAGTTTCAGCTCGGCCGCAGCCACAAGAAAGGAGGTTTGAGGTTTCAGGTTCATCGCTTGGTCAAAAGAAAGGGGGTTATGCTGGGAAGAATCCGAAGTGTAATATGTGTGGGTATCATCATGTTGGGAGTTTTGATACGTTTCGCTGTAATCGTTGTCATCGGACCAGACACCTGGCTAAAGATTGTAGGGCCAACCTTGAGCCGAGGAAGGTCCAAGCGGTTGTCCCCACTCCTACTCCTCGGGAAAACCAAGGGTGTTATAATTGCGGTGAAGCAGGACACTTTAGGCGGGATTGCCCACATTTGAATCAAGGAGAGGCTGGGACGAGTGGAGGCAACGGAGGTGGCGACCGGAACGCACGTGTCTTCATGATTGGTCCAGGAGAGGCCCGACAGGATCCTGATGCTGATATCGGTACGTTTTCTCTTATTGACCGTTATGCCTTGGTTTTGTTCTGATTCTTGTACGGTTGGGGTTGCATGTTTGTTGCATTTTTTCTGTGGACTAGACATGATACCTACACCTTGAGGGGTTAAAGTACTTGGTTACCGTGTGTCATGTTGTGGCGGTCTTCTTTTCAAACTCGTTATGACCATTTTGAATTCTTGGTCACGCCTTTTATCTCACCAGTGTGCCTATGGGGATTCATCTGTTCGATGAACCGCATCTTGCGAGCCTTATCCTGTTCTTGCTTGTGGGTGATGTGCTAAAAGTAGTTTAATAAAAATAACTAAATTAAACCTAAAACTAGACACCTAGTAATACTCTAGACTCTCTAAAACTTAACTACTGACAGGCAAGTGAACCTATCGACTCTAGTATAGCTAAAGTAAGTCCGGATATCGAACCCACGAGACTCTAATGGAAAACGAAAACTAGACTCGATTACTTATCCTAAATACTGATTAAATTAATTTATTATTTTAAAGGGGGGTTTTACTGAAAAATAAATTGCAATAAAATAAAGATTAACTAAGACGAGCTAAAGTGAACTAAAGACACTAAAACTTAGCTGAGCCGAATTCAGATGATGACAAGACACTACCTAGACCAGACTCCTAACTATGCCTGATAAGCTTCTATGGTTATGGAACTGATTTGGAACCGGGATCTTAAAATACTAAACATCAAGAATAAACTAGACACCCTCGAACCTTCTCAAGGGGAAACCCTAGAATATTGTTGTGCTGTTAAACTACCGGTTGGAGTACAAACCCTCATAGGTTATCTAACTCTTATGATCGAGTACCCGCTAGACAATCTACCTCACAGCGCGAAAGCCTCACTACACTAGGTGTAAGGGGTAATTATTGAAGCCTAGATCTAACTTGATATGCAGGAGTTGAAAGGGAAACTAGACAGATCTTCTCATAAAGCCTCTAACCTAGCAATTTAACAACCTAGACATACCAACAAGTCCTCATCTCACAGCTATTGAACTTGGAAGAATACCTAAAATCTTCTAACCACCAAATACCACTCCTATGGTAAACTCGCGACTATTGACCATAAACTAGTTGCTACACAAAGTCTGCAACCTAACTAGCACTCATACATGAAAGACATTCACAAAAGTGCAAGTGGAGTGAATAAGTGACAATTAAAAAATAATAGATACGCACACACACCAGATCTAGAGAAATCAAAATCTTTACTGAATCATAAATCCAAAACAAGTTCCAAAAACCATAGAAAACGCAAATCAAAACATAGTTATTTGTCCTGGTCTAGATAGTTATTAAAAGTTTTAGCCACAAACCATCTTGAAAAGAGAAACAAAGACAAATAAAAATTCATCAATCATTGTATAGAACAAAGATAATAAAGGAACGAAAAAACCGAATGATTAACACCCGAATAATCGCTCTCTGGCTTAGAACCTTTGATCCCTGGCTTGCCTCTATAATAATATTTGCTCCTCTGTGCTGCGGCTTCTGTCCTGCTCTCGAGAAATAAATATCTTCGGCTGCTACTTGTTGTTCCACCAAGAACAATCTTTTTTTCTCTTCAAGGAAAATAAGATATATATCACTTCCCGATGTCATCCACCCTAGAATTAACCCTATTTTTGTTTTATCAAGTGGGCTTAGGCCTTGTGTGACAAAAGCACCTCCAAAACAAAAAAAATAAATCTGCGGCACTTTTCTTTTGAATATAATATCGATTTTTTTTTTTAATCTCTAGCTCTCACTGACAAAAGTCACGTTTGACTTTTATTTTTTTTATATTTTTATTTTATTTTTTATTATTATTATTATTATTATTATTAATATTATATATAGTGGTATAACTCCGTGCTTTAGACTCGGGTGTTCTCATCTTGATCAAAGTTGCTCGTTTACGTTCCAACGTCCATGAACACCTACAAAAATATAAATAAAATGCATAAATACTAAAAAAGACACAAAACTAATAAAAATCTATAAAAACCTATACTAAATAAAATAGACCGGTACAAGCCTAAAACTAATAAAAACACTATCTAAACGACTCAAAAATTACACAGACTTTACACTGGAAATAGATGTATTTTACAATACATCAAATATCCCAACACTTATCTCTTTTTCGTCCCTGAAAAAGAATTATGCTATGGAATCACAATTAGGTTTACATCCAGTTTCAAAACATAGGTTAGTTAATTAATAATCTACTAACGTGTTGATTGCGATTGCAGGTATATTGATCCTCTTAAACTCACACCGGTTTCCAAGCCCCTTTTTATTTATGTTAAGTTCATGTTGATTAGTCTATCTAGGGTCTCACTCGAAGGAAGTCACAGTTCCTCCTAATCCCGCCTCAAGCTTATGAAGCTAAAGGAACGACCAATTGACCATTCCCAACCGTCTTATGTAGAAAACCAAGAGAATTTAAAATCACTATTTTTTTTATTTTTGGCATACTTAACTCAGAGGGTGTGACCAATCCAAGTCGCTATCCCAGTGGCCAGTCACCTTAAGCTTCAGCATTTTTTTTTTTCATCTCAGCATACTTAACTCAGAGGGTGTGACCAATCCAAGTCGCTATCCCAGTGGCTAGGCACCTTAAGCTTCAGCATTTTTGTTTTGATTTCTAATTTTTTTTTAAGTGATTAGAAATTCTAACGGTTTTCTACTTATAACGGTGCTTCTTATACTATTTTTGGCGGTTTCGGTCTCCCCGTTTCTCCTAGATGAGAACCCACAAAATAGTCTAACATAATTAATTTATTACTTTTCAAAGGAAACCTTTCTACCGGCCGAGCCTACCCACATATCTCAAATCAGACACGTTTTCAATCAATTTTAATCTCTTATTATACATATTATTTGAAAACCGGACACCTAACTTTACCTATCATTTTCCATATTTTATATAATGCAAACTTCAAAATCAGGGACCTTTTTTTATTTTTTTTTCGATTTTTTTTTTTGATTTTTTTTTTTGGACTCAAAACGACTCTACATACAAACTACACGACAGTTTCCATCCCCACACTTAAACTCTACATTGCCCTCAATGTAGGAATAGAAATCGACTCAAAACAAAAAAATAAATTCCGAATACAAAAATAAAAAGAAAAGGGCAAATTGGAAAGGACTTAGCTGGTTTATTAACGCGTAAGCTCCAAAAACTCTAGTCCAATCCAGCTCGATCGTATAGCATTTCATTCGCGATCGGCTCTGACACAATAATAAATTCTCGGGTTTGCCTTGATAAATGATAACAGCTTCGGAATCACCCGAATGGAGATTGAGTACGGGCGGTGCCATCCAAACCTGCACAAAACGAAACAAACAAAACCCGAGCATAATACCGAACCAAAAATAAAATAAAATAAATGAAAAGCTAAAAATAAATAAGTTCAAAAATAAATTTACAAACTCTACACTTGGGATGGTACCCAAGAACTCAACCATCTCTCATTCTAAGGAGTCACGAGAGGAGTTTCCTCCTTCTCCGTCGGGTCTAACGGTCCTCCGATATAAATTTTAAGCCTATGACCGTTAACCTTCCAAGTGCTTCCATCTGCATCATTTAGTAATTCGACTGTGCCATATGGGAAAACCTCATTAACTGTGTATGGACCCGCCCATTTGGACTTAAGCTTACCTGCGAACAACTTCAACCGTGAATTATATAAAAGCACTTTATCTCCCTTTCTAAACTCCTTCACCTTCTTGATCCTCTTATCATGCAACTCCTTAGTTTTCTCTTTAATGCTCAACGACCGTGCATATGCTGCATCCCGAAGCTCTTCCAACTCATGAAGCTGGAAAAATCGTCTCCTAGCAGCCTCGGTAAGATCAAGATTAACCGCCTTGAGGGCCCAAAGAGCTCGATGTTCTAGCTCAACGGGTAGATGACACGCTTTACCATAAACAATCATAAAAGGTGTAGTACCTAATGGCGTTTTATAAGCCGTCCTAAACGCCCAAAGCGCATCATCTAACTTGTCGGACCAATCCTTCCGACTTTTCCCAACGGTTTTCTCAAGAATTCTCTTCACTCCTCGGTTTGCATTCTCCACTTGACCGCTTGTTTGGGGATGGTAAGCGGTCGATAAACGGTGAGTGACCCCGTAACGCGCTATCACCTTTTCCATCATGGTGTTACAGAAATGCGTACCACGGTCACTAATAAGTGCCTTGGGAGTACCAAACCGAGTGAACAACTTCTTCAAAAATTTCACCACCACTCGGGCATCATTAGTAGGTAAAGCTTGCGCTTCCACCCACTTTGAAACATAATCAATGGCCACGAGGATGTACCGGTTCCCTCCAGAAATGGGGAACGGTCCCATGAAATCAATGCCCCAGACATCAAAAACTTCAAGAACCTGAATGGGGTTCTGAGGCATCTCATCCTTGGATGAAATGTTACTGGTGCGTTGACAGGCGTCGCACCGCTTCACGAAATCGAGGGCATCCTTCACCACAGTAGGCCAATAAAAACCACTATCAAAGACCTTTTGCGCAGTGGTGTGATGAGCATGGTGCCCTCCATAGAGACTCTCATGGCAACGCCTAATAATCTCTAGTCCCTCCTCTCTACTAACACATCTCCTCAAAATCCTATCACCTCCTATCCTAAACAGAAAAGGATCATCCCACACATACCTAGTAGCATCTCTCAGAAATTTCTTACGCTGTTGGGTATTCATACCCTCTACCAACATCCCATGAGCAAGGTAATTTGCCAAATCAGTGAACCATGGCATACCCTGCTTCTCAGCTTCAACGAAATCAATGGACTCGTGAGGGAATTTATCTCCGATTGCCTCCTCACGAATCTCCTCCCTACTCGGATCCTCTAAACGAGAAAGGTGATCTGCAGCCACATTCTCTGCTCCCCATTTATCCTTAATCTCAATATCAAACTCGGAAAGCAAAAGAATCCACCGAATTAGACGAGGTTTGGCGTCCTTCTTTGCAAAAAGAAACCGCAAAGCCGAGTGATCAGTAAAGACGGTGGTTTTGGAAAGCACGAGATAAGAACGAAATTTATCAAAAGCAAACACAACCGCCAAGAGCTCTTTCTCGGTGGTTGTGTAGTTCTCCTGAGCATCATTAAGGGTCTTACTGGCGTAGTAGATAGGATGAAAGTGTTTGTCACGCCTCTGCCCTAAGACTGCCCCGACCGCGTAGTCACTCGCATCACACATGAGCTCAAAAGGCAAGCTCCAGTCGGGTGAAACTAAGATAGGAGCACTCACCAACCGCTCCTTTAAAAACTCAAAAGCCTTAAGACACTCCTCATCAAAGACAAAAGGAACGTCTTTCTCAAGAAGACGAGTCATGGGGCGAGTGATTTTGGAAAAATCCTTAATGAACCTACGATAGAAACCCGCATGACCTAGAAAACTACGGATGGCCTTGACATTGGTCGGAGGTGGAAGCCTACTAATGGTGTCAATCTTAGCCCTATCAACCTCTATACCATCCCTAGAAATCTTATGTCCTAGTACTATCCCCTCAGTCACCATGAAGTGACACTTCTCCCAATTCAACATTAACTTAGACTCTACACATCTCTCTAACATTCTCTCTAAGTTACTCAAACAAACATCAAAAGAGCTACCATAAACCGAAAAATCATCCATGAAAACCTCCATAGACGTCTCAATCATATCCTGAAAAATAGCTATCATGCAACGCTGAAAAGTGGCTGGAGCGTTACATAACCCAAACGGCATGCGGCGATACGCATAAGTGCCGTAGGGGCATGTAAAGGTGGTCTTCTCCTGATCCTCCGGTGCAATGGGGATCTGGAAATAACCTGAAAATCCGTCAAGGAAACAGTAAAACTGCTGCCCTGCCAAACGCTCCAACATCTGATCAATGAACGGGAGAGGAAAGTGGTCTTTCCTGGTGGCGTCATTCAGTCTCCTGTAATCAATACAGACACGCCAACCAGTGACAGTACGAGTGGGAATGAGCTCATTCTTCTCATTAGTGACCACAGTCATCCCTCCCTTCTTAGGGACAACCTGAGTCGGGCTCACCCACGGGGAATCAGATATGGGATAGATCAGACCAGCATCCATAAGCTTAAGAACCTCATTCCTAACTACTTCCTGCATGTTCGGATTTAGGCGTCTCTGAGGCTGCACCACAGGCTTATAATCATCCTCCATGAGTATCCTGTGGGTACAGTAGGTAGGGCTGATGCCCTTGATGTCAGAGAGCCTCCATGCAATGGCTTGCTTATGTGCCTTCAACACATCAAGCAACCGAATCTTCTCCTCCTCCGTCAGTTTAGATGAAATAATGACGGGCAAACTAGCATTCTCCCCTAAGTAGGCATACTCTAAGTGAGACGGTAAAACCTTAAGTTCTAAAGGCGGTGGTATCTCTAATGAAGGTTTACTACTCTCCTCACGAACCTCACTAATCTCTAACGCCTCGGGAAACAAAGGGGCTTCCTCCCCAACTAAATCTAACTCCTCATCATGGGTTTCAACTACCAAATCACCCCCACAGATGTAATCAAGACATCGGTCCACCCGAGAAATAAAAGAATTTATGAAGTAAACAGAGTCAGTGGGACCGCTAAAATCGTCTTGACTACCAGGGTATCTCATGGATTTGACGATCTCAAAGGTGACCGTCTCATCTCCTACGCGTAGAGTGATCTTCCCGTCAAAGACATCAATGAGTGCCTTGGCGGTGCGCAGAAACGGACGACCTAGAATTAGAGGTACTTTGTCGTCTACCTCCATATCAAGAATAACGAAATCCACGGGGAAAACAAATTTATCAACTTTCACCAACAAGTTTTCCACAATGCCCCGTGGATATTTGACTGATCGGTCAGCAAGGGATAAAGTCATGCGCGTTGGGGTCAGGTCACCTAGGTCTAGTTTCTCATAAAGAGAATAAGGCATCAGGTTGATACTAGCACCTAAGTCCGCCAACGCGTGGTTCTGAGTGTCACTACCAAACATACACGGGATTGTAAAAATCCCGGGGTCTGTCAATTTCTCCGGTAGCTTGTTCAAAACCACCGCAGAACATCCCACAGTCAATGGAATGTTTGAGACCTCCCCCAGCCTGTCATTCCTTTTCAGAAGATCTTTAAGGAATTTGGCATATTTAGGCATATGCTGGAGGGCCTCAATGAACGGGAGATTGATTTTGAGCTGCTTAAACATATCTAGAAAATGACCATACTCCTTAGCATATTTCTGGTTCCTAAGGCGGGCTGGGTATGGAAGACGAGAAGGATCAATCTCAGGGGTAGGCCTAATCGGTGTGGGTGTCCTACCTACAACCTTCTCTATCTGAGGCTCACTATTTGGTGCGGTACTTGCTGGGACTAGCCTAGGTTGCACCCTACTAGGAGCCTCCATCTCTATTTCCTCATCTACCTGCTCTTCTACCTCACACTCTACCTGCTCACTAACTCTCTCTGCCCCTCTACCACTACGAGTGGTGACTGCTTTCAGTTGGGCGGCTGGGTTGGGTTGAGTACTACCCGAGAACTGGCCTTGGGGCCGCCCTTCCAACTGCCTAGCAATATCACCAACAGTACGCTGAAGATCCAAAAATGCAGAGTGGTGATTTTTCAACAAGGTGTCATGCTCTGCAAGAGTTTTCTGGGTGTGGGCATCCTTAGCTATTAACTGGGTTAAAAGTTCTTTTATTTCACCCAAACCACCCTCAATGCCCGAACCTACCTTATTACCCGAATTTCCTCCCGAATACTGACCCTGCCCCTGGTTATGAGTAGAATTTGATGAGAAACCGGGGGGATTACCGGAAGATTTCCAGCTGAAGTTTGGATGATTCCTCCAACCTGGGTTGTAAGAATTTCCATAAGAGTTATTTGACCCGCGGTTCTGACCGCCTACAAAATCCACTTGCTCCTCCTGGTGAATCAAAGGGCACTCAGAAGTAGCATGCCCTCCCCTACACATCTCACATTTTTCAGATTTCAATTTCAACTCCTTCGCTTCCTTAGTTAAAGCATCTAGAGCAGCAGCCACACTAGTGTCCAATGCGACTTGGTGAACACCTCGAGCTGGGGAGGTGGTACTAGGTGCAGGAATGGAATTCCTGAGTAAAGTCCGCTGCTCATGGTCTGTTTGGGCAAAACTTTCAAATAAGTCATTGCATTCGGCCGCAGTTTTCTTACCCATCATGTGGCCGCCTGCAGAAGTATCAAAGCGGTTCCTTGCCTCATAAGTTAGGCCATTGTAGAATTTCTCTACAAGGGCCCAATCAGTCAGACCATGTTGGGAGCACCTGCTAAGCAGGTTTTGAAAACGCTCCCATGCAAGATAATAAGGCTCATCAGGTTCCATCCGGAACGAATGGATCTGATCGCGAAGGCGGGATGCCTTGCTAGGTGGAAAGTACTTATTCAGAAAAGCTTCTTTAAGGGCATCCCAGGTGGTAAAAGTGTCAGTAGGGTGAGAGTCGAGCCAAGTGGCGGCTCGACCAGAAAGGGAAAAGGGGAACAAGTGGAGGAATTTAGCATCATCTGTAGCACCCTGTAGCTTAAAGGTAGCTAGGATGCGAGTCAGGCGGGCTATGTGGGCCGGGGCATCCTCATCATCGCGGCCGTGGAATTGACAGGTGATATTAATGGCCGTCATGATGTAGGAGGGTATCTGCCAGGACCCATCATTGTTGATGGCTGGAATGGTAATAGGGGAGTTAACTCCCGTAAAACCCTGGGTGGATTGTTGGTGGACAGTGCGACGCTCAGCCATTTGGAAAAGGTTTGGTGGTGGACTGGGTGGTGGGGAGGATGACCTAGAAGAACAAGAGCTAGAAGAACTTACCTCTTCAAGCTTAACTTCAGCAGCTGATTTGCTCCTTGAACGAGTAACTGGCATAAAACTGCAGAGTAGACAGTAAAAGAGGTAAGAGAATAACAGATAAAATAAACTAAGAAAAATAGAAAAGACTCGAAATAAAAATAAAAATTAGCTAAAATAAAATAACAAATAGCACAGATATTTCAGATGAGTTCAATCAAAGCTAATTAACGCAATCGCCAAGAGTCCCCGGCAACGGCGCCAAAAACATGATGTGCTAAAAGTAGTTTAATAAAAATAACTAAATTAAACCTAAAACTAGACACCTAGTAATACTCTAGACTCTCTAAAACTTAACTACTGACAGGCAAGTGAACCTATCGACTCTAGTATAGCTAAAGTAAGTCCGGATATCGAACCCACGAGACTCTAATGGAAAACGAAAACTAGACTCGATTACTTATCCTAAATACTGATTAAATTAATTTATTATTTTAAAGGGGGGTTTTACTGAAAAATAAATTGCAATAAAATAAAGATTAACTAAGACGAGCTAAAGTGAACTAAAGACGCTAAAACTTAGCTGAGCCGAATTCAGATGATGACAAGACACTACCTAGACCAGACTCCTAACTATGCCTGATAAGCTTCTATGGTTATGGAACTGATTTGGAACCGGGATCTTAAAATACTAAACATCAAGAATAAACTAGACACCCTCGAACCTTCTCAAGGGGAAACCCTAGAATATTGTTGTGCTGTTAAACTACCGGTTGGAGTACAAACCCTCATAGGTTATCTAACTCTTATGATCGAGTACCCGCTAGACAATCTACCTCACAGCGCGAAAGCCTCACTACACTAGGTGTAAGGGGTAATTATTGAAGCCTAGATCTAACTTGATATGCAGGAGTTGAAAGGGAAACTAGACAGATCTTCTCACAAAGCCTCTAACCTAGCAATTTAACAACCTAGACATACCAACAAGTCCTCACCTCACAGCTATTGAACTTGGAAGAATACCTAAAATCTTCTAACCACCAAATACCACTCCTATGGTAAACTCGCGACTATTGACCATAAACTAGTTGCTACACAAAGTCTGCAACCTAACTAGCACTCATACATGAAAGACATTCACAAAAGTGCAAGTGGAGTGAATAAGTGACAATTAAAAAATAATAGATACGCACATACACCAGATCTAGAGAAATCAAAATCTTTACTGAATCATAAATCCAAAACAAGTTCCAAAAACCATAGAAAACGCAAATCAAAACATAGTTATTTGTCCTGGTCTAGATAGTTATTAAAACTTTTAGCCACAAACCATCTTGAAAATAGAAACAAAGACAAATAAAAATTCATCAATCATTGTATAGAACAAAGATAATAAAGGAACGAAAAAACCGAATGATTAACACCCGAATAATCGCTCTCTGGCTTAGAACCTTTGATCCCTGGCTTGCCTCTATAATAATATGTGCTCCTCTGTGCTGCGGCTTCTGTCCTGCTCTCGAGAAATAAATATCTTCGGCTGCTACTTGTTGTTCCACCAAGAACAATCTTTTTTTCTCTTCAAGGAAAATAAGATATATATCACTTCCCGATGTCATCCACCCTAGAATTAACCCTATTTTTGTTTTATCAAGTGGGCTTAGGCCTTGTGTGACAAAAGCACCTCCAAAACAAAAAAAAATAAATCTGCGGCACTTTTCTTTTGAATATAATATCGATTTTTTTTTAATCTCTAGCTCTCACTGACAAAAGCCACGTTTGACTTTTATTTTTTTTATATTTTTATTTTATTTTATTATTATTATTATTATTATATATAGTGGTATAACTCCGTGCTTTAGACTCGGGTGTTCTCATCTTGATCAAAGTTGCTCGTTTACGTTCCAACGTCCATGAACACCTACAAAAATATAAATAAAATGCATAAATACTAAAAAAGACACAAAACTAATAAAAATCTATAAAAACCTATACTAAATAAAATAGACCGGTACAAGCCTAAAACTAATAAAAACACTATCTAAACGACTCAAAAATTACACAGACTTTACACTGGAAATAGATGTATTTTACAATACATCAGTGGGTACAAGCGATTTTGTCATTTATTGTGGTGCTTCTATCCTGGGTCTCGGTTGTGTGTTGATACAACGTGAGGTAGTTATCGTTTATGTTTTTCGTCAACCTAGGGTTTGTGAGGAGGACTACATCGCTTATATTGTGGAACTGGGTGTGGTTCGGGTTGTTCTGAAGATCTAAAGACATTGCTTGTACGGTACCTTGTGCATCGTTTATACCGATCACAAGAGTCTCTAGCGTATCTTCGACCAGGATGGGTTGATCGTGTGGCAGTCTGTAGCGGTTACCTCGTATTCATCTTGAGGAAGTGGTTCCTCGGCTTGGGGTACTTTTTCTATCACCTCTGGTTGTGATTTCCATTTCGTTCTGTGTCCTTGGGAAACGTTGCTTTGAGCATTGGGTGTTCGGTTGGATTGTGTATGGATCGTCTTTCGTATTGTTAGAGTTCATTGTGGTTCATGTTGTGGACCGGAGTTCTTGTGGGGACGAGGGGACTAGATGGGATCTAGGTAACCTCATTCATTACCTAAGCGTGTACTTAGGTCGATACCTGTTACTGTTGAAGCTGAGTGAATCTTGGGGCGAGATTCCTTTCAACAGGGGGATGATGTGATAACCGGAAAAAATTTTCTTTTCTTTCGTCTCTTCCTTTTCGGCTTTAAGCAATTTTTGGGACGAAAATTCTTTCAACAGGGGGATGATGTGACACCCGGCAAACTTGGAATAGTAACTTTTGTCAAACTAGTAAGTCTACCTTAGCGAGTCATGCATAAATTATACTTAACTGGGTCAGTTGAGTCGTTATGATGATTCAGGGAATCATCGGGAGTCGTTACGATGGTCCAAGGGATCATCGGGGGTCGGTCCGTAACCATGTGTACAAGGGTAGGTGATTTGTAGAATCACCGAATTTAATGCACACACGCAAGTCTCGAGTCCCGGGAATAGGTGAACGAATGTGAACGTGTTAGTTATCATGCATTATATGTTTATAAACAGTATATGACTTGTCGGTATGTGAATACGTGCTTATATATGTTAAAATAGTGTTTAAAGAGCCGAAAACCCATAAACACCTGCAGGGGGCGATTAGGAATCCTAATCACCACCTGCAGGGGTGAGTAGCAAATGTAACATCACACAAATTTTCTTTATATATATACATAGAACTCCCTCGTTTATTCATCCGATTCATGTTTACAGTATCTTTACTATCCATTTTGTTAATTTTTTTTGTTTAAATAATGACGTATAATCAATATTAAATTGGATTGTATTAAAAATTCTGATTTAAAAACGTTAAAAAAATGTTTGCCTGTGCCAGGATTCGAACCCGAGTCCCTGGCGGGCTAAACCTTAACCACACCACACAAACCACTACACCATTTGGTGTTTTGTGATGTTAATTAAAACCATTTAAACTTAAACCCTTTCAAGGTCCCTTAGTCAAACCTGAAAAGTCAAACGTAGTCTCCTAGTCAAGTCAAGTCAAAGTGTTAGTAAATATGGTCTCCTAGTCAAGTCAAAGTGTTAGTAAATATGGTCTTCTAGTCAAGTCAAAGTTGTTCCTAAATTCTAGCCTAGTCAAAGTAGTCCCTAATTACAACTCCAAATTATACACTATAAATACTATAGCCTACCATTCAACTCTTTATACCATTCAATAAAAAAAAACATTATTATCCCATCTCCCATATACTAAAGTTTTCATCCATCATTATCTCCTCTAGCTAGTTCCGAGTTTTCCAAGACATTATTACTAAGTGTTTGCATGCTCAATAAAATGCATAAACTCATTATGCACCTAAGGTGAGTTTACATAGCCCCTTTTCCATTCACTATTTTTTTTTTGGGGTGAAACATGTTACAACATTCAATTTACAATTCAATCACAAGTGTCTATGTGTTATTCTATGTTGCATTATGTCTTAAACATTACTAGGGTAAGCACAATATTCTAGCATAATCATTAACATTGATCAGCCGACGGTATACAATGATAGATCTATTGGACTGACAATCCCACCCGGATACGTGTACCTCCTACATAGGTAGCGTGGGTGATTGTTATCGAATTTATAACATAATCGAGTGAACCATGAGCGTATGGGATGGACCACAATATTCTAGTCACAAGGTTTGATTATGCACTAGACTTGCCATGACACTTGAATTGTACAAGTTTTTATTCAATTATCAAAACCTATGTAATTCTCACCAACTTTTGTTGACCCAAAATATTTTCAAACTTAACATGTTTCAGGTTATGGCTTATTCGAAGATTAGAGTTAATGCTTGAAGATGCGTAGCTAGTATTTTTCATTTTGATGTACAAATTTTTAGAACAATTGTGTGTAGTTCATTTAAATCATTTATTGAAACTTATTATTTACCATGTGCTACTGAACAATCATCAATACGTGACATCCCGATGTTTCCGCCATCGGTTGGGGTGTTACAGATTGGTATCAGAGCCATGGTTATAGGGAATTAGGTTATTAGAAAAATAATCTAGTCTATAATCATAGGATTATAACCAGTACTTGCTCCTTTTACTTGCAACTCTACTTGTTTCTATTCTCTACCTCTATCCTACTTCTTATCCCTACTTTAGTCCCTACAAGATGTTTGCTCTCCATAACTGGAACAAAATTCTCAGATCCTAACCTGAAATACCTTATAAATCTCGTCGAAGCTCTATATTCTAATAATGAACACATGCAATCTGGAAGGGTGAACGCCTGTATTCTGAGTTTTCTGTCTAGGACTGGCATTGCGCATAAATCCCAATCAGACGAGGGACCCGGATGCCTACCTGGGAATTCTCGGGATGAGTGTTCCATTATAGGCTAAAGCATGTCTTCACTATGTTATTAGAATCTAGAAGTTTTGATAAGTCAACGTTTTCGTTTATTCGTTTTAATTAATGAATAAATGATTACACTCACTTTCCTTAAACTAAGCTCTAAAATCTCAAAATTTTACAGCTTAAATCAATCTCATTTCATAACCATCTATGGATTTCACAATCACACTTCACCTTACCATCTTAGCCACTTTTTAAATATTCAACACCCTACCCAAATCATATTATTTCATTTCTCCACATGTTACTTATTTTTTTTAAAAACTATAACCTCATACCTTAGCACAAACTAAAGATTTCTAAATCTTGTTGTATTTTCATTACCTAGTAACTTTACAAAGTACATATTTTTGTCAAAAGATATCCTCGAACTTAAATTCAATTGTTTATTTATTGACGTAACAAACAATTTTCTATATAATGCTTTAAACTATTAAAAATCACTTAATAGAACCTTGATCTTTAAAACCTAATGTCATGTTTGAAATCCCCAACTAACGGGAATATTTTAATCAAAGCCCACTTATCTTGTACTATTTAACAACTTTTGCTTTATGTATAAAATCAATTTTGAAAATAAGATTTTTTTTATCCATAGGAATAATATCTAGTCTCTAAATTCTCCATCGACACTCACTCATTTTCAACTTGTTCAAATTTTTACAATATTTGGCATATACCACAATCATGTTTTCTTATACACTTGATTATAACCTTTGATCCAAACCCCAAAATTTACACTGCTACATAATCTCCTTACTATAAAATAAACTCTTTATCAACTATCTTCACATTCACTATCTCTCACAACCTTGATTCTGCTTCAAGATTTTTCATCATCCTCTCAAGAACTAAATTCATATCCTTCACCTTCTCACACATGAGCTAGTTACCCATGATAACCAAACTATTGAAACTTGATTGTGTGTTGCATCAAACATAATCCTTAGTTATACATGAGGATTCGACTATCTACCATATTTGAACATTTGAAACTAGAATTCATGGAATATAAACTATTTGCTATAGACACACCTAGAGTCATTAACCTTGTCTAGGGAAACTCTATTACAACTCGTATGCTATACTTGATACTTGATTGCTTACATGTACATATTATCAATTTGCAATTCATGTGTGTAATAATTGGTACACTTAATCAAACAACTGATAGAGGATGAAGTACTTGCTCAACAGTTAGTAGAGTACCAAATAACCTACTCAACGATTGGTAGAGGTCATCATGCCTGCTCAATAGTCGGTAGAGGCCCTACAACCTGCTCAACGACTAGTAGAGGCTATCGCACCTGCTCAACAATCGGTAGAGGTTCTTACTCACTGACTGGTAGAGGTCTTTTTCCTGCTCAACAGTTGGACTTATTTTTGGATACATTGTATACGATTCAATCACAAGGCTATTTTGCATTACTTACATGTGTGTTTAGAGTCATAGAAGGACACAAAACCCTAATGTAAGGCAAATTGGTGATTGCGGTCCGAAACGTAATCATGAATTTACAGGTACATTAAGGTAGTGTGAAATTCTATTAAGGTTTTGGGAGATACCCCGTATGTTTTCGAAGTATCAGAGGTTTGATGGGTTAGCTGCGGTACATCCTATATATAAACACTAATGATACGTGGAAAGGGATACTTTAGGGTCAGACCAATAACAAACCCTAGTTATTTGGTAGTCCATCTAGCATTTATGGTTATCTTATACATTCCTTAAACTCTTACCTTACTTTGAACCATAGTCACCCTAATTATCCTCAACACTATTCAAATGTTTCTTCTTAAAATAAACTTCGGGACGAAGTTCCTAAAAGTAGGGGAGACTGTAACATCACATAAATTTTCTTTATATATATACATAGAACTCCCTCGTTTATTCATCCGATTCATGTTTACAGTATCTTTACCATCCATTTTGTTAATTTTTTTTTGTTTAAATAATGACGTATAATCAATATTAAATTGGATTGTATTAAAAATTCTGATTTAAAAACGTTAAAAAAAATGTTTGCTTGTGCCAGGATTCGAACCCAAGTCCTTGGCGAGCTAAACCTTAACCACACCACACAAACCACTACACCATTTGGTGTTTTGTGATATTAATTAAAACCAATTAAACTTAAACCCTTTCAAGGTCCCTTAGTCAAACCTGAAAAGTCAAACGTAGTCTCCTAGTCAAGTCAAGTCAAAGTGTTAGTAAATATGGTCTCCTAGTCAAGTCAAAGTGTTAGTAAATATGGTCTTCTAGTCAAATCAAAGTTGTTCCTAAATTCTAGCCTAGTCAAAGTAGTCCCTAATTACAACTCCAAATTATACACTATAAATAAAATAGAATAAACTTTTGTGGAAATTTATAAGATCGTTTTGATATTTTTATAGAATTTTATAAATAAAATAGAATAAACTTGATTTATTTATTTTATATATTAAATAAATAATATTTTGAAAACTAAAAATTGTATGTTAAACTTTTTCATTAGGTTAACACAAAATAATTTTTGTAGGATTTTTAAAAGTGTTTTGGTATTTTAAAAATGAATTTAAAAATATAAAGAAATATATATATATATATATATATATATATATATATATATATATATAAGTTTGTTTGTTAAAACAAAAAGAAAAGAGTGTTGTAGCTGAGGATCGAACTCGCGTGGGCCGGATCCAAGACACCAGGCACAACCACTTGGTCCAGACCAGTGGTTGTGTTTGGTTTTAGTTCGTTTAAAATTTATAATTATACTCGAATTCATGTTCTTCCCCAATTCAAACATACGTGCCCTAGTTTTTCCAATTGGACAATTCACACAACATTAACCCAATTAACCTTAGGGTTAATGTTGTGTGGATGCCGAACAATAAAACCCACTGAAGAAATTACACTTACAATAACGAATTGATTATGATAGCACAGTCAAAGCCCGAAGTCAAAACACGAACAGAAATGATTCAAAACAGTGAAAGATTAAGAAATTGGAGGTTGAGAAAGATTGAGTGGCGAGTTGTGATGGTCCAGAGGCGTCCAATTTATAGTGTTGGGGTCTAGATCATTGATTTGGTATGTTTGACCTCGTCTTTAACGGTTGACGCGTCCACGAGCCAAAAATGGTATGAATTGAATGGTAATTGAACGTGTAATGACTCGTGATAGGCCGGTAATCACGATCTCAATCAATCCATGATCAATTACACGTTAATTGTTTTGATTTAAGGAAGGTCGTGGTCACAGTTGACTTTCCAAGTCAATTGGGAAGATCTGAACTCGTGATATATTTATAACGTGTTGGGTTTATGACAAGAAATATGTGTAGAGCAGTTGGTTGTGTGTGTTGAGTGGCCCGGCTTGGGCGCGGGTTCGAGTCCCGGCCCAAGCAATATTTTTTTTAACAATTATCTAATATCTATATGTGTATTATGTATAATTATAATAACATTAGGGTTCCAAAAATGCCACAATAGTAATTAAATGTAAAAAATAATAATGGAACTTGACGTTTTTTATTCATGGTAAAATGTAACGTACAAGTATAAATGCGTAATGTTACAAGTAGGATTCCTACTCGCCTGTCCAGTGGCGAGTAGAAAGCTACCCGCCTGTTATAAGGGATGAGTAGGACTCTACTCGCCTGTATTAGGGGTGAGTAGAAATCCTAATTACCTGTTTGATATCCTAATTGCCTGTTGATTCCTAGTCGCGTGTTTTGATGCCTAATCGTGTGTTTTGCTGCTGTAAGTGTATTTTAAGATCCCGAAACATGGTTTAACGTCTAGGAACATATTTAGAACCCTGTGGCATGCTTAGAAACCTGATAACATGTGTTCGGACTCGTATATGCAATATGTGAGCTGTATGCTAGACTTGGTGAACTATTGTGCGTGTTAAGTGCATAGTTGCATATGATTACTTGATTTCTTGTCTTTGGCTAACACGTGGGATGTTGGGTCACCAATGGGATGTCAGGTCTTGCCTTGTGTGGTCAGATTAACGTTCAAACATGTTTTCAAACGTACACAGTTAGGGTCTGGACATTCGGGGACAAGTTAACTATGGGTTATTAGTCACACCACTTATATAAACTTTGTGATAGGTCATCAGTAGTTGGGACTATCAATTCACGTTGGGTATTCGATTTTAGAAGACGCAATCTAGTGAGTTTCACGGGCCCTCTTTCAGTGTTTACATTTGCGGGGGAGGAACATGCTACGTACTTGTAATCATATAGATCATGTTATACTAGTGTTACCTTGTGTTTGCTATATGATATGTGTAAGCCCAGTTCAGTTAGTCGTGGATCGGCAGTTCAGTTAGCCTTGGATCAGCAGTTCAATTCGCCGCGAATCGCTAGTTCAGTTAGCCGTGTGTTGGCAGTTCGGTCAGGCATATACATACATGGTATCGTATTAGCGGGTTCATACGCCTAGGTAGCGTCCTTATAACATAGTAGTAACATGATGGATCGTTCAAAACTTTTGGAAAACTTTTTACTAAAAACCTGTGAACTCACCAACATTTTATGTTGACGTTTTTAGCATGGTTTCAAACGTTGTCAAACTTATAATATTTACATGTTGGGTTGTAAAGATGTTTTATGCTTTCGCTGACGTTGGTTATATTTTGAAAACTTAATGAATAGTCTACGTATCTTTTACATTTAGTTGTCGTTTATTGTGACCGTTGACTTGGATCATGGTGTGTCACGCGCCTCGCGGTAAAACCCTGCACGTGGAATTTGAGGGTGTGACAATGACGAACATCATTGGAATGTGTCAATTAAATAGATTGGTCATAACTATTGTTTTTGGTCAACAACGCTTAAAATTAGCACACTTATTGAAATCATGATGATGATTATCGTTTCATGACAATTGATTAAAGGAAAGTCGTAATATCAAAATGAAAGTCGGTCAACAATATTAAAACTAAATTCGTAATATTAGTAATATCAATAAATAAGATTAAAAATCTTAATAAATAACATCAAAGTCATAATCAATCATTCAAATCAATGACATTAAAATCATCCGCCTCTAAAATTGCGTTACCCATTATCTACAAATTATTATTGACATCTTAAAATTAGCACACTTATTGAAATCATGATGATGATTATCGTTTCATGACAATTGATTAAAGGAAAGTCGTAATATCAAAATGAAAGTCGGTCAACAATATTAAAACTAAATTCGTAATATTTGTAATATCAATAAATAAGATTAAAAATCTTAATAAATAACATCAAAATCATAATCAATCATTCAAATCAATTACACTAAAAACATCTGCGTTTCAAATTGCCTTACCAATTATCTACATATTATTATTGACATCTTAAAATCAACACACTTAAAATTAGCACACATATTGAAATCATGATGATGATTATCGTTTCATGACAATTGATTAAAGGAAAGTCATAAAATAAAAATGAAAGTCGGTCAACAATATTAAACTAAAATTCGTAATATTAGTAATATCAATAAATAAGATTAAAAATCTTAATAAATTAAATCAACATCATAATCAATTATTGAAATCAATGACATTAAAAACATCCGCGTTTCAAATTGCCTTACCAGTTATCTACAAATTATTATTGACATATTTCGTAATCATTATTAGTTGTGATTGAAGTAATATAATTATTTAACAGAAAGTAACATTTTGAAAATTTATATTATCATTTAACTTCGTTGTTAAAATTGGTATGACGATTAAATGATTTTATTATTTGTTAAGGTTTATATAGCATTGTTGTGTCTCGAACAATTATGCAAAATCGGAATACTGTGTCTCGAACAATTCTGATCGAGTAGGAATATTTATTTATATATTTGAATTATAAAAATGGAAGGATTGGTAATTGACATGAATTGGTCAACAAAGCTTAAAATTAGCACAATCAAACTCAAAGACATAAATTCAAAGAATTGACCTCCATCAAATTAACAAAAACGTAACAAGTTTTTACTCAGATTCAATCAACAACATTAAAATGAAGGTCGTAATATTAGTAATAGTATTGAAAATTATTTTGAATACATTATATATTTTAGGAAACTATTAAATAAATTTAAATTATATTTATTATTAAAAGAATAATAAAAGTGTAGGAAAATAAATGTACATTGTTATTTTCGGATTATATTTAAATTATAAACTATTAAATAGATTTAACATTGTTAAATAGATTTAAATAAATTTTTATTAACAAAAAAAATTATTATTAACATTGTTATCTATTTAACAGTTAAATAGATTTAAATAAATGTAGGAAACTATTAAATAGATTTAAATTATATTTATTATTAAAAGAATAAAAGATTTAAATTATATTTATTAAATACATTTTATTTACCAAAAATTATTGCATGATTCATTCTGTTATCATTGATTGATTTTTTTTAATTTTCGAAATAATTTGATTGTTATTAATGAATAATGATCGAGGATTTCATGACAAATGAGGATTTTTTTTATATTGATGTTACGTTTATTCTTTATGTTAATAATTATATTAAATATCGTATTAATAGTAATAAATGGATAACAAAATCTAAGTTAACAATTCAAATTATTTACTAATTTATTAATATGATGGAATATTATTTTCAATATAGTCTATATTTTAGCAAACACTTAATTAGTGACAAAATTCATTTTAGTAATATACAATTGAATGATTAATTTATTTTATTAGTAGTAATAAAGACGTAATTTAAATCTATTTAACAGTAATAAAGACATAATTTATTAATAGTAATACATTATAATTTTCGTAATAATTATATGATATACATTCATCTCTGCCAATAAAGTCCAATCAGAATTTAAAAATTCTTATTAATGTTAATAAGTAACATTAAAACTTTTAATAAATAACATTAAAAATGTTATAATCTTAATAAAACTTATTAATTGCAATAAAAACCAATCATAATTTAAAAATTATTATTAATGTCAATAAATAACATTAAAAGTCTTCATAAATATTGTAGTTTGCAAGTAAAATGAAGGTAATGTTCGATCCTACTGTTACAACGTTGATTCATATCATTATGTTTTACTTGATTTTTATTGTTAATCCAATTTTTGTTTGTCAATATCATGATCTTTTCATAATATTATGTTTTTGAGCCAAGATAAACAATAAGGTATCATTTTGTTTGTACAAAACCGATTCAAAATCTTCCATCGTATATAATCATACAATTTTATCAAGGTAATGATCGATCCTACTGTTATAAAGTTGATTCATATTATTATGTTTTACTTGATTTTTATTTTTAATCAAAATTTTGTCAATAATCATATCCAGATCTTTTCATAATGTTTTACTATTCTTTTGATTAACAATCGGTGGTTTAATAAACAAAAAAAATGGTTTAAACCTGAATAACGTGGATTGATCTTTTTAGTACGTTCATCATATTCGATTTCATTGTTTGATTTTTGTTTTTGTTTAATGTATACAATTGATAGTTTACAATATTCTTATTTTATAATTAGCTAAACATTCTAATTTATTCTATACATAATTATTTTGTGAAGGTTTATTGTGGTCGGATGGCCTGATTTGCTTCAATCAGAAGATATTTCCATTGGCGAATATTGTGTCTTCAAATGGTGTCCAAACCAGCTCAGATGTCATTAATTTGAATTTTAAATTCTGATTTTGCAATTAATAAGTGGTAGTGAGATTGTATGCGTTTTAATGGTATTTATTAAGAATTTTATGAAAATATGGTTATTGACATTAAAATGCATTCCTTTTCAAATTTACGATAAATAGTAACCGATTGAACTTATTTGAAGAGATTAATGTATTCATTCACATTAACCCTCATTTAATTTTCAATAAATGCTAACAAAATCAATCATTCAATTGTCAATAAATTAGTAACTGATTGAACCTTTTATTTTAACTTTGGTCAACAATTTCCTACGATAAACACGATCTTTAAGTTAATAATTAATATAATTTAAATTTGATTAACAATTTCCAAAAATATATACATCCAAAAATATATACGATATTCAAATTAATAATAATATTAATATATTCATTTAAATACTTTAAATGAAAATTCACAAATTTAGGATGGAATTCAATATTTTGAACAATATTCTCCGAGATTAAGTAATCCCAAAACAAATTAATTGTTTTTCGATATTCGATTCGAACCATATGTGTTATGCAAGACTTATTATTATTACCAAGCCTATCATCTTATATTAGTGTTCCTTTGTCCATCATCAGATAAAAGAATAGTAATAAAATTCTCCATATAATTATAAGAAGATGTATAATATTTACATATATTTATTAATAAAAAGTGTTCCCAAAATATATATATATATATTAACAATGGTAGGTTTCATATTTTTTTCTCTGTATTTTTATATTTTTGAATTTTTTTATGTTATATGATTATTACAAGAAAATCAATAAATGCTAACAAAATCAATCAAGCAATAATTGTGCTAAATGGTAATTTGAGAAGATGAATGTATTCAATTAAATTGACCTTCATTCAATTGTTAATAAATGCTAACCAAATCAATCATTCAATTGACAATAAATTAGTAACTGATTGAAAATTTTAATTTAACTTTGGTCAACAATTCCCTACGATAAACATGATATTTAAGTTAATCATTAATATAAAGAAATGCCTATAAATACCACCATTGACTTGAAAAACATCATTTGTGAAACCCTAATTCGCCCCAAACCTATCTCACACCATACTCAACCTTTAGAACTCGTGTTTGCCCTAAAACCTATCATTTCCAAGCTTTACACATCCTCTTTAGCAAAATCCGATGTGTATTATCCATCCTAAACTTATATCATGTTATTTTGATCGCTAAAGGTCCAGACCTGGTTTTGTGAAGTTTGTGTCTTCGAAAATCATTGAAAAACAATTTTAAAACAAGTCTAATCCCTAATATGAGTTATATGTGAAGTAACATGCAAAGAACGGATTTTTATGATTAAAACATGGGGATTCTTATGTGTTTGATGTTTTACTGATACAGATAAGTTGTGGAGATGATTATCTAGGAGTTTGAACATTGTTTGATGTGTTTTGATGATAATATGCGTTTTGACCCGTTTGAGTGATTTAGGAGGATTTAGGATGTTATGGGTTGATTTGATGGTTGTATGATGTTAGGGTTTGTACTAGAATGATGTAGTAACAGTAGGATGATAATTTGCAATGTTGTTATGTGATGAAATCCGGGTAATTGCCATTTAGGGTAAGCTATGCATGCTTGGTGTGATGTTTTCATAATATTATTCCATTTTGGGAAATGCTTACAATTAGGGTGATAGACTGATGATAAATTGGACGGTTTTCATTTAGAATATGTTGTTTGATGATTTTGGATTGATGTTGGGTGTTTCTACATGTTTCGGATCTGATTTGAAAAGTCGAACGCGCGAGAAGTAGCTCCTGGACTACAGGAGGCGAGTAGGATTCCTACTCGCCTGTTATTAGGGGCGAGTAGAAATCCTAATTGCCTGTTTGATTTCTAATCACGTGTTTTGATGCCTAATCGTGTGTTTTGCTGCTGTAACTGTATTTTAAGACCCCGAAACATGGTTTGACACCTAGGAACATATTTAGAACCTTGTGGCATGCTTAGAAACCTGATAACATGTGTTCGGACTCGTATATGCAATATATGAGCTGTATGCTAGACTTGGTGAACTATTAAGCGTGTTGAGTGCATAGTTGCATTTGATTACTTGATTTCCTGTTTATGGCTAACACGTGGAATGTCGGGTCACCAATGGGATGTCGGGTCTTGTCTTGTGTGGTCAGATTAACGTTCAAACATGTTTTCAAACGTACACGGTTATGGTTTGGACAATCGGGGACTAGTTAACCTACGGGTTATCAATCACACCACATATGTAAACTTTGTGATAGGTCATCAGTAGTTGGGACTATCAATTCATGTTGGGTATTCGGTTTTCGAAGACGCAATCTAAGGTGAGTTTCACGGCCCCTCTTTCAGTGTTTACATTTTCGGGGGAGGAACATGGTACGTACTCATAATCGTATAGATCATGTTATACTAGTGTTACCTTGTGTTTGCTGTACGATATGTGTAAACCTAGTTCAATTAGTCGAGGTTCGGTTGTTCACTTAGCCGTGGATCGGTAGTTCGGTTGGCCGTGGTTCGGCCGTTCAGTTCGCCGTGGTGCGGTAGTTCAATTAGCCATGTGTTGGCAGTTCGGTCAGTTCATACGGGTGGTACATACATGGTATCGTATTACCGGGTTTATACGCCTAGCTAGCGTCCTCATAACTTAGTAGTAACGTGATGGAACATTCAAAACTTTTGGAAACGTTTACTTAAAACCTGTGAACTCACTAGCATTTTATGCTGATGTTTTTAGCATGTTTTCTCAGGTCGCTAAGGTAGCAGCTGTTGATAGGCGCACGATGTCGCACGACGTCTGGGATTCATTTGCATGGTTTCAAACGTCGTCAAACTTATAATATTTACATGTTGGGCTGTAAAGATGTTTTATGCTTCCGCTGACATTGGTTATATTTTGAAAACTTAATGAATGGTCTACGTATCTTTCACATTTAGTTGTCGTTTATTGTAACCGTTGACTTGGATCCTGGTGTGTCACGCGTCTCGCGGTAAAACCCTGCACGTGAAATTTGAGGGTGTGTTAGATCCTCACCCCTTCACTCTTTCTTTGTTCACATGTTGGTTAAGAAGAGATCTCAATTGTAAGAAATTCTTGGCAACTCTCTCGGGTGTCAAGTCTATGCGTTCAGGTGTACGCATAAGGCCAAGTTGAGGAGATGCAACCCCTGAAGGAGAAGGGGTTGGAGTTTGGAAAAGGGAGAACTCCGGAGACGTGATCCCCGCGGGAGTACTTCCTGGGTAGAGAAAGGAGTAGATCTGTTCAAAGAGGCTTCATCAGTGTTTGGTGTCTCACCGGTGCTGTGAGGCACTTGATTTACTTCTTCCGGAGACTCTTGGTTGGACATTTCGAGGAGTTGGAAGTACACAACTGATTTATGAATAAACTTAAAACTTGCAATGCTTTTAAAAAAATAATCAACTTAAAAACACCCATTCAAACCCTAATATTTAATAACATAAAGGATAAACTTAAAAACTAAGTCACTAAATATGAAAATTTAAATAAAGTAAACTAAAAGCAATTATGAATCTTCTAGACCTTCATCCATCTTGCCTCTTTGCTCGCCATCCTTCAACCCTGAGCGTAGTCCTCAGTTAGCCCAGTCACCCCACGTGAGCTGAATGCTTCTGTCACATCCCTAACCATAGACCAAGCCAAAGCTAGTGGTGTGCATGGGTCAGTTTTAGGCTAAAACAATAACCATAATCGATATGTCAATTAATGGACATCGATAACCATAACCAATCAATTTTAGTGGTTTTGATTAATCTGTTGTAATGTGTTGCTACAACAAATATATGACCAACGTAAACAGGAAGTCTCCCAGAGGTAAAAGGGTTGAAGGGTTTAAATTAGCCAAACGCAGGTCGTGGAGTCTGTCTACATTGCAAACGTAGATGGGAGATTCAAATGTTTTAGTTTGTTGTTATGATTCTGATTTGAGATGAACTCAAAGTCAGAATGTTGTTTTTAGTATTATTAGTTTTTGAGATTTGATGTGAAGAAATGATCATACATAATGTATGATCTTCGAGAGGAAGAATATAAGTGTAGAGAGAGATTGTGGTGGGTCACATAGTGTATGTAGATGACTGAGGATGGTGTTAACCGGTGGTTATTGTGGAGGGGTGGGATGTGTTAGTGGTCGTGGTGGTGGATGGGTTTTAGGTTATACTACAAATGAAAAGAATAGAAAATGCGTAAAATGTCTATAGCATCCCGAAGTTAGAAAATGCGTAAAATGTCTATAGCATCCCGAAGTTAACGTTAAAACAAACGGAGTTAGCCATTTGGATGAAAATGACAACAAAGTGCAAACCTTAAGGGTCAAATTAAAAAATAAAAAAACATTTTTGGATGAATGTGATAAAAATGCCCAAACATCAGGGATGAAAACTCAAAAATTGTCATTAACTAACTTTTGGCTTAATACCATTTGACTCGATCCATAATATCAAACTGAAAATAGAAGCCTCATTGTTTAAATTGAAAAAAAAAAAAAAAAAAAAAAACATTTTCAAACTTTGATGAAAGGAGATAATTAGGAGGCCCACCTAAACAGAAGGGATACATGTTATTACATGTTTCTTTACGGTATTTAGGAATCATACACCCCTATTTAGGATTAATAAACTCTGTCTCACATAACACATCAATATGAGGCTGCCACATACCCAGAATGTGATGTCACACCCTCAGAATGTGATATCACGAGGTGTATGAAACCCATAACCCTTCTTTACTCTGAATAAATCATTGACATTTAAGTACTTTGAATAAATCATGGGACATTTCAATCAATTATGTAATAGGGTATATATATAAATATATACAAAGGGTGAGATATATGAGAAGGGTAAAAATGATTCCGTTGATATGTCACAGTAATTAAATTTAGAGATTAGGGGAATTAAGTTAATTTGACAAAATATAACATTGTTTTGTTCGTTTGAGATGGTTAACTTCTAAAAATGTTTGCGATCGAGTAAATAGGTCTACGAACGAATGGATTGGATTGACTTGGAAAATGGAAAGATTTGTACAAGTTATACATTTCGTCACCACTTTGTGGAAAAATCTTAGGTATGAATATGTTAGATACATGTGACTCGATTGCTGAAATAGTATCTTTCCCTAAAAAGCATGTTTTTTTATCGACGCACAAAGAAAATATTTTGTTGCGAATGAACAAGATGTTGAGGAATTGACCATACGTAAAATCATAATTATTGATACGGGCCTTTTCCGCATAAAAGGGCAATCTTTTGTTACAATAGAAGCAGAAGTGATGTGGATTATTCAAGAACCGAAGTTGATTTCCTTTATAAAAAGAAGATCTCAATGCATTTATATGAAATGATTTCACCGGATTCAGCCAATTGTATTGATTGTGAAATATCATTGAGAAATGTCATCGGGTCTAAAATCAGCCAATGGTGTATGTATATCGGCAGACTCTATACATGTACATTTCAATCAATTATCCACTGAGTTACTCGTATAAAATCTAGCTATTAAACAAAATTGAACAAATATAGATAGGAAAAAAGGCATTCTTAACATTTTTTTTTTAATTTCAAATTAAGGTCGTTTTCATTTTTTAAACTTGTCAATTTACATCCAAATAGAAGGTAGACAGACAATCACAAGCTGTGTCGTTACCTCCTTCTGAATTACGGACCGTAGTCTACCAAATACAAACTCCTGCCTCTGGTGATGAACTATTGCTATGGATAATCTGTTAGACATATTTCTTAATAAATTAAAACGCTATTTATTTAAGTATTGAGTGGTTGATTAAAACAGGGTGTAAAGCAAACAAATGTTACAGTCGTTTTATAACAAAAGTAAGCTCATACGAGTCGTATAGGGCTACATGACTCGTATGACGTTTTCATCAGACAAAATTTGAATAAGTATAGATAAGGAAAAAAGGCATTCTTAATAATTTTTTTTTTTGAACGGCCAACTAAACAACGCCGGGTACTTCGTACGCGGCCCTCCAGTGGCAAAGACAGGGGCACAGCCTGGCGCACCCCGGACGTACGAAGCCCCTAGCCCGCCTGACAGCCCGCTTCCAGGGAAAACCCGACCCACATACCCGCCCGTAGGCACGACAGTAGTGAACCAGTAAAACATGGCGAGATCAGGACTCGAACTCATGACCATAGGCCATGAGTCATCCATCATTTCTCATTATGTTCTTCGTGGGAATCGAACCCGAGACCTCCAAAAGAGATCCCTGGTTCATTCACCAACTGAGTAACCCGTGAAGGACGTATTCTTAATAATTTAAAACACTATTTATTTAAGAATTGAGTGGTTGATTAAACTAGGGTGTAAAACAAAGAAAATGTGGTAGCAGGAAAAAAATTTGATTATCGCTTTACTTAAATTGTTGTCATTAAATATAAGAGGTATATTTATATTATTTTAAAAAGACTATAATCATCGAGTAATCACATGTCTAGTATAACTATTTTGCTGGTTAGAATGATTTTGCTTGTCCACTATCCAATATTATTCCAACTTGACTCAAACTATCAATTCTTTTGTTAGACTTGAACTTATAATTTACAGTTTTTCAACAACGCTTTTGTCGTACCATTGTGACCAGTCTTGATTTTTATTCAATCCGGTGGCTATTTTCCATTTACTATGAATAAATCATTGACATTTAATAAAGTGAAATTGGAATTAAATAATCTCAACTTTGTAGGTTAGAAGGCAATAATCTCAATTTGAAAATTAGAATTTTGCAGACCTAATTTGTCTTGGTTTTTAATTCACTAAATCAAAACTAACTGAGTTTAACCCAGTTAGTTTTCTACCTACGTGGTATTCCACTTCCGTGCCAACCAGGACATTTTTACATGTCATCTGCCACAAAGTCAGAAAACTAACTAGGTTAAGCCCAGTAATTTTTTGTCCAGTGAAATAAAAACCAAGACAAGTCATATCTGTTAGATTCAATTTTTAAGTTAGGATTATTGACTTCAACCCGGTAAAATTAAGATTATTTAATTTCAGTTCCCCTTAAATAAATCATGGAACATTTCAATCAATTATGTAATAGGGTACTATATATAAAGGGTGATATTTATGAGAAGGGTAAAAGTGATTTCGGTGTTGGTGCTGATTTGCGGTAATAATTGAATTTAGAGATTGGGAGAATTAAGTTACTTTGATAAAACATAATTTTAGGAATGGATCATGGCAATTAATCGATGGAATGTTTTATAGGGATTTTATATCAATCCTTATTACAATTTAAATCTCATCTCCATCGCTTCGCTATATAATAATAAAACCAATCGTAACATAAACTAAAAAAGATTGATCATTTGACCTGGTAAATTAATCGATCATTTTTTCCAATTGTGTTTTGTTCGTTTTGAGATGGCTAACCAACATCTAGTACATATGATTGATATAAAACACCTATCAATGGGTGAGCAAAATTAACTACCATTACCAGTAACCGAACCATAACTGACATAACTGAACCGATTTTAACCGATAACCAACATAAACAATGGTTATGGTTATGAAATTTCTTTAACCGAACAAGCGGTTATGGTTATAGTTATGAAGCTTTGGTTAACTGATATAACCGAAACCGAACCGAACTTCTAGTGTTATGTCTAGGTAATAGGTTTATTTTTTACACTAACCATGTAGAGGTTTTCTACTAAGATAAAAGTATGTTAGTAACAAAATGATCTTGATGTAGGTGACCTTTATTTTAATAAAGAATTAAACTTAATTAGGCTTAAGTAAGTTTTTTTTTTTATTGTCGAGAAATATCTTATTAACAATGATCACCATTGGTAGTTTAAAAAAAAATTGTAATCTTAGTTGTCTTATAAAAAAAGTTTAAGCTAGGTCCACCATTATAAGACGTCCCATCTTTCATTTTGTAGACCCACAAGATTTTACTTTTTAACTTTAATCGAAAGTTAGTTTCAGTTGAAGTTTTTGGTTAGTAACCGAAATAACCATAACTAAAGTTTGGTTATGGTTATGGTTAAGGAAATCCCATAACCAAAATGGTGGTTATGGTTATGGTTAATGGTAAAAACCGACCCATGCAGATCTCTACCTTCCATGACAACAAGTCTGATTCATTTAAAACACACTACAGTTAACTTAATTAACGGAATTATTATGTTTTAATTGAATTAGACTAGTTTTACAATGTGTTTAATAGAACAAAACACATCCACCAAGTTATACGTTACTTTTTATATGTGTGTGTGTGTATATATAAATAACAATATGGTACTTATATTGAAACACCCTAAACCTTTTTTAACTGAAAATACGCAGTGGAAATACGAACTAAAAAAAAATTCTTGCTTGAAAAAGCATTCTCGTATGTTTTAAATCCATATCTACAAGATATTATAGGTGTTTCATATTTTCATCTTTTATTGTTTCTTATTACATCAAATACAACTCATCTTTATTAGTTTATGTGATCGCGACCCCGTACAATCTGCGTCCTCACTCGACCTCCAACCATTTCTTGCTTTGTGAGCTAGACTAGACAACCTGCAACCACCACATAACCATTTTGTTAGTTCATTAAGTGACTTCATGAAAATATTCACAATATGGAAATAATATCAACAATACTCAATGATCATGTCAAAACGCCTTTTTGCAAGTTCAGATCCGATCTCCGGATCCTATCCTCCAATTTCCATGAATTCATACTTACTTACGTGCAACTTTATTACCATCCTCATAACGAAAATGTTAATAACACTACAATACACAAGCATGTACAATCCCATGTACAAGTTATCTTGACTCTTCATACTATTCTTTCTTCATGTATTCTCTAGGACAAATGTGGCGTTTCCGAACCTATACTCAATCTACACATAATGACCAACCTTTACATACAAAACACTTTCACACATACCCAGGCATAAGCACCTATCACACATTCTAACATCAAGAAATAACCCGATTAAACTTGCTAAAACGTCCAAGGCTTAACGAGAAAACAAAAATAAATATTTCAGCCCTGCCCGCTTATGCGGCTGTTTCAATTTTTTCAGTGAAGCCTTACGCGGCTGTTTCACTTTTTGTTTGGGCTTTAAATAATAAAAGTTCCCGATACACACGAAATGATCGTTTTGAAATACCAAAGAAACCTTATGTGGCCGTTTCAAAGGCCTGTGTAACTATGTCAAAACTACCATTTCATGGCCTACACTTTAAGCTTGTAATAGAAGCTTTTCCAAGCTCTATATCCAAGTATTTAGTTTGTTTAAAACACGTTTAAGAGGCCGCTCATAACCTCATCCGGTGTCTACCAATTTGATTCTTTTTTATTTGGATTTGGTTGTTTTGACCCGTTTAGGACTAGTTCCACATGATTAAATGTATTCATCTATATATATATACACACACACACACATATCAATCCGTACATTTTGCCATTCATTCTTATGCCATATTTGTTAATCTTGGGTTTGTTTCATGCTTAAATACCTTCACTTCATTTTATCTTTATTGCCCATTTATTCCAACTACTTTCATTGTTGTATGGTAAACTATACTCGTTCACCAACAACATCAATTCGCTTACCTTATTATCAATTGCCATTTCATACTTGTTTCCTATTCTACATTTATACATAAACATACAATTAATAAACCAAGAGTTTGGATCATAAGTCACTTACCTCAAGTCCTCCATGTTCTTGTTTGTTTCTTTGTCTCTTCTTGATCCATTAACCTTCTATGCTTGAGCCTATCTTGACATGATGTACATCCTTCCATGTCATCATGTTTACAACATCATTAGAATACATGATCATTCATATTAACAACCATTCCTAACCAAATATCACATTGACTTTTATTAGTCAATATCCATTATACATGAGACATAGATTTGTAGCCACATTTGTTTTCACATCAAGCAAATTTTCAACTTACCATCATATATGTCACATAGACAAACATAAGATGCATCACATAGTCAACTTTCAACCATACAAACTTTCTAGTTAGAAACATATATCCATATTAATGTACTAGACCACCATAAACATCACATTCACATGTTGTAGGATACATACAACTATATGATCACTTAGGTCAACACATACAAACATATAATTCATCTCATACATACTAGTGCCTTTATGATCTACAACTAGCAACACATTTACTTCTTGATCTCAATTAAGAAATCAATATAATACATGGTATGCATCATACCATTCAATTATAAGGTACAAACTTCTAATGCATACTTCTACCAAACATACCTCAAACTACACTCCCACATGGATTCCATCAAAAACACATTCTTCATGTTAGTTTACTAACAATTACATCAACTCTCACATTGCATTCACATTTGTTGAGTTCATGTATACAATTTTCACACATTATCATCTGCTAGGCATTTCAACAAACACCTGGTATGCGTACAATATTCTAAGCACGTTGTACAAGCTCCCAATACATGCACTCAACCAACCACATAATTACCTTCAACCATGACCTTTTCCACATGAATAGCATCGGTTACACATAATTTCTACCATTACATGGATTTACAACTAATTAAGCAACATCAAAGCTACTAATGAAAACCTAAAATCATCAACTTTTGCAACCAAGCCACTTCTAGTAATTAGCTAATCTCTAAACCATTAGAGATGATCAATATCACTTACAATCAAGCAATAATACGAATATAACATCATTTGCTCAAAATCCACATATGGGTTTTGAAACCTAGATGAGTTTGGTGCTAGGGTTCTTGCCAAAAGCTTTAAACATGAATAGAACCATCTAATTCATAACCCCCTCCCCCATCATGCCATCATTCAATCTCTTGCATTTCGTCTTCAAATTTGGGGTGATTAGGGTTATTCTTGGCTCTAGAATGCCCCTTTGGGGCTGAATATGTTTACACCCAAATGGGTGTTCTCCCCATTTTAATAACACCAAAAGTTACACTAATGGCCCATCAATTTTTCCGAATATCGTTCTTATAATGAAACTTAACTTGCCAAGTTAGTTTCTAGTGTTATTTACTTACATGTTTAGATAACAACACTAACAAGGTTATTTCCGTATTAGAACATAACCCACATTCTTATCATCCTGTTGTATTATCCATAAAGAGTTCTTTCTACTATTTAATGCATTTTGTTATTTTTTAATCAGGCCTAATAGCGTAATAAGCGGAACGGATTTTTGGGATGTTACATATATTAAAGATTAAAAAACACTCATTATTAATATTATAGCATATTTTTTATTAAAAAATAATTATGTATAAAAAAGTTATTGGCATTTAAGAAAAAATGGGAGAAAGTTGCATGTGTTTTGCATATGGATTTTTAAATTTAGAACACACCAAAATACTATCATACCCATATCTGGTGAAGTTAGTGAATCTAAATTATTACACATGTTACAATTTTGTCACTAATCAATCTTCACCCTCAGTTTATAGATATAATGACGAAAAACACTTCTTACCATTCTCACATAAAACACCCTTTGCACACTAGCTCTACCTTATGTATAAATGTATATTGAGAGAGAGAGAGAGAGAGAGAGAGAGAGAGAGAGAGAGAGTGTACCAATATAAAATCCCTAAGTAATAGCCTTACGAGAGTTGTTAAACATAGTACAGACACAACTCGTATTTTCAATTACCCCAAAAATTGTTATATAATGTACGAATCATAGAATTATAGAAGGCTATAGCACATATATAAACGCATGTATTTCAATATAGATGCACCTCTATCAAATCACTCTATTAGAGTATCTATAACGCCTTGTATAAAGTTAAATGAATTGTATACCTACTCATTAACAGTCATTTGTGGCTCGATGCCTATTGATTTGTAAATTGTATAAACGCGTATGAGTTGTATAGTTATTCACCACCTACCTTCTAGTGGAGTGGTATGGATGCCTAATGATAGGTGACTTGGGGTCTAATGGTCACAAGTTCGAGCCTTGAAAGATACCATGTTTTACCGATTATTCACTATCGTGTCTTTAGGCGGGTTGGTGGTCAGGTTATCCCTGGATTGGTGGGACTTGGAGGACTGGATGCCCTGTGAGTATCTTAAATTCATCATAAAGGGATTTCCACAGAAGCTTGTGACGACTTTGTTGGCCTTTCAAAAAAAAGTTGTAAGGTTATTCAAGATTTTTTTTATTTAATTTAATATTGGTTTTTGTATTAATTATCATGCGACTGCGTACTTTTATAAGTAAATACAATCACTATTTCACAAAGAAAGTATCAAAAGGTTGTTTATTTCCGTTAATAGAGGTTATATTTTATAATGAAATATCATAATCTGTTTAGTTTTATAACAAAACGTTACAGTCGTTTTATAACAAAACTAAGTTCATACGAGTTGTATATATTAGATATTATAAACTATGAACTTAATTCTAATATGTATTGTAATAAGTAGATGATGGATATATCGTTTGAATATTATGTGTATGTATGTAGTTTAAATAAGTATAATGTATGATAGTTAGTATATGTGAAGTAAGCTGCAAATGGGTCAAAGAAAACAAGGCTGCAACCATGTGTGATACTCGAAACAGAAGGTTAAAGCACTTCAATGAATAACCGGAAGACCGAAGACGAAGTGTAGACTACACATGAAGGAAAAGACAATTATGTCCCTGACGATTATTATTGTTAATTTGGCGGGAAAGATAATTAACCGGTGGCAGTTATACAAAACTACTCGACATAGCCGTTTGATAATAACTGTCAAATGTTTCGAAATGTATATATAGGTCATGTAGGACACATTTGTTGTTTACCAAGATTGTTTAATCCTTATACAATCCATAATTCTCTTCTATATTCTTTCATTGAGTTTGTATAGTGTTCTTGATTTCTGTTTGATCATTGCATTGTTTGTTTGTTTTTCGTTTGATAATCATTCCGCTGCCAACAAATCTGGTATCAGAGCCTTGATTGGTTCCTGAGTACGTATCCAAAACAATCTCAAACAGATCATTATTTCACTGTTTTATCAAAACCATGTCGAGTCACTCAATGAATGTATACTCTGGTCCAAGAAGATCAATGTCTTACCCCACCAGAACTGAAGAGAAGAGACAAAGACAAAGAAGTTCGAAGAAATGATCCATAAAAAGCAGAAAATGTTACTATTGTCATGAACCAGGGCATTTGATTGGATCGTGTAATCAAAAGGAAAGAGACGAGGGAACACAACTCATAAGGGATTCAATAGAAACAAGTATAAGTTTTTATCCTTCGGTTGAAAAGAATGAGAATGATGATTACATAATGTATGACACGGATCATGAAAGTTGGAATCAAATATGGTATGTTAGTCCAAACTTACAACATCATGTGTGCGGAAATTTAGATTTCTATTTGAAAATTAAGAAATCTTTCGGTGTGGAGAGTAGATTTAAGAATAATTTCGTTTTTATAAGGGGTGTTGGAGTAGTAAGTATAAATTCGAATGATGAAACTCTTATAATTCCGAATGTGTTTTACTCTTCCGATATACATGACAATTACTTAAGTTTACATCAATTAAAACTCCAAGGTTTTATAGTCAGAATCGAAGGAAACAATTGTTATGTTTCAAACATGTTCAAAAATGTCACAATGTTTCAAATGAACATGTTAGAGAATCGTGATACAAAAGAAAATCTGATAAGAACTTTAAGTGATGAAGGAGAGCATGAGAATAAGAAAGAAATGTACTTGAATGAATACTTTGAGACATTGTCTTTAGATGCCGATGAGAATATAAGAAAGACTAAAGAGATTGTAAGTAAGTTGGAGTTCTTATCCTTTGAAGATTGTATTAAGTTCTTGGAAATAATTGATAACATGGAGAATCCGTGGGCTTTTAGAGATATCTTGAAAGATCCGTTTCTAGAAATGGTAACCTGGTTCATAGAAGATTATTTGAACTTAACAAGTAGGCCTTTGCCCCCTAAGAATGAGAATGGAAAAGAAGTAGAGTTGTTTGATCTATACGTATTGGTAAAGAAAGAGGGAGGGCATAAGAGAGTGACAACATACAATCTATGGGTGATTATAGCCAAAGACTTAGGACTTGATTATGAGGACAAAGACTATGTTCGAATTCTGTATGCACAGTTTTTGGATGTAATAGAATGGCAGTATCAAGTCAGAAAGACATCCATGAGAGTGGCAGAATGCTCGAAGCAAAGAAGAACAGAAGACGGCAAAGAAGATCGTTCAACCTGTGAGTTACTCCATCATGATGCAAGATCATACGAAGAAGACTATGCCTTATATATGGGAGGAGACTGGATTGCTACTAAAGAACTACAAAAGAAAAGAAAATATGATTTCTCAAGAGCAGCAAAGGCGTTGGATGAAGCAAACAAGACATTGCCGATCCCAAACTTGAACTATTAAGTTCATGTTTAGGGGGAAGTATTAGATATTATAAACTATGAACTTAATTCTAATATGTATTGTAATAAGTAGATGATGGATATATCGTTTGTATTTTATGTGTATGTATGTAGTTTAAATAAGTATAATGTATGATAGTTAGTATATGTGAAGTAAGCTGCAAATGGGTCAAAGAAAACAAGGCTGCAACCATGTGTGATACTCGAAACAGAAGGTTAAAGCACTTCAATGAATAACCGGAAGACCGAAGACGAAGTGTAGACTACACATGAAGGAAAAGACAATTATGTCCCTGACGGTTATTATTGTTAATTTGGCGGGAAAGATAATTAACCGGTGGCAGTTACACAAAACTACTCGACATAGCCGTTTGATAATAACTGTCAAATGTTTCGAAATGTATATATAGGTCATGTAGGACACATTTGTTGTTTACCAAGATTGTTTAATCCTTATACAATCCATAATTCTCTTCTATATTCTTTCATTGAGTTTGTATAGTGTTCTTGATTTCTGTTTGATCATTGCATTGTTTGTTTGTTTTTCGTTTGATAATCATTCCGCTGCCAACAGTATAGGGCTACACGACTTGTGTGACGTTTTCAACAGACAAAATTGGCACCATTGACGCTTGATACGAGTAGTATCACCTTATACAAGTCGTATAAAATGTCATCGGGTCTAAAATCAGCCAACAGTGTACGTATATCTGCGGCCTCTATACATGTACATTTCATTCAATTATCCATTGAGCTAGTTGTATAAAATCTAGCTGTTAAAAAAAATTGAACAAATATATATAAGAAAAAAGGCATTCTTAATAAATTTATTGAGTGGTTGATTAGAACAGGGTGTAAAACAAAGAAAGTGTGGTAGCAGGAAAAAAAAAAGTGAGCATCGCTTTACTTCAATTGTCGCCATTAAATATAAGAGGTATATTTATATTATTTTTAAAAGACTATAATGACACGAGTAATCACATGTCTAGTACAATTATTTTGCTGGTTAATTAGAATGATGTTGCTTGTCCACTATCCAATATTATTCCAACTTGACTCAAACTATCAATTCTTTTGTTAGACTTGAGCTTATAATTTACAGTTTTTCAACAACGCTTTTGTCGTACCATTGTGACGAGTCTTGATTTTTATTCAAACCGGTGGCTTCTTTCCCTTTTCATCATGGGGATGACCGCACTTGGAGAATGGAGATAAATATATATTATTTAATGGACCAGGATGGACGCTAGCTGATAATGGACCTGGATGGATGGAAGGGGTCAAAGCTATTAATTGAAAACAATAATGTAAGACTGATAATTGTGTGCATGTTGGCGACTTGCATGAGATATATTTTTGTGATTTTGATTTTAATATTAAGAAACTTGAATGAAAGTGTACGTAATCTAAATATTGATTATTATATTACGGCATGGAGGCTATTAAGTTAGGTATGGCAATGGATCGGGTTTGGGACGGGTTTAGATAATCCCAACCTCATACCCGATTAGGTATGTTTGTCCCAAACTCGTCCCAAAACCCGTCGGTTTTGTATCGGGTAATTACCCATCGGGTATCGGGTATACCCGCGGGTTTCGGGTAAACCCGTTAATTTTAAAAACTTATCCATTGGGTATATCTGACTAAAAACTTGTCGAGTATCTATTGCGTGACTACTAACCAATACATTTAGCATTATCAAATATGTATGTAAATGATTACAATGTGTAAATATAAAATAGTTAAATCATATAAAAAACACTAAAAGACATAGATAACAGATATTAAACACAAATAATTGATGTTTTTTTTAAGAAGATGACAATCTAGATGGACAATTAGATATATATTATGAATACATATTTTAAAAGATATATAGGAAATTACATCGGGTATCTAATCGGGTAAATGAGTATACTTTATCGGGTAATCGGGTCGGATAAATGGGTATATCATCAAATCCCAAATCCGTCCCAAACCCGTGAAAAAAATAAAAACTAATCCCATACCCGGATAATTAAGGTGGCTAGGAATAACTCATAGCTATCTTTTATTTCGAGTACATTTTCTTTTATATAAAATTCCTATATACATATAAAATATGTGTGTGTTTTTAATATAAAACTCATTTCAAACTTAAAACGTAACCCTATTAAAAATTCATTTTAAACTCAAAACTTATTAGCCTATTTATAAGTGTAATACTCATTTACTATTTAAAACTTAAGATTTAAGAAATATAATTTTAAAAGATTTTGAATATGGAACCTAAATCTAAAATCTTTAGATATGTCACTGCGTTACTTATTTAGTTTTCGATCATTTTCAAAAATTAGAAAAGTAAAAGTGGGCTATTTTGGTGCAAGTTTTTTATGAAAACCTGGAAAAAAAAAACAAATATGAATTACTAAATGATAAAATGAAGTCGGTTCTATCATTCAACCGTTCGGCCCGAATGACGGTTTAATAGTGCAACTTGTAGAGTTGTAATAGAGTAGGTTTTTCCATTTAAAAGGGGGGTAGCGACACAACTTATAGTATGTTTACCTGCCGTCCACTTATAAACTTGTTGGTTTTAATTATAAATGATATGCATTTACCATAAAAAAAAAATACACAAACAAACGGTTGTGTAAACAGTTTTTATTAGACACTAACAACTTGCTCCTCTCAGACCATGTGGTGTGGGATGTTAAAAAAAACAGTATGTGGTGTGGGGGCGGCCAAGGCCCGTCGACCACGTGCAGGCCCGGCGTACACCGCCTCTGCCGCTCCGATCCCTGCCAAAACGACCGTCCATTTTGATTGGTTAGTTTGAAATTGTGGGGCCTTCATTTAATATTATAATCATTGAAGGATAAAAAAAAAATTATCATATGTCCCACTATAAAAACTCACATATTTTCCAAACAATTTTTACAAACCATCTTCATTTCTTCTCTAAATCTTTACCTTTTTTTTTTTTTTTTTTTATAAAATCCACCAAACACCAAAACCCTCTTCTATAAAAATGGCTTGGACTTCCAATAACGAGATCAAGTTGGTGACGGCCTACATCAATATCAAAGGGTCAACGGACTTAGAAGTAAATTCGTCTTCTTTTTGGAACAATGTTTTGGCGGAATACAATCGTATAAGCCAAACAAATCACCGCACCGCGGATCAACTCGTTACTAAAGTGGCGGACTATACAAAGAAGGTGTATGAGGTGGAACATTCTATTTGAAGCCACGATGTCTTACGCAACAAGCGGCAATCCAACGCACACAAGAAGACCATCGGGCTGCTCACGGGGTCGAATTCAACATTTCTTTCTTCTCGCATGGCAATTGTTGCATTTTTTAATGTCGATTGGTAGATGTTTTTTAAGCTTTCGGTTTTTTTTAATTTGTAGGTTTCGGCAACTTTTTTTTTTATTTTTTAGGTTTCGGTAACCTTTTTTTTATTTTTAGGTTTCAGTTTTTTTAATGTCTACTTCATTGTAACTTTTTTTTTTAATTTTATGTGACTTTTTATGTTATTTATCTTAATTACTTACTTATTTAAAAATTAAAAAATAAAAATAAATGGTGACCAATAGGAGTGGTGGACTACCCAAGAAAGACTACCCCCACATCTTTTGGTATTCCTCAAGTTGTCTAAAACCAAAGCTGGCCCTTTTTTGCTGGCGTGGCGGCAAGGCTCTCCAAGCCTTGCCTCAAACACACCATATAGTCTCATATGTTTCATACTAAGGCCCTGTTTGGTAGCATTTGAACGCCTCTGATTTGGCTGAACGTCTGACTCGATCAGATTGGTAGCTGTTTGGCTAGGCACGACTGAATGGAAAAAATGTGTGACCAGGCCTCTTATCCAGTCAGACCTTGGAGCAAGTCTGACTGATTCAGAGGGACGAGTTGTTGTTGTTGTTCGGCCGTTGGAAAACGAAACCCAGTGAGCTGCTGCTGTTCCGTCATCTGCAAAATGAAAACGGAAGTGTTCAGGCTGTTGTTTGGTTGCTAAAAAGGCGAAAATGGGACAAGAAATTTTAACCATTCAGATGTCCAACCAAACATCACTAATGATTCAGCACTTAACCATTTAGAACCTCTTAACCATTCAGACCTCTTACTAGGTCAGCACTTACTTATTCAGAAGTTTCAAACGGCCCCTAAGTGCATCCATACGCACGGCTAACGAGACAAAGTTTGAATTATTAACATATAATTCTCTTAAAGATTAAAACAAAAGAACCAGTGATGGTCATCACTTTTCATTAAGGGGTTATACGAATAATCCTTGAAGTGGATAGACGTTGAGACTTTTTGTTAAGTTTTAAGAACCCAACCAATATACCCATTCATATTATAACTAAAGAGAACATTCTGGCATCATAATTCCTATGATTAGGATGACCAGGGTGGGAAACTCGCCAAGGGGCCGAGCCTGAGGGACACAGTATCACAAGTGTTGTGGGTTCGATTCCAAAATTGGGTTAGGAAGCTCACTTGGGGTAGAAATAGATGCAAAATCCCAGGTTTGCCATATTGTGGCAAAACCCCTCTAACTAATCACATTTTGGTCAAATGTGGTCTCAACCTCTTCAAACAATTAATTTCACCATTCTTTTCTTTTTTAGTTTTAAGGTACGGTAACATTCGGCCCATCTCACTATTAATATTGTTCGCTTTGCTCCAATGGATTGTGTTGATGCACTTTGTGTGTGGTCGTCGCTGTCGAATAGACTAGGGTCGAGTCATGTGTTGTAAAACATGAGATTCTGGTGATCCAAAAGGGCATTTATGGATCTGATGCATTTGTTTAAGTTGACCAAGAAATCAGGAAACTGGTATGTGCCTTCGAAGGGTCGAACCAAAACTAGAAGTTTTGGATCGTGCTTTCATAGAGTCGAACCAATTGGTTCATGCCTTCGAAAGGTCAAATCAAATTGGTCTATAAATAGCAATCTCATGTGTTGAGTTCATTAAGATTGTGAGTTTGTGATTAGAATGTTCCCGAGATAGATGTTTATCCTACTGATGACAGTGTCTGTAATCGTTTCTGATGTAATACGAATCTGTGTTGATGTGGTTTTTCATCTATTTCTATTTCGTCTCCAATCTCCGTCTAAAACCGAGTTGTAACTGTTTAATCGATCCAGGAAACAGTTCTAAACCGTTTTCACAAGTGGTATCAGAGACGTGGTACCAATTTGAATAATCTAACAATCATTTGAATCAATCACAGCTCATTTTTCATGGTTTTTAGATGTTAAAATCAGATTCTTTGAAAGGTTGAAACCCTAGAAACCCTGGATTCTTAACCGAACACAAAATCATAGGATTTTTCCAAGTTTTTGATCAATCAGGGGTTAGGTTTTTAGTTTCGCACCTTTCTGTACAAGTTTCATCATCGAATTCGAACTATGACAGTGTTTTCGGTAGATTTGCAGAAAAATGAAGAAGAAGAACACGTTTATCTACAAAACGTTGAATGAGAAACTGATTCGTGCCTTCGAGAGGTCGAACCAAGGTTTTTTATTCTCTTTTGTGCCTTGGTTACTTGATTTGTATTAAGTTAAGGTCGAACGAGGAAACTTAGAATTCATTCGTGCCTAAATGAGATTCGTTCGTGCTAACCAATTTTCATTCGTGCCAATTGGTGTTCGTTCGTGCTAAAGAGAGGGTCGAATGAGAGAGTAAAATACTTATTCGGGCTTTCGATAATCAGAATGGAAATATTAGTATTTTAAGGGGTAAAAAATTTTGAAAATGGCGAATTTTTGAGATTTTGAAGAAAATTTTGATGGTGAACATATATGTTGAGAGAAATGGTGTTGCAAGAAGATTATGATCCAAATTCCAGACTTATAATGATTAAAAGCTTCGAATTCAAATTTGATCCGACGGTTATGATGATGAATAGTTATATTGTGGGGTAGTCAAGAGAATCAAGAGTACTGCGGTATGATGATCCGATTCAGATGACTATTATGGGCCTAAAGGGGTAGATTTTATTCCGCAAATTATTAAAAATCAACCCATTTCCAGTATGTTTGAGGGAACTTGTTCAAAGAGAAGAAAGTGTTAATGCAATCACAGTTAGCACAGATGAAGATTTTCAAAGAAAACACAAGCGTCCGAGTGGATTGTTTTGCACAGAGTCACATCTGAGATTTTTAATTGGGTAATGACAATTAGACTTCTCCAATTGGTGTGAAGGGTGATGCATGTGTAAGTTCAGGTAGGAGACGTAAATGAGTGGTGGTACCTACGTATTACGTTGAATATCTGGTCTGTCTGTATGGAATCCTTCTAGCAGGGGTCTTATTAGACTGCAGGTAAGACTAGTTGGATTGCGCGTGATGTACTTGGTCAAGATGACATCCTTGGGTACTGATGCTATGAGGCTACAATGCATTACATTGTCAACCTCACATTGGCGTAACTAGGTGATCTGGTTGTAATTCAATTGAGCGTGCCAGTTGAGTTCGCAAATGATATACGTGGTCTAGCTGACTGATAGGTTGGTAAAAACTTAAGAATTAACAAAGCTAAATTAATTGATTAATGCATAAATGATTATGGAATAGCACTACTTTGATGTGTCTTATGATTTTCAGGTATTAACACAAAAAGGATGCAAATCTGGAGTTTTTGGAACATCTTAGGAGCACAAGGAGTGATAAACCGAACAAGAAAAGCTGAAACGGGTGTCCATGACAAGTTGGCGTCGCCTACAGCAGTTTTGGCGTCGCCTACAGCACTCGCGTAGGAGAAGGGGACCAAAATGCCGTAGGACAGAGCCAACTCTCGTAGCCAAAACAGACATGGCGTCGCCTGTGCCACTTTTGGCGTAGGCTACGGGACTCGCGTAGGCGATGCCAAAAGTGGCGTAGCCTACAGCACCTGCAGTCAAACTTGGGTTTAATGTTTTTAATGCGTATCAAAACGGAAGTTTCGATTTTTTTGGCTTTAAAACACCTTGAAGGCTCATAATTTGGTATCTCTATCATAACCATTCCATCCTATCAAACCCATATCATTCCATATCATTGAAGAACACCAATTCCTTCTATCATTCAAGATTTCAAGATTCAAGACCAAATCATTGAAGAATCAAGCTCCATGGCCATGAGTGGCTAGTCTCTTTGTATCATGCCTAGGAAGTAAACAATTGAAGCTTTAGGGTTTAACATTTGGGTATTACTTTAAACTTTTGATTGTGTGATTGTGTGTTTGAATTAATTGTATTAGATTGCGATTAATCTTATGTTGAATTCATTTTAGTTAATTGATCTTGTGCCAATTTCTAGTGTCATGAACATGTTTTCTTGCTCTAATACAAACATAGGGTTGTATGTTCTAGGTAATGAAGTGTAGTTTAGTCCATCTCTGATGTTGATGAAACTTGACACCTAAACCTATTGAACAATCACCCCGTTAACACCAATTGCACTACATTTGTTTGACCCATTTGTGATAACCTTAGACTTCATTGTTGAACCCTAGGTGTGGTGTTTTTAATTAATTGTTACAACCTAAATTGTTCTCCATCATTTTTATTATAATTTAATTTCAAGTTTTGTTAATTTAATCAAAACCCCTTTCAACCAAAGTCTTAAATGAACCAAGCACAAACTTCATAAGTTTTCTAGCATCTTCATAAGCAATACCGTTTAATCAACTAAACAATATACACTAACCACACGCTCCTTGGATTGATACCCTACTTATCCTATCTACCTAGGTTAATTAGGTTTTGTATGAACCGTGACGACCGGCTCATCAAATGGCGCCGTTGCCGGGGAGCTAGTGCGCTTAGTGTTTAGTTTTTAGTTGATTATTGTGATTAACTGTTTAATTTGTCTTTGTTACTTCTTTTTGTTCGTTTTTACGCGTGGTGTGTGAAGTGTGCAGGTGACAGATAATGCATGCGTGCCACTTGTGTAAAATCTGAAGATTGGGAATTTAGCAAGACTTGATCGTCATCATCACAATGTATTGGGAAGATGATGATAATACTTGTCCTTGTTGTGGGAGCCCATATCATTTGTGGCGAGATTGTGTAGTGGCCCGTAAGAAAATGGAAGCATTCAAAAAACGACAAGATCGTATTATTTTTGGGCTCGAAAAACCTGGAGGTTCACATTTATCTTCTTCACATCATCAGTCACGCTATTCAAACTCCCAAGGCTATTATCAGTTATATAACAGGTATCAAGGGAGTTCATTTAGCCAAAGGACGCAACAATATCGAAACCATGAGGAATATGATTACTACTATACTAATAGCCCTCAACCGGCATATGAAGAACCTCAAAACTCACTAGATTCCAAGTTTGATGCTATCATAAATATGATGAAAGAGTCGCAACAGCGAAATGAAGTGAGAGACAGAGCTCATGAAGCTTTGGTCATGCAGGTTCATCAACTAGCCGAGGAATTTGCCCAACTTAAACGTGAGCGTGATGAGTTGGCTAGTGGTGTAGTGGTAGATGCTGATATAGATGAAGATACTGCAAGTCTTTCTGAATGGTTAAACCCAACTGAAGACTTAGCACCTCATGAAGATTTGGTGGCTGAGGTGAAAGTTCATCACGAATCGCATCCCGTGTTGATTAAGGCACCCAATAAAGAGGAGGATGAAGGTTCAAAGATGAAGAAGAGGAAGGTGAGCTGGGAGGACATTGGGCAATTTATTGTAAAACGGCCCCGCAACAAGAATGACTCAATTCTCATGCCAATAACTTGGAAGCAATTGTGGAGTTGGCATGTGAACTACCGAGTGTATGTTGGAAACTCAGTAGGAAAATGTGGGATAAAACTTTCATGCATATATTTGATGAACAAGTGGAAGGAGAAGGAACAAATTGGGGAACATAAAGTAAACTACCGAGCTTATCTTGGTAACTCGGTAGGAAAATGTTCACTTCGACCCCCGTGAGTAAGAGGTACTTGTTAGTTTTTGTATATTTTTGTATTTTTTTTCTTTTTGTTCGTTTTTTTTTTTAATTTTGTTTGGTAGGTAAATAAACGTTGTGGGTGTGTTTCCTATATAACCCTCACGAGACCTCACTCGTCCTCATAACCGGGCTACCGGGAGGTTTAAAGGATCTATCTTAGTTAGTGTATATTTTGTCCACTGATCAAAATTAACTAAAAGATTACTTGGTAATGCTTTTCAACAAAAAGTAAAACCGATAACTCTTAGTGTTTTTGTGAGAAGCTTGCTTCTACACACTTGCGAGTTGCAGGTTTATTTATGATGGAAGTGGAACTATTTTGTTGAAGAACACATGGAATTGAAGAATGAAGAACAATCAGGTGCATCTATTTCCATCTCTTTAATTTTGATCGTTTACTTAGATTTAATAAGTGGATTGTATACTGTATATTGGTGATTGGAGTGAATTTTTTTGGTTTGGCTTTAACACATTCCCGTAAACAATTTGAAACTTTCCCTACACATTGAGGACAATGTGGACTTTAAGTGTGGGGAGAGGAGAAAAATTTAAACATTTTGAAATCCACCATTTAAACACTACATATTGAGGACAATGTTTATTTTTAAGTGTGGGGAGGGGGAGAAAAATATACAATTCTGAAAAAAATGTTTGTCCTTAGGTGTTACTTGAGTTTGTGAAGCCAACAAAATTTTTATTTTAGTCCCAAATTTATTTGTTGAATCATGAGTGACGATCCTTAGTCATGGTCATAACTCTTTAAGTTCCTCGATGTGTTTTTCTAATGGTTATTAAAAAAAAGTATGAAATGCCGAGTCGGAAAAGACAAGTGAAGGGTATAACATTTTTGCATATCGGCAACCCATTCCTCTTTCATGTTCTTGTGAGATTTTTGAACCACCACAACATGCTAACACCCTAAAAATCCCACATCTATTGGCATGTTGTGTTCTTTTGAATTGAGTGTGCCATTATAATTGTATGAAGTAGAACTTGCAACTTTCGATACGCTTGCCACCTTAAACCAATGGTGACACAAGAATGATTAAGGCATTAGGATTGGCCTTTTTATTTTTACACCAATATGATATCCTTGACCCAAAAACAATATCCCCTAGTTAAACAACTTTGAGCCTTTAACCTTTCACTTGATCACCCATTTCAACCTTTTTGACCCATTTAACCTTTTCAATTTTTAAACCCGGAGTGATGAAAATTTGATTGTAGGATTTTGCTTTGTATTGTATATAATTTGCAATGTAGTGCAAAAAAAAAATAAAAAGCATGAAAACAAATACGTTTCAAACAAATGAAAGTTCTCATAGAAAAGCACAAAAATATGCTTGAGTTAGAGATTGAATAAAAAGGCGCAACATTGCCTTATAGTTGAGTAGTTATTTAGTCGATGTAATAAATGTCGAATTTTCATCACCATAGTCACTTCAACTATCCCATTCCATACCCTTCGCCTAGCCCCATTACAACCCCTTAAAGACCTTTTGACTTGTGTTCACTATTGTGTAATTTGGTAAAAGGCGATTGAGTTGCAAGCCTATACTAATATGCATTATAATCGGTTTTGAGCGATTAATATAAAATACTAGTACATCATGACTAGTCTTGATTAAACCGAGCAGAGAGAACCATTGTGAGGGGTGTGCAAGAATGTGAACTTTGATCTTTGTCGAATTTGGTTTGGCATCTTTTTGTTTTACAAAATTAAGCAACATGGAAACCATTGGAATGTAAATCTACTGAGAGGCGTAAGTCTTGTGAGTTAGGGTATGCCTAGGGACCGCATTTGAGAATCGACAAGAAATATGGGATCTTTTGATTCACTTAGTTGGTTTGCAATAAACAAATTTGCTTGAGGACAAGCAAAGCTCAAGTGTGGGGATGTGATAGGTTGGTAAAAACTTAAGAATTAACAAAGCTAAATTAATTGATTAATGCATAAATGATTATGGAATAGCACTACTTTGATGTGTCTTATGATTTTCAGGTATTAACACAAAAAGGATGCAAATCTGGAGTTTTTGGAACATCTTAGGAGCACAAGGAGTGATAAACCGAACAAGAAAAGCTGAAACGGGTGTCCATGACAAGTTGGCGTCGCCTACAGCAGTTTTGGCGTCGCCTACAGCACTCGCGTAGGAGAAGGGGACCAAAATGCCGTAGGACAGAGCCAACTCTCGTAGCCAAAACAGACATGGCGTCGCCTGTGCCACTTTTGGCGTAGGCTACGGGACTCGCGTAGGCGATGCCAAAAGTGGCGTAGCCTACAGCACCTGCAGTCAAACTTGGGTTTAATGTTTTTAATGCGTATCAAAACGGAAGTTTCGATTTTTTTGGCTTTAAAACACCTTGAAGGCTCATAATTTGGTATCTCTATCATAACCATTCCATCCTATCAAACCCATATCATTCCATATCATTGAAGAACACCAATTCCTTCTATCATTCAAGATTTCAAGATTCAAGACCAAATCATTGAAGAATCAAGCTCCATGGCCATGAGTGGCTAGTCTCTTTGTATCATGCCTAGGAAGTAAACAATTGAAGCTTTAGGGTTTAACATTTGGGTATTACTTTAAACTTTTGATTGTGTGATTGTGTGTTTGAATTAATTGTATTAGATTGCGATTAATCTTATGTTGAATTCATTTTAGTTAATTGATCTTGTGCCAATTTCTAGTGTCATGAACATGTTTTCTTGCTCTAATACAAACATAGGGTTGTATGTTCTAGGTAATGAAGTGTAGTTTAGTCCATCTCTGATGTTGATGAAACTTGACACCTAAACCTATTGAACAATCACCCCGTTAACACCAATTGCACTACATTTGTTTGACCCATTTGTGATAACCTTAGACTTCATTGTTGAACCCTAGGTGTGGTGTTTTTAATTAATTGTTACAACCTAAATTGTTCTCCATCATTTTTATTATAATTTAATTTCAAGTTTTGTTAATTTAATCAAAACCCCTTTCAACCAAAGTCTTAAATGAACCAAGCACAAACTTCATAAGTTTTCTAGCATCTTCATAAGCAATACCGTTTAATCAACTAAACAATATACACTAACCACACGCTCCTTGGATTGATACCCTACTTATCCTATCTACCTAGGTTAATTAGGTTTTGTATGAACCGTGACGACCGGCTCATCACTGACTCCCTACGTATTGATGTTGAGGGTCCGTAATGCATTGCTTGGTCGGTCCATGAAGGATGATGCACTTATACTCAATGCAATAGTGCATGTATTGAGAAGGAGATCTGTTATATTGACTGATGATGTGCAAGATGTATTCAACATTCGCCAGCAACGTCCAATGGGGAGACTGTTGATGCACTTTGTGTGTGGTCGTCGCTATTGAATAGACTAGGGTTGAGTCATGTGTTGTAAAACATGAGATTGTGGTGATCCATAAGGGCCTTTATGGATCTGATGCATTTGTTTAAGTCGACCAAGAAATCAGGAAACTGGTTCGTGCCTTCGAAGGGTTGAACCAAAACTAGAAGTTTTGGTTCGTGTTTTCATAGGGTCGAACCAATTGGTTCGTGCCTTCGAAAGGTCGAACCAAATTGGTCTAAATAGCAATCTCATGTGTTGAGTTCATTAAGATTGTGAGTTTGTGGTTAGAATGCTCCCTAGGGGAGGTCATGCATGACCTCCCCTGGCCCCGAGATAGATGCTGTGACATCCGTCACTTTTCTTTATTTTATTTTCATTTTTGTATATAATAATAATATTAATAATAATAATAAGGATAAAATTCAGATTTTATATAGTGTAAAATTTTTTCTTAAAGTTAGTCATTATATTTTTATTACCATCTCTAAACCAATCATAACCAAACCAACCCAACACCCTAAACCTTTAAACAAATTCGGCCCAATGCTTCTAGCCCAGTCCACACGTGAGCCCAACAACCATCCAGCCCACTATCCCCTCTCCCCTTCCTTTTGTTTTAAAAAAAAAATATCCGTTTGGGCCGGGACTCGAACCCGCGCCCAAACCGGTCCGATTCAAACACAACACACCATGTACCATCTGAGCCATAGCTCATCCTTGAATAAAACACAACCTTAATTATATATAAGCCAAACCCTGTTGTTTCTCCCTTTCTTCTTTCCCTGCTACTGTTCGAAGCAACTGCACACAAAAAGGAAACAGTCAACAAGCTTTGACTAAGAAATTGATGGTTATTATGATTCGTTTTGATCTAATACTTCAGTTATGGTAAACTCCATGTAACATTTCGTATTTAAAAACTTGTACGTTACACGTTCGTCATTAATAAAACGTCAAGTTTCATCTTATATTCGCATTTATTATTTTTGTCGCGTTATTAAAACCCTAATACTATATATATAATATTATATATGTGTGTTGTATTGAAAAATATGTCAAAAATAATAATCTGCCTTGGCCGGGGTTCGAACCCGCGCCAAAGCCCAATCCAACCAAACACACAACCAACTGGGCTGGACCATCCTCTTGGAATAAACCCGGACCACTATTAATTATAAACGCGTTTTAAAACCCTTCACAGTTGACAAGGAAAGTCAACTGTGGGTTAGCTTGTGAATCAATCCAAGGAATTAACTCGTGATTGTTTTATAATTGGTAAATGCAATTGTTTATCGGCCCAGTGTGACTCTATTACACGTCAATTACAACGAATCATTGACTTAATTTGAAACCCTACGCGTATGATATTAATCGTGGTCAAACCTTCCAATTAACCAAACCCTTTGATCCTCAGTATAAATAGATGACCTACGATCCTTGGAAACTCGCTCACAACTCTCTCTCAACCTCCAATTATCTCTGAAACACTCTAATTATAATCATCTTGTTCGTTGTTTGACCTCTGGTTTGACCAAGCACACGAACTCGAAACAACACTGTGAGTCTAATTATTTGTGTGGGTTATGTTCATCGGCCATCACACATCAATAGCCCTATGGTTAATTAGGCTATTGATGTGTGATTTGTCCAATTGCAATTTCTAGGGTTCGTTACTTTGAATTGGGGATAAACACTGATGCGTTATGTATTTATTTAATTTTAAACAGAGAATATCACAACCACTGGCCTAGGCCAAGTGGTTGTGACCTTGGCTCAACACAGAAGGTACCCGGGTTCGAGTCCCGGCTACTGCCCCTTTTTGCTTCTTTTTATTCTTTTAAAACAAAACTAATATATATATATATATTAAAACTTTTAATCTTATAAATTCATTTTAAAATATTAAAACTATTTTATAAATTCCAAAAAAATTATATTTGTTTAATCTGAGATAAAAGTGTTATTCACAATTTTTATTTTTCAAAAATTCATTTATTTAGTATTTATAATAATTAAATCATTTTTATACCATTATATTTATAAAAATCCATTTATATATCAAAACAATTTTATTAAATTCTCCAAAAATTATCCTGACTTTTTATAAAGTTAAACTTTACTGAAATAATTTTTAATTCAGTAAAATCATTTATTTCATATTTTTAATCAATTTTTGTTAGATTTAATCATAATTAAATCATAATAAATCCAATTTTCATCATTTTTGCACCAAAATTTTATACAAATTATTTTTAATCATTTAGAACAGAAATATGATTTTTAAAATAGAAATTCTTTAATTTTAGTATTTTTGAATATTAAAGTTAAATATTGGCTATTTATAATAAATAGATTTAAAAATCTATTTTTTAAATGAAATAATTTTATAAAAATTATTTTTATACTCCAAACACTTTAATGTGTACATTCAAAATTCAAGTTTTATAAAAAGACTTTCTTTTATTAATTATCAAATTTTTCTTTATTAATTAACATTTTAATTTAAATTCAACAATTGATTATCCCCAAATCGAAACCCTAGGATACATTTATAAGTTAATTAGACTTAGACTTATTATATATTACCTTATTATAGGGTGATATTTGGAATCATTTTGGGCAACACTATTATTTCATCTTTTCAACAAGTTTAACATTTGCTAAGGTGAGTTTTACATAGCCCCTTTTATTTATCACCATTTTTTTGGGGTGAAACATGTTATAACATTATTATTGCAATTCAATCATCAATGTGTCTATGTGTTTTCTATGTTGCATTATGTCTTGAGCATGATTAGAGTAAGCACCATTCTAGCATAATCATTAACTCCGTACAAGCCGACGGTATACATTGATAGATCTATTGGACTGACAATCCCACCCGGATACGTGCCTCCTACAAAGGTTACGTGGGTGTTTGTTATCGCATAACATATTCAATTGGACCATGAGTGTATGGTATGTATCATTTTATAACAGTCAGGGTTGATTATGCACTCGATTTATTCTAGTATGTTCTCACATATGGGCTAGATTGACATGACACATGAATTGCACAACATTTTATTCATTTTATTATCAAAAACCTATGTAATTCTCACCAACATATGTTGACCCAAAATACTTTCAAAATTAACATGTTTCAGGTAATAATGAAGCTGAGGCTTGAGTTAGCATGAGGATTTTACTTGAAGTTTTATTTGAAGTTATTGAAGTTGTTATTTGATATCATGTATTTGAATTCTTAGACATCATTTCACATTTTGGATATTATGTTTGAATAAATTATTTAAAATTTATATTATACCATGTGCTACTGAAAACAATCATCAATACGTGGCACCCCGATGTTTCCGCCATCGGTTGGGGTGTTACACTCCACATGATTCTCGGCCAATTACAAGGATTAATTCGTGCTAATTATTCCTTAAACAAGCTGCAATCACGCGTCCTTGACCATTGACGGGTCAAAATGCAGAAACATACCTTAAGCATCATGGCCTTATAAATTGAACCCTCCCATGCTTTCTGAAAATGCCGAAAACCAAACCCTCACCTCCAATTTCTGCTAATCGCTCATCTTTATCAAGGATTTAGGCGTCAGTTGACTTTGCCTTTGACCAATCAATTCGTGGCTTTAATCACTGGGTAAGTGCAATTGTTTTGTTGGGTTTTGTATTTCGGCCAATCACAAACAATAGCCCCAAGGTTTCAGGGGCTATTGGGTGCGAATCGTAGCGATTAGAAAACTAGGGTTCTTATGTTTTATTTGGGGAAGATGACCAAACCACGTATATAATAAATGTTTTAAAAACTGAAACATATACAAATATGATGTACAGACCAGTTGGTTGGGGTGCTTGGCTAAAGACATTGAACCGGCCAAGGGCCCAGGTTCGAACCCCACAGCCAACAACATTTTTTTTTACCTTTCTTATATATATATTTAACATATTACCTTTTTAAAAAAATAGTTTTTAAATACTAAAAGTGGTTTTTTAAATTCTACAAAAATTACTGTATAATCTTCTAATGGTAAAGTTCATTTTACAATTTTTAGTTTTTCAAAAATAATTTATTTAATATATATTATTAATAATACAAGTTTATTCATTTATAATTGTAAAATTCAATAAAAATATCTAAACGATTTTATAAAATTCCACAAAAATTATACTAAACTTGTATAACAATAAACATTTCAGAATTTATTTTTATTTCTGAAAAACCGTCCATTTTATATTTTTAATTATTTTTTGTTAGTTTTAATCATAATTAAATCATAATAAATTCATTTTTCAGTATTTTTCCACCAAAATTTTACATAAATTATTTCTATTCATTTGGAACAGAAATACAATTTTTAATTTAAAAATTCTTTGATTTTAATATTTATAGATATTAAAGTTATATTTTGACAATTTGAAATAAATAGATTTAATATTCTATTTATAAGAAAATAATTTTATAAAAACTATTTTCGCACTTAAAACCTTATATTGTGACCATATTTGATTTAAAATTTACAAAAAGACTTTTGTTTATTTATTTATCAAATTTCTCTTATTTATTAAACATTTTATTTATTAATCAAACGAATACTTATCCCCAATTCGAAACCCTAGTAAATACTTATAGACTAGATAGACTTAGACTTATTTGTTACCTTATACATAGGGTAATACTTGGCAACGTTGGATTACACTTATTCAATTCCACAAGACTTACCACCTTGCTAAGGTGAGTATTACTTATCCCCTTTTTCGTTTTCACACTTTTGGGGTGATTCATGCACAAGTATACAAAACTTACAAATTCATTTACACATACATTTTTATTCATTTACAATTCATATACGTGTCTTGATTATCTTTGTGCTTATGTTTGAACATGAACGTAGCTTACATACAAAATCATACATCTAGACATAACTTATGTTATGGTGCTCTTTACATACAGACGTAACTTATGTTACGGTGCTCATTTAGACATAACTTATGTTATGGTGCTCTTTTAGACTCACACGTGTTGAGGTGCTCATTATCAATTTCATTGTACAAACTTTACATTTGAGCTTTGTCTTGTTTGGTTACTTGCGTGTTTACATAATGCCTTGGTGATGCTAGACACATGAATTGTACTACCTTTTCAAACTTATACTATATGTACAAAGCTAAGTAGTACTCACCAACATTATATGTTGACAAAATTATTTTCGTGCATGTTTCAGGATAAGCTGCTTGACGCTTCACATAGGACTTTGGACTTAGATTTAATCAATCAATTATCTTTATTTTTGTTGTCTTGTATTTAATTTCACATGTTGTAAAACAATATTCTATAATCATATATTTACATTTTAGTACCATGAGCTTTTGAACAATCGTCACTACGTGGCACCTCGATGATTCCGCCATCGGTTGGGGTGTTACAGATGTTTATCCTACTGATGAAAGTGTCTATAATCATTTATGATGTAATACGAATATGTGTTGACGTGGTTTTTCATCTATTTCTGTTTCGTCTCCAATCTCCGTTTAAAACCGAGTTGTAACTGTTTAATCGACCCAGGAAACGGTTCTAAACCGTTTCACAGATTGTCTATCCAAAGCTCACGGATTTGTTTTTGGTTGCCCGAGTAGAGACTTCCCAAGAGGTCACCCATCTTGGTACTACTCCCACCTGAGCACGCTTAACTATGGAGTTCTGCTCTCATCCACTAACATTAAGCCCCAAAACGCGTTGGTGATTTAAGAGGCATTGGTTTACATATGACATCTTGTAACAACCGGAAATTTATGACGCCATAATTAACGAAAATTAGACTAATTAATAGTAATTAATTAATATAATGATTGGGCCACCTGTGGGCCCAATAACGTACTAGGACAATCTGCTCGGCCCAATAACTTAGTTTAAGTGGGCCGGAGATTTTAGAAGCCCAATAGAAGAAGTAGGCTACCGATAATCCTTTATGAGGCCCGATAATTATTTTATGTGGGCTATACGGTTTGGGCTTGATATATATATAGTAATGGGCCGCTACATTAAACCCGATAGGAATACATGATGGGCCGGATATCCTAGAACTTGGTTAAATCATTGGGCTTATTATGGGCCTTCCTATTTACTAGATGACCATATTCTATACCCAAAACCTTTATTTTATGAAGGCCCAAAAGCTTGTAGTGAGCCCAATAGCCAAACCAAACCATGCGGCTCCCTTGGAAACAAAATGGCCGCCACTTTTAAGATGGAATCTTCCATCAAATCTCCCTAAATCCACCAAGACACTCCAAGGCACCTCATTCCTCCACCTCATGTCACCTAAGGTCTATGTCACATGCATGAATCTTGCCCATATATAGAAACCATCGGCCCATTGAGAGAGGTTTAAACCTCTACATCCAACTCTTTCAAACCACTCTTGACAACATGCAAACCACCCTTAAACCTCCAAACCCAATCGGCAACTATGCAATCACCTCCAACCTATCTTATTAACCCTCTACACTTACTCCTTAAAGTCTAATATACCTCTTATTCCAACAAAAATCCAACCAAACCAAACCCAAAAGTAATCGGCCTTCATATTTCTTAACCAAGCAATTGTGGATCAAGTTGTTTTCTTGAGTAAGTTGAGTCTAGAGTCCCTTAAGGTCGTGTGCCAAGCTGTAATGGCCAGCTTTTAGTTAGATCTTTACGCCTAAGCTGTAATGGCCAGCTATACGTATGATTATTTATATATGTGTGCAATAACTTGAATTGTGTTGAAACAGGAACCCGTGGAAAATAGAAATCTTGCTTTGAACGAAACCGTAGACTCGGAAGTAATTAACGTGAGTGCATGTACCCCTATGTTTAAATGATTTCGGGGTGAATGCATGTTAGTTTTTACGTGAGATTTGATAAAATATTGGTTCATGATCATGAAAGAGTTAATAGAATCGGTCGAATAGAAATCACGTAGAATGGATCCATTCGGTATCAACGGGATGTATTTTTCTAAACCAAGTAGAGGTTTGGAATCACATTAAGCATTTGTATGGTGCTCCATCGTTAAATATGTTCCACCTTAGAATGACCGAACCATATGAGAATTGTTGTTATTATTTATAAACGAGTCTAAATCTGGCATCACTCACTAGCTTTGTGGCTAACGTATTTTTAACATGCATTTCAGGTTGATTAGATATGGGAACCCGAGCTCAATAATGTGCAAGTTCAAGTTTTAAAGTATAGTTAAGGAAAATGGCTCTTGGGCCGGTTTATTAAATAAATGGGCTTCGGCCCAAGTGTGTAATAAATGAAGATGTTTAAAAGTTATGTTTTAAGGTCTTAATGGGCTTCGGCCCAAGTGGCTAAAACTCGGAACATGAAGTGTAAGGGGCTCGACCCAGTTATCGTTGTTTTGGGCTTGGCCCGGTTGTATGTTTATATGGGCTCGGCCCATGTGAAATAAATAAGAATGTGTTTTATTAAAGTATAAAGAATTATTAGAATAAATAAATCGGTAATTAATAATACGTGTCATGATTACCAATCCGTAATGACTCGTTAATTTTCGGGTCGTTACACATCTCCTGGCCACGACTGATGTGGGATTTTCCTAGGGTGTCACATTCACCCCCCTTAGAGTCCCATCGTCCTCGATGAGGTTTGCCCCACCATCCCGGACGGCATAAGGGTGACTCTGATACCATTTGTAACATCTGGCCCCTCTCACCACTAATATTGTCCGCTTTGCCCCGGTGGGTTGCTCATCTAGAGCTCACATATTTGTTTTTTGTTGCTCGAGTGGAGACTTCATAGGAGGTCACCTATCCCTGTACTGTTCTCACCTGAGTATGCTTAACTGTGGAGTTCTCCACTCATCCACTAGCATTAAGCCCCAAAAAACGTTGGTAATTTAAGAGGCATTGGATTACATATGAACCAATGACCTCTTCTAGCCACGACCGATGTAGAATTTGCCTAGGGTGTCACTGGTATGATCACCTTCTAGTCACTATTACTAGGATTGCAAACGAATCCGAGCCCGAGCTCAACCAGGCTCAAGCTCGATTAACTTATGAGAGTTCGAGCTTGGCTCATTGGTAATTTCTCAAGCTCGAGCTCAGCTCGTTTATTATCTATTAGTTGATATATTAAATAAAAATAATATAAATAAATAGGTTAGAGACCCATGTGTGCACACGGCAAATCCCCAAGTCAAATGAAAAACCATATAACATGTCGTTACATGCAAGGTTATAACATACATACACCTATATGTTCGATAGTAGTACTTAATATATTAGATGACAACGAACAATATAAGACTCTTTATTTGTAACTTGTAAAATATATATGTGAACAACTATATATTTGTAGAATCGGATATGAACCTATTGTGTAATCGGTTGCAACCAAATCATTAAAGGACTAATGAATTTCAAGAATGTGGTAACTTACAAGTTATATAGTTGAAAGATAAGGGCTGAATGTATTACTTTAAATTAACAGAGTTGTAAAACAAACATTCTACTGTTGTTTGAAATATTGATGTGGGTCTAATAATCTCTAAATTTGTATATGCTATATGTTTTTGTTTTTTTTTCTTTGCAATTTAATGTTGTTATGTATTGTAAGCAAGTTATGTACTGTTTGACCTTATATAAGTCAAACATAGTTTGTAAGTTATGGTAATAGTTTGTAAGTTATGGTAACGTTTGGCTTAATAGAAGTAATAAAATTACACTTCTCAGTATTACTAGGGGTGTAAACGAGCCGATCCGAGCCTAAGCTCGACCAGGCTTGAGCTCGATTAACTTATGAGAGCTCGAGCTCAGCTCATTGGTAATTTCTCAAGCTCGAGCTCGGCTCATTTATTATCTATTTGTTGATATATTAAATAAAAATAATATAAATAATAGTTCACTTAGGCTCGTAAGCTCAATAAGTGAAGCTCGAGCTTAGTTTCGTTTACTAAATAACTTTAAACGAAGGGTAAATATTATTAAATATTAAAAAAACTAATATTATGCTTAGGCTCGAAGAGTTTAATGAGTTTCATATACCAGGCTCGAGCTTGTGTTCCGTAAATAAATGAGCTTTGTTTTAGGCTCAAGCTCGATAAAGCTCGGCTCGTTTCGAGTTTTATACCGAGCTGAGCTCGAGTAACTTGTGAGCGGCTCGGTTCGTTTGCACCCTTAACTATTACGACCCTCCCGCCCTTACTATACCGCGTAGCCTAAATAAGAGTGATATTTAGGTTTTTTATTTACCATGTAATATTGTAATGTACTAAAAGATGTAGATGTTTTAACTTTGAGATGTTCTTAGTGTAACAACTTTCTCATTGAATGCGTGACAGAGAGACATGCAAGCCTGTAAGAAAACCTAATGTTTATGAACTGTTCGTGAACTTGTTTGGCGGGAAGTCCGTTTATATTCGTTTAGTTAAATGAACGAAGGTGAAAATATGTTGTGCTTGTTCATTTATGTTCATGAACGTCCATTTATGTTCGTTTATTTATTTTCATATATGTTTGTTTATGTTTATTTAAATTTTTTGAATTACATAAGTAGTTGTATTTGTATAAATATAAACATAAATTGGACTTTAACTACTTGTGTAAATGTAACCAATTAGTAATTGGGCTTTTTTAGTAATACAAAATCGTTTTACATTTAGTATGTTCGCGAACGTTTGTTTATGTTCGTTATTGAACTGTTTATTTAGGTTTTAAACAAACGAATACAAACATGATAAATTTCTTAATAACGAGCATGAACACAAAAATATGTTTAATTATATGTTCGTGTTCATTCGATTCAATTACAGACATAGCGACATGTGGAGGGAGGGAATTAGTAGGCTATTTTGGTCATTCTTTATTAACATTTTTCACTTTTAATCGTTCCCACTATTTTACTTGTACTTTTCTTAAATTCTTTATTTTTTAAATAGGGATATTTTGGTCAATTATTAAAAATTTAACATAGCTTTTCACGTTTATGAACTCCAAAGACCATATGTGTTACGTAATACGTATGAACAATAGAGATCATCCTGTGTAGTTTCTTAAAATTAGGGATCAATCATACAATACGAGTAAACCACATAGACCATCTACGTTATTAACTCAAAACACTAATCTATACATATAATAAACCAAAGCCATTTTGATGACATGTCATAATATTATGCAATCTCTCTTTTGAGAGATGCCACATAAGATGTGATGTGACAACTCTAGACCAATTAAAAAAAAGAAATAAATATGGTTTAAATATTATTTAACATAATCTATTAAATATCTAATCTACTAAATTTAAATATTAAAATTTTATTATTTTCTCTCTCATGTTTTCTCTCATAACTTTAAACTTTAATATCTTTCATATATGAGATTTTTTAAAGAAAAAAAAATTACACCAAATTAACGAGCGTTTTATTATCTTTCCAACGAGTACCATAGTGCTATATAAAAAATGAAGAAAAAAAAACGACTATTTTTTGTAACCCGACAGGTATTGCGTCAGGTTTAGAATTAGTTTTAAAAAAATTGTGGGTTTTGGTCGGGCCTGGGATTAGGTGATACCCGACCCAATTACATTTTTTATATTAGAATATGATAACTTATGGCAGAGATTTGTTTATAATAATAATAATAATAATAATAATAATCATTAATCATATATTGGTAAGTTATTAATTATGTTGTCATATTAGATATTTTATTATGTCATATTAGATATTTCAACCCGAGACGCTCTCCAACAGGTAATTGCTATATAGATGCCATTTTTATATTTTAAATACTTCTAATTTTATTCACTTTACTTAGATTTATCAACCCGGGACGCTCCCGGGGTATAAGCTAGTAATAAATACTATTCATTGCAAATTAAGTTATGATAAAGAATAGGAGACAAGAGTTGTGATACCTATCATATTTAAAAAAAAAATTATATACGTTTGTAGATGTGATATTAGTTTTTTTTTTTTTTTAAATAAAACTCAGATTGTTTTCTAGCTACAACCATCCTTTGTAACCTAAAAATGTAATACAACATTACTTTTAAACAATCTATATATTATTATCTATAATCTATATCTATAATCTATAACTTATAATAAAATAATTGAATTTCTATGAGGTGACATTCAATGGAGGCCTCAACCCTTTATTAAATATGCCATGTGACACTTTGATGTGATAGTATTGAATTTATTATTTTTAATAAAAGATAAATTTTTAAAACTTCTATTTTTTTTAAATAAAATCTATATCTATATTATCTTAAAATTTCAAATATGTTAATTAATATCTTTTCATTATTTTCCTCTCACATTTTTAAATGTTAGTAACTTTTATGTATGACATTTTTTTTTGAAAAAAAAAAAAATTTACACCAAACTAGTGATTGCTTTATCATCTTTCCAACGAGCACCATAGTGTTATTCAAAAAACGAAAAAAATGTTTTTAGTGAGTTTTTGTTCATGCAGAAAAAAACACATGTGTTTAGGTGATTTATTAATCATATATAGGCAAGTACTAATCGTGTTATGATAGTATATATGTTTTTAAGCCTACTATTACATATATGAATTGCCTCTGTTCATGTGCTATAACGATATGCTTAGCATTAAAAGAGATTGAGATTTTTTTAATCTGCTGGAACGCAGCATGAGAGCCCCTTTTCGTAGTATAAACATTAGAACAAATTTCTTTAGCATTAAAAGTGGTTGAGACTGTTTACTTCTTTTATCCTTTTTTTATTAAGTCATATTAGATTTTTTAACCCCGGGACACTCCCGGGATAATCTATATATATATATATATATATATATATATATTGCAAGGAGATTAATCCTACATGTCATACTCTTATGCAATCTCTCCTTTGAAAGATGCCACATAGAATGTAATGTGTCAACTCTAAACCAATTAAAAAAAAGAAATAAATATGATTTAACCTAATCTATTATAATCTTTAACCTAATCTATTAAATATCTAATCTACTAAATCTAAATATTAAACCTTTATTATTTTATCTCTTGTGTTTCCTCCCATAACTTTTAAACATTAATATCTTTTATATACGAGATTTATTAAAGAAAACAATTACACCAAATTAATGAGCGTTTTATTATGTTTCCAACGAGTACCATAGTGCTATATAAAAATCAGAGAAAAAAATGACTATTTTTTGTAACCCGACAGGTATTGTGTCGGGTTTGGGATTAGTTTTAAAAAAATTGTGGGTTTGGGTCGGGTCTGGGATTAGGTGATACCCGACCCGATTACCCGAAACAACATACCCAAATACCCGAACTACATACCCGATCATATACCCATGAATTTTTTAATGCATCACATAACCCTTAGACTAATGCGTTCGATATTTTAATAATTAACTTTTTTTTCTTATTTCATGTTAGTTCTTTTTAGAATGATCGATTACAAACTTCCGAATTCATTTGTAATGGCACTAGATTTATACCCCGGCGCAGAGATTGTTTTTTTTTTTATATTTGAATATGATAACTTATGGCAGAGATTTGTTTAAAATAATAATAATAATAATAATAATATATTTTATTATGTTATATTAGATATTTCAACCCGGGACGCTCCCGGGATAAAAACTAGATATATATATTGCAAAGAGATTAATCCTACATGTCATATTGATATTTTTATGCAATCTCTCCTTTAAGAGATACCACATAGGATGTGATGTAGTAAGTGTAAACCAATTAAAAAAAAGGAATAAATATGATTTAACCTAATCTATTATAATCTTTAAGCTAATGTATTAAATACCTAATCTACTAAATCTAAATATTAAAACTTTATTATTTTTTCTCTCATGTGTCATCCCATAACTTTTAAACGTTTTATATACGAGATTTTTTAAAGAAAAAAATTACAACAAATTAACGAGCGTTTTATTATCTTTCCAACGAGTATCATAGTGCTATATAAAAAACGGAGAAAAAAATGACTATTTTTTGTAACCCGACAGGTATTGTGTCGGGTTTTGGGATTAGTTTAAAAAAATTGTGGGTTTGGGTCGGGTCTGGGATTAGGTGATACCTGATCCGATTACCCGAAACAACATACCCAAATACCCGAACTATATACCCATGAATTTTTTAACGCATCACATAACCCTTAGACTAATGCGTTCGATATTTCAATAATTAACTTTTGTTTTCTTATTTCATGTTAGTTATTTTTAGAATGATCGATTACAAACTTCCGAATTCATTTGTAATGGCACTAAATTTATATCTCGGCGCAGAGATTCGTTTTTTTTTATATTTGAACTAGCTTATTACCCCGGGAAGGTCCTGTGGTTGAAAAATCTAATATGACTTAATAAAAATATGATAAAAGAAGAAAACATACCAAACGTATTGAAAAAATGAATAATTCATTATGTCAACCATGAAAATAAATTAAATAAAATAAAATAATAAAATACTTTGAGGGATACCAATAATTTCTCCACCATCTATAATAATAATAATAATAAAGAACAAAACAATGGAATACTCAAGCTTGAAGAGTCCCGGGGTTGAAAAATCTAATATGAAATATCAATTTTACATACGAAATAGACTGATGCGCTTTACAGTTACATGCAGAAAATATTCGGGTAGCACCTAACCAAAAACAATTAACAATTTATCTCCAATGTTAACACTAACCTTAAACAATGTATAACTCTAATATCATAGAACTAGCTGATTACCCCGGAAGGGTTCCGGGGTTGAAAAATCTAATTTTACGTGATAACCTATTGCAAATGGCTCAAGTTAACTAACCACAAAATCTCTCAATCATTGCATGTTCATAGTATTATAATCAGTAATAACTCATATTCCCTAATCTAAAACCTAATCAGTAATCATGTAAAGAATTACTTATGTAAGCTGCAACTATTCAAAAACTCATCACATCTCTCTAATTTCTCACATTCTAATGACTCTTATAATTCCTAACCTAATCAACTAAACAAACACTTAAGTTGGAAGTTGTAACCATTGCATTTCATTATGCCACGTTGCATAATCAAGAGATGGTTGAGACCACCATTGAACACCACGTCAGCAACTATCAATTCTTCCCGGGAGCGTCCCAGAGTTGAAAAATATAACCATTCTAATAATACTAATACTAAAAGTAATAATTATTACTCTTGTAATTAAATAAATAAAAAATAACCTTGCTATAAGGTGACACCATGTGTTGCAGTGTTGCGCGATTTGTTCTCCTAGCTTCTCTTGATGAAGTATACCTAGTAAAATTCCAATCATAACATGGCGATTGGGCTGATTTTCAACATCGTAGATAAGAACCTAGTTTAAAAGAAAAAACATGATTAATGAATAACATGAATACTTTGTGTGTTTTTTTCCTGTATGAACGAAACCCCACAAAAAATAGTCGATTTTTTTACCATTTTTTATATAGCACTATGGTACTCGTTGGAAAGATAATAAAACGCTCGTTAATTTGGTGTAATTTTTTTCTTTAAAAAATCCCGTATATAAAAGATATAAACGTTTAAAAATTATAGGAGAAAACATGAGAGATAAAATTTTAAATTTATTTTTAAATTCTTTTTTCCTAAAATAACTCAATTTAATTAAAAAAGAAAATAATTCAAAAACATTAAAATCTTTCAATTATGATGCCACGTGGCGGTTTCATGGAGAAGTTGAAGGCACCATTGCACGCCACGTCAGCAATGTTCAATTCTTTTATATATATTAATAGATTAATAGATTCATATTTACTAGTTTAAACATAATTATTAATTAATGACTTGTCTATACATGATTAATGAATAACTTGAACACTTTGTGTTTTTTTCATGTATGACCAAAAACTCCACAAAAAATAGTCGTTTTTTTCTCTGTTTTGTATATAGAACTATGGTATTCGTTGGAAAGATAATAAAACACTCGTTAATATGGTGTAATTTTTTTAAAAACTCTCGTTTATAAAAGTTATTAACATTTAAAAATTATGGGATGAAACATGAGAGATAAAAATCCAAATTTGTTTTTAATTGGTAAAGTAAATCTTTTATTTTAAATTTTAAGATATGCATATCTCACATAGGGTTTTAATTAATTTTATTATTAGATTTAATAATAAAAAAACAAAATAAAAAAATAAACACTCTCACCTCAACGTGCCACGTGGCACAATCAAGGAGGGGTTGAGGCCTTCATTGAATGCCACATCATCATAAGTCAATTCTTTTATTAATAGTTATTATAGATTATAGATAGAATATAGATTATAGATTATGGATTATAGATTATAGATATGATAACTTACGGCAGAGATTTGTTTAAAATAATAATAATATATTTTATTATATCATACTAGCTGATTACCCCGGGAAGGTCCTGGGGTTGAAAAATTTAATATGATTTAATAAAAAATGATATAAGAAGAAAACTCAAATCACGAAAAGAGTAAATAACTTAAACACAGTCAATCTTAGTTAAAAAACGTTTATTTAAAAAGTTAAAAAAAATAAAAAGCATAAACCATATTAAACATAACACAATATTAAAAGGATAACATTCAACATATAATCATCTTTACGTAATTTAAAATATGTTACAATTTGACTTTGATTTATATAGATGTAGAATTCATGATCACATTGAAAACAAAAACACTTATTTCAATACAGTGACTTTGTAAAGAAAAGCATATACGAATTTTCTTTGAATACATGAATTTAGATTAATAAATGTTTATTATTCTAAACATAAATCACTTTCAATAATCAACGAAGAAGAAAAAACTTCAAAGTCTTTTAAAAAATTTTAACACTTACTTCTTGATGAACAAAAGGAGAATTAAAAACTTTTTAAGAATGAATGGTTTGATATTAATGTAATCATATATTTATAATGGCTACTCAATAATTATATATTAAATTAATTTGTAAATAAAATCTTTTATTTTAAATTAGAAGATATGTATATCTTCTTTTATTTATTTTTAAATAAATATTTTATTAAACTTACTGTAAATAAATAACTATTTAAATTTTTATGTTAATCCTTATACATAATTCAAAAACAATATTTATATATAGTATATATCGAAAATAATATTTAAATTTTAAATATTTTGAATTAGAAGATATGCATATCTTTTTTTATTTATTTTTAAATAAATATTCTATCAAACCTCTCACCTCAACGCGTCACGTGACACATTCAATAGGGGGTTAAGGCTTCCATTGAATGTCACATCATCATATGTTAATTCTTTTATTAATAGTTATAGATTAGATATTTCAACCCGAAACGCTCCCGAGATAAAAACTAATTGAAGTATATTAATACAACTATAAAACCGTGTGCCTGTTGCGTGATAAAAACAAACACATTTTTTAGACGATATATCTATTTTATTTTATTTACAATTCTCAAAGCATATATTTAATTAACTCAATATTTATGATAATATCATGGGGTAACTCCTCTATAAATAGACAAGCCATCACCTTTGGATTGACACAAATTAAACAATGGAACTTCTATATCTACTTCTCTCCTCCGTTTTCTTCTTCTTCTTTTATGTCATCCACCGTAACCGTAACCGAAAAATGCCACCAGGCCCTACCGGTCTCCCCATCATCGGAAACCTCCTTGACCTTGGACCGAAACCACACGAGTCCCTAGCCAAACTCTCCAAAAAACACGGTCCACTTATGACCATCCGACTAGGAAGCATCACTAGCGTGGTAGCCTCAACACCCGAGGCAGCTAGAGAAATCCTCCAACGCAATGACGAGGCGTGCTCGGGTCGTATTGTCCCAGACGCGGTCACAGCCTTAGCCGACCATGACGCGGCAGTGCTATGGATTCCTGCAAACGATGAATGGCGAACCATAAGAAAAGCCCTCAACACATACCTAACCCACCAACACAAACTCGACACCCTTCGCGATCTACGCCAAAACGTGGTCGAGGGGATGCTCGACTTCCTTAATGAGTCGGGGCGAAAGAAAGCGAGCGTGGACATAGGAAAGTTGGCATTCGCGGTTGCGCTTAATCAAATGTCCAACACTTGCGTGTCAAAAAACGTGACCACATACGAGTCTGATGATATAGGGGGGTTTAAAACAGCCGTGAAGACATTGATGGAAGTTGATGGGAAGTTTAACATAGCGGACATATTTCCAGTGTTGAAACCCTTAGACCCTCAGAACATAAGACGACAGGCGAAGGCGGCTTATGATTGGTTTGATAAGGTCACAGAAGGCTACATAACCGAGAGGTTAAAGCATCGAGAGTCGAAGCTTCCTAGATTTGGTGATATGTTGGATTCATTGCTTGATTACAGTGAAGCTAATGAAGCCGACTTTAATTTCAAACACATCAAGATTTTGCTTGTGGTACTATACTATACTATACCCTCTTCTACGTTACTTTTTTTTTTTATTATATACGAAATTTTATTTCGAAACTAGGGGTGACACGCAGCTGCTCGGGATCGGCTCGGTATAAAGCCCGGGCAAGCTGAGCGTTAACGAGCCCGGGCCCAATTTTGAGCCTGAAATATGACTCGTTTAGTTATCTAGCCTGAGCTCGAGCATTATATACAAAGTTCGTTTAGGCTTGCGAGTCTAAACGAACTTTGTATGAGTTATATTATTTTTTTATGTATGTAAATTTATCCTTTGAATATTTTTAATTTTAGTTAATAATGTTATTGAGACAAGCTCGAGCCGAGCTTTTGCTCTTTTAAGCTATTGAGGCGAGCTCGAGCCAAGTTTTTCGGTCGTTTAAAATTTTTTTTAATTACCTCGAGCTGATCTGAGCCGAGCTCAAGCTCTTAGGATTTACTTTCAAGTCGAACTCAGAATAGTAGGCTCGAACCGAGCCGAGCTCAAGCTCGAACCGAGCCGAGCTCGAGCCTAGTCAAGCTCGGGCTCGGCTCGGCCCCTTTACACCCCTATTCGAGACTAATAAGCCTAGTGATAACCTGATGCAGTTTAGAAGCACAATCAAATGGCTCAAGAACAAATAGTAATCAAAGACGATAAACGAACCATAGGTTCCAAGAACAAAGTTCTTTTCAATTAAAATTCAATCAAAAACTAACTAAAACAAAACACAAAACAAATACTTATAGTAGTTCAAAAACTTAGAGATAATAACTAACTAATCGATAAACATTAAATAAATAACCTAAATAAAAGATAATTTAAATAAGTTTTAAAATTCAAAGTTCTAGATAAACGTCCCTGCATCAGATAACTTTATATTTATATATTTTTTTATAATTGTAACTAACTAGATATTATACTAAAAATATTCAGTGATAACCATGAATTTAAAAACATATGCATATATAATTGTTAAAAGAAAAGTATGCGAGTGTGTAAATATATTACAATAAAAGTTATAATTAAACTTGTATTAAAAGTTGACCTACAAGTCTTTAACATTTTTAGTTGTGGTGTTATTGGTCATAAAGTCTTGGGAACAAAGACCATTTTGTTATGCACTTTTTCGTTTCTTTTATGTGTTATTTAAGTTCGTACGTTGATGCAATTAGAAAACTATTAAACTGTTTTTCTATAAAATAAAAAATACATCAAAGTTTTGTAATATTTGATAAATAACATGTATAAAGTGACGTAGCAGTGTCGATGCATAATTTATTTATGCGTAGATATTTAGTGATCGGTCAGTAAAATATTGGCAAAGATAAAATCTTTAATAACACCTAAGTTTAGAGATTTTGAGTTCAAGTCCTACGAAATTTGACTTTTAAAAAAATAGGTGGTTATGATACTTTTTTTAATGGAAATTTTGAAATACTGACGGATCATTAAGTATTATCGTGCTATCAGTGGAACTACCTTATCATATCCATCTCCACTAGGCATTAATGTTTATACACCAATTTATGAGGAAACCCAATAAATATAGAAAAACCTTATTGTGAGAATCGAACCCATGACAAAATGGTCTATAGGACCCATCCCATCAAATGTAACTAGAGTATAATATTAATATGAAAGTATACGTTAAAAAAAGGAGGAAGAATTTTTTTGAAGTAAATCTATTAATGACTGAATTAGTGCTTTGAAAACCACCATAAATGTAAGTTTTTACTTGTATTAATAAATAGCGAAAAAAAAATAAAGAATACGGGAGTAATTATTATAATAAGACATGGACCTAAATTCAACGTGTGATTGTTATATATTGTTTTTCAAACCGGACTAATGCTAAGAAACAATATGATTAATAATATTTTATACATTTGTAGGATTTATTTCTAGCTGGAACCGAAACGAGTTCGAACACAACAGAATGGGCAATGACAGAATTGTTGCTTAACCCTGATATGTTTTCAAGAGTCCGTAAAGAAGTTTCCACAATAGTTGGGGAAGATGGAAAAATTCAAGAAGCCAAGATCCTTGACTTGCCTTATCTTCATGCCGTCATCAAAGAAACTATGAGACTTCATTTATCCGTACCTTTATTAGTACCTCATAAAACCGAAACTGAAGTTAAACTAGGTGAATATATTGTGCCAAGAAACACACAAATTTTGGTGAACGCCTGGGCCATGGCACGAGACCCTAAGCATTGGGAAAACCCAATAATGTTTAAGCCAGAGAGGTTTCTAGAAAATGGGCTTGACTACAAGGGTCAACATTTTGAGTTTATACCTTTCGGGTCTGGTCGAAGGATGTGTCCTGGAATACCCTTGGCTCAAAGAGTGGTTAGTTTAATGGTGGCATCATTGGTTTATCACTATGATTGGAATTTGCCTCATGCTAGAGAAGAAATGGACATGAACGACATTTTTGGCCTTACATTGCTTAGAGCAACACCTCTGGTTGCTACCCCTATGCAAGTCAAACAAAGGGCATAAAACACTGTGCCGATAATTACCATCGCTTTTATTCTCAAACATCATTCAAAACAAATATTGGTGTGGTATACATTTGTAACCATTTGCATATTTTTTAGGAATATGTATCTTAAGTATTCGCTATAGATTCTATACCTAGAAAAGGCTTGTATGCCGTCTATCATTATACTATGTATTAATAAGAAGTGAAGTTGAACAGTGATGTGAGGCAATTTGGTCATTACCAAGCATCTTGGTACGTGTCTTACTCAGCAAAGCATCTTGGTATGTGTCTTGCTCTGCTCTTATTCAAGGTATCATCATATTGCTACACGTCTTCATCTGCTCATGGATGTGTCATATCCTATCCCTTTTCATTTTCACTAAGATACACACATACAAATCGACAGGGGCGAAGCTTGGTTTTCGAATCGGAGGGGGCCGGACTCAATTTTTTTCGATCGGTAGTGGCATATCGGCGGGGGCCGGACTTAACCCGGACTGAATTTACCTATGAAAATCGTAAATTTCCACTACTGCGCAAAAAACAGGGGGGGCCAGGGCCACCCCTAGCCCTTTAAATCCTTCGTCCTTGCAAATCGATTTGGGGGGGGGGGGGGGTTAAAACTAAAATTAAAATAAATTAATTACAACTAAATTACTCAGTAAACTAAGAAACTGAAAATAAACGAATGCTAAGAAAACTGGGTTGGAACTCTAATGAGGAGAAGACTGGTAACCTAGGTAGAATCCCTAGACTCTAGTTATAGAAGCTGACTTATATAATCTGATCAGAGACCCTGTTCTCACCTAATAAACCTCATGTTAAGGATAGTTGACTAGACTCAAGGCGGGACAAGTATTAAGATGCTAAAATGAAAGTGGATCGCCCTAGCGAAACCAAATCCCATAGTAATCCTTTAATCAACCACTTTTGGATCGAAAACTCCCAAACTGTGAAGCCGACTTAACTAAGACGAATAAGTAACTGGTCTCGCCCCAGTGATAACCAAACTACCAAACAATGCCTAGTTAGTTAACCTAGCAATCCCGAATTATATTCCTGACCTTCGGGAAGAGATTACACACCTTAGCTAACTGATTTTAAAAACCCATTAAACTTGCGCTATACCTAACTGTAAGAACTAGCTCGACAACAAAAGTTAGTTAAACTAGAATGATTTCTAGATCTAGAGGATATTCCTATATGCCTAGAACATCAAAACCAACAATCAAGTAACCAAATCACAAACCACTAGTACACAAATATTCAAAATCAAAGATAAAAATTAAATCATATAATTCAACACACCCAAACTCTAGTTCATCATCCCAAGTCACCAATAAAAGGTTTAGATCATAATATTTAGAAATATCATCACAAAATAAATAAAAATAGTGTTCCTCATGTCTATAAAAATATAAACAAAAACTAAACCAAACATGAGGTTTCTTGAATATTAATCTTTAACATGCCCGGGGCCTTCTCCTCTTCAAAGTCACCTCAAAAGAATTCTTTTTTTTTTTTTTTGTTCAACAGCTTCTCCCCCTTTTGATATTATCGTTCTGATCGAGTTTTTATATTCAGGATGCTGCCCGATTGTAGGTTAATAAAATAAGATCTTTTTTTGTTTAATTGAGCAACTAATGCTAAAAACAAACACTTGGGCCGAGTTTCATGATGGTATGTAGGGGTGTTCTTCGGGTTATTTTTCGGGTTTCGGGTCGGGTTTTTCGGGTTTTTTGTTGACAAAAATTGACCCGATAACCGAACCATTTAAAGTTCGGGTTAGTCGGGTTGAGGTTATTCGGGTCCGGGTTAGTTCGGGTCGGGTTGTTCGGTTTTCGGGTTTATATGTAATATGAAAAATGTTTTTTTTCTTGCAAAAATATCATGAAAAATCACGTGATACTAAGAAAAATATTATCAAAACTTGAACATTATATAACGACATGATATAATAGTGTTTAAAATTCCTAAAACTTGATGTTTAAGATGCCAAATAATCTAAACTTAAACACATCTATAAAAAAAAAAAAGACATTACATGTTCGGGTTTTTATTCGGGTTTTGGATTTCGGGTTCTTCGGGTCGGGTTGTTCGGGTTTTTTGTTAGGGAAAATTGACCCGATAACCGATCCACATAAGGTTCGAGTTGGTCGGGTTTTTGTTATTCGGGTTTGGGTTTTTCGGGTATTGTCTTATTCGGGTTTGGGTGACCTCAAATTCGGGTCGGGTTTCGGGTTTCGGATAAAAAAGAACGCCCCTAATGGTATGCCTCCTGAAGACTGGGCTGCATTCATTCTGCCTGGTCCCTTCTCCCCACGCGAGCCAGCCCAACTGATCCCATTAGCCTGGCGACCAGCTGTGTTGTACTTTTTTTTTTCTTGGTTCTTCTTTTCACGAGACATGCGTCTTTTTTTTTCCTTTGCTCCATTTTTTATTACTAGTGTGGTGCCTGCGCGATGCGACGAGGAACACAACCACTTTGTTGGTGACTTTTAAGGTGTGCACATGATGGTTCGATTTGATTCTAAGTCATAACGAAAACCAAAGTTTTTCGTATCCGGCTTATTGATTATTAATAATATTCCCATTACCTGCGTGTTGTGTGGGGCGCGGTAAACGCATTACATACCCAATTGACCACCTCAGACACAATACACAGGGTATGTTTGGCAAAACTAGCTGGAGGCTGGTAGCTGAAAACTGGTAGTTGGTAGCTGCAAGGTGGTAGCTGGAAGCTTTTTAAATATATTTTGGTGTTTGGCAGAGTAGCTATAGCTTTTAATAAAATGAATAAAATGACTAAAATGGACATAATTAAAAGCTTGTAAGGAAGATTTTTATTTTGTTTTTAAAATAGAATGAGTATTTGTGTCATTTACTTATTAAAAACTTGTAGCTACTAAAGTTTTTTCTTAAAAGCTAGTAGTAGTAGCTTTTCACTATAGAGTTTTTTCTCTTAACATAAAAGCTTCCAGCTCTTCAACCAAACAAGGCTTTTTATTGAGAAAGAGCTTTTTCTTAAAAGCTTGAAACTTGAAGCTCCTAAAAGCTCCTTGCCAAACATACTTATAAAATTTGTTTTTTTAGCCGTTAAGCGACAAAGCCATTTGGCTTAGCCTTGTTTATTAGACCGCCATTGCCAACAATCAACAATAAATAAACAATACAAACTTTTTTTTCTTCCCATTTTATGTCATCATAATGCAAAATAACTAATAAAAGTGGTCTTTCTTTTAAGAAAATGCAGGAAACAACTATCAGATGTTTTTTTTAAAATAAATTTTAAAGATAACAACAAGATAATTAAACCTTCAATGCCCACAGCAAGACTTTATGTGTTATTTCACAGGTTGCATATCAAAGGCATTCAGCCAAACTGAAAACTGAACAATATCATATCCAAAGCAAATGGCACGTTTAGGTTAAGTAGAATTTCATAGATAAAAAAAAAATACTAAACACCATACACCTTACACCAAATTGGAACATAATAACAACAAAAGCATGTTCCATTTCTAACTCATGAAATAGACAATAGTGATTAATATTGAAGACTGACATTTCACACCTTTTTTTTCTCAATGTGCAGTATCAATAGCAAAAACACCATACCATCACATAAGCATTATCTAAGTCTTCAAATGAAGCTAATTATTACGGATCATAACGAAAGAAGGTATACTATTATAAGAAAATAAGAAAAGAACACTCCAACTTACAATTATTGTGTGCAAAAACACTATCTTAGTATACCTGAAACAAAGAAACAAGGATCAACTTTATTAAAAAGGACAACAATATCTTATATGCATTCAACTAAAGCTACTAATTTCAAAAGTAAATCGAAATATCTATTTAATTTAGAGGTGCACAAAAAACTGGTTTGAGAATTATTGCACCGATAATCAAGATAAGAATTAGTTGTGTGTTCAAAACCTCCAAATTTCTAGAGATACGATCTCTCTAGAAAATTAGAATTAGTTTTCTTGGGAGTTATCCAATATAGAAAACTCACATATATCCATATGTTAATATCATTTGGCCTGTACAAGAGCAAGACAAGGCCTTATCTTTTATTCCTATCAATTAATAGCCCATTAATAAACTAGACTCTAGTTAATTAGGTCATTAATCCAATAGGCCCAACTCCAATGAACTTATACTTTAATTACTTAAACTGATAACACACACAATCTCACTAGTGACAACCGAGCCCGCACTCCTGCATCTCCTAACTCGGTTAATGACTAACGAGATCAAACCATTCGACAAGTTAATCCAATATCACCATGAATGTTGATAACACTAAAATTACCAACATTCCTCCCCCATTTTAGTGATATCCTTGATTAACTTAACTTAATTCTCAAAGAAAATCAAACTCGTGCATAAATGGAAATGTCCTGAGGATTGAATTTCCATCTTAGTAAATTACACGATCCAAATATTCGAATATCGGGGTGTCTCTATGGATTGAACCCTTGCTATCCATTTGAATACTTGAAGGTAAAATACACATAAGTTTATAAATCCATATGTTCTTACCTGACACTATATTTTACTAGCCAGTGTCCAATCCTTCAAAGAGTATATCGAAGCCAAGTCCAAGCTTCTTGAAGCGGCTAAACTTCATACTCTTATAGGTAGTCTCTTTATTCTTGCACCTGCAAATGCGAAGGACTATTAAGAAGTTATACTTCATCCTACCTTATCTTGCAGTCTGAACACAAACTTTGGGATGATTCTAAACATGTGTTCCAATATTTCTATGACAACCTTTCCACATTGTATTAGATGGGAATTGGGTATCTTGGCATAGGATATTAAAGTGTGGACTTTAAACCCATCCCTATGACTGATTTATTCACGAGATCTCTTCCTAACTCCTTAGTTAGATAATCAGCCAAATTATACTCAGATCTTACAAATTCAACAGATATCACACCATGCATGATGAGCTCATGAATCATGCTATGTATAACACATAATTGTCTAGACTTTTCATTATACACCTGACTATAATCATTAGTCAGCACTATCATACCTGATAGATATTAGTGATATCGGTTCAGACCATAATGGAATTACATAATACAAGTTTCTTAGCCACTCAACTTCTTTACCAGCTGTTGCAAATGCTACAAACTCACATTCCATTGTAAAATGATGCAAGTACAAATATTAATTGCCTAAGAAATGAAACCTCTCCCAAGAGAACATACAACTCTACTTAGTTATACAACTTGCATAAGAATACCCTTCTTAGAATTGAAGGAAAATTTGAATAGCACAAACCATAATTCATGGTTCCTTTTATATACATGAATAATATGTACACAGCTTGCCAATGATGTATACTTGGATTATTAGTATATCTACTTAGTTTCCCACAACATAAGATATATCAAACCTTGTGTTAATCATAACATACATTAAACATCTTATTGCCCGGAATATTCCAGCTAAGAAATAGGATTTTTATAATGCATAAGTCAAATAATAGGATCTATGAGAGTTCTAACCTGTGAACAGTCCTGAAAATTAAATTACATAAAAATCTTCTCAATGAAATGAGATTAAGAGATCGAGATGCTATTGTTCCCACATGTGATTCTAATACCAAGAGTCACTTATACCTCCCCTTTGTCCTTTTATGGCAAACTTAGAGGACAATAATTCCTTGGTTTTATCCACTTGATCTTGATTAGTACCAATCAACATGTCATCCAAATATAGACAAATTTTGACTCCTTTACACTTGTGAACTTGGTTATAAAGAACAAAACATATGACAATACAACATCATCAACTTGTTTTTACCAGAGTTATCATCACAGGCATTAATGATTCTAGACTCTTTTCAACTATAAGGCATATCATTTAGTCTAGAACCCGAGGTAAACCTATCCAAGTTACCAAAATGAGCATCCCTTGACTCAATTATAGAATGAACAATATATTACCATTTGGTTCTATAACATAGAACCTGTAAACAAAGGAATGTTTAGAATACTCAATAAATATGCAATCTATGCCTCTTTCACATATGTTCTCATTTTAGATTCAGTAAGCCTCATAATAGCATTCCCAAACCGAGAAAAAATCGAGAATCACTTGGATTATACTACGAGTCGTGTAATCACTATCAGAACAAACTATTTGATCGGTACAATCAAATGTTTAAACGGATTAAACGTAGTATATACACAAGAATCGAATTTAATATCTTTGAGAATTATTGCACCGATAATCAAGATAAGAATTGGTTGTTGTGTGTTCAAAACCTCCAAATTTCTAGAGATATGATCTCTCTAGAAAATTAGAATTAGTTTTCTTGGAAGTTATCCAATATAGAAAACTCACATATATCCATATGTTAATATCATTTGGCCTATACAAGAGCAAGACAAGGCCCTATCTTTTATTCCTATCAATTAATAGCCCATTAATAAACTAGACTCTAGTTAATTAGGCCATTAATCCAATAGGCCCAACTCCAATGAACTTATACTTTAACTACTTAAACTGATAACACACACAATCTCACTAGTGACAACCGAGCCCGCACTCCTGCATCTCCTAACTCGGTTAATGACTAACGAGATCAAACCATTCGACAAGTTAATCCAATATCACCATGAATGTTGATAACACTAAAATTACCAACAACTGGAACCGGTATGGGACTGGTATTTCCCGAACAGATTCCTGTTCCTATAATAGGAACCGGCGGTTCCCCATCAATCCCACATTTTTCTTATCGAACCCGACCCGAACCGGTTTTAAATTTAAACCAGTGGCCTTTCGCTCAAATCTCGATCCTTATCTGCAGAAAGTCATTAGTGTTGCTGATGGAGAACCTAACAAAAAACGTGGCCTTTCGCTCAACATACTTGCAAAAACACATTAATGTTGTCGATTGGTCTACTGTATATGATGCGAAACCTACCTCATACCATAGATGGTTCCAGTTTAGCTAGGTCTGGTTCGGATATGAACCATTTCCCACCAAAAAAACACTTGTAGCAAAGATAGACAACATAGGAAAAGGTAACTAAAATAGGAAAAGGTTCGACTAAATTGCAAACATAGGCCACTTCCTTAAAGGCATTAATTGTTGAATTGTTTAATATTATTCATGAGAAGGGATTACAATATATACTAAAATACATGGAGTAAATCTAGGAGATAAATGATGAAACAATTGACTATATAAAATACACATTATACAAAATAAAGCACCGATAATATTAAGGCAATATTATCGGCTAACACGCCCCCGTAGTTTAAGCCATAGGAGAACGGAGGCATAAACTGGAACGAAAGCGTTCAAAAAGATGCTTCGGTAAAACTGGTAATCGGCAGGGACATGAAGGACTTTGACGGTGCCAAGATGAACCTTTTCTCGGACAAAATGTATATCCAGTTCAATGTGTTTGGTGCGTTGATGGATGACCAGATTTTCAGCAAGGTATACAGCCGAGATGTTGTCACAGTATATAAGAGAGGCATGACGAACGGGTACATGTAGCTCAAGCGGAAGATTACGTACCCAATTGAGTTCTGCGACAGTGTTGGCGACGGCTCGGTATTCAGCTTCTGCGCTTGATCTAGAAATTGTAGGCTGGCGCTTGGAAGACCATGAGATCAAGTTCGTGCCCAAGAAATCACAATAGCCAGACGTTAATCGTCTAGATTCGGGGCACCCACCCCAATCAGCGTCAGAGTAAGCAGTCAAGGATGTGGAGGATGATGGAGAGAGAGTAGTAAACCGTGATGAAGGGTGCCCTGAATGTAGCGTAGAATTCGTTTCAGAAACTGATAATGAGGTTCGCGCGGAGCATGCATGAAAAGGCAGACGTGTTGTACAGCATATGCAATGTCCGGTCTAGTGATAGTAAGGTACTGAAGTGCCCCTGCTAAGCTTCTGTATAGAGAACCGTCTTCAAAAATGGAGCCAGTGTCAGCACTAAGTTTGGAGCCTGGCTCGACTGGGGTGCTAGCAGGTTTACAATTTGACATATTAGCTCGAGACAAGATGTCAGCAGCATATGTTGACTGTGATAGGAACAACCCATTAGCTTGTTTCGTTACAGCAATACCCAGAAAATGATGCAATGTCCCTAAATCGGTCATTTTGAATTCAACGGCGAGGGACTTGATGATTTGCTGTAGAAGACTATCACTGGAGGCAGTTAAGATAATATCATCCAAGTAGAGTAACAGATACGCCATTTGGTTTCCATGATGATAAATATAGAGTGATGTGTCACAAACACTGCCTTTAAATCCACACTTTAGTAAATACCATGCAAAACGTTGATACTAAGCTCTTGGAGCTTGCTTTAGTCCATATAAAGATTTATTTAGTTTGCAAACATATTTAGGGTATGTGTCAGAGGTGAAGCCAAGAGGCTGAAACATGTATACGGTTTCCTTCAAGTGAGCATGTAGGAAAGCGTTTTTGACGTCAAGTTGGTGCATAGACTAGCCTCTCGAAATAGCAAGACTGAGGACTGTGCGGATTGTGGTGGGTTTGACCACCGGACTGAAAGTCTCATCACAGTCAATGTCAACTGTTTGGCTCTTGCCATTGACAACCAAACGAGCCTTATGTCGCTCTAGAGAAACATCTGCGTGGAACTTGTGTTTAAAAAGCCACATGCATCGGATGACAGGCGCATCAGGAGGGCGGGGGACAAGTTCCCACGTGTTGTTGGCCAATAGAGCTTCATATTCGTCAACCATGGCAGTTTTCCAGTTTGGGTCGGTAAGGGCGATAAGATGGGATATAGGTAGAGGTGAAGGACTAGGTGAAGTCTGGTTATGGAGAGAGAATGGGATTTTTGGTTTGAAGATGCCGGCACGAGACCGGGTTTACATGGGATGAGGTTGAGGGTTGACGGCAAGTAGAGGAGATTGGGCTTGTTGGGGGTGGGGGTGGACTAGGTTGGGCGGTGATGTTTTCAGCCGGGTATGTGGGTGAGTTTAAGGCCGATTGAGTTTATGGGAGTTGGGACAGTTGTGGGGAAGAGGTGTGGGGATGATAGGGTTGGGCCGTGGAGGTGTTGGGTAGTTGGGAGGGGGACGTAGGCTGTTGGGTGTGAGGTGTGGGAGAAGTGGACTCAGGTTGTTGGGCCCGAAAGGGAGGGACGGGTGAGGAGAAGGTATTAGGGTCGAAGAGGAGTGGGTTAGGGTCGAGGAAGGAGTGGTTTGGCAGTGGTGTAGAGGGATTGGCAAGTGGAAAGAATTGCTCGTCAAAAGTGACATGGCGAGAAAAAATGGTCTTGCCCGAAGCAAGGTCAAGGCAGTGGTACCCGCGGTAGTTGGCAGAGTAGCCGAGGAAGAGGCACGGAAGTGAGTGGTGGGTGAGTTTATTTGGATGGGTGGCGGAGGTATTGGGGTAACATAAACTACCGAACACGCGAAGGTGGTCGTAGGAAGGTTCCCGAAGGTAAAGAAGGGATAAGGGAGTGCGGTTTTGGTAAAGTTTGGTAGGGAGTATGTTGTGAAGGTAAGAGGCGGTGTGCAAGGCCTCAACCCAATAGGTGGAAGGTAAAGAGGCATGGGTGAGGAGAATGAACATGATGTCGTTTATGCAACGGATCATGCGTTCAGCTTTGCCATTTTGTTGAGAGGTGTGTGGGCAAGAGAAACGAATTTGAATGCCATTTTGAGAGGTGAAGTTATGGAAGCTAGTATTGTCGAATTCGCCCCCCATGTCACATTGGATTGCTTGTATGGGAAGACGAAATTGGGTGGAAACGAATTCATGAAAGTGAGTTATTTTTAATAGGTTTCAGATTTGAATTTTAGTGGATAGACCCACGTATATTGAGTAAAATCATCAATTATTACCAAATAATATTTGTAACCTGCATGACTTAAAAGTGGTGAAGTCCACAAATCACAGTGCAATAAAGAAAAATGACATAATGTATGAGAAACAGAATCAGGAAAAGGTAAACATTTGTGCTTGGACAACCGACAAGCATGGCAAAGAGACGAAGTCTTTTGCTTATTACATGAAATAAAATTGTTTAAACGAAGGAAATACATAACGGGTTGACCCGGATCGTGCCACCCTTGAATTGAGGCAAAGCAGGCAGTGGCGGAAACATTTGGGGTAAGTGGGTACAGGTCACTCGAACTGTTTGACGACTCAGGATCGTGCCATCCTTGAAATCCTTCACTATAAAACCATATGGATCAAATTCGATAGATGTGTAATTATCAATATTAAATTGACGGACAGATATAAGGTTTTTGACTCTGTTGGGATTAAATAGGATATTTTTAAGGTATAAAGGTTTTGAGGCGAAATTTAGGTTTGAGTTGCCTGAGCCCAAAACTGGAAGTTTATTGCCATTGCCAACAATTATTGACGCTATTGGCGCAAACGTGGAAAACGTGTCAATATTATTTTTTTCTAAAGAAATATGAGAGGATGCACCTGTATCAAAGTTCCACTGATCAGTGTCATCACCTGAATCTACAGTTAAAGCATGAACCGCATCTGCAAGCTATGTGGGTTCCAAAGGGTCTACCTTGGTAAGATGAGCCCGTGCCGACCGTTGATTGCCACGTGTATTTTGGGAATTGGATGAAGCTTGTGGAAACCATGATTGTGACCAATTTTGGGTTGGATAGGGACAAGGTGTGTAACATTTCGCATTAAAATACTTGTACGTTACGATTATTATTAATAAAACGTCAAGTTTTATCATTTATCGTCTTTTAAAAATATTTTGTGACGCATTTGGACCCCTAATACTATGCTATATATATATATATATATTATACATATATATAGGAAATTATTAACAAAAAAATTAAAGGCTTGGGCCGGGATTCGAACCCGAGCCCATAGCCGGGTCAACCAACAACAGTTAGACTCGCTTCAACATACATAATCATTAGCTATGGCCAAGCCGGCGATATCCCGATTATTAGCAACACCAAGAACATACGATTAAGACTAGAAATTGAGAAATTGATTAACTACTACAAGCAATTGTACAAACACCACAAAAATCATGCAAACATGTACTAGATTATCGTTCTAGAAATGAAAGGAACAAACATAAAAAAGTTTAAGAAAAACTTCACCAAAGATGATCATCAAGAGTTCTAGCCTAGCATCATGAAATGGATCATCATAATCTTCAAATAATTGTTCATACGAATCAAAGACAATATCCCAATGATTATAATTGTTCTCCAACCTTCCTCTAGCCCAAAAATCGCCCCTAGGATGCTTGGAAACGTTCACAATGGAAGAGATGATGAAAAGACACCATCAAGTAGTCTTTAAATAAGGGAGTTACACTTTTGGTGCAGGGGCCACCATACCCTTACGGTGCCACCATATGGGTACGGTGGGTTATAAAATCTGGACGGCCATTACACGCTGCCATACGGTGGAAAATAAATGTCCTGAAGCCACCGTACCCATACGGTGGCTACCGTAAGGGTACGGTGGAACCCTTAAAAATCTTCATTTTTCTTTCTTGCATTCCACCTCGTTCCGATCCGTTCTGGTCCATTCCAAAGCCCGTATTTCATCATTTTTAGCTCCTTATTACACCTGCAACCAAAGCACTCGTAGTTACCCAATTCCAAGCAATAACATGATCAAGCATGGATAAAATAAGCGTTTTAATGATATAAAGGGTTGTTCCTTGAACCACCCGTCACATCCCCACACTTGACCATTGCTTGTCCCAAGCAATATATCAAAATCACTTTTACGCAAAACTATCATTTTTAAATCAAGCATTAACGTGCAATCCATATACTAACCCGTCCTTAACACCCGAATCAACACACCCCTCACAGTTTCTCTCCTCTCGGTGACAACTGAAAACTAGCATTTCGGAGCTAGGCACACAAAAGGCAAATAAATGAGTGCGCAACCATAAGCTTGTACCTGAATCAACCCTCCTCTTACAACGCTAAACATAAGTGCAAATCAAAGGGTCTTGTCGGGTTGTAATGTGGCTAAGTGTAAAGGTAGGAAATGGGGTATATTTTTATTAGCGCATAACTTTACCCGGTCTTTTATTACACAACGACACACACATAACTAACACACGCAAACACAAATACGAACACAACTATAATAGATATCACACATAAACTTCCCCTTTTTTTTTCTTTTCTTTTTATTCCTCTCTTTTTTTTCTTTTTCTCTTTTGCTTTTTTTTTTCTTTTTTCTTTCTTTTCTTTTCATCATTTTTCTCAATTTCTTCTTCTTCTTTTTTTTTTCAATACATCAAGAAACACTAATACATACACATACGAACACACTCAACTAAAACTTCAACTTGTAATACTAAAATAACACACTAACACTCTATTTAAACACACAAGACCGGGTCAAGTTGGGTATTTATTTAGGGAACTAGCTAAAGGGTTAACAATCGATAGGCTTTTAGGCTCAAAAATGGGCAACTAAATGTCCAAACCCCCGCCCCTCTCGCTACCAAGCTCATATATATATATATAATGCATGAGGTCCAACCCCCCAATTCCCACACTCTCACTCAACATAACAAAGCTATCTAGTGCCCTTATCATCTCTACACTTATGCTCACCAAAAGATTCAAGTCGCATTCAAGCACAAGTTCTAGTGCACCCCCACCCATTGCCACTCTCACAAAGAAAGATATATCTATATATATTGTTCTATAATTGTGGCTCAAATCTCACCAAGAATAAAAATGGGTTAAGGGTTGCCGGTGTGCCCCTCGAGGTTAGTTCAAGGTGTTCCAATTCTCACAGCGCTACGCTTGATTTTTTTTCTTTTTTTCAAAAAGTTTTTTTTTTTTAATTTCTTCAAAATTTTCCCCCATCCCCACACTTGGGGTACATTGTCCCCAATGTGCGGTTTTTGGAAGGAAACGCTCTAATACTCAAACCACAAACTTCTTTTTGGATTTTTTCATTTTATAATTTTTTTTTAGATTTTTAATTTTTAAACAACACACCTCCTACTACCACAACCCGAACTAATCATCATCAATCATAACACCACCCAACCACCCGATCCCAAAAACATAAGGAAAAGAAAACAAACATACAACTATGTACAAAAGAAAACAACCTGGTCAATAATAGCGAGGCTGAGGCGGTCCAAACACGGAGGTCATCAAATCATTCCACTCCCCGAATCCAAATGCCTCGCTACTGCTTCCACCTTGATCAGGGGCCTGCTGTTGTTTGTTTGGTTTTTTTATATATATCAAACACGTGTATGAGTCCCTGCAGTTCCTCCCAATCGAGCCGTATAGCATTTCTTTCGCGGCCGATAAACAAACCTGAAACTAAGACTCAAAAGAAAAATAAAAATATAAAATTCTGGGATGCCTTATACACCGATGGTGTACATATTTACCCTGCCTGAATGGGGATTGAGTACAGGCGAAATTATCTGATTGCAAGGTAAACTCCAAGCATTCCCAGAAATCAAAAGAGACTTAAAATACAATCTAAAAATAAAACAAAATAAAACAAAATATATAAATATACAAAATGTACAAGACTCATACCTAATGTTCATTCATGGTGGTCTCAAAGAACATTTTCCTACCGAATTTCCGAAGTATGCTCGGTAGTTTACATGCCAAATAAACAGATGTCTAAAGATTGACATGTGAATTGGGCGCTTTTTGTCATTGTGGAAGAACCATCTCACTCGCCTTTTCCCGATGTCTTGTAATCTCACATTCCTAATATTTGTCTTTGGATCTTCATCCCGAACCTTGTTTATGAAGGTAATCAGTGCGGGATGAGAGTTGTGAGAATCTTGAGAAAGACTGGTGACACCTGCATCAATAATAACCACAACCTTTTCTACTTGTAACTCTTCAACAAGAGAAGGATTTGGTGTGGTATTAATCTCCACAACCTCATCCTTAACTCGAGAATAGTTTCTGATATCATCAAGTAAGGGAGACACAGACTCTGCTATATCTATCCTTGACGATAACACCTCACATTTCAAACTTAAGTACTCAATTCGTTGTTGAATTGAGAGGTTGGGTGTTGATAAAAATTCCTCGAGCTTGGATAATATCATTTCTGCTCGAGCAAGGTTATTTTCCTCCTCGCTTTGATATGTCATCTCTACACATTTGTCTTCATCGGGAGGAATTTGATATTGATCTTGATAGTAACCTGGAGAAAAACATGATTGTATGTTTTCAGAGTAATAAAAATAATCCTCCTGGTTACCTGAGAAAAGTGCCTCTTCGAGTTCATAGTTAGAGTAACTATGATAGTCTTCTCGACATGGAGTTGCACGGTACCCCGACTTACACATTTCATTCCAATATTCTGGATCACTCCAAAATATTGTGCAGTCTTCATCCCTATGTATTTGTCCGCAACAAAAACAATGAGGATCTACTGGCGGTAAGGGTTTTGGACAATCTTTACAATCTTCGGTCCAGTGAGCGAAACTTCCACAACTATAGCATGGTTCATTGTCTTCATAAACCCAATCCATAGTGTTCTACATCTGTAAAGGAAAAACCTGCACAACTAGAACACCCAAAGTGAAATCTAATAAAATTAAATAACACTTTTATATACCAATTTTATTTTTAAGATTTTTGTTTAAAAAAAATAAAAGACAACTAAAAATTAACACATGTTGCGCACAACTCCCCGGCAACGGCGCCAAAATTTGACGTGCTTGTCGTGGTACACGTAAAATTTCCCAATTACAACTAACGTATAGTGGCAAGAAGGTATCGAACACAGGGAGTTTGTGGAATGTGTGTAAACTAATAACTTTGCGATTTAACTAATATTTAACTACTAACAAAATTAAAGATCAAAGATTGTTGGTTGATTTGGATTTAGACTTAATAAAAAGAAAACTAAATTACTGATTTAAAATGGGTTTGTTCTTCAAGTTAACAAGCAACGACCATCCCTGGATCCATTTTCCTTAACCCTTTATGCAAAAGTTCCACTAGAAAGAGTTACATAGACATAACTCGTGTTTAAACAATTGTTGTGATAAAAGGGAACAAAGTACTCGGATTATAGCAATGCGAGGTTGTTTCCCGGTGACCGATTAATCAATTATCCAACCCAAATTCTTCCCGCAATATCCCGATTGTTAGCAACACCAAGAACGTACGATTAAGACTAGAAATTGAGAAATTGATTAACTACTACAAGCAATTGTTCAAACACCACAAAAATCAAGCAAACATGTACTAAATTATCGTTCTAGAAATGAAAGGAACAAACATAAAAAAGTTTAAGAAAAACTTCACCAAAGATGATCATCAAGAGTTCTAGCCTAGCATCATGAAATGGATCATCATAATCTTCAAATAATTGTTCATACGAATCAAAGACAATATCCCAATGATTATAATTGTTCTCCAACCTTCCTCTAGCCCAAAAATCGCCCCTAGGATGCTTGGAAACGTTCACAATGGAAGAGATGATGAAAAGACACCATCAAGTAGTCTTTAAATAAGGGAGTTACACTTTTGGTGCAGGGGCCACCGTACCCTTGCGGTGCCACCGTATGGGTACGGTGGGTTATAAAATCTGGACGGCCATTACACGCTGCCATACGGTGGAAAATAAATGTCCTGAATCCACCGTACCCATACGGTGGCTACCGTAAGGGTACGGTGGAACCCCTAAAAATCTTCATTTTTCTTTCTTGCATTCCACCTCGTTCCGATCCGTTCCGGTCCATTCCAAAGCCCGTATTTCGTCATTTTTAGCTCCTTATTACACCTGCAACCAAAGCACTCGTAGTTACCCAATTCCAAGCAATAACATGATCAAGCATGGATAAAATAAGCGTTTTAATGATATAAAGGGTTGTTCCTTGAACCACCCGTCATGACTTCGTGGTCTATTGTGATGCATCAAACCAAGGTCTTGGTTGTGTTCTCATGCAACGAGGCAAGGTTATTGCTTATGCGTCTAGACAACTCAAGACTCAAGAAAAGAATTATACCACCCATGATCTTGAATTGGGCGCTGTCGTCTTTGCTCTTAAGATTTGGAGACACTACCTTTATGGAACCAAATGTGTGGTTTTCACGGACCACAAAAGTCTCCAACATGTCTTTGACCAGAAAAATCTTAACATGAGGCAACGGCGTTGGGTTGAGTTACTTAACGACTATGATTGTGAAATTCGCTACCATCCTGGCAAAGCGAATGTTGTGGCTGACGCACTCAGTCGTAAAGAGCGTATCAAACTTCATTGTGCGAGAGTTCGTACTGATCTTCAGGATCGTATCCTCCAGACTCAACATACTTCAGTCACCCAAGGTAACATGTACGACGAAATGTCTTGTGGTGCTGAGACTCAACTTGAAACCAAACCTGATGGTTTACTCTATTTTCTTAATCGACTTTGGATCCCTGACCGTGATGATCTTCGTACCTTTCTTATGAACGAGGCTCATAAGTCTCGTTATTCTATTCATCCTGGAGCTGACAAGATGTACCAAGATCTTCGTTATTCGTATTGGTGGCCTGGTATGAAGAAAGATATTGCTCTTTTCGTTGCAAAATGCCTTACTTGTTCAAAGGTCAAGGCTGAACATCAACGACCATCTGGTATGCTTGAACAACCAGAAATTCCTGTATGGAAATGGGAGAGCATAGCAATGGACTTCATCACTAAACTCCCTCGTACACCCAAAGGTTTTGACAGCATTTGGGTAATCGTCGATCGTTTGACCAAGTCAGCCCATTTCTTACCTATTCGTGAGAAGTATTCTATGGAAAGGTTAGCAAAGATGTACGTAAGTGAAATCGTATGTCGTCATGGTATACCTTTGGACATTATCTTTGATCGTGATGGTCGTTTTACCTCTCACTTTTGGGATTCTTTACAAGACGCTTTGGGTACCAAGTTGAACCTGGGTACTGCTTATCACCCTCAAACAGATGGTCAGACTGAACGGACCATACAGACACTTGAGGATATGCTCAGGGCATGTGTCATCGATTTTGGTGGCGCATGGGATTCTCATCTTCCTTTGGTCGAGTTTTCATACAACAACAGTTATCATGCCAGCATTAACATGGCTCCTTTCGAGGCACTCTATGGTCGTAAATGTCGTTCACCTGTCTGTTGGACTGAGGTTGGTGAAGCCCAGATCACTGGACCCGAACTGATCCAGGAAACCACAGATAAGATCCAAATCATTCAGGATAATCTTCTCAAGGCTAGAAGTCGTCAGAAGAGCTATGCTGATAAACGTCGTAAGCCCTTGGAATTTCAAGTCGGGGACCTTGTACTTCTTAAGGTATCCCCTTGGAAAGAAGTGATTCGCTTCGGTAGAAAGGGAAAACTAGCTCCTCGATACGTAGGCCCATTCAAAGTTCTTGACAGGATTGGAAAAGTGGCTTACAAACTTGATCTTCCACCCGAGCTAAGCAATGTTCACCCGACCTTTCATGTTTCGAATCTCAAGAAATGCTTAGCAGATGAAAACCTCCATGTCCCTCTTGAAGATGTGCAAATCGATGAAACTATGCACATTGTCGAGAAACCCATCGAGATCGTGGATACTGGAGTCAAGAAACTCAAGCGCAGTCGCATTCCGATCGTTAAGGTTTGTTGGGAATCTAAACGAGGTCCAGAGTTCACTTGGGAACGCAAGGACCAGATGAAGTCTAAATACCCACATCTTTTTCCACCAGACTCTCCAACTCCAACTTCGGGACGAAGTTCCTAAAAGTAGGGGAGACTGTAAAATTTCGCATTAAAATACTTGTACGTTACGATTATTATTAATAAAACGTCAAGTTTCATCATTTATCGTCTTTTAAAAATATTTTGTGACGCATTTGGACCCCTAATACTATGCTATATATATATATATATATATATTATACATATATATAGGAAATTATTAACAAAAAAATTAAAGGCTTGGGCCGGGATTCGAACCCGAGCCCATAGCCGGGTCAACCAACACCATGCAACAAACCAGCTGGTCTACACAACACACTTGTTTAGTTTTCAACACATATTAGTTATATAACATGTTTGAAACCTAGCAAGTTGACTTAGGAAGTCAACTGCAACATCGATTTACCATAAATCACCAATCCAAACGCGTTTTGATCCTGATATGGAATGATTGATGAATGGTTTGACTAATACGCGTCTATTACACGATCAATCCTCGTCAAAACATACCTAATTAGTGTCAATTTACGCGTCATAGGTTTTAACACGGTCAACCTTACCAAATCATTCACCCGAACCCTCACACAATAAATTGAGCACTCCCTAACAAGCTCTACTCGCCGATACATCTCTCTTCACCTCCAATTTCTGGTTTAAACCATCTTTCAAAACCTTGTGAACGCGTGTTTGACTTTCTGTTTGACCGGTGGTTAAACACGAATTAAGCTTTGTAAGTTCTTTTTCTTTGATGGGTTTTGTTCATCGGCCACTACACAACAATAACCCTATGATCAATTGGGTTATTGTTGTGTAAATCGGATTATTGTTAAGCTAGGGCACGAATGATTTTGAATTGGGGAAGAACACGTGCAGACATGATTATATATGTTAAACAGAAACAAACCAAACACAACCACTGATCTAGATCAAGTGGTTGTGTCTGTCTGTTTGTTAACCGGAGCACATGGGTTCGAGTCCCACCTTTCACGATTTTATTCTTTTCTTTTAAATGAATTATAAATCAGTTTTACATATACTATATAATTAATTTCAAACTTGGTTTATTCGTTCTCAGGGTCTAGCCCAGTTGGTGGCTAGGCTTGTGATTAAAACGCGAACCGGTCCCAGACCCGGGTTCGATTCTCAGCATCAACAAAACATTTCTATTTACCATTTAAAGCTTTATATATATTCACCTATATTTTTAAAATTAGTTTTAAAATACTAAAACTCCTTTATAAATTCTACAAAAATTATTTTATGTTATTCTAGTAGGAAAGTTTAACATAAAATTTTTAGTTTTCCAAAAATTATTTATTTAATATATATAATAAATATTTCAAGTTTATTCTATTTTATTTATAAAATTCTATAAAAATATCAAAATTATATAAATTTCCACAAAAATTATTCTAAGTTTATATAACATTAAACATTTCTGAAATGATTTTTATTTCTGAAAAATCATTTATTTAATATTTTTAATAAATTTTTGTTAGTTTTAATCATAAATAAATCATAATAAATTCATTTTTCAATATTTTTGCACCAAAATTTTATATAAATTATTTCTATTTATTTAAAACAGAAATAAAATTTTTAATTTAATAATTCTTTAATTTTAATATTTTTAAATATTAAACTTATATTTTGACAATTTAAAATAAATAGATTAAATATTCTATTTTTAAGAAAATAATTTTATAAAAATTATTTTCATACTTAAAACTTTATGATGTGACCATCTTTAATCTAAAATTTACAAAAAAAGACTTTTGTTTATTTATTTATCAAATTTCTCTTATTTATTAAACATTTTATTTATTAATCAAACGAATATTTATCCCCAATTCGAAACCCTAGAAAATACTTATAGAATAAATAGACTTAGACTTATTTGTTACCTTATACATAGGGTAATACTTGGCAACTTTGGGGCTACACTTATACTTTTTCTCGAGACTTAATACTTTGCTAAGGTGAGTTTACGTAACCATGTTTATCCAATTCTTTATACTTGCAACATTATACTTAAGCAATTCTACATACATGTCTAGTTGTAAACTTTAAATGCCTCATGATTTAGACAACAACAACAGTTAGACTCGCTTCAACATACATAATCATTAGCTATGGCCAAGCCGGCGATACTCAATAATAGATCTATTGGATTGACAATCCCACCTAGATTCGTTGACCATCTTTTATGGGGAGCGCGGGTGATTGTTATCGTTCCAACATAATATTAAGGTGAACCGTGGATGACGGGATGGACCTAAACTAGTCGGAGGTTTGATTATGTGCATTCAACATTTCATGTTTATTCATGTAGACTTAAACTTACGATAGACATATGAATTGCTAAACTTTTATTCTTAAACTTAATTGCTTGACATGGCTTATGTATTCTCACCAACTTCTAGTTGACCCCCCCCCCCCCCCCCCATTTTACAACTCAACAGGAAATAATGATGCGTGAAGACTAGAGTGTTAGTATGAGAAGACAAATTGAAGTTTATGCTTATTTTGTTATTTGATGTATTAGAATTCCATTCAAAACGTATTATGTATTTCAATTTTGGATATTTTTACTTTAAATAAATTTCAAATTAAAATTTGAATACCATGTGCTACTGTATACTCATTCTTACGTGACACCTCGATGTTTCCGCCATCGGTTGGGGTGTTACAAGGTGGTGGTGTCCAATAAGACAGGGCCCAAAATGGTGGATAATATGGTTGTTGTTGCGGGTTGTATGGGTATGGGGGTAGCGAGGTGTAGGACCGGTTATAGGAATTTTGGGGTTGGGCTAATGAGGTGTGGTTTTGATTGTTGGGCCTAGTGTTGTTGTTGCGTGGGGTGTTCCAATAGGATGGGCCTCGATTATGTTGGTTTGAATGGTAAGGGGCCGATGGTGAAGTCTGTTGTGAGGGAGAGTAGTGGGTCGAGTGGTTTGGGCTTGGGTAGGGTTAGGAAGGATTCTGTGGTGGTGAGGGGTAGGTCGAAAGTGGGTTTGGGGATCGGTTGTTGTTGGTCGAGGGTGGGATAGCGGCGGCAATGGCATCACGGGTTTTCATACGGCCGGCTTCGGATATGAGTTGTTCAATCGCATCATCCCATGTGGGTAAAGTATTGTTTAGGATGGAGGCGATTGTGTCATATTCTTTGGGTAGGCCTTTAACAAGGTGAAGGACACGTTGTTGATCATTCATTGGAAAATCAAGGGCATTGAGTTGGTCGGTTAAATTTTGTATTTTTTTTTTTTTTTTTTGACAATAGGCTTCTAGGGTAGGCATGGATGCAAGGGTGTTATTGGCGAGATCATGTTGTAGGGCTTGTGACCGGGGACCTTACTACAAAAATGGCTTTTGACACGAAGCCAGGCTTCATGTGCTGTGGAATCATCAACAAGGATCTTGAGAACAAGAGAGTCCGAGAGAGTGCCATAGATCCATTGTAAAACAATGGAATCTATGTTCTCCCACGAAGCATATTCGGGGGTATCTTTGGCGGGTGGCGGCGTACCATCAATGTGACAAAGCACATGATACCCTTTGGCGTGGAGCGTAAAAAGCTTTACCCACGAAGCATAAGATACCTTGGTGCCATCTAAAACACGAACTTTATGTTGAATGTTACTTACAATGTAAACAGGGTGAAGTGGCTTGAGTGCGGCAGTATCTTTATCAGCCATGACTGGAGATCAAAATCTGACAGGAGGCTTTTATGAAAAAAAATAAAAAAAAATAATAGGAAGCTGCTGTGAAAAGGAGAAGTCCGAAGACAGAGGAAAGGATGGCGGAGAGGTAACCTAGGTTAACCTCAAGGGTGATACCATGTTAATTGTTGAATTGTTCAATATTATTCATGAGAAGGGATTACAATATATACTAAAATACATGGAGTAAATCTAGGAGATAAACGAGGAAACAATTGACTATATAAAATACACATTATACAAAATAAAGCACCGATAATATCAAGGCAATATTATCGCCTTATCGGCTAACAGAAGGTTCCTATACACATAGGAAAAGGTAGCCAACTGTGGTGTTTAAATGTGTGGTGTTTCAGAAAATTAATTATGATTTTTAGGCTCTTTACTACAAAAAATAATCAGATTTAAAGTAACTGATAGGTGATAATCACGGCAAGAGAGTACTCCATCTTCATCCTTTGTTACAAACTTACAATGCCACTCAATCAACCAGAACTCAATTCAAACTATATACTATTGATTGTTTTCAATAATATTATTTAAAAGTACAATGACATTAGGAGGCATTATGAATTAATACGCTACTGTGATGTTAGAGTTCCGCGTGAAGCCCACTGCATTTGATTTCTATTAGCCAACTTCTTTTAATATACCAGTTTGACACTCTAGAGATAGAATATAACCCAAATCGACCCATTATACGTAACAGGTGAAACTGCCACAACTATATGCATGAGGAGTAGGTTTACCTTAATACTAAAAAAGTCACTGTCCCTTTGACCATCCATCATAAAGTCAACTTGGTATCTGGTTCATTAGACATAAAAATAATAAGATTACAAAAAAAAAAGAACAGAAAGAAATATAAACCTAGCATAGTATGTTGCATTTTCTTCATGAAGAACATAACATATGATCGATATGTTTCCAGTCAAGCACCTCAAGCAACTGCAACAAAGAGTGTAAAAGGTTATTAAAAAGCCGTTGTAAGTAATATCCTTGGTTTAAAAGATCATAAGGCGCTCCGAGGTGTTTTGATCCTAAAAGCCAAAGCGTAAGCCAAGAACTTAATTTACATTTTACATACATGAGGCGCTACTCTATGCATATAAAAAGTTGCATGTCCCATCTCTTTTACATTATAGTATGGCTCTAAAGATCAAACATGTGCTAAAATGATTAAGATGCAGCTAAACAACAAATCGCTACGAGCATTAAAAAAGCTGCCTCAATTGGTCATCACAGATCAAGCGTTCTTCTTACATGTACCAGTGTTTCATCTACAAATTGTGCTACGGAACCACACATTCATACGTTTTTGATAATTCATTTCTAACAATAATCAACTCTTAACACATACCAAATGCTCTGACTTCATTCATTTCTAACAATAATCAACTCATAACACATAAAAGTCACTCAAATTCTTATATGTATGAGTAGCTCCCAGCATGTTACTTTGTATATATCTGCAAAAAAGACTGTAACCATACCAGAGAGGTTAACAGGAATCCAAATCAACAAGAACTCAAACAAATTTCTGCAACCGACAAGATATAAAAATCGTTAATTAGACTTTCTTTGATCAGAAAGATCAATTGGATTAATCAACATATGGTTACACTCAGACGGTACCCGATGTTGATTCAGATCGCTGCCAAAACCTAACAGATATATACATTGGTAATGTGGCGATTCATATGATTGCATTGAATTGAAGGCCATTCAAAGAAGATTGATTAAAGATGTTGTTGGAAAAGGTAATTGAGGAGAGCAGAAATTGAATGCTCAGGCCTTATTGTGAAGATGAACAATATTGATGAAGGCAGTTTCAGTTGAGTAGTAGTGTATGACTTGTATCAGTGACTTGTAAAGCTGCCATCAAAGGTTGTACGAAAGGGTATAAAATGAAGAAAATATGTAAAAGTTAGAGATTTATACATGGGACTCTTGATATGGCATCTTAAAATTGACATGAAGTTACTATTTTAACCATCTCTCCTCCTTTATAATGTAGTATAGATATAGATATAGATATAGATAGATATAGATTATTATTATTATTATATCCTCTCATATCGGGTGTTCTTGACTTGACTAAAGTTGCTCGTTTACGTTCCAAATTCCATGAACACCTAACAAAATATAAAAATGAGTAAATAAGTAATAAAAATAGCTAAAAACTAAGAAAAACTGTACAATGATAAAAGAGAGAATTACACAAATTGTCTTTTAATTATTACTGAAATTGCATCCTCTGTCCTTTATGGAATTTTTTCACTCCTTATATCCTTTATTTTATCAATTTGTTACACCCTTTGTCCTTTAGCCTAACTTAGTTAAAAAAACTTAGTTAACTTTATTTTTCAAGTTTACACTTTTAGCCCCTATAGTTTTGATCGAACCATAACCCTTGACTGACCTCGAATTCGACCACGACAATTAACGAAATCATAGGGCTATTATAGAACATTAAATTCCGTTCAAAAGCATGTATAATAATCGTACTGACCTGATCATTTTCGAGGCTAAATCGAACGATTAAAATTACGACCAGTTGATCTTGTTCTTCAAATTGCGAACAATTTGGTGAGTGTTTATGGTATATTTTTATACAGAAACGGTCAACTAAGGCATAAGATGTTTAGCATGTTCCATAAACGTTTAAAATGTATTTTGAGAAAATAAAGGTCTTCAAATGTTTAAAACCCCACTTGCAAACCCAGCCTCTATACCATAAATTGAAACCTGTTATAACATCTTATGCCTTAGTCGACCGTTTCTGTGCAAAAATATACTATAAACACCCACCAAATCATTCACAATTTAAAGAACAAGATCAACCAGTCGCAATTTTAATCGTTCGATTTAGCCGTGAAAACAATCAGGTCAGTACGATTATTATACATGCTTTTGATCGGAATTTGATGTTCTATAATAGCCCTATGATTTTGTTAATTGCCGTGGTCGAATTCGAGGTCAATCAAGGGTTAGAGTTCGATCAAAACTATAGGGGCTAAAAGTGTAAACTTAGAAAATAAAGTTAACCAAGTTTTTTAACTAAGTTAGGCTAAAGGACAAAGGGTGTAACAATTTGATAAAATAAAGGATAGAAGGAGTGAAATTTTTCCATAAAGGACAGAGGATGCAATTTCAGTAATAATTAAAGGACAATTTGTGTAATTCTCTCATGATAAAAAGAGACAAACAAATGAATACATGCACAAAATATTAATTTATGTCTCAAAATACATAGGAAAATAGATTGTTTTAGGACACATTAGTTTCATAAAATATAACACAATGCCAATAAATATAATACATGGCTAAGAAAAAAGACATAATGAATCGCAGAAATGACACAATGATGAAAATACACGATGCAACATAAAAGACACAATCATATAACACAAATTCTAAAAACTACAAGCTAAACATCCAAAAAAACAAAAACCCAAAACTAAGATTGGAGGATTCAATAAAACAGTTCCAATGCCACTTCAATGAGTTCAACTGGACTCCATTTGATACCCTTTCTACGACTTCCTATTTTTCTTTTTCATTGTTTAACTTTATTTATTATCGTGTTTTTATTTTTATTTTATTTACATTGTATGAAATAGGGATGAGCAAATGGTACTGGGAACCGGTACCATTCCGAATTTCCAGTAGAAAATTAATTTCGATACCGGTACTTTTGGTGCCGGTATTTTACCGATTTTACCTTTGAATACAAGTATTGTACTGTAGCAAACATTGTTGGTACCGGTTCACATTTTTGCCGATTTTCGGTATTGATACCGAGCTCATCCCTAGTATGAAAGTGCTTATCCATAAATTATAGACTAGATCCGCTACTGCTTTGTATACAAAAACGTAACCAGTGGCGGATTTAACTTATGGGGAGGGTGGGCATGTGCCCACCGTACCATCGACGGCTCGCGGTTCAGTTACCCTCTGGCGAATCTATTCTTTCTGCTATTTTGTGTATATTACGAAGATTTTTTTTAATTAAACCTCTAAATTATCTCATGTAGTGTCGCTAATGTAAACAAGAACAAAGAAAAAAGAGAATGGTGAGAGATCATTTTTTCGACGATTTGGTTCTGTGTATTTTTTTCTCCAAAATATGGTATGTTGAAGATGGAGACATAGAGAGGGAGAAAGTTGTTGAACAATGAAATAGTGCATAGGGACTATCACAAGACTACACTGTGGCCCTGTAAAGATTTGTTTCTTTTCATGTTTTTTAATATTAGTATTAAATATTTTTTTGTTATTTAATTTTCTTATATAATTAACCTTTTTAATATAAAATTTGAATCAAGAAACCTTCTTTATGTGAATTAATGAATAGTAGAGAGGTGTTTACGTGTTGTGTGGGAAACACAACACTAATATAGACACTGATAAAACGTGTAATCACTTTTTTTTTTTTTTTTGAAACATAACTTCATTCACACAAAAAAGAGGACCTCAAAACGAGGGCCACTCACACCAAATTTACAACGAGTACAAAGGGAAATTAACCCACTCAGACCAAACAATCCTGAATCGACTAGATCTATGACATAACCAAAGAAAAGACATAGATTTAACTCGAGCCAACACCTCACAGACCTTCGGACTAGAATTAAGAAAAACCGCGTTATTTCTTTCTTTCCAGATTGCCCAGCATGTAATCATGACCACACCCCGAACAATAGTCTTGGCCTTAGCCGACACTGGAACCGTGTCAGCCCAACTAAACAACGCAGCAGACGCAGAACAGATTAACGTCGGGATTCTGCACCATTTGCAGACGCCTTCCCAAACAGCAGCAGCAAAACCACAGTCGACAAAAACATGCAGCACCTCTTCATCAGCTGAGCTACACAACGGACATATTTTGGACGGCAACCCAACATTCCTTCTAACCAGCTCTACGCGAGTAGGGACTCTATCTTTCTCGATCCTCCAAGCCAACACGTTAACCTTAATAGGGACCCAATTCACCCAATGAAAAACCTGAGTGCTCGAACCATACAGGTGCTGTCTCATTGTATTTTTAACCGCCGCAGCAGTGAATCTAGAAGTCGGTTTTTGATCCCATAACCACTGATCTGGTCCGTTGTTTAAATGTACCTGAGAAACCATATTCAACACGTCTTGAATCTCTGAGATACCCGCTACACAGGACGCGCTCAGCAACCCACTGTCCACTAATCCAGTTTGGCCAGCAACCGAAAACAATCGCTCACTAACCGTACAGTTCTTGTTTTTCTCCAAACCAAAAAGAATAGGCCACCGATTACATAACTGCGTCGTCCCATACCAAACATCCTTCCAGAACCTAATCTGCTGCCCATTCCCCAACTGGCATGTGATAAGATTATCTATAGGCCGACCTTTAATACGACTTTTATCCGAACAATTAACAAGAGCTTTCCAAGTCCCAGGGATAGCTCTATTCACCGGAAGGAACGTCCACTTATTTCGGCTCCCATGTATACTAATGATGACTTTTTTCAACAGGCTTTCCTGACAGGTTTTGAACCTCCACGCCCATTTAACCATAAGCGCTAAGTTCACTTCAGCCAATTTTGCAATACCTAACCCACCATTCTTCTTAGGTCTCGTAACAATCTCCCATGAAACCCAATGAACGCCATTACCTTCACGGTTCCCAACCCATAAGAATTTTCTCATAATTCTTTCTAAGTTTTCGACCACCCCTGTAGGAGCTTTAAAAAGCGATAAGTAATAAACCGGAAGGCTACTGAGCACCGATTTTATCAAGGTAAGACGACCACCAATAGAAAGGGCCTTGGCCTTCCATGATTTGAGCCTACTTCGAACGATGTCTATAACGGGATCCCAATGGGCCAATCGATTCATGTTTGCACCAATTTTAACTCCAAGATACTTGAAGGGAAAATCACCAACCTTACAACCCAACAGTTCGGCCATATTACTCACCTCCAAGGAGGAAACTCCCAACCCGAAAATATGAGACTTATGAACATTTATTTTCAGCCCCGAGCACATAAAGAAAATACGCAACAGCCTATTAACCATAACCACATTACCATAAGACCATTTACCTAGTATTAACGCGTCGTCAGCGTACAACATATGAGATAAAGTAGGCCCATCCTTAGCGACTTTAATACCTTCAATATCCCCCAAACAACACGCCCGCGACAACATAGAAGCTAAACCTTCCATGACAATCAAGAATAAAAAAGGGGATAAAGGATCGCCTTGTCTAAGACCCTTTTGACAATTGAACACGAACGTAGGCGACCCGTTAACTAGCACTGCCGACCTGGCGGAAGTAACAATACCTTTAATCCATAGACACCATCTATCCGGGAACCCCATCTGTTCCATAAGAGAAAGAAGAAAACCCCAGTTAACATTGTCATATGCCTTCTCAAAGTCAATCTTCATCAAAAACGCCTTATGACCAACCCTCTTAAGCCAACCGATTAACTCATTAAGCACCAGGGGCCCGTCTAAAATAAATCTCTCCTTGAGAAAAGCCGATTGAGAGACCGAGATCACATCATTCATTACCTTTTTGATCCTGGTGGCAACCACCTTAGAAATAACCTTGCTGATCACACCCACAAGATTGATAGGCCTATAATCTCTCAACCCCATAGGCGTTTTAGTTTTAGCCACTAAGGTTATATAAGATAAACTACACTCCTTACCTATACAACCCGTACCATAAAATTCTTCAAACAATCTGAAAAAATCTTCCTCCAATAACTGCCAGAAATGCTTAATGAACAGAAAATTAAAGCCGTCTGGACCGGGGGCCTTATCCGACCCACACTCAAACACTGCAGCCTTAATTTCTTCCTTAGAGAACGGGGCCACCAAATCATCTCTCTTATCTAAGGGAACAGTTTTAAGATTATCACCAAAGAAAGCCGGTCTTCGAACATGGCGCTCCCGAAAAAGCTCCCGATAGAACCGCAAAACCTTTTTTTTCACGAGAGAAGGCTTAGCGATCCACTGACCATCGATTAAAACCCCCGGGATACTACGTGTAATCACTTAACATGTTAATTTTATGTATTGTATCATCATTTTTTTTGTCTTGTCCAATTTTAGCCGACCATATTGTGCCACCCGTACAAAAAAGTTTTGTATCCGCCACTGAACGTAACATTTTGGTGAACATACCATCACGGCGTGGTTTATTTACTGGTAAATCCGTAAATTGCTTATTTTTATCTAGTTATATTCTACTAGTCAATAATTTTGTCATCACGTAAAAGTAGTCCAGAAGTACAAAATTAATTTTTTTCATATAGATGTTAAACTCTAAACATCAAAACACAATCCATCATATTTGTCATCACGCAAACGAAGTCTAGAAGTACATACTTAAATAGTTTTATATAGACTAGTGGGTTAGCCCACGCGATACGACGGGTGTCATCAAATCTCTTTTAGGAAGTGTTTTTTAACCCAATCTGTTTTGAACACCAATTTTAATTGGGTACCACCATTTTTACTACTACTACTATGACCACGACCATGACTACCACAACCACTACTACTGCTATTATTATTAGTATATTTAGAAAGTATATCTAAAAAATAAACATAAGATAATACTAAATTTAAATAGTATTTTACTTATAAAAAATATTAATATTATCTTGTACAAACATTTAATATTACTAATAGATTAATTGTGTATGACTAATTTAAAGTCTTTGATATTACTTTGGTTCAATAACTATAATGTGGTGTAATTAAAGACAAGTTTGAAAGACAAATATGCCCCTAAAAAGTAGCTAAGATGTGCATTAGACTTCCATTATTCGATCGTTACTGAAAAGCCTGTTGAAATCGATTGCTTTGCTCTACTCTATATCGAGGAGTCTTGCAGAGAATAGAATAGAAAAGGGTACAGGGGTAAAATACATACAAAACTGAACCAGAACTATGGGACTATGTCTTTCAAAATCTTCCTAAAAACAGAACTCCTTTGCCCTTTTATTATGACTAGTGGGAATGTCCGCACGTTGTTGCGGGTGCATTTGTTTTGTTGGCTCAAAGTTGTTGGTGTTTGTGGTGCGTGTATGGCATTTATGGACGATTCATTATGGTGATAGTAAGAATGCCCGCGCATTGCTGCGGGTGCCTATATTTTTTTTTCCACAATGAGCCTTAAATTACTTTGTTTGGTGTTACCTTTTTTCGCGGGCCCGCAATCATCCACTTCTTTTGCTTCCCCATAACATAGGACACATTAAAATCAATGAACTTACACAAAATATTATAATTAATATAAATTTTGTATTCAAATCTTGTCAACCTTTCTTAAAATTCACAAAAACTCTATGGTTAAGACCAAAGTACAATCCGTTAACATAAATCGTAAATATTGCATAAGAAAACAAAGCACGGAAAGGAAAGGAAGTAATGGTTAAGAAACCAAATCATAACAAACAAAATATCCGGGTAAAATGAAAACAAAATTATCAGCAAGAGCACATAGCAGAATATGAAAATGTAGCCAAGGATTATGAACTCCTGCGATTTGCCTCCAATGACATCCCTATTGTTCCTTATTTTTCTCACTCCCGCAATTTGCCTCAAGCCCATAGGCCATATCCAAATCACCCGCTTTTGATCACACATGTATGACCTACAAGACTAATATGTCACAACTTATAATGTACATTTTATTCAACAATTTGTAATAATCTCTTTCATAGTTTTACCAATAAAAATTAATGATCAATGTTTCAATAATACTTTTTAATTTAACAATATAATTAAAGTAAATTATATATTTGATATTTATGGTTATGTAAAGTTTTGGATATATTAACATTTTCAATATGGTGATAGCACAATATTAACAAAATATTTTAAAACAAAATGAGATGTTATAAAAGAATCATTAACCAACAATGAAATGTACATTTGACATTGATAAACTAACCACCAATTCCACATGAAAGTACTCAACGGTCGTAGTTATGGCGAGAACCACACTAACAGTATCTTACAATTCTGGAATGTTCATTTTCTAGTGCTGCAAAAAATATACAACACAAACAAAACGTTACATTAGCATGTTTTCAAAACATGAGTATTCCTTGCTTGCAACATGCATGTTTTCTTTTATTAGTAAAAAAAACCCTTTGTTTGACATATTATTTCATATTGATTAATTTTTAGTAATGTAAATCAAATAAATGGTACAGTGTCTATATCAACTGACAAAAGTAGCATACCAAATAACAAGATGACTTACTACGATGTCTCCGCTTATAATATCTCTCTCCACCTAAAACATAAAAAGACATAATTAAAACAAAACATGGTTAATAGATATAGAAATAGTGAAATACTCCATGGTAGTTAATTATCAATAAAATGAAATTAAAACTAAAGCTTAACATTCCACGTCTACATACAATATCCATCCACTATAGCATTGTTGATGAATGGGTATTTGAAATCTGATGCAAAGAAAAAAAAGGCTCCAAGTATTATTATAATTATAATAATACAACTTCAGTTATGTTTGATGTTATATTTCTAGTTAATAAATCTAAAAACACTAAAAGGACCTGTTACAGATAATAATTGAGTTGAGATCATCATCTTCATCCCATCTACAAATAGCACATCTTTCGCTTGTCCATTTTGCGTTGACAGTTCGTATTTCTCTATAGTTTGGGAAAGTTTAAGAAAATACCAAAATAGTAATAGTCAAGCAATGAGAAAGATAATCAGAAACTTGAAATGAGTAGGGGTAACCAAATCATTATTGTCATCATCTTCGTCGCCATGTGTGTGACTATTTGTCCTTTGAATCACCATCATCGTCCTTCCAGGAGGTCACCTATAACCCCCAATCTCAGCCCCCAAGTGTGTGACTATCGTTTCTATCTTCTGAAAACCATCGCAAGAATGGGAGCCGCCATGGATGTGGAAGGACAAAGCAAAGACGACAACTTGAAGGTTCTTTTACTTCGTAAATGAACAAATATTTCATGCTTCATACAATATCATATACGCACATATTAACAGGTTGCTCCTCCCAATACTATAAGAGAAGCCAAAATAACCGTTCACTTACCCACGGTAGTTCTGGTCAACAACCAGGATACATCAAGTATATGTAAGCAGCCCAAAACAGACTTAAATCACATATGTTGAAATTCATAAATTGTTGGAACAAATAATAGTGTAAGTTGTACCTGAAATAATATGAGCACAATGAGTATTGGTTGAGTATTGAATCCAAAACTCATGAACAGATCATTTGAGTTCTTTGCAAGTGTATAACCTCCAAATCGGAAAAGTGTAAAAATCTGCAAAGTACGAAAGTGGTCAAAGTCAAAAGCATAATTCCTCAAAGTTAACCATATGATCTAACTTCCCTTAAGGTGAAACCAAAAAAAAAAAAAAATGAGACAGACCACATGAATACAAGATAGAGAACAATATAAACGTCAAGTCTGAACGATAACTTTTGTAAACAGATCAACCACATTGGACTCTATTAGCCCGTGGAAAGATCACATATAAGATGTATAATTTATTATAAAATATGTTTACCAAAAAGATTATAAAATTAGACACACCTGTAAAGCAATGAAGGAGTACATTGTGTGTTTCATTTTCCAGTGACCAAGTTCAAGAGCAATTACGGCAAAAACTTCATCCTTATTTTTGCACTGCATATATCATATACCATGTTAACCAAAAAGAAACAAATTAAGATAGATGAATATCGTTTATTAAAGAAAAAAAACATTCAACAAACAAAATAACTAATTAATGAAAATGCATTTGAAGTTTATGCAACAACATACACAGATATTCAATCATAGAAAGAAGATTTTGTAGCAGAAACATCGGGAGAAAAAAAATTAACCAATACGAATAAAATGAAGTGTGATATTTGTTAGTTCCTATGACTTTTCCATATACCAATTTTATTAGATAAAGAACAAAAAACATAAAACAACCTGTCAAGAATTGATTTCATAATTACAATTTTGAACACAAAAATGGAACCCTAAAAGAACTAAAAATATGATCGAGTCAAAGATACATACGTACAGATAAGGGATGAAGAAACTCAGGTAGCGAGATACACCGGAGCTCCAAAACCGACACCTTAGTGTGGTCGTCGTTGTTCCATCAAAGTTCACATTGGAGGCAAAATCGGCTTCAGATTGTATGTGTTTTAACTAAATAGAGACAGAAGGTTTGCAACGGTTCCAATTAATCACCTTGATTGCAATTGATGGCTGGCTATGGTTACCGAACTCTTGCGCGTTCAATCGTGATGATGGAAACAACGGTTTCATTGTTTATTGTGTGTTCAATTTCGTATGAGACTGAGTTAACTGGGAAGCCTAATCGATTTAGAAAACATTAAATTGGGGAGGGGTTAGAAAAAGAGTGCATTATAGGGGCATTAAGGTAAACAATTTTATACATTTAACTAAAATGTCATTACAAATTTACTAATATACCCTTTCAAGTGTCTTAAATGTCCACATAGTTCTAATTATACCCTTATGATGTAAGCATAAATCACTTGTACATGTTGCTTCTTAAGTTGTACAGAATTGAAAATTACTATCCTACCCGTCACTCTTCCTTAATAAGATAATATAGATAAGCAAATATATTTGTACTTCTTAATTTTTAAGAAGTCCTTAGGAAATGCTCTATAATATAGTATAGATATAGATATTGCATGTACTCTTAAAGATCATGGTTAAGTCAACTGCCTCATGTTTTTCAAAATGTCTTTCAAAATGTCAGGATCCATCTCTTATATTACTCCGGTTGAATAAAAAAACCATCTTTCTAGCTTGATAGAAACGACCCCTTACTTTTTAACATCAGAAAATATATCTTCTTACTTTCTAGCTTCTTTTTGACCTTCAAACTTTTTATATGCAGCCCATTATACTCCCAGACTTCTCTATAACGTCAAAAGTAACCATTTACCTTGCTAAATGTCACTTTGACCCTCTCAAATTTCTAAATTTTCGAGCTTACCATAAAACTAACTTCTTATGCTTTTATTTTTAAGGATGTGTCGGTATAAAGTCGAATTGACTTTGCTTGATAACGAGGTGGGTCAAATATAATACGTTTTGATTTGATTATTAAATTTGAGTTGGTCAATGTTTTGACGTAAATCAGCGAAAATAATAAATTAGTAACCTATACTAATCACGCTGCATAATCGGTGTAAATTTGAGTTCATCTACATTTCAACGTAAATTTGGTATGCTTTTTCGTACAATTTTTAGTTTTTCTATGTTTCCATGGTGTTATGCTGCACCTTTTAATCTCTTATAGTTTTATAGAAAAAGAACACCTCACTCGCTGTAGGAACTGAGAACTAGTATTAAAATAACTAAAATAACTAGCAAACGTTAAATTTGAGTAAGCCCGTTTTATATTTCCAATAGGCCTAGCAACTCCTAAGCCCATGCTTAGGCCCCATTACATAAATTATTATCTTCATGGGAATTTGGATATACATAGATGGTGTTTTGGATTACTTATTAGGGTGGATGAGGTGGTTATCACACTATCACACTTAATAATATTATGTCACCTTATTTTATCACTAAACCTATATGTTGGTGTTCACTTTTTATCACATTTTATCACTAAACTTTTTTTTAAATAATCTAAATACATTACATTAAATAATAAAAAATTACATTAAATATAAAAAAACATTACATTAAATAAAAAACATTACAATTTCTCGAATCGGGCGTAACATTACTAGAAAATATAAAACCTAATTAAATTTTGGGCGTAACATTCGTCACGCCAAAACATGTGGAAAATCATTGTCGACCTCGGAAGCATACTCGATGTGAGCAAAGGCTACCTGCACATCTTCTGTTTCATCGGGATGATAATTAAACACACAATACCAACATTTTTTTTTACTTTACAAATAAGATACATTAATTAAAATTAAAAAAAAATACAACTTAAAATAAAAATGAAATAATAAAATTAATTGATCGGTGGGTGCGACTCCTCGAACTTGATATCTAAACTACGTCATGGTACCAAACCGTTGCCCGATAACGAACCCACTCGATATCAAACTTAAAACAAAACATTATATTTAAAACAAAAACTTTGTTTAATCACAAACTTCCAAAAAATCATATATTTAACATAATTTCACAAACAAACTTCCAAATATTTAAACACTTTAAAATGGAAGCCAAGCACATGCCTTTGCTTTTCCACCATGATATATGTCACAGTTTTGTTGTTTCGCGGTCGTGATAAATTTGATGGGGCGGTGTTTGTGATGGTCACGGTCATCACGGCTGGTCCATCATGGATCGCCCCGTCCCCCCTTATATAGATAATTACAATCCCATATTTTTGGGATGATTACAACTATAATATGGAAATGAGAATATACACAATTCTATTTATAAATACATTATCTATTACACCCCCGCAGTCGAAGTGGGAGGAGACCGAAGGCTGAGATTGGATCGAAAGCCTTCAAAGAGTATACGTGGTAAGCCTTTGGTGAAGACGTCAACAATATGATATCTGGAAGGAACATGCAGAACTCGAACCTTGCCACACTGTACCTTTTCACGCACAAAGTGTATGTGAAGTTCAATGTGCTTTGTGCATTGATGTTGCACGGGATTCCCTGAAAAGGTAAATAGCACTCACATTATCACAATAGACAAGAGTGGCCCTAGAAAGTGGACACTGAAGCTCTAAGAGAAGGTTGTGCAGCCAGCACACCTCTGCGACTACATTTGCTACCCCACGGTATTCGGCCTCCGCACTGGAACGAGAAATCGTAACTTGCCGTTTGGACAACCAACATATAAGATTATCCACATAATAAACACAATAATCACTGGTGGAGCGTCGGGTGTCGTGGCACCCTGCCCAGTCTGCATCTGTGTAAGCAATCAATTGAGGAGATGCAGACGAGCTAAGTGTAAGACCAAGAGATGTAGTGCCTTGAATATAACGGATGATACACTTAAGAGCATTCTAGTGATCCGTTTTTGGAGCATGCATGTGGATATAGATTTGTTGAACGACATTGCTGATGTCTGGCCTAGTGAAGGTTAAAACTGTAAGGAACCCGCTAGGCTACAGTATAACGTAGGGTCATGAAAGTCGGTACCAACACTCGAGCTAAGTTTGGCGTGCGTGTCCACTAGGGTGTGTACAGAGTTGCAGGATGTCATACCTCTAATTAAATGATTGCCTGAGCATAAGTCTGTTGAGAAAGAAATAAAGTATTCTTGTGACGCTTGACGGAGATGCCAAGGAAGAAGCTGAGAGGGCCAAGATCTTTCATGGCGAATTCTTTCGCCAGGTGAGACATAAGAGTCTTACGGAGTGTGTCAGAAGAAGTAACGAGGACGATGTCATCCACATAAAGAAGAAGATAAGCAACCCCCCCCCCCCCCCCCGATGAAAAGTAAACATGGAGGCATCACATTTACTTTGTGTGAAACCCAATCTGATGACAATATCAGTGAAGCATTGATACCACGCCCTTGGTGCCTGTTTCAAACCGTATAACGACTTCTTGAGAAGACAAACATAATCTGGAGAATTCTTGTCTCGAAAACCCATCAGCTGATACATATAAATAGTCTCATTTAGGTGACCATGTAAAAAAGCGTTTGTAACGTCCAACTGATGTATCTTCCAAGATTGAGACAAAGCAATAGAAAGCACTGTACGAATGGTACCCGGTTTAACAACCGGACTAAAGGTGTCACCACAGTCAACACCTACCTGTTGAAGGCGACCATCATAAACTAATCTCGCCTTGTACCTTTCCAACGACCCATCAGATTTGAATTTGTTTTTAAATAACCACATGCATCTGATTATGTTCGTGTTCGGTGACCTCGGTATTAATTCCCACGTTTCGTTCTTAATAAGTGCATGGTACTCGTCAGTCATGGCTTTATACCAAACTGGGTTGGACAGGGCATGTATAGGGTTTTTCGGGATAGGATCAATTGTGGAGACATGGAGGTTACGGTGGGTTTTTGGTTTAACTATGCCATCCATAGCGCGAGTGTGCATGGTGCGTGTAGTAGCAGTAGTGGGTGGTAGCTAAAGCGGGTCAGAAATGGTGGCAGGGGTCGACAGTGGTGGTGGGCTGCTGGGCGGTAGGGAGGTGTGATGTGGTGGTGGGTCGTTGGTGTTGTTGGGAAAGTTAGACGAGTGAGGTGGGTTTGATGTTTGGGCCGATGGAGGTGACTAGGTTGTAGGTGGGTTCTGGTCCGAATGAGGGAATGAGGAGGTGGGAATGTGGGCTGTGGATTGGGCCGGCATTGGAGCTGGGATGAGTGGGGTGTTCGACCGATTATGGGCTGTCAAGTTTTGGGGCTGATGGTGGGTGTTAGCTGGGCCGGGTGTATGTGTTGGGTTGTTGGTGACATGGGGCCAGTAAAGTGGTGGGAAGGTTGTTAAGAAGTCAAAATTTGGTGGTGGGTTGATTGTGTTTGTAAAAGTGAAAGTAGTCTCATCAAACGCTATGTGGCACGATATGATGATTTATTTTGTTTTAAGGTTAAAGCACTTATAACCACGATGGGTTGGGGGTAACCCAAGAAAACACATGGGATGGAACAAAGGTCAAGTTTGTGGATGGATGTGGTAGGGAACAAGGGGTAACAAAGACACCCAAATACATGTAGGTGATCGTATGAGGATATGTATAGGTATAAGATTTTGGTGGGGGTTTTGTTTTGGAGATGTTTGGCCGGTAAAATGTTTAGTAGGTAAGTGGCGGTCTCGAGAGCATGGTACCAAAAGGTGTTAAGTAAGGAGGCATGTGTAAGAACGGTGCGAACCATATTATTTATAGTCTGAATCATGCATTCAGGCTTACCGTTTTGAGATGAGGTGTGAGGACAGGAGTGACGAAAGAGGATGCCATGGGTGGCAAAAAATGTTTTGAAAGAGGAGTTAACATATTCGGTACCGTTTATCACATTGGAATGTTTTTATGGGTCGTTCAAATTGGGTTTTAATTAAATTGTAGAATTGGCAAAAAAAAAAAAAAAATAGAGTAAACTTGTGATTCATTTGCCAAGGGGTAAGTCCATAAAAAATTAGTGACATCATCAATAAACAAAATATAGTATCTTTGCCCATCGGAACTCAAATTTAGAGAGGTCCATAAGTTACTATGAATAAGATCAAATTGATTAAAAATACGAGTATCAAAACTAGCAAATGGTAGTCTGATACTTTTTCCAAGTACACATGAATGACAACGGTCTTTATTCAAACTAGGAAAATCAACAAAACAATAAGATTTTAAAGATTGTAAAGCTGCACGTTCTGGGTGGCCAAGACGTTGGTGCCATAGGTTGGAAGTGACAGCAGCAAAGGTAGTAGGGAAGGTGGTGGTTCCAGCCTTCCAGGTCCAAGCACAAGCGGGTAAAGATCACCGCTGCTGTTGCACCGGAGGATATCAATCCGGCTCTTGTAATCCTTCACAAGAAAACCAAAAGAGTCAAACTCGACAGATACAGAGTTGTCGGTCGTGAACCGACAAACAGAGATTAAGTTTTTAAATAATCTGGGGGCGTATAGTACACTGTTACGGACAAGGGGTGGGAAAGGTGGTGGTAGGATTTTAGTGCCATGTCCAAGTATCAGGATGGTAGAACCATCATCGACGATAATTTGTTGGCCCGTGTTATTATTAGAAAAAGACTAGTAATCAATAGCGTTATTAGACATGTTACCTGTTGCTCCAGTATCCATAAAACCAGTAGGCTCTTGCTGCTGGTTCAGAGACATCGCATGTTATTCCTGATCAATGTCTGTTGGTGTGTAAGCTGCATTGTGAGCTTGAGACGGTTTGGACCCCAAGACACCTGCATTATTATTAGTAGTGAGCCGGTTATTAGTAGTTAGGTAGGGGCATGGGGGAGGGGCCCATTGGGTCATAAAAGGCGGTTGTTGAACTGGGCCTGAAATGGGCCACCCGTAAGGGTATGGAGGCGGCCAATAGGAGAACTAGCCTGTCCAGTAACCATAACCTGAGCCACGGCCCCTGCCCGAGTTGCTTCTTCCACGCCTGCGTCCTCGGCACTTGCCACGTCCACGTCCGCAGTCGAAGGAGGGTGGGTTCGAGTTTGTTGTGGTGCGGTTTTTGCTGCCTGAAGGGCCTGTTCGGTTTTACGCGACTCGGCCATGCATAGCTTGGAACGAGCCGTCTAAAACTAAGGTAACGGGTCTTGTCCCTGAAGGATTGTACCGATGCCTTCATACTGTTCTATGAGTCCTGCAATAAGTTGTAAGCAAAAAAGAACAAAAGACGAGTGCCTTGGGAAGTTATAGTGGAGGTGATCTGATGCACGTTGTGCGATAAATATATACGACGACCCTGAGTTTGAAGATGAAGCTCCAACTCTCAAATTGGAGCGACCAATTGGAAGGGACCGCGCAAAAAAATCCGCCTCAAGCTCAAAAGGAAAGGCCTCTGTTTCGAAATAAAAAGCGATAGAGAAAATAGATGCCTTGATTCAAAACTTTAACGAGTTTAAGAGCAAAAATGAGAGGTGGATAGAAGGAAAGAAGGAGAAGGAAAAAGTCGCGGCAAGAGGAATGGAGAGGCTTCGATTGGATAGGGCATGCCTCAAGTATGATCTTGCGAAACATGAACATGAAGAGTTTAGCATGATGGGGAGAATTCTCGAGGGCCTTTCCGAGCAAGAAAAAGCGGTAATGATCAAGATGAAAGACAAAATCGCAAAGAAGTGGCTTAGATGACAAATGTCGTAGTTTAATGAAATGTTATGTATTTTTCGAGTTTTTTGGTTTCTATGTATTTTAGTTGGTATATCTTTTTTTTATTTTAATGAAGTTTCTTTTTTTTTTTTTGCTATTTTTTTACGGTTTTTTTTAATCTACTTTAATGAAATATTATTTATGAAATGTAAAAATATATAATTAAATAAAAAGGAAAAATAATAAAAAAAAAGAAAGGGGGAATGGGATAATTGAGGGAAACTATTTTCAAACTTTGGGGGAAGAAATGGGGAAAATGAGATGGTGCTGATGTGGCATTGGGGGGAGTTGGGGGGAAAATGCAACCACACCATATAGCCTGAGAGTGGGTGTTTGGGATTGAGTTGAAAAACAATTTATTGACTTATTGGCTTCTTCAAAAATTCAATAAGTCAATAAATAAGGTTTTTGTATAAACCAAAAGCAATTTCTATTTTGGCTTTTAGATATTGGTTGCAAAGTTGTTTTCAAGAAGTCATAAATCCTGCCTTTTTGGGATAAAACTTACAAATCTACCACCCATACAACTAATCTTAACAATAAGCTAATCCTGAAAAATAACTTATTTACTTTTTGGCTTTTTCCATCATAAAAGCTAATACAAACACTTTTTTAGAAACTCATTTTCAAAAAGTCATAAATCAATAAGAAGAGCACTTTCGAATTAAATAAGCAATCCCAAACACCCTCTAAGAGGGTGTTTGGGATTGTGTTTTGAATCTGATTTTTAGATTATTGCGTTTTGAAAACGGAGATAATCAGTTTTTAGTGTTTGGATTGCGTTTTGAAAACGCAGATAATCTGTTTTTTGGGCTATCAAAACGCAATAATCTATAAACAGCTCCACCCCTGCTTTTCCAAAACGCATAATCTGTTTTGAATAATCAATCCCAAACACCCCCTAAATAGATTACAATTTAGTAATTTACAAAGTACAAGAGTAAAGGATTTAGAATACCCTTAGGTAGCGTTCATTTTCATGGATTGCAAAGGAATTGGAATTGGAATTTGTGTGAGAACCATAATTTGTTTTGGAATTTTGATGTGTTCGTTTCATAAAATAGAATGAAGTCTTAATGGAATTGAAATGTGGATTCCATTCTATATGTTGTTGTTCAATTACAATTCATTTTTCTTTCTTGTAACGAACAACATAAGAAGTCAAATACGCATTCCAATTCCTTCCGAATTCCATTCTATTCCCGTGAAACGAATGCTACCTAAATCATACATTTGCTTCTCTGTTGCATGAGTCTGTTTCTTGTAGACTTCCGTATTTGATGCTAAAAAATCAACTACTCTCGTTACTCAAGTGTCTAAGCAAGTGTTTAGAGGCCGTATTATAAAGGGAATGGGCGATAACAAACGAACTTGAATTCTACAGACAAATCCAAAACATACAAGATAGTCATTCGGGTATAATTTTTATTTTATTTAGGTATAAGATTTTTTGCCCGTCTACCTATCATTCTCCTGTAATTTGTTATTATTTCCTATTAATGAAATATCAAGTACTTTTGAATCTTAAAAACAGATTGTAGATTTCTGCGTTGATTTTGACGTCGCTTGAACCAATTTGTCTTGTACGATTGTTCACAAGGCGGTTGTAAATGTTGTTGAAGTTCTTTTATTTTTGTACGCATTGACGTCTACATCTAGAAAAACGAATTGATACACTACGACATTGACCGCGATTCATAGTGGCTAAAAATATTATACGTTTCATAATGGCTAAAATTAATATAGTTGACAAAAAATAATATAACGGTTAAAAGAATAACTATACTTTGTGGGAAAAAAAACCCATTACTAACAATGGGATCTTCGAAAACATCAAGCCACGCTTGTGTTAATGTGAACTTCTCCACTAGTGTCCACCTCTCCATGTCCTTTGAGGCCAATTCTTTTTCCGGATCCTTTCTACGGTGTCTATGTTTGTTTCTAGTCGGCTGGGTTTCGGGTACAATTTGCGAGTTGTGGCCTTTTTGAGGGGGTTGGTGTTAGAATTGTGGTGGAGTTTGAGAGAATTATGGAAGTTAAAGAGTATCGTGGTGGGTTTGGAAAGAGCAGTCTATGTGTATTGTAGGTCTCCGGTGTGATGCTTCGTCAAAAGGCTTTGGTTTAACTCTTTTTATAAAATTGTTCCTTAACCTTTCAAATCTATACACATAATAAACCAAAGCCATTTTAATGACAGGGCACTCAAAGAGGCATTCTCTTCCTTGAGTGTGCCATGTGTCATTAGGGGTGCAAACGAGCCGAGTCGAGCCCGAGCTCGTGCTCGATTAACTTATAAGAGCTCGGGCTCGAGCTCGGCTCGATTCGAGCTTTGTTTTTAAAGCTCGAGCTCGGCTCGTTAGTAATTTCTTAAGCTCGAGCTCGGCTCGGGCTCGGCTCGGGCTCGGCTCGTTTGTTATCTATTAGTTAATTTATTAAATAAAAATAATATAATTAATAATTCGTTTAGGCTCGTGAGCTCGATAAGTGAAGCTCGAGCTCGGGCTCGTTAACTTAACAACTTTAAACGAGGGGTAAATATGATTAAATATTAAAAACTAATATTATACATAGGCTCGATAAGGCTCGACGAGCCTAACGAGTTTCATACGTCAGGCTCGAGCTCGGGCTCGATAAATAAACGAGCTTTGTTTTAGGCTCAAGCTCGGCTCGAGCTCGATAAGGCTCGGCTCGTTTCGAGCTTTTTACCGAGCCGAGTACGAGTAGCTCACGAGCGGCTCGGCTCGTTTGCACCCCTATGTGTCATCCCATGTGGCATTGAGATATTTTAGGAAAAAAACAATTTAAAATAAAATTAGATTTTTCTCTATTATGTATCATTCCATAATTTTTAAACGTTAATATCTTTTATATACGAGATTTTTTAAAGAAAAAAATTACACCAAATTAACGAGCGTTTTATTATCTTTCCAACGAGTACCATAGTGCTATATAAAAAAACGGAGAAAAAAACTACTATTTTTTTGTGGGGTTTTGTTCATACAGAAAAAAAAACACAAAGTGTTTAGGTAAATCATTAATCATATATATGCAAATCACTAATTATGTTCAAATAAGTAAATATGAATTCTATTTTCAACATGCGTTAGCATTGAAGTTATACATTGTTTTAGGTCAGATATTATTATTAATATTAGAGTTATAGTTTAAGATTAGGCGTTAACAGTGAAGATATATTTTTAATTGTTTTAGGTTAGGTGCTATTCGAAGCTAAAGCGAAGCATTCTATTTCATATATAAAATTAACTAGCTTTTATCCCGGGAGTGTCCCGGGGTTGAAAAATATAATAATTCTAATAATACTAATACTAATAGTAATAATTATTACTCTTGTAATTAAATAAATAAAAAATAACTTTGCTATAAGGTGACACCATGTGTTGCAGTGTTGCGCGATTCTTTCTTCTAGCTTCTCTTGATGAAGTATACCTATGCATCTTTAGAAGAGTAAAATTCTAATGAAAACATGGCGCTTGGGCCGAATTTCAACATCGTAGATAAGAACCTGGTTTAAAAGAAAAAACATGATTAATGAATAACCTGAACACTTTGTGTTTTTTTTCCTGTATGAACAAAACCCCACAAAAAATAGTCGTTTTTTTCTCCGTTTTTTATATAGCACTATGTAGGGATGGGCATACGGTCCCGAAAACCGATCCCGAACAGAAAAATACCGATCCCGTACCGAACCGAGGGTGTTCGGTATCGGTATTGGTACCCACATTTAGAGGTTTTCGGTTTCGGTATTTTTGGTATCGGTACGGGATCGGTATTGTATCGGTATTTTAAGGTAAAATACCGATACCACACCGGTACCGTACCGATACCGTACCGGTATAATCGGTATCGGTATCGGTATCGATATTGATTTTTTGTACTTTTCGGTATCGGTATTGTCGGGATCGGTATCGGTTCGGTACCGATACCGTCCCGAGCTCATCCCTAGCACTATGGTACTCGTTGAAAAGATAATAAAACGCTCGTTAATTTGGTGTAATTTTTTTTATTTAAAAAATCTCGAATATAAAAAAATATTAACGTTTAAAAATTATGGGAAGAAACATAAGAGAGAAAAATTTAAATTTGTTTTTAAATTCTTTTTTCCTAAAATAACTCAATTTAATTTTAGTAATTGAGAATTGAGAGATAGAGAGATAAATTTAAGGTTTTATGTTTATCTTTTTTTAATTAAAAAAGGAAATAATTCAAAAACACTAAAATCTTTCAATTATGATTTATGATGCCACGTGGCAATTTCATGGAGAGGTTGAAAGCACCATTGCACGCCACGTCAGCAATGTTCAATTCTTTTATATATATAGATAGATATGTCATATTAGATTTCTCAACCCTGAGACGTTCCCGGGTATAATCCAGTAAAAATATAAACTTATGGAGTCAATCACATTGACCGAGCAAATTGACTGACAAAAGGAAGACCGCACGCTAATTATGGTAGCCTAAAGACATACCATAACAAAACCATAGGTGCTGGTAACCGGTGCCTGCCGGTTCTCAATCTCATCGTCTTTTTTTTATTTTTTTATATCCAAAATTCCTTCGTCAAAATCGATTCGTTTCATCAAAAATTCCATTGCAGATAAAGAAACCGGTAAGATTCAAACATCAACCTCATCTTTTCCCATCACTTACATCTCTTCCTGGTAATAAAATTTTTATCTTCAACATTAAAATTTATTATATGGTTTTCGTTTCGATTTTCAATCCTTATCTCCCCGTGACATATTTATATTTATCTTTATTCAATATTAAATTTTTAGAACATCATTTAGGATCCTTCTAGAAGATTATCGGGTATTCTGAACAAAAACAGAAAGCCTTTTTTATACATTTATTATTGTCAAGTGTAAGGCGGTTTAAGTTGTTAAAAAGACTAAAATACCCTTTACATATTTGTACTACTACTGTCTATTTAACCTTCTAGTAAGGGTAGAATAGGTATTTAAACGAGCGGTTTTAGCCGTCATTGTGGATTACTTCTTCCTAGAAAAAGTCAAACTAGTTTTTCCCCTCTTCGTCTATAAATACAACCTTTCAGTCTGTGCTCGTTTTATAAAAAAAATTTAAATCTCTTTTATTATTATTATTATTTCAACGTTTTTAAAAATAAAAATCTTTTATCTTTTTAAAAGATTGAGACATGAATTCTGACGCAAACAAGATGAACGACGCAACAACGTGTCATTCACTGGAGCCATCTCTTTGCGCCAACGGCTGCGGCTTCTTCGGCTCGGCTGCAACGATGAACCTGTGCTCGAAGTGCTTCCGTGACTTACGGATCAAAGAAGAGCAAACAGCATCAGCTAAATCTGCAATGGAGAAGCTGGTCAACAAGGTGGTCTCTTTTCCTACGACAACGCAATCTTCTTCATCGTCATCGGTGTCTGTTCCTGAAACCTTGGAGCAACAACCTGCGACATCGGTGTCGAATAGATGTGTGAGTTGTAAAAAGAAGGTGGGTGTGATGGGGTTCAAGTGTAGGTGTGGGGAGACGTTCTGTGGGAGTCATAGGTACCCTGAAGAACATGATTGTGTGTTCGATTTCAAGAGGATTGGGAAGGATGCTATAGCTAAGGCTAACCCGGTTGTTAAAGCGGATAAGGTTAACCGGATATGATGATTCGGGTCGGGTTTGGTTTAAGAACTTTGTTGGGATTGGTGGGAAGTGGTACCAAAGCGTAAAGATTAAAAAGATGGTTTGGTGGGGTTGGATTCCATTGTAATAGGTGGAAGGCATTATTGGACTCTTTTTTTATTTTTATTTTTTTATAATTTGTTATATAATTTTTATTTTTAGTTTGGTGGTGGTTTTTTTGGTTATCATTGATTGGTTTGTACTTTGATTAATATAGTGTTTAGGTATTTGGATGTCGACTAATATATGGTTGTTATTGATCTATGTTGCAAACTTAAATTTGAAAGTCTTTTGGGGGTTTAACTAGGTTTGTTGTATCTGGTTTAATAATGGCTAGCAAGATTTTTGGTGGGGGCTAGTGGTGTAAACGAAACTATCCTGAGTTTGATAGTGCTAACCGGTTTAAGAAACTTCAAGCTTGACTAATGGATAGTTTTTTCATGCAGTGAAGCTCGAGCTCGCTGCGTTCGGTTTGTTTATTATCTAGTAATTAGTTATAATTATTTTTATTAATATGGCTTGTTTATTATTTTTTATCTAGTAATATGTAATATCAGGTTTGCAAAGGCTCCCGAACCGGCTTATGCTCGATAAGCAAAGCCCTGGCTTCGGGCTCATTTACTATAGAGCTTGTTTTTAGGATTTCGTTTAAGCTTGGTCTGATTGCACCCTTGCTCTCTCAATCATTCACACATGGTTGGGTCATAGTGAAGTGAAATTAAGAAAGACTTTTGGAGTTTTGGGCCTCAACTTTCATAGAGCCACGTATTGTAAAAAAAAAAAAAAAAAGTAAATTATACATAGGTGATTTTGGCTTGTAGATTGTGGAAATTGATGTTTATGATCTATAGTTGTGTATACAGGTAGATGACATTTGAGTCCTAAATCAATTGAAAGATTCGGTTTATGGAAAAGGTAATACAAGAACAATCACCTAAAAATAGTCAGGTTTAACAAGCAAAAATGTAAATATAACTCGACAATATCAAAACCAGACTATTCAATACATAATTCAAACAAGAACAATGATCGAATGATTAATGCTCGATAGAATGATGATGAACAATGAAGATGAGGACGAGCAGAAAAGCTCTTTTATATAGCCTCGGTGAGTCGGTGGTGCTCTCTCCAATTTAAACCTAATCCTCTTGTATCTAGCCCCTTCAACTCATTTACTTCAGCTATAAGCACCCAAGAGTTTTATTTTCTCAATTTAACTAAACGAACAAAATTAAACCAAGTTAGAATATGTTTTCAACTGAAATGACCATCATTTTGAATAAATATTTAACCCAAGTTGAGTTTTTCCCTTGAATTTATTATGCTAGTGGCCTCTTTGATAAGCATGTTTATAAAATTTAATTTGGATAACCTAGCTTGATCACCATCTTGCATGTTAGTGTTCTTTAATACTTTTGGCTAAATATGGCATAGGGATGTAAAAAAGCTCGTGGCTCGGAGCTCGTTCGGATTTAGCTCAAAAAAAGCTCGCTCGATATAGCTCGGTTAAAAACCGAGCCGAGCCGGCTCGGATCAGTTAGAAAGTGAGCCAAGCTCAGCTCGGTTCGTAACGAGCAGTGGCGAAGCTTGGTTCGCCAATTGGGGGGGGCGGGCTCAATTTTTTTCGATCGGTAGTGGCAAATCGGCGGGGGCCGGACTCAACCCGGACTAAATTTACCTACGAAAATCACAAATTTCTACTACTGCGCCAAAAAACAGGGGGGCCAGTGCCACCCCTGGCCCTCACAATACTTCGCCCATGGTAACGAGCCAAGCTAGCTCGGTTTGGCTCGTATAATTCTAATTTTTAATATATATTTTTTATATTCATATAATATACTATAAAAATGTTAAAAAAAAGATGGGGAACATGTTACATATTTAATATTTGGTAATGCTAGCATGGAAATTCTATGTTTGGGATTGAAGTTATAGCTAATCAAGTTATTTAAATAAACTCAACTGCTTTTGATCCACGTACTCAAGTTAATTCGTATATTGATGAACTTATACTGTATTCCGTTGAAACGTGAGACTTATTTTGTATTTGCTTGAACTTAATTTTAGCTTGTAATGTATTAAGTTGAACTTATTTTAAATGTGCTAGTTTTAACTGTTGAATAATATTTTAGACTATTGATTTTTGAAAGCCATTTTTCTTTTTTCTTTTTAAATTCTAGTCAAACCAAGCCGAGCTCGAGCTTTGATTTTCAGCTCGGTTTCAAATCTGAGCCAAGCCAGCTCGGTTTCAAATCTGAGCCGAGCCGGCTCGGTTTATAAGCAAGCCGAGCACGAGCTTGACCTGGCTCGGCTCAGTTCGGCTCATGAACAGCCCTAATATGGCATACGCTAAGAAATTTGGAATTTTGTATTATGAATAGTAACTAATGATCACACTTAAGTAGAGGTGAGCAAAAAAACCGGTTTGGGAACCGCACGAACCGAACCGAACCGGTTCGTCCAAAAACCGGTTTCTACAAGAACCGGTCCGGTTTCTACAAGAACCGGCGGTTCTAGGATCGGTTCCCCATCCCCACTAGAAAAACCGAACCGAACCGGTTTTAACTCAAACCGGTTTGGGAACCGGTTCCCAAAAACCGGTTTGGAACCGGTACGAAAAACCGGTATTTTTTAATAAAAAAACTGAATTTTATGTTTAAAGAAATTATATATAATAAAATTATACAAAAAAGCTTCCACACATACAAATATATACCCATACACCTTAAAAAAATTATAAAAATCAATAAAGTTGAACTTTATGTAAAAATAAAATAAAATTTTGTCTCGCCTTTTAAAAAAAAATGTACGCGAAAGAACCGATTAAGAACCGAAACCGAAACAAACCGAAACCGGTCTCCGAAACCGGTCTTACGAATCGACAAAACCGGTCCAAAACCGAACCAGTTTGGAACCGAAACCGGTTCGGCCAGGAACCGGTACTGTAGCGAACCGGTTTGGAACCGAAACCGGTTCGGCAAAAAAACCCGATTTGCTCACGTTTACACTTAAGCATCATAACTACTGGAATGCTTTTAAATGTTAGTCCAAGCTTGAAAACTTTGATGTTTGTAGTGAGGAAAATTTCCCTTAAGCTGACTCAAGTTATATAAAAGTGGTATGACTAATGTAGTCTACAATGGTGTACGCTAGTTACGGTAAAAAAAAAAAAAAGTTTTATCTTCCTAAATAGATGGCAATTCGAATGATTGAGATTTAAAAGTCGAGCCGGAATTACAATTTCCCATGAAAAGATACAATGCTGATTCCTTTTTATCCGATGTCAAACATTACCTCAGTTATTTTTAAACTTTTTTCGACCTGAATAAAGAAAAAGAGGAAGGTGCTACTTCATGGGCTCAATCTGTATGTACACCACATGCATGTCTTTAAGCACACAGGAGTCAGGACCACCCACAAAGAAAATGTTAGGTTGTGGTAAATCTTTGTCAGCCTAGTAATTAAAGTTCAAAGAAATAATCTTATGCACATTTATGACCATGTAATAAAGTTGAATTGAAAAGATGAGTAACACAAGTTATAGGACCACTTTGACAACATCTTAACTAAAACCAGTTGATGAGGCATCTAGCTAAAGGGCCACCCTAGTGACTTTATATCAAGAGTCCTTTCGACATTAACAAGTGGTGTGTGGTGGGGAATATGAAAGCTTTCCTAAGAAAGCTTGCAATATAGTGAAAGTCGAACGAGAAGTGGCAAAGAAGTTGTCGTACACAACGCCAGGCCCCAATAACATGACTTGACACATAAAAGATTTGGTTTGAAAATGTTGATGAACGAACTTTTTTTATTAGTTTATAAGTTTAGTCTACATAAAGTATAATACGAAAGGAAATGATCATTGGAAGCGTGTTGATGTAACGATAAGATATAAAGATTTGAACGTGTGTGAAAAGGATGTGTCATTTTAGAAGTTCATACAAAATCTTTGGTTTAATGGAATCACTAGAAGACAGGCCATTGTGTTTCTATAAAATCATATATTTGAGTAGTTGACATCAACTGGTGTACAGATTCTTTTGTGGGAAACTCTTAATAAGAATTTTGTTAAAAAAAAAAAACAGTGTAATGAATATGATTTAAATGATTATTGTCAAGGAAATCTAAATAGATCAAACCTTTATTGTAAAGGGTAAAGACATTACCCTTTTTTGTGGAGAGTACACAAAGCAAACTATGAAATGAATAGATGGGTGGAGTCATAGAGATGGGTTCACTTTTAATTTCTGATAAAGATGCTTCAACTGCCCAACATGTGATTTGGTTAAGTACCCTTGCTAGAATGACATATCTTATCAGATATATTGGATTATATCATCTGGTAATAGGGTTCTAATTTGTTGGAGAATTATAATCAAAACCGTATTATTTTGAGAGTCGTGAAACACTTTCTGATTGAAACAATTCGATTGGTTACTCGAACTTTCAATCGGATGAAAGTTAGAATAGTAATTCTTCAAAAACGGGTATGTAATCTGTATAATTTTTTAGTACCATAGAAGTAACCAAATAATTGTATTTTGAATTTAGGGTTAGAGGTTCGTTACATGCAACTTTTGTAAAATTAATTTTTTTGAAGCCCCCTTGGAATCTGCATTGCTTAGAACCAATTAAGTTCCCGAATACTTAATACTTAAATTATAATAAACTCAAACAAAAGTGCATTCTCGCACTCTCCTAACTTGTTTGATGTATGTCACCATACACTTTGGTTTAGTCTATTTTGTTAGATTGTCGTTTTTAGTTCGATTTAGTTAATTTTAGTTAATAAACAAAACTAAAGTTTCGTTAAAATTTTGCTTAGAAGCACATGAAATTGAGGTATAAATATATGTAATAGATGTATAAAATATATAATTGTATAAATGGTTCAGTTTCGATTTGTTAGGGTACAAAAAAACAAATATTAGGTTAACTCGGTTTTGGTTAATTTTCAGTTCGCTTTTGTATGTTTTTGTTCGATTTCGGTTGAGGGTTCAATCATTGTTCCATCTAGATATTGTTAATCACGTAAAAAATCAAGATTTTAATTAAAAGTATATAGCAAATTATACTCTAATATGGTTTGAAGTTGAGTAGATATGTTTTTGAATTGTAGTGACGAAAAAACTAGAGGGGGTTTTTGAAATTTTAAAATTTGAATCATTTATTTTCGTCACTTATTTCGTCTTTACATCGATTATTGTTTTTTGAACACTTACTTCACCAAACCGAAACATAACCATTTATATATTTTTAGCTTTTATACCTAGGCTTGTAAACGAACCTAACGAACACGGTGTTCGTGTTTGTTCATTTAAGTTTAATCAAATATGAACACATAATCAAACACATTTTTGTGTCCGTGTTCGTTCATTAAGAATTTTATCATGTTCGTGTTCGTTTATGTTCGTTTGTATAAAACCTAAACGAACATAAACAGACGTTTACGAACATAATAAATGCGAACGAACAATTCATGAACGTTCGGTTTGTTTACAGGCCTATTTATACCTCTATTTCATGTATTTATATATTCATTTCATGCACTTCTAGGCAAAAAAGTTTAGCCAAAGTTTGGTTTTTGTTATTCACCAAAGTTAACTTAACCGAAATAAAAACCGATAATCTAACAATATTAACTGAACCAAGGAACCGATTGTTTAATAATATTGATTAATTGATGACTTTGATTTTAGTTTCGATTGAGGCTAATAATCGAAATGAACCAAACCATACACACCCTTAAAAGTGTGGGTTCCCCGCTGCATCAGGTTGGCACTCTACTACTACTGGTGCAAATTAAAAGTGTAAGTTTAAAAAACAAGATATAATAATGAAACTAGCTTTTCTAATTAGGAAAGATAAAAAGCTAGTCATAATCGATAACGACGTCCCCTCTAATTATTAGCACAACATGCCTATATTAAGGAGTCACGTTAACATATGGGTGTGAATCGATGTGAGTGGTTGTTCATCTTTAGTATTCACTAGTTTATCTTTCAATATGTTTCTTGATAAATCTAATATGAAGTGATAACATGTGTGGATTATAACAAAAACTAGGTTAGAGTCCCGGGTGTACACCCGGTAGTTCCCAAGTCAAATGACAAAATTATTTTATAAAGATTGTAGTATCCAGGTACTGATCAAATTCCTCATTCAAGATTTACAGATGAAACTACACGAATCAAAACAATATTTAAACTTGTAGTCTTTTTTTCTGATAGCTACTCATTTTTTCTTAGTCTATTTCTTATTTGATGAAGCACTATAGCAGTCGATGTTGTTCTTTTACACTTGTCAATTCCTCATTCAAGATTTACCTCTTCTACAAATACAAACATAGAGATAAAAATGCTCAAAGGTACACTCAACCAACCCAACCCATTTTGACCGGTACGATGTATTAAATCACACTAAAAATCATGAGGCATTACAAAAAAAAAAAACATACAAAATAAGAACAACGCATATCTAGATCAAAATAAGATACATGAGGAGAAGGATAGATGGTGAGTCTATGCTTTAACTTCTTTCCATTGTTTCAAATACTCTCATATGATGATCACACAAATCTAGATCAAAATGTAATTAAATCAAAATCACGATAGATAGACGGATACTTAACCATTACCAAATCTGAAAAAAATAAAAATAATCACTTTTTAATCATAAAAATATTCATTTTCCCACTTAGAACCTAAAATAAACCAACTAAAAGAAATCATTTATATATGACTTCCTAAAAAAAAACTACCGCATATGATGAATACAATGCTCATCATTTGGTGAATGTTGCTGAGATTTCATGGGTTTCCATATAAATGAGTTTGCAAAATGTGCAAAGATGATAACTCATTATATAGTGTTTCAATAACGAATTATTTATAGAAACACTTATAATTCCTTATTTTCGCAATTAGCATCTTTTTTTCTTATAACAACATAACTGTTTATTGTAATTTAGGTAAATGAATTTGCTCATAGTTCATAAATTGTTTTAAAAAACGTATATGGAACTTTTTGTTGAAATAAAATACATATTATGGCTGGTCAAAAGTTTTTAGTTATGCTTATTTTAATGTTTGAATTTATAATTTTATTTAGTACATCAATATCATTTCCAAAAATAATGTATGTTACTATGTAAATGATGATCCGGGTATAGCTATTCGAATGCATTCTATATTTACAACGTTTTAATAAAATTAACATTTTTGGAAAACTTAAATGACAAAGTTGTAAGTAATTGATATATAATTAAAAATACGTATTTGTGTAACTCTTAAAATAAATTCCATATTTAGGAGTAATCAACATTTATTGATCATCGTGTATAAAATTATACTACACAAGCAACATTGTAAATACATTGATCTATTTTCAGTAAACTTCTGGTGATAATTAATAGTGATTTTGACTAACTATTCTTCTACACGAATAAAAATAATTAATTCATAATTTAATATACTTCAATTTTGTCAAAAGTAACTTTAGAAATAGCATATTAGTCGTGCTTGTGTAGAAATGTATATATTATATTATATTGACTACGTATTAATTACTTTGATTAAAAAACACCCGTATATAAATTTTTTGAATTATATGAAAAACTATGAGGAAATGATAATAATGAAAAAGAAGATATTTGTGATAATATTTAGAGAAGTATTTTGAAATTCAAAATATTGTTAATCTAATTTCAGAACTAATAACACCATAGAAACATGGTAAAAACTGTAAACATGTAACCTATGTTCATAGTTCATAAATTGTTTTAAAAAAAACATATTTGTGTTTAAATGTTGAAATAAAATACATATTATGGCTGGTCAAAAGTTTTTAGTTATGCTTATTTTATTGTTTGAGTTTATAATTTTATTTAGTACATCAATATCATTTCCAAAAATAATGTATGTTACTATGTAAATGTTGATCCAGGTATAGCTATTTGAATGCATTCTATATTTACAACGTTTTAATAAAATTAACATTTTTGAAAAACTTAAATGACAAAGTTGTAAGTAATTGATATATAATTAAAAATACGTATTTGTGTAACTCCTAAAATAAATTCCATATTTAGGAGTAATCAACATTTATTGATCATCGTGTATAAAATTATACTACACAAGCAACAGTGTAAATACATTGATCTATTTTCAGTAAACTTCTGGTGATAATTAATAGTGATTTTGACTAACTATTCTTTTACACGAATAAAAATAATTAATTCATAATTTAATATATTTCAATTTGGTCAAAACTAATTTTAAAAATAGCATATTAGTCGTGCTCGTGTATAAATGTATTTATTATATTATATTGACTACGTATTAATTACTTTGATGGGAAAACATCCGTATATAAATTTATTGAATTATATAAAAAACTTTGAGAAAATGATAATAATGAAATGAAGATATTGGTGATAATATTTATAGAAGTATTTGGAAATTCAAAATATTGTTAATCTAATTTCAGAACTAATAACACCATAGAAACAGGGTAAAACTGTAAACATGTAACCTATGGTCTTATTTAAAATTGTAACGAAAACAATACCACAGAGTCTCATAAAACGTTAAAATAATATAAAGTGGTCTAAAATGGAAAGTTCACCTCTCGCAGCAGTTAAATCAGTTAAAATTAAGATTTATTACCTCTTGCAGTGGTAATTTGTCAACAAACAACTTACAATGATTTGTAGACCACTTGAACATGTAACAATCACCGATAGTAATATTACCGGCTTCAACTAAATCATGCAAATATAGTAAATTATCATATGTCCAAAGAATTTGAAAGTTGAACAATTTAAATTTACAAACCTAGGAACCCGAGCAGCAACATTGTGGTATGACATATCGTATTTTTGAGTAAACAACACAAAATTTTATGTATGAGATAAGCTTTAAAGAAAAATAAGGAAACCACATCATTATAGAAACAGATATGTGACATCGTAAAAAAAGGGCAAGAAAAAACCCCTAAAAATCGATGTTGAAGACAATCGATTATTTATAACACACACAAAAACAAAGAATCCCATCTAATGAATTATAAACCACCAATCTAAACAGGAAAAACATATATCGATATGTAATTTGATTTAGGGTCTTGAATACCTAAAGATGATATAGTAAAAAATCACATTCAAGATACGGGTTATTTTAGATATAAAGAACTTACGTGATTGATTATGTAGGAGATTATTAAGATGGTTTGAATAATGAGTTGAAGAATGAAGAACGAACTGGAAAGAATACAATCAAAAGAATATAATCGGTCAAAAATTAAAACAAAGCTGGAACATCTTGATTAATGGGATAGAAAAATACTTAAAAATCAATAGAGATACAAAAGATATATGCATAACACTGGTAAATAATAAATAAAATCGATAAAAACAATAATAAATCCTAAATTTAAACAGGAAAACATATATCGATTTGGATGTTGTGATTTAGGGTATTGAATACATAAAAATGAAAGATTAGAAAAGAAGAATCATGATACAATAATAAGACAAACATATTAAAGCAAAACTTCAAAACTGATTTAGATTAAAAGCATATTAATCGAAGGTTATGAATCCACCTTATAAAAGCATATTAAAAGATTAGAAAAGAAGAATCATGATACAATATTTGTTTTAATATTGAATCCACCTATTCAAATAAGAATTGTTTCAATAATATCGAATAAGAACAAACAAAAAGATTTTTTTTTCGAGGACATTTGTTATGATTGAGGAAGGTGAGACAGGAACGGCCGGTGGACTCGATCTGGCAGAAAAAAGAAACGTAAAATAAAAAAATAAAGAATCGTAAAGATAAACAAACCTTGAATCACATAGTACCTGATCGATTGGATGAATCGAACACAAATATGAACATATCGATTGGATAGAACATGAACCTTTGGTTCATCTAGAGGATTATGCTACACAATCAACTCCTAAATGCAAATAAAAATTTCTTAATGATATAAACTAAAAAAGAATAATAAGCAATACGAGTTACAAGTTTCTGAATGCCAACCAAATGCTGAAATACATATTGTTTATTAACATAATAAGCTATTCAATAATGTTTTTATATTTTGAAGTGTTTGGCAATATACCTTTATATTTCTTCCTCTTCTCAAGCCATTATTAGAAGCATCCCAAAGCCAAGATTGACACACAGCTGCTAAACTTGCATATCTTTGAGATTGGTCCAATATTTATCAGCTTCATACGCCTATATTTTTAATAAAAAAAATAATGCTTCCATTCAGTAAATAAAGATTATAAGTATATTACGAGTTCAACATTTAATCAAAACCTACGAATAATGATAGAAGACAGAAATCACATTCAAACAGTAGTTAATTTAGCGGTAATGAAAGTTGTATATGATTTTAGGGTTTCACATAAAAATTAATGTCTGATAAATTGATAAATGGATGAACGTGAATAAGATAAAAATTAAGATTTAGATCGATTGAAGAAAAAAAACGATTGATGAACAGATTCCCCAGTCGATACATTGGGAATAGATGAAACGATAATATCTTAACGGAATTGATACCTGATTTGGATGATATTAATCATGGAGATAGGAGGCGGTTAGGGTTTATGTTGAAATAGTGAATAAGATGGATGGATGGATGGTTAAGGATCTTCATAAAACTAAGAAAAAAGCACTATTTATACCCGGGTTGGCGGGTACCATATCCATAGATTGGGTCGGGTCGGAGCAACCATTTGATAAGAAAATGGGTCCCTTAGCCCTAGTTACTCTTTTATTAGATATATAGATATAGATATAGATAGGTTATTTTTTCAGAAATTTTTTTTGGTAAAGGATTAACACTCGAAAACTCATAAAACCTATTTCTAGTTCTACATGTGCACATCTTGCTCGAGTAAAGTTTCTGTACAACTTTGTCACTTCTTCAAGACATTCTAAAGCTGTGATGCGAACCTAAAAAAACAACCAAATTGGTATCAAATGATATTTCATGATGATGATGATGATAGACGATTCTGATGAGTAAAGTGAGCATATGTGAAAGAATGACATACATGTTCAATCTTTATTATAGATATACAATCGATCACCTGGGTGACACCGAATAAAGCAATCAATAGGTAAGCGAAAAAGATCCATTTTGAAGATAAATAAAAATGATATAAGTGCTATCGAATTAAAAGATTGTAGGATGGTAACTTTTCATATCTCCCGACTATTTTATCTACTCATACATAATTTAGTATCTTTTTCAATAATCATCACATGTCAGTCGATTTCAAAGTACATACATTAAAAATGATTTAAGAGACGTGGATAATGAGGTGATTAATTATCACTTATGAGCTTGAGATTTACCTATTGTCTAAGAATCATATGCTACATCTAACCGGCTTAGCAACCTTTATAATCAATGTTATATACGAGAATTTTTTCTATACGTTTGTTAATGTTTGATTTTTGATGAATGCCTCAACCATCTTAAGGATTTTCAGTTTAGACATAGTTCGGGGCAATGATGACAATATTCTTTCTGATAGGTATCACGTCTGCTATTGGCTTTGTGCATTAGCTGTGAAAGACGATTTATGTAATGATGCACTCACTTCGCAACCAGTTGATTTGATGCCTTAGTATGTTTATGATTCTTTGTCTCAGCCTTTCAGGACTATATCTCTTCGTTCATACTGATTAAGCTTATTGTACTAATTTTTTAATGACTTATAGTAATAGTTGTCGTGATATTGTTAAATGATTTATGGGCTGCCTGTTTTGCAGCAATGGTGGAGGTCATCTAAGCTTGTAGTATAAGTCGGTAGCTATTTTCTTCTAAATTTTCATGACAAAGGAGCTGATGTCTGGGATTAAGGGTTGATTTTCCAATAAACAGTCCTAGGGACCCTATTTAGTTAACTTATTACTTGATATTGTTGACTAGATATGTGCTTTTTGAAAATTTTTTGTTGGTTTTCGGTTTTTCTGGTCTGAACTTCATTTTTTTAACTACTTGAAAATATGGTTTTCTATTGTGTGGTTTATTATGCTTATGGGTGTTGATTTTTTGGTGCTACAAAGTACGATGTCAACTCATTCAGGATCAGGTGTAGTGAAGATCGCACGCTATATAACCGTTAGTGGTGACAAAGCAATGTGGGTTCGGAAGGGCGGATTGAAGGTCAGGGAATACAAGCTGCCAAGATGCAACTTTAGCAACATTTGTTGCTTTGGATCTGGCATTCAAGAACATCTTAATTTTGGTATCAAGTATGTTATCGTCTCTTTAAATTCAAGATTATATAAAATTCATGTTTGATGTTTCACATTGAGAAAAAAATGGGCAATGTCAATTTAATTTGTTGTTTGTGTGCAGTTCATGATTCACTGGATTTAGTTTTCAGATGTTTATCGAGAGGTACAATAGACTTTTTGGTGAGGCCTATTAATTATTTATATGTATAGTTGTATCATAAAGGCTTGCTTAACTACACATTTAGACTAATTTACAAACGGTTTCTATATTTGTTTTGGTGGCGCCAACCCATAACCCGCGCACGACGCCACACTGTCACCAATGTGCCCCCGCCGCAACGCGTGGGGGACAACATCTAGTTATCACTAAATTACATACATACAGAATCACACGCGCGCTGACACATGTGAGGTGTCCGTTTAACAATCACGTGGAGAAGTTGATTTAAAAATAAACAATATGTTTTAATATATGTTTCAACAATTATAATTATTTAAACTATTAAAATTATATAAAATCATTTTTTATAATCAATATAATCATAATATAGTAAAGATATCAATGGAGTTAATTGCCAATTTAGTCCCTGATGTTTGTCAAAAAATGTTAGGGGCTGTTTGGTAGCCTCTTAATCAGCCTCTTAACCATTCAGGTCTGAATCATTCAACATTCAGATTGTTTGTTTCAGCATCTGAATGGAATTATTAAGTGCTGAACCATTAAGCTAATAAGAGATGCTGAATAATTCAGCTCTTAACCATTCAGAGCCTCTTAACTATTCAGACCATCTTAATGATTCAGCACTTAATCATCCAAACAGCCCCTTACTTTAGTCCAAATATTTTTTTTCTCATCTGTGTCCCTAGGGGTTCCCATTTTTGGTCAATTTAGTCAACTGCCATAACTCAGTTAACAAAACCTAGTTAAGTCAAAGACAATTTTGTCCAATTTCTTTCACCCCTTATTAATACCCATCTCCACCAATTGAACCCTAGTTCTCCACTTTTCACCCCATTTTCACGCATTAACACTGTTATACAAAATTGAACAATAAACTCCATCAAGGATCTGAGCTGCATCTTGATGTAAAACTTAAATTAGATGACAATTTGTGATTATTATTATTATTATTATTATTATTATTATTATTATTATTATTATTATTAGCTTGAGAGGACGAGCTGCATGTGAGAATCCAAGCTAGAACCAGCCTTTGAATCTATACGAATGCATGCAGTTAATCTCCTGCGTTTTGTTGTATAATGCCCTGCATTTTCTTGGTTTGTTTCCTGCTCGATTTGGCTTTCATAGTGACCGGATCTAAACCGTTGGTAGTCTTCACATGTCTTTTTTCAAGACTCTTCGTTTCACTAGTGGTTTTCTATTTCTTAGCAGGCTTTTGACCATACGCATTCGTTTCCTTATCCACAAGAAACAAGTTTTCACCGTCTGAATCATCACTGGAAATCAACTCGCTATATATTTCGTCAGAACGCGATCTTAAACTCAACTTCTTGGTGTCGAATTCTCTAACCCTGTAGATTTTTCCACATCTTAAACTTGTATCAACCACATTAAACTTCATTAAAACATTCCCAAAATTCAGATTTGGAGCTCGAGGTTGAAGATAACAATGGCTTTTCTGTTTCTCGATAAACTCATTTTCTTCTTCCTCCTCTTCTTCCTTGTCTTCTTCCATTTTCATTTGAGTCACACAATTTTGTTCGTTATCAAGTTCAAGAAGTTGTGGGTCAGATGTTACTTTATTCAAAACATCAGTAACAGAATCCAAATAATCTTCCCATTTGACTAGCTTTCTTGAAAATTTTTCACACCTGGCATCAAGAACACCAGAGAATTCCTTACGTTTGTAGTATAATTGTACTCGTTTGGTTGTTCTGAGTGCCACCTCACATTTGCAGTATAATTGTACCCGATCATATATATGCTTGATGGAGTTTATTTTACAATTTCGTATAACAGTTAATACGTGGAAATGGGGTGAAAAGGGGAAAGGTGAAAAGTGGAGAACTAGGGTTCAATGGGTGGAGATGAGCATTAATAAGGGATGAAAGGAATTTAATGAAAATGACAAAAAAAGGTTTGAGTATGAACAAAAATGCCCTTAATTTAACTTGGTTTTGTTAACTGAGTTAGGGCAGTTGACTAAATTAACCAAAAATGGAAACCTCAGATACACAGATGAGAATTTTTTTTGAACTAAAGTGATAATTTAACAAATCTCAAGATAAAATTGAAAATTAACTCGATATCAATGCAGATGTAAAATTTACTTCTAAAACACAAATTCTTTAATAATCAGCCAGAAACAAATTAGTGATTTCATGAAATAAGATATAATGGCATTTTGCATTTGTTTAAATTAAACTTACAAAACATGGGATTGGGATGTTGCTTTTAAAAAGAAAAATAAAGCCTTTAATTAATCTTAAAAATGATCTATTAGATACTCTTTTTGGCATATTTAAACACTGTAGGCCATTCTTAGGCTAACAATATGTTTACAATATCAAATCATCAAAAAAATAGATATGCTTTATTATTTTAATAACATTATCTTTTATTGAGAACAAGAATAAAAAAAAAAAAAAACAAAAGCTAATTAACTGTTGGTCATATACTTTTTCGTTACACTTCAAATAAATTTTAATAATTTGAATTTAATTATAACTCATTAGTTGATAGTAATTCAACCATGTTTACATTTTAATAATGACTCTTTGAACTTTCATTTTTGTTAGCACCGGTAATCTCATGTACATAATAATTATAGTTTGGTTTCACTCCCCATTAGAAAGCGGTGTTTGAGTGCCTTAAGAGGCACATGCTTAAGATTTTCTAACTGTATACTCAATCGATGGGCTTGGGCAATATATGTCAGCTATCGAATACCGGGCCATCCTTAAGTACAGACTTATGATCCCTATGTTCCCAGTTGACGAGTCGTGCCCGATTTGTAAGAAAGCTTGTTTGGATAAATTTGGGGATCATGCCCTACATTTTAAGGAAATGTCGGGCTTTAAATATCGACATGACTTAGTCAGGGATGCCTTGTGGGATGTTTTACGAAAGGCTGGGATCTCAGCTAAGAAAGAAGCACCACTTAATTTTCTGACGGACCCACTAGACAGACGGTCCACCTTACGGCCATCGGATGTCCTTGTGTTCGGGTGGGCGCAAGGTAAGCATGCGTTTGTTGACCTCACTGGGGTGTCCCCTCTGGTGGGGCTTCAGGATTCGGGGTTTGTAGTAGGGCAAGCAGTCTTGAAAGCTGAATCTATGAAAGTCGCTAAACATAAAAATGCTTGCATGGAAAATCAGCATGCCTTCGTACCCTTTGCTTTTGATACCTTTGGGGGCCTTGCCCCCGAAGCCATCCGGTTTCTGCATAGGGTTCAAAAGGTGATGCATAGTAATTGCTCAACAGCTAGAGACCAAAGTTTCATTTTTAATAGAGTAGGTTTTGTTATCCAAAAGAGAGTGACGACGCAGCTTGTTGCCCGCTTACCAGCCGTCAACTTGTAATGTGTTGATTTTAATAAGAATGAAAACTTGAAAGAAAAAAAAAATAGATTTATACTATACTTGCATTCTGCTCGATTCCGCTAACATGGGTGTTATGAGCGAAATCCTATATCAAGTGTAAATCTATTATGATTATGTGACTGCGTTTGTATTTGGCAATAGTGCTGTTTAAATCGCTCGCCGCTCGTTCGTAAAATGCTCGCTCGATCGTCCGCTCGGTTGAAAATGAGCCGATCGGCTCGGTTCGGTTTGTTAACGAGTCAAGCATGAGCAAAGGTCCGCTCGGCTCGGTTCGGCTTGAATAAATTATTATTTATCTATTATATATAATTATATATATACCCACAAATCATAGTAATATATATAGCTTTATACATAACATTTGGCCTAATATATGCAAATAAAATATGAGTAGTCCGTTTTATCAAATAAAAATTTAATACTAAGTTTAATAGTAAAACCTTAAGTCGTAATGTGACAGCCCTGACTTCTTTATGTTATTAGTCGCCCGTCCCTAGTCGTCGCTTGATATCACCCTATGTCACAATGCGACAATTGTTCGCTGTAGTATGCTCATTGCCTCAACCTAAGCTTCATTCTTGGACACCCGGACCTCGATATTAGTGTCCTCATCGGACAGTTCCACCTTAGTTGTCACTCGACAACAAAAACATTGAAGATAACATCCCAATTTCATTGTTGCCCAAATTAATCTCCGCTCGTCTCTCGCTCGAAAAAATTGTGCTCGAACAATGCTCGCTCACTTTTCAGCTCGCTTGTAAACGAGCCGCTCAGCTCGGTTCGATTTATAAATGAGCCAAGCATGAGCAAAGGTCCGTTCAGATCGGCTCAGCTCGTGAACAACCCTATTTGGCAACAAAAAGAAAAATATCGAATGTGCTTTATATGACATTTAAAAATATAGATCTACATATAACATTCAAATTTAGGATCATTAAAAAGGTGTAGCCAATCTAATAATCATAATCATGAATATATATATTTCGATTTGATGGTCACATAATTTACGGGAGGCCTTCCAAACCGAAGCTTTAAAGGGCACTCTAGTCATTTCACCTACACGTAACTCACCGTCACTCCTCGTGGGTCATTTTAGAAACACAATTGACAATTCTGGTAATGTAATGCTTGCAAGGGGTTATTTCTGATTGAGTCCCTCAACGTTGAGCATTAGCTCATTTTGAATCCCAATGTTTAAAAACTTGTTTCTAATTTTGCGTATTCAATGTGCATGAAACATTTAAAAAAATTCATTAAACTAGGCTCTTGCTATTAATTCACCTCTCCTTTTTGTCTATTTGACACCCTAGGTATACCACCCGTACATTCGCATGACGAAAATTGGGTGTACGGGCAGACGACCTACATAATCCAATGTGACCCGTATACAACCAGCAAAAAAACTGGTATACAACCCGCATATTCCACACGATCCTGTATATACCCGACAAAAAAACAAGTATACGACCCGTAAACAATCAAAAAAAAAACATTCCATGACAGGCATACAAACCGACCCGTACAATCTCCCATACAGGTCGAATACCCGTTGTGTGAGATTAGCTAGAGCCTTAAACAAATAAGAAAACAAACTTACTTGATTAAGGGGTTGTTTGGCAACCTATGCGTCATTAAGCGTTAAACTATTAAAATGTCTGATTGAGTATGAGACTCAGAACCAGTAAGAAGCTTGACTTAGTTCGATATGACTACTTGGTAGTGGAGTAGGTGGTGCATGGGTGAGCAACAAAGGGTTATGAAAACAGATGAATGGATAAAGGGGTAAAATTTTCATTAAATATCATTTTAAAGCTTAAAATTTCCAGTGAAACAAACACACTTAACACATCCAGATGCTACCAAAGAGCCTCTAAATGTGTGATTAAATGAAACATTTAGATAACTTCTAGTCAAAACTTAAGGGGGTTATTTTTCATACTCAGTATGTTGATACCCACGATAGAGAAAATGAATGAAATTAAAGTGCAAGTAACCCATGACCCCACCCCCCACCACGATGCCCCCTCCTCTTTGCTTCAAAATTCAACTCCCCTGCTCTCTACAACTACATCTTCTTCTTCAGTGTGTCAACAACAACTGCTGCTCCTAAACCTTAATAATATTATTATTATTATTATTATTATTATTATTATTATTATTATTATTATTATTATTATTATTATGTATATGTTGCGTTTATAAAATGTCTACTAATTACAGTTATAAAAATGGCCCTGTCAAGACCAAATCCTTTTCATCCTCATCTTCATCTTACTCTTCTTCTGGTTATAAATCTAAACCGTCGGTGACGTCATCTCTCCGCCGTAACAGCACTGGTTCCACCAGTAATTCCGCCGCCGGACTTCATAATAATACTCCTGGAGGTCTCTCTCTCTCTCTCTCTAACTAACTTTTTGTTACTGTAATTGTGATTTACTATACGCATGTGTTTACACGTGATTTGGTTATTATTATGTGTATACAGTGTATCTATATATCTGTATTTATGAAGAATTGTAATGAATTTTGGTTTGTGATATATGTTAATGATTATTTGTGGTTAATTAGTTAGAATTTTGTAGAATGTGTTTGTTGACCTAGTAATCCTAAAAGGCTATGCTACTTGAGAATATGATTTTTATTTTATTTTGATTTTTTTTATAACATCTTATGCTCAAAATTGAGGCCTTCTTTTGGTAATATTGTTCCCTAGGGCTGAAATTGTGTTTGGAAGAATATCACTTTTTTTTTTTTTTTTTTTTTTTTTTTTTGTGCCGACTGGAAATTATTCATATCCTGATGATTTTTTGTACACATGACATTTTAGTTTCTGGGAGAGTTCGGGTGGCGGTAAGGTTAAGACCGCGAAACAGTGAGGAGCTCTCGACTGATGCTGATTTTGCTGATTGTGTGGAACTTCAGCCTGAGGTAATCTAATCTTAATGTCATGTGTTAAGCTTGTCCGATACGGTTATTCTAGTATAGGAATTTTATCAAATCTATTGTGCTATTTCAGCTTAAAAGATTGAAACTCAGAAGGAATAACTGGGATTCAGATACATTTGAATTTGATGAAGTTCTTACTGAATTCGCATCGCAAAAGCGTGTTTACGAAGTTGTAGCGAAGCCTGTCGTGGAGGTTTATAGCTCTCGTCTTTAACCTATTAATTAACCATATTATGAAATTATTTCATAATGTAATTATGAATAATCCTTCTGTTTTGTAGAGTGTTTTAGAGGGATATAATGGAACAGTTATGGCGTATGGACAAACTGGTACCGGGAAAACCTATACACTTGGAAAACTTGGAGATGAAGATACTTCTGCACGTGGAATTATGGTTCGTGCAGCGGAAGATTTATTTGCTGAAACAGATTCTATCTCTGTGTCATATATACAGGTTATTATCAGATTATGGAACAATGTTTTTCACTTGATGTATGGTTTAATTTGTTATACAAGCTTGTGTATTGATACTTGCAGTTATACATGGAGACGATACAAGATCTTCTTGATCCAACTAATGATAATTTATGTATAGTGGAAGATCCAAAAACTGGAGATATTACACTCCCTGGTGCTAGCTTGATAGAGGTTAGGGACCAACAAAGTTTTGTTGAACTGCTACGGTTAGGTGAAGCACATCGGTTTGCTACTAACACCAAGCTCAATACTGAATCTTCTCGTAGTCATGCAATTTTGATGGTGAGATTTTGTATTAATTCTGTCATTTTTTGCCATTCCTTTTTCACAGTACTGCTTAGAATTGTTCATCATATGTTCTAAATATTAGAGAATTTGATATCATGATAGGACAAGAATTCAAATCTGAATAATATTCATATTCTTTATTTAGAAGTGGGGTTTCTGTTCATTTCTCAAAAAGAATTTAAATCTGGATAATATTCACATTCGTTATTTAAAAGCAGGTTTTCAAATTTGACTAAATGAGATACAGTGAAATGATATATTTATTTATTTATCTTTTCTTCTATTTTTATCCTTTTAAGATTTAGGCCTATACACCAAATTAAATTAAAAAGAGTGAATATTCATAGGTTTAATAACTTGTAATTGGACTGAAGAACTGATGCTTGTGAGTAATAATGAATTACATCGACGTTCATAACAAGATGAAAAAATGATTTGGGTCGGACAGGTAGATCTTCTGTACAGGTCTGGTTGGCCAAAACAATTAGCGTGTCAAACATAATTTTATTGCAATAATAAATTATACTTTTTAATGAGATGATTTGTTGGATTATATTTCGTTTTAAAATAACGTTTTTCAGTTTACCTGTTTTACCGGCATGAACTAAAGCAACCATTCTAAAATAAGTGGTTAAATGTTGTTACCTCGATTTGAACTTAAATTACTGATTACATTAATGACAATTATGCTACAGGTGCATGTTAAGAAGTCTGTGGGTGTTTCTGGTGAAAATGTTAATAGCAAGTCTCACATGAGTAGAACAATGAAGCCACCGGTAGTACGCAAGGGCAAGCTTATTGTCGTGGATCTTGCTGGGTCTGAACGTATTGATAAGTCAGGTATCAAACCATAACTAACGGCATTTAATATCTATAAATATGTGACAACGTACCGACTTTATAATAGATTAATATCCATAGACGGAGACCTTGTTAAATAGGAATAGATTTTCAAATGATTTTTCACCCGTTTTGGTGTTATTTTCTAGGTAGTGAAGGACATACCTTAGAGGAAGCTAAATCGATAAATCTTTCATTAAGCGCACTTGGAAAATGTATAAATGCATTGGCGGAGAACAGTTCTCATGTTCCTGTTCGTGATTCCAAGCTTACAAGATTGCTTCGAGATTCATTTGGAGGTGAGATTTATCAACCAAAAATTGACTTCATCTGTTATAGTTTTGACTTTATTATATGTAGTAATTCAAATTAATGTTAATAACTTATTTTGCAGGCACAGCAAGAACATCTCTTGTCATAACCATTGGTCCGTCTCCTCGTCATAGAGGAGAGACATCAAGCACTATAATGTTTGGGCAAAGAGTAAGCTTAAACTTATTATTTTAAATGTTTTTGAGTTTCAACCATTTTTTACTAATTAATTTTTGATCTCATAGGCTATGAAGGTAGAAAATATGTTGAAGATAAAGGAAGAATTTGATTACAAAAGTTTAGCCCGAAAGCTTGATGTACAAGTAGAATCTCTCATTGCACAACACGAAAGACAGCAGAAAGCATATCAAGATGAGATTGAAAAAATCTCACTTGAAGCCAAGAAACAAATATCTCAAGCTGAAAAAAGTTTTGCGGATTCCTTGGAGGTAGTTACATGAAATATTATTGATACTCTTCCATATATTGCATATTGTGGTTTTTCTTATCTTATCATGTGTTGTATTTACAGAAGGAAAGATTGAAATATCAAAGAGACTGTATGGAGTCGATAAAGAAGCTTGAAGCGCAATTGGCAGCAAATAAAATCAAAGAAGAAAGCCTTCGTAATAAACCTAATGAAGAACTTACTGAACTTAAGAAGTTACTGGAGAATGAAACACTCTTAAGGAAAACTGCAGAAGAAGAGGTTAAAAATCTTCATAATCAATTAGTCCAATTGAAAAGATCGGAGGTACAATTTTGTAATTAATATAAAATCCATGTTCATCTTTTTTATATGGCTATGGACAATATAAATCGTGGTTTTCCAGGTGGCAGGAAATGCTGAAATAGTAAAGCTACGGAAGTTGCTGGAAGATGAGGTTCATCAGAGAGAGAAGCTTGAAGAAGAAATATCCACCTTACAAAATCAGCTGCTGCAAATAAGTTTTGATGCTGATGAGGTATTTAATGCTGATGCTGATGTATGTGCATATGAGCATAAGAATGAAACATGATGTGTTAAAGTCTGACTATATATATATATTTTTACTTGTTAGACAAGAAAACAGCTGGAGAGTGGTGAGCATAGTGCAGACATGACTGGAGACATGGGTTCCCTCATCTCTCCAGTTAGGCAGCCACAGATTAAATATTCAGGGGAGGCCGGGGAGCAAGGAAAGGGCTCAGTGGCAAAACTATTTGAGCAAGGTGATTATTAAATTTCCCTTTATGAATGGTAATTTATTTGTGTTTATATCACTTATTAATTTATTAATGAAATATATTCTGTGATAGTTGGACTGCAAAAGATTTTATCCTTACTGGAATCAGAAGACCCTGATGTGCGAATCCATGCTGTGAAAGTTATTGCAAATTTGGCAGCTGAAGGTATACTTATTTTATAATGGGGGTGTTTTGTTGCTTCTCAAAATGACTATGTATTGCTAAATAATCAGAATCAGATAAACTGTAAAAAAACAATGGAAGATAGTGGGTTAGGATGTGCTCTACTGCTAAAACTGTAATACTGGATTATCAAAATTCGAGTGTTCTGTGTTTCTTAAGGAATCGAGAGATGGAGTGATGATGTTTTTGTAATAAAAAAAGCCGGGGTTTTTTTTTTTAGAGGGATAAAAGTCTCATAATTTGCTTAAAATGATGTGTTGGTAATTTTAGTTCATCCTTGAACAATAGGTTCTGTTGCTGGTGGTATGAAACACATCAATGTTTAACCACTAAATAATCAGATAATAAGAAGCATTATCTATTTATCCAAACACATATACTGATTACTGGATCTTTTGTATTTGAGCAGCAACCAATCAGGAAAAGATTGTAGAAGCTGGTGGTCTTACATCCTTGTTAGGCCTTCTTACAAGCTCTGACGATGAAAACATCCATCGAGTTGCCGCAGGCGCAATTGCAAACCTAGCAATGAATGGTAATCATTTTTTCTTATTCCCCTCTTTTCCATTTTAAACGTTTTACATATCTCAAAGTTTAATAATGAAATACGTTTTCAGAAACCAACCAGGAGCTTATAATGTCTCTAGGGGGTATTAGTTTGCTAGCAATGACTGCACAAAATGCTGACGATCCTCAAACTCTTCGAATGGTGGCAGGAGCCATTGCTAACCTTTGTGGCAACGGTAATTATGAAAGTTTAAATGTAACGATTACTTTTTTCAAATTGCTAATAATTAAAAAAAAAAAAAAACAGACAAACTGCAGCTAGTGTTGAGAGCTGAAGGTGGTATTAAGGCCTTGTTAAGTATGGTGAGATGTAGACATCCAGATGTTCTTGCTCAAGTTGCGCGTGGAATTGCCAATTTTGCAAAATGCGAGTCGAGAGCATCCACTCAAGGTACTTTCTTGACACATCAGCAAGGTTTAATATATTTGTGTTGGCCCATATGACCATATATACTAATTTGGTTTATTTGTTGTTTTTCTTGTAAAATTAAAGGAATTAAAAGGGGGAAATCCCTCTTGATTGAGGACGGTGCACTTGCGTGGATTGTGAAAAACGCAAACAATGAAGCCTCACCAATCAGGCGGCATATCGAGCTTGCTCTTTGCCACATGGCACAACATGGTATTATATTGTTGATTAGTTAGTTAAACAACCAAATTACCATTTACTTGGACCTTATTATATATAATTTTTGGAATTTCAGAAGTAAATGCTAAAGACATGATATCCGGGGGTGCTTTATGGGAGCTTGTTCGAATCTCACGGGAATGTTCAAGAGAGGATATTAGGATTCTTGCGCGGCGTACATTATCTTCAAGTCCTAGTTTTCAGGTTGAGTTAAAACGGTTAAGATTAAACTCTGGTTGAAGAGATGAAGAGAGAAATGGGATTGACATTATTTGAAAACTAATTTGTGAGTTTCTAGCCATTTGATCGTTGTGGTGAGAATAGGTTATGGTTGTGGTAGGTAAGGTGATGATGATGATTATGCTTATTCCTTTACTTATTTTTGGTAAGTTGTAATTATGTAATGTTTTATTTGAGTTATATATGATAAGCTTGAAAGATTTAATTCAACTAATACCAATCTTGACTACTATATGTTTATATGTCGATAACTGAGTGGAGGCAACAGCTCGAAAGGACGGGTCATTAGTATTCACTATCAGATTCACTTATTTTGCGGTACTAACAATGATTAATCGGATTAGATGTGTAGATCACACAAAACGGACTTATTGACTGTTTTAGAATTGAAAACCGCTGTAACCGTATATCTCTGTACATCGGTTTCCATCTTTTTAAGAGAAAAACAAAACCTTAGATTTTATAATTGATCCATGCGTTGCTTTTGGCCCAAAATGGCATGACCCATTTATTTTATACTAATCCATTCCATTGTGTGACCAAATTTAAAGCAGATTATTTGCTAAATTAATTCACATAGCCCAAATACTTAACAAATAACAACAGACCCAAATTCTTGAAGCATCCAATACTTGTCTACCATATCGTACTCTTTGATTTTTTTCCCTCTTTCAATAATCTACTCCACAACACACATAACATCCACAACACACAATAATCTACTCCACAACACACATAATATCCACAACACACATAAAACACAATAATCTACTCCACAACACACATAACACACAAGGCAACACACATACACATACGTGCACTACACACACATGCAATATACACATCACACAACCATACCCACATCGAGATTACTTACGCTATACACACACCTAGCAACAAACATTAATTCTCTTTTTCTTTCATTGATTTTTTTAATATACAGTAAAGTTCGACCAATTACCATCCCGGTTAACACAGAACAACTTACAAGACCAAAATAAAAAACGAATTGGAAAAAGTTAGTATAAATTGTGAAGCTTACCGAACCGAATGAATTGGGAATGGCGACCAGAAGCGCACCGGTGAGATAGGAGCAATGGTCGCAATGGTCTCGACTCGAGAAGTGGCAGTTGGTCTGGTTTACAGAGACAAAGTTATGTGGCTACGACGCAGCTCATTAGTTAGGGAGAAGTGTGGCGACGGTTGGTGATTATGTGGCCTGAACAAAGAACTTTGGGACACCCAACTATTTTAAAATACTTTATCATAGATCATCGGTTACGAAGACAAATGTTTATTGATTTAATCGTAAATTCTAATTATGGTCGTTGGTTATAAAACGAGGTATGTGGATGCTTTCATCGCTAAACTTTCTTTCGGTGTAGTTTATGAACCAGTGGTGACATGTTCTACTTATCAGTGGCAAAGCTTGACCCGAGACTTCGGGGGGTCGGAAACCAGTTTCGGGGGGTCGAAACCGTATATACCCAAAAATTTCTATACGAATACTATATAATCGGAACTTTTGAGCGAAAATTCAGGGGGGTCGGCCGCCCCTCCCCGCCCCTTAAAAGCTACGCCAGTGCTACTTATGGATGGTTTGGCACACACGAGAGCATGAGTGCACGACTGATGAATGGCTTATGTGTTGGTGAGGCGTTACTCTCGACCTCATGACTCATGTTACACGTTTTCACTACCAAGATCCAAGCCACTCAAAAACCAAGCTCCTCAACCTAGCTAGCTCCTTATAATAATCATTTGCATATCTTTAGTTACCACATTCTTACCTTGCCATAAGACAACACCTAAATGCTTACAATCCAATTGACACGTCAGAAAAACCTCTAACCGAATAGGTGTGTAAAGATGATACCTGAGTGAAAAGTTTATATACGTGATTGCGGGTCACGTAGGACTTTAAGTACGTTCTAATGGCAAACAAGTATATGATACACAAAACAAAAATGGATTCACAACTAAAATATACGTATTATACTAAATTAAGAGTAAAGTAATTATATTCCAAATGTATAGATATATCACAAGGATACTAGTGAGAAACCCGCGCGTTGCTGCAGGGTAAAAATTTGCAACTTGATCACTGTTATAAAACTTGCTAGTTAAAAATAGGCTGAAACGTCAAACGAGCGAGCATCACGGAAGAAATTACCCGTGGCGTGATACCGTCATTGCAAAATAAGCATGATAAAGTGGAGGTGAGTGCTCCAAATATAGCACAAAAAGAATTAATGCCATGATGAAACTTCCACATAGTTATACATGCCACACAAAATAATCATCAAGATGTATTGTATATACACATTTTGATAAAGTGATAAGGTTATGAATATACCTTTGATGGTTTATTGGCCATTAATATGTTAGACATAACCATCAATTTCTTATTTAGTTCATTAAGCATAAGTTAATGACTTGTGTTGTGTGTAAATGTATATATATAAAAATAACACAAGCTTTAATTAAAACGACTCACCTAAAAACTACACACGCACGGCAAGTGTACCGGTCGCAAAGCAGTAAACAGATAAGACCGAGTATCGAACCCAAAGACGCGAATGCAACTCTAGATCATAACCTCTACCGAATACTAGCCTAAATAAATATATACTTAAATTGGGGGTTAAACTAATAATTAAAAACTTAGAAGAAACTAAATATAAATAAAACAACCTCGACTGCTTATGGGAACTAGGAGCTAGGAGAAATCGGATAGGGAGAAGGCTGGTAACCTGGGTAGAATCCCTAGACTCTGGCTATAAATGCTGACCTATGTAATCCGGTTGGAGACCCTGTTCTCATCTAACAAACCTCCTGTCAAGGATAGCTGACTAGACTCAAGGCGGGACAAGTATTGAGATGCTAAAATGAAAGTGGATCGCCCCAGCGAAACCAAATCCCACAGTAATCCTTTAATCAACCACTCTTGGATCGAAAACTCCCAAACTGTGAAGCAGACTTAACTAATACGAATGAAATCCTAGGAAAACTCTAAACACGAATAAGTAACCGGCCTCGCCCTAGCGATAACCAAACTACCAAACAATGCCTAGTTAGTCAACCTAGCAATCCCGAATTATATTCCTAACCTTCGGGAAGGGATTGCACACCTTAGCTAATTGATTTTAAAAACCTGTTAAACTTGCGCTATTCCTAACTGCAAGAACTAGCTCGACAACAAAAGTTAATCAAACTAGAATGATTTCTAGATCTAGGGGATATTCCTATATGCCTAGAACATCAAAACCAACAAACAAGTGATCAAATCAAAAAGCGCCAGTACACAAATATTCAAAATCAAACATAAAAATTAAATCATGTAACCCAACACATCTAAAACGGAAAACATAAGTCTTTACTTAAAAACAAACTCTAGTTCATCATCCCAAGCCACCAACAAAAGGTTTAGCTTATAATCTTTATAAACATCACAAAATAAATAAGAATAGTTTTAACCATGTCTATAAAAATAATAAACGAAAACTAAACCTAACCCAAGGCTCGTTGGCTATTGATCTTTAACGTGCCTGTGGCCTTTTCTCCTTCCGTGCCCTTTCGCTCGTCACCGTAGCTTGGTGCCTTTGCTGTGCGACTCCAATAATTCCAATTGTGAATGAATGATCCTCCTGAGTCCTCTGGTCGCCGCTTCCTTAATATCCCTGTATACTAATGGAGCCCTCCTCAAATAATTGTTTTGGCCTTTGGGCCGTAAAACCCACAATTCCACTTTTTCGTTTCTTCTTTTTTTTATTATTATTATATTATCATTATTTACTATTATTATATATAGCATTCTAGCTCCGTGCTTTTAACTCGGGTGTTCTTAGCTCGACCAAAGCTTCTCGTTTACGCTCCAACGTCCATGAACACGTGCTATCTAGTGTTCGTGTCTCGATTAAAATTCTTTCGTTTTGAGCCAATTTCCCACGAACACCTATAAAATAATAAAATAAATAAATACCTAATAAAAATGACACAAAACAAATAAAAACTTGACCAAATAATATACAAAATACATAGGAAAATAGATGTGTTTTACAACACATCAACTTGCATTAGTCATTTGTACAATTGTAATCAAATGTTGCACATATGGGCATAAAGGGAAGGATTTGACAAAAAGATAGTTGTTTACCTTGTGACCTTTTGTATGTCATCTTAAAATTGACATAAAGTGACTATTTTAGCAATCTCTCCTCTTTTATAATATAGTATAGATATAGATATGAATACGCTTAAAGTCATTATAGTGAATACGCTTTTGTTTTTTAATAGAATAGCTCAATTTGTAACATGAGATAAGTTAATTGGTATTAATTTGGTGTAACTTAAAGAGTAATGTAGCTATTAATTTGGTGTAAGTTAAGAGTAAAGTAGTGTAGCTAGGGCTATAAACGAACCAAATTGTGACACCCGGCATGTTCGGCTTAAACATATTAGTAACATCTAAGTCTACCTTAGCGAGAAACGGTTATAAACAAACTTAACTGGGTTAGTTGAGTCGGGTCAAGTTAGGATTGTCCAGGGTACAATGATCTGGAGGATCATTGGGAGTCGTTTTGGTAATACACTAGTACCGGGTTCCATTGTTGGTGACATTACATGAACTAATTAAATATATGTGTAGATTATGGGTCGTGTGGTGGATTATATACATAGATGTGTTTAAATGATGTGTAAATGATTATCTGTGCTTAAATGTGTTAAATATAGACAAAGGATGCATGCTTATGTGTTAAGATGTGTTAGAATGCGTTAAACACGACAAACTGGAAAACTAGTTAAAAAGGGGTCTTGGTTCGACCACTTCGAGTGGTCGAAGGAGAAGAAATTGTCTGGTTCGACCCTTGTAAATGGGCGAACCAGGGAAGTGGAATTTAAGGAATTCCCTTCGACCAGACAGGGCTCATTCGACCCTGTGAAAGGGTCGAAGGAGACCACCTTCGACCAATGAATTGGGGCGAAGGAGGATTAGTATAAATACCAACCTTTGTCATTTTTCATCATTTCACAAACCCTAACCGTCCCAAAACGCTCTCAAACGATCTTAAACACTAAGGAAGGAGTTTTTGCTCTTCCTTTTCATAATCTAACCTATCTACAACATCTAAACAAGAATCCAAGGTGTGTTCATAATCCTAAACCTTTTTAAAAGCATTTTAATTCGTTTTCATCTAACCCTAATTGTCTGGATCTGTTCTAAGGGTGTTTTTATGATTAAAAACCTTTTTAACATCTTTCTAAATCAAAACATGATCATTTAACATAGGTTTTCATGATGAATAACATATGTAAATTGTGTATTATGTGGTGTTATGTGTTGTTCAATGAATTGTTGCTATATCTATGATAGAAACATGATATAGGATTGTTATTAATATTGGAATATTGTTGTCTAGGGTTAGGATTGGATATGATGATATTTGGGGGTTTTATTGGATTAAAACTTGATGTATGAATATTTATGATCAATAGAATGATAAGAAAAATCGGATAATCGACAAACTGAGTATTTTAAGCTAATCATGAATCGATTTCAAAAGTTTCCAAATTGGGTAAATTATTCATGCATGAAAGTGATGTTTCCATAATCTTTACCATTTTGGGAAAGGGCTGGAACGGACGTATTATCGGGGGAAACCGGTGGGGTTTTGTAGGAATAAGTTATCTATGCTTGACTGCTGTGTTTGATGATGTTTCGAGCCGTTTTGAATGTGTTTGAAGCGTTTTTAGGAAAAATCACACAACAGGGGCGAACCTGGCCTCCTTCGACCAATCGAAGGTGCGAAGGAGGGATCCAGGGTCGAACCTGGGTTTTTATTGGGCGAATGTGATATAACGGGCGAAGGAAGCATCAAACGGTCGAACGAGATGTAAAACGGGCGAAGGAGACTAAAAGGTGCGAAGGAGACTTAAAACTGACTGGTTCGACCGTTCTGATGCAGAAATGAGATTTTTGATACAAACTAAGTGTTTTATGCTTGAACCTTGTGTGTAATCTATGTGTACTTGATTAGTTGGGGTAATGGGTCACCCATGGGATGTCGGGTCGGTCTAGTGTGTCGGTTAAACATTTAAACACGTTTTAAAACATACTTGGTTACGATCTGGACAATCGGGGACTAGATAACCTTATGGTTATTAGTCGGAACACTTATGTGAACATTTTGATAGATCTTCGGTAGAGGGATTATCAAGGGCTAAACATCTTTACTTATAATTGAAGAACGCTATCTAAGGTGAGTTCACGGCCCCACTTTTACTGCTTTAACTTTTGGGGGAGAAAACATGCGCTAAACTGTTTTGGTAACATATGTCATACTATGGTTTTAACTTTATATTGCTATACGATCTTTTGGAAGTCCCGGGGGAAACCATGAATGTGCGGGGATGCACAACGGGGGAAATGTGGATATATCTATTGGGCGTGACCTGCCCCACTCGTCGGCTTGGAGGGCCGGGCGGGTGCATATTGTCTCGAACAGGAACATCATCATGCTGAACATACGGGCTGCTTAAACATGCTAAGCATTGCTAAACATGCTAAACATTGCTAAACGTGTCTAGTAATGGTTTCCAATCGTAGTAGTAATGAAACATACGCCTAGCTAGCGTACTTGGTAACATTGATATAGTATGGACATGTAACATTTTGGTAACATATTGAACAAACCTGTGAACTCACCAGCATTATATGTTGACATCTTTTTGGCATGTTTTTCTCAGGTCGCTAAGGTAGCAATGAACGGAACTAGGCGCACGGGTCTGCATTGGCGTCTGGGCATAGTTGCACGTTTTGTAATAAAAGTATTTTAGAACAACCTTTGAGATGATAGCATAGTTGATTAAATGCTACTTAAACGCTTCCGCTTATTAAATTAATGGTTATGTCTATTTACGTTTTCATATAGAGTTGTTTATTGTGATCGTTGACTTGGATCCTGGTTTGTCATGCGCCTCGCGGTAAAACCCCGCAAGTGGTAATTTGAGGGTGTGACAGATTAAGTGGTAATTTGAGGGTGTGACACAAATAAACACGAACGAACACAAACAAGGTTTTGTTCGTGTTTCTTTGTTAAGAAAATAACATGTTTACGAACTGTTCATGAATATTTGCCGAACATGTTTTTGTTTGTGTGCGTTTATTAAGGAAATAATCAAGTTCATATTCATTTGTCTTTATTTTTTATATTTAGGTATCAAACAAAAGCCATCACAAATGAACGTAAATAGTGGTGAAGCTTGACCTGAAACTTCGGGGGGTTGGAAGTCACCGGAGGGTCAGAAATCACTAGTTTCGGGGGGTCGAAACCGTATATGCCAAAAAATTTCTATACGAATACTATATAATCCGAACTTCTGAGCGAAAATTCAGGGGGTCGGCCGCCCCTTAAGAGTTACGCCCTTGAACGCAAACAAACACAAATAGACATAATTGAACAAAATCGAGCACAAATTAACACATATATAATTCCGGAAATTTCATCACGAACATTGTCTGCCTAAAATATACTAATCCAATTACCCAAATATATTTGACATAATCTTCATCACATAATGTCTCATAAAACACAAAATTATCATATTAAACTTGAAGTACTCGTTTAATCCTTAAAAAATAATAGTTAATCAAAATAATTAAAGTAATAATAATATGTGATACACTAATATATAATAAATAATCTACTACTGTAAAACTTGAAGTACTTAAATTAAAAATAAAAAATTAAAAACCCTAATGAACTATCGAACGCAAACAAATACGTTACCAAACGTTCACGCACATAAATGAACGAACGTGGACTTTGTTCATGTTCGTTTGTTAAATTAAAAGAACAAAATTTATTGTTTGTGTTCATTTATTTATTAAACAAACGAACACCAATGAACTTCCCGTCAAATATTTTACAAACTGTTCGCTAAACGTTTAGTTTGTTTAAAGTCCTAAATGTAGCTAGTAAGTAAAGTACCTAGCTAGTGGTTAGAAAAGAGTTGAAAATATTAAGTTTTATAGTAGGTATTTAGGGACCATACATCCTATAATTAGAATTCATACACATTGGCTCATATCACATATTAACAGAAAGCTATAACATACTCAGAATGTAATGTCATACACTTCTAATTGTGATGTCAGAGGGTGTATGAATCCTAAAATCTTATGATTTTCTCATGAAAAATTTACTGGGTGTAGAGATAGAGATAGGCCGACAGTTAGTGAGGTGTCTCTAAAAAGCAAAACAAAGGGGCGTGTGATTGCTTCAGTACGAAGCATCTTACTGACTTCTGTTTAACAAGTGCATACAAAGTACGTACAACTTTTAATGCACCTTCCACAACTCACCCATGCAACCTGTGTTTTGGGGAATGACATTTTCAACTGTCTTTCTCTATGTGCACGTTCGCATCGTCAAAGATGCTGAAACTCACTATATATAATGCGACAAAAGAAAATCACGCACACATATATATTATATATTTTCTCTAAATTTAGAATTTGTAGCAACAAAATCTTCCTACTACATTTATTTATTTAGACCACTCGTAGCGGAGGAGATCATTTATTTAGACCAGTCGTACTGGAGGAGAAGAAATTGGACGTTTTCTTTGCCCCATAACGCCCCCTGAAGAAACAACGAGTATAACTCGAATATTAATGAGGGGGTGCTCGCTACAGGATGTAATTCTTTGCTCACAACGATGATAGATCCGTGGTCCGATTAGGTATATAATAAGTTAGTAAACAATACATTAAATATACAAAGTTTAAGTGGTTCGGTCTCGTCGACCTACGTCCACTGTAAAATACGATCTTTATTACTCGAAAGATTACAAGTGTAAAAAGAGAAATACAAATCGGCAATACAAGTGTGTATCCGTAACTGGAGAGTTGTTCGACCTCTTAAAAGGTGTGGAGGTCCCCTTTTTATAGAGATCTTGTGGGCCAGAGGTTCGTGGCCCACTTTTGGAGCGCTGGGCCAGAGCCCAGGAGTTGGGCCAGTCTTCTAGAGGCCCATTTAGTTAGATTTGGATCCTTAGTTTGATAAAGCAAACCAGCCAAGAATGACGCATTGTGATTGGTCCACGTGGCGCCTCGTGATTGGTCGTCAGGCGCAGCGCCCTGTCATTGGTACACGTGTCGCAATGTTGTGAACTGCAGGGTCTTCTTTTTCCTCCTGGTGGCAGGGGGTGTTAGGCGGCTTATCTTCTTCTGGAAGATAAGCTGAAGTGACATCTGACACCCGGGGAGATGTGCAGCAAGTGGGGCTTCAGGGGAGCTGCACCACGGCGGAGGCGGCTGTTAACCCTCCGCGGGTGGTCTCCACGAGAGACGACGATTTGGTAGCGCTCGATAGTTACCTTTGTCCCCGCGTAGCTTTGCTGATCTGCGAAGATTAGTCTTGGAGGGTAGGGTGCGCCTAGGCGCTGATACCCTACCCTTTCACCCCCAAAGTGCCGGAACACTGCCCTGGGAGTGTTTTTCTTCAATTTTTCAGTTTGGCGTTAAATGTTTTTGCTTTAGACCATTGGGTGTGGAGAGGAGAGGCATTTTGATGATGGGCCGCCACGTAGGAGTGGGAGGAGAGGCATCTTGATGATGGGCCTACAAGGGGGTGGTGTGCACAATGATGACGGGCCTCCTCATTGGTCAAAATTATTAAAAATAATAAAAAATCAATTAAAAAACAAATAAGTGGCCCGGCTTGAGCGGCAAGGAGATGCCGGTGGTGCCGCCCCATGAAGGATGCCGCCCCTGCTGGGGGGTGTAGGGAGGCCCGGCAAGTGGATGCCACCCCTATGCCGCCCCCCATACCCAATGGTCTTACTTGGGCGTGAAATTTGCCAATTTCTTAAGAGCCAATCAAATTCTTCCAAGGTGGGCAGAGGCGTTTATTTTCACGCTCAACTACGCGTGATCTATATATTTTTAACTTTAGCATAATTACTTTTAGGTCATTATTTAGAACCGCTTACTTTAGTAAAATATATCAGAAAAGCATTTATATCAAGTTAACACTTAAATTTTTTAATGCTATATGATCAGAGAGAAATAACCAAATAACGTACCTATAGGGAAATCCTAGAGATCCATAACGTATGTACGTATAGATAAATAATCGCTCAAATTGTTTTACCCTTAAAACACCTGAAGAGATGTGTGCTTGTGCGCGCGCAAGGATCCACTATTCACACGTCAGAGCGGGAATAATCAAAACAACATTCTATAGGCTCCGCACGCCACATAGGACGTGCTAGCTATTAGGAGACAAGAAAAGAACGTCTAGCCATTCAAACGGGAATATATATGTAGTTCATGAGACATATATATATAATTCTTTATAATACTAACTTTTTAGTTAAAAGAAATAAAGGAAAACACACAAATAAAAATTAATAGTTGATACTAATTTTTTGATTTTCAAGTTCTAATTAGTTTTTCAGTTGGAACTAACCACACACAAATAAAACCTACAATAAAAAGGAAGCACACCTTTATTAGGGGAATTTGATTTTAATGATCCAAACTAAAAATTAGCTATATATAACCTGAACTATTAACATGTTGGATTATAGCACCCACTAACGGTTAAGCCACTAACGCTGTTAGTGGGTTTGTTGACGTGACATCAGTTGCTGACGTGGCATGATGATGTGTCACTCCACGTTAGCGGGTGTGCTGACATGGCATGATGACGTGGAGTGACACATCATCATGCCACATCAGCAATTGGTGTCACGTCAGCGAACCCATTAACGGCGTTAGTGACTTAACCATTAGTGGGTGTTAAAATCCAACATGTTAATAGTTCAGGTTATATATGACCAATTTTTTAGTTGGGGGTGTCATCGGACAAATTTGAATAGTTTAGGTTATTAAAATCCAATTCCCTTAATTATTAATCCACAAACATATCAGATCCGAAGTTGCAACCGGTTGTAGCTTCAAAACTTAAAATACAATAAAAAGAAAAAAAGAATCGCTGTTAAAAAAAATAACTGTTTTTTATGTATATATTTAAAATTTGCAATCTAGGCTTAAATTTTATATCACTCGGACACCTTGTTCTCTTAGCGTTAATGGTGAGAGTCGAAATCATCCATGCAACAAGTAGTTTAATATTTTCCATTTTTAATTAGCAATGTACAATAATACCACAGATCGTTAAATCTAGCTAGTATGCTAAAAGTAGTTAGATAATTATAATGTCCTACGTACGTATATAATTTGCTAATATATTATGCGATTAATAGGCTTGTTTTATATTTATATCTAATTGTTAGAAGTAGTAATATTGTCACAGACCCTCAAACAAAATAGTATTCAAAAAGAAAAAAAGCTTGGAGATTTTGAGACTACGTACCTAATCTTTGCATAAAATATATATTCATATTAAATGAGAAACTTGGCAAAGTAGAGAAGTATTAGGTTCGGTTTACTTTCACCGTTCAACAATCTTTCATTTTGGGTTTCATTTAAATGATATAGACCATCTCCATTATATATATAGCATACAAACTATATGTATTAGTTGTAGATTTCAGTCATATATATACAACAAGAAATAACTTATTTAAACTCATGAACAATTACCAAAGAAACAACAATTTACAAATTAAGATGTGTTTCAATCCAAGTTTATAACGCATGATATGATCATCATAATCGCCAATAGTACTAATATCAAGCTCATAACAATTAATTAAAAAAGTCCCTATCTAACTAAGAAGCAAAAAAAGCTGACACAAATTAGGAATACAAGGGTAAAAGAATGAAACCTGAAATCTCTCAACACTTCAAATCCTCAAGAATAAACCCTAAATATCTTGTATATTTGACCGTCCAATTCTTGTGTGATTTTCAAGAGGATGTTGTACATTCAATCTGCGACGTTATAGTTAGAATGGATGACGACCACCACCACCGCTGCCACCGCCGTTGCTACCACCGTTGATTCCCCAATAACCATCATTTGGTAATTGAATTGAGTTGAGTAGGTTTTGAGACATGCCATTAAAGAGTGAAGGATCGTTTAATAATTGTTGTTGTGGTGGATTGATGGCTCCCGGAGATCCTAAGGAGCCACCTTGGATTGGTAAAGTATTTTCTTCTTCCTCGAGAGGAAGCCTTTCATAGGCGGCGTTACTAAATGACGCCGCCATGATAACCACTGGGCCAGCAGCTAGAAGGGCCCCAACTACACCTCCACCAACCACCTGACCTTGTCCACCGGCTAGATAAATAGTCAAGCCAGTGGCAGCTGGTGGAGCTGGCGGAGGCAAAAAGGACCCTGACAATGACAAGATTTCAAATCGCCCGTGCAATGTCACAACTGCACCAGGCGATGATGGTTGTCGGAGAGTGACATTAGTCACCGTTCCACTACCACTCATAATGCAAACCCCACGCTGGCGTCGCCGCGCAAAGGTTGTGATGCTTTCCATCACATCACAACCGTCGGCGACCTCCATGACGTGGGTTCTAAGCGCGTTGGCGCTATCTCTTGTGATAATAATCGGCGGTTTCGGTTTGTTCTTCGAACCCGACGGTCTTCCCCTCGGCCGCCTTGAGATTTCTCCATCTTTTCCATCGCTGCCACCTCCGCCGCCTCCATTTAACAACTCGTCGTTGTTATTCTCATCACGGTCTCTCTTTTGACGTCCCATGTTGAGACCACTTGTGCCACTTTGTTCATCTTCCGAATTTTGTTGCTGAAACTGATGCAGATTAAAGTTTCTTGTATGAAAAGGGGGTGGGAGAGAGTGACCATGCGTCATCTGATCCATTGATCTTGATCTTGATCTTCTTTCAGATAACTAACCGAGCAAAAAGCAAGAAACAAATTAGGGTTTTTATTCAAGATTGAAAAGTATATATTGACTTTCACCCAACAAAGATTGATAAGTGGATTATTTAAAGATCCACAAAATCTAATTGAAGAGTGAAAGATTAAGATGGTTAAAGTATGTAGTTCCTGTAGCTAGGAGGATATTAATCTAGCTAGGTTATGAAAGAGATTGCATAATAATATTGTTGAGAGTTAGGAGGAATGATGTGGGGTTTTTGTGTTGCTTGTTTCTCTCTCTCTCTTTCCTTTGTTGGGTTGAATGAATGGGTTGATAAAGATTAGAGGATTTATGGGTTAGGGTTAGATTTGGATTGAGATAGGGTAGGGGTAGGGGTAGGAGATGGATGGGGTTGATCCTCTAATGGAGATGATCATTTATTTATATATTTATTTCCAAATTTTATGTTGACAACACATGTTCTAACTGGACCAGCATTTTGTTCCTTCGATCACTACTCAATACCCTTGTCTTATTTTGTGTAGTGGTAAAAAAAAAATATTTAATTTTTTTTTGAATGGCCAACAAACTGACATGCCAGCTACCCGGGCACCTAACAATCGTGAAAGCACACCCATACGCTCCTAGGTGAAGACACGTCCTAGGTGCCCGCCCTAGAATGCGCCGGGTAGCTAACACACACCAAGCCACCTATTCCGGAGAAAACCCGACCCTTCACCCGTCCGAGAGCACGACGGTAAAGAGCCGGTGAGAACAACAAGAGGGAATGGTACAATTCTAGGAAGAATTCGACTCCAGTTCAGCCTCAGCAGCAGTCAAGGAACTTCGTATTATTGTTTTCGTGTATCTACTACTAAGCTCTTCATTCATATATTACTGGTGATACGCCATTAAAGATTTTTTTTTTATATAATATATTTTGTGTATTTCTCATTAAAAATAAAGGAGTATGATAATTAATGACATGTATATCTAGGGTGGTAAAAAAGCAATGAATAGAAAGGATGCATTGAACATACCTTAAGAGATGCATTAGTGGACATACAAATTTACTGTTGTTAATCATATGAGCACGACAGACAAGTTGTTTGACCCTTTCTGTCAATAGTGTGGTGTCATAACGTCTTTATCCACAATTTTTTGGCTAGTTTTTTAAATTAGTTTAACATATGTCAATTACTTTACCATGTGGGTACGTTAGTAGTGGAAGACTCATTACTTTATCAATTACCAGGCAAGTTAATTATGTTTGTTACATAGCCATCTTTACGTGTATTTCAAAGATAGTAACTAAACTACATGAAAATTAATTGAAATATTTATTGAAATTTTTTGGGTGGCAAAATAATAATCTATATCTATATATCTATACTAGTAGGTTTATCCGCGCGTTATCACAATATCCAAATACAAATTGCAATATAATAATGTGATTATTTATAAAACGCAAAAATGTAGATTCAATAGTACACCTAGGTACCTAAGGTTGTGATTCAAATAAGTCATTCTTAAATAAATATTTATCTACTAATTAAGTGTCAGGTGTCTAAGCTGACATGCTATTTTTTATCAAGCCAAAGTATATATTGGATCCATTAAAGCACCCATTTTTGAGCAGTTTGTAGGCATTCTTCTATCTCCTCTTTCAACACATTCCTAAATCTGAATATTAACCAACACATGACACAATGGTTAAAAAAATATAAAAATAAAGGATGGTAACAAGTATACGACATTGTTTAAAGCATATCATGCCAATTCATTTGTGATGTCTTGCAACAATCATTAATATTAATTCATTATAAATCGTGTTATACTTTAAAACTAAGATTTGACAAGATTTGGATCGGATGGAAGGATCCGATCAGATATTGGCTCGTAAGCCAACCAATCAAAAAGTTGAAGAAGTTGTCTTGCCTCCTAGGGGTGCTGCTTTTAAAGCCCCTGAGAACAATAAGAGGGAATGGGACAATTCTAGGAAGAATTCGACTCCAGTTCAGCCTCAGCAGCAGTCAAGGAAGTTCGAAGCAATAGGGTCATCATCTGGTCAGAAGCAAGGGGATATAGTGGGAAGAACCCGAAGTGTAATCTGTATGGGTATCATCATGTCCGGGCTTGTGAAAAGTTCCGATGTAATCGTTGTCAGCGGGCAGGTCATCTTGCTAAGGATTGTAAAACAAGTGAAGATTTAATATGTGTTTATCATCTAAACCATTATTAATCCATTTCTTCACATTTTTTGATAAATCCTAAGTGTCCAGATCTGATCTAAATGTGTTTTCTTAAGTAAAAACCTTTCTAACATCTTTCTAAACTGGATCCATACTTAAATAATGAGTTTTCTTATAAAAACCCCAATATTAATGATGTTGGATGATTGTTCTATGTGTTATATGTTTATAAAATGATGTGTAGATGTTGTATAAATGATTTAGGATTGATTTGGAACATGATTCATGGGTGTGTAGTTAATTAATTGATGTTTAATGGATTTTCACCCATTTTGGGGTTTTATGCTAGATCTAGGGTTTGTTCATGAATATGATGATGATAGTATGATTAGGGATTCACTAATACATGTAAATTTGTGATTATTGATTTGTACATGGTGTTATTTCAAAAGTTTTTGTTTTGGGTAAAGTTTAATGCAATTGATGTGACATCTCCATAATTTGCCATTTTAGAAAAAGTTGTGATTTGTTATGTGAAAAGGACGGATTTATGTGTGAAATAGGTGTAGTTACATCTGGGTGGGATAGATAAGGTTGACTGTTGTGATTTGTTGCATTTCGTGAAGTTTTCGATCAGTTTTGAAGGGTTTTTGTTCGTCAAAATAGTGCAACAAACAAATAGGTCGAATGAAGTTTTCATTCGTACCATCAAGGGTGAGAATGAAACAAATCATTTTCCATTCGACCTAACTAAGGGTACGAATGAGAGATGAAAGTTTCCATTCGTACCCACATGTGAAAATGTGAACATTTGATATAAACTAAGTGTTTTATGTGCATTGCTTGTGTGTATACTGTGTATGCTTGATCAACTGATGTAATGGGTCACCAACGGGATGTCGAGTCTGTCTTGTGTGGTCAGATCAAGATTTAAACATGTTTTATAACATACATGGTCATGATCTGGATAATCGGGGACTAGTTAACCTATTGGTTGATAGTCTAGACACTTATACACATTTCATGATAGGTCGTCGGTATTAGGGATTATCATTTCATTGTCGGATCATCTATTCGAGAAGAACGCAACCTAAGGTGAGTTTCACAGCCCCGCTTTCACACACTTTCTCATGGGCGAGAAACATGATACACATTTTTGGATACGTAAAGATCATGTTATACTATGGTTATCTCTTGTTTACTATACGACTTCCAAGTCCTAAGGAAACCACTAATATGGGGGTACATAACGGTGGAAATGTGGATAGATCTATTGGGTCAAACAAACCTCACCCGGGTCGACTGGAGGTCAGACGGGTGCATATTGTCTCTAACTTCAGGGCCTACCGGGTATGACAGTAGCCCACAAAGGCAGCAACATACTGAACATCTTTTTAGTAATGGTTTCCAATCGTAGTAGTAACATACATACGTCTAGCTAACGTTCGTATAACATAGTAGTAACAGGATTGATCTTTCAAAACTTATGAAATGCTTTTATAAACTCAGTGAACTCACCGGCATAGTATGTTGACCTTTTTAAGCATGTCTTTCAGGTTTAAATTTTGGTAACGGCAAGGCTGGGGTAGGCGCCGTCTTGGGATTGGGGATTCCTAAAGAGTTTAGAAATGGCGTTCGAAAAGCGAAAGGTTTTAGATGCATCTTTCCGCTGCGTAGCAAAAGTACCAAACGTCACAACTGATGTGGTAAAATCGGGGTGTGACAGATCAACTCATCAACCTCATCACTTATAGATATATAGTAACTTCTTAAAAAATTGACCTTTAATTTTTGAAACAAGGCAACTATCTTATTGTAACACCCCAACCGATGGCGGAAACATCGGGATGTCACGTATTGATGATTGTTCAGTAGCTCATGGTAAATAATAAGTTTCAATAAATGATTTAAATAAATTACATACAATTGTTCTAAGAATTTGTACATCAAAATGAAAAATACTAGCTACGCATTGTAACACCCCAACCGATGGCGGAAACATCGGGATGTCACGTAATGATGATTGTTCAGTAGCTCACGGTAAATAATAACTTTCATTATATGATTTAAATGAATTACATACATTTGTTCTAGATTTTGTACATCAAATTGATTGAAACTATACACATATCTTCAAGCATCAATACAAATCTTCAAGCAAATAGAACCTGAAACATGTTAAGTTGAAAATGTTTTGGGTCAATAAAAGTTGGTGAAAATTACATAGGTTTTTGATAATTGAGTAAAAATGATGTGCAATTCATGTGTCATGTCAATCTAGTCCATATGTGAGAACATACTAGAAATAAATCGAGTGCATAATCAACCCTGATGACTGTTATAAAATGATACATACCATACGCTCATGGTCCAATATGTTATACGATAACAAACACCCACGTAACCTTTGTAGGAGGCACGTATCCGGGTGGGATTGTCAGTCCAATAGATCTATCAATGTATACCGCCGGCTGATCAATGTTAATGATTATGTTAGAATGGTGCTTACTCTAATCATGCTCAAGACATAATGCAACATAGAAAACACATAGACACATTGATGATTGAATTGCATAAATGATGTTGTAACATGTTTCACCCCAAAAACGGTGATAAATAGAAAAGGGGCTATGTAAAACTCACCTTGGTAAAATGTTATATCTGTTGAGAAATGTGTTGACCAAATGTATCAAGTATCACCCTAAAATGAGGTAATAAATATGTCTAAGTCTATCAAGTCTACAAATGTATAAGTTCTAGGGCTTCGAATTTGGGGATAATAGCTCGTTTGATTATTATTAAAAATATTCGCCAATTGAGAGAAATTTAGTAAATAAATAACTAAAAATCTTTTTATAAATGTTAAATCTAGGATGGTCACAAGAATGTGTTTAAAGTATAAAAATAATTTTTATAAAATTATTTTCTTTAAAATAGATTATTAAATCTATTTATACAAATTGACAAACTTTAACTTTAATATTCAAAAATACTAAAATTAAAGAATTTCTATTTTAAAAATCATATTTCTGTTCTAAATAATTAAAAATAATTTGTATAAAATTTTGGTGCAAAAATGATGAAAATTTGATTTATTATGATTTAATTATGATTAAATCTAACAAAAATTGTTTAAAAATATAAAATAAATGATTTTACTGAATTAAAAATTATTTCAGTAAAGTTTATCCTTATAAAAAGTCAGGATAATTTTTGGAGAATTTAATAAAGTTGTTTTGATATATAAATGGATTTTTATAAATATAATAGTATAAAAATGATTTAATTATTATAAATGTTAAATAAATGAATTTCTGAAAAATAAAAATTATAAATAAAACTTTTATATCAGATTAAACAAATGTAATTTTTTTAGAATTTATAAAATAGTTTTGATATTTTAAAATGAATTTAAAAGATTAAAAGGATTTAATATATATATATATATATGTTTGTTAAAAAAAGAAAAGAAAAGAACAAAAGAAAGGTCAGTGCCGGGACTCGAACCCGGGTGACCACTGTGGAGGACCATGGTCACAACCACTTGGCCTAGGCCGGTGGTTGTGATGTTTCTGGTTTCAAAATAAATAAATGATATCAGATTTATCCCCAATTTCAAATCGACGAACCCTAGAATTTCAATTGGATGATTCAGACAACTTTAGCCCGATTAATGTTAGGGCTATTGTTGTTTGATAGCCGATGAATAAAACCCACAAAATTAATCGTACTCACAGTGATGATTTGATTGCAAACGTCGGGTCAAAGCAAAAGTCAACCAACGAGCAAAATAATAATATTCAGAGTGAATGAGAGAGATTGGGAGGTTGAGAGAGAGTTGTGAGCGAGTAAACAAGGTTCGGAAACCATCTATTTATACTGAGGGTTGATGATTAAGGTTAATTGGAAAGTTGACCGCTTATTGAATGCATACGCGTATAATTGATCAAATGGGTCAACGATTGATGTGTATATGACGTGTAATCGTGTTGTAATAGGCCGGCAATCAAATAAATTTACCAAAGATAGATCAATTACGAGTTAATTTGATGGATTGATCAACAAGGCAACCCACAGTTGACTTTCCTTGTCAACTGTGAGGTTTTAATGTGTGTATTTATATAATACGCGTCCGGGTTATTTCAAAACAGAAGGTCCAGCCCAGATGGTTGTGTATGTGTGTATGTGTGGCTTTGGCGCGGGTTCGAACCCCGGCCAAAGCATTTTTGTTTTTTTTTTTAAAACAGTTAAGGGTGAAATGGATTGGGTCTAGTTGTCTGGGCCACGTTTCTTGGGCTTGGGCTCAGATCATTGGGTTTTAGCAATATTAGGGATATGGGTATTGGGTTTGGTAATGGGTTAAAATAGAATCAAAAGTGTATATATATATATATGTAATAAAATCTGAATTTTTTATTATTATTATTATTATATATATGTATATATATCTATATATATTATGAGTTAGGGTAATGGAGACTTAATGACGTTTATATAAAATGTAACGAAAATAAGGGCGTTTTATATTAAAATTTGGGGAAAATTTTCGCGATGTTACAGTCTCCCCTACTTTTAGGAACTTCGTCCCGAAGTTAAGAGAAAACCAGGGTTACAATTGGTCAACTACCTGAAACCTTGATAAAATTTCACACTACCTTAACGTACTTGTAAATTCATGATTACGTTCCGGACCATAATCACCAATTTACCTTACATTAGGGTTTTGTGTCCTTCTATGACTCTTCCGATTGTTGAGCAGGTCTGATAGTCCCCACCAGTCGTTGAGTAGGTGGTAGGGCCTCTCCCGACTGTTGGAAAGACATGATGACCTCTACCAATCGTTAAGTAGATTGTTTGGTAGTCAACCATTTGTTGTACAAGTAAGCACGTATGATCATAGATATATCAATCAGTTCACATTCAAACAAGCATGCACACAAATGTTATGATAATACTCGAATTTATTACTTGAATCAAAAGCGCCATTACATAGAATTGAAAGCAAACAACGTTTAAATAGTTGGACTTGCTGTTAAGTAACTGGAGGGTCTTGATCTCGGTTTAGTTTAGGGCATCGGTTACGGAAGTGATTTGGGTAATGAATGTTCAATAAGATATGGGTTGAATGAAGGACAATGAGGTAATATAAGGAATGTAATCATTTATTCATTTAATTAAAACGAATAAACGAAAACGTTGACTTATCAAAGATTCTAAATTCTAATAACATATGAAGACATGCTTTAGCCTATAAGTGAACACTCATCCCGAGAATTCCCAGGTAGGCATCCGGGTCCCTCGTCTGATTGGGATATATGCGCAATGCCAGCCTAGACAGAAGACTCAGAATACAGGCGTTCACCCTTCCAGATTGCACGTGTTCGTTATTAAAATCTAGAACTTCGACGAGATCTCAAGGTGGTTCAGGTTAAACCTGAGGAATTTGTCCTATTAGTCTAGGAGTAGATCCAGTGATGGAGAGTAACTTTCTTGTAGGGATGATAGTAGGGATAAGAAGTAGGAGATAGAGAATAGCAAGCAAAAGAAGCAAGTACTTGTTAAATCCTATGGTTATAGACTAGATTATTTTTCTAATAACCTAATTCCCTATAACCATGGCTCTGATACCAATCTGTAACACCCCAACCGATGGCGGAAACATCGGGATGTCACGTAATGATGATTGTTCAGTAGCTCACGGTAAATAATAACTTTCATTATATGATTTAAATGAATTACATACATTTGTTCTAGATTTTGTACATCAAATTGATTGAAACTATACACATATCTTCAAGCATCAATACAAATCTTCAAGCAAATAGAACCTGAAACATGTTAAGTTGGAAATGTTTTGGGTCAATAAAAGTTGGTGAGAATTACATAGGTTTTTGATAATTGAGTAAAAATGATGTGCAATTCATGTGTCATGTCAATCTAGTCCATATGTGAGAACATACTAGAAATAAATCGAGTGCATAATCAACCCTGATGACTGTTATAAAATGATACATACCATACGCTCATGGTCCAATATGTTATACGATAACAAACACCCACGTAACCTTTGTAGGAGGCACGTATCCGGGTGGGATTGTCAGTCCAATAGATCTATCAATGTATACCGCCGGCTGATCAATGTTAATGATTATGCTAGAATGGTGCTTACTCTAATCATGCTCAAGACATAATGCAACATAGAAAACACATAGACACATTGATGATTGAATTGCATAAATGATGTTGTAACATGTTTCACCCCAAAAACGGTGATAAATAGAAAAGGGGCTATGTAAAACTCACCTTGGTAAAATGTTATATCTGTTGAGAAATGTGTTGACCAAATGTATCAAGTATCACCCTAAAATGAGGTAATAAATATGTCTAAGTCTATCAAGTCTACAAATGTATAAGTTCTAGGGCTTCGAATTTGGGGATAATAGCTCGTTTGATTATTATTAAAAATATTCGCCAATTGAGAGAAATTTAGTAAATAAATAACTAAAAATCTTTTTATAAATGTTAAATCTAGGATGGTCACAAGAATGTGTTTAAAGTATAAAAATAATTTTTATAAAATTATTTTCTTTAAAATAGATTATTAAATCTATTTATACAAATTGACAAACTTTAACTTTAATATTCAAAAATACTAAAATTAAAGAATTTCTATTTTAAAAATCATATTTCTGTTCTAAATAATTAAAAATAATTTGTATAAAATTTTGGTGCAAAAATGATGAAAATTTGATTTATTATGATTTAATTATGATTAAATCTAACAAAAATTGTTTAAAAATATAAAATAAATGATTTTACTGAATTAAAAATTATTTCAGTAAAGTTTATCCTTATAAAAAGTCAGGATAATTTTTGGAGAATTTAATAAAGTTGTTTTGATATATAAATGGATTTTTATAAATATAATAGTATAAAAATGATTTAATTATTATAAATGTTAAATAAATGAATTTCTGAAAAATAAAAATTATAAATAAAACTTTTATATCAGATTAAACAAATGTAATTTTTTTAGAATTTATAAAATAGTTTTGATATTTTAAAATGAATTTAAAAGATTAAAAGGATTTAATATATATATATATATGTTTGTTAAAAAAAGAAAAGAAAAGAACAAAAGAAAGGTCAGTGCCGGGACTCGAACCCGGGTGACCACTGTGGAGGACCATGGTCACAACCACTTGGCCTAGGCCGGTGGTTGTGATGTTTCTGGTTTCAAAATAAATAAATGATATCAGATTTATCCCCAATTTCAAATCGACGAACCCTAGAATTTCAATTGGATGATTCAGACAACTTTAGCCCGATTAATGTTAGGGCTATTGTTGTTTGATAGCCGATGAATAAAACCCACAAAATTAATCGTACTCACAGTGATGATTTGATTGCAAACGTCGGGTCAAAGCAAAAGTCAACCAACGAGCAAAATAATAATATTCAGAGTGAATTAGAGAGATTGGGAGGTTGAGAGAGAGTTGTGAGCGAGTAAACAAGGTTCGCAAACCATCTATTTATACTGAGGGTTGATGATTAAGGTTAATTGGAAAGTTGACCGCTTATTGAATGCATACGCGTATAATTGATCAAATGGGTCAACGATTGATGTGTATATGACGTGTAATCGTGTTGTAATAGGCCGGCAATCAAATAAATTTACCAAAGATAGATCAATTACGAGTTAATTTGATGGATTGATCAACAAGGCAACCCACAGTTGACTTTCCTTGTCAACTGTGAGGTTTTAATGTGTGTATTTATATAATACGCGTCCGGGTTATTTCAAAACAGAAGGTCCAGCCCAGATGGTTGTGTATGTGTGTATGTGTGGCTTTGGCGCGGGTTCGAACCCCGGCCAAAGCATTTTTGTTTTTTTTTTAAAACAGTTAAGGGTGAAATGGATTGGGTCTAGTTGTCTGGGCCACGTTTCTTGGGCTTGGGCTCAGATCATTGGGTTTTAGCAATATTAGGGATATGGGTATTGGGTTTGGTAATGGGTTAAAATAGAATCAAAAGTGTATATATATATATATGTAATAAAATCTGAATTTTTTATTATTATTATTATTATTATATATATGTATATATATCTATATATATTATGAGTTAGGGTAATGGAGACTTAATGACGTTTATATAAAATGTAACGAAAATAAGGGCGTTTTATATTAAAATTTGGGGAAAATTTTCGCGATGTTACAGTCTCCCCTACTTTTAGGAACTTCGTCCCGAAGTTAAGAGAAAACCAGGGTTACAATTGGTCAACTACCTGAAACCTTGATAAAATTTCACACTACCTTAACGTACTTGTAAATTCATGATTACGTTCCGGACCATAATCACCAATTTACCTTACATTAGGGTTTTGTGTCCTTCTATGACTCTTCCGATTGTTGAGCAGGTCTGATAGTCCCCACCAGTCGTTGAGTAGGTGGTAGGGCCTCTCCCGACTGTTGGAAAGACATGATGACCTCTACCAATCGTTAAGTAGATTGTTTGGTAGTCAACCATTTGTTGTACAAGTAAGCACGTATGATCATAGATATATCAATCAGTTCACATTCAAACAAGCATGCACACAAATGTTATGATAATACTCGAATTTATTACTTGAATCAAAAGCGCCATTACATAGAATTGAAAGCAAACAACGTTTAAATAGTTGGACTTGCTGTTAAGTAACTGGAGGGTCTTGATCTCGGTTTAGTTTAGGGCATCGGTTACGGAAGTGATTTGGGTAATGAATGTTCAATAAGATATGGGTTGAATGAAGGACAATGAGGTAATATAAGGAATGTAATCATTTATTCATTTAATTAAAACGAATAAACGAAAACGTTGACTTATCAAAGATTCTAAATTCTAATAACATATGAAGACATGCTTTAGCCTATAAGTGAACACTCATCCCGAGAATTCCCAGGTAGGCATCCGGGTCCCTCGTCTGATTGGGATATATGCGCAATGCCAGCCTAGACAGAAGACTCAGAATACAGGCGTTCACCCTTCCAGATTGCACGTGTTCGTTATTAAAATCTAGAACTTCGACGAGATCTCAAGGTGGTTCAGGTTAAACCTGAGGAATTTGTCCTATTAGTCTAGGAGTAGATCCAGTGATGGAGAGTAACTTTCTTGTAGGGATGATAGTAGGGATAAGAAGTAGGAGATAGAGAATAGCAAGCAAAAGAAGCAAGTACTTGTTAAATCCTATGGTTATAGACTAGATTATTTTTCTAATAACCTAATTCCCTATAACCATGGCTCTGATACCAATCTGTAACACCCCAACCGATGGCGGAAACATCGGGATGTCACGTAATGATGATTGTTCAGTAGCTCACGGTAAATAATAACTTTCATTATATGATTTAAATGAATTACATACATTTGTTCTAGATTTTGTACATCAAATTGATTGAAACTATACACATATCTTCAAGCATCAATACAAATCTTCAAGCAAATAGAACCTGAAACATGTTAAGTTGAAAATGTTTTGGGTCAATAAAAGTTGGTGAGAATTACATAGGTTTTTGATAATTGAGTAAAAATGATGTGCAATTCATGTGTCATGTCAATCTAGTCCATATGTGAGAACATACTAGAAATAAATCGAGTGCATAATCAACCCTGATGACTGTTATAAAATGATACATACCATACGCTCATGGTCCAATATGTTATACGATAACAAACACCCACGTAACCTTTGTAGGAGGCACGTATCCGGGTGGGATTGTCAGTCCAATAGATCTATCAATGTATACCGCCGGCTGATCAATGTTAATGATTATGCTAGAATGGTGCTTACTCTAATCATGCTCAAGACATAATGCAACATAGAAAACACATAGACACATTGATGATTGAATTGCATAAATGATGTTGTAACATGTTTCACCCCAAAAACGGTGATAAATAGAAAAGGGGCTATGTAAAACTCACCTTGGTAAAATGTTATATCTGTTGAGAAATGTGTTGACCAAATGTATCAAGTATCACCCTAAAATGAGGTAATAAATATGTCTAAGTCTATCAAGTCTACAAATGTATAAGTTCTAGGGCTTCGAATTTGGGGATAATAGCTCGTTTGATTATTATTAAAAATATTCGCCAATTGAGAGAAATTTAGTAAATAAATAACTAAAAATCTTTTTATAAATGTTAAATCTAGGATGGTCACAAGAATGTGTTTAAAGTATAAAAATAATTTTTATAAAATTATTTTCTTTAAAATAGATTATTAAATCTATTTATACAAATTGACAAACTTTAACTTTAATATTCAAAAATACTAAAATTAAAGAATTTCTATTTTAAAAATCATATTTCTGTTCTAAATAATTAAAAATAATTTGTATAAAATTTTGGTGCAAAAATGATGAAAATTTGATTTATTATGATTTAATTATGATTAAATCTAACAAAAATTGTTTAAAAATATAAAATAAATGATTTTACTGAATTAAAAATTATTTCAGTAAAGTTTATCCTTATAAAAAGTCAGGATAATTTTTGGAGAATTTAATAAAGTTGTTTTGATATATAAATGGATTTTTATAAATATAATAGTATAAAAATGATTTAATTATTATAAATGTTAAATAAATGAATTTCTGAAAAATAAAAATTATAAATAAAACTTTTATATCAGATTAAACAAATGTAATTTTTTTAGAATTTATAAAATAGTTTTGATATTTTAAAATGAATTTAAAAGATTAAAAGGATTTAATATATATATATATATATATGTTTGTTAAAAAAAGAAAAGAAAAGAACAAAAGAAAGGTCAGTGCCGGGACTCGAACCCGGGTGACCACTGTGGAGGACCATGGTCACAACCACTTGGCCTAGGCCGGTGGTTGTGATGTTTCTGGTTTCAAAATAAATAAATGATATCAGATTTATCCCCAATTTCAAATCGACGAACCCTAGAATTTCAATTGGATGATTCAGACAACTTTAGCCCGATTAATGTTAGGGCTATTGTTGTTTGATAGCCGATGAATAAAACCCACAAAATTAATCGTACTCACAGTGATGATTTGATTGCAAACGTCGGGTCAAAGCAAAAGTCAACCAACGAGCAAAATAATAATATTCAGAGTGAATTAGAGAGATTGGGAGGTTGAGAGAGAGTTGTGAGCGAGTAAACAAGGTTCGCAAACCATCTATTTATACTGAGGGTTGATGATTAAGGTTAATTGGAAAGTTGACCGCTTATTGAATGCATACGCGTATAATTGATCAAATGGGTCAACGATTGATGTGTATATGACGTGTAATCGTGTTGTAATAGGCCGGCAATCAAATAAATTTACCAAAGATAGATCAATTACGAGTTAATTTGATGGATTGATCAACAAGGCAACCCACAGTTGACTTTCCTTGTCAACTGTGAGGTTTTAATGTGTGTATTTATATAATACGCGTCCGGGTTATTTCAAAACAGAAGGTCCAGCCCAGATGGTTGTGTATGTGTGTATGTGTGGCTTTGGCGCGGGTTCGAACCCCGGCCAAAGCATTTTTGTTTTTTTTTTTTAAAACAGTTAAGGGTGAAATGGATTGGGTCTAGTTGTCTGGGCCACGTTTCTTGGGCTTGGGCTCAGATCATTGGGTTTTAGCAATATTAGGGATATGGGTATTGGGTTTGGTAATGGGTTAAAATAGAATCAAAAGTGTATATATATATATATATATGTAATAAAATCTGAATTTTTTATTATTATTATTATTATTATTATATATATGTATATATATCTATATATATTATGAGTTAGGGTAATGGAGACTTAATGACGTTTATATAAAATGTAACGAAAATAAGGGCGTTTTATATTAAAATTTGGGGAAAATTTTCGCGATGTTACACGCATCTTCAAGCATTAACTCAAATCTTCGAACAAGCTATAACCTGAAACATGTTAAGTTTGAAAATATTTTGGGTCAACAAAAGTTGGTGAGAATTACATAGGTTTGAATATTGAATAAAACTTGTACAATTCGAGTGTCATGGCAAGTCTAGTCCATATGTGAAAAGAAAACCATCGGGTAAATCGAGTGCATAATCAAACCTTGTGACTAGAATATTGTGGTCCATCTCATACGCTCATGGTTCACTCGATTATGTTATAAATTCGATAACAATCACCCACGCTACCTATGTAGGAGGTACACGTATCCGGGTGGGATTGTCAGTCCAATAGATCTATCATTGTATACCGTCAGCTGAACAATGTTAATGATTATGCTAGAATAATGTGCTTACCCTAGTAATGTTTAAGACATAATGCAACATAGAATAACACATAGACACTTATGATTGAATTGTAAATTGAATGTTGTAACATGTTTCACCCCAAAATAGTGAAATCGAAAAGGGGCTATGTAAACTCACCTTAATGATAGTGTTGAATCCCTTGATATAGAATAAATGTGGCACAACGATTCCAAGTATTACTCTAAGTTCAAAGCAATAAAATAAGTCTAAGTTTTCTAGTCTACAAGTAGTTCTAGGGTTCCTAATTTGGGGATTAATAATTGGTTTATGAATAAATTTGAGTAATTTGTTAATAACTTAATAAATAAAGAAATAATTAATAAAAATATTTCTGACCAATATTAACTAAAAGTAGTTGAATTATAATGTAATAAGTGAGAAAATAATTTTTATAAAATTATTTTCTTAATTAATGAATATTTATATATTAATACTTATTTGACAAAATATTTATAAATTTCAAATCAAAAATTTATATTTATGATCTAAATGATTAATAATAATTTATGTGAAATTTTGATGCAAAATTAATGAAAAATGAATTTATTATGGTTTATTTATGATTAAAATAACAAAAAACAAATAAAAAATATTAAATAAATGATTTTTCTGAAGCAAAATTTATTTCAGAAATGTTTATTGATTTATATGTTTAGAATAATTTTTGCGGAATTTTATAAAGTCGTTTTGATATTTTAATAGAATTTTAAAATTATTAAGGAATAAACTTGTAATATTTATTATATATAATAAATAAATGATTTTTGAAAAACTAAAAATTGTATGATAAACTTTATTATCAGAATATCATAAGATAATTTTTATAGAATTTATAAGGTAGGTTTAGTATTTTAAAACCATTTTAAAAGAAAATGACTAAAGTTATAAAATAAAGAGTTTTAAAAAAAATGGTTTGTGGGTGCTAGGAATCGAACCCGGGTCTGCCCGGTTAGAAGGTTTTAAATCACAAGTCTAGACCATCTGGTCTGGACCCTAAGAACAGATAACTTTCGATTTTAATTGTATGTATATGTTTATTAAGGTTAATTCATGTTTATAAAAAAATAAAAACTTTTTGCCCAGATTCGAACCCTTGATCTGGTCTGAACAAACACACCAAACACACCACTTGATATGTACATTAAATCTGAACTAGATATGATTTCGAAATCTTTTAAACAGACAGTAAGTTATATCATCTCCCCAATTTAGAACATAAACCCTAGAATCCTAATCAACCGAATCAACGATTAATAACGAAATTAACTATGGGGTTAATGATGTATAGGGGCCGATTAACATATAGGAATAAAGAATTGAATCATACCGGTTGCTAGAGCCTTCGATTTGCGAGTCAAACGAAAGGTCAACAAGCCTTGTTTTTGAGATGGTGTAGGGCGATTAGGATGAATTATGTATGTGTGATGTTTGTTCGGCACTGTTAGGTGGTTGAGGATGCTTCAATTTATATTATGATAGCACGGTTTGTTAAATTGGAAATTTGACCAAGGTATTAAAGAGGGACGCGTATAATCGAGTTGAATATGGAATTATTGATCGAATTCAAAGCTAGCATTAACGAGGAAGATGATTTCTGTCACAAATCAATCAACATTGTTTCCAATTACAGATCCAAGGCGCGTAAATGAGAATTCAAGTGAGAAAGTCAACTGGGTGTTTGACTTTCGTGGTTTGACTAGGCTTTTAAGGTAGGGTTATGTATTATTTGTTTTAAAATAAAACACAAAGCACCCTCATGGTGCAGTGGTTGGCCGAGATGGTTGTTAGGTTGGGGTCACGGGTTCGATTCCCGTATCCAACAATTTTTTTTTTTAAAGCAGCAGAGAAGGAGGGGAGTAGATGGGTCTGGTCTTGGGCTGGAGGTGTATTGGGCTCAGAATTTCCTAAAGGGTTTGGTCTAAACTTGATTATGGTTGAAGGTGGGCTTGTTCATAAGTTTGCTTTGTTTTTAAGGCTAACATCATGATTATTATTATCATTATCATTATTATTATTATTATTATTATTATTTATTTATTTATTTATTTATTTTAGCATAAAATGTATTTTATATATATATATATATAAAGAGTTTAAAATATATTGTTTCGAAATCATACAAGAATGGTACCAAAAAGAGTATACGATGGGTAAAATGGTGATTTTATTAACTAAAAATTTGGGGGAAAAATTCACGATGTTACAATTATACATCATTCTTTTTTATATAACTAAAGCTACATAACCGACTACATTGCTCGACTTGAGATGATGAATAAATACCCTAAGATTTTTTTTTTCAAACAAAATAATTTTCATTGCATAACTGAGAAAATTACATTAAGATAGTGAGCAAGCAGGCAACAAGCTGTGTCGCCACCCCTCTCTGAATGGAAAACCCTGATATACTAAAAACGTAATCTTGCCTACCTGGAGTCGAGACACTACTATGAATATCTCGTTGGACCGTGGTTAGGAAATGGGTAGCCTTCGGTGCTAATGAGCCAAAGGTATCAAAAGCCAGGGGTACGAAAACGTGTTGGTTCTCCTCACAGGCTTTAACATGCTTTTCTACCTTCTTCACCTCTGCTTTCCGCACCGCTTGCCCTACTACAAACTGTGACAACCTACACCTTCCGCTTTTCATAAATGAATCAACCGGTCCCTCAACTATTTCAAGATCTTCATTTTTAACCCTCGTATTTGAGCATTTATAAATTGTTGTTTACCTAGAATTAATGGATTTTTTTAGTAATTCTAAACAACTCTCTTCAAAGAAGAGTTAAGATTTGGACACATTAAATATTTAAAGTTTGCAAGATATAAAAGTTTAAGTGTTTATTATAGTGTTAATTAACAAATTATTTTTTACTAGAACTTAACATTTAGTTATAACATACAATATTGAAGTGTAGTAATTGTGAGTGGAGTTTAAATAGTTTTCTACTACATAACATTTCCTAACCCTCCAAATGAAACTTCATGTGACCATAATTAAAAATTGATGGAATGAATCAATGGAATTTGTTTAGTAACTTATTGACTTTTATGAGCAATAACCCACAATTATCAAGTCACATTAATGTGACATACATGAAACCCCTAGTAGACAAACATAAATACTAGCTTAAGCCTTGATCATATGAAGCTTGTGGGAATTACAAAACATACAAATTTATAACCCTTTCCCATGATAAAATTTTTATCATTATACATTCATATGTTTCCTAGCGCTTTAGCTCTCAAGATCTGTAATGCAATCTGACCAATCATCCTGCTCAATTTGAGGTATAGGCTGATAGCCCTCTGTTAATTTCCTATTTCACTTCAGTAGTTGGGTTCGATTTTGGATTCGGGGAAACCAGGGTTTTAGATATTGATTTGGGATTAGGGATACGATCAGAAACAAGTTTTATTAACTTTCTTTTTATCTTCTAATAAGAGTAGCTCAGTTGGGTTGCCTTACGTGTGCAAGGGTAATGACCCTTATGAAACTTTTTTTTTTGTTTATTTGTTTATTTAATTTTTTTTTCTTTTTCCTTAATTCTCTTATCTAATTATTTTCTTATTGGGTTAAAATTTTATATATATATATATATATAGATATATAAAGACTTGTTTCATGGTTTAGACAAACTCGTTTCTAGCTATTTAAGATCAGCAAATGGTACAATTATTATTTTACAACTCTATTATAAATCGATCCATATATTTAAAACTTTATTGGAGTTATCTCATTTGAAATTATTAAACTTATCTAATAGTTTTCATTAGATAATTTTCTTTATATAAAGTACGTTTATATACATATATACCAAGTAGACTATTTTAAGGCAAAATTCTTTCGTAGATGAATACCTTTACAAACTAAATTATTAATTTGGTACTTTCAATTTAATCAAAGTTTGCTAATTATCTATTTAAATATTTGCATTAACAGTTATTCGTAATACATTTAAAGCGTATCGTTTAGATTGTTATATATATACATATTTTATCATGGCGCGTCGTACATTAGTAGTTTATTTTCCATTATTTTCTTTTCAATATCAAAAAAATAAATAAAAGTCTCTAGTACTCTAAATTCCCAAATTAAGGTCTAAAATCCCTAATCGTCTATAGTCCTAGAACCCTAGGCTTTAATTTAAGATCATTGACTCACGAATTTACTCAAACAATTTAGGGTAAATTCCTCGGGATCCTCCTTGCCCACTCTCACCGCTTTAGTAGAATTACCTTACCTCGCAAACTGTGAGTATATCTTTCCCCTTTTTACTGTTTTACATTTTGGGGTGACTCATGTACTTACAATCAAGTTTCTATTTCTTTTACTAAATGCAATTCTCATGTGTGTTTGCTTTATGATAATTTGTGTGTCTATGACTTGTCAAAATCATTAACCTTTGAGGGCTTGGCATTTCAATGAATAGTACTATGGTATATACCCTTGTGACTCTGTTGAGAGTCCTTGTCATTGCTATGTATTACATTACTACTAGCGCATACTATATATATATATATATATATCTGCTTTTCTTTACATAGGGTTGATTTTGAACGGATATTACTTATTACATAATTGTAAATGGTACCGCACATGAACTGCTAAACATTTTTCGACTATATGTATTCAAACAGGGTATGCTCACCAATACATTTTGTATTGACATATACTATTTTCGTACATGTTTCAGGTTATTTATGAGATGACTTTTAAACTTTTGGAATGTTACTTAGATTTTGGATTCATTGTATTTCAGTTTAGTTGACATTTAGAATTGTTGTATTTCTTTCAATGTAATAAATTATTAAATTCAATGTATTCAAATTTACATTTCTAGTCCATGAGCTATTGAACAATCGTCACTACGTGACACCTCGATGTTTCCGCCATCGGTTGGGGTGTTACACAAACCCACTATCACTAAACCCAACTAGAGGAGATACACCTGTCAGGTCAACACAAGCATGCTTCCCCCCGTCCCGACTAAAGACAAGGAGATCTGCTAGACGCAGGGTGGATCTCCCTTCTGCGGGACCCGAGAGGAAGTTTACATGGGCCTCCTTCTTGGTTGAGATCCCAACCCGTCTAAAATGTCCCACATAACGTCTCGAACCCAATCAAACCCATAGAACGTCCCACGAATTATAAATTTATTAAATCTTTTTTAAAGATAGTACAAGTAAAAAATCTGATTTTTAAGCCTACATTCTCACTCCTGAAATCCATGGCTATACTATTATCGATTTTAGTACTCAACAATAAATGAGTATCAGTGACGGGTAATATCCTTCGATAGGTGAAAACAAAACTTTAAGGACTCAAATCACCGAGTTATTATTGATTGAGAGAATACAATATATAGAGTACATTGAGGTCTTATACTAGGAAACAAATAATGCACATTGATTACAAAATAATATTACATAAATCATTAATTAATTTATGTTATGCTGATACTCCCCGCAATCGAACAGGTGGGGGTCCGACCCGCAGCATGCCACAAAACTTTTCAAATAAGGGCTGGGAGAGGCTCTTGGTAAAAATAATCGCAACCTGGAGATTGGATGGAACAAACTTCGTGTGAAGATGACCTGAAAACACGAGCCATTGAACAAAATGATAATCAATATCAATGTGCTTAGCACGTTTGCGAGAGACTGGATTTTGACTTAAAAAGATGCCACTCTTATTGTCACAAAGTAAAGTGGGACGAGCGTCATGAAACGCATGAAGCTCACGAAGAAGATGAGTGAGCCAGATGATCTCTGCAGCAGTGTTAGCCATAGCCCGATATTCAGATTCACAACTGGAGCGGGAAATTGTGGGTTGTTTCTTTGCACTCCGTGTGTCACACCCTCAAATTCCACTTGTAGGATTTTACCGCAAAGCGCGTGGCATACTAGGATCCAAGTCAACGGTCACAATAAGCGACAACTATATGATATGAAAATAACGTAATAAACCAACCACGCAGTTTAAAAGTTCCATAAACCAAGACAACGACAACGGAAGCATAATAAGTTTAACAAACCAAATCCAAAAGTAAGTAGTTTAACCAACAAGTTCAAAACATGCAAGACCCAAGTGAGACGCGGTGAGACCCCAGTGCACCTAAGACTCCCTGCTACCTTAGCGACCTGAGAAAACATGCAAAGTTAGTCAACACATACAGTGCCAGTGAGTCACAGAGATAAAGTTTGTAATCTAGACCCAACAATCCTTACATTTATACCTGATGCTAGCTAGGCATCGTTACATAATACTATCGTGTCATGAACCACTGCTGAACATTAGAATGCCTCTATACCCATCACCGGTTCATCACCCAGTGCCGTAGAGTTTGGTAGGACAAATATGCACCTGCCACCGACCTCCAATCGGCCCAAGTGGGGCTTGCCAGGTCCAATAGATCTATTCACACTTTCCCCGCTATGTATCCACATATTAATGGTTCACTAAAAGTTTGAGAGGTCTTTACCGATGAATAAATGTCACTAAGTATCCATGTGATATAATGTAATATATTGGTCTAAAAGTTTGTAAGTTAGTACCACATTTTTCTCCCCCAAAAGTATGAAAACAGTAAAGAATGGGCTGTGACACTCACCTTAGTTTATTTTCCTTAACAAAGACACATTCTTGATAGTCCCAAATACCGGCGATCTATCATAAAAGTTTGCATAAGTGTTTTTACTAATAACCCTTAGGTTAACTAGTCCCCGATTGTCCAGATCGCGACTAAGTATGTTTGAAAACATGTTTGACTATTGACCCGACACACCAGACAGACCCGACATCCCGTTGGTGACTCATTACACAAACTAATCAAGTACATATAGATTACACATAAGGTTCAAGTATAACACTTAGTTTGCATCAAAAATTGCACACACGAGATTGTAAGGTTGAATCATTATATATGGGAGTTGGTTCGACCCATATGGGTCTTGATTCAACCCATATGATGTTCATTCGACCTATACGCAAATTCATTCAATCTAACACATGTTAATTTGACCTAAACACAAGTTCATTTGACCTAACACATGTTCATTCGACTTTAACACATGTTAATTCGACCAAAATGAAGTTTCTTCGACCTGATAGAAGTTCATTTGACCCTTCTGATCTTGGTTCGACCTCACGATTGGTCGAACGAGTCTCAAGTTCGACCTCAGGTCTGCAATAACACCCAAAACGCACCAAATCTCATCTAAACATTCTGAAAACATCACGAAACGCCACAAATCACAGCTGTCAAACATCGTTAACCTATCCCCACAAAACCCTACTAATTTTACTCTGAAATCAGTCTGTTTTACAACTTACCCAAAATGGCAAATTATGGAAATGTCACATCAATGCATGTAAACTTTACCCAAAATGGAAACTTGTTGAAATCATCCAACAATTAACACAATATGTTCAGATTATCATGTATATGAAAACCCCTAATCATTTCATTAACAATAACAACATCAACAAACCCTAGATCGAACACAACCCCCCCCCCCCTAAAATGGGCAAAACATCAACATCCATCAACTTGTAACCTATGACAATCGTAAACCACCATCTATAACAGTCTTAGATCATTGCTATAACATTTACACATCATTCAATCATCAAACAATACATAACACAACATTAAACACTATTAACACATGTTATTTTGCTTAAAAACTCATTATAAATGATGAGGTTTTGTTTAGAAAGATGTTAGAAAGGTTTTTATTCATGAAAACCATCTTAGTACAGATTTGGACCTTTGAGGTTTAATAAAAACGAATGAAAATTCTTAAAAATGATTTTAGATCAAGAACACACCTTAGATCTTCTCTTGTTTAGGATATAGAAGGTGTTTGTAGGTTAGAATCTGAAAAACAAGGTCAAAAACTTCTTCCGACGGGTTTAATGTTGAGAGAGAGCACTTAGAGGCGTTTAGGGTTTGTGAAATGATGAAAAATTGCAAAGTATGGTATTTATACTCCATGTTCGTTCGCACCGTGCAATGGTCGAACGAGTTTGAAAAGTAGTCGAATGAATGACCGGGATGTTGGTTCGCACCCCCTAAGGGTCGAACCAAAATCCTGAAACTCAACAAGTTATGGTTTTGTCGTTTAAACGCGTTGTAACACATCCTAACACATGAACATGCAATCCTAACATATGTTAAGCATGTATAATCATATAAACACCATTCAAACACGTATTTGCACATTATACAACATATATGGATCAATCTATGTTTGTCACTTAACTCAATTCATGTAATTCACCAACAACGGGACTCAAGACTCGTGTGTACATAAAATAACCCCATTGATCCTCCAAATCATTGAACCCTGGACAATACATAATGTGACCTGACTCAACTGGCCTAATTAAGTACGTTAATAAATGTTTTTCGCTAAGGTAGACTTATATGTTTGAAAAAAAAAGTATCAACCTGAATATGCCGAGTGTCACACCGTGAAACAAGGTTACCGCCCAAATAAATCGAATAACCATAAGTCCTCATTTTAATACATATGGCCCAGTTTGCATCAGAGTAACCTACTAATTTTTTGGTAGTAGGCTTGGAGAAAGTTAAGCCAAACGAGATGGTACAGTTAACAAAGCGTAAGATGCGTTTGACATATTGAAAGTGAGAAACAGTAGGAGCTTGCAAGTGTTGACTAGCTTGATTGACAGCATATGAGTGATCCGAGTGAGTAATGGTTAGATACTAAAGGGCCCTAACTAAAGATCGGTAAAGAGTCAGATCATGAAACGGAGTACCTTTGCTGAGAAAGGTATCAGTGGTGGCAAGCGGAGTAGCAACCGGTTTAGAATCCAAGATGCTAGCTCAAGCGAGAATGTCATGAGCGTACTTAGCTTGACTGGGATGGCTCTAATGATCTACGTAATCCCGCCTGTTTCTTACTCTGTGTTTGACACTAACGTATTATGTTACCAAGAATGGCTCTATTGATCTACATAGCCCTCATAGTGCATAGCCCTAAAGGTAGGTGAAGAGGCACTAGTGTAATATCTGGTTTTGGATTGTTCAACTGATGATTCTACTAGGTTTATCCTTTGCTAAACGTCTAGGCTGTGGTGGTGAGTAATACCTGAAAGGAAGTATTTGGAGTAGGGAGGTGAGTGTTAAGAATTTTTTCTTGTTTATAAACACATAAATGGTGTTGGCACTCTTTGCATGTAATTTTGGAATTAGCTGAAAGTGTCCTATCAAGAAAAAGAATTCCTCCTTAAATAAGATTTACATGGGCCAACATCATCAACCCTAACCTGAAGTGGGTCAGGGCTAGTTAGGGGGGGGGTACATCCACTACCTCGGTCCAATATTAGCATAAGACAAATAATAATGTCAACCAATAAGAAAATAGGAATGAAGTACCGCCTTACTCTGCGCCACGTGGCGGGCCCTGTTGTGAGTGTTCTGCTGATGACAGGTGGCACTACGAGAGTGGCCACGCGTCCGGGGCCTCTTATTGGTTGAGCAGCACTGGCGCTTAGTGGAGGTTGTTAGTGACGTGGCTTCTTGCAATGTGATTAGTTTAGCAATGATGGCACAATACTTGTTATCCCCTCTATGCCTAGCATGTACGTGGGATGTTAGCAGTCCCAGCACTGGCTGCTCTGATTGGCTAAATGTTAATGTCACACCCTCAAAATCCACTTGCGGAGTTTTACCGCGAGGCGCATGACAAACCAGGATCCAAACCAACGATCACAATAAACAAGTCTAAATGAACATAATGCAATTTCAAAAACAATGTTTAAAATCCCCAATTACAGCGGAAGCTTATTCAAAACATAATTCAAAATAAACCAAGTGTTCAACGTTTGAAAAACCATGCAACCCTAACTAGACGCCGTGCAGACGCGTGCGCCCTAGTCCAGTAGTGCTACCTTAGCGACCTGAGAAAACATGTAAGAGAATACGTCAGCACAAAAATGCTGGTGAGTTTACAGGTTTGTAATCCAAGTACCAAGTTCAACCTGTCCATACTATAACAAATCGAAAACCAAAGTACGCTAGCTAGGCGTATGTTTTGTTACTATCACGATTGGAAAACCATTACTAACTCGCAAACCAGATGTCGTGCCCGATGTAGTAAACCTGTTGTTCCTGTTTGAGACAATATGCACCCGCCGACCCTCCAAGTCGACGAGCGGGTTTGGTCACTCCCAATAGCGCTATTCACATTTCCCCGTTGTGCAAACCCACACATTCATGGTTCCCCCCGGGACTTCCAAAGATCGTATAGTAAACCATAGAAAACCCATAGTATGACAGTAGTTACCAAACATAAGTTTTAACACATGTTTTCTCCCCCGAAAAGTGAAAACCAGTTAAAAGAGGGGCCGTAAACTCACCTTAAGTTGCGTTACTTCGTAATACGAATAAACTCAGCAGCTATGCTAGTCCCGTAAAGCGGCGACCTAACATATGACAGTTACAAGTACTTAGACTAATAACCCGCAGGTTAGTTAGTCCCTAGATGTCCAGACCATAACCAAGTTCGTTTGAAAACACCGTGATGGTTAAATTAACCCAAAGTACAAGACTCGACATCCCATTGGTGACCCGAGACTCCCCGTGTTATGTTTACGCTCTCAAACATACAATCATGCAATCACACTTAACATACGTTAACGACCAACAAGTTATAGCACGTAGTTCAAGTACCACATAATTAAGTCCGAACATATGTTACCAAGTTATTGGATATGTTACGGGGTTCCTAGCATGTTCCTAGATGTCAAATCGGGTCTCGGAATGCTAATTTACACTTACAGCAGCAGTACACACGATTAGGAAAAGTCAACTAGCATTTAGGTTGGTCAACGGGCATTTAGGAAGGCTAATCGCCTATAATATAGGCAATTAGGTCATAAGACATGCATTTCAGGAGTTTATAGGCAATTAGGTCATAAGACATGCATTTACTAGCAATTAGGTCATAAGACATGTATCTACTAGCAATTAGCTCATAAGACATGCATCTACTAGCAATTAGCTCATAAGACATGTATTTCAGGACTTAACTAGCATTTAGGATCACAATTGCATGTAATAGAAGCATTTAGCCCCCAATCGCATGTAATATAGGCGATTAGGGAGTCTTTACAGGCGATTGGCCTCCTAATCGCCCCTAACATAGGCGATTAGGGTTGCTAATCGCTAGTAACCCAGCTGTTCCGGTTTTTCGCGCGTTTAATGCTCCAAATCAGATCCAGAACGCGTGTAATCATCCAATATCAATCCAACAACTATACCAAACATGTTTAAACCAAAATCCTTCGTTTAGCCTCGTTTTATCAGCCCTGCATGCAACCATGTAATCCAAACACAATACACATAGCATGAAACATCACATTAACATGCATAACTATAACCCTAATGAACAATTACTCAGATTTCATTAACATGATATCATTATTAATCTGAAACTAACCTAATAACATGTTAATCATCCATCTTGAATCATAGAAACCCTAGCTTTTAATCATAAACACACATAACACATGCATGATAGTTAGAATCCGATTTACAACACTTATTAACGATTTTCAGAAAGCTTATTCGTTTTAGAACAGGTCTGGACCGTTAGGGATTTAATAAAAACGTTAATAAAGATTTCATGGATGAAAATCACACCTTAGATTGTGTTAGATTGATGAAATAAGCTTGAAACCTTGTGTTTTGATCCAAAATCACGTTCCAGAGGTTGTGTTTGTGTTAGGGCGGGTTATGGGACGACTAGGGTTGTTATTATGAAGTTTAGGAGGTCAAGCATTGTATTTATAGTCGTTTTTAGTCGTCCAGCACGTAACACGCGATTGTGCAGCATTTACACGCGATTAGGGCTCCTAATCGCATGAAACTTCATGCAATTAGGGCCTAATCGCCCCTAAGGCATGCATTTAGCATGCCAATCGCCCCTATGAAGGCCCAATCGCATCCCCTATAGGCGATTGGGCTCCCCTAATCGCCTATAGGGGCTGGTTCCGTGTGTTTTGCGCGTTAAACCCCGTTTTAACATATGTTAACACATTTTCACATACCGACAAGTCACATAATGATTTTAAACACATAACACTTGCAAACAAACATATTCACACTCGTTCACCAATTCCCGGGACTCGATACTTGTATGTTCCGTATGACCTGACGATTCTACGAATCGTCACCATTTGTACACTTGGTTAAGGACTGACATCTAATGAACCTCTAGACCAACATCCAATGATCTTCTATACTAAACCGGTAGTTCCCGAACCATAACACGACTTAACTAACCCAGTTAAGTATAATATACGCGTGACTCGCTAAGGTAGACTTTCATCTAGACAACGTTGTTAACCAGAATTTGACGGGTGTCACATCATCCCCACGTTAAAAGAATTTTTGTCCCGAAAATTGCACAAGTACCAAAAGGAATGACGAAAGAAACAAATAAAAGATAGAAACCAAAAGAGAGATTTACCCGAGTTGTCACATCATCCCCACGTTAAAAGGAATCTCGCCCCGAGATTCATTCAGCAGCAGTGGAGACGTATCTCGATTCGAACGCTTTCTTAGGAAAGAGATGAGGATACTTAGACTTCATCTGATCCTCCCGTTCCCAAGTGTACTCTGGTCCCCGGTTCGAGTTCCAGCGAACCTTTACAATGCGAATCTTGCTATGACGTAGGCTACGAATCTTGTAATCCAGAATCTCAACAGGTTCCTCCACAATCCGAAGACGATCGTCAACCTTCCAGTGGAATAATGAGAGACTCGTCAGCCAGACACTTCTTCAGGTTGGACACATGGAAGACGTTATGTACGTTACCGAGCTCCGTCGGTAAATCAAGACGATATGCCACCGGTCCAATCCGTTCCAGGATCGTAAATGGACCGACATACCGAGGGTTGAGTTTGCCACGCTTCCCAAAGCGTATGACGCCCTTCCACGGTGAAACTTTCAGAAGTACTTTGTCATCAACTTGGAATTCCAATGGTTTGCAACGTTGATCAGCATAACTCTTTTGCCGATCCCGTGCCGCTGCCAACCGGTTACGAATCTGTACGATCTTTTCCGAAGTTTCGTACACTAGCTCAGGCCCAGTGAGTTGACTCTCACCCACCTCAGCCCAACAAAGAGGAGACCGGCATTTCCGCCCGTACAGTGCCTCGAACGGAGCCGCCTTGATGCTCGTGTGATAACTGTTGTTGTAAGAGAATTCTACTAACGGTAAATGAGCTTCCCAACCTTTGCCAAAATCGATCACACATGCCCGCAGCATGTCTTCCAAGGTTTGAATCGTGCGCTCACTCTGACCGTCAGTCTGTGGGTGATAAGCTGTACTCATGTCCAGCTGGGTACCCAAAGCTTTGTGTAAAGACTTCCAGAAGTGAGAAGTAAAGTGGGAGTCACGATCCGAGATAATAGAAACCGGCACCCCGTGCTTCGAAACAACTTCCTTCAGATAAAGACGAGCCAAACGATCCATGGTGTCAGTCTCTTTAATAGCGAGAAAATGGGCTGATTTCGTCAATCGGTAAACAATCACCCATATCTTATCATTCCCGCTCGGTGACTTAGGAAGTTGCGTGACAAAATCCATAGTAATCCGTTCCCATTTCCACTCCGGAATTTCAGGTTGTTGCAAGAGACCCGACGGTTTCTGGTATTCCACCTTGACCTTAGCACAGGTCAAGCACTTACTCGCGTATGAGGCTATATCCGACCTCATGTTTGGCCACCAGTAAAGCACCTTTAGATCTTGGTACATCTTATCCGAACCAGGATGAATAGAATACCGGGACTTATGAGCCTCATCTAAAACAAGCTCCCGAAGTCCCCCGAATAAAGGAACCCATATGCGTTCTGCGAAGTAGTGCAGGCCATCAGGCCTTCGCTCGAGGTGCTTGTCGGCACCGTGCATGGTTTCAGCTTTAAGGTTTTCCTCCTTAAAAGCTTCTAAATATGCACTCCATCTTCTTAACAAACCGGCCATAAGTTTTTTCTTTCTTTCTAAATATGCACTCCATTCATGTAACTTGAAGTACATTCACTCAAGTGCATGGTGTAAATTAACTATTTTTTTTTTCTTTTATTGTGGAAGACCTTTAAGTTTTCTATATACTTGTAAACAACAGAATATCAAAAAGGCCTCCCATAATTAACACATGTCAGTTATTAGGTGAAGAGTGGACGTAAGGCACATGAGTTGTTGACAGGAGATTTTCTCAACCTCCGACAAAGTTTTACTTTTACCCCTATGACACAACTTCGACATGAAAGTTAAAGGTTCGTTATTTCTCGAGAGTACGCAGTTTAAAGTTATAATTGAGGGTAATAAATGCATACACACATATGTTCGGTGAACCCATTAAAAGATTTAATATGGGTAATGTAGAATTTGGTTAGGGAGTGTCGGGCACCACCAGTAAATAGGGTTGGTACCCCCACAGCAATACCGCCTCGGGTGGCAGGAGTAACGGGTACTGGTATGTTTTACAAGTTGTATATTACAGATGAAATGAGAATGAGAGTTTTTGTCTTTTTATGAGTTGGGTGGTTAAAGGTAGTGTTACCTATACAATTGTGATTTAGTATAGTGAATTAATGAAGTGATATGATAGTACAGGGTTGATGGAAATCAGGGTAATTCAGTGAAGTTTGAGTACCACCCCGCCCTCCCTTAGAATTAACGTATATTTTTATGTTTGTATATATATTTACCAACTATGTAATAACTCTTTCTCAAGTCCAACACTTGTAGCCCAGTTGGTTGGTTGAGGGCCTAAAGTTTCCTATGGGAGACTTGGGTTCAATTCCCACTAGCTACATTTGGAGGACATTGGTGGATGGGAAATGAGGGATGACCCGGCCATTGGCTTGGGTTCGAGTCCTGATCCCGACCGGTTTTACCGATTATTTCACCGTCGTGCCTTCGGGCGGGTGAGTGGTCGGGTTTTCCCAGGAATTGGTGGCAATTGGTGGCCCGGGTACTCTCGAGTACCTGATTCGCCAAAAGGGTGCCCGAGAGTGCTCGGAATTGATTCGTTGGCCGTTCAAAAAAAATAACTCTTTCTCAAATACGCCAAAGTACACGTGATAACCTATAATATGTCGTTTACTATTAATAACTTTATTTACACTTGATATGTTTATAGCAAATATTTGTTATTTCACTAAATAACAATTGTCGTTATTTTGTATCATGTTATATTATATTATATCAATTCACTAAATGTTTACTATTGATTGTTGTTAATCATAATTGAACATGTACTCGATAAAGAAGTTTACGGCATTTGTCAATAACAACATTGTCCCCATTTGTTTTGCTTTGGACACATAACACAACACGTGTACATCATCTTCTTTGTAACTCCGGCTTTGGGTTATCAATTATCGCAACCTATGTTATTCGGAAATCGGAATACGATTAGCTTGAGATATAGCATCTAGTTCCAAATTATACATCTCAAATCAAATATGCGTTAGGCCATATCTTCAAATCAGATATTTATATGGGTAATAGGACTTTGGCCTAGCGGTATCACAGACGTATGTATTTAAGTTGCCCTATCTAAAGGCCGAAGGTTAACATCTCCAGTTGCGAAGGATTCTTAGCCACCCCTGACCCCTTGTTTTTTTGCGCAGTTGTGAAAATTTTCGATTTTCATAGGTAAATTGAGTCTGGGTTGAGTCTGGCCTTCGCCGATTTGCCACTAAACAATCGAAAAAAATTGAGTCCGACCCCCCGATTCGAGAACCAAGCTTCGCCCATGGACATCTCCTTTACATTGATGTTTACATTGATATTGATGTAGTGGGTGTGTAAATTTGTTGTTCTAAGAAAAATGCTTATTTGGTGATTTTTCGAGAGTAACTAAAGATGGACGTGGTTTTCCTTATTTGTTTATTTGCATATATAAATTTGATGTCTACTGGTCACTACTATTATATAATTTTCTCGAAATTCTTCTTATTCAAATTTTTAACGTAACTTTTACGTATTATACATATGGATAAGATTTATATGTTTTTATGTTACCAAGATGTGACTCACATGCAACTACTACCCTTGAACAACGTCGGATGGGGCCCAATACACTTAAATCATCAATGACACGTGTCACTACATTCCATATTTTTAACAACGTTGAATGGGACCCAATTGTCTCAGTACACTTAATTTAATCATTGACACGTGGCACTACCCCACCCTCAAGAAAGAAGTAGAAGAAGAGGATGATGAGGACAAGACACAAACTCTGCTTTGGGTCTTTTCTTTCAACCATTTTGCCTTTGAGTTGGCAACATAATTAAAAGTGGATTTACTAAATATACACAATACTATTAATAACAAAAAAGTTTTATGTCTCATAATTATCACTTTATAATTTATTATTTCTTAAGAAAAAAAGGCTTGGAACCAGAGCATCATTATCCTTAAACCATCGATGGAAAGGTGGCCGGATACGAGGTTTTAGGTTATGTTATTCATTTAAAAGAAAAACTAAAAAACTGACACTTGTGGTGTACATAGTTAGTGTAAGATTGTAATGGTTTTCAATACTGATTTCATTCATTGAGTCTCCAATATATACAACTAGCATTCCCTTATATTTGGGAAGAGATAATTACAAATATTAATGACAATAAATTCTATCTATAAATACAAAGTCAACTATACTCTAATACACCCCCGCAGTCGAAGCAGGAGGAGGAAGGATGTTGAGACTGGAGCGGAAGTCATCAAACAGGACTCGTGGTAGACCTTTGGTGAAGATGTCAGCAATCTGTAGTCGGGTAGGTGTGTGTAGAATCCGAATAGTGCCTCGTTGTACATGTTCACGTACAAAGTGGATGTCTAGCTCAATATGTTTAGTGCGCTGATGTTGAACCGGATTGTTGGATAAATATATGGCACTAATGTTATCACAATACACAAGAGTGGCCGTGGAAAGGGGGCGCCGCAACTCGAGTAGTAGATTTCGGATCCAACAAATTTCTGCAACTACATTGGCGACGGCGCGATACTCTGCTTCGGCACTCGAACGGGAAATGGTGGACTGGCGTTTTGAGGACCAGGAGAGCAGGTTGGTACCCATGTAAACGCAGTAACCAGATGTTGAACGGCGGGTGTCAGGGCATCCTGCCCAATCTGCATCTGTGTAGGCCCGAAGAGAGATGGAGGGGCAGGATGACAACGTGAGTCCGTGATCAGCGGTGCCCTGTATATACCGTATGATGCGTTTTAACGCATTCCAATGGTCGGTGGTCGGGTTATGCATGTGAATACAGATTTGTTGTACCGCATAACTGATGTCAGGTCTTGTAAAAGTAAGGTATTGAAGAGCACCTGCAAGACTTCTAAAAAGAGTCGGATTGTCAAATAGATCACCTGACGTTGCGCTGAGCTTGGGTTTGGTGTCAACAGGAGTAGCCACTGGATTGCAATTTTCCATACCCGCCCGACTGATAATATCTTTAGCATAGGATTGCTGAGAAAGAAACATGGTGTCACCAGAACGAGTGACAGAGATGCCCAAGAAATAGCTGAGAGGTCCAAGATCTTTCATTGCGAATTCAGCCGCGAGGCTGCCCATGAGATTCACCCTTAGAGCTTCTGACGATGTGGTGAGAATAATATCGTCAACATATATTAATAAGTAAGCAATGTCACCCCCGTGATGAAATGTGAAGAGAGAATTATCGCATTTACTCTGTGAGAAACCAATAGATGTAACAAAATCCGTAAAACGTTGGTACCAAGCTCTTGGTGCCTGTTTAAGCCCATATAATGACTTTTTAAGAAGACAGACATGGTCGGGATAATCCCGATGTCGAAACCCCATGGGTTGATACATGTATACCGTCTCTGTAAGGTTGCCATGCAAGAAGGCATTGGTGACGTCCAACTGATGTATGGACCAAGACTGAGAAAGTGCCAATGTAAGAACGGTACGTATGGTAGCCGGTTTGACAACCGGACTAAATGTTTCACCACAATCTATTCCAACCTCCTGATTTCGCCCGTCACAAACTAGACGAGCCTTGTACCTTTCAAGAGTGCCATCGGACCTGTATTTATGACGAAAAAGCCACATGCTACGAATAATATGCATATCAGGATGTCTCGGGACAAGTTCCCAAGTCTTGTTTTTAATTAAAGCATTGAATTCGTTTTTCATGGCATTATGCCACTCCGGATTAGTCAAGGCGTCTACGGGATTTTTAGGGACCGGGGCAATGGTGGTAGTGGAAAGGTTAAAAATGGTTTTTGGTTTGGTGATACCCGTCATGGAACGAGTAGTGATGGTGCGAGCCGGGGGGGCGGGAGGTGGTGGAGGAGGTGGGGATGGGGCCGGGCTTGGTGTGGGGGACGGATGGGCCTGAGTGGGTTCTGTATCATAGATCAATTTCATAGCTTGGCAATAGGCTGAGATGTTAGGAAATTGGTCTAAGCGGGTATGAAAGAGTTTGTTTTGGAGGGAGATGATGCGCGCAGCCTGATTATCCAAAAAGAAATTTTGGAGGCGGCTCCACGCGTCATATGCGGTAGTGTTTTTTATCATAATGGTGTGAACCAAGTCTTGGGAGATGGTACCGTATATCCATTGTAAAACAATGGCGTCTATACGTTCCCATGACGCAAGAGATGGTTGGGTAGTGGTGGTGGTGTCGGAAGTGGTCGATGAAGAAGAGGCGGGACGGGGTTGAAGGTGATCAAACACCTCGTATGCTTTGCAGTGGATAGTAAATAACTCGGCCCATGTGTTATAGTGCTCAGTTTGGCTATCTAGAGTGATAGGTATAAAGTTTTTGATGTTGGATACTGTTATAGCGGGGTGGATAGTGGATGACATGATGGAAAAGGTGAGGTTGTATGGCTGTTCTGCGAAGCAGAATGTTTGCGCAGACAGGGAAGAAGTTGACGGCAGAAAAGGGAAGAAGCAAGGGTGCTAGGGTTTGGCGATTGATACCATGTAAGATTGTAATGGTTTTCAATACTGATTTCATTCATTGAGTCCCCAATATATACAACTAGCATTCCCTTATATTTGGGAAGAGATAATTACAAATATTAATGACAATAAATTCTATCTATAAATACAAAGTCAACTATACTCTAATAGTTAGAAAGTACATGTATGTGAATATATATTTTACTAGATTATACCTCGGGAGCGTTCTGGGCTGAGAAATTTAATATGATACATCAAGTTTACATATGAAATAGCCTGATGTATAACTCTAATATTAATATCTAACCTAAAACAAATTAACAATGTACACATCCAATGCTAACACCTAACCTAAAAGAATGTAGAACTTTAATGTAACTCTAATATTAACATCTATTCTAAAGACTAAACAAATGTACAACTCTAACATACTAATATTGATACTTAACTTAAAGCAACGTATAACTCTATTAACCTATTCGGCTCTGGTTGAAAAAAAAAATTCATATTTACTGAGTTGAACATAATTAGTGACTTGCCTATACATGATTAATGATTTACCTGAACACTTTGTGTTTTTTTCCTGTATGAACAAAACCCCACAAAAATTTTTTTCCGTTTTTTATATAGCACTATGGTACTCGTTGGAAAGATAATAAAACGCTCGTTTAATTTGGTGTAATTTTTTTCTTTAAAAAATCTCGTATATTAAAGATATTAACGTTTAAAAATTATGGAAGGAAACATAAGGGTGAAAAATCCAATTTTGTTTTTAAATTATTTTTTTCCTAAAATATCTCAATGCCACATGGGATGACACATGACACACTCAAAGAAGAGAATGCCTCTTTGAGTGTCATATCATTAAAATAGCTTTGGTTTATTATATGTATAGATAGATGTAGCTACTAGCTGAAGTTTGTGATTTTAATATATGTTTATAGGTGATCTCCATTTGAAGACTTAAATTGTATCATTTTACGTGATTTGATATGAGCTATAACTACTTGGGGCAATTACATATATCCTCCTACAAACTTTATAAATTACATATATACCCAACCCAAAATTTAATTTACATATATCCCTTTTCTAAAAGTTAAAAATATCAAATATACCCATTTAAATTTATTATTTTAAAAATATATCAAACAATGACTCTTTTACCCTTTATATTTTTATGTACTAAATTTCAAATATACCCCATTTCAATCTCAATCAGAAGTCATTATCCCCTTCATTTACAAGCTAGTTTGCTGCAAGAATCTTTAACATTGAACCCAATTTTTGTTGAATCGGTGTTTAATTATACAATCCTTTGAATATAGTTTCTTGATTAATTTGTATATCATCTTTTCATTGAAATTTTGTTTCCAAAATTACCTTGTGGCTGCAGATTTATGTTCATAAATTGTGATTTTTAAAAAAACTTGACCTAAACAAGTAAACAGAATGGTATACCACATCTATACGATTGATTGATGGAATCCCATTTTTTCTTCTTTTTGTTTTTTTTATTCAGGTTTATAATAATTTAATTATTTGAAACCATCAACTTGTAGATAATTGTAATGGTTGCGCCTATGAATTAATACAATGGCTATTCACAGTCAGGAGTTTGTAGCTTTTAATATTTAAAAGGGTATTTTTGTCAATTTATTTAAAAGGGGGATATATGTAATTTAAATTTTAGATTGGGTATATATGTAATTAATGTTCAAAATAGGGGGATATATGTAATTTTTACTTTTGTGCGTGTATTATGAGTTGAACACTTAAACAGAAAATATCATATAATAAAACTAGCTGATTATCCCGGGAGGATCCCGGAGTTGAAAAATCTAATTTTACGTGATAACTTATTGCAAATAGCTCAAGTTAACTAACCACAAAATCTCTCAATCATTACATGTTCATAGTATTCTAATAAGTAATAACTCATATTCCCCACAAAATCTAATTTTACGTGATAACATGAACACTTTGTGTGTTTTTTCCTGTATGAACGAAACCCCATAAAAAATAGTCGATTTTTTCTCCGTTTTTTATATAAAATATGGTACTCGTTGGAAAGATAATAAAACGCTTGTTAATTTGGTGTAATTTTTTTCTTTAAAAAATCTTGTATATAAAAGATATAAACGTTTAAAAATTATGGGATGAAATATGAGAGAGAAAATTTTAAATTCATTTTTAAATTCTTTTTTACTAAAATAACTCAATTTAATTAAAAAAAGAAACAATTCAAAAACACCAAAAACTATCCATTATGATGTCACGTGGCACTCTCAAGAGAATGTTGAGGCCTCCATTACACGTCACGTCAGCATATACGTTTTCTTTTATATATATATATATATATGAAAGTTTGGGGAAGTAACATTAGCAGTTTAAAATAAATAAATAAATAAATATTCTGTCAACTTAAAACAATCCATGCTACATCGATATTAACATTATCATTATTTTAATTATTATTACAAAACGAACGGGTCTCTAAGGCTCTGACCGTGAGTCCACATATAAAGATTAAAAGTATATTATTTCAAATTAGAAAATAACAATTATAAAAACTAGTATAATAAAGATATATATATATATATATTTCGGAATTTCCAACACCAAAATCATCCGCACTATTATAATATTGTATCTGAACACAAATGCAAAAACGTTGATATATCAAATTGTTCACACTATATAATGACATTATAAATGCGTGGATTCGCTTAACTTATTTGGTGACTTCTAACTTGGCTTTGTACTTCGTTCATTAATATTTTTATATAGATATTAACCTGATTTTTTTGTGTGACAATTAATGGAGCAAAATAATAAAAATTGTCATATCACCTTTATATTTGCTTTCTAACAATATTATAATAACACATGATAAAATAGCAAAAGGAGACCGTGTTCATGGTTGTTTTCGAGAATCCCTAAAATGTTTAAGGCCTGGGATGAGTAAGGTAAATGCGTCCCAGTGAAACATCAATGCCTATAATAAAATTATATATGTGTGTGTGTCTGTACGCGTGTGTTAAAAGTAAATAAAATAAATCATTTACGGTTAGATACTATATATAAAAAATATATATTAATATTTGTTAATTTAAACAAACTACATTACAAAATTAAATCATATATTAAAAGTAAATAAAATAAAATTAACTAAACAGCCAATTTTAAATGCATGGAACATTAGAAACCAAAGAAAACATATTCTTGTTTCTTAAACTATGTGGTATGGGGGCGGCTTAGGCTTGACGATGGCGTCTTGGGTCGGCCAACACTGCCCCGGCTGTCCCCAACCCGTCATTAACGGTTAGAATTGGACGGGTTAGCCGTGTGTGTTGATTGGTGAATTGTTTTGATCGGTACCTTTCCAACGGTTCTTCCTCTCTTTCTCTCTCTGCTATGTTTTTTACCATCTGCTGTGTTTTTTTTTTCAAAATATGAATTAGTGGCAGGCGGAGGGAAGTGTTAAAGAGGAGGAGGAAGAAGGGGTTGTTGGTTGTGATGATGGTGGCGGAAGGCGGAAGGGAGTGTTGAAGATGATCAGAGGTGACTGATGAAGAATGGTGTTGAACTAATGAAGATTAAGATAAAGATGAGGGGTGTTGAAGATAAGGTTGGGTGTTGATTGTTTAATATATATTTTTTAATTTTATACAAAAATAATTGGACCAATAGGAGTAGAGAACTACTAAAGAAAAGACTACTCCCACATCCTTGAGTAGTCTTCAAGTTGTCTAAATACAAGGGTGTGTAGAAAATAGGGTTCATAATTTTATTAAATAATAATAAAATAATCATAATAACGAGACCCTCGTTATTCATAGGAAATATAAAAGTATACTACCGATTATAAAACTAAAATAAAAAATAAGATACAAAATACATGTACCTAATTGAGATTCAAGAATAAGCATTTGACGAACTTCAACCGAACCATCTAATATAATGCTCCGCTGCAAAAATAAACACTTGTTGTAGACGATTTTTGGTTGAGGATCGTGTTTGACACGGGGCCCTTAAAATAGATTCTGCGCCTCCTCTCAAACGGGCTGTTTCCCAAGGTACAACAACCGGAACAGTAGTCGAACTGCCGGAGATGATCTTGAGCCCAAGATTACACCGGTTATCAAGGTGTTCATAACTTGTAGGAAAAAGAAAGTTGTTTTTCATCTTGAGAGTACTCCTCTCATTTGGTGAGTGTTTCTAGTAATTTTGTCATGAGAATCTCGTATGTTTTTTATCCATTAACAAAATGAGCATAAGACTCATTTATAACTTGACAAAATAATTGAAACATTCTTCCAATTAATATTGTAATTAATAGGATTATTAAAACAATACTAAATTGCAATAATATGGATTTAAGTGATAGACCGTAACTTCCATAGTACTTAATTGCATGAGTTGAAACAGTCACTCTGACTAAGTCAACTGACTGGTTTGACCAAGTCAACTGACTTAACAGACTCCTGCTCCAATGCTGTGTGAGCCGCGTGCTGACCAAGATGACGCGCACTAACCAGGGTGCTACCTGGTCATGCGCCACTATAGTCCTGCGCAGCTACTGAACATTACATGCGCGTGCAAGTTAGTCCGTTTACGTCGTGCACGGACTAGGACGTCACCTAGTCTTGTGCGTACGTAGCCTATGCGACGACGCCATGTATTCTGGGGACGACCACTTCCCTCCGCACCTGAGCGCATGCGCCACTTGATTACGGTTTCCGTCAACCGAGCAGACCAAGACGCTACTTGGCCCTCCGCCATGTACCAAACCATGCGCACAAGGTCAAATATACAAAGGCGGCTCTCAAGCGGCTCGCGGCGATGCGAGTGTGCGGAGTGCAAAGTGCGCCATCAAAGCGTCACATTGCGCCCATCGCCCACGCCACGTGCGCGCACGTGTGCATGTGCGAGTTGCTGCGCACCCTTTAGGGCCCCCACTAGTGTTTGGCTCAAGCTAAACAATATCCAAGGAGTGCTCCTCCTTATAAACCACTTCATGTTTTGTCACCCCACCAATGTGGTACAAAACTTAATCCATTTTCTTATCTTTGGTTGTTCCAACCTACAACTTTCAAGCTTCGATATCTCATTCATCTTAGCTCTATTTTGGACATGGTTTGATTCATTGTGATGCTCTCACAATATAGTACACAAACCCATAAATAAATATTTATATAACACATATATAAATATGTTTATTTAAGTCCAAAATTAGGGAAAATCAATTTCCACTACCATTTTTCCAACAATCCCCCACATGAATGGAGATCGATTAAAAAACACACAAATTTCCGATGTAACCTCGACGGTTGAGTCTTGCATAGGATAGGTGGGTGTAAGCCTTTGAACCTTCCCTTGTGAAGCATACTTAGCTTACTAGCTTTCAGTGTGAACTTGATGTCTTTGAACTGAAGGCTGTTTGTGTAAACGACAATATACGTTCACACAAGACTCCCCCTAGCCTGGCCATCCCCTCATTATCATTCCAATAATGGTCCTGGAACACTTTCCTGGTTCTGCGGGAGCTCTAGAAATTGTGCCCCACAATTTCATTCGAAGCGACCACACTTCTCTCCAACATAGGTGATCATAAATCATTAAAAGCATTATGGTGTACTATGATTTACACTAATCATCAAACCATATATTATGCTTAACCTCTCAACAATGTCACTGGATATTATAGGAATGGACTAGGGTGTAATTAAACACCCTTTGTAGTTTAGGGGATATGTATATAACCATATATACTAGCTTTATATATAAACATATATCTTAGCCATGCCCCCACAGTGACTGCTCGTCGGTTCATGATTAAGTTGTCCTATTGAACCTAGATCTTGGGATCTCCAGTCAACTAGGTTAGGTTTCCCTCATGTCTCTTTTCTATCACGGGCTTTAGTCTCATTCCATACAACTTCATCTCTTATCAACCATCAGGTTGTTGGATCCATCTTGCATTGAGATAAGTTAATCTAATGTGTTCTTGACTCGTTGGTCAATTTGCCATCTTGTCAATTCGTAAGACTTATAACATGGGATCTAAACATAGATCTAGTAGGATAGGTAGGTGTTACCCTTTGAACCTTCCTTTTCGTCTTTAGAATGACATGAAACTCAATTCATGGCTAAACACGTTTCCATGCCTTTGGTGATGTGATTCAAAGTTAGCTAGACTTTGATCTTACCCATTGGCATTTGGGTCCAATCAACTCGATTGACTGACTCCATTTCAAATGCAAGCCACCCCCACATTTTATTGGATAATATCCAATGGGGTGATGAAAGGTTCTCCCTTTCGTATGAAGTTTGAGAAAACTACTCAATACCATTTTTACATCCCCTACGGGTTATTTCTTATATGGCTCTTCCCCCCACATTGCTTGCACTTTGAATGTTTCATTAACAAGTATTAGTCTAGCATGCTTTAGACTCCAATACTCTAGCATGTGAACAGAAGATGCATCATTCTGATTCTTCACAGCCTTAAGAGATAACGCAATATCTCTTTCAAACATTCACATCTTAGTTTGACACAATAATGAAATTTTGTTTTATCACTCCAAAACCACTGTTTTTAGGAATGTCTCAAAACCATAGTTAATTTCATCTATTAAGATCAAAACTCATTTTGCCTTTAATCTCCAAGGCTTCACCATTGACTCTTAAGAACATAAACATAAGTCTCAATCTAAGTAACTTTGATGAACATATTCATCATCAACGAGATGAACAATCCTAGTATAAAATCACTAAAGTCTTGAGACAAAGTCAATTAGATTGACACTAAAAAACATAGCATTCACATATGCGCCTAAAGTGATTTATACATTTCCATGTTGTTTTGTAAAAACCATGTATTTGGGAAGACTCCCAAAACTAAGGACAAATCCTCCACATAGGTCAAACAACATTGATGGTTGTAGAAACATCTACACATCCATCACTATTGTAATGTCTTACAATAAATTTAGCAAAATTTATTAAAGAATTTACAATCTTAACATATATTTCTTTCATATGTATAGTCATCGAAAAATTCACAAGTGTGTATTTCCATGTTGATGCTCTCAACATTAGATGACATACCTAGTTTTCGTGAATTAATCTCAATACACTTGCCACGTTCGTCATGATTCACTCATCATGTTGTGCGTTTGATGTTTGGTATGTGACTTATTGCATAAGTCATGATCACAACCCGCTCATTGTGTTCTTGCAAGACACTCCTTGCATAACCCGTTTAAATAAATATCCTTATTAAATCCGTCGAAGGTAAATCGTCAAAGAAAAAAAAAATCCAAAAGTAATTTCCTTTTACATTTATCGTTTATTATATTTTAAATCACCTGATTATTAAAAAAATATAAACGATAATCCAAAATATATATAATATACTACAAATATATTTTAACGGATTCATAAGGATATATAAACATCAAATCTCAAAGTGTTATTCTCTTCAACACTTTATATTTCAACGAAATAATCACAATTATATCGTCTTGTGGCATGTTTCGAGGTACTCCCTCAATACATTGTTCAAAACAACAAGGTTGTTTATAATTAACTACTCACAAGTAGTCGAACAAGTAAATATGTCAAAACAACATCGGGTTGTTTTCCTTTAAATAGTCTCTCAAGACTATTATATGGTTCAAGACATGATACTTGCCATACGAGTATCGAACCATTGCAAAGACATGTTTTATTCGTTTAAAACATTTCTTGTTTTTGCATCTGTTTTAAAAATTAAACTATATATGTTTATGCTTTGATTTCAAATCAAGACCATAAACTTGAAAATAGTTTGTTATTTAAAACCGTATCTAACTCGTTAGACAAATAAAATGATTACAAATCATCTTTAATAGTTTATCACAGTGAACCTGATTCTAACCCGCTCGCTAGAAAATAAACGCTTATAAATCGTGCATATGGTTTTTATGATAAATCTTTTCTAATTCGCTCATTAGAAACTATACGTGTACCAAATATTAAAAATATTCGGTTTCAATAACTAACCATTTCTGACATACTTGTTAGAATACAAACGATTATACTCATCGTTATATGGTGTTTTGGTTATATAACTAAACCGTTTCTAACACGCTTGTTAGAAATAAACGATTACCAAAATTGTTTCACAACTAATTGGTTTATATATATACAACCATTTCTAACATGCCCATTAGAAATAAACGATTACAAGACCGTTTAATATTTTATTGGCTCATATATAAATATAATAAGTCGTTTCTAACACGCTCGTTAGAAAATTAAACGTCTAGCTTCTTCGTTTTTACAAAAGCATCAATTTCTAACACGCTCGTTAGAAATAATGATTATAACTTATGATTTTGTAAATACTTATTTCTAATATGCTCACTAGAAATGTTTGATGACACATTATTCTTTCAATGTCGTCAATTCTAACACGCTCGTTAGATATATATGTTTCAACAACTTGTTATTTACATAAGAAATTTCTAATACGCCCATTAGAAATCTAAATGTTTTCAACATTTTGAAACCAATAGTATTTTACTAAAATAATTACTTTCTAACACGCTTGTTAGAAAATACGAAAGTTTTAGACCTTATTAGTTACAAAAATAATAGTTTCCAACTCGCTCGTTAGGAAAATAAAGGTTATAAAACTTATTATTTTAGCATTATAGGAATTTCTAACACGCTCGTTAGAATAAAAAATGTATATATATATATATTTGATAACAATCATTATTTATCCAAATAATGATCTTTAACACGTTTGTTAGATCGAAAAACGTACACCAAACGTTTCTATATGGGTTGCCAAACTATTTTCTAATACGCTCATTATTAATATAACAATTCTCATCAATCTTATGAATAGTGTATAAATATGATAGATTTTTTAGGATATTTACGGTTATGCCATTAGTTCAAAAAAAAATATAGGTTTTTTTTTTGTCTTTTTGTGAGTTTTGTCTTTATATGTTTTTTTTTTATCTTTATACGTAGTAGGCTTAGAAATAAGTTAGGAATATTGGTTCAACCGGCTATACCGGACGGTTCAACCGGTTGTACCAGGTGGTTCAACCGGTTGAACATATGCAGTAGGATTAGAAATAGGTTAGGAATATTGGTTCAACCAGCCATACCAGACGGTTCAACCGGGTATGTCGGGTGGTTCAACCGGCTTAATCGGCTGGTATGAATGGTTAGGAATATTGGTTTAACGAGCCATATTGGACAGTTCAACCGGATTTGTCAGGTGGTTCAACCGGTTGTACCAGGTGGTTTAACCGAACCGTCGTAATACGTGAGATTGGTTCGTATAAATTTTGTTAAAAATTGGTTTGCCCCGCGGCGAAGCGCGGGTGTTAAACCTAGTTAGAAAATATTTTACTAAGATTAATCTCTAACACGCTCTTTAGAAATAACCTCTGGCAAATATTTTTCATGGGTTGACAAATATTACGTCTTTTCTAATACGCTCATTAGAAAATTAGTATTTGAAAAACGTCTAAATACATGTTAATATTTGTTAACACTTCGGATTATCTAAACCCGACACAAAAAACCCATGAAACAGAAAACTTGAATCAAAACTTTTCGTTTTGTAAACACAGTATTTCGGATTAAAGATTGTACTCCAATCATACATATTAATCCGATTTGTACTACAAATATATTTCCAAAAAAATATTTATTAGATTTCAACAAAAATCCCAATTAATATTTTTATACTTTCGTGAACCCAAAAATCCTTAATAAAAAGGTTTTTAGATTGTATCAACAATCTACACGAAAGTCTGTTTTAAGATTGTAGAAAATAGGGTTCATAATTTTATTAAATAATAATAAAATAATCATAATAACGAGACCCTCGTTATTCATAGGAAATATAAAAGTATACTACCGATTACAAAACTAAAATAAAAAAAATAAGATACAAAATACAAGTACCTAATTGAGATTCAAGAATAAGCTTTTGATGAACTTCAACCGAACCATTTAATATAATGCTCCGCTACAAAAATAAACACTTGTTGTAGACGATTTTCGGTTGAGGATCGTGTTTGACACGGGGCCCTTAAAACAGATTCCACGCCTCCTCTCAAACGGGCTGTTTCCCAAGGTACAACAACCGGAACAGTAGTCTTACTGCCGGAGATGATCTTGAGCCCAAGATTACACCGGGTTATCAAGGTGTTCATAACTTGTAAGAAAAAGAAAGTTGTTTTTCATCTTGAGAGTACTCCTCTCATTTGGTGAAAGTGTTTCTAGTAATTTTGTCATGAGAATCTCGTATGTTTTTCATCCATCAACAAAATGAGCATAAGACTCATTTATAACTTGACAAAATAATTGAAACATTCTTCCAATTAATATTGTAATTAATAATATTATTAAAACAATACTAAATTGCAATAATATGGATTTAAGTGGTAGACCGTAACTTCCATAGTACTTAATTGCATGAGTTGAAACAGTCACTCTGACTAAGTCAACTGACTGGTTTGACCAAGTCAACTGACTTAACAGACTCCTGCTCAAATGCTGTGTGAGCCGCGTGCTGACCAAGATGACGCGCACTAACCAGGTTGCTACCTGGTCATGCGCCACTATAGTCCTGCGCAGCTACTGAACATTACATGCGCGTGCAAGTTAGTCCGTTTACGTCGTGCGAGTGTGCGAAGTGCAAAGTGCAAAGTGCGCCATCAAAGTGTCACATTGCGCCCATCGCCCACGCCACGCGCGCGCACGTGTGCGTGTGCGAGTTGCTGCGCACCCTTTAGGGCCCCCACTAGTGTTTGGCTCAAGCTAAACAATATCCAAGGAGTGCTCCTCCTTATAAACCACTTCATGTTTTGTCACCCCACCAATGTGGTACAAAACTTAATCCATTTTCTTGTCTTTGGTTGTTCCAACCTACAACTTTCAAGCTTCGATATCTCATTCATCTTAGCTCTATTTTGGACATGGTTTGATTCATTGTGATGCTCTCACAATATAGTACACAAACCCATAAATAAATATTTATATAACACATATATAAATATGTTTATTTAAGTCCAAAATTAGGGAAAAATCAATTTCCATTACCATTTTTCCAACAGGGTGACCCATTTTTTGATGATTATACAAAAAAATATTTTATACAAAAAAAATAAACGAACGTACGTGTATTCACACTCATATTAGTTTTTATCTATTTCAGTTGCTACATCAAATGTTAGTATCATACCGGCCTAAAACAATCCAAACTGATACTGACCCAAAGCTCGCCACGAAACGCGAAAAATCCCACTAGTTATGTAACGATATTCAAAAAGATAATATATAATAAATACATTAACTTTTTTTTCAAATTACTTGTTCTTCTATCTAATAATATTAAAGGCAGAATATCAAAAAGAAAAAAAGTTACATATGTGAAGGAAGGAAGATATATGATTATTATTGATAGAGGAAAAAGACGCGTGGGTGGAGCAGACAAAAAGGGTAGCGAGCACGAGGGTGCAGCCATCCCCCCCTCACCGGCGAACTCTTCGCTGACCACCCCTCACTTGGTGGCGTTGGGATTTGGTTGTAGCTAGCTAGCATGCCCTTCCCACTAATATACATGGACCATTAAAATCCACAATTATTATCTCATTCAAACACAATGCTATCTTTTTAGTTAGTTATTTATCTTGTTTTTTGTATGGGCGAATGTTAATATGTTGTTGTACGCCGGGTGATATGATGCTAGTTTCCCGCTAGCCTGGGTGTTTAATAAAATTTGTTGGCTGTTCAAAAAAAAATTAACTTGAATTGCCGATGAAGCCTAGCTCAATTGGTGAAAATTGGGGGGGGGGGGGGGGGCTAGAGTGAAGGACGTTGAGGGTTCGATTCTTGTCGAAGCCATATTTGTCACATGTGGGGGTTTCACCTGGGGAGATCCTCAATTCAGGTGAAATGGGTAATCAGTACAGGCTGGGCCAGGGTGTTAGCCGGAGCTCCACCGGTTGCACCACTTACCGTTCAAAAAAAATATTAGCTTGAATTTGTATAATCATATAGATTGTGTGATGAACTATTATTATCCAAAAATACTCCATAAACAGGATTTTTATTTGATTTAAATGGTCAAATGATAATTTTATAGGTTATGTTAAATATTCAAAATATTCTTTACAAAAAAATGTTCCGACCAACAACCATCTCATAAAGTTGACTATTTAACTTATTCCATTTTTTAATTATCATATACAGTATTTCAATTTCTTTGTGCGGCCTTAGAAAATGATGGGTTCATAATTAATCTACTACATTTTTCTCATTGAAAAAGACCGGTCTATAATAAATCTACCACATTGTTCACATTTAATGAACGCCCATGATAAATTGTTAAACAAGTGTTGTAGTTGATTTAAATATACTAGAACTTAACTAGACATAGAAGGAAAAAAATCAACTAGACATAGAAGAATAATATCAAAATTATAAAAGAAAACAAATTGTATATGTTTTATTATCATTTTAAAACTACATAAAAAGAAATAAAGATGTTTTGTATACATACATGTACATATTTATATACAATTATATAAGTATAAATAAGATCTATATTATATGTATGTATACAAAACATATAGAGTCCTTTGTTAAAAAGTAAAACATATGATATCTATATTCCATTTAAGTATACCAAACTAATTACTAAAACATTCTCGGTGTTAAGCTTAAATATATCTTATTTTAATGTAAACACTAAAAGAAATTTGGACAATAATGGCGACACCCATAGCGGCGACACGGCGTGGGTTGCCGCTATTGCTCAAATCCGTGTGACCACTTTAAAGTTCATGATTTGGTCGTTGAATGGCAATATGATCAAACGGTGGGGGTTAAATCCTACAAAGAGCAACAACGGCGACATTTTAGCGGCAACTAGTCCCTGCTATTTATGAAGACCAATAGCAGCGACAGCGGCAATAGCGGCGACATGTATCGTCGCTATTGGTCCTATTTGTTGTAGTGAAAGTACAGATATTGTTACATGTTTCCCTGATGACATTTTAATGTCATAGGATTGCTAGCTTTCATTCGTTTTTAAACTAACATGACAATTCATAAACATTTTTACAATCATAAACTTTATTTAAAAAAAATAAACTTATTAAGAACTTCTGTCTCTAATTACTCATTAATCATATTAATTAAACATTAACCATGGATTAAAAGGCCCTAATCCAGGGGTGGACCACGGTTAGCATGTGATTAGCATCATGGAATCCTTTCCACCCTTTGCGCTGTAACTCCATTTTTTGAGACCTTTAATTAATTCCTTTTAATTTGTATTTTCTTACCTATTATTATATTGTAAACTGCAGAGATTATTAATTATTAAGTTAACGTGGTTAATCACTAATTAGAAACCCCATGTGAAGGATAACGGTACGTGACAAAAACTTTGGTTGTTGCGCCTAGCCGATTAATCGTCTCTTAATTACTCATTTTCGTCTTGGACTAATGATATAACTTTTCGTATTCGAAAGTCACGGGACACTTAAATTGGTAGAGGCCGGATTCAATACGTATAAAATTTTCGACAGAATTCTAGTAGATTTATACTATTGAGCAAAAAAACAGGTAGCCGGGGCACCTCCTAGCCTCTTCAATCCTCCACTGATTAATGGTTAAGATGTAACTTTTTAATAGTTAAAAAGTAACCTTAAATCTGAATGGATGGAGATTGTGCATACGGTTGTGCTGGCAACATTTTGGAGGATTTGGCTAACAAGAAACGAGAAGGTCTTTGAAGGAAGATTTGTGCCAGTTGTCAAACGGTGGAGCAAATAAAAGAGGGCGCCTACATATGGTTGCGACATCAGTCAGATTCCAGCCACAATGTGGGACAAATGGATCGACTTTGATGTTTTAGATATGTTGTAATTTATGTTTTTGATTTTGGTGTTTGTATTTTTCTCTCAGCTCCAGTTGGGCTCTCTACATATAGATATACAGATGTTTTGCCGTTCACAAATGTATGAAAACTGGTTATTTAGTCACTTTGTTAAGGATTTTTGTGTTTCTAGTATCTCTAGTCAAGAAACTCAAAAGCCTTCCACAAAATTTTTTTTGACATATCGGACTTGTATTTCAAATCACATGCTAACTATTGTGTTTAGATAGCCTGTAAAGTATGTCCGATCAAATAGGTTGTTAAGATGGAACAATTGATGAAATACACCTATAATCTGATTATTTTCTTGATAGGAATGAGTGTTGATCGAGACTAATCTACTATACATTTTATTTGGCAAGTGGTCCATAGTATTCATCATGTTATATGAAAAACTACAAATAAAACAAAATCTGTTAACTATAAACTATCAAATAATATTGTTAATCAACTGTTAACTGTAACTATTAAGGAAATAAAATTTGTTACACATTTTATTATTATATTGTATATGTAATATATAATATTCAATGTTTAATTTTATGTAATTTATATTGTCCCATGTTTTGGGGTTGAACCGCAAACAAATGAAAAACTAATTAGGGCAATATAAGTACAGCGATATATATTTGACTTTGCCCTAGATTGAATAGGATCAAAATGATAGATAACTGACAATGATTGATTAACAAATATTTAATTCTTTAATCATTTTTCTAATTTGTTGTTCTAATCATTCATCCAAAACACAGCCAAATCCACCTCGATTTAAACCTATCTTTAATCATTTCTTTTTGACACACTTTTTTTTTTTTCTTTTGAAACTAATTTCACAGATAGGAACAAGACAAGTTACAGGAGAATGACAGGTAGACGGACAACAAACGGTGCCGCTACTCTCTTTTGAATTGCAAAACATATCCTGTTAAAAATAAACCATTGGTTCCTTGAAGTCGAGGAATTACTGTGAATTAAAAGATACTTTGTTTGACAAACAATTTATAATTACGTTAAATTATATAAACATGTGCCATTAAAGTAAATGCAACCTTTGTTTATGTTCGGTCGGTTGTACATAGGTGTGCTTAATGGGTCACGTTCATGGGTTGGTGGTAATAGTGGTGGATCTAAACTAAGATTTCAGGGATAACGTTACGTAATTTTCACGGGTATCGTAATACAAAACACGTAAGAAAAATTAAAATACACTACGCCAAAAAAGTTGAGAGGTAACGAACGCTACCCCTGCTCCTCTAGATAGGGTGTGGTACTAAAAAATCACATGAGGCATGTGAACGTGAACACGGCACATGTCTTTGTGGTTTCACTCAACTTGCGTTTGAGGTCCCTGTCACGTGAATCAGTCTTTTGGTTTCTCAGCAAATTAGTTTTCTGGTGTTTTTTTTTTTTTTTAGTTTTTGGGCTCACAGTTTTTAAGTCTAGTGTCTCACTAGCCTGGTTACTTGTAATATCTCTGGTTGATGTATTTGGTACACTTTTTTGGGTGATATGGTATAATATGCAGTTTGTCGATCAAAAAAAAATTTTTGTAGGTGAAGTCATCTTAGTAGTATGTGCTTTGCATTTTTTTTTTTTTTTTTTTTTTTTTTTATGACTTTTGCTTTAGTGACTTTCTTCTAATAAAAAAACTTGACGGAGTTGCTAGAAATTCTGAAACACTGAAACACGCTTGTATGGCGGTATTGTAATGTGGGCCTATACCTCACCATAGGCAGGCCTAGTTTAGTAGACAAATAATGGGCTTATAACAACACTTTATATTATACACCAACTTTTTAGCACTAATGAATGATTTTTTTTGCCAAACTAGTGTTACAGTGTAATTTTTTTGTGTATTTAGAGGGTGTCAGCCATGAATTTTCAAAAATGGTGAAGAAGCAACATGATCCTGAGGATTTGATGATGTGGAGGGGAGAGGAGAGAGGCTTTTGCTGACTAGGAGAGATGGGGAAGAATCCGCAATATGATCTTGCGGATTTATTGGCTTTTTTTGTAGGCTTCAAAATAATGCAAGGGGATGTTTTGTAACTTAGGGGGGTGTTGTAATACCATCTTGCGGATTCATTAAAATGGTCTTGAAAGTCTGCATATGATCAAATAGTTGAAGGGCCAGTCTTGTAAATTGAAAATAACTAAAACCGCAAGATGGTGTTGCTTCTTCGGTTTTTTTTTTTTTTAAGTGATAGATGAAGGGCTAGTATTGTAACTTATCTTTTGTCTCTTTATGTCGTGTGTGTAAGAAAGAAGCAGGTTGGTTCACATGCATTACACCCCAACCACACAAATGGGTGCATGCTTTTCTTCAGTAAGACTAGACTAGACAAAGACATAAATGCATGCATGCAAGTACATGCAAGTAGTCTTATAAATTTTATGCATGTGAACGAGTAATTTGCACTCTCAAAATCCAAGCAAAAGACCACATATCTTTCATATATCTATCTTTCACTCTCAATCTGTATACACATATCTTGCACTCTTATAATTTGCACTATAGCATTTGTAAACCCTGGTCCTCGCAGCAATGAACTTCTATGGGATCAATCACGACATCGTTCGGCGATGTTGTTTGAAGGAAATGTGGTAGCCGATGTAGATGTTGATGTTAGACGCGGCGACCAATCCTTTTGGTCGACAATTAACAACTATCCATTGGATGGTCGTATTAAAGATATGCTGCGCACTGCAGGTTTTCTTGGAGTTATTGAGTGTGGTTACCGGAAGATTGACCGAGGGTTGATAACTGCCCTCGTTGAAAGATGGCGTCCCGAGACCAACACGTTTCACCTACGATTCGGTGAGGTGACAGTAACGTTAGACGACGTTGCATAAATAATGGGTCTTCCTATTAATGGTCCCCCCGTGATAGGAGAAGTTCTTGACGTGACGAATAATGAGGAACGGGCACTACTTGTCTACAATTTGTTGGGTATAACAACCAACAAATTCACTGGAAACAAGATGCCTGTACGGGATGTTACAGAAAGAATTTCGGGTCCGTTGCCCGATGACCCGACTGACGTCAAGATCATACAACGCGCCCGTTGTGTGATATTACTCTTGTTGTCATATTCTTTCGCACAAAGACAAAAAGGAACCGGCCATAAGCGGTGACGAGCGGAAGGGCACGGAAGGAGAAAAGGCCACGGGCACGTTAAAGATCAATAGCCAACGAGCCTTGGGTTAGGTTTAGTTTTCGCTCTATATTTTTATAGACATGATGAAATTGTTTTTTATAAACTTTGAATTTATGTTTCTAATTATAATTATGAACTAGACTTTTATGGTTGCTTAGGTTTATGAACTAGACACGTAATTTGCAGTTTTTAATGGTTCTTGGTTTTTAATTTTGATGTGTAGGATTACATGATTTTAATTTTATTGTTGGATTTGATATATGTGTGTTGGTGTTATTTTTATTTGAAGTTTGTTTATTGGTTTTGTGGAGCTAGGCATGTAGAGATACCCCCTAGGTCTTGAAATCAATCTAGTTCGTCAACTTAGGTTAGCGTGCTAGTATTTGGAGTTGGAGTACGACACAAGTATAACAAACTAATATAATAAATTTAACTAAGACGTGCAGTCCATTCTTGAGGGTGAGAAATCTAACTCGAGATTGCTAGGTAACTAACTAGGCATTGTTCGGTAGTTGGCAAGCGCTAGGGCGGGAGTCGCTACTTGTCCGTGTTTAGAGTTTTCCTAGGTTTTCTTCAGTAGAGTTTAAGTCTGCTTCATAGTTTGAGGGTTTTAATCCAGGAGAGGTTTTAATCTGATTTCTATGGGATTTTGGTACGCTAGGGCGATCCAGGTCCATCTTAGCATTTCTACACTTGTCCCGCCTTAAGTCTAGTGAGTTATCCTTGACAGGAGGTTTATTAGGTAAGAATAGGGTCTCAAGTTAATTACCAGATTCAGGATTTATTGCTAGTGTCTAGGGATTTTACCTAAGTAACCAACCTTCTTCCTATCCGATTTCTCCAAGTTCCTAGTTCCCGTAAGCAGCTGAGGTTACTTTATTTATATTTAGTTTCTTTTAAGTTTTTAATCATTAGTTTAACCCCCCACATAAGTATATATTTATTTAGGCTAGTATTCGGTATAGGTTGTGATCTAGAGTTGCATTCGCGTCTTTGGGTTCGATACTCGGTCTTATCTGTTTACTGCTTTGCGACCGGTACACTTGCCGTGCGTGTGTAGTTTTTAGGTGAGTCGTTTTAATTAGAACTTGTGTTATTTATATATATACATTTACACACATCAAGCTGTCCTTTTTACCATACCTAGAGGACCTCAATGAATGTCGGACCTTTAGTTGGGGTAGTGTTGTGGTGGCATGGTTGTATCGCAACCTGTGCAAAGCAGCAGTAATGGACGGCGAAGCAATGTGTGGGTGTGTGTATTTGTTACAGTTGTGGGCGTATACCAGAATCCGGGTATTAGCTCCCAGAATTGTTCCGGAAGAACAAGAAGAAGGCGCCGGTAGACTCCCATTTGGTGCCAAGTAAGTAGTATTTTATGCGTGCATATTATTGATTATATTAAAACATGTTATTTTTGCTAACTATTGCGTTTGATAATTTTTTTTTAAAAGGTGGCGTGTACCACACTGGTTTAAGGAGACGACCAGACACTAGTTACGCGCAATCCGTTCTCAACTATCCAATCTTCACGAGGATTCGGTAAGAGTTAAGTTACACTAAATTACTGTTGAATTTCGTACAATGCGTTAATAATTAATTATTTTTTTGCACCAGTTTGTCTGCCGTCCATATGAAGAAGAAATGGGTTCCTTGGCGGATTATTGTCTAGAAGGGCAGGATTCCTGGTGTTGTGAGTGTTATATCTTGTGGAATCAAGTGGTGGAATACCACTCACCATCTCGGGTCCTTAGACAGTACGGGTTCTGCCAATGGAAACCTCAAAATCCCCCCCTTAGCCATGAAGAGCACCTTTCCCTACGTAAATTGAAGCGTTCTGGGCATACGGATACAGACTGGAGAAACAGACATGAAACCTATGTATCCTCTTGGGATAATCGCAGATTTAATAGAGTGGTGGGGCAACCGATGGTGGCAGGGTTTCCTTCCGTGTTTCCAGATTACATGAGTTGGTATCTGGAACACACGGTTGGATTTGTGACCAACCCGGCGAATGACCCGGTACCACAAACCGGGTTCTGAGATGATAGGTCAATCACCCAACTAATGGTTTGTATATCACTTTAATAAATTTACACAATAGTATATAATGCAAAAATATTATTTTAATGTTCTTTATTTTAATATTAATGCAGATGGAAGGCTATGCAGAGATGTATAGTCAAGCGGCTCGGTTTATGTCAAACGCTCCTGAACAATTCGCAGCGATCCAAAACACTGCCACCGCAGTGTTGACTTCAATTCGCGAAGGAGATCGTTTGAATCATCCTTCGCGTCTACAAGATCACCTGGTCGGTAGCCAGGCTGACAGAAGCCGACCTAATAGGGTGTCAGGGCGTATAAACCGTAGACGTGGTCGGGTGGACCAGGCAGGGCCTTCTTCAGCAACTCAAGACCCTCCCAGGAATGATGACCAGTCTATGGACTGGTCGAATTTTGATTTCATAAGTTTGCTGAATGATGATGATAGTGGGAGAGGTAATTTTGAAGGGGCTAGTTCCTCACAAAACCCCGTTCATCCACAACAGTTAGGGGGGTTTGATCCACAACAGTTAGGGGGGTTCAATCCACAAGACTCTAGGGGGTTCATACCTACTCCTCAACAGTCTAGTATGTATAATACCCCTACCCCTAAGTAACACCCAGGCGTCTACATTTTGGACACCAGATAACCCGTTTAACACCCAGCAATCCTCGTTCACTTACTGGGCACAAAATCAAAGTGAACAACCAACGGGTTTTAATAATTCTTGGACGCCTGTACCCTTTCAATTTGATGAACGTCGCAATCCACCCAGAAATCGCCAGCGTACTCGATGTGGTACCGGTTCTAGATACTGTAATCAGCCTAGTTGTGGTGGTCCTGGTTATTGTAATAATGATGCATAGTTTTTAAATTCGTCTATGGATGTTAAATTTTCATGTTTTAGCGTTTATGTTTTAATGGTTAATGTTAGTTTTCATGCAACATAACATACATGAAACACCATCTTTGGTAGATAAATGTCACACAACACACATGAGATTTATAATAAGAAACACACATGCTCACAAACGTTAACAACAATATTTGTTACATATTATTTGGTGTCCAACGTCCACGGTAAAATTCATCAGCGATGTACCGACGGTATGCTGAACAAGAATGCGCAAGATCTCCTTCAAAGTTGATATATTCCTCATTAATTAGATTCTTCATTAACATACATATAAGGACTCCAAAATTACCACCAACTGAGCCGTGATCTTCAGGCGGCCAGACTTTTGTATCGGACACTATTATTTTTTCCACATAATTTCTTCCGGAATTTTCCCAGTATGAAATTTCATCCAGGAGTTGCTTGAACAAAGTCTCGAACTTCACAAATGTTGGGTAAATCAACACTTGGATTGGCGTCGGTTCACCGAAAGTAGACAAAGCGCAAGAGCTAGCAAAGTACAGCGTCGTACGAAGTGTCCGCATATCAACTTGAACAAGAAACCACTGTCTTTGTTCAGCACATAATGGGATATACAACTGCATAAGGTAGATTAGCGTATATTATTTCCCAAAATAATAAATATATATGGTAAGTTACACTAAAGAATAGTACCATATCAATATCCCATAAGGGAGGGTAGTTGTCTTTAATTCCGATGGAAAATGGCAACGCACGACAGTTGGGAGTTTCAGACAATAAGTCGAGGAATTGTGGGGGTAGTATTGTCCACGGATACAATTGTTCAGGTTTCTTAGATTTATTGATCAATACCCATCTGTACCTCATGAACAACGTAACCCAGCCTCCCACGTGCTGCAATTTTTAATAAAAAAATGTATACACATAAATAAAAATAGAGGGGATATATATTAATATTTAAAAACCTTAAAAAAGAATGCTTACAAGTGGCCAAAGGTGACCCTCACCGTCATATCCCAATAGGGTTCCCCAAAAATCCTTTCCGAGCGGAATCCGGCCAAGAAAAACACTACAACAGACAGGGGCGTCACCATTCTGGTAGAATTCTATGACATTGGGTGTGACAACCGGCAAATTTCGTACAACGATTAACGTGATTCTAATCATGTTTAGAAATAATTAACATGGTTTAAGGTTAATTATGGTTAGTTGAGCTCATATGAGTCCTACGATGCCCTTTTGAAAGTTCGTTGAAGTCTTGATGCCTTTAAAGAAAGACTTCGCGTGTTTAACGTAACGAACTGACATCAGCAAAAATTTGTCAAACTGGAATAACATAAACTTATTCTATGAAAATACGACACGTATATACTATCGATGCGAACGGATGTGAAAACGGCGTGGTAAACGGCCAAAAACGCAGCGTTTTGGAGAACGCGGAGAGGAACTGACGTGGGATTCGAACGTCAAAACGCGTGGTTTTAACCGTTACCGAACTTTCGGAATAATTATTTATTATAAATAATGTTATTGGTTGAATTTCGAAAGTTATCGGATCATTTAAATGAAGGATAACACAACCGAACCGATTAACGCGATTTTAACGCGCGTGCCGTTTTCACGCATCGGGTGACGAAAATAATTATTAAATTGCTCGGTCTGGTGTTATTTATGACTACGAACAAAAACCGAGTCCAGAAGCGATAACGGGCTAAAACGGAGCAGTTGGTACGCGACGTCGGGCTTGAAGTCCAATCCAAAAACCCACCTATATAAGCCCATAACCCTTCCAAAATATCCTCATTTTCCACATTTCTTTCTCTCTCTAACCACCAACACTCTCTCCACCCTCTCTCTCTAGAAACTTCCGGCGACCGGAGGAGGCCGGCCGGCGGCGTTCCGGCAGCTTCCGGCGGCTGTCCGGCGGCCGTCCGGCGACTTCCGGCGGCCGTCCGGCGACTTTCCGGTGGCCCTCCGGCGGCTTTTTCCGGCGCGTGACACCCCCACCCCCACTAATTTCGGTGCCCCGAACACGATGGTGAAGGCCGTTTTCCCTAAAACGAAGCGGTTTGAACGTTGGTACCATTTCGGCGACTTTTCCGGTAAGCTCGTTTTTGAGTTTTTTTTGTACAAACGTTTAGATCGGGTCTTTGGGGGACTCCTCCCAAGTTTTCACGGAATTTCGTTCTCCGGCCACATTCCGGCGAGTTGTTTCCAGCTATTTGCGAGTTCAGGAGGGGCTGGAGTGGGTTTGGTTGGGTTCCGGTGGCACGCAGGTGGTCAGAACGGGGGTTTTGGTGGCGTGGGATGGTGGTGGTGGTCCGGCCACGGTGGTGGTGGTCCGGCCACGGCAGTGGTGGTCCGGCCACGGCACCGGTGGTCCGGCCACTGTGGTGGTGTCCGGCAGGGGTGGTGGGTCTCGGCCAGAAAAGGCCTCGGTGTTGGTTGATGTCCTCGCTTGATGTCCGGGTCAGGTCAGATCTGGCTCGGTTTGCGTGCCGTCTTCAAGTTCTAGTCGTGGGTCAAGTATGGTGCTCTCGGGTAGATCCGGTCAGATTCGGGTTGGTCAACCCGGTCAACTGATGGTCAACGGGTTAGATTCGGTTCGGTCAAGACCCGGTCAACTCAGTGAACTTCGGTCAAGCATTTCGGTATAACTAATTAGTGATTATTTCATTATTATTTGCACATATATTTCTAAAATATATAAATATAAACGACTAACTCGCTAACGAACCGATAAAAATATTAACGAAAAGCATTATGAGCTAATATTTGTGTATTAGTCGTGACTTGCGTTGTTGTTGGACTAAATTGATGGACTATACGTATATATATATTTATATAAACAGTATGATTTATATAATAGTCACAACGTATAAAGTCTCGTGGATTAGAAATGCGGATAAATATAATGTCGTCTTGTTTAGGTGTTGATTTTGGGAAATTGTAGACAACTTGTGTTGTCTGGTTTATACCAAAAACAGAGGAAACTCTGCCGAAATTTTTATAAATCCGAAGCGCGACAAGTGTGACATTATTGTTCGTTCTCATAAATAACTTTCCAAACGTTTGACAAGTGTAGTCATATACAAAATCACGACGTTTTGACAAATATTATTTGTAACAATAATAGTCTATTCCGGGAAATATTTCAAACAAATATATAGTCTTTTGTTACCAAGCGTCAAGTATGACGAGTTTTTAAAGGTTACTTGGTAACTAAAATATGTTTGTTGTCGGATTAAAAGATGTATAAACGTTCGGTTTTAATTGGAAAACCTGTTCATAAAAAGCAAAGTCTTGAGATTTGTAAGATACTCGGATTCGGGAAAAGAAATAACAAATGTTATTAAAAAGGATTTTAATAACTATATTATATTTCAGCAAGGTATATTTTCCGAAAATAACTATACAAGACGATTACATTATCTGGTTTACGAGACAAGCTATGGCTCGGGATGAGTTATACGTTTCGTGATATTAGTCCAACATAGTTTGCACACGAATAGTAACAAGTGCGCGACTTGGGTACTATTTCGTATGTGAACACATGAACTATGATAAGTCACGATCGGTTCGTCGAGTTAAAACACTTAAGGACTCGGGTTAGTACACACGGGTCAAGATAGTTGAGTAAACTATCTTTTAACCGGAAAAATAAGCTAGATTTATATGTGATAGACTTTAAGGTGTCCTTTATTGGTAATTAGGGCACGAAGAAGTCGGTCAAAGCCTTGGATTTTATTTGCTAGCTAAGCATGGAAATTAAGGTGAGTTTCACGGCCCCATTTTACTGTTTTAACTGGGGGAAAGATATGTTTGTCAAAAGTTATCACATATTGAAATGTTTTCAAAGGGTAAAATGTGGTAAGTGGCATGATGAGTACTTGAGTTTTTGGTCGCCACTCGGGGTTGGGTCCTCGCTACTGTAACCATTAATTCAGGTAAATGAAACCAAAGGAATATTTGGATAGTACTATTGGTGCCTGACGAGGCCCACCTCTGGTTGATAGCGTCAACCCGGTAAAGACAAGAGGTGCACGTATTCTGAACTTAAGTCGTTGGGTTCCGAGAAACGACTTGGAGCGGGGCATATTTATTAGTCTTGGTTTGGTTATGGGACTCAGGGGATTGCTTATCATCATAGTTTGTAGGAGCTAGCTACTCCATACAAAGGCCACAAAATGTGCTGGATTTGCACAGGATGTAAAAATGTGCTGGATTTGCACAGGTTGTAAAAATGTGCTGGATTTGCACAGGATGTAAAAATGTCGTATTTACGAAACTAAAACCTGTGAACTCACTAATATTTTATATATTGACGTCTTTTTAAACATATCTTTCAGGTAACTAAGTGCTGAACAGGTATGCGGCTAGTACGGTGGAATTTGGGATGTCGGACACTGGTTGGGGGTTTCATCTATTGTTACCATCGGGTTGGGACATAATCGGAAACGCCCCACTTTAAAACTTAATGTTTGTGGTTTTAAGTAATGTTGGAAACCAGGTATTCCTTCCCGACATCTGAATATAATGATCCTTTCTAATTAAATATAGTTTGTGTTAATCTTGACTTTGATATGCTTTCGAGCGTCGCGCCACGTGTTTCCGCCATTGGCGTGGTGTGACAGAAGTGGTATCAGAGCCAAGGTTATAGCGAACTAGTATTTTTGAAAAATCTAGACTATAACCGGTTTTGGCTCGAAAACGAAGTTTTCAAAAATAAAACACAACAAAATATTTTAGAAAAGAAAGAAAATTGTACATCGATTGTACAAAGGGAAATTCCGACCGCCTAGCCATGTGTGTCAATATATAAAATGTTAGAAAATAAGGATATGAATGTTTAAATTGTGTAGAGATCCGATTTTCTAACTAGTGCTAGTTAATGCATATAAGTAGTACAGATAGCTTGCCTATAAGGATATCGTCTCACACTTCACCTTAGTCCGCACTTTTGCATCGATTACCGATATCGACAAGCGGGAAGGACAAGCGGTGGTCTACGACGAACTCACCCGCTTACCTGCGGACGGGATGATCGGAAGGGCTAACCTTTATCGTGCTAGTGGACGTTGTCGTGTTGCTGATGTTGTGAAGGCGAAGCTAGTCTGGGTCTTTTATTGTGTGAAATCTTTGTTTTGGATCAGGAAGCTCGGAACTAGCGGGCACCAAAATTACCTGGCAACACCGATTATCATTGCGGGTGCACACGTAATAATAACTTGTGGTGCACGGTAACCTAGGTGGGCGCTAGGGCTGGGGTTGGTGATCACTCCTTGTCTTGTCTATTCTTGTTCTGTAGGTTCAGTCTTAACTTTTGATTGGGCAATGAGTTAAGAAGGGAGGTCTTGTTGATATCCCTTGATTTCGATCCTCGCAAACTGAATGAGCTTTCTTCAGCATTACCTCTAAGGTACGAACACGGAAGAGCTCGAACGACTACTTCATATGAGTAATCTGACGTAAACCCTCGCATCGGATAGGGACAGGAGATGAAAACTTCCTGGTATAGGAGTTGAATGCCTCCACTCAAAGTTCCTCAAAGGAGCGGACATACGAGGATGCACTGCCTACCAGAGAGATGAATGCTTGGTACGATGCGTGGAATGCTAAACGTGGAACCGAGTGAAGACTTAGGGTGCGTCCCTGCAAAACCAGTGCGTTTTGAGCACGGGACCCTGTGCGGATCAGTATTGAGATTCGTTGCCCGTGTGCTGCTATATTATTACTGTGAGTAAGTCATTCTTGATCTAACACATGCCCAAGTTGTCTTCAAGGGTCAGGCGTTCCTTCCCCTATTGGAGGGCAGAATCGTCCTTGCTGAGTTAATAGGCTTGATCATCTTATCTAGAAGGCATGATGGCCCCCGTCTAAATCAACAATGTCGAATCGGCAAGATCCTAGTATATTTATTTAATGGGAAAATAAATATATGGTAAAGTGAGCCGAGTCGGGTGTTGAAAATGAAATATCGATCGGCAAGATCCTAGTATATTTATTTAATGGGAAAATAAATATATGGTAAAGTGAGCCGAGTCGGGTGTTGAAAACGAAATGTCGAATCGACAAGACCCTAGTATGATTATTTAATGGGAAAATAATTATACGGTAAAGTGAGTCGAGTCGATGATTGTAAAATGTAATGTCGAATCGACAAGAACCTAGTATAATTATTTAATGGGAAAATAATTATACGGTAACGTGAGTCGAGTCGATGGTCGTAAAATGTAATGTCGAATCGACAAGAACCTAGTATAATTATTTAATGGGAAAATAATTATACGGTAACGTGAGTCGAGTCGATGGTCGTAAAATGTAATATCGAATCGACAAAATCCTAGTATATGTATTTAATGGGAAAATAAATATATGGAAAGGTGAGTCGAGTCGATTGTGGGAAAATGAAATCTCGACCGACAAGATCCTAGTATAACTACTTAATGGGAAAGTAATTATATGGTAAAGTGAGTCGAGCCGGAGATGATTTTATCCAAGTTAGTTAATATATATGGAGACGTACATATATATTGAATATAAGATCACGACGTGCGTTTTGCGTCTGAATCTGTCATAGCATTTGGGGAGTGAAGCCACATTTCGGGAGCCGAAACCGTAAAGCGTGTGACTCGTAAATGTTAAGTGTCACAGAATGCTTTGGCTAACATTGAAATCCCCCTCGAAAATCAAATAACGGACTACTGGAAGTGGTCATGTTATTCTGTCAACTAAACTTACCCATGGGACGGCAATTCCATTGCTCATGTTGCAATGTTGAACGTCCGCTACCCTCGTCAGGACGACGAGACTGGTTGTTTATTTGGGGTGGCAATTGATGCGAAGTGTTTTCCATCAATCCCCATAGATATTGAGACGTTGCGTCCCTTTGTCACGGTGTTTTATAAACTAAGGTTGCGAGATCCATTCGTCATGGACAAGGTGACTTGTCTAATCTCTTGTCATATTTCGAAACTCTCACTGCGTGGCCTATCAGGAAGAAAGTTCGATGGCCTCGCTTAGGTGTCGGAGAGGCATTTCAGTTGATGACTATCGGTGCTAGGGCCAAAATAACATGCAAGAGGACCCTAATGGGAAGGATGACTCGGCTGAATTGCCAGAGTCTGTATCGTTTTTATTTTATCGTGGTGTCTCGATAAATCATGATCCTTCTACCTCTACTATTCTCGTTGTGACCAATATTTTGATATTGGAAAAGATGTTGGTTGGTTTCTAGGTCCTATGGATACTATTTACCACACATCTAATAGCTACGACGGGTCTAAGGTTTCTGCTGAGCCTGCTGTTGTTGCTGCTATCATTGTCCTACGGCTCAAGCGAATCATGTCGTCGTTGCTGAGAGTGTAGCTCATACTGAGTGTGTTGAGGATGTTTCTATGGCTCTTGTCAAGTTCGATGTTGCTATTGTTTCGAAGGCTCCTACTAAGATCACTGTCATTGACATAGACATCTATAAGACCCTTGCCAAGCCGCTATGACCATGTTTGTGTCACGATGGAGTTCGTTGCTGTTAACTCCATTTTCTTTGAGGTTTTCGTTGAACCGCTCGTTATCATTCCCTGGCTCCTGCCAAGACTAATGTTGGCGATGGCTCTCAGGTATGGTTGAGCCTGTCAATGCTTCAGTTGCCATTATTCGAGTGACTTATATCGAGCATACAGTCATTCTCCCTAAGAACGATATCGGCTTGATAAGTCTGCTAAATTATGTGGAACCCATCGTTCCCATTTCGGTTATGATGGCGGGTGCCCTTGGTGACCTAATCGTTCCTACTAATGAGCCTATGGAGTATAGGTTTGTGGCTGAAGATACGAATAAGGATCCTATCACCATAAGTGAGCTGAAACGCACCGGGGTGCGTGCTCACCGTAATAGAGCTTCTTGTAGTTAGGTATAGTGGACTCGCTAGGTTGTGTGTCATCCTGCTGTCTTGAATCCATGTTGTGGTGTTACCCCTAGCGATTGTACACCCTTGTAGTTGCACAGTTTTGCCGACTGCGTATCCATGTGGTTGCGCTGCATTGACGACGGTGCATTCCTGTTGTTGTGCTGCTCCTGCAGTGGTGTAGCCTTGTTGTCGTGTTTCTCTGTGTCATGCTTCTTTGCCGTCGTGTTGTTCCTGTGCGGTGTTCCGTTGTTGATGTGTTTCGCGGACGTGTTGCGATCATTGTCGCGTTGTCCGTACTGCCGTATCGCACCGTAAACGTATTGCTACAATTGTTGGATTGACTTGATGATGTGATAACCTGTCGTTTGATTCACTCTTGGTTCCCTTGGGATAAAGACATTACCCCAAACCAACGTAACCGTTGTTATGTTGCTGAATGGTTGTGTAGTGATGCCATCGATAATGTGGGAATTCGGGTGTCTGACGGACTTTCCAGTAGTCATACTAAGACACTCTAGTCCTAGTGTTAGCACATGTATCTCCCTAAAGTTCGAATCTCGTAGTTTGAGTAATTGACCGAATCATGTGTCGACCTCTTTATATGTTCGCGCGTCTTGTGAGCATTACCTCTTCAAAATCTAAGGCATCAGTGACGCCATGTCCAGCCTTAACCTTTTACGTGCATTTTGGCCGATTAACCACTCTCGAATTATGTCGGAAGGAAATCCCATGATCCACACATGACGGGGTGAGCCTCGTCTTTGCGATAAAGGGATTTCGAATACATCTCGAACTTGAAGGTATCGAGTAAATGTGAGCGATATTATGACCCATACCTTTGGGACTAGTAAGAGTTGAAAGACTCAATTCATTATTGCTCATCCCAGTGGATTCGTTTGGCATCATACCTGCCAACGTGTCGTGCCGATGACTACGGGAATACCAGTGTGGACCCACCCGCAGCGTGTGCATTGGTGGAGTCCCCGGTACATGATTCGGAGGTCTCATGAAACCCTGAATCTAGAAGGGCATGTAGCATTGTCTACTCTGTGAGGGTGCTACCCTACCGTGATGAGATCTTCGATCAACTCAGCCCTTCGAATGATGTTATCCTGCTAATGGTAGGTTTATCTTGTCTTGGTATCGTTGCGTAGATTCTTGGGATAGTGGAACCCTTTCGACCTTGGGTCAATACAGGTGTTCCCAGTTATTTTCCAGTAGCATTGCTCGCGCTAGAGCAAAATCTCCTGTCCTTGACAGACACTGTTGGAGACACCAAAGTAATATGGGCTGCCAGGTCAGTGCGTTTAGTACCTGACTAACCAAGATGAGCTTGAAAGCTTACATGTTGCACCCATGCGTGTGACTACCTGAGTCGTTGAATGGGATGCCTTATTGGAAGGCTCAAGACTACTTCTTGTAGGGCGATCTCGGTCGTTTGTTGTTTTAAGTAACGATTTTGGCGCATGAAGCCGTCAAGCCCAAACGTGAGATCTATGCCAGATGCATTCATCTATGACTCAATTTCACCTCTTACCTCGAAAGATCCCGGAAGATGGAATATTCGGCGAGTGAGGATTCCGGGTCAGGACTCCTTTCACTCAGATCTCTGCATAGGATCTGAAAGTCAATTTAAGGGCGTGTGTCCTGTATTGTTCAGAATTGACTTACTAGGTTGCTAATAACGATAGGACACCAGTGTTCGTGAGGCACATATAGCAGGACCAGCACGGGGTAACCTTGTTCTGGGCAGTTACCAATGCTCTGCTTACCGTCTCGGTGGACACCAGCGTGTCGAGATGTTGTCGAGACCCTATCCTCTATTTATTACGGCAACCATACTATGATTGTTCATGTACAACATTCCTATGATGACCAATGTGATGAGGTGATGTGAGCCTCTAGACATTCGTGTTTAAGTCGACTTTTAATTCTCGCGTATTGTGGAATTGTACGGCCGTATATTGAATATACACTGTCTACTGTCTGGGGAACTGAGGGGTGAAAGTGACGCAAAAACTTTCGACCTCCGTCAGTCCATATTAGGCGTCCTAGTACCACTAACCATAATCGCTCATACGAAAAGGTTGTAAGTTGGTGCATAGAGGATTTCAGTCCATGTGAGGACACAGGATTACCATCCGCTACTATAAACAACCTGGAGCGTCCTCGAGAATATCGACTACTTTGTGATCTGGTAAGATCACCCGATTAGTGAAATTCAACGAGCGAACCTAATGGTCCTGTCGCCTGAGGTGTCCGGTGGCTGTGATGGGGCACAGGTATTGATCGATTGCTGCTTGGAACCTTCTCATCCCCTACCCGTTGTGGTTATAATATGAGGCATACGGATAGCCACCTATACTCTTGGAGAGTTGTGGCTAGACACTAGGTGTCAACTTTCACAATATCGGACTTTAGTAGTTATCCTACCTCAGGGTTCGCCGAACCTTGAACGCAAGTCTGGGATACTCAATTTGAGATGAGTATGGATTACTATTCTCGAACGAGTGAATTATTGTCCTAGACGGAAGTGTCCTGTGTGATACGATTGGTGTCGGTGGCAAATCAAATTCGTATACTTCATCGCCAGAATTTCCTATGTGATAGGAATTATCACTCTAGTGTTCGGGGTGTACTGCTCGAAGTCCTCTGGAGTGCATATGTGTACGTCTCTAGTACAGTGAATGACAGATAGAGATATACACATGATCTGGCTTGAGTTCGAGAGATGATCAACGAATCGGGTAGATTCAAATCTGCTTGGATAAGTGGCCAAACCGATCAGGAAGTTGTACTAACAAGGCGTTGGCCTTAGGAACTTCGAATTGATATAGGACCTTGCTGAGTGTTACACTCTGGAAGAGTGTTGTTAAGCACGAAAACGGTAATGGGGTGACTTCGCTTAGTACTCCAGTGACTCGGATATGTCAGTCAAAATTGGCCTTGCAACGAACAAGCTCGAACTATCGCAAGAGCTTAGTGGGACTCCTGATGAATCTCGCAAGTCTGGCCTGAGGCAGCATTGTCAATTCCTCGACCGACAGAAATTCAGGTTGACGCAAAGCTCTACTGTTTCGGGAAAACCGATATTTGTGCCGGGTTGCGATACCCAAGAGCTCGGCCGTAGCCGACTCATGACATTGTGTTCGTTAGAACGCTAAGCGTGAACATGGGTTCACGTAGAAAAGGGGTAATCGTGTGAGTCGCAAACATCCCGCCCTGTTCAAGGATACTAACGTATCGGATGACTTGAACTGAATTCCGGGACGGAATTCTCTTAACGGGGGGAGAATGTGACAACCGGCAAATTTCGTACAACGATTAACGTGATTCTAATCATGTTTAGAAATAATTAACATGGTTTAAGCTTAATTATGGTTAGTTGAGCTAATATGAGTCCTACGATGCCCTTTTGAAAGTTCGTTGAAGTCTTGATGCCTTTAAAGAAAGACTTCGCGTGTTTAACGTAACGAACTGACATCAGCAAAAATTTGTCAAACTGGAATAACATAAACTTATTCTATGAAAATACGACACGTATTTACTATCGATGCGAACGGATGTGAAAACGGCGTGGTAAACGGCCAAAAACGCAGCGTTTTGGAGAACGTGGAGAGGAACTGACGTGGGATTCGAACGTCAAAACGCGTGGTTTTAACCGTTACCGAACTTTCGGAATAATTATTTATTATAAATAATGTTATTGGTTGAATTTCGAAAGTTATCGGATCATTTAAATGAAGGATAACACAACCGAACCGATTAACGCGATTTTAACGCGCGTGCCGTTTTCACGCATTGGGTGATGAAAATAATTATTAAATTGCTCGGTCTGGTGTTATTTATGACTACGAACAAAAACCGAGTCCAGAAGCGATAACGGGCTAAAACGGAGCAGTTGGTACGCGACGTCGGGCTTGAAGTCCAATCCAAAAACCCACCTATATAAGCCCATAACCCTTCCAAAATATCCTCATTTTCCACATTTCTTTCTCTCTCTAACCACCAACACTCTCTCCACCCTCTCTCTCTAGAAACTTCCGGCGACCGGAGGAGGCCGGCCGGCGGCGTTCCGGCAGCTTCCGGCGGCTTCCGGCGGCCGTCCGGCGACTTTCCGGCGGCCCTCCGGCGGCTTTTTCCGGCGCTTGACACCCCCACCCCCACTAGTTTCGGTGCCCCGAACACGATGGTGAAGGCCGTTTTCCCTAAAACGAAGCGGTTTGAACGTTGGTACCATTCCGGCGACTTTTCCGGTAAGTTTTTTTTTGAGTTTTTTTTGTACAAACGTTTAGATCGGGTCTTTGGGGGACTCCTCCCAAGTTTTCACGGAATTTCGTTCTCCGGCCACATTCCGGCGAGTTGTTTCCGGCTATTTGCGAGTTCAGGAGGGGCTGGAGTGGGTTTGGTTGGGTTCCGGTGGCGCGCAGGTGGTCAGAACGGGGGTTTTGGTGGCGTGGGATGGTGGTGGTGGTCCGGCCACGGTGGTGGTGTCCGGCAGGGGTGGTGGGTCTCGGCCAGAAAAGGCCTCGGTGTTGGTTGATGTCCTCGCTTGATGTCCGGGTCAGGTCAGATCTGGCTCGGTTTGCGTGCCGTCTTCAAGTTCTAGTCGTGGGTCAAGTATGGTGCTCTCGGGTAGATCCGGTCAGATTCGGGTTGGTCAACCCGGTCAACTGATGGTCAACGGGTCAGATTCGGTTCGGTCAAGACCCGGTCAACTCAGTGAACTTCGGTCAAGCGTTTCGGTATAACTAATTAGTGATTATTTCATTATTATTTGCACATATATTTCTAAAATATATAAATATAAACGACTAACTCGCTAACGAACCGATAAAAATATTAACGAAAAGCATTATGAGCTAATATTTGTGTATTAGTCGTGACTTGCGTTGTTGTTGGACTAAATTGATGGACTATACGTATATATATATTTATATAAACAGTATGATTTATATAATAGTCACAACGTATAAAGTCTCGTGGATTAGAAATGCGGATAAATATAATGTCGTCTTGTTTAGGTGTTGATTTTGGGAAATTGTAGACAACTTGTGTTGTCTGGTTTATACCAAAAACAGAGGAAACTCTGCCGAAATTTTTATAAATCCGAAGCGCGACAAGTGTGACATTATTGTTCGTTCTCATAAATAACTTTCCAAACGTTTGACAAGTGTAGTCATATACAAAATCACGACGTTTTGACAAATATTATTTGTAACAATAATAGTCTATTCCGGGAAATATTTCAAACAAATATATAGTCTTTTGTTACCAAGCGTCAAGTATGACGAGTTTTTAAAGGTTACTTGGTAACTAAAATATGTTTGTTGTCGGATTAAAAGATGTATAAACGTTCGGTTTTAATTGGAAAACCTGTTCATAAAAAGCAAAGTCTTGAGATTTGTAAGATACTCGGATTCGGGAAAAGAAATAACAAATGTTATTAAAAAGGATTTTAATAACTATATTATATTTCAGCAAGGTATATTTTCCGAAAATAACTATACAAGACGATTACATTATCTGGTTTACGAGACAAGCTATGGCTCGGGATGAGTTATACGTTTCGTGATATTAGTCCAACATAGTTTGCACACGAATAGTAACAAGTGCGCGACTTGGGTACTATTTCGTATGTGAACACATGAACTATGATAAGTCACGATCGGTTCGTCGAGTTAAAACACTTAAGGACTCGGGTTAGTACACACGGGTCAAGATAGTTGAGTAAACTTGTTGGATCAGTTTGTTCTTGTTTGCTAAGTAAGAACTTGCTATCTTGACACTTAAGTGTTTAGCAAGTCCTTGTAAATCAGATTATAAGCACAGCGGAATGTTATAAGTTAAAGCAACACTTTTTATGCAAAGGCAGAGTTGTAACTCCCCCTTGATGTTTGAAACAAGATAAATGACAAAGTATTTATTATGAATCTAAGTTGTAAATGAGAATTAGATACTTAGCAAGATTCACAATAAATACAGAAATGGAATATAACAATGAGAGTGTTTGAAGGATTTTTCTGTTAAAAATCAATGTCTAAAATAGAAGGTTGAAGCCTCCTATTTATAGACGATTACATGCATGTATCTTGCCTAAAAAGCAAGCACAGAAAGTCCAGTTACAAGTTGCACAAGTTGCAACATTGAAAGAAACAAATAAAGCTAAAAGTAATATTAAACAACAAACTACTGATGCAAAAGGGCGGTGGCAAATATCTTCTGCTAAGTGCTGATGAAGGACAACTACTGAAGAGTAGTTTTGTCTTCAGTACTTCTGAAGTGAACTTGTCTGGTTTGGACTTCAGAACTTCTGCAACTTCAGCACTTCTTCATATCTTCTAATCAGCAGTTTCTTGTCTTCTATTCAGTACTTCTATACTTAGCCAAAAATGACAGAAGTGAATTAGACTAAGGTTTACAAAAGTGGTTTCACCAATCCTCTTTGTCCTAACAATCTCCCCCTGGATTGATGAAGCCAAAACCTTACTAATTCCTTATGTGTTTCTTCTGTCTTGAACAATCTTCCATATCTCTTTGTACATGGTGTTCTTGAGCTGGTTGTACAGATCATCAGACAGAGATCCTCTCTGTGGGTCTAGATGTTGAATTGTGAGCAGGTCTTGTGTTGACAGTTTCTTCAGATCACTGATCTTCTTGTAAGCCCTGCTTGAGAAGTCTCTTCTTGTCAACAGTACTGAGTTGTTATCAGTAAGTGACCATCTGATGATAGGGATCTTTGACTTGTTAAAGTCAGAAGAATAGGGAACCAGACTTGTCCCTTGGGTTGATGGTCCTGAGTGCTGGATGTCTTCAGTTTCAGATAGCCTCAGGTGGGATTCTCTTCCTTGTTGATGTTGTTGCATACCAGGCATCTGAACAGTTGGGAGATGGTGTTCAGTCACTACTTTGGTATGCATCTTTTCTGTGATTGTCTTTTGTATTTGATAAGCAAAAGTGGAAGGATCCCTGAACTGTGTTAACAGAGGTTTCTCCTCAATGTCAGAATCTGAATGGACTATTGAGCTTCCCTCAAGTAGTACCATTTTGAAATCAGTTTTGACATTGTCCTCTGCCTTCTTCTTCTGAGCAGCAGATCTTCTAGATGCACCAGAAGTTCTAACTACTGATCTTGAAGGATCAGCAGTTTGAAACTTCTCAGGATTTGCAGCCTTGGCAGCCAAATATTTTCTATATGTATCCATCAGTCTTTCTTCTTTCCATCTGGATACAGAGGCTTTTGAACCATATCCTTCTGCTACTAGCTCTTCTATTATCTGGGCTCTCTTGGCCTTTCCATCTTTGCTTGTGGCCATTTTGTCTGCAAGCAGTTGTGCTCTTCTTGTCAGCTCTTGCATAGAGAGTCCTTTGAGTGTAAAGGCTTTAGTCTTGCTGTTCTTGGTGATATAAGACACCAGTTGTTGTCTTTTATCCTGTTCAGCAATCTCATCAAGGCTAGCCTGCCTTTGTAGTTCAGCTGCATAAGCCTGAAGTTTTTCTTCATGGCTTAAGTCCAAATCATCTCTTTCTTCCAGAGATTTCCAAATCTGATCTTCTCTGGCCTTCTTGTTGGCTGCAATTAAACTCTTCTCTAATAGTTCAGCTGAATGAGAGATGGGAGAAGGGTTTAATACAGTCATTGTTGTGATAGATGTAGGCCTGATGGGATCAGATGTTGGTTGAATGGGAGCAGTGGTTCTGGAAGGTTCAGTTGTTTGAGGTTGGGAAGTGTTGACTTCTGATGTGCTGACAACTGCTGATGGTTTGTCAGCTACTGAAGGATTGTCTTCAGTACTTTCTGATTCTTCATCAGAAGTTTGGTCATCAGAAGTTTCTTCATTACACCTTAGGGAATCATCAGAACTTTGGGTCTCATCTTCTTTCTCAGCAGCTTCAATTTCTTCAATAGAGACACCAAACTGTTTGGCCAATTTTTCTTTCCTGGCCTGATCTTTCTGATCTCTTTCAAGGAGTGCCACTCGTGCCTTTATTCTGGCTTGGAATGACTCCTTAGGTTCCCTGATCTTCTCCCCCTTTTTGGATTCATCAATTCTAACCCTTGAAGCAGAGGGTTGGGAGAAGTGTCCTTGAAGATGAGCAATCTGTTGACTGTTGAAGTCTATTTTGTTTGACAGATCGTTCATCTTGGTCTTGATCACTCCAAATTGGTTCTTGATTGACAGCTCCAAGTCAGCTGTATATGTTTGGAAGTGATTTCTGATGAGTGTGTTCATCATGTGGTACAGGGGACCCTCTGGGCTGCATAGCTGGTTCAGGTCTATGCTTGTTTGCCCAGGGAATTGGGTAGGCATTTGCTGTGAAGGGGGTGTTTTTGGGAGATCCTCATGTTGTACAGAGGATGCCACTCTAGGGGTTTTAGGGATTGAGTGGACTTTAACCTGTGCAGAGGTGACTGGCTTCTTGAGCCTGGATACCTTTGCAGCAGGACCTTCAGAAAGTGCCGTCAATTCAGTAGTTGGAGTTTTTGAAACATCATCCAAATTAATGGAATCATCTGTATCCCTGATGTTGCCCTCAGAGAGGACTGTCTCAGTTAAATCATGAGCTGAGCCCAACTCAGTTCTCTCATGAACCTCTGTTTCTTGGTACTGAGGATTTCCTACCTCAGGCATTAAGCCTTCATCAGTAGTTGCCACATCTGAGGTCTTAGCTATGTTACTTCTGTCCTCAGATCCACCACTGGGTGGTAACTGAGTAGTAGCAGCCTCAGATGCCCCAAGAGTCTCTAAATTTGGGCTTAAAGACTCTGGTCCACCCTCATCTCTTGGGATAGGGCTAATGATGTCCACATCCATGTCTAAAGTAGTAGTTGTGTCCCCTGTTTGTTGTGGTTGATGGGGACTGACATGATCAGATGGGACATTCTCTCTTAGCCCAGAGAGAAGTTTGGCAATTTCAATTGCCTCTTGTTCAGAAATTTGTGGGGAAGGTTCAGTAGTTTGGGCAATAGTTTGTTGTTCAGCAGTTTCAAAAGAAGAGTGTGTTTGATATGTTTTTCTAAGTCTTTTTCTTTTGAAATGAACAGATATGGGTGCTCTTGGTGGGGTTTGAGATGGATGAGACTGAGAGGGTGTTTCAGTCTCAACAGTTTGAAGAGCAGAATGCTCAAGAGCATGTTCAGGCATCTCAACCTCCTGAACAGCTTTTCTTTTGGGTTGGTGGGTTACAGTTTTTGTTGGCTTGGGCTTTTTGGCTTTTGGTGGTGTGGGTGTGGAAGATGTGGGCTTCAGGGGGACTTGTTGTTGTTCTCCCTGATCATCTTCTGGCCAGGCAGCCGGTTTGTTCAGTCTTGAGTATGCTTGTGATGTTAAAGGGTTTAAAGTTGAAATTTTTCCCACAAGCACCTCATTACCCAGTTCCCCTATTATGCATTGCATAATGAACCTTGGGTACAACAAAAACTTTTTCTTGGTATTATTGTGATGTAACACCAACTCATGGAAAAACAGTTTTGATGCCCTGAATTTGGTTTCATTCACAATGGAATGAAATATTGGTTGAAAAGTGGAGGGCATCTGGTCATATGACCCTGTTTTTGGACTCAAACACATAATTATATAATGAAACAAAAGTTTGTATTTTGGTTCAAAATATTTTTTGAATATTGTTGCATGGGAGAGAGTACCTTGATAACCACACTCAGTCATGGTTAGATGAATATCTTTGTTAGCAACATGGTCAGGGGCAGCTACATCATCCAGACCCAGTCTTGTTGCTAGTGTGGCCGGTGTGATGGTCAGTTGTTTCCCTTTTATCTTTGAGTTGAGGGAAATGACCTCACCACCCATTGTAACCGTCTCAGCATTTGCCCAGAACTCATTCAGAGTTTCAGTGTGAATTGGTGGGTTAATTGTGAGAGCAGTATAGTATTGGGATTTGACGACAAGATCAATGATCTCATCGTATTGGGACCAGCCTTCTTGTTTTTCAAGAAAAGCTCTTTGATTGTGTCCCTGTTTTAGAACTAGATTCATTGTGGTTTGGGTGTTTGATCGAACAGTGAATTTTCAGGTGTAGGTTTTGAGAGAGTTTTGAGAGAGAAGGAGGGATATTTTGTGAGTTTAAAAGGATAAGTGTGTGAAAAAGGTATTTATTAGGAGTTTTAACCGCTTGAATCTTCTTTATTAGAAGTTTTAAAACCGCCTTTGGTTAAAAAATCTCTTTATCAGAGGTTTTAAACTTATTAGGTCAAACCTCTGATGATGGGAAAAGTCTGATTTGTCCTTTTGACTTAAACTGCTGATGAAGGATTACTTCATCAGTAGTTCCCATTTTCTCTTCAGCAGTTTTAACATCTGATGAGAAATGTTTTCATAAATACTTTATTCATAACTTCTGAAGTTAATTTTATCAGAAGTTACACACTTTTTCAGAAAGTTATCCCTATACTGATGGTTTTTGTTCATCAGTAGTTTCTCTCAAACTGTTTTTGTTTTTCAGAAGTTTTGTTTCAGACTTTTGACATTTGTAAGTGAAAACCAGAAAAAAGATGGAAAAGGTTAACCTGAAATCCACCAAGGTAAACAGGATGGAATCAGGGGTGGAAAAAGGAAAAATAAAATTTTTCATTTTGATTCCACCATGGTAAACAGGATGGAATCAAGGATGGAAAAAGGAAAAAGAAAAATTTTGATACATATCAGTAGTGATTGATGTAGAAGTTTGCTGTAGAGTTGGGTAGAATCAAGTGTTAACTTGGATTCTAACTGATATGAAAAAAAAAATAAAATAAAATAAACACTTACAAATTTAGCATTCCAAGCATGGAAACTAACTTCTGAAATGTTGATGTGTCAAGGGGCTTAGTGAAGATGTCAGCTATCTGATTAGCTGTTGCTACATGCTTCACCTCAATCTTGCCTTTTTCATAGCAATCTCTTATGAAATGGTACCTGATCTCAATATGTTTAGTTTTTGAGAACTGTACCGGATTTTGAATGATGCTAATGGCAGATTTGCTGTCTACAAACAAAGGTGTCTTGGTCTCTTTGATTCCATAATCAAGAAGTTGATATTGGAGCCATTGTATCTGTGATGTACAACTTGCAGCTGCAATGTATTCAGCTTCAGCAGTTGAAGTTGCAACAGATGTTTGCTTCTTTGATTGCCATGACACTAGACAGTTACCCAGGAATTGACAACCACCAGATGTTGACTTTCTTGTCATCTTACACCCTGCATAGTCACTATCTGAAAATGCTGATAACTTGGTATTGTTTGAAGCAGGATACCAAATTCCCAGTGTTGGAGTTCCTTTCAGATATCTAAAAATTCTTTTGACTGCAATAAGGTGTGATTCCCTTGGTGCTGATTGATATCTAGCACAGACACATGTTGAAAACATAATATCTGGTCTAGAAGCAGTTAAGTATAAAAGGGAACCTATCATGCATCTGTACATGGTTTGATCAACCTGTTTTCCTTGATCATCTGGTTCAACTTGTGTGATAGGTGTCATGGGAGTGGAACATGATTTACAGTCATTTAAAGAAAATTTGTTCAATAATTCTTTAACATATTTTGATTGATGTATAAAAGTTCCATTTGTTTGTTGTTTGATCTGCAGTCCTAGAAAGTACTGCAGTTCTCCCATGGTACTCATCTCAAATTTTGATTGCATGAGTTTCTTAAAATCATCACACAATTTTGTGTTTGTTGAACCAAAGATGATATCATCAACATAAATTTGAACAAGTAAGACATGATTTCCAACATGTTTAATGAAAAGTGTTTTATCAATGGCACCTCTTGTAAAGTTATTTTTGAGTAAAAAGGTGGAGAGTGTATCATACAGGCTCTTGGAGCCTGTTTGAGCCCATATAGAGCTTTATCCAGTCTGTACACCCACTCAGGATGAGAAGGATCCTCAAACCCAGGTGGCTGACAGACATACACCTCCTCCTTGATTTTACCATATAAAAATGCACTTTTCACATCCATTTGATAAACTTTTATTTTGTTGGAAATGGCATAGGCCAGAAATAACCTGATGGCCTCAAGCCTTGCAACTGGAGCAAAGGTTTCATCATAGTCAATTCCCTCTTCTTGAGAGTACCCTTGAACTACCAGTCTTGCCTTGTTCTTGATTATCATACCAGCTTCATCTTGTTTGTTCCTGAAAACCCATCTTGTACCAATTGGTTGCTTGTTTTGAGGTAAGGGACAGATTTCCCAGACCTGTTGCTTGTTGAACTGTAGTAGTTCATCTTGCATAGCCTGCACCCAATTGTTGTCTTTGAGGGCTTCCTGGTACTTCTTTGGTTCCAACTGAGAAATAAAGGCTGAGAATAGGCAAAAGTTGGAAAGCTGGTTTCTGGTCAGAACACCTGTAGCTATATCACCCATGATTTGATCAAGTGGATGATCTCTGTGTTCAATCAGTTGTTGTAAACCACTGACAGGTGTAGGTGGCTCTGGTTCTTCAAACAAACTACTGAGGTCTATGATATCTGGTTCAGCAGTTGCAGCTTCTTCAGTAGTTGCAGGTGTTGAAGCAGATGTTTGAGTTTGGCCTTCAGTATTTGTTTGATCAGAAGTTTGGAAAACTTCTGATGGTGTTGTAGTTGACTTAATGACTGTTTGAGGAGTCCATGGTGCAGGATCCTCATCTTCAAACCTTTGATCACCATAATAAGTAGGTTTGGAAGAAGTAACAGCCTTTTCAGGTCCAAAGTGAAAGTTGTCAAGGTCAAAGAGTTCAGCAGGATGTGCTAGAATAAGAGTGTGTTTTGACTCATTGAACTTGACATTCAATGTTTCTTCTACTATCCTGGTGTGAGAATTAAAAACCTTGTAGGCTTTTCTAGTTGAAGAGTAACCAAGAAAGTAACCTGAGTCAACTTTGGCAGCAAACTTTGAGATAGATTCCTTGATGTTCAAGATGAAACATTGACACCCAAAAGCCCTGAAAAAGGAGATAAGGGGCTTCATGCCATGAAGAACTTCATAGGCAGTCTTGGAATGTCTCTTGACCACAAGAACTCTATTCTGAACATAACATGCTGTGTTAACTGCTTCTGCCCAAAAGTACAATGGCAGTCCAGAATCAGCTAACATTGTTCTTGCTCCTTCTATCAGTGTTCTGTTCTTCCTTTCTACTACACCATTTTGTTCAGGAGTTCTGGGAACACTGTATTGTCTAATAATCCCTTTAGACAAACAGAATTCATCCAGAGTTTTGTTCCTGAACTCTGTCCCATTGTCACTTCTAATGGTTTTGACAGATAGAGAATATTGTTTCTCTATTTGTAGAATGAAGAACTTGATGATTTCAGCAGCCTCATCCTTGGAAAATAAGAAGAATACCCATGTGAATCTTGAGTAGTCATCAATGATGACTAAGCAGTACTTCTTTTTACCAAGGCTCATGATCTTGACAGGCCCAAATAAGTCCATATGGAGTAGTTGAAGACATGCAGTTGTTTTTGATTCTTCAATAGACTTATAAGAGGACTTATGCTGTTTTCCCTTTAAACAGGATACACAGTGTTCTTGACACTGGTATACTTTCAAAGGTAGACCTCTGACCAAGCCCATTTTTGTGACTTTATTTATGGTTTTAAAGTTCACATGGCCAAGTCTCCTGTGCCAGAGATCTGTTTCTGAAGTTGATGCCCTTGAGAAGAAACAGGCAGTGTTGTTCAATACTTTGTCTTTTTCAATGTCCACTGCATAGACATTGCCACATCTTTTGGCAATCAGCAAAGTATGATCTTCTATAATCTTCTCAATCAACTTCTGGCCTTCTGGTGAGATGATCTTGCAAGCTGTCTTTGTGAAAAAGGAAGAATATCCTTTATCACACATTTGTGACACACTCAGCAAGTTGTATTCAAGGTTCTCCACCAGATTGACTTTGTCAAACTGTATTTTGCCAGAGGAGACATTGCCATGTCCTAGCACATATCCCTTGGCATTGTTCCCAAAGGACACAGATCCTTCTCTTTGGCTGATAAAGTTGTTTATCAGGTATCTGCATCCAGTCATGTGCATAGAGCCTCCACTATCAACATACCATATGCTGTTTAAGCCCCTGGAAACTCTCTGCACATAAAAGCAAATTAGTTAGATTTGGAAACCCAAGCCTGTTTGGCTTTGGGTTTGCTCTTGAGAACAGTTACAGTTTGTTCTTGACCAGGTTGAGAAATCCATGTCTTTTTGGCAATGGATTTTTCATGAAGAACTATGGTGGTATCCTTTTTAGGACCACCATCAACCTTGGTCATCAGTAGTTCTACCATGTTCTTTAGATTTTGAATCTCAGCAGTTTGTGAAACTGCTGATGATTCTGGTCTAACTACTGACAAGGAATTTTGAGAAAAAGATTTTGGTTGAGATTTTATCTTTCTCTGAGAAAAGGTGTTTTCAGGTTGTTGTTTCTTGGGTTTAAAGACTTTTTCATAATCATTTCTGATTTGATTTCCCACAACCTGTTGTTTAAATTTTTGATTGAACTGAATTCCTTTTCTGTATCTACAAAATTCAGTTTTGTGGTTGAACAGGCCACAAATTTCACATGCTTTTGCCTTCTGTTTTTGTTCTGAAGGCAAATTTCTGACAGTTGTGAAAAGATTTTGCTCATCAGTAGTTTTCAGGATCTCAACTCCTGAAGTAGATGAAACTACTGATGGCTTATTGTCAGTTTTTGTAAATACTTCTGAAGTACTTTCTTTAAAAATGCCAGGATTTCTGTTTAGAAAGTTTTCATGGAAAGATGTGCATTCTTTCCCTTCAGAAGTTTCATTTGAAACAATTCTTCTCCCATCTTCAGTAGTTTTGGGAGAAAAATCTGTTGGTGTTTCAACATGATGGTATCCTATGCCAAACTTCACATTTGAAGCACTTTGTTTGTTTAGCAGTAGTTGATACCCCCTACAAGATTCAACCCATTTTTCACAAGTGATCCTGGTGTCAGCAAGCTCTTGTCTGACATCTCCCAGGTCATTTAGCATCATTTTGATTTGTGCTTGGGTTTCAATGGCAGAGTCAGTTAATTTAGAAACCTCTTTTGTTTTAGCACACAGTTTTCTTTCCAAATCACATTTTATCTGTGTGTATTTTCTTTCTAAATCATTGGCTTTGCCTTGTAGGTGCACGTTTGTCTCTCTTATGAGAGCAAAAGTTTCTTTGCAAGAGTTTGAACATAGTTTTGTCAAAGATTCTTTTGATACCTGAGACAATGCAGATTTTGAGGTACAGCCTTCAAATGCCATTAAGGCAAAGTTCTTTCTGCCATTGTCTGGTTCTCCCCAGTTGATGTCAAACACTTTGTTGTCTGCATCAGGATTACACTCTGTGGTGTCATATGGGAGACTGCTCCAGTCAACATACCCCGAGGTAAAGAGGCTTTGTTGAGGGGGTTGTTGAGGCTGTGGAGGAAGTTGAGCAGCTGGAAAGGGAGGGATTGATTGTTGGCTCTGCATCTGTTGAGCAGGCACTTGAACATATTGTACTTGAGGCATATATTGCTGTTGAGGAGCTTGTGCCTGTACAAAATGAGCACTCCCTTGAGTTCCATTGTTCCTATTATAATTGGGGTTATAGTTATTTCCAGATTGTGATTGGTTAAAGCTAGAGCTTCTACACTCTCTAGCAAAGTGTCCCAACTTCTGACACTTGTGACATCTCAGTTTAGATTTGTCAAAACCAATTTTTGTGTTACTGGTCAATCCTGGAAATTTCCTTCCTGACCTTTTATAAAACTTGTTAGTTTTAATGCTTAGCATGGCCAGTTGGTGAAGTATGTCCATTTCTTCCAAGTCATCACTGCTAAAATTTTTCAAATCATCCATGATAAAACATAGATTATCAGCAGTTTGACTTTGGTCATCATTGTCATAACCTGGGAAAGATCTTTCTGATGAGATCCCAGTGGTTATGTCAATATTGTCATAAGATCCATAGGAACAAGTTGGTGAATCTTGTCCCAAAAGTGCTGTACTACCTGGTAGGTAGTCATCAGCAGTTTTACCAGAAGTTTGTAATTTCTTCTTTTGATCGATTTCTCTTTCAAAAGTGAGTAATCTCCCATGGAGTTTTGTAAGAGTGAGGGAGCTAAAATCTGGTGAGGATCTTAAGACAATGGAGTAAGTTTCCCATTTGTCAGGTAGAGACCTTAAAAATCTATGTAACATAGATACTGTTGTATAGGTCTGCCCATTTAACTTTAGCTCAGAGATTAATGAGGAGAATCTTTCAAATTGTTGTTTCAAAGTCTCCCCATTAATATAAGCAAATGTTTCATATTGTTGAGCCAAAATTTCTCTGGTGTTGGCAATCACCTCTTCAGTTCCTCCAAACTGTTCTTTAAGACAGTCCCAAAGTTCTTTGGCACTTTCACAATGTAAAAGGCCAGAGTATATTTCATTTGGGAGAGCCATTGCCAACATAGAGAATGCCTTAGCATCTAGCTCAAGTTTTAGGAAATCTTCATCTGTATAGTCTTTGGGATCCTTAGGAATCCCTTCTTTAGTTTCAAGGTTTATGTTTACTGGTTTGTGTGGACCATATATCACAGATCTCCAACAACCAGTGTTGGTTTGTGACAAGGTATGTGCCATTCTTTTCTGCCATATATTGTACTCATTTCTCACAAGCATGGCAGGTTTGGTGGCAGAACCAGTATTGTGTGGATCCATTTTTAAAGAGTATAGATTTGTCTGATGACTCTTTTAAATAATGGATATTGATAAAAAGTGAACTTTTGATCTTTTTATTGAATATCAATAAGAGCTTTGTGTCTGATTCTCAATTTGTTAGATTGATATGTGATCAGATAAACCAATGCTCTGATACCAATTGTTGGATCAGTTTGCTCTTGTTTGCTAAGTAAGAACTTGCTATCTTGACACTTAAGTGTTTAGCAAGTCCTTGTAAATCAGATTATAAGCACAGCGGAATGTTATAAGTTAAAGCAACACTTTTTATGCAAAGGCAGAGTTGTAACTCCCCCTTGATGTTTGAAACAAGATAAATGACAAAGTATTTATTATGAATCTAAGTTGTAAATGAGAATTAGATACTTAGCAAGATTCACAATAAATACAGAAATGGAATATAACAATGAGAGTGTTTGAAGGATTTTTCTGTTAAAAATCAATGTCTAAAATAGAAGGTTGAAGCCTCCTATTTATAGACGATTACATGCATGTATCTTGCCTAAAAAGCAAGCACAGAAAGTCCAGTTACAAGTTGCACAAGTTGCAACATTGAGAGAAACAAATAAAGCTAAAAGTAATATTAAACAACAAACTACTGATGCAAAAGGGCGGTGGCAAATATCTTCTGCTAAGTGCTGATGAAGGACAACTACTGAAGAGTAGTTTTGTCTTCAGTACTTCTGAAGTGAACTTGTCTGGTTTGGACTTCAGAACTTCTGCAACTTCAGCACTTCTTCATATCTTCTAATCAGCAGTTTCTTGTCTTCTATTCAGTACTTCTATACTTAGCCAAAAATGACAGAAGTGAATTAGACTAAGGTTTACAAAAGTGGTTTCACCAATCCTCTTTGTCCTAACAAAACTATCTTTTAACCGGAAAAATAAGCTAGATTTATATGTGATAGACTTTAAGGTGTCCTTTATTGGTAATTAGGGCACGAAGAAGTCGGTCAAAGCCTTGGATTTTATTTGCTAGCTAAGCATGGAAATTAAGGTGAGTTTCACGGCCCCATTTTACTGTTTTAACTGGGGGAAAGATATGTTTGTCAAAAGTTATCACATATTGAAATGTTTTCAAAGGGTAAAATGTGGTAAGTGGCATGATGAGTACTTGAGTTTTTGGTCGCCACTCGGGGTTGGGTCCTCGCTACTGTAACCATTAATTCAGGTAAATGAAACCAAAGGAATATTTGGATAGTACTATTGGTGCCTGACGAGGCCCACCTCTGGTTGATAGCGTCAACCCGGTAAAGACAAGAGGTGCACGTATTCTGAACTTAAGTCGTTGGGTTCCGAGAAACGACTTGGAGCGGGGCATATTTATTAGTCTTGGTTTGGTTATGGGACTCAGGGGATTGCTTATCATCATAGTTTGTAGGAGCTAGCTACTCCATACAAAGGCCACAAAATGTGCTGGATTTGCACAGGATGTAAAAATGTGATGGATTTGCACAGGTTGTAAAAATGTGCTGGATTTGCACAGGATGTAAAAATGTCGTATTTACGAAACTAAAACCTGTGAACTCACCAATATTTTATATATTGACGTCTTTTTAAACATATCTTTCAGGTAACTAAGTGCTGAACAGGTATGCGGCTAGTACGGTGGAATTTGGGATGTCGGACACTGGTTGGGGGTTTCATCTATTGTTACCATCGGGTTGGGACATAATCGGAAACGCCCCACTTTAAAACTTAATGTTTGTGGTTTTAAGTAATGTTGGAAACCAGGTATTCCTTCCCGACATCTGAATATAATGATCCTTTCTAATTAAATATAGTTTGTGTTAATCTTGACTTTGATATGCTTTCGAGCGTCGCGCCACGTGTTTCCGCCATTGGCGTGGTATGACATTGGGAGACCATTTCTTCGACTCTCTGGTTGGACGATACCATCGGGGTTGGTTTGGAATCTTATGCGGTGGTGTGTCAGGGACTATGTCCTCAAATTCGGGGTTTGATTCGTCGAGATCCATTAGGATTTGTGTATGACTGTTGTTTGCCATAATGAGTTGGGGTGATATTTGGTGGTAGTAAAAGGATGGAAATACATGTACTTTTATAGACCTTTTAAACCCGCATATTGAAGTTGCGGTTTTACCTTTTTAAATCTAAAAAGTGGCACTGCGCGCTGGCGGGTCCCGAAAGTGGCCCCCGGGGCATTTCGCCACTTAAAATAAACCTCCGAAAGTAATACACCTCCTCAACACTAAAAAGTGGCACTGCGAAAAATGTGACTTTTCATCGTTTTGTGACGCAGATAATGATGCCGAGCAATAATTTTGGAGGCCTAAACTTGCATCAACGGTAAACTATGTGCTAAGCACTGCGCGCTGGCGGGTCCGGTGTCCGGTAATCCCGGGCCGGGGAATCGAATCACGGCCCCGAAAGTGGCCCCCGGGGCATTTCGCCACTTAAAATAAACCTCCGAAGGTAATACACCTCAACACTAAAAAGTGGCACTGCGAAAAATGTGACTTTTCATCGTTTTGTGACGCAGATAATGATGCCGAGCAATAATTTTGGAGGCCTAAACTTGCATCAACGGTAAACTATGTGCTAAGCACTGCGCGCTGGCGGGTCCGGTGTCCGGTAATCCCGGGCCGGGGAATCGAATCACGGCCCCGAAAGTGGCCCCCGGGGCATTTCGCCACTTAAAATAAACCTCCGAAGGTAATACACCTCCTCAACACTAAAAAGTGGCACTGCGAAAATGTGACTTTTCATCGTTTTGTGACGCAGATAATGATGCCGAGCAATAATTTTGGAGGCCTAAACTTGCATCAACGGTAAACTATGTGCTAAGCACTGCGCGCTGGCGGGTCCGGTGTCCGGTAATCCCGGGCCGGGGAATCGAATCACGGCCCCGAAAGTGGCCCCCGGGGCATTTCGCCACTTAAAATAAACCTCCGAAGGTAATACACCTCCTCAACACTAAAAAGTGGCACTGCGAAAAATGTGACTTTTCATCGTTTTGTGACGCAGATAATGATGTCGAGCAATAATTTTGGAGGCCTAAACTTGCATCAACGGTAAACTATGTGCTAAGCACTGCGCGCTGGCGGGTCCGGTGTCCGGTAATCCTGGGCCGGGGAATCGAATCACGGCCCCGAAAGTGGCCCCCGGGGCATTTCGCCACTTAATTTAATTTTTACCAAAGAAGTCAATTTATTTAACTGGACCATACATAAGCATACTAAAATAAAGTCAACCATAACACACCACCTACCTAACCTCTTACAGAAGACACACACTATATTAATAAAACATAAGTCCATTAAGTGGTGAACAATCAGACTGGGGCCGATTCTGGGTCATACTCTTCACGAGCTCGTTCTTCGCGCCACCTCCTGAATAGGATTTCATCAAGAACCGACTCATCAAAGTCCTCTTCGTCATCTTCCATGGGTGGTGGATTTGGTTGGTGACCGTTGTCACCGGTAGAGGAATGTGGTTGTGGAGATGTCGGTTGGTTATGGTTTGGTGTTTGAAAAATTACTGGGCGGTTATGGTTTGGTGTTGGTGGAGTATACGGACGGTATGGGTAGGGTTGTTGCAAATGGGAGTGTTGCAGGACGGGGTTTCTTCGTTGTTGGTCAGTGATGTTTACAGAACGATGAAACTGATCGGTGATTTCATTAATCATACCCGAAGTGGGGGTGTTGCTAGGTAGGGTCTCTACTACAGGTGGGTCTGCCCAACATACGAATCCACAGCCACGGGGTTTCCTGTTACAGCAGTAGAATCGACGACCTGGGTTTCTTGAAGTTGATGATACACGGACTACTGTGGGAGAACCACAATTGCAATAAACCATAATGTGGTTTCGTTTGGTGATATCTGCAACGTAGTATGTAATGAGTATTTATGGGCAAAAAAACCGCAACTTCAAGTTGCGCTTATGGTAAAAAGTATTTTAGAAAAAACCGCAAGACCATGTTGCTGTTTATCGAAAATAGTATTTTATTATTGCACGACCTTTTTGGGGTGAATAAAACCGCAAGACCATGTTGTTGTTTATCGAAAATAGTATTTTATTATTGCACGACCTTTTGGGGTGAATAAAACCGCAAGACCATCCTGCTAGTTATCTAAAATAGTACGACCTTTTTGGGGTGAATAAAACCGCAAGACCATCCTGCTGTTTATATAAAATAGTACGACCTTTTTGGGGTGAATAAAACCGCAAGACCATCCTCCGGTTTTATCTAATATATATATGTATGTGCAATATGAACTACGGACCATCACAATCCTCTGTTACCAAACAAATCATGGCAAACTTTCACCCTTTCATTTTAAAACTCTACTGGGGTGGTGACGTTACCTACGTAAACGGTAGTGTTACCGCCGACGACAACACCATCTCAACCATTTTTATTATGACCCACAGAATGTCATATACTGAGTTTGTAGACGCAGTTTTTAGTAACACTCATATTAACAGGGAGTGTTATACTTTGAGTTTAGTATTGTACTACACTTTTCAGGGTTGCTCAGAGGGGGCGTACATCGTCGGGGACGATGGTATGAACACGATGTTCTATCTAGCCGAGAATACACATATGTACGTCGCAATCGTACATGTGAAGCCCATGCCTATAGTTTCTTTTCAGGAAACTAGTGCTATGGATCTGCTAAGACGCTTTTCCTCGGTGCCTCTAGAAGACGACACTTTGCAAACTCCGCCATCTCAGTATATGCAGTCAACCAATCTCGGTCTCGGGTCATCGTTCAACAACACAGGAACCTCACATCAAGGAGCTACTCCTGATTACCATTATAATGATTTTCACTGTAACGAAGAGTATGTTGCTGATCTATCTCTTGATGATAACGAACAACATCATGCTAACGATGACAATGAAGGTACGAGACCTATATAGTCAATTGATTTTTATTAATATCCATATTTTTCTTCATACGTACTTATAATATGTGTGGTGTTATAACGATGACAAAAATGAAGAGGATGACAACAATAACGACATCGATGACAACGTGCCTGTAAATTATAACTACGAACCGTCAGATGCTTCTCAAGGTATTTTTTTTCTTGTTAATATTAAACTAATTTCATTGATACGGTATCCTAATATGGTCTCATACTGGTGAGAAGGATATACGTCTGAAGAGAGCAGAGAAAGTGAGCATGAACCCACGGATGTTGACTCGGAAAAAAGCGGGGATGAAGAAGATGAAGCTGGACAGTCACTTATCCCAACAGATCCTCAATTCCATGAAGGGCTTAATCCTGCTTTCCCTACGGACGTACCTATTGACGACGAAGATGAAGGGTTAGAAGCATATCGGCTTCCCGATTACGACGATGAAGATAGCATGGAGATGTGGAGTGGAAACATAGATGATATCCGTGTGGGCATCTACTTTGAAAGTAAAGAAAGAGTGATTAAAGCGATCCGGTATTGGAACGTGCAATGTAATAGAGAGTTGTGTGTCGTCGAAAGTAGGCCATACACGTTTAGAGTAAGATGTAAAAATAAAAACTCAACTTGCATGTGGGCTGCTACGGCATCACGTGCCCGGGAGGGCGCCTTCTGGCGGTTGTCAAAGTGGTCAACAAAACACACATGCTACTCAACGGTTGAACGCAACAACAACAGGGCACTAAGGTCAAGAGATGTTGCCACGCATATCTTTGCACAGGTGAAGGCTGACTTAACGTTTTCGGTGAAACAGACCATCACTTACATGAAGCAGACGCTGAATGTCGATATCTCATACTCTAAGGCATGGAAAGCCCGAAGAAAAGCAATTGAGAATGTGTACGGCACCTGGGAGAGCAATTTTGAGCAGTTGCCAGCGTATGTGGCTCGGTTACAGGCTACAAATCCAGGTACTGTTGTCGAGTGGTATCATCATCCCAGGAGCCCCCCGGAATGTAAGATGTTCAAATATGTTTTCTGGGCCTTTGCACCCGTAATTGAGGCGTTCCAATATTCGGCACCGGTAATCTCCGTCGACGGGACTCATCTAAAGGGGACTTACAAGGGTAAGATGTTGATTGCGGTTGCCAAGAATGCAAACAACTACATACTTCCTGTGGCGTATGCAATTGTAGATGAGGAGACAATTGAGAGCTGGGGTTGGTTCTTGGAGCAGTTTAGGCTGCATATTTCAAGACACAATGCCAGCAACCCCTTAGTGTTATCTCGGACAGACATGTCGGAATAATTAGGGCGATGGAGGAATTGCCTGGATGGAGGGAGCCGAACGCTTACCATTGGTATTGTCTTCGTCATGTACGAAGCAATCTTGGCGCAAAATTCAAAAGTGCAACTCTGAAAAAGCTTTGTTGGACTATCGGTAGCACATCACAGCGTTACAAGTATCTGTATGCCATCAGACAAATGAAGAGAATTAACAAAAAGGCATGGAGATACTTGAGAGACATTGATCTCTCTATGTGGACGTTGGTGCACGATAAAGAAAATCGTCGATGGGGTCACCTCACAACCAACATGTCTGAGTGCTTCAACCATGTGTTGTCAAAGGCAAGGATGATGCCTATTATGGCAGCCATACACCACACGTTGGAAAGGGATGTTGATCAGTTTAACATTCACTACAGAATTGGAAAGCGTTGCCAAACAATGTTCCCCCCTCCCCCCCCCCCCCCCCCCCCCCCCCGCATCTGGACTGTGATATGCGAACGTGATGCTAAATCACGAGAACATACTGTACGTTTGTATGATGGTTCACAGGGACGGTACCACGTCAGGTCTCGCGTTCGGGCAATGGAAGACGGGGGGAACGATTACACGGTTGAATACCGTAACAGAACTTGCTCCTGTGCAAAGTGGCAAATCGAACGTCAGCCTTGTTCGCATGCTATTGCGGTTTGCCACATGAAACGTAAGGACCTTCATCAAATTGTTGATCCACGATATCATACTTCCGTATATCGTCTTCAGTACAGCGCCCACTTTTATACCCTAGGTCATACAGCTTTGTGGGCACAGGCCAACTGGAGACTCCGTGGTAACCCGTCACATTTTACCATAAAACGTGGGAGGTTGAAACAGAAGAGGATCCATAACGAGATGGATGAAAGGCATGAGGACGAACCTCGTGCTCCCTGCAGATGCAATATTTGTAAGCAAACAGGGCACAACAAAAAAAGTTGTACCTCCCGTGGCTAGTGATGTTCATTGTCGTGTGTTGGTTGTCGTGAGTTAATGTTTGTAGTACTGTTTCTTTTTATTTCTTATCAACTTGTCGTATTACTCTCGTGATGCTAGTTCAAAGTATCATGAAATAAATAAACGATGACGCCTTTATTACATGAAAAAGTTTATTACATGAAAAAGGAAATATTACAAAACAGCTGACGCAACTCACCAGAACTTATCACAACGGCACTTATACAGCTCATCAGCCATGTGGCGTCGGTAGTTCACACAAGCCTCTTCTACGGTGTTTTCATGGTGTATCTTCAACGGTTTGTTTTTAACTAGTTTCTCCATCATCATACAAACAAGAACCCCAGCGTTAGCGATGTTACCCTCATCTTGGGGGACATCCGTCTCAACCAAACCGAGGGACATCTCACGTTCCGTTATGTACCTCGTGTGCCTCCTAAAGTGAATACGTTCTAGAAACCATTTGAAAAATATCTGTAACAGCTCCATATAGTTCCTAACATCTCGATGTTTTCCATTTCTCCATCATTTATCGGTCCAGTATTGAGTAATCACCATGCTCTGCATATCAATACGGACAAGTAGCCAGTCTGTTTGGCGAATCCACAAAGGAAGGTAGATGCAGTCAACCTCCCAGAATGGAGGATACGGGTCCTTTTGTCCGGCATAATAAAGGGGGGTAGTGGATTTATCATCCTGCATGTAATCATAAAAATCAGGAGGTAACACCGACCATCGTAATTCTTTGTTGGGGTTTTTTAAGAGCATCGCCTGCCGTACACGCATTAATCTTACAGTCCAAGCTTCAACATGCTGCAAAAGAAGAAAAAACACTATAAATTAACTATGTAAGCATGTGAAAACTTATAAAAATTAATATGTCGTGTTAAGTGTACCGTAGAGGACAGATGACCGCCAGATTCATTCCCTAGTAGGGCACCCCAAAAAGATCTGTCGAGTTTTTTTGTAATGAAACGACTGTAGCAGTATGGAGAGTCCCCGTTGAGGTAAAACTCTAAAACATCTGGGGACCAGTTCTTTGAATCTTTGTTGGAAACTATAGCACTATCTTTTTCGGGCTCCTTTTCCGGTGGCTTTTCAGTCGGAATCTCCGTAGACGACCCAGCCTTCGTGGATGACGACGGCCTCTTCATACGCCTCCAAAGATCATCCGTCCACTTTGATTTCTTAGTAACTGGTTGAGAACAGAAATATGACCCGACCTCTTCGTCCTTCTCCATACTATCGAACGTTTCTTTTGGAATGAATGATAATGAAACTTCACATATATGTATTTATAGGTGAAATTGACAATATTAAGAAAGGTAAAACTGCAACATCATCTTGCGGTTTTGATAATGATAGTAAATGTCCATACCGTACTTAAAGTAAAAATGCAACATCATCTTGCGGTTTTGATAATGATAGTAAATGTCCATACCGTACTTAAAGTAAAACTGCAACATCATCTTGCGGTTTTGATAATGATAGTAAATGTCCATACCGTACTTAAAGTAAAACTGCAACATCATCTTACGGTTTTGATAATCATAGTAAATGTCCATACCGTACTTAAAGTAAAACTGCAACATCATCTTGCGGTTTTGATAATCATAGTAAATGTCCATACCGTACTTAAAAAATAAAAAATATTCAACACACTTTTTTTTAATAAAGTCATAGAAAAAATTATATTTAAACAATCTATATAGAATATTGTTTAATATTGTTAATTTTTTTAAATATTTAGTTTTTTTAGTTAATATGTCGTTTTTTAAACAATCTATTTCCGAACCAGAATATAGGGTATTTTTTAGTTAATATGGCGTTTTTTAAACAATCTATTTCCGAAGCAGAATATATCGTATTTTTTTAGTTAATATGGCGTTTTTTTTAGAATATTGTTTAGTAATTTTCTTAAATTATAATATGTTGTTTTTAACAAAGTTATTTAATAATAATAAATTGGAATTGACTGAAACACACGTAAATTTATTTATGCACTAAAACGTTAAATATACAATCTACCGAGTTACAAAACAATCTATTTCCGAGACCACCAATTCCAATATTCTCCCAGACGTCGCTAATTACGGACCTTGATTCTTCAACACCGGGGTGCATTCCGCTATAGGTGTAGAAGCCGCAGAGCCGATTAAATTTGCTGCCAAAATTAGTGTACAACGGTGATGGAAGGCGCAAAACAAAAACTTATTGCAGAGTTCATTGAGTTTCTGTTTCGCGCCTTCCATCTCCATTGCTTTATTGAAGTCAAACAGGGGGCTCGGGCTCAAGCTGGGATTCCAACCGTGCTCCTTCAAACAGGTACCCAATGGTCAACCCAGGATTCATTTCCTAAGTAGCACGTTGAAGAATCGCATCATCCGATATCGCCGACTTCGCTAATCACATGATGTGATTCATCAACACCGGATGGCCTTGTCCTACAGGCTTTGTCTGGAAAGTTGACCCCCCTAAAGAGACCGTTGGAATGTCGGGGTTTGGTAGACTGGAGATTGAGACTAGCAACGACAACCAACGGCAAAATATTATAAACTACAGTGACAATGTTGCATTCTACACGTGTTATACCACGTGTGGATGTAACACCGATCTAAGTAGTTTCATGTGGATGTAACACCGATCCAAAGACACCGCTTTTTTAGACCCCAGAAAAGCGATGCAAGGCGGGGGATGAAATGGGCATCAATGCCTTTAAGCATGGCTCATCCCCGCCCAATACTGTTATAACTCCAAGTGGATGTAACATCGATCCAATGTTCCAAACGAAACTTCTCCTGTCACCACCAATGATGGAATGTGGATGTAACAAAATGAAATGAGAAAATGAAAATATCATATTTTTTTGTACATCTACCGGATGAAATGGTGGTTATAGTAGGTTTTTTTGTGTGGTATAGTAGGATTTTTGAACATCATGTAAATGAGATATGAGATGAGAACACCGTCTTAATATGTCTCAATATTATATAACATACATAATACATGGAAACCGCAACATGGTCATGCGCAAGTGTACTTTAATGCTGCCCCCTGCAAACATATGTGTGGTTGGGTTTAATCCCATGTGATATGTAGTTACAAAAGACCCCCTTCAAGTATTAAACTCTCGGCCATTTTTAATGAATCCGCAACATCATGTTGCGGATATAACAAAGAATCCGCAAGATGGTATTACAACACCCCCTAAGTTACAAAACACCCCCTTGCATTATTTTGAAGCCTACAAAAAAGCCAATAAATCCGCAAGATCATATTGCGGATTCTTCCCCATCTCTCCTAGTCAGCAAAAGCCTCTCTCCTCTCCCCTCCACATCATCAAATCCGCAGGATCATGTTGCTTCTTCACCATTTTTGAAAATTCATGGCTGACACCCTCCAAATGCACAAAAAAAAATTACACTGTAGCACTAGTTTGGCAAAAAAATCCTAATGAATTCCCTCTTCTACAATGTATTGCGCAGTGTCCAACACTTGTAGCCCAGTTGGTTAAGGGCCTAAAGTTTTCTGTGGGAGGCTTGGGTTCAATTCCCACTAGCTACCTTTGAAGGACATTGGTGGAGGGGAAATGAGGGATGACCCGGCCATTGGCTTGGGTTCAAGTCCTGATCCCGACCGGTTTTACCGATTATTTCACCGTCGTGCCTTCGGGCGGGTGAGTGGTCGGGTTTTCCCGGGAATTGGTGGCAATTGGTGGCCCGGGTACTCTCGAGTACCTGATTCGCCAAAAGGGTGCCCGAGAGTGCTCGGAATTGATTCGTTGGCCGTTAAAAAAAAAACAATGTATTGCGGAGTTTAAAAAATGAGGGGGGGGGGGGGGGGGGTAGGATAATTAAATAGATAGATATGTTCGAAAGTTCAAAAAGGAAAAAAATATTAGAAAGGAACATTATTAAAAAAAATCTTTATATTTGTGTATGATTACTTTCTCTTCAAGTCCTACTATTTAGGTAGGGAAAGTTTGATAATATAACCGCTTGGATGGAAGACATCATAGGAGAGGTGAAGTCGACATGGTACCTTTAGGTCAGAATTAGTACTAGTTTGATGTCGTTAACATGAAATGATTGATGTGAATTGTAAGGGGAATTGGATTTTAATAATCTTAACTATTCGAAATTGGCCGTTGGCACCCCCAAACTAAAAAATTGGCCATATATAACCTGTACTATTAACCTATTGGATTCTGGCACCCAATTTGGGTTAAGTCACTAACGAATTTCTTTGAGCTATTTGATTGCCTCCGAAACTGCACCAAACGTTCTTCGCCCTCAAGGGTTGCCCGATTTCCCCTTTAATGCACCGAACGATCGCCCCACGTCTTTCCTTGCCCCTTCTTGCGGCCTAACGAAATTATTTTCCGAAATTCGATCTGATCTTTTTTTTCCTGTAAATTGGTGGTGATGGCTTGTTTTAATCCTTCGCTGTGTGTAAAGGGTTTTGGTCTATTGTCGTACTGTTGAAGTTTTTAAGATGTAATTTTAAATTTTGTGTCTAAACCAATTACAAACTGTAACTTCTCAAATTTGGACGCACCACTTAAGGTGCTCAACACGTCTAGTGCCCCGTACAAACAAGATTCCTGCAAGCACACCATTGTGAAACTAATGAAAACCCCTATTCATGCGATCTTGCAACATTTTAGCATGAATATAAAAGTAAAAGCAAGAGTAAAACAACTCTATAGTTTTCTTAGCTAAGAGCTCAACCCGGTTGACCGAGCTGCAAAAGTTGATGGATTGGTTGAATTGTAGTTGTTAATACACATCAAGATTAATAAAAACTTACTTAAATGCGAAGCAAAAAAAAAATGATATTCGAGGTTTGACCTTGGAGAAAAGTGTATTTAGCTAGGTTAAGTATCCTAGAAGAATAGAGAATTAGAGATGGGCATGTTTCGGATTGAATAAGATTTTGAAGCTCATTTAGTTATTGTAGCACTTGAGTTGTGTTTTAATATAGTATATAGTATACTACAGTATCTTTTTAATCTCATTTATTTATATAAATATAAATTGGATCTAACGGTATATTATTCTCATGGTAATGTGTCAATACGTTGTATGTTAGTAAAGTGTGAATGTGAGTTGCATCTTGAAAGTACATGCAACCTCAAATCAGGATCAAGTAATAGTAAAAAAAGGGCCCAGACACGAGACACGAATTTTATCATGAGAGAACCCAAACATGAAATAATAGACCACATATGGGATAATATGATAAACCTGGACATATGGGATAATATGATAACCTGGACGTACTGATCATATAACTCAGATCTCATAACCCGGATGAGTTATCACAAACCCTGGCACCTAGATAAGGCATCTATCAATCACAGATCTCATAGCCCAGATGAGTTATCACAAACTCAGGCCAGGCACCTGGATGGATGAGGCATTTATCACAGACAAGTCATAACCCAGATGAGGTATCACAACTATAATCCTGATGAGAAACACAACCCGAAGCCTCAAATGTGCACCAGAAAAAACAAAATACAACACCCCAAAGGCTATATACAGCTTAGACACAAGAAAAAACACACAAACCAAACACAACTCAAAAACTTAAAAAAAAATATTTTCAAGCAAAGAGATCATATCCAAAGATGTTGATACATAATATGTATAAAGTGACAAGAGCAGATAATTATCACTCATTCGGTTCTAGAACTTCTATCATTCAAACCACAATAGGAACGTCATCCTAAGCATATGTTTAATGGTCAAACAATAATTCTATATCGTGAAATAGATCCCAGATCTTTATGTTTTCTGTTTCATCTCCCTTCTTCACCACCAGCGCGTCCGCGCTTTTGACGCCTTAGACAATCATTTGCACTAAATGTTTGAATTGAACATTTGTCAAAGGACCAGCAAAGGAGGTTTTCTTTTTCCTAAGCCCGCAAAGGACCTCTCATACCCTCTATCTCTCATTTACATGTTTATATTCCTTTTAACATTTTTTGGGATAAATCACTAATGTTGAGCGTCGAATGGCGATCCAGAGATCCCTGTCTCTGAACCCTTTCCAACGAGCTGTTTATGGTGCGGGTACAAGCTGATAAGGTGATAGGTCCAACTCGAAGAGACGTTCATACCATCTCCATGCTTTATACTTGTTGTTTCAACATTAGTAGGACAGGAAGGTTCAAATTTTATTTTATTTCAAATCTACCGTATTAGTAAAAAGGCATCAACATACTTGTATGAGGTAACACGGCATTATTTCCAACCACTCTCGAAGAACACCTTTTTCTTTCCGACCTACACTAATTGCTTCCATATCCTCACCTGTTCTTTTCCAAAGATCTGGCTTCCAAATATCTCATACTCTCTATCTCTCATTACATGTTTATATTTCCTTTTAACATTTTTTGGGATAAATCACTAATGTGAGCGTCGAATGGCGATCCAGAGATCCCTGTCTCTGAACCCTTTCTAACGAGCTGTTTATGGTGCAGGTACAAGCTGATAAGGTGATAGGTCCAACTCGAAGAGACGTTCATACCATCTCCATGCTTTATCCTTGTTGTTTCAACATTAGTAGGACAGGAAGGTTCAAAATTTTATTTTATTTCAAATCTACCGTATTAGTAAAAAGGCATCAACATACTTGTATGAGGTAACCCTGCATTATTTCCAACCACTCTCGAAGAACACCTTTTCTTTCCGACCTGCACTAATTGCTTCCATATCCTCACCTATTCTTTTACGTAGATCTGGCTTCCAAATATCTACGCCCATAGATTTAAATCACCTTTTGTATATGATGATGTGCTGTGGTATATTCTGCCTAAAAATATGAGAAAACAAAATGGAGTATGTGAAATTAATCTTCACAATGTGGTTGAAATAAAAGACAAAGAAATAACCAAATATTAATTTTCCTCACCTGGACCATTGAATCCATCAAATTAGATTCACTTAGAAATGAGAGTGAATTAATAATTAATGCTTCATATTTTTACTTCTGTTGGCATGATCTTTACTAATCTGTTTAAGCTCATTGACAGCTGTTATGATATCACTGTCAATAAAAACAATAATTGTAAACCTAATTTATGAAACGAAAAAAAAAATTTGGCAATTTAAATATGATAGCATACCCTGTAATTGAAGGATGAGAATCGAGCCCTACAAATATCAATTGAAGGATTCTTTTTTACAAGCTTCTGCCACCTCCCAAACTATGTTTTCACCATCAGCGTAGTCAGGGTCAAGCCACAAAATGATCAGATTGCACAAACAGGCGTTGTTCTGTATGTCAACCAGATCATCGATTGATTTTTTAATCACGTGTATTAAAATCAAGTAGTTTATTAGGCCAACTAGAACTCGATTGTTCATGAACTTTTAGGAAGGACAGTTCAGAAATATGTCATTCTATGAAATTAAAAACCATTTTAACTTCAGTAACCATTCCAAATTTTTTGACGTTTAACTTCTTAAAATATCAACACCTTGATAACGGAGGATACTTAGACTGAAATCAAAATTAGTTTTTTCTCCCATAACACCGTTGAGATATAATGATAGTGCATCCGCAACCCTTGAGCATTCTTTTTACGGAAATGTTAAGCACTTGTAACACAGACGGATCAATCCAACTTGTAGAAGACGAGACGACTTAACCTTTAAGAGATTAGGGTAGCGTGTTTCTCTGTACGATTGAATACTATAGAATGAGACTACAATCGTACAGAAACTCCACGGCACTTATACTTAATCGGACAAACAAACTTATAGGAATGGACAAAGATGAGGTTGTTATTAGACGATGAAGAAGGTGGGTGGTTTTCCAATGACGGAAGATGTATGCCACACCCTAAAGTTCTCGTTGGTTGCGAGAGTACAACACATTTCTTCGCAGCGAAAGAATATATCTAAAACTTTATTAATTCTGAACGCCTTTACTAAGCCTTCTAAGATGTCCAATCTCAAGACATCGCCTATTCCAACCTTGTCGTCGACAGAATCTACACTTGAAAGACATGCTTAAAAAAGTCAACATAAAGCTGTGAGTTCATAATTTTATATTTATTTATCATAAAACCCTTTTTGATTTAAATCATTGAGAAAATATTCATAAAACATTTTAAGAAATTTTACTTTAATTATACGAAATGTTATTTGAGAAAAACCTTGTAAAGTCCCTTTGGAAACATCGTTGGGTATTCCATTTTATTTACCCTTCGGCTCGACCCACTTAAACGTATATTTAAGTAATAGTCTAACAATAAGTCCAATATACGATATTATAAGTCACGTTTTTATTATACAAACACCATTTCATCCGATTTACACTTTTCGTTTATTATTCGCAGGTCCATTTCACGAGTTAATACTAATTTTCTTTCGTATTTAATTTATAAATATAACAATAAATCAACACGAGATAAATTTGTACCATCATGTTCGCACGGCCCGCCACACCATTTTGAATATCGAGTTGACCAATCTGAAGCTTGACCGGCGTTGACTCGGGTTAACCGAACTCGGAACCCGAGCCGTAGGCAAAGCTGACCAGATCTGATAGGTTCCGAACGAGATTCGGACCACCGAAACAAACGCAAACCAGATCTGACCCAAAACCACAATCGAACCAATACGTAACTGAGACCCGAACCTGACCACACGACACACCCGACAATCACCACCAAGCAGAAACTACTACTGGACGTCACATCCCCGTCGTCCACCCTGTAGCCTACGGAACCACCATATGAGACCACAACGAGCAACCCTAACACCACACGACCACCAACCCCCACTGAACCCGCAAGACCAGTCACCATTCGACCTTTACACCACCAATACTGCCTCGTTTCCCGTCACCCAATTACAACCTCACAAAGCTGCCTTCATAGCCTCGTGAGCAGCCCCTTTTCCAGCAAAAGAACCTTCGCTCAGCCACCACCAAGCATGGTGGTGGCCGGCTGCTACTAGGGATGAGCGGAGAGAGAACCAAGATGAGAGAGAGGGAGAGTGTAAAGAGAGAGATCTAGGGTTTTCTTGTGTGTAGGGTGGGGGTTTGAGGCTGCAGAAAACGAGTGGAAGATGGGAGTGTGTTGGTTTTATAGGTAGGGTTAAGGAGTGGTAGGTAGGTGTCGTGTAACGAGCACATTATAACGTATCATGCCTCGGTTTATTGTTGGCTCATAGATAATTTACAAAAGTTAGTAGGTTATGTTTAAAATTAAAAACACAACTAAACCCTAAACCGAGCAATTTGGCTATTATTTTCGTCACCTAACGCGTGCTTTCGAAACACACGTTTAATTCACGTTATTAGCTTCGGTCACGGTTTCCTTTATTGCAAATATCCATCAACTTTCGTAATTTGATAAATAACATTATATATATTAAATAATTGTTTCCAAAGCTCAATTGCGGTTAAAACCACACATTTTGACGTCCGATTCCCATGTTAGTTCTTTTCCGCGTTCCAAAACGCTGCATTTTAACCGTTTTTTCACGCCGATTTCGCATCTGATTGCTTCAATAGCAAATACGTACAGTAATTTACATGTAATAGCCTTATGTTAGTTTAGTTTGACAAATTTTTACAGATGTCAGTTCGTTAACGTTAAATATGCGCAAATTTTCTTTAAGTGATCAAGGCGTCCATGAATATCGAGGAGGGAATCGTAGGACTCAAATCAGCTCAGTTAATCCAAATTAACTTTAGAACACGTTAATTATTTCAAAAACATGATTAAAATTGTATCAGATTTTATGGAATTTGTCGGTTGTCATAATGTATATGACGGATGATGTAGGTGAAGGTATATATATTTTCTTTTTCTTTTTTAATTTTAAATTTTGAAAACCTTCTGCGACAAGCAACCCATTTCATTTTGGTAAGGATGAGATGATTTTGGTTGTTTTTGGCTGATTTAGTTGGTTTGTATATATAAAACACTTTTTTTTTTTTAAAATGACCGTTGCTTCCCTGACTGACCATTACACAATGATCGAAAAAAGGAAAAAACCTGATTGGCTCGGCCCTGGCGTTAAGGGGGGGACGGGGGAGACGGGGACCGGAGGGTGTTAAGACGAGGGGAGGAGGTTAAAAGCTTGGGACGGGGGGTTGCCCTATCCGCACACTCAATGGCCTAATGAGTTTTATATCGGGGAAAAACAACTTTCATATCGCTCATGTTCATTGGCCATTGCTAAGTTTTTTTTTGCCCATTTTTTAAGTTCCAGCTTTTGTAAGTTCTCGTAAGGTATATTAGGAAGGATGGTGTCGACAAGGTGACTGTTGAAGCTATTCTAAAAAGAACTCTTTCAAATGACATGTTATCAGTTTTTTAACGTTTCTTGTTTAAACTCTTTAGATGCATCAACTTTAATATATTAAAGGCCAGATATTGTTGAATGGATCAAATAACTTTTTAAGTTTTTAAATCTTTAGATGCATCAACTTTATTATATTAAATGTCATTTCAAATAACATTTTCAAATTCTCGTAGAAATATTCAAGATTTGATTATATAATTTGGTATATATAATATATTAAAGTTGGAGATCTTTTACTCAATTTACTTATAAATGAGTTGATTTCGGCTGTGTTGTGTCGCTAACTGGTTGAATGGATCAAATAAGTTTTTAAGTAATTGGAAATACGGTCAGATATAGGGATGGGATCGGTACTATACCCGTGCCTGTACCCGTACTCCTACCGAAAATACCGGTACTAAATTTGAACAAAAGTGGGTACCGATACCGTACCGAATATATAGGTACGGTACCCGTTCTGATACCACTTTGTTATTTTTCTTTTTTGAGCACTCATACAGGTACCAAGTAGGTAAACCCTTACGAGTATTAATACTATACGGGTACCAAATTGATAAAATTGATACGAATACCATAAATACCATAATACAAAGTAAAACATATTATCAAATTCAATAGTATATAGAATTCGGTACCCGTACCATTTTTACCCATATTGATAACGAAAGTACCGAATACCGAAATCAATAAAAGTGGGTATCGATACCTATATCGAGTACCCAAAATCGGTATAAATACAGGTACGGGTATAGGCACGGTATGGGTACGGTATAGGTACTTGAGAAAAATAACCATCCTGGTCAGATAGATTGAAAGGTACTAGAAGTTTATTGTTAATGCATTCAACCTTTTAAAATGTTTTACTAAAAGATTTAGATAATTATTATAACAATAATATTTCTGTAATCATAACTGATGAATTAAGTATTCATAAGAGCTTACAAAATGGACAATAGAATTGTTTCATGGGTTGACCGACCCTAACCAGGTCCGTAGGAATATGATTCAAGCCGTTCTAGAAGCCGCAGTCAAAGCAAAAGCAGGGGCCCTAACATAGGAGATTCCTTCCACGATGTCAATATTAAAGGTGGGTCTAACCTTTATGGGCCAGCCCAATCCATTACTATAAGGCCCATTTAGGGTTTGAAGTTTCACCCTCTATAAATAGAAGGGTCACACCTCACTCAAATACATCACATTTGTCTTGGTCTCAATCCAAGACATCTTAATTCTCTTTAATTTCTCTCTCTCTCACCAACTAATCTGCTAAGCCCCCTAGGGAAGCCTATGAGCAGCTAAAGTATCACACCGGCAACTCATAATCTCTTTATGATACACAACTAAAATGTTAAGCTTTCATGCTGAACTCGCGAGCTTCCCTAACGAAGCTCAGGAGCTGTCATACCAACAGACTATAGACCATGGTTCTAACAACTAACTTGCAACCATCGAGCCAAGCAGCCCGAAACCACCTCGGGTGCTAGCTAACCGCCTGGTTTCAGCCACCACCTTCTTTCATACTCTCTATCTCTCTACATGTTTATATTTCCTTTTATGTACATTTCTTGGGATAAATCACTAATGTTGAGTGTCGGAGGGTGATCCAGAGATCCTTGTCTCTGGACCCCTTCTAACGAGCTAATCATGGTGTGGGTACAAGCTGAGAAGGTGATAGGTTCAACCCGAAGAGACGTCAATACCATCTATATGCCTTATCCTTGTTTTTTCAACATTAGTAGAATAGGAAAAGTTCAAATTTTATTTTATTTCAAATCTACCGTATTAGTAAAAGGCATCAACATACTTGTATGAGGTAACCCTGCATTATTTCCAACCACTCTCGCATAACACTTTCTTTTTTCCTTCCGACCTGCACTAATTGTTTCCATACCCTCATCTGTTCTTTCGCGAAGACCTGGCTTCCAAATATCTACGCCCATGGATTCAAATCAGATTTTGTATATGATGGTGCTTCGTGGCATATTCTGCCTAAAAATACAAGAAAAGAAAATGGAGTATGTGAGATTAATCTTCACTATGTGGTTAAAATAAAAGGCAAAGAAGTAACCAATTATTAATTTTCCTCACCTGGCCATTGAATCTATCAGATCAGATTCACTTAGAAATGGTAGTGAATTAATAATCATTGCTTTAGATTTTACTGCTGTTGGCATGATCTTTACTAATCTGTTTAAGCTCCTTGATGACTGTTATGATATCACTGTCAATAAAAACAAGAATTTGTAAACCAAATTTGTGAAACGTAAAAATAAATTGCGCAATTAAATATGAAAGCATACCTATCATTGAAAGATGAGAAATGAGCCCTAAAAATATCAATTGAAGGATTCTTTTTTTACAAGATTTTGTCACCTCCCAAGCTATGTTTTCACCCTTAGCGTAGTCAGGATCAAGCCACAAAATGATCAGATTGCACAAACGGGCATCGTCCCGTATATCAACCAGGTCATCGATTTGATTTTTTAAACAGGTGTATTGAAATCAAGTAGTTTATTGGGGCAACTAGAACTCGATTGTTCATGATCTTTTGGGAAGGACAATTTAGAAATATGTCATTCTATGAAATTAAAAACCATTTTCACTTCAGTAAACATTTCAATTTTTTTGACGTCCAACTTTTTTAAAATATCAACACCTTAATAACGAAAGATACTGAAACTGAAATCAAAATTAGTTTTTTCTCGCATAACACCATTGAGATATAATGATACTGCATCCGCAACCCGTGAGGCAGCAGTCTTTTTACTCGCAATGTTAAGTACTTGTAACACAGACGGATCAATCCGACTTGTAGAAGATGAGACGACCTTTAAGAGATTGGGGTAGCGTGTTTCTCTGTACGATTGAATATTTTAAAAATGAAACCACAATCGTACAGAAATTCCACTGTACTTATACTTAATCGGACAAACAAACTTATACGAATAGACGAAGATGAAGTTGTTATTAGACGATGAAGAAAGTGAGTGGTGTTGCAGTGACGGATGGTGTAGGTGAAGGTATATTTTCTTTTTCATTTTTTTTAATTTTGAATTTTGAACACCTTCTATGACAAGCAACCCATTTCATTTATTATTTTATTTAATTTAATTTGAAATTAGTAATAGATTCTATAAATTAGGTGATGTGCCGTAATTTACACATGTTTTACATGTGCATTAACTATCTATTTTGCACCAAAATCATGCTATTATCATATGAAAATATGAATAAATACTTTATAATTTATAAATGCAGGTTTTTGAAGCTAAAAAACAAAAAAGTAGTAAAAAAAGACATTTACAGGATGAGTGGAGGACAAGCTTCTCGAAAGAAGACAAAGTTGTAGCTAGGGAACAAAGGGTACATGGTATAACAACCTTGTCTCCCATATGCTAGGGGACAAAGAGTACATGGTACAACAACCTCGGCTCATCATCCATGTTTTAAGGGATAACTCAGTGGAGTTACCTGATCATCTAGGTTATCTTGGAAACCCAACGGTCTGCAAGTGAGAACCCAGACATATGACATTAAGTACTAACAGAGAGAAATGATAACCCAAATCCTCAAACTTGGCACACCAGAAAAACGAAAACCACCCCCAAGGCTATATACACCTCATACACAAGAAAAAAACAAACCAGACGCAAAAATCACAACTCAATTAACTTCAAAAAACAAACAAACAAACATTTTCGAGAAAATAGATGATATCCAAAGATATTGATGCATAATATGTATGAAGTGACAAGAGCAGAAGTCCATTACTCCTTTTGGTCTAAGAACTTCTATCATTCTAACCACAATAGGAACAACGTCATCAAAACATATGTTTAATGGTCAAGCAATAAATATTTTTTGCTAATTTTAACTTAGTAATAATAATCTACAAACTTAAGAAGAAAAATAGCTGATCAAACAACATTATATGTTATGCACTATATAAGCAAAAGGTTTAGTGTGAATGTGATTTGTGATGATAACGCATCCTGGTTATGTGCCCCGCCGAGTTACCTAATCCTCTAGCTTATCAAGGCAACCCAGATATGAAGACGTGACTGGTTAGACTCACAGTCTTAGACCACTAAACATTTATTTATTAACATCTGATGTAACTGATATCAAGTACTCCTTCACTGCCTACCTAGGAATACCACCATCAGTGACCCAAGTAGTGAGATACCAGTAGGAATAGGCAACGAATACATTTAAATTGTGTGTACTTTCAAACGGTCATTTTGACTAAAATTTTTTTGTCCATGAGTTATAGGTAGGGGTGTTCAGAAAAACCGAAAACCAAATAAAAACCGTAAATCGAATCGCAACCGTAACCGAAAAAACTGATCCAAACAATGAATTTGGTGTTTGGATTGGTTTTAACCGAAACCGAATTGCTAATTCGGTATTTGGTTTGGTTTTTGGTTCGACATTTTTTTAATTTGGTTTAATCGGATAACCGAATAAACCGGTAAACTAATTAATTATTAAATAAAAATAATGATATTTAATAAGCCATATATATTGATGAGAAAGTTATTCTTACAGCTAAATTAAAAAAATCAGTTCATAGGGTTAGTTTGACAACTGATACATGGACGTCTTTGCAAAGAATCAATTATATGTGTCTCACTGCACATTATATTGATCAAAATTGGAGTTTACAAAAAAAAGTAATAAACTTCTAATAAGATAGTGAATGCGAAGGATTCAAGTAACCAAAATTTTAATTTGTTTGGTAGTGTTGATAATACATTTCTAATTTCTATGATGTTTATGCTTGTGTGTAAGACTATTTTCCGGATTTGTTTGTTTTATTTTGCTTTTAAACATTCTTTTACAATATATTGCGTGGTTTGATTTCTTGGTTTATATTAATTGCTAACTTTCTATTCGGATTTCGGAACACAATGGTATATAAGTTTGAGAAAAAAACGTCGGTTCAATTCGGTTGAAATCGGTTTATTTGGTTTTAAAACCGAAACCAAACCGAATTCAATTTGGTTGAATTTGGTTCGGTTTACATATTCTTAATTTGGTTTGGTTTGGTTTGGTTTTTGGTTTGGGGTACAAATTTTGATAACCAAATAAACCGAACCGAATAAACCAAGTAAACCGTAAACCGAACTAATAAACACCCCTAGCTATAGGTCAATAGGCATTGGGAGGAGGATGAAGATTTAGGGTAAAGGCCACATGTCTTAAGTTCGAATCTGATCCCAACAGGGTTTTATCATAGTGGGCGTGGGCTACCCAGCGCTGTATATGATCACTGGCGTATGAGGTCGCCTTTTGCCATTGGGTTGCCATGAGTAGCCGGACTTTTATTCGTTGGTCATTTCAAGAAAAAAAAGAGCAGAAATTAAAAGAATTCAACATCTCTATTTTCCATCAACTAGAATTGCGACCCGCCGTGCGTTACGGCGGCTTCAAAAGTTAAGCGACCCGAATATGACCAACAAATACAGCAGCAGTAACACAAATCATTAGATGCATACATTGTCATTATTTGAGTCATTAACACTTTGGGCAACCTAAAATTATAAATTGAAATAACTTGACACATGCAGGCAAGATAATAGATAATAAAAAATCATAATTAATTATTAGGCAAATTACTATATAAATTAATTTCAGTAATGTGTTTGGATGTATTGTGCGCTAAAGAAGTACTGAAAGTTACAAGTGTTGATGTAATATTGAAAATATGAGATAATGTTTCTGCAGGGGCAAAACTGTAAATCTGGGAAAAACAGTTTAAAGTTAAGTTCCTACATCAAAAATCTTATTGCCTGCTTGTTAACATAAGTTGAGGAAAACATGCGGTGTAAAGTCCTTTTAAAAGTTCAATCACGTGAACAGTTTAAAAAATACATAGGCAAATACTTGATTTCAAAAGTACCAAAACCAAGCTAAACGCCAAAGGAAAGGCTATCTTAACAGAACAAAAGAAGTTATTCAGAAAGGCAAAAACAAACCAAATGGAAGATCTAGCAAAACCTAAATCAGTATACAAAGTGAAACTCATTTTGTGATCGACCAACACAATAGCCTATCAGTTAGAAAATAAATAAATCAAATATTTCACGTTTTACTTTAGTTATAGTAATTAGAATGAAAAATAGCATACTTATACTAAAATGGAAAATAACAAACCGAAGGAACTTTACATTCTGGAGTTACATAGTCCTTCGGGTTTTTGATAACATCATCTACTCCATTCTCAGTACTTCATCCAAATTCATCTCACTGTTCATATGTAAATGTTTAACTTCATCATAAGTGGAACCATATCTAACACAAATAAACCTCATAGAATGCATGAAATCATGATAGGATTTGAAACATAACCTGAAGAGGAAAGCCTACGGAATTCGATAGCCTTAGGCGGATAACACACTTTATTAGCTGTTAATGACAACAAAAAAACACTTGTAACGGGTCAAATGAACCCAATCATAGGTGTAGATGTTCAACCGTACCAAACTCTGCACGACAAATGAAAACCTTAGCTAGCGTGTCACTATTTGATGGGTCTTCACCCTTAAGCCTTAACTTATACTGATAAATCATAGGTGTCCTCGTACACATACTGGAAAAACTTACCTACTCTTGTCGCCTCTAAGAATGTTAACATCCTCCAATTTAGTCAAGTCAGATAAACTACCTAATTATAACAAAAGTCAACCGAAGCACACTACATGTAAGGGTAGTAAAACTGGTCCAAAGATGGTTGGCTTAAAAAAGTTAAAATGTCAAACACCCCACATGTGAAGAAAACAGATAAACATCTAAGTTTAATTATCTTACCTATTAAAAACATAAACGATTAGTACAATGGCTAGTAAGTGGGTGGAATGTGGTGAACTGGTGATTGGGAGTGTGTTGCTTTTATAGGTAGGGTTAGGAAGTGGTAGGTAGGTGTCGTGTAACGAGCACATTATAACGTATCATGCCTTGGTTTATTGTTGGCTCATAGATAAATTACAAAAGTTAGTCGGTTATGTTCAAAATTAAAAACACGACTAAACCAAGCAATTTGGCTATTATCTTCGTCACCTAACGCGTGCTTTCGAAACACACATTTAATTCACGTTATTGGCTTTAGTCACGGTTTCCTTTATTACAATGATTCATCAACTTTCGTAATTTGATAAATAACATTATTATACTAAATAATTATTCTGAAAACTCAATTGCGGTTAAAACCACACATTTCGACGTCCGATTTCCACGTTAGTTCTTTTCCGCGTTTCTAAAACGTTGCGTTTTGACCGTTTTTAGGCTGATTTTGCATCTGATCACTTCAATAGCAAATACGTACTATATTTACATATAATAGCTTTATGTTAGTCCAGTTTGACAATTTTTTACTGATGTCAGTTCGTTAACGTTAAATACGCACAAATCTTTCTCTAAAGTCATCAAGGCGTATACGAACATCGAGGAGGGAATCGTAGGACTCATATCAGCTTAGTTAATCCAAATTAACTTTAAAACACGTTAATTACTTCAAAAACATGATTAAAATCATATCAGACGTTGTACGGAATTTGCTGGTTGTCACAATGTATATGACGGATGATGTAGGTTGTTGGTGGTGAAATCCTCAGGATGGATTTACCTCAAATATTCTGTGTGACATCCTTAGGATACTGAAGGGCTAGGTAGACTTCAGGATGTAACAGCATTCTGACCTATGTGCATCTTGAGAATAGACTAACGAATTATCTTGTTCTAATATTGTTGCAGGTACAATCAATCAATGATAAAGATTTGTAACTCTTTTCCAACGGTTATGTTGTCTTACTAAAGTCAACGAAGCTGAGGATGCAAGAGTTGTACGTGCAATGCAAGACCAAGCCTAAAGAATAGGACAAAGTGTAACCGTCAAGTGTTGAATGCAAGGCGAAAAACTAGGAAACTGTTATTCTAACGTCCATATCAGTTAAAACATCTCCAACGTTCACCTGAATCATTCAAGAAGCTTAACTAGATGGCGGATATCATGGGATCTCTTATTTACTTTCGTGTAATTATAAATATGGGCATGATGAACGAAATAGGACACTGACACATTATCAAGCACTTGATACTAGCTAGCTAACACCTGATACTCTCTTTACTCACACACTCGACACTACACAATCATTGTAAACTTAGTTCGTTCATCATACTTCCAAAGTTGTAACATTTTTTTACCATATTTTTAATACTAACAAACAAGGCAGGGGCTTAGACTCCTCCCAAGGTTTTGTGCCGGCGATCATCAAGTGATCAAGGACTTTCCTCGTACATCGAGTGTTGTTAGCTTGCTTTCTTTCATTTACATTCAGCTACAATATTCTTGTGTCAGACAGTTACATCCTCAGGATATAACTGTCCATCCTGAAATATACCTTTATCATCCTGAGCATAGTTGTCATATTATTGTTTCTCTATTAATACAAACTGTCATCTTGAAAATAACACTGTGTATTTAACATTTTTCTCACATTTAGCACTCTACCTCACATTTACTAGTTAATACAAACTGTCATGTTCCGGTTCTTAAGTTTTGGTTGAAAACAGTTCCCGGTTCGGTTTGGTACGAATTTTGCGTTTTAGCTTGGTTGTGTCTGTGTCAAGGTCGTCAGAGTAGGTGAACGAAAGATAAAATGACCGGTGGTTTTAATGGTTTTTAAGTTGAAAGGGTCCATAAACGGTTGTTGCTAGAAATCTAAGCCCCCCCCCCCCCCCCCCCCCCCCCCCCTTCCTTTACAATGTTAAGGTATTGTCACCTAGCCTTTCAGGCCATACTAAGCCCCACATAGTGAATTTTAAAGGATTGAGTCATTAGCGTATAAGCATCAAAGTGGGTTCCTAAGTATATGTACTTGTTCCTCAAGTACATGCGATCACACCGCTCATTGGATGGCCCAATATCACATGTACAATGAGTTATTCGTTCACAGGAGACACATGCATTTCAATAAAAGAACCTTTTTTTTTACGAATTTTTATTAGTTAAAGGGTTATCTTAGTGATTTTCAGTAATAAAGAAATAGTAAGCATATACCCATAGGCCATAGCGCTTTGTACTCTCATCACGCAATAGGCCCACCACTACATATCCTACTTTACTCCTTTTGTTGCCTTACTTTTATTGGCTGTTTTTTAACACAAAATAATATCAATTTATATGATAATATAATGTAAATCATCTTTTGGTAAAGATATACCAAAATGAATTACATAATGGTAATCATTGGAAAGTAAGCCAACCCCTTGTTTTCCACAAGTTATTGTCAACAGAAAACATATGCACTCAATTGTAGTTGTCACCCTCATATGTCTATATATACATTGCTAGCTTTCATAGCATAATACTCATCAGAAATGGAAGAAGAAAACCCGCGCTGGCGGCCTGAGAAACTCGTTGTGGTGGCGTTAATGGAGCTCAAAACGCAGCAAGCGATTGTGTTCCCGTTGGGGGCTATGAATTTGCTATGGTTTGCCAAGATAGCCATAACTACAGCGTTTCTTGGTCGACTTGGTGAAGTTGAGTTAGCTAGTGGGTCACTCGGGTTCATGTTTGCAAACGTGACTGGTTTTTCGATATTGAATGGTTTATGTGGTGCTATGGAGCCCATTTGTGGTCAAGCTTATGGAGCCAAAAACTTCAAGCTACTTCACAAAACTCTTGTAATGATGGTTTCTTTGTTACTACTAACATCACTCTTTTCTTGCTTGTTGTGGCTAAATGTTGATCATATCTTGATTAGTTTTGGCCAACAACAAGATATCTCTATTGAAGCAAAGAAGTATTTGTTTTATCTCCTTCCTGATTTGATCGTTACGTCGTTCTTGTGTCCTCTTAAAACGTACTTGACGTCACAGAACATGACGATCCCAATCATGTTAACCTCGGCTCTTGCAGTGGTTCTCCATGTACCAGTTAACATTGTCCTTTCAAAAACTAGAGGTTTTGAGGGGGTGTCGATGGCCATCTGGATCACGGATCTTGTGGTAGTCGTTCTGCTAGTGGTATATGTGGTGGTGGTCGAGTCAAGAAAGGGTGGAGCATGGAAAGAAGGTGGGTGGTGCGAACAAAGGCTCGAAGACTGGGTTCAGTTACTAAAACTTTGTGGTCCGTGTTGCCTTACTACATGCCTCGAATGGTGGTGCTATGAGATCTTGGTCTTGCTAACCGGGAAGCTCCCGAACGCTAAACAAGCAGTTAGCATAATCGCGATTGTGCTCAACTTTGATTATTTGCTTTTCGCTATAATGCTTTCCTTAGCCACATGTGCATCCATTCGTGTGTCAAACGAGCTCGGTGCAAACCGGGCCGGACCCGCCTATAGGGCGGCTATTATTTCACTGACACTGGGCTCGGTTGCAGGTTTAGTTGGTGGTTTAGTCATGGTGTTAGCTAGAGGCACATGGGGTCGTCTATTTAGCCATGATAAGGCGATCGTGAGAGGTACCAGGAACGCAATGTTGTGGATGGCTTTGTTGGAGGTGGTGAATTTCCCATTGGCCGTTTGTGGCGGGATTGTGAGGGGAACCGCTAGGCCATGGTTGGGGACATACGCAAATATCGCTGGGTTCTACCTGTTAGCATTACCTTTAGGTGTGGTTTTAGCTTTTAAGGTTCATCTAGGCCTCCAAGGATTGTTAATAGGTTTCTTAGCCGGCGTTTCGGGTTGTTTAATATTGCTATTAGTGTTCATTTCAAGGATTAATTGGTCCGAAGAAGCCGGTAAGGCACAAAGACTTGCTGCTCCAGATTCTGTTAAAGATGAAAACATTGCCAAAACATGAGCAAAATGTGGAAAATTTCATCAATATTGTACATTAAAGAATGCAATATTTTTGTTGATATTTTCCGGTTTCGGAATCGAGCCCGTGACACCTCAATGGTAATAGTCCCAGTTGCTTTCTTTGGCCCTAAATGAATAAAAGATTAGGAACACTAATCCTAATCCTAGTAGGATTACATTAACATATACTTTACTTATGCTACAATGAAAGCATTAATAATAGATATGCATAAAGTTGGGCCCAGATTTTCTTTACAACAATGACAAATATGTGGGTAAGAATGATCTAACACACTTTAAACTTTAAAGTGTGATAAAACAGAGATCCCACTGGCCACTACCTACTAATTGGGCTTTTAAAAGTTGGATTATTGTTTTGTCCTTAGCTCAAAATATCCGTCCTCGCAAATAAACAACCTTACCCAGTAAATCCCACACTTACCCGGTTTGGGTCGAACTTGTCAAAACTGGTTTTGGTTGGAACCGGTTTTTGAGAAGGGAAAAGACCTGTACGGTTATGGCTTGAGTCGTGTCAAGTTTATTAAGTTCAAACGGGTTTCAAAGTATAGGCTCTCAACCCAGTTACAACCCGCTGATTCAGGTCGGTTCCAAACCAGTTCAAGTCAAACCAGTTTCAGTTTCGGTTCTGGTTCCCAAACCTGTTTTTTTTTTCACCGCAAATCACGAATAGTATGCGAGTTGGACCCTTAAAAGTCAAAATGATTAATTTGAACAAAGAAACAAGAACATGATTTTAATTATTCAAGAATGGTTTAAAATCGACACGAATCAAATTATCACAACATTTACCGGATTTAAAAGGTTTGGAATAAAAAGAGCTGACGAGCGATAAAAATGCATGCTGGTGAAGCTGTTATTCTTCAACAAATCCCGGTTTTGAAATTAATGAGTGAAGTTCTTGGGCTTTTTCATCGGTAAAACCGAGTGTAGCCAATATTTTGTATCCTGCACCTTCCTTTTCTGACCATACTCCGAGAAGCAGGTGAGATGTTGTAATTTCCCCATCGTCACCTAAATTCATAACATAATGATGATTAAATTGTTTGAATTTATTAGCAACCTACTTTAGTTTTTATTAGCACGGTATAGAAACTTGCCTGATTTGAGTTTCTCATCGACAGCAAAATCAAGGGCTTTTTGAGCCGATTCAGTTAGAGGAGGGTGCTCGGGACTGAAATAGAAATAGTCGGGTTTTCCAATCAATTTGATGGCCTCTTCGCGCACTTTGCCAAGTGTAAACCCGTTTGCACGCAAAAGTTTTGAAGCCCGATTTGTTCCTGCAAAGTAACAGAAAAAAAAAACAGGAATTTAAATATGTATGCACAAAAATAAAACCGGTTTGGGTAAGCTTGCCCACTTGACCAAACTCGGTTTTAAAGATGAAGAAGAAAAGTGGTTACGCTAATACTACGGTGAATAAGTTGTTTTCACTAATCAGCTTGAGATTGATAACTAAAACTGATTATTATTTGTGGTTCCATGCTTACGCTTTTGACAGATCCTAAACACATCCTAAGTACTTGGTTTAAAACGCACTACTCGCTCCAAGGTGAAATAAAGCGATTAGTGTCCAAGAAACCAAAGCGTGAGAAAAAGGAATCAGCCTCACCTACACAAGCGCCCGATAGCAAAATAATACTTATAGATTAATAATAGATGACATTTTCTACCTTGTTAATTTTTAAACATAAAAATACTCAACCTACATACTTGGAGTAATCTGGACTCAAGTAAGCAATCATGAAGGATGACACGCGGCCGAAAACCTGACGAGCTAACCATTGGACCCGTTACCTCAGCTCTGGGCGAGTCGTGCGGGTGGGAAAGGTGATACAGTCGAGTACATCACCCTAATTGTCATGCTCCCATGCTAGGCTACCACTATGCACATGTTTTCATTTATTTCCTTTCCTCAATGAATTTTATCTTTTTCTTTACTGCAAGTTATGCTCTGTAACAGTAGCATAGTGGTGTGTTGGTTAACTTTCTTACAACGTAAACCGTATGATCAATGAACGGAAGACAGAGACTTTTAGATTCAAAATGAATTTTGTTGATTCATCTCTTGTGTGTGAGAGTTAAACTAATTGCATGGTTGTAAAAATCGCGCCTAGCCTCAGATTAATCGCTAGTCGGTGGCGATTCAAGCCATATTCCAGCCAGAATCTGTAAATTTTGGTCAGATTCCAACCACAACCTATAAAGTCTGGCGATTAATCATATATACTTAAAAATATAAGTCGTGGAAGGGGTTAAAACATGCCTACTTAAAAAAAAAAACTACATATAAAAATGTGTGTGTATATAAAACTGAAAATTACATATAAAATCCCAATCTGATTAATCCCTACTAGTCCTTGTTAATCGCTAGTCGGTACCTCACTCGGCAACTAGCGCCTAGCAATTCTTAAAATACTGATTAATTGTCTTTGGTAGCTCAGTTTTGGCGTATTGGGTGGTGTTCTTATACAAAATTTCTAAACGGACGTGGTGAATTTGTGTCTTCGGGTTTAACATCATAGCGCTACAGTTTGGTTCGGTGGTGTTGCTGTATCTGAACCAACCGCAGCATTATCTGTTAAACTGATTGTTTTATTTTGAATTCCGAATTGTCAAGGCCAGGTTTACAATAACTAATTAACTACAGAGAGGCAGCTCCCAAGGAAACCCCACCCCGCTCAACAAAAAACAACAAAATGATCGGATTGGCAGTTCCCTCACTTTTATACCAACGTTTCAATGCAAGATTGAACCTCACATAAATCACGTCATTCGATCTCTCTTATGGCAATCTATTTTGCTTCTTGGTATTAAAAGAGGCCCTAATTTCTTTCACAACTTGTAGGAATGGATTCCAAGTTTAATTCTTCGTTTCATGGAATTGGAAATGGAATTCGTGCGTAATTGTAATTTGATTCGGAATTAGGTATGCTCGTTTCACGGAATGGAACGAAATCCGGATTGTAGATTCCCTTCCGTATACATTGTTGTTCAATTACAATTCCTTCTTTTGTTGAAACGAACAATATAAGAAACGGAATATACATTCCGAATCCATCCATTACATTCCGTTTTCACAAACGCTACCTAAATCTTCTTAAAGCTAACCAAATCCAATCATACATGATCACAAAACACAAACACATAAAAAAGAGAGAAAGTGCACTAACCCTCAACCAAAATCCCCATAAGAATAGCTTCCGTCCCCGTAGTCGCAAACTTGAGCTTCCTCGCCTCCAATTCGCCCATTGCGAACGACTTTATTCCTTTCAAAGACCATCTAACAAACAAAGTTCAAATTAATCCCCAACCCAATTCACTCCTACAAAAAAAAACAATAATTTTCAACAAAAATTACAACACAGCACTCACTTTGGAACTTTATCACTTGAATTAACCCTTTCTGGACTCCTACAACCAAAAAAAAAAAAAATTAATTTAAAAACACAAATTTTAAAATTTAATTTAAGAGTTAAACAAAGAAAAGAAAGAAAGACTGACGCAGTTGGGAGGCTGAAAGCAACGGTGGCGGATACGGGTCGGGTCTTGGGTCGGATACAGGAGTGTTTAAGGGGTAATATGGTAATTCCTAACCATTGAGAGTGTAAAGTAGTGTGTTTAAGGGGTATTTGGATAAGTGAAGAAAACGGGTCGGGTTTGTATAAGGAATGATGATGGGAAGATGTAGCAGCAGAAGGAGAAAAGAGGGAATGAGAAGCCATTTTGGTCACAAAACTTTGAGCTTTCTTTTTGGTAAGAATGAGGGTATTTTAGGTGACTAGTTTTAGATAGGGAAAGAACAAGAAATAGAAACAGCCTAAACGACGTCGTCCCGAGTTTTTTATTTTTCTTTTTTCTTTCAAAATTGTTGATTGTTAAAGGTGGACGGGGTGGTCTGTGATAGCGACTCTGTGATGGCCGTGACCATCACGACCACCGCCCCACCAATTTTATCACGTGATGTAATAATGGAAATCTCGTGACCACCCTCACGATGAAAAAGTAACTGGGTTCTAAAAATAACCTTCAGCTCACCACCACCATCATCCTCCTCAGCTCAAATTTTTTTGGCGGAAAAAAAAAATTGAACCAATGGACCATTTTAGTCGTCTTTGTTTTCTGTGATGAAACCAGTGGACCATTCAGCTCACCACCATCATCCTCCTCAACTCCAATGATTCGTTATATGATTGTTTAGCTCCGTCTTTGTTTTCTGTGATGAAACAGGGGACCATTTTGGTCGTCTTCTACTTCGTCAACGATGGAACAATAAAAAAATGTGATGGGTGTAATGACCACCTCGCGAAATTAGTGATGAAATGTGATGGAACGGGGTGAAATGAGGTGGCATAATTGGATTGGATGTGATGGTGTGATAGTGGGAGGAAATCACCAACCACGCCATCCACCCTAAGAAACTATGTACACATGCACAGAGCTTATTAACGGGGGATGCCCCGACCCTCATCGTTTTATAATGTTGCTCAGTGGTTTAAATTTATGTGTTTTCATTCCAAAATTTTATATGTATTGAGTTCCATCTTCCAGTTTTAAGAGTCCTATGCATAAAAGAAAATTTCAAGCTCTGCCAGTGTATATTTCAAGCTCTGCCACTGTATCAACAATGTAGTTTATGCATATAAGGAAATATAGCATTTTTATTTGTGGAGGAGACCACAAATACTAAACTTAGTAATGCTTTGGTTTGGTTTGCTTAGGTTTTAATTTTTAACTAGTTTTTATCCTGGGAGCGTCCCGAGTTGAAATATCTAATATGACATAATAAAATATATAATATGACAACATAATTAATGACTTGCTAATATATGATTAATTATTATTATTATTATTATTATTATTATTATTATTATTATTTATTTTAAACAAATCTCTGCCATAAGTTATCATATTCTAATATAAAAAAATGAATCTCTGCGCCGGGGTATAAATCTAGTGTCATTACAAAATATTATATAATGTCAAATGAATTCGGAAGTTTGTAATCGATCATTCTAAAAAGAACTAACATGAAATAAGGAAAAAAAAGTTATTTACTGAAATATCGAACGCATTAGTCTAAGGGTTATTGATGCGTTAAAAAATTCATGGGTATATGATCGGGTATATAATCCGGGTATTTGGGTATGTGGTTTCGGTAATTGGGTCGAGTATCACCTAATCCCAGGCCCGACCCAAACCCACAATTTTTTTTAAAACTAATCCCAAACTTGACACAATACCCGTCGGGTTACAAAAAATAGTCATTTTTTTCTCCGTTTTTTATATAGCACTATGATACTCGTTGGAAAGATAATAAAACGCTCGTTAATTTTGTGTAATTTTTTTCTTTAAAAAATCTCGTATATAAAAGATATTAACGTTTAAAGGTTATGGGAGGAAACATGAGAGAGAAAATAATAAAGTTTTAATATTTACATTTAGTAGATTAGGTATTTAATAGATTATGTTGAACCATATTAATTCCTTTTTTTTAATTGGTCTAGAGTTGCTACATCACATCCTATGTGGCATCTCTCAAAAGAGAGATTGCATAAGATTATGACATGTAGGATTAATCCCTTTGCAATATATATAATATAGATATAGATTTGGGGTAACTTTGTAAAATAGCAACATAGTTTTAGGATTGTTTTAATCAGGTCACTCATAATTTTTTTCGTTCCAATAAGATAACTCAAGTTTACTTTGATGTTCTAATCCTATATATTTTACCTAAATAGAAGGTAACCAATCGTATATGGGTGTTTTTGTGTAACCAATCCTAAATACAAATATACAATTACTTAAAATGATAACAATATTAAAAAATTACTATATGTTTTATAAAAAACTATAAAAATTTTAGTTTAATCATAACAAAATGAAGAAGAACAATGTGCCTAGAAGAAAACTAATTCTTGAAAAATAGGTTGAAATTCGTTTTGATTATAGTAAAGACTTCAGTTTGTGTAGAACTCAATTTGTAGATAAAAATTTCACATAGTTATATGTGAGGACTTCAATTTGATATTGTTGTTGTGTTCGTACCGATTCAATTCAAGTATCGATTTTAGACGACTTTGGTTTAATTTTGATTCTGGTAACCAATTGTAATACACAGATGTTGAATACTGGAATTATCGACTTTACCAAGTAGGATTTGTGACTTGTTATTCAGGTAAAATATATAGAATTAGAACATCAAAATAACATTGAATGACTTGATTGGAACAAAAAATTTGCTAAGTGACCTAATTAGAACATTCTTAAAACTTGATAACTATTTTATGAAATATTTCCTTTTAATTTTAGTTTATGGTGATGGGTACATGTTGGTAACACTTTTTAACTTAAAACCGTTAAAATCAAGTCGTAAAGATCCACACGTGTGATCCATTGTATTTGGGCATCAACATTTGTAAGGTTAGGAAGAATCGGGTAAATGCAGAAGTATAATAACAAGAAAACAAAATAACTAAATCGTACTAAAATGACCTAACTAATTGGAAAAGTATAACAACAAAACAACCAAAACAAGTAATCTACACTTCTACATCTACATCTACATCTACACTATCTAATAAAAGAAAACACATGAGGGACACATGGCACTCCCTCATGAATTCTCTCATTTTATTATTTAATACATTAAACACAAATTTAATTATAATAATTGATTTGCAAAACCATGATATAAGTTTATTATATTAAATTTTAGTAATTACCAAAGGGCCTTTGGTCTAGTGGTATCAAGGTGTTGGATAAGGCTTGCCTTTCCAAATGGTGAGGGATCAAATCCCGTGAGTGACAAAATAATTTAGCCGTTCAAAAAAAATTAAATTTTAGTAATTATATTAATAATCATAGTTGTAACTGAAATCATTAATAAAAAAACACATGATTTTTTTTATATTATATTTATGTATTATTAACTTTGAATTTAAATCATGTACCTTAACTTAACCCATTTTTAAAAAAATTAATCTGTTATTCTAAGTTTAAAATTAATTTTGTTACAATATTTGACAAATGATTATTAAGTTTTATTATTTTGGTCATTGTTTTAGATGTTAAAATATGTTCAGCAAATACATATTAATTTTAAATGCTTAAAATAGTTCAAAAGTCGAATAAACAAATTAATAATAACACAATGCAATTAGTTAAGCTTTTTTGTGAGACTTTTATATTGTTCAAAACAAATAAATAAAATAAATCAATCAATATTAATCGATTTTATCTATAGTAATAAAAGACAGCACATGGAGTACATAGAACTCCATTATAAAGCCTCTCATTTTATTATTTCAATCAATACATTTATTTTAATTTGTTTCTTTATTTAATATTTATTACATATTAATTTTAAATGCTTAAAATAGTTCAAAAGTCGAATAAACAAATTAATAATAACACAATGCAATTAGTCAAGCTTTTTTGTGAGACTTTTATATTGTTCAAAACAAATAAATAAAATAAATCAATCAACATTAATCGATTTTATCTATAGTAATAAAAGACAGCACATGGAGTACATAGAACTCCATTATAAAGCCTCCCATTTTATTATTTCAAACAATACATTTATTTTAATTTGTTTCTTTATTTAATAATTATTACTTATTCAGTTTTTATTTGTTACAACTATAATTATTAATATAATTACTGGAATTCAGTTTAATGTATATATTCTATGTTTTTGTAAATTAATTAATATAATTATATTTTAATACAAAATTAGAAATAAATTAATATACATAATTTGAAAATGTTTATGAACTAACAAAAGTAATCTTTATTAAAAAATATTTTTTTAAGATAATGTATTTATATGTTATTAAATTTAAATCGTGTACCTTAAAAACGTGTTTTTAATATGTGGTCTTTCACTCTAGGTTTAAAACTATATTTCTTACAATATTCTAAACAAATAAAATAAAAACAAATCAATCCACATTAATTAAATATTTGATTCAATACAAAACTAAATATGTTTGACTATTTTCGTATTATAATAGCTTGATATATAAAATACATTTTATATATGAAAAATCATTAATTGAAATCTTCATTGACTTTGTTTTTTCAAGTTACTTCAATAGAGAAATGCAATATCTAAATAGTCTTTGCATTACTAATTCGTTTTAATCTTTATTTTCAGGCTATTAATTTACACGATCTTTTTTTTATAATACAATCAAATTGAACCAATAAATGTCATTATGTTTAAGGACCTTGATGTTAGAAAAAAAACGAGTATACACTCAAGGTTAGAAATTCTTTGGCTTTGAGGAAACCTGATGTCAAATTCCAAAATAAACAATACTCGATTGGGATGGTTTAACGGATGAGGAGATACTTTTAAATTAGTTTCATTTTTTTATATCTTAGCCTAAACAAATTTACCTTTATTGCTTTTTTATTTTTGTTTTGTTGTACCTGCAGTCTACAAGGTAATAGCTGTGTATGGAAGATATATTTTGGAATGTTTGAAAAGAGTTTTATGTGAATAAAAATGTTTTTTACAAGAAATCATTTAGGGGTTGATGAATATTTAATATTTTTTCGGTTGTACAGGAAACCTTTTTTATTTTAAATAAAATATGTAATCTAATTTTTCTTAATTATATTTTAAATTTATATATAATTTAAATTGTTCAACCCGTGTATCACACGGGTACATAACCTAGTCATTCTTTAAACTGACAATATATTGTATTGTTATGACATTGTGATATTAGCCAATTTACAAATTTACCCTTAAAAACACTACTAAAAGTCTAAAATAAACAAAAAAATATAATGGACCCACATATGACAAGGGTATTATTGTCATATGACAAACAAAAAAAACAATAATTTAATATGCCTAAAACTTTGTGTTTTTCAAACCAAGACACTTCTAATGGGACAGAGGTAGTAAAATTTTATCAGAAAAATTTTTCACTACTATTTGTTTTTTACTAGATAATATTCCTCAGATACCATCTGATAACAAGATTCATGTGAAGTTCCAAAGGCGTCAATTCCCAATAACCGTATGTTTCGCAATGACCACCAATAAAAGCCAAGGATAGTAAGGTTGAATTGTATTTAAGAGAACCTGTATTCTCACATGGCCAACTTTATGTTGCATTGTTATGAGTTAAAAGTAGGGCAGGAGTGAAATTACTTATACTTGATGGTAATGGGAATGTCAAAACTAAAAAAAAAATGTGGTGTATAAGGAAATATTTAGTGATATTTGAATAAAATGTGTATTCGTTGGTTTTAAATTTTCATAAAATATTTCTACTGTATTTTTCTTATACGTTAAACTACTCCAAATAATCGTACGTTGGTGAACCGCGTGTCCACGCTGGCAAATATCTAGTTATACAAATATAACGCAAAGTTATACCATTTTTGTATAGTAGCTAATCTCTTTGATGATATTTATGATACGGAAGAGCTTAAATGTAATAGCATGACTTACCCCTCAAAGTACTAAAATTTATTGAATTGTGTATCTACACAAGCAATAATCTAGTGTCCATAAAAATAAAAACGTGAGAAATTTGTTTCAATGTAAGCTCGATACTCTCATTATCGAATTTTGTAATATATGCTTCTAAATCAGTGTGTATGGTCTCATTGGCTTCTATCGACTCTCTTGCTAACATACCGCAGGCATTTTTTTAGCAACAATAGAGGTTCTTTGGTTGTGAGCGATGAGTGGTGCTACGGTGGATGTGATTAAACAACCGGTTATCATCGGCGGAACAAAATGCGACACACCCATGGATTTTTATTTTCTTTTGGCATGATCACCAATGAATTTTGATACCGGCCTGATCAAATTTTTGATTAACAAGGGTACCTAATGAAGATGTGTTTTGTATTTTGAGCAATAACCTTATAAATCTAACTAAAGGTATTGTAAATCCTTTTAATTTGTAAAACTAACATCAACCCAAACAATTTTTTCAAAAAGTGCCCGTTCTTCTCTCAAAATCATTCCAAGTAACATCTACCTTCAACTTATATTGATTGATTTCGATCAATCCTATCACCAAAACCTATCAATTTTATAATTTCGAAAAGTAATGTCGATTGATTTCGCACGCTGCTGATTTAGCTGAAATTCTTGGTGAGAGGTTTTAGCTCATGCATTGAAGAATTTGGGGATAAGGGTTTTTTTTGTTTATTTAAAAAGATCGACCATGTTAAAATTTAAATCAACGATTACTTCTTGCAACCCCATAAACTGAACACCAAATTTAGAACATAAATTCATAATTTGGGCCAATCCCATATATTCAATTAGCTTATAGGTCCATTATCGGCCCACTGTATTCATAATTTGGGCCAATCCCAACACGATGTAAAAATTACCGAATGAACCAACTGTAGGAAATAGGGTTCACAATTTTATTAAATTAATAATAAAAAGAAATAATAACGATACTCTCGTTATTCGTAGGAAATAACATAGTACAATACCGATTACAAAACTAAATGTAAATGAAAATAAAAACAAATACATATACCGAATCTTGATCCAAGTCGAATACTTTAGTAAACGTCAACCGAACCATCTTGTGTAGCACTCCGCTGCAAGAATAACAAACTTGTTGTAGACGATTTTTGGTTGAGGATCGTGTTTGACACGGGGCCCTTAAAACAGATTCCGCGCCTCCTCTCAGACGGGCTGTTTCCCAGGGTACAACAACCGAAACAGTAGTCGTACTGCCGGAGATGGTCTTGAGCCCAAGATTACACCATGTAATTTGTGTTCGTAAAATTATGAAAAGGAAAGTTGTATATGGACTTGAGAGTACTCCTCTCAATTTAGAGATAATGTATCTAGTGAAAGATAATATTCTCTAATCTCATGTCCTTAAAATATGAGCCAAGACCTCATATTTATATCCACATTGTGTTGAAACATATTTACAATTAATATCGTAATTAATCAGGATAATCAATTCTGTAATAAACGATATTAATTGGTAATGAATGGATTAAAGTCGCTTTAAGTGGTCATACTGAAACTTACGTTTTGTTTATGACACGAGTTGAAACAGTCTTTTCCAACTACCCGAGACTGTGTAGGAACTGACGCACCAGCCCCCGCTTTCGTATGCTGCGCGCAGAACATTATGATGCGCGCTGACCAGGGCGCTAGGCACTACTTGTTCATGCGCGCACTATATTCCTTGCGCACATAACGCTATGTCATCCGCGGATGACGACTCGTATCATATGGAACCCGCCACGCGAACGTCACGTGCGCAGACCTGAATGCCATCTGGTCTTGCGCGCCACTAGTAGTCTTCCGCCATGTACTAGACCACGCGCACGAGGTCAAAATACAAAGGCAAGTGCGCAAACAAAGCGCCACATTGCGCCCATCGCCCACGCCACGCGCGCGCATGTGCGTGTGCGAGTTAAGGGTGCTTCGCATCCTTTAGGGTCCCCACTAGTGTTTGGCTCATGCTAAACAATATACAAGGAGTGTTCCTCCTTATAACCACTTTATGTTTTGTCATCCCACCAATGTGGGACAAAACTTAATCCATTTTCTCATCTTTTGTTGTTCCAACCTACAACTTTCAAGCTTCGATATCTCATTCATCTTAGCTCTATTTTGGACGTGGTTTGATTCGTTGTGATACTCTCACAATATAGTACACAAACCCGGAAATAATTATTTATATATCACATATATAAATACATTTATTTGAGTCCAAAATTAGTGAAAAATCAATTTCCACTACCATTTTTCCAACACCAACTTCTTTTTAATTGTGTTGTAGTGCAAACTCTTGTGAACTCGATCAGATCGTATATACTGAAAGCATAAATTGGAGGTATTTTGCACATTGACCAATATGACCTAGTTTAGACACTTTTTATCACTAAAATATGTTATAAAAACATAAAAGCCTTTCGACCAAAAACAAAAGTAATAGTACAAGTATTTAAACGATTAGATACCTTATTGTAAGGGTAGGCGACGCCATCCTAACATACGAGTTGTGTCACCCCGGTACTCAAAAATACCTAGGCCACACTACTCTTGACTATGGACCCCACATTTTACATTTTTTTCTCCGTATTTCTCTCCTACCACACACAGTTACTACAAATTCAACCCACTACCCGATTTGGAATACCCAAACAGGGTGGTGTTCCGCACGGGTAGTGGATACCCAAAAGAATTCCGTGTGGCGGCCTAAGTATTTAGATAGATTTTAGATGATGTAAATTTAGCGTTTCTATCTCCATCCTAAATAAACAACCAATCAACATCCTCGCCGATGGATAAATCTTGAAGGGCATAAAAAAACAGTGCAAAAGTATGTCACTTTCCTATTTTTGAGTTTGCCGCCAAAAAAACAAACTATCGGCCGGTCAAAAGCAGAATCCACACCACATATATGTCAAAATTACGCACCTATGAGCTGTCATCCACAATCATCTTTTTAATTTAGAGGGTTTCACACTCGAATTTTCGCGGGAAATTCCATTGTTTAACCAGAAGTCTCTACCCTCTCAAAAGTGTCAACGTCTATTATCCACCCCACTACAACTTTAGTTTATGGAAAAAAAATATGTTACAGTTATTTTAGATAAATCGAAAAAGATCCGCTGAGGCGCTAATGTAATAGGTAAAAACTTAGGATTGTCACTAAACATTTCCTTAACTAGATATGTGAAAATTATGATTATTAAAATCCAATAAACCTTTATTAATCACAATAGAAATATCATCTTGCATCAACAACAAAAGTTTCAAGGAATTCTTATACGGGAATAAATTAAGATCAGTAACCTTAATGCTTTGTTTCAGAGTTTCATTTAAGAGTGGAAGAGAAACTCTGATAAAGGAATCCCTCCTTATCTTCCTCATCTTTTTTTCTCTCGTGTTCCTTCCAAATTAGAAAGACATGATTTATGTCTAAAACCTCACTATTTCCCCTCCTCTTCCCTTCCTTTCCTTTCGCTCTATACAAAAACTCTGGAACACACTTTTTCCTTCATTCCTTCCGATTCCTTTATCTTTCCTTGTTAAATGAAACTCTGGAACAGAACGTAAATTTAGTACTTTTTATACAATTAATTATCTATAATCACTATATATTTGTTCCCAACAAATGGAAACAAACCACCAAGGGCATGTAAGGGTGTGTTGATGTGTGTTGAAAAAGACTTATTAAATTGAAACAAAAAATTAATTAAGCGGACTCTCAACGTGCTAATTGGTATCGTTGGTGGCCAGTGGCGCAGCTCTTTAGAGGCGGGGAGGGGCGGCCGACCCCCTTGAATTTTCGCTCAAAAGTTCCGATTATATAGTTATCGTATAGAAATTTTTTGGTATATACGGTTTCGACCCCCCGAAACTAGTGATTTCCGACCCCCCCGAAGTTTCGGGTCAAGCTTCGCCACTGTTGGTGGCTATGGCAAGGTCTTTTCGACTCCTTGTTTATTGCTCATTCGGAGAAGGTACGTCCAGTAATTTGAGCGTAGCAAATGCAAAAAATCTAGGCGTGCGCTCACACACATATATTATTTTATTATACAAAATGATGATTGGCATATGATGAGTGTTTGGAATTAATATGATGTGTCAACTAACGTATTTGCCTTTGAAATGTCTAGCGTAAATATGAAGTCACACAACTAAAAGTTGATATGTTACATGAGATCACGCAAATAGCACATTTGTGTGTAGTGCAATGGGGATAAATGGGTGATATGTGAGGAAAAGAGCATATGTCCTAGCTATGCATCAAACCTTGTCAAGTTATTGCAATGATTTTTTTTTTACGTGAACTTAGCAGAGTCGAGTTGTCTCATTTAAAATAAAGTCGATTACGATAGATCTATTTCGAGCTTTTTTTTTTTTTTTTTTTTCAAGCTAGCTATTCTAGCTCTTCGATCAAGCCTAACCCAACATGATCATTACTTGGAGTTTCGCTTCCACCGTACGATTCTTTATGAGAAGACACTATGCAACATCATAAAAAGAACAAGTATCTTAAAAGCATATAAATATCTACAAAATAAGTTTGATTAAAAATTCAAAATTAAAACAATTACACTACCAATTGCATGTTTAACACTAATAAACTAAAAATTAAAATAAAGTTTAACAAAATGCAAAATATGTACAATGTCAATGTTCAATATACTACTTGAGAAGCCGAATACCATGCCCCCTATCAGTTTAATAACGAGAAAAACTTGGTCACCTGTCACCAAAGTAGTTATCATTACGAGAGTATTGGGGTTAAGCAGTTTAACTGTAAAGTTTGAGGATGTCCACTTGTGCGATAAAATGTAGAGGAGAAAAAGTAAATATGGATCAGGATTTAAAACATAGAAATTTAGGTTTAAACAAACCAAAATGAGTCAATAAAGGTTCAGGACAAACTTGATTCACTACAAATCGAGCCAAGCCAAGCTGACTCGTTTACAATTAACTCGATTTCAAGCAAGCCATTTTCAAAGGAACTTCAAAAGTCCTAATTGATATAGGTGTATGTCATATCCAATAATATATCTAGTTTCATTGTTTCCTTTTGAGAAAATCATACTTGTTATAAAGACATAATCATATAAAGCCAATAATCTATAGATCAGGTGGTGGAAAGACTCGAGTTCTTTTTAGAAGACTTAGGTTCGATTCACATCTGCATCAAATAGTGAGATAATAGTGCGCAATAATGATTGTGACTAACCCCCTCGGCAAGGCAACTCGTGTGGAGACAGTGCGGTTTTCGGGGAACGCCACCAAGGCTGACAAGTCGACTTCGGTCGGCATCGTGACAATGGGTCACTCATAAAAAAAGTAACCATTAAAAAAAAACTTAAAGGTAATATATAAATTCATTTGCAAAATAAAAATGTATTAAACATAACGTGCTCAGCTTAATAATATTTCGTTTCATGCTGTTTAGCCACTCTTCACTACCGATAGTATATAGGCAGTTGACAGTTGTCATATATATTCGATGATAACATGATCATTAACTTGTTATAGGGTCAAGTTATCATAGAAAGTGTAATAAAAATGAAAAGGTTGAAAAAGATACAACAAACACAATAGATCACGAAGTATGACACAATGACCCATAAGATATAAAATAATGTCGAAAATTATAACACGATGTTGAATAAAAAAGACATAGTGAATCGCATTCGCATTAATTATACGATGATGAAAATAAGAAAAAGACACATTGTTACGTAAAAGACACAATGATATAACGTAAATTTTAAAAACTACAAGCTAAAAGTTCAAAAAAGTGAAATCCTAAAAACTAAGATCGCATGATTCGATGAGATGGTTCCAGTGCCAGTTGAATGTGTTCAATCGGAATCAGTTTAATATTTTTTCTTACGACTTTCTATTTTTGTTTCGCCGTGTATTTTTTTTTTTTTTTTGTCAAAAACGTGTTATTATATGGATTGTAAACCTTTTTGTTGACTATTCGTTTAAAAAAATAAAAATGAACGAATATTTAATTACGAAAGAGAATAAGGCAAGAGCCATGGAGAAATAGTGGTACGGTTGTAAGGCATGTAGTTGAGAGATATAGTTGTTGTATGAAGGTGGTTTAATGCATGCCACGTCAGAATATTAAAATTGGACAGAGACAGCATGGAACGTGTGGGATGGCACGTGACGGAAAACACCAACCGGAATAGAAATGGGACCCATACTATGGCTGGCATTCGTAGGTTTGGTGACAATATTAAAGAGAACGCTGGCTGCCTGACCCTTGCCTTTTTGTAGTCACGTGGGTAGTGTATCCACATCACATTTTAGATACTAACGAGATCGTGAATGCGACACGGAACACAAACATTTTTTTACAGGTGTGTATAGTTTGTTTCAGTTTGATTATTAGTCTTAACATAAATTAAAGTCATTGTCTAAATGATTTTATTGACCAATTGACTAACTGGTTTATATTTATTTTGTAAGATTGTTGGTTTTCAATTCGGTTATGTTAATTTTTTTAATAACCAAATCAAACTTTGTCTAAAATTTTGTCTTAGAGGTACATAAAATGAGGGTATAAAACTACAAAGGGTGAATTGCTGAAATCGTCCCTTGGGTTTGGGGAAAGTTGCCAACTTGCCACTTACGTACATACTTGTGATTTTTTGTCATAACCGTACGATGATTCCAATTACTTGTCACAATCGTCCCTGGCACTAACGACGTCCATTTAAGTAACGTTAACTCGGGGGTATAATCGTCAAGTCGTGTTTTAAACATTTTTTTTTTGTCAAAGTCGTCCCTCCCCAAATTTAAACCTTATTTAGAGCTACCTTTTACCCAAACCTTTTAACTCCTCGTTAAAAACCCTAATTAACTATTATGATCCTCATCGTTTACACACAATCTGATCATGGACGATCTCTGGGAAGCTCGAGACCCAAATGCTGAATTTGATCCTCAATACGAATATGGTAAGATTATTTCGATGGTTATTATGAATACACACATCCTTGTTGTCAATAATAATCGTCCATGTTTTCACATTTTGATGGTTTTTCGTTTTGCTCTGTTTTCAGCTGGTGAACCTGAAGTTTTCACAGTAGAGATGCATCATGGGGGTGAATTTTCAGATTATCCAAAAGTAACATACATCAATGGTTCAGTCATTCACTTTGATAGGGTACATTCTAACATTCTGTCTCACATAACCTTGTTTAATATGCTAAACCATATTGGTTATGAATATTATGAACTAGACACAATAAGATTTCATTATCGGGTACCTGGAGAGGATATGGATTTTGGATTAAAGGCATTGGACTGTGATAATGATGTTCATAGAATGTTAGGCTATGTCCAAGTTAACAAGGTGATTGAGGTGTATGTTGAGCACAATGTAGTTAATAATGGAAATGGTGAAGTGTCACAAGTAGCTCCTGGTAACCTTGGTGAGTTAACTCAAGTGGATGTGTGTGAGGGACAAGTTCAGGACAATGTAGGTAGTGTGGAAAGCCAGGATGCTTGATGTATTGCAAAATACATCCGTTTTCGGTCTATAGTTTATATTATTTTCGAGTCAGTTATTGTCGTTTTTGTGGTATTTTCGTATTCTATTTAGTATTTTGTGTTGCACAGGAGTCCGGGCAAGAAAGGAAGTAAAATGGAGCTTAAACGAGAAAAAACGAGCCTCCGGACGAGTCGCGGTTGATCGGGAAGTCGAAAAAAGAAAAAAATGAAAAATTATGTCTTGTCACGCTACGTGACGGGAAAGAGCACATCTGGTCACGCGACGTGACGGATCCCCCTGATCCTGAAGCTGGTCACGCTACGTGACCACATCATCTGAAGCCCGTCACGCTACGTGACGGGAGTAAAAACGTGAAAAAATTGGTTTTTGGCCCAATTTCGATATTAAAAACCCTAGAACGGCCATGAATGGTTTTTATCTTCACTTTTGACATATTGGAGCTGCTCTGGAGCACTAGGAGGTGAGAAAAAGGCGAAGGGTCAAGATTTTGAGCATTGGGATTGAGAGATTCGGGTTTTAATCATTCGGTTTCTTCATTCCTTTGTTCTTTTGAATTGCAAACTATGTTTCTTGAACTTAGAATTGATTTTATTCTTGTTTTGAACATGTTTCTTGGCTAGACTTTCATTACTACTTAGGTTATGATGAATACTCATGATTGAATGAACGTTTTTTATGGTTTTTTGGAACTTTGACTATGGGTTGATGATTTAGTAAAGACTTTGATTATTTTTGATCTGGTGTAGATGCGTACTTAGTTTTGTTCAATTGATAATTATTTACTCCACATGCGTTTTTGTGAATGTCTTTCATGTATGAATGCGTGTTAGGTTGTGGACTTTGTGTTAGCAACTAGTTTATGGTAAATTGCTAGTGTTTTCCATAGGAGTGATTTTTGTTGATTGGGTAGTTCTAAGTATTCTTCCAATTCCAATAGCTGTAAGGTGCGGGATTGTCGATATGTCTAGGGTGTTAAATTGCTAGATTTAGATGCTTTGTAAGAAGATCTTCCTAGTTTCCTTACCACTACTTGCGTATCGAGTTAGGTCAGGTTTTCTATAGTTACCCCTTGCACTTTTAGTGTAGTGAGGCTTTCGCGCTGTAAGGTAGACTGTCTAGTGGGTACTTTATCATCAGAGTAGGTAAGCCTGTAAGGGTAACCTCTCAATCGGTAGTTTAACGGCTTATAGGTAACCTTAGGTTTCTCCTTGAGAAGGGTCGAGGGTCCTCTAGTTTATCTTGTAAGTTTAGTATCTAAAGATCCCGGTTACATAGCTAGTTCCATAACCATAAAAGTTCGTCAGTCATGAGTAGGATTCTAACCTAGGTAGTATTCTCACCATCATTTGAATTTGGTTCAGCTCTGTTTACGTCTTAAGTTCAGTTTAGTTTATTTAGTTAATCTTTATTTGTCTTTAATTTAGTTTTTAGTAAAACCCCCCTCTAAAATAATAAATAGTTTTATTTCAGTTTTAGATAAGTTTTCGAGTCTAGTTACCGTTTTCCATTAGAGTCCTGTGGGTTCGATATCCGGACTTACTTTAGCTTTACTAGAGTCGATAGGTTTACTTGCCTGTCAGTAGTTTAGTTTTAGAGAGTCTAGAGTATTACTAGGTGTCTAGTTTTAGGTTTAATTTAGTTATTTTTATTAAACTACTTTTAGCACATCAAGTTTTTGGCGCCGTTGCCGGGGACTCTTGGCGATTGCGTTAATTAGCTTCGATTGAACTTATCTGAAATATTTGTGCTATTTGTTATTTTTATTTTATTTCTCTTTTATTTTATTTTGTGTCTACACTTGAGGTTAGTGCTTCTTCCCCGAGTTTATCTACTTCTGATTTTACCATCCCATTTAGATCACCTAGTCCACCACATACCCATCCCTGAATGGCCGAACGTCGCACTGTCCACCAACAATCCACCCAGGGTTTTACGGGAGTTAACTCTCCTATTACCGCCCCGACCATCAACAATGAGGGGTCCTGGAAGATACCCTCCTACATTATGACGGCCATTGCTAACAATTGTCAATTTCACGGTCGTGATGATGAGGATGCCCCGGCCCACATTGCCCGCCTGACTCGCATCCTTGCTACTTTTAGGTTGCAGGGTGCCTCCCAGGATGCTAAGTTCCTCCATCTGTTCCCATTTTCCCTTGCTGGTCGAGCCGCCACTTGGCTTGACTCTCACCCTACTGACACTTTCACTACTTGGGATGCCCTTAAACAAGCCTTTCTGAATAAATACTTTCCACCTAGCAAGGCTTCCCGACTTCGCGATCAGATCCATTCATTCCGAATGGAACCTGATGAGCCATATTATCTTGCATGGGAGCGGTTCCAAAACCTGCTTAGCAAGTGCTCCCAGCATGGTTTGACTGATTGGGCCCTTGTAGAGAAATTCTACAATGGCTTAACTTATGACGCAAAGTACCGTTTTGATACTTCTGCAGGCGGCCATCTGATGAGTAAGAAAACTGCGGCCGAATGCAATGACCTATTTGAAAGTTTTGCCCAGACAGACCATGAGCATCGAGCCTTACTCAGGAATTCTACTCCTGTACCTAGTACTACATCACCCGCACGAGGTGGTCACCAAGTTACATTGGATGCTAGTGTGGTTGCTGCTTTATACGCACTGACTAGGGAAGTGAAGGAGTTGAAAATGAAATCTGAAAAGTGTGAGATGTGCAGAGGTGGGCATGTTACTTCTGAATGCCCCTTGATTCACCAGGAGGGACAGGCGGATTTTGTAGGAGGTCAGTATCGGGGGGAGAATAACTCTTATATAAATTCAGGTGGGGATAGCGGGAATGGTTTGGGTAAAATAGAAGAACTTTTAACCCAGCTGGTGGCTAAAGATGCCAACACACAGAAAACTCTAGCAGAACATGACATGTTGTTGAAAAATCACCACTCTGCATTCTTAGATCTTCAGCGTACCATTGGTGATATGGTTAAGCAGTTGGATGCTATGGCTCTAGGCCAGTTTTCAGGTAGTGCTCAGGAAAACCCGAATGCCCACGTTAAGGCAATCACCACGCGTAGTGGTAGGACGTTAGAGAGTCCTAGAGCACCGGTTGAGGAGGAGGAAGAACCGGTGATTAGAGAGATAGAGCTAGAGGCTCCTAGTAGGGTGCAATCTAGGCTAGGCCCAGTAAGTACAGCACCAAACAGTGAGTCTCGGGTTGAGAAGCCAGTAGTTAGGCCACGGAATGTTAGGCCGAGTCCTGAGATTGATCCTGCCCATGTTCCTTACCCTGCCCGCATTAGGAATCAAAAGTACTGTAAGGAATATGGCCACTTCCTAGACATGTTTAAGCAACTTAAGATCAATCTCCCGCTCATTGAGGCCCTCCAGCATATGCCTAAATATGCAAAGTTCCTAAAAGACCTTCTGACACGGAAGGATAAATTGGGAGAGCTGTCGACTGTTCCGCTTACTGCTGATTGTTCTGCGGTGGTTCTGAATAAGCTACCGGAGAAATTGACAGACCCAGGCATTTTCACAATCCCGTGTTTGTTTGGTAGCGATGTTCAACACCACGCGTTGGCTGACCTGGGCGCTAGCATCAATTTGATGCCTTTTTCTTTGTATGAGAAGCTAGGCTTGGGTAAACTTACCCCAACGCGCATGACACTAACGTTAGCAGATAAGTCTGTTAAATATCCACGGGGCATCATAGAGAACTTGCTTGTTAAGGTAGATAAATTTGTGTTCCCCGTGGATTTTGTGGTTCTCGACATGGAAGCTGATGATAGAGTTCCACTTATTTTGGGACGCCCTTTTTTATGCACCGCGAAGGCATTGATTGATGTCTTTGATGGTAAGATCACACTTCGGGCGGGGGATGAAACCGTCGTCTTTGATGTCTCAAAGTCTAGACCTAAGCTGAGTGAGAGGTGTGAGAATGTCTCCTGTGTTGATGATTCCTTAGGAGTACCGCCATTAGAGAAACAGGAGGAAGATAGGTCTAGGTCTGAGGATGTGGTAAAACCTAAGTGTGGGGATGGTTCGTTGATATGTAAGTTTCACTACAAATCCCCAATGCATCAGGATTTTAAGGCTAGTAAGAAGAGGTTTGATGAGCTAGAAAAGCCAAGAGGTTGTAGGATGAGCTTGTACATGAGAGCCCAGTTTGTTAGTTTCAGGGGTGATGTGGATCTTAAGGATCCCCCGTAGGTTTTGATGTTGAGGATAGTTCTTGGGTACAATCCCAAGTGTAGAGTTTGTAAATTTATTTTTATATTTATTATTTTTTTATTTTTTTTGGCATTTTTTTTATCTTTTCATTATTTTCATTTGTGGTTCGGTATTATGCTCGGGTTTTGTTTGTTTCGTTTTGCGAAGGTTTGGATTGCACCGCCCGTACTCAATCTCCATTCGGGTGATTCCACAGCTGTTTAACATTTGTCAAGGCAAGCCCAGAGTTTATCATTGTGTCAGAGCCGATCGCGAATGAAATGCTATACGATCGAGCTGGAATGGACTAGAGTTTTTGGAGCTTACGCGTTATTTAACCAGCTAAGTCCTTTCCAATTTGCCCTTATGTTTTTAGTTTTGTATTCGGAATTTATTTTGTTTTGAGTCGTTTTCTATTCCTACATTGAGGGAAATGTAGAGTTTAAGTGTAGGGATGGGAAACTGTCGTTTAGTTTGTATATAGAGTCGTTTTGAGTCAAAAAATTGAAAAAAAAAAGATTAAAAAAAAAGTCCCTGATTTTGAAGTTTGCATTATATAAAATATGGAAAATGATAGGTAAAGTTAGGTGTCCGGTTTTCAAATATTATGTATAATAAGAGATTAAAATTGATTGAAAACGTGTCTGGTTTGGGATATGTGGGTAGGCTCGACCGGTAGAAAGGTTTCCTTTGAAAAGTAATAAATTAATTATGTTAGGCTATCTTGTGGGTTCTCATCTAGGAGAAACGGGGAGACCGAAACCGCCAAAAATAGTATAAGAAGCACCGTTATAAGTTTAAAACCGTTAGAATTTCTAATCACTTAAAAAAAATAGAAATCAAAGCAAAAATGCTGAAGCTTAAGGTGCCTGGCCACTGGGATAGCGACTTGGATTGGTCACACCCTCTGAGTTAAGTATGCTGAGATTGAAAAAAAAAAATGCTGAAGCTTAAGGTGCCTGGCCACTGGGATAGCGACTTGGATTGGTCACACCCTCTGAGTTAAGTATTTAAAAAAAAAAAAAAAAATAGTGATTTTAAATTCTCTTGGTTTTCTACATAAGACGGTTGGGAAATGGTCAATTGGTCGTTCCCTTAGCTTCATAAGCTTGAGGCGGGATTAGGAGGAACTGAGGCTTCCTTTGAGTGAGACCCTAGATAGACTAATCAAGAACTTAACATAAATAAAAAGGGGGCTTGGAAACCGGTTTGGGTTTAAGAGGATTAATATATCTGCAATCGCAATCAACACGTTAGTAGATTATTAATTAAGTAACCTATGTTTTGAAACCGGATGTAAACCTAACTGTGATTCCATAGCACAATTCTTTTTCAGGGACGAAAAAAACATAAGTGTGGGGATATTTGATGTATTGCAAAATACATCCGTTTTCGGTCTATAGTTTATATTATTTTCGAGTCAGTTAGTGTCGTTTTGTGGTATTTTCGTATTCTATTTAGTATTTTGTGTTGCACAGGAGTCCGGGCAAGAAAGGAAGTAAAATGGAGTTTAAACGAGAAAAAACGAGCCTCCGGACGAGTCGCGGTTGATCGGGAAGTCGAAAAAAGAAAAAAATGAAAAATTATGTCTTGTCACGCTACGTGACGGGAAAGAGCACATCTGGTCACACGACGTGACGGATCCCCCCTGATCCTGAAGCTGGTCACGCTACGTGACCACATCATCTGAAGCCCGTCACGCTACGTGACAGGAGTAAAAACGTGAAAAAATTGGTTTTTGGCCCAATTTCGATATTAAAAACCCTAGAACGGCCATGAATGGTTTTTATCTTCACTTTTGACATATTGGAGCTGCTCTGGAGCACTAGGAGGTGAGAAAAAGGCGAAGGGTCAAGATTTTGAGCATTGGGATTGAGAGATTCGGGTTTTAATCATTCGGTTTCTTCATTCCTTTGTTCTTTTGAATTGCAAACTATGTTTCTTGAACTTAGAATTGATTTTATTCTTGTTTTGAACATGTTTCTTGGCTAGACTTTCATTACTACTTAGGTTATGATGAATACTCATGATTGAATGAACGTTTTTTATGGTTTTTTGGAACTTTGACTATGGGTTGATGATTTAGTAAAGACTTTGATTATTTTTGATCTGGTGTAGATGCGTACTTAGTTTTGTTCAATTGATAATTATTTACTCCACATGCGTTTTTGTGAATGTCTTTCATGTATGAATGCGTGTTAGGTTGTGGACTTTGTGTTAGCAACTAGTTTATGGTAAATTGCTAGTGTTTTCCATAGGAGTGATTTTTGTTGATTGGGTAGTTCTAAGTATTCTTCCAATTCCAATAGCTGTAAGGTGCGGGATTGTCGATATGTCTAGGGTGTTAAATTGCTAGATTTAGATGCTTTGTAAGAAGATCTTCCTAGTTTCCTTACCACTACTTGCGTATCGAGTCAGGTCAGGTTTTCTATAGTTACCCCTTGCACTTTTAGTGTAGTGAGGCTTTCGCGCTGTAAGGTAGACTGTCTAGCGGGTACTTTATCATCAGAGTAGGTAAACCTGTAAGGGTAACCTCTCAATCGGTAGTTTAACGGCTTATAGGTAACCTTAGGTTTCTCCTTGAGAAGGGTCGAGGGTCCTCTAGTTTATCCTGTAAGTTTAGTATCTAAAGATCCCGGTTCCATAGCTAGTTCCATAACCATAAAAGTTCGTCAGTCATGAGTAGGATTCTAACCTAGGTAGTATTCTCACCATCATTTGAATTTGGTTCAGCTCTGTTTACGTCTTAAGTTCAGTTTAGTTTATTTAGTTAATCTTTATTTTTCTTTAATTTAGTTTTTAGTAAAACCCCCCTCTAAAATAATAAATAGTTTTATTTCAGTTTTAGATAAGTTTTCGAGTCTAGTTACCGTTTTCCATTAGAGTCCTGTGGGTTCGATATCCGGACTTACTTTAGCTTTACTAGAGTCAATAGGTTCACTTGCCTGTCAGTAGTTTAGTTTTAGAGAGTCTAGAGTATTACTAGGTGTCTAGTTTTAGGTTTAATTTAGTTATTTTTATTAAACTACTTTTAGCACATCAATGCTAATGTAGACGTTACTGATGAGGAAGATAGTGAAGATCCTGACTTTAAGTATAATGAGGCAGATGATGAGTATAGTAGTAGTGATAGTGAAAATTTAGTGAATGAAGAGATTGATGATGATAATCATGTTGATAATGATATAATAATAGATGAGGATCATTTGGATGATGATGTTGATGTGAATGAGATTGTGACTAGAAAGGCTGCTGATTTTGATCTTAGTGGTGATGAACAAGATAACACAAATGTTGTAGATTGTAAAGATGACTTTGAGTTAGATGATTTTGATAGTCTTAGTGATGAAGAGACAACTGCTGAGGACAGGGCTGTTAGGTGTATTAGGAAGACACATCGACCAACACAACAACATGTTGATAATCCCTTTTATGTTACCCAAACATTTAGAGATAGAGATGAGATAAAGAGACTTGTAAAAGACTATGTTGTAGCATGTAGAAGGCAACTGTATATATGCAAGAATGACACACTTAGATTCAGGGTAGTTTGTCATGGCATTATACCAACTCTTGGAGAGGGTAGTTCAGTAAAACAACCTGTTTTGAAGGCTAATTTAGTAAAACAACCTGTGAAGAAGGGCAATTCCATAAAACCAATGAAAAAAATAGTAGAGGGTGGGACAAACAATGTGGGGTCTTCTCAAAATAAAAAAAAAAGATAAGGGAGAATGGGAAGAACATTATTCCAACTTGTCCTTGGGTTTTGCTCATTTCAAGGCCAGAAGCAAGGGGCACATGGACGGTGAATACCTACAAGAAAGAACACAAATGTTTGCAGACTAGAGAACTCAATTTATGCACTATCAATTGGATATCACATGCAATTGAGCCCATTGTTCAAGTCAGCACAGAAATCAAATTGAGGGCCCTTGTAGATATTCTTCAAAAGAAGCATCAAATTCAGATTACAGCTCATCAAATGTTTAGGGCAAAAGCACAAGCCATAGACAGGATTAATGGTGATCGTGTAGCACAATATGAGCTTCTTAGACAATATAGAGAAGAGCTTTTCAGATCTAACCCAGGAACTACAGTAAAGTTAGATGTTGAACCTGAATCTAACCCAAACAATCCCACAAGACAGTTCATGATGATATACATATGCTTAGGGCATTAAAAAAGGGGTTTAATATGGGTGGGAGAGATCTCATTGGGTTAGATGGTTATTTTTTAAAAGGGCCCTTTCCCAGGACAGATATTAACAGTTGTTGGGGTCGGTGCAAAAAATGGGATCTACCCACTTACCTATGTTGTAGTAGAGGCTGAAACGATGGCTAGCTGGACATGGTTTTTGGAATGCTTGGGGGATGACCTGGATATTGAGGTCAATAATCCACCGACACGTGAACTTATCTGATTCGTGTACCAACATGTAACTCTTCGGATCGTACCGGGTTGGGTTACGTTGACCTCGACTTTTAATTACATCGGACATACTATATATCCAACAATCTCCCACTTGGACGATTTTAATTAAATGAGTCAACGTGTGCAGAGTTGGACGCCTAGCTGCATCGCATTGCACCCAAACCAGTATGACACTTTACAGTCGTCAATTAGTTCTTTGAGTTCAAGTAACGCTTTACTTAACCAAATACTATAGCCCTGATAATTCTATCAATAAGTCCCTTCTGTATAGACATCCTTTGATCATAAGACATGGATCATTCATTCTTATATAGTGATCAACCATTCTCTATTCTCGTCTTTAATTCAAAGTGGTCTAACGAACTACCTTAGTCCGAGCGTGGCCACGCGTTTATACCAGTTTGAATTAACAACGGCGCCAGAATGTCTAGACTTCTAATCCTATAGAAGTACAGAATTCCATCAGCGTCATACAACTCCCACTTAATCTTGGATTTCTCCCAACGCTACCCTTATTGCTACCCATGTTTCAGGATAATGTTAGATAATATCAAAGATATTCCTTGATCAATGTAGTTTAATATGTGCCTTAGGAAAAAAGACAGATTGAACATATCAATATCAAAACATCTCATGACATAGATACATGGAGATCGTTTTAAAACGAGTTACATCCAATATCATTCTCTAATGATATTTGTGAATTATGATTCTCAAACCCTTGAGTTATTCATCTCATGAATACAACCGTCTCAATTCACAATAGTCTTACATTCAAATTCATTCCCATGTAATTTGATCGACTACGGATATATTAGAATACTCTTATTAAAGGATTTAAACATACAAATAATGAACACAATTACAAAATATTAAATTTGCATTTAACCCATTAAATCAAATAAATATTCCATGTAACTGTTATGGTTCCAAATAAAACACCAATACTAACTACAGATCATGCCCACTGTCTAACAACTCTAAGGCCTATCATTCCAGCATGCTCCTCATGTTTAACTTGAGGTAAATGCTTAGTAAAGGGGTCAGCCAGATTCAGATCTGTATGGAATTTGTTTATTACAATGTCTCCACGTCCTATTATCTCTCTAATATAGTGGAATTTCTTGAGTATATGCCTTGTGGTCTGATGTGACCTTGGTTCCTTTGCAAGAGCAATGGCACCAGTGTTGTCACACAGTATCTCGATTGGTTTCTTTATGCTAGGCATAACATCGAGATCACAATGAGCTTCTTCATCCAGGCAGCCTCCTTTGCAGCATCCGATGCAGCATTTGTATTCTGATTCACGTGTGGATTAAGCAACCATACTTTGCTTAGAGCTGTTCCAAGTAACAGCCCCACCATTCAGAATGAAAACATATCCCGTTTGTGACCTTGAATCATCACGATCAGTTTGAAGGCTTGCATCAGTATAACACTTAACTGACAGCTCCTCATCCAGTCCTCCAAATATTAAGAACATGTCATGTGTCCTTCTCAAGTACTTAAGAATGTTCTTCACTGCAGTCCAGTGACTCTCTCCCGGGTTCTGTTGATATCTACTCGTCATGCTAAGAGCATACGAGACATCAGGTTTAGTACATGACGTGTCATACATGATAAAACCAATTGCAGAAGCATATGGAACTCTTTCCATTTTCTTCTTTTCTTCTTCAGTGTTTGCACACTGCTTACGATTTAGAATGGTTCCTTATGCCATGGGCAAGAGCCCCCTTTTTGAGTCTTGCATTGAGACGCGTCGTATGACCTTATCAATATATGTACTTTGACTCAAACCTAATAACCGCTTTGATCTACCTCTATAAATCTTTATTCCCAGAATATAAGCGGCTTCACCAAGATCTTTCATTGCGAAACATTTACCCAACCAGTTCTTAACGTCTTTAAGCATAGGGATATTGTTTCCAATGATTAGTATGTCATCTACATACAGTATGAGAAAAATGATATAGCTCCCACTAGATTTCTTATAAACACATGGTTCATCTTCGTTCTTGATAAAACCAAACTCTTTGATTTTCTGATCAAAAACGGAGATTCCAGCTGCGAGACGCTTGCTTTAATCCATAGATGGATTTATTCAGGTTGCACACCTTATTAGGATTCTTTGGATCGACAAAACCTTCAGGTTGAACCATATAGACATCTTCCAGTAAGTGTCCATTAAGGAACGCGATTTTGACATCCATTTGCCATATCTCATAGCCATAATATGCAGTACTGGCAAGTAGAATTCTAAAAGACTTAAGCATGGCTACAGGCGAGAAAGTTTCCTCATAATCAATTCCTTGAGTTTGAGTAAAACCTTTCGCTACAAGCCTTGCTTTGTAGGTTTACACATTCCCATCCATGTCAGTCTTCTTCTTGAAGATCCATTTGTTTCCTACAGTCCGACATTCGGTAGGAAGATCAACCAAATCCCAGACTTGGTTATCTACATGGATTGCATCTCTGCATTCATGGCTTCTTGCCATTTCTTGGATTCCGAATCCAAGATTGCAGCCTTGTAAGTAGCAGGCTCAGCTTCATCAATCATGAAGATATCGTCATACCTTACATGTGCACGACGATCCCTAATACTTCTTCGAACACTCGGTGTTTCTGTTGTTTCTTGAGTCCTCTCAGGCTCAACTTCAACAACTGGATCAGTTAATTCTAGTTCTGTCTGAACAACCGGTTCAGTCACTTGTGATTCTCGAATTTCTTCAAAATCCACATGGTTATCTCTAATCCCTCGCGCCAGAAGCTCTTCCTCCAAGAAAGTGCCTCTACGTTTTGTGAAAATCCTATTTTCAGTGGGGTGGTAGAATAGGTAACCGATCTTCTTAGCGTATCCGACAAAAACCACTTTTCCGCCTCTGGGATCTAGTTTATCTGAAGATTCTAGAGTGACATAAGCATTATATCCCCAGACTTTAAGATAGGATACATTAGGTTTCTTTCCATGCCATATCTCATAAGGCGTTTTGTCAACCTTCTTCGTTGGAGCTATATTCACAAGTCTTGCGGCAGTTTCCAAAGCATAACTCCAAAAGGATTTTGGAAGGTTTGTTCGACACATCATTGATCGAATCATATCTAATAGAGTTCGATTTCTCCGCTCAGACACACCATTATGTTGCGGTGTTCCAGGTGGAGTGAGTTGTGAAACTATTCCACAATCCTTTAGATGGTCGATGAATTCCTGACTAAGATATTCACCGCCTCGATATGATCGAAGCATCTTAATAGTTCTATTCAGCTGATTTTCTACTTCGTTTTGGTACTCCTTGAACTTTTCAAGATTATGCTTCATGAGATAAACATAACCATATCTACTGAAATCATCAGTAAATGTAACAAAGTATCTTTCTCCATGTCTTGACATTGTTCTAAGTGGACCACATACATCTGTATATATAAGTCCTAACAGATCATTAGCTCTTTCTCCAACATTTGAAAAGGTGCTTTTGTTAACTTTCCACTCAAGCATGATTCGCATTTTCCAAACGACTCTGAACCGTTGGAATCCAGGATTCCTGCGGCTTGAGTTGTTTAACACGATTCTCGCTAATGTGACCAAATCTACAATGCCACATATACGTATCATTAAAGTACAACTTATTACGTTTATGGGAATATTGCATAATATGTTATCGTTTTGGACTTCTATCTCATAGATCCCATTGTTGGGTTTTGCATCAAAGTAAAATACATCGTTAAAATAAGCAGAAATAAATTCACCATTAAAACGATAATTAAAACCTTGCCCACGCAAAGCCGAAACTGAAACAATATTTCTAGTCACATTAGGAATGTAATAAACATTGTTCAAAACAAGTTCTAAACCAGAAGGAAGTAAGAGAACACATTCTCCTATAGCCTCCACAGCAACTCTTTGTCCATTGCCAACATGGACCTCCAAGTCACCTTGTTTCAGCTTTCTAATCTTTCTTAGTCATTGCAAAACATTACAAATGTGGAAACCACATCCTGTGTCAAACACCCATGTTTTGCTAGGAAAAGCAAAGATTTCAATAACATATATACTTGAGGACTCTCCTCCTGAAGCCTTAGCTTGCTTCAGCTCAGCTAAATACTTAGCACAGTTCCTCTTCCAGTGCCCAGTTTCATCACAATGAAAACACTTGGCATCTTTTCGAGGGTTCTTATTGGCAATAGATTTACCTTTGCCCTTCCCTCTGCCCTGATTGCCCATTTTCTTGGTGTTGGGTTTCTTAACTTGACCCTCCTTGATCACTAGCACTGGTGCAGTCTTGCTAGGTATGTTCACATCAGCAGTTTTGAGCATCTGATGCAGTTCTGCAAGTGTCTTTTCCATCCCGTTCATATAATTGTAGTTCATAATGAATTGGTCATATAACTTGGGCAATGAGTTTAGGATAATATCCCCAGCTTCCTCATCACTCAAGGGAGATTCCAGACGAGCCAAGTGATCAACATATGCCTTCATTTTTAGCACACGAGTGCTAACTGGCGTTTCTAGAACATACAACTTGTTCTCCGCCTTGAGAACAATTTTCAAGCTGCGGTGCCAGTCCATGAAGTTGGAGTGGTTAAGTTTGTCCTTCTCTAAGATGGACTTGAGAGAGAATTGGGAGGCGGAATTGTTTTCAGTTGACATCTACAAAGTTCAAAATCTAATTTATTAGTATTTTATGTTTTAAATATCCTAATTTATCTTATGACCCAAAAGCAAAATTAATTAGGATGAGACCCCGATTCATCAATACACAGTGAACTGGCTTAGCACTGTCCACTGGTACGATTAGGTAGGTAAACAACGATTGTTAACTGTGTCCACTACACAACTCTCCATTTGGGGTTATCGCTAAGAGCGATGTATGTTTAACCCCAACTATGCCCACTTGTCAAACAAGCGATGTTTGGTCCTTTACTGTTAACTGTAACACCGGCCTATGTTACACAGGAAACGCGATGATTACCTTCACTCGCGATCAACACCCTGATGCAGGGTCAGCACTAACATTTGGGTTCGATTTAGAATGAAGTGTTAACTCGTTAAGGGTAGCATAAAAACATCAATTTAAAATTGGGATTTATTTTAATATTTACCATAAATATTTTGAATAACTCGTAGCTAGAGGCGAGTTACATAATCAGTTTATAGAATCCAATTTTATATAATTCGTGATAATTGAAACTCCTTTCAACACTCGACATAATATAGTTTTAAATACCCTATTTAAACTATGTTGGTCGTATTATCGCGAATGGACTTGTTTTAATATTAATAGAACTCCTTTTATTAAATATGTTTTTCGGTTTTTATAAAACTTGTTTTAATAAAACCGTTGCCATGATTGTGAAAATTTTATTTATTTTGGGTTATCTAAATTATTTACAATCAATAAAACATAACCACAAAACATAATAATAAAATTAAACAAATCGAGCCCCTAATAGGTCGCCCGTTTCGTTTTAGCCAGAAACGAAACGAACTAGTCAAAAAGGGTTTCAAAACTATTTTGATATAGCTCCCACTTGACCCGAGATCTCTATCTTCATGGAACTTGTTCGCCTTTTTATCTTCGTCTTGATCTTGTACTTGTAGGATTACAAATAAATTTGAAATACAAATAAAACAAATCTATTCTAATCCTATCTATTACACCGGATCCAATATCCGTAATAAAAATACAAATCAATAAACAAAATAAAACATCACAAACACAACCATGACAAGGGTCAAAATACCTAGGGCTCGATTCACATCACAATCCATGAACAACAAAAAGCTTTTGATCTTTTGTCAAAAAAATAATAATAATACATTTTGACAAAATAAAACATAGATCAAAATTATAACTTTACCATCTATACGCGCGTAACCGTGGCTCTGATACCACTGTTGTGAATCATGGTATCAAATACGTAGCGGAAGCGGTTTATATATTTAACAAAACCGGATTATATATAAATATATATGTAATTTTATTAAGAGTTAATAGCCATTTTCGTCCCTGAGGTTTGGTCCAGTTTGCTTGTTCAGTACAAAAGTTTTTTTTTTTGCAATCCCTTACCTGTGGTTTGGATTTTTTTGCCAAATTCGTCCTTTTGTCTAACTCGGTTAAAAAGTGTCGTTAGTGTCAGGGGTAGTGTTGTCTTTTACCCACTTTAATGAAGGGCAATATTGTCATTTGATAACCTATGATAATTTTAAATAAAAAAAAAGAAAAACCTGTATCTTCGTTTCCCCTATTTAAAGCTTACAAAACCCTAAAACACAACACAACTTCAATCGAATCATCAAATCTTCAATCGTCCCTGAAAGCATGGTGATATGCTCGTGTGGATCAACAACCATCATCAAGATCTCGTGGACAGCTCAGAATCCAGGTCGTAGGTTCTACTGTTGCACAATTGGGTGTGGGTTCGTTGACTGGGCTGAGCCCCCTATGTGTACCAATCCTGCTGTGCTGGTACCTGCTCTCTTGGACACAATACGTAGGCATGAAGCCAATGTTAAGAGGATGTTTTCCAGGAAAGAAGAAATTGATCAGCTTTTGAAGAAAATGTCGAGGCAAAACAGGATGCTGAAGCTGGGTTTAGGGTTTACATGGATGATGTTTGTCCTGTACTATCTGAATCACTAATGTAGGGTTTGGATATGTGGTTGATGGGTTAATGTGGGTTAATGTAGGTTAATGATGTAGGTTAATGTGGGTCTGTATTGTAATCTTTTGTGAAGATGGAATGAAGTTAATGTTTTGGTAATATCTCTTTGTGTAAATGTGTTCAACTTAATGTTTTGACCCATTAAGGCAAACAACCAAACAATAGCATGAATATGACACTTAAAGTGTGTTGAACTTAATGTTTTGACCCATATAGACAAACAACAAAACAAATAGCATGTTTTGACCCATATAGACAAACAACAAAACAAATAGCATGTTTTGACCCATATAGACAAACAACAAAACAAATAGCATGTTTTGACCCATATAGACAAACAACCAAACAACACATCCTGCACAATATGAGGAGTCAAGGCAAACAACAAACACCATTTTTGAATGACCCATTATGGCAAACAACAAAGCTGTTGACTTTCTGGAGTCAACTGACCAAGCAGCACATCCTGCACAATAATCATGGACCATTATACAACACAAACCATAAATCTAACAAGAACATAACATTGAACAACCATAAAACCATAAAGACATCATTACATACCAAAAGATCAAGTTTGAACATGTCTTAAACAAGTAGCAGGAAACTAAAAGATCAAGTTTTAGTACTGATTACATACCCAAAAGACATAACAAAAACTACTTAAAAACCATAAAACACAACCCTTCAACCTGCATTTCCAGCCTCCCCTGATCCAGCAACTCCACCTTGTGATCCAGCAGCTCCACCTTGTGATCCAGCTACCCTTCCACAGCTCCTTGAGTTGTGTCCCTTCTTTTTGCATTTGTTACAGGTTAAGGAATTACCCTTCCTTGGCAGTTTGCCAGTAGGGTTGATTGACTGACTCAGCTTCTGAACTTCCACCTCAGATGGTCCCTCCTTAGGCTTCCTTATCTTCTTCTGCTTCAAAAATTATGAAAATTTAGGTTTAGCTTTTTAACACCTCATAGAAAACTATCATATTTTTATTTTCTGAAAAATATATTAATTTCATATTTTTTTTATTTAAATTGTTTTAATCATAATTAATTGATTAAAAATTCATATTTAATGGTTTAAATTTCAAAATTATTGGATAATTATTTCTAGACATGAAGAACTAAAATAAAATTTATTTGCACAGTAAATGATGTGTGAAAATGTGTATTAAATAAATTCGGGTCAAGTTTTAAAAATGGATAAACCCGCTAAACCACACACTAACGGCAAGTGCACCGGTCGCAGTGTAGCAGAGCAAGTAAGTCCGGAATATCGATCCGTGGACACAATGTGGCGACTCTCGGTACTAGACCTCTATCGACTCCTAGCCTAGCAAATTGGATTTTTGTGATTTTTTTATATTAATTAATTACTAAAGTAAATAAATTAAAATGCTTAAATTAAAAGATAGAAGAGGACCACTAAGGAGGAAATCAGAGATGGGAAAGGCAACCACCTAGGTATCGAATCCTACTAATGAAATTGGAACTGCCCCGGCTTTGGAAACTATGTTGGCAATCAGGATCTTATAATATTCACCCTTAGTATCCTAGTGGCTCCCAGATCATTTACCAAGACTGACCGAAAAGGAATCCTAAAGGCTACTAATCTCACTGATTGGTTAGATCACCTCTCGGTCTCACTAACTATGCTAAAGTACTCGCTAGACTGGTTTAGATTTCTCACTCTCCAATCACAATACACCCTAAAGTGCAAGGAGTAACCTGTAAAGTCAATCTATGACACAGATAAGCAAATAATACTAGAGAACCTAGGAAAACCTGATCTCTCAGTGTTTCTAGCCTAAACCTCTAACACCAAAGACAAACCTGACTACCTATCACCTCTCGGTCTCAAGAGTAGGAAGAATACTAATCACCTCTAAACTCCCAATTAATGTTCCTATGGAATTTAGGCCTAAACCCATAAAGTAAACTACAAGCACAAAGCAAGTAATTCTAACAAGTGTCCAAACATGAAAGACATTCACTAAGACACTCGTGGAACATTAAAAGATAATAAATTAGTAAAAAGTACGCACACACATCATAGAATCATAAACAAGTTTCTTACTAAAACATAAATCCAACTATAAAATCCAATACCGAAACATAAACCCAAAATCAAAAAGTCGTCATGTCAAACCTAGGTGGCCACTAATGTTTTAGCCAAACATAATTAGATTAAACAATAAAAACATAGGTTTAAGAAAAATAAAAGTTATAGTAATAATATTCATAAACACAAAGTCAATAAATATAAAAACTAAAACTTATTATAGTCAAACCCGTTGGTTCGATCTTGAACCCGTGCCTTCTTCCCATTCACTTCTTCTCCTCTTTTTTTTTTTTTTTTTTTTTTTAGAGCTGTGCGATTGATGCCTTAGAATATAATATTCTCTTTGGCTTTTGGCGGCTCCTCTGCTTGCTGTATGAATGGTTGATAATCTGTGCCAATGAAATCCCCCTAATAATAATACTATCGCCTCCTTAAAATAAGCACCCGTAGGTTTTTGTCAAATTCCCTTGGGCCTGAGCCCTTTGTGTTTTCTTTTTATTTTAGAATTATTATTATTATTATTATTATTATTATTATTATTATTATTATTAGTAGTAGTAGTAGTAGTAGTAGTATACTCTAAACTCGCATCTCGGGTGTTCTTAGCTCGACCAAAATTTCTCGTTTACGCTCCAACGTCCATGCACACCGGCTCTCAAGTGTTGGTGTCTAGATTAAAATTCTTTCATTTTGCGCTCATTTTCTCCAAACACCTATAAAATAATAAAATAAATAAATACATAATAAAACGACACGAAACGAATATAAACCCGACCAAAAACTATACAAAATACATTGGAAAAGAGATGTGTTTTGCAACACATCAGTAAACAATAATTTTTATTGGTTTTTCTATTTTTAATCATTTAAATATGATTTAAATTCATTAAATCAGTTTTAAATGCAAATAAATTGAGAAAAAATTATGGAAAATTTAATCTAAGTATTTTTCATCATAATGTTTTCATTTTTCTCAAAATTATAATTTTTGAATCATATATTGTATTTTTGTTGTATTTATGCTTATTAAAATACAATAATCATTATACTTCAAATTAGATTTATTAATTTAATTCTTTTGTCCAAAATAATTTCAATTAATTTTTCACTAAATTATGTTACCTATCCACATTTATAAAATTTGTTACCTATCCACATTTATAAATTTTGTCGTATTATTTTTGATATACAAGTTTTATATTAATTTAATTTATCGTAAAAACTATATTTCCCCACATCGACTTAGCAAACCCTAATGACTTAGACCCTAGATACCTTAGATTTCTTAAGTCACTTTCCTCATTAGTATTCTTATACTTATATCTTGAGTTATTCGGAATTCTTAATCTTTTTGTGACGAACTTTCTTGGATTTACCACTTAGCAAAATTGTGAGTATATCTTTCCCCTTTTTCATTTTACTATTTGGGGCTACTCATGTATCTTATGTCAAATTACTATTTCTTTTCACTAAGTGCAATTTGTCACACCCTCAAATTTCCACTTGCGGAGTTTTACCGCGAGACGCGTGACAAACCAGGATTCAAGTCAACGGTCATAATAAACATCACTATATGAAATACGTAAATTCAAAACATAGTTCTCATATCATAAAACCGTAGCGGAAGCCTTTAACCAGTTACAAAACCATATACCAAAGTGTTCAAACCGTTAATTCAAAAACATGAAACTAAGCCTAGACGCCATGCAGACTCGTGTGCCTAGTCCAACTGTTGCTACCTTAGCGACCTGAGAAAAACATGCTAAAACGACGTCAACATATAATGCTGGCGAGTTCACGGGTTTGTTCAAATTGTTACCAAAGTGTTACAAAATGTTACCAAGTTCCAAACCTGTCAATACTATATCAATGTTTCCAAAGTACGCTAGCTAGGCGTATGTTTTGTTACTACCACGATTGGAAAACCATTACTAAACTGTTACCAATGTTTGGCCTGAGTGTTCATCAATGTTTAGCAAGTTCGAGACAATATGCACCCGCCCGACCCTCCAAGCCGTTGAGTGGGGCTTGTCACGCCCAATATATCTATCCACATTTCCCCCGTTGTGCATCCCCGCACATTCATGGTTTCCCCCGTGACTTTCAAAGATCGTAAAGCAACGCAAAAGTAGATCATAGTATGACATATGTTACCAAAAGATATGTTACCAAAAGATAAGTTTAGCACATGTTTTCTCCCTCAAAAGTAAAAGCAGTAAAAGTGGGGCCGTGAACTCACCTTAGATTGTGTTCTTCAAATATAATAAGAAAAGCCAAGCTCTTGATAATCCCAACTATCGGAGATCTATCAAAATGTTCACATAAGTGTTCTGACTAATAACCATAAGGTTATCTAGTCCCCGATTGTCCAAATTGTGACCAAGTATGTTTTAAAACGTGTTTGATTGTTCAACCGACACACTAGACCGACCCGACATCCCGTTGGTGACCCATTACATAAACTAATCAAGCATACATAGATTACACATAAGGTTTAAGCATAAAACACTTAGTTTGCATCAAAAATCGCACATACGGAGTCGTAGGGTCGAATCAACATTTTAAAGGTCCAGGTTCGACCCCTTTTTTTACCTTGGTTCGACCCCTATGAGGTTCCTTCGACCTAAATCAAGATCGTTCGACTAAACTGAGTGACAGACTGTAGGTTCGACCCCTGACCTCCACCTTCGACCGCACGCTAGGTCGAATGAGGCCAGGTTCGACCCCTGCAGTGTTGTTTTTCCTAAAACGCCTCAAAACTATCCGAAAACATCACGAAAACGTCACGAAACACTGCAGTCAAACATGATTAGCATATTCCTACAAAACCCTACCAATTTTGCCCCAAAACCAGTTCGTTTACACATTTACCCAAAATGGCAAGAATTATGGAAATGTCACATCATGCATGAAATCTTTACCCAATTTGGAAACTTTTCGAAATCCTTTCATAATCATCTTAAAATGCTCAGTTAAATGTATGTATGAAAACCCCCAATAGTATTATCAATAATATTAGCATGCAACAAGCCCTAGATTTATCAAAATTCCCAAATTAGACATGATATCATCATCCATCTAATTGTAACCTTAAACAATCATGAACCAACATCAGTAGCAACCCTAGATCATGTTTCTATCACTAGTACAGCAGCAAATCATTAAACAACACATAATATCACATAACACATCATTAACATATGTTTATTGATATGAAATCCCATGTTTAAATGATAAGGTTTAGGTTTAGAAAGATATTTAAAAGGTTTTTAATCATAAAAATACCCTTAGAACAAATATGGACATTTGGGATTAGATAAAAACGAATCAAAATACATTAAAAAGTGTTTAGGATTAAGAACACACCTTAGATTCTTAATTAGATGTTGTTTGTAGGTTAGTTTATGAAACGAGAGCAAAAACTCCTTCTTTAGTGATCAAAATCGTTAGAGAGTGTTTGGGGGGCAACTAGGGTTTGTAAAATGGTGAAAATGACAAAGTGTGGTATTTATATTAAAGCCACCTTCGACCCCCATCCTAGGTCGAATGAGAGTTCTTTTGGTCGAATGGACCTTTTGTTGTTTTTCTATCCCAGGTTCGACCCCCCTATAGGTCGAACCAGTGTTTGTGTTTTCCAGATTTTCCAGTTTTGTCATTTAAACACATTTTAGCACATTCTAACACATGAACATGCAATCCTAACATATGTTTAGCATATATGATCATGTTTACACCTTTGAAGCACGTATTTGCACATTGTATCACACGTATGTATCAATCTACGTATCCTACTTAATTCAATTCATGTAATTTCACCAACAACGGGACTCAGTACTAGTGTATTCCCAAAACAACTCCCAATGATCCTCCAGATCATTGACCCTGGACAATCCTAACATGACCCGACTCAACTAACCCAGTTAAGTCCGTTTATAAATGTTTTCGCTAAGGTAGACTTAAGTTTTACCAAAATGTTTAAGCCGAACATGTCGGGTGTCACACAATTCTCATGTGTGTTTGCTTTGTGTTACTTTGTGTATCTATGACTTGTCAAAATCATTAACCGTTGCGGCCTATCATTTCAATGAATAGTAATATGATATATACCCCTTGTGACTCTGTTGAGAGACCTTGGTCATTGCTATGTGTTTCATTTCTACTGTTAATATCGCATACTATATATAAATTTCATTTCACTTTCATAGGGTTGATTTTGACCCAGATAATACCCATTATATAATTGCAAACAGTATACAACACATGAATTGCGAAACGTTTTTATACTATATGTATTCAAAACAGGGTATGCTCACCAATACATTTTTGTATTGACCTATATTATTTTCATACATGTTTCAAGTTATTTTGAGACGCTTCTTTTAAGCTTTTGGATTTACATTTAGGCTTGTCTTCGTTATATTTCAGTTTTAGTTGTCACTTTAGAATTATTGTATCTAGTATTTTCTTTCAATGTAATAAACTACTTAATCAATGTATAAATATTTACACTTTTAGTCCATGAGCTATTGAACAATCGTCACTACGTGGAACCCTGATGATCCCGCCATCGGTTGGGGTGTTACAATTCAGAAGGTAATAAAATCCATTGGGTGGCTTGGGATCGGGTGAGCTTAGCATAAAAGATGGTGGGTTAGGAGTTCCGCGGTTGAAAGAAGTTAACGAGGCATTACTGTTTAAGTGGAGATATAGATTTCAGAGAGATGCGGATTCTTTGTGAAAGAAGATTATTATGAGATGCCATGATTCAAGGAACAAATATTGTTTTCTTCCTATTAATCAACAAATAGGTGGTGCTTGGAAGACCATTGTTAAGATTGTTGATTCTTTATGTTCCAATAATCGACCTCTGTATTACAACATTACAGCGACTATTTGGAATGGCGAAACAATCCGTTTTTGGTTTGACACCTGGTTAGGAGATACGCCTTTGTGCATCAGTTTCCCGCAGCTGTTCGATAAAGAAATAAACAAGTTCTATCTTGTTTCAGAAAGGTTGAGTCGAGCGAATCAGTGCTGGAGCATCAAGAGACAGTTCTTTACTGCACCGTTTGATGTTCTGTCGGGGCGCGAGCTGATTGATCTTGAATTAGAGGTTACGACTTGCGAGTCCCAACAATTAGCTAATTCATGAAGATGGAATGCTGCAGGTAATAAAGATTTCAGCGTCAAAATCATAAAGGACATGATGCACAATAGCCGCAACATTCAAAAGGGATTTGTTTTAAAATGGGTTAATTAGGTCCAGATTAAATGTAATGTTTTGGCGTGGAGGGCGGAAATGGGTCGATTGCCAGTAAAATCAGAATTAGCAAAAAGAAATGTCCAAGCTGGTTCCTTGACATTGCCCGATTTGCGAGTGGTGTGACGACACTGTGGAGCATTTGTTCACGGGCTGTTCTCTAACTGTCTAAGTTTGGGATGCGGTTAGTCGTTGGTGCAGGTTACGACCGATTTTGGTTTCCACTATTAAAGAACTGCTGGAGACGTTTAAAGAAGTCGATGGAAGCAAATGGGGAAAAAAAATATTACCACGGTATCATTATGGTCTCTTGTTGGTGCCTTTGGATAACGAGGAATGAGAAGATCTTTCAAGACAAGGTTATTTCGGGTAGATTAATTATTGCTAATATCAAAAGGTTATCGTTTTTTTGATTAAAACATAGACCGAAGTATAATGACTTGTCTTGGATAGTTGGATCACGTATCCGTTGTATGTGATGTAATCTGTTCTCGGCGGTCCTCACTTTGAGGAATTTGCTGGTTTGGTGTTAATAAAGTTGAATTTAAAAAAAAAAAGCATTCAAAACTCGTTTATATTGAAATATTAATTACTTTTGCGTGTTTATGTCATTTATACATCGTTAGTTTTTTTTTTATTATTTTTTTTAATTATATAAACCTTGATGCGTATTCTCCACTACTTGAATTTCAAAACTCTTACAAAATTCCATTAGTAAATAGTAATGTAAAAAGATAAATATACGAGGTTCTCTTACAAGGAAATGGGAATGGGAATGGGAATAATCTCAACGGATTTCTCCTTTTGTGTTTATTCTACCTATTTTTATTTTAGAAATTCTCTTTTTTTACAATAAAAATATATATAGAAATCGATATTCCTTACCAATAACATACATTAATTAATATTTAATATGAAACTACGCATATTTAAATGCAGTGTATGCTTTAACATCGATTTCTTTTGTCGTGGTTAGATTTGTTATTTTAGTAATATTTCCAAGGATGATGAATATGCATAAAATCTTTTACAATATATTTTACCCAAATATGCCATAATTTTATAAGTGTTTCGGTTTTATGTTGGAGTCTATACATATGTGCTATGTGTATGTTTGTATTGTCTCTTGAACATACGTTAACTAAATAAATTACAAATAGTTATTTTATCTATAAAATAGAATAAGCGTAAGTAATATAAAGTTTTACCCGTTTCCTGACCAGGGTCCAGCGGGTTATTCACAGTAGTGTCTCGGCTCCGGGTGGACATGGTTATGTTTTTAGTAGATTAGGATTTGCTATCCAGAAAGGGGTGGCGGCGCAGCTTGTTGCCCGCCTGCCCGCTATCTTAATGTAATTTTCTTTGTCTTGGAATGAATTATGATTTAAAATTAAAAAAAAAAAAACCCACTATAACATAACCATAAATATTAATTATTATGTAATTATAAATTAGATTGATTTTCTGCTAAGGTATGGTAGAAAAAAGGTAGACTAAACCGGTGAAAATGTTTGTCAATCAAAAAGCCAATTGTGGCGGTGTTTGTTAAACGTGGACCGTGGTGCGGTGTTGCTGTCATTATTTCGGTCGGCAATTCCTCTTTATGTTATTGGTGATTGTAGTTATTGTTTTAATAAATTTAACTAACTTAAAAGAGAATGATAATCTCATTAACATAGTTAGAATTAGAGAGAAGTACTGAATTCGAGTTATACTTCAGGCATGAATAATTAGGGAACTTTGTGGGACGGCGGGGGTTTGATCCCTAGTCTCTATGTCCCTCAGTGGAGAGGTTGTCGGTATTCTTGTGAATAATGAGTGGCCTCACTGATTCCTACTTAAAACGCCATTGCCGTATCAAACCCATGTCTTGTGTGTTTATAAGTATGCACAATGTCACTTTTTTTTTTTTTTGAACAGAGACTTTCATTAAAAACGACAAGCACCGCCAAACTTACATGCACAAATACAAAGGGTAAGTGGCCCATTCCTTCCAAACTATACAATTGAATTTCGATCTATCTTTTAACCAAAGAAATGCCTTCGACTTCACTTCCGTCACTACCTCCATCACCTTGACTTCTTTGCCTTGAAATACTTTTGCATTCCGAGCATTCCATAAAGGCCACGAACCAATCAAATGCACAATGTCACTTGATCTACTTGCTAAAAAATGTGCTTTTAAATAAAATGTTTTTATTATAATTATTAATTATGCTGTCCCTATTTTGTTTATTTCTAAAAATACATAATACTTAATGGCACTTACAACTTTGTTAATAAATCATCGTATAGCCAATGATCTCTAACAAAACTGGTTTGAAATACGGTGGGTTTTCCTTTAGAGGTTCCTATTTTGAGGGTAGGTCACAGGTTCGATCCATGCAAACCACAAAAAAAATTCCCGTGACGGTTTGAGCTTAGACAAAGAGAACACCGGTGTGTGGATAGAGATTCAAACTTGGGACCGGTAGGTTAGGGTTATACAAAGATTTCCACTTAATAAGCCCTTAAAAAAATCATCGTTATAACTTCACTAAGTTACCATAATCATTTTCAGATTATTATTATTATTAGTAGTTTAGTATAATTCTATAAACAATATTATCAAAAGTTAAAACAGGACACTTCACCAGCATATTAAGGTGTTTGGAGTCGAAGTAAAGCAAAGGACATTCCTATAGCTTGGGGGGCATTTATCCAGGCTGGCAACCTAAAGGCCGTTTTATTATTATTATTATTTATTATTACTGTTATTATTATTAACACAACTTTATTACATATTTATTAAATATTAAATGTACTACTCACCACGTTATATACAAAAGAATATAAAAAAAGCGCCCATTTCCACGTTGTTTTTATAAAAAGAAGACGTGCCACGTTGACTTCTTTAGAAAGAATTCAGAATCCGGGCAGATACGGGCAGCGTTTGTTACGCCATGTGACCGAGTAAATGTCCTTTTCCTTTTTTTCTAAATGTTTTCAAATTAATATTATAAAAAAAAAAGATTCATAAAAAAAACCGACAATATAAATTCATCTCAACCGAAGCATGGTACCAACAAAAGACGTGTTTGGAGTTTCTAGAGAGAGAAAGAGTTATAGAGAGAGAAAGTAACAGCTCTGTATGGTGATTTAACCGATAAATAACAGTCAAGAATTTCATCGGTTTTTGGTGATCGATCTGTTAGCTGTAATCAGCTGTTTCTTTGTTAAAACCGTTTACAGTTGTAATAAGAGGTTATATCAACCGCTATTTGTTCCAACATTAAGAATAATAATAATAATAATAATATTAAGAAGAAGAAGAAAATGATGCAGATGGAGATGAGACCTTGTTTAGATGAATTCGAAAAGCTTCTTGTTCGAATGAACACTCCAAGGTTAGTTAGTATCTTCTTTGCTTCGTATAATTTGGCTAAGCCTTATTCATGTTTAATATTTATGACATGATGGATTAATATTTAAATTTGCTAAATTATTCAAATCTGTTTTGGATAAATTAGTTCTAATTAATTATTATTTTTAATAATAATAATATGGTTTTGACTATTCGTCGTGTTTTTTCTTTCTCTGTCCATAAAGTCTTGTTCAAATTTTGAATTTTCTTTTACGTTATGGTTTCGTTTCATTAGTCTTAATCTACCTTTTTAATGCATCTTAGGGTCATAATCGACAATGCTGGTTGTGTGAATGCAACTCTAGTCATGGTACGTTAATTTAGAGTAGCTGAATATTTTTTATTTTAAAATTAATTTTAGTTTTGATTTTAAAATCAAACTATTTTTTTTTTCACAATATTTTTGCAGATTGATAGTGCAAGGAAAGATGGGATTCTTTTAGAAGCTGTTCAAGTTCTTACAGATCTAAATCTTTTGATTAAAAAAGGTTATGTCTCTTCAGATGGAAGGTGGAACATGGATGGTAATAATAACCTTTAATTTACCTTTTCAATTATTATTATTATTATTATTATTATTATTATTATTATTATTATTATTATTATTATTATTTTGTAATTTTATTTTTTACTGATCAACTGGTTTTTAATTTTGGGTATTATCTACAGTGTTTCATGTGACAAATTTAGATGGAAACAAATTAACTGATGACAGCATCATTAACTGCATTCAACAAGTAATTATTTTAATTCTTTAAGCTTTTGTTACTGTATTAAGTAAATATCTTGTTTATTGAAGAAAGTTAGACTAATTTCATGACTGTTTTGATATAATTTCAGTCACTTGGAACCATTCACCACACAAGATCTAAATCTATTGATGGAATGACCGCGATCGAGCTAACTGGAACCGACCGAGTTGGTCTTTTATCTGAGGTTTTTGCAGTTCTATCTGATCTCAAGTGTGACGTGGTAGAGTCTAAAGTATGGACTCACAACGGGCGTATTGCTTCAATAATTTATTTAAAAGATTGCGAGTCAGGATGCCTGATTAATGATTCTCAGAAAATCGAGAGCATAGAGTCTCGGTTAAGGAATGTGCTCAAAGGGGATAATGATATTAGGAGTGCAAAAACGTCGGTTTCTATGGCTGTCACTCATACAGAGAGACGGCTTCATCAGATGATGTTTGCAGACCGTGATTACGAGAGAACTCCTATTATTAAAACTAGCGGTGAATGTTCTCCGGCTGTATCGGTTCAGAACTGTTTAGAGAAAGGATACTCTGTTGTTAATATCCAATGCAAAGATCGACCCAAGCTTTTATTTGATGTTGTTTTCACCCTAACAGATATGCAATACACAGTCTTTCATGCCACAATCGACACCACAGATAACGGCGCATATCTGGTACATTTTCGTACCATAGTAGCATAATAATTTTAAGCTTTTATATATTTTTATGCGTTTTTGTTTACTTTGCTAAAAGGTTTTAATCTTATTTATGTTGCAGGAATTCTTTGTTAGACATACAGATGGGACCCCAATTAGTTCAGAAGCCGAAAAGCAACGAGTGACTCTATGCTTAAAAGCCGCCATCGAGAGAAGAGCATCCGAGGGTGTACGGCTGGAGCTATGCAAGGATGACAAACCAGGACTACTAGCCGAAGTGACACGAGCATTTAGAGAAAACGCGCTAAATGTCACACGAGCTGAAATATCTACGACAATGGGTAAAGCCGAGAACATATTCTACGTGACGGATGCATGTGGAAACCATGTGGATTCAAAAATCATAGAATCGGTTCGACAAAGAATCGGGTTAGATTACTTAAAAGTGAAGGAATTACCATTAGCATTTAGGGATGATGTAAAGGCAGAGAATGTGGAGGGTGGGGCAGTGTTGTTAGCACTTGGAAGCATGTTAAGAAGGAACCTATCCAACTTAGGGGGGCTGATTAAGTCATATTCATGAGGGAAGAAGCATGTGATTTAATATTGTACAAACATATTGGTGGTGGGTTGGGTGATGGTTGGTATTAAGTAGGTAGAATACAGAGACAGCAGCAATTATTTTGGGATGGTTTCTTGCTGGCGGTGTCAATTATTATTTAGTTAGATATTGATGGATTTCTTTGTTCCCACATATAGATACGGTTGGTAGTCTGTCTGTACTTTCTTTTTTGTACATAACTTGTTTTATAAGTATCTGTTCATGTTTATTGAGCTTACCTCTCAAGTCTCATCCCTTAAAATGGTTTTCATACTCTTAGAGCACCAACAACGGGCTCTTTCGGACGGACCAAAGCAAACACCCCCCCCTCCCCCCCCCACTCCCCCCCCCCCCCCCCCCCCCCCCCAATTGTAGCATGAAGTCTGGTTGAGGTTGGTCTGGTATCGTGGGCCTTTTTTCTTTTATTTGATATTGGGTTATATATTGTGAAATGTAGGTGATGAACCGGAGGTTAGGAATGAAAAAAGCGAATTGGGAATGGTTGTGGTTTGAAACGGTTTGAAAAGATGTGACATGTTGACACGGCGGTTTGGAATTTCAAACGACCATCGTCATTGTGGAAGCTCTTACACCAATATATTAAATAATATATTATGATAGAACACGCAATTGTTTATTTATTATAATAATATATTTTTAATTTTTAAATGTGAAGTACAGGAGAGGATGGAGATGTAAAACCCGTCTGGCTCAAAAATCGAACCCGAGATTCTCCGGGTCTTTTATCATTGTCTACGAATGTCTCTATCACTACAATGTAATGTAATGGGATTGACGGGCTTGTATAAACATATCAACATGTTTTGGGTACGTTGGGTAGATGGTTGGTAGGGGCAATGATTTTGGGATGGTTTACATTATGGGTGGTAAAATGGGTAGGTTGGGTTGGATTGGTTGGTGGGTCAGGATGGTTATGGGTTAGGATGGGTATGGGTCAAGATGGGTAGATTAAAAAAATGGGTTAGGTTGGGTTAGGTCAGGTTGGGTTTGGGTGTGGATGGTTTGGACTAGTATGGTTCACATCAAAATAGAATAATATTTAAAAAAAAATTAAAATAACAATAAAAAATTAAAATAGAGACTAAGATCGTTTCGACCGGCCGCGCCCGTTTGCGACCCGAATCGTTTCGACCCGGCCGGGCCCGGTAGCGACCTGGACCGTTTCGACCCGACCGGGCCTGGTAACGACCCAGACCGTTTCAAACTGACCCGTCAGGTAGCGACCGGAACCGTTTCGACTCGGCCGGGCCCGGTAGCGACCCGGACTGTTTCGACCCGACCGGGCGCGGTAACGAAACCTGACCCGAACCGTTTCGACCCGGCCGGGCCCGGTAGCGACCCGGACCGTTTCGACCCGACCGGGCGCGGTAACGACTCAGAGCGTCTCAACCTGACCCGAACCGTTTCGACCCGGCCGGGCCCGGTAGCGACCCGGACCGTTTCGACCCGACCGGGCGCGGTAACGACTCAGAGCGTTTCAACCTGACCCGTCCCGTAGCGACCCGAACTGTTTCGACCTGGCCGGGCCCGGTAGCGACCCGGACCGTTTCGACCCGACCGGGCCTGGTAACGACCCAGACCGTTTCGACCTGACCCGTCCCGTAGCGACCCGGGCGGGACCGGTAGCGACCCGGACCGTTTCGACCCGAACGGGCACGGTACCGACTCAGACCGTTTCAACCTGACCCGTCCTGTAGTGATCCGGATCGTATCGAACCGACCGGGCCCGGTAACGACCCAGACCGTTTCAACCCGGCCAGGCCCGGTAGTGACCGGACCGTTTCGATCTGATCGGGCGCCGTAACGACTCAGACCGTTTCAACCCGGCCGGGCCCGGTAGCGACCTGGACCGTTTCGACCCGACCGGGCACGGTAACGACTTAGAGCGTCTCAACCTGACCCGTCCCGTAGCGACCCGAACCGTTTTGACCAGGTCGGGCCCGGTAGCGACCCGGACCGTTTCGACCCGACCGGGCCCGGTAACGACCCAGACCGTTTCAACCTGATCCGTCCCGTAGTGACCCGGACCGTTTCGACCCGGCCAGGCCCGGTAGCGACCCAGACCGTTTCGACCCGACCGGGCCCGGTAACGACCCAGACCGTTTCAACCTGACCCGTCCCGTAGCGACCCAAACTGTTTTGACCCGACCGGGCCTGTTAGCGACCCGGAGCGTTTCGGCCTGACCAATTCCGTTAGCAACACGGACAGTTTCGACCCGAACGGGCCGGTCAACAACCCAGACCGTTTGGACTCGATCAAGCCCGCTAACGACTCGAACCGTTTCGATGAGATTGGTCTCGTTAACGACCCGTGTTGTTTAGACATTCCTGTCCGTTAACGACCCGAACGGTTTCGAAACGACTGGGGTGATCAATAAATGCAAAAGATATAATTTTTTGTTTTTAATGACATTGATTTGTATGAGGCATCAACCCTTTTGGTGTTGAGTGGGTTTTAATTCAGATTTTTATATGGTTATCTAAAAGTACCCATCCTGACCCATTTGTTTTTTTTTTGACATACCCATCCTGACCCACTAACTTATTTCCTACAATTAAAATTACCCATCCTAGCCCCCTTGAAAATTATACTAAACCCATTTTAACCCACAAGGTCAAATTTTAAACCCAAAACAATCCAAACTCAACTAGATGGGTTGAAATTGCCAGGTAAACACATGCTGGTCGTGGCATTTTTTTTGAACGGCCAACAAATTGACGTGTCAGCTACCCGGGCACCCAACAATCGTGAAAGCACCCATACGCTCCTAGGTGAAGACACGTCTTAGGTGCCCGCCCTAGAATGCGCCGGGTAGCTAACACACACCAAGCCACCTATTCAGGAGAAAACCTGACCCTTCACCCGCCGGAGAGCACGACGGTAAAGAGCCGTAAAACTGGTTGGATCAAGAATCGAACTTCTGACCAACTGGCCAGAAGTCTTCCATCATATCCCCCAACCACTAAGCTATAAGCTCATGGTTGGTGGCCGTGGCATTTATTTAGGTATATCCTTTAAAAAAAAATAAAATTATTTAGGTGGATGATTAAGATGGATCTCTAGTTTACTTACCCACATACGTACGTACGTACAGTTGGTACGTAACTTATTTTATAAGTATCACCACAGCTCTCTCTCTCTCTCCTCATAACTACATTTGCACTCTAATGTATTTATGATAGTACATAATATTTATTATTATTGAATAATGTTGTTAAAACAGTATAGAAAGGATGAAAGATGTTTAAAGCACTGCAAGAACGAGTAGAATTTATTGGGTGATCTAAATTTAATTTCTTACCAATACTCATGAAGGGTTAAGTTATTCCACAAAGTGTAACGAAAATAAGAAGGGTGAGAAGGATTCAAAAAACACAATAGATTATGAAATATGACACAATGAGCCACAAAATATAACACAGCGCCAAACAATATAACGCAATACTAAAAAAAAAAGACACAATGAATTGAAAAAATGACAAAATGATGAAAATAAGAAAAAGACACAATGACACATAAAAGACACAATGATATAACGCATATTCTAAAAACTACAAGCTAAAACCCCAAAAAACAAAGACCTAAAAACAAATGTCGTATGGTTCGATAAGACGGTTCCAATGCCACTTGAATAAGTTCAATCGGAGTCCGTTTGATACCCTTCCTACGACTTTCTATTTTTCTTTCACTGTGTATTTGATCCTAACCCTACTCATGAAACCAGACGTGTAATATAATGCGATTGGTAAAACCTAAAGAAAATGTCACAGAAAACCTTAAGAGGGCGAGGACGTAAATTTGTAATATGGATAATAAACAATGGCATAAAAATAAACATGCCATTTCTATAAAATTTGTACAAATCTGGAATACAAATAAAAATATGCGTAAACCAAAACATTTCACATAATATATAAATAACAACATAGTGCGTACACAAAAAATATTAAGTGAGATCAAAGGAGACGACATCAAAAGTGACATAACAAAGCATATCTTGCCAAAATTTTCTCATCCTAAGAGACACAGAAACAGGGGAAAGTCGATGTTTGCTAGATCAAGCGAAGCACTTGGTAAAGAAGATTGGACTCAAAGACGTCATGGGGAGCTTTATACATATTGTACTGTTTTTTGTTGATAGTTTTATCCCACCAGGTTTTTCGGCTCGAACTACCAATTTAACATCATTCTGAAATACGACATCAGTTGTTCGGCTTAGCCCAATACCCAAACACAACTAACCCAAGTCATTCGGCAGCCCCACATCAGACTTCTTCAGGCCCGTTTCAGGGTCATCGGGCCCAACAGAATAGGCCCGCAAACAGTTCTGGGCTGTTAGGTCCGAAGCCCGATGCTGCTCACTCCGCCCAGTCTTATGCGGCGAATTACTCGCCTACAGATATCGCTCAGGCCCTCTATAATCTGGCACTTCACAACAATGATTCTTCCTGGACCATGGACACCGGAGCAACAGGTACAATGTCTCCTCAATCTGATAAGTTCCCCTCTATTTTTAATTCTAGCATTGTTCGCAACATTCTTGTTGGGAATGGAAAAACCATTTCAGTTTTAGGCCAAGGCAATATTACGTTACCACCACCATTCCCACCCTTTAAACTCTGTATGCCTCAAACTTAGTTAAAAACCTTATTTCAGTCCGTCGTTTTACAACTGATAACCATTTAACTGTTGAATTTGACCCCTATGGTTTTACTGTGAAGGACCTCCAGACCAGGAAACCTATCCTACGGTGCAATAGATCGGGGGATCTCTACACACTCAGCCCTTCCAACATCACCAACCTCACCACTGCTTCCACCTATGCAGCTATTTCTCAAGACATTTGGCATCAACGCCTCGGTCACCCAGGCCCGGCTGTTTTTAATAAATTAAAAACTTCAAGTTCTATTTCTTGTGGTTCTTTGAATAAAAATGTTTGCAGTGCTTGTATTTTTGGTAAACAGATTAGACCTCCTTTTGTTACTTCTAATACAAGTACACGTTTGCCATTTGATCTTGTTCATAGCGATGCTTGGACCTCTCCTATTGTGTTCAACATGGGTCATCGTTATTATGTGTTGTTCTTAGATGATTTCACCAATTTTTTATGGACCTACCCAATTGCCCACAAATCCGATGTTTTTACAATGTTCACCAAATTTAATAATTTCGTACACACCTAATTTAACTCTAAAATAAAACAACTTCAATGTGATAACGGTAGGGAGTATGCCAATAACCAATTTCATAACTTTTGCAACTCCCACGGCATGCACTTCCGTTTCTCATGTCCACACACCTCCTCCCAAAATGGCAAAGCCGAACGCAAAATTAGGCCTATAAACAACCTCATGCGTACCATTTTGGCTCACTCCTCCATGCCCACAACCTACTGGCCACATGCCCTTGAAACCGCCACTTACCTACTCAATATCCTTCCAAGTGCCATAGATAAATTCCAAACCCCCACCCAATGCCTTTACAATTGCATGCCCACCCATGACCACCTTCGAGTGTTCGGGTGCATGTGTTACCCCCTCATCCCTCATACCACCATTAACAAATTAGCATATTGTTCACATCCCTGTGTCTTCTTGGGATATCCCTCAAACCATAGAGGATACAAATGCCTTGATATAAAAACTCGCACCATCACCATTAGTCGTCATGTTCTATTTGACAAATCCATTTTCCCATTCGCCAAGACACACAAAACAACCTCCCACACCTACACTTTTCTTGATGACCAAATACACCCCACTTTCATACCCCGAGCAATCGCACCACTGAACTCCCCACATTCCCCAACACAATCAAACTCCCAGCCTTCCCACATCACCTTTCGCACCACCCACTGACACACCATCGGTCCACACCCCTATCCCTTTTCCCAGCCCAACATCACCACAAACAAACCCCGTCTCACCCACTGTCCATCCGCCACCCAGCCCAAATGTCCCCTCGGCCCAATCGCTTCCTACCAATCCCAATCACAACTCGGCTCAAACATCTCCTAATAGTCCGTCCCCCACACCACTCCCATCTCACCCACCGATAACTCCACCTACTTGAACCATTCAAACCCGGTCCATGTCGGGCATCACAAAACCCAAACAAATATTTAACCTTTCCACCTCTACCATTGCCCCTATACCAAAGAACCCAAAAGATGCCTTGTCTAATCCGGAATGGCATAACGCCATGAAAAACGGATTTAATGCTTTAATTAAAAACAAGACTTGGGAACTTGTCCCGAGACATCCTGACATGCATGTTATTCGTAGCATGTGGCTTTTTCGCCACAAATACAGGTCTGACGGCACACTTGAACGATATAAGGCTCGTTTGGTTTGTGATGGTAGAAATCAAGAAATTGGGGTCAATTGTGGGGAAGCATTTAGCCCGGTAGTTAAACCGGCTACCATACGTACTGTCTTGACCTTGGCCCTCTCTCAGTCATGGTCAATACACCAGTTGGAAGTTACCAACGCCTTTCTACATGGCAATCTCACAGAGACAGTTTATATGTACCAACCGATAGGATTTCGACATCGGGATTTTCCCTCATGTTTGCCGTCTAACGAAGTCACTATATGGTCTTAAGCAAGCACCGCGCGCTTGGTACCAGCGCTTTACAGACTTCCTTACTTCCATTGGCTTCTTGCAAAGCAAGTGTGATAATTCTCTTTTCACCTACCATTACGGGGGTGACATTGCTTATTTACTAATCTATGTTGATAACATTATCCTGACCGCCTCCTCAGATATACTACGGGAGAAGATAATGGGCAGCCTCGCAGCTGAATTCGCCATGAAAGATCTTGGACCTCTCAGCTATTTTTTGGGCATTTCAGTGACTCGCACAGGTAATCAGATGTTTCTATCTCAGAAATCATACACGTTGGATATTTTGAGTCGAGCCGGCATGGAAACTTGTAACCCGGTTGCTACTCCAGTTGACACCAAACCAAAGTTAAGCTCTGCATCCAGCGCACCCTTTGACAATCCCACACTATATCGTAGCCTGGCCGGTGCGTTGCAAGACTTGACCTTTACAAGACCCGACTAGGGCTGTACACGAGCCGAGCCAAGTCGAGCCAGACTGAGCTCGAGCTCGAGCTCGATTACAAAACGAGCTAGCTCGGCTCGGCTCGTTTTTCTAGTCGAGCTGAAAAGTCGAGCTCGAGCTCGGCTCGTAAATGTTCGAGCCGAGCTCGAGCTGGCTCGAGCCAGCTCGTTAATTTTTCTTTTAATTTTTTTCAAATATTTATAAAATAAAAAACAAAAAATAAATAAATAAAATTACATATATAAATGTATATTTTTTTTATTTTTCTATGTTAGGGTTTATTGGATTATGAAGAGGTGAGGTAGATAGGTAGTATGGGTGGGAGTTTCAAAATTTGAATTTTAGAATTGGGTTTGGAGTCAAAATAAATTACTTTCATCTATATATTAATTACACATACACAAGCCTGAGTCGAGCCATAAGTCGAGCCATCGAGCCGAGCCACGAGTTGAGCCATCGAGCCGAGCTACGACCTGAACACCCCTGGCTCGAGCTCGGCTCGATTACAAAACGAGCCAGCTCGGCTTGACTCGAAAACAAAACGAGCCTTTTCGAGCGAGCTTTTTTCGAGTTTTTTTCGAGCGAGTTTCGAGCGAGCCTCGAGTCGCGGGCTTTTTGTACACCCCTAGACCCGACATTACTTATGCAGTTCAATAGATTTGCATTTACATGCATAGTCCCACAAATGAACATTGGAATGCTTTAAAACGTATCATTCGGTACATCCGTGGCACTACCGAATTTGGTCTTACCTTGTCATCTTGCGCAAATATCTCTCTTCGAGCCTATACCGATGCTGATTGGGCAGGATGCCCTGACACTCGTCGCTCAACCTCGGGTTATTGTGTTTACATGGGTCCTAACCTTCTTTCTTGGTCGTCAAAACGCCAAACCACCATTTCCAAGCAAGTACAGAAGCTGAGTACAGAGCTGTTGTTAATGTAGTTGCCGAAGTTTGCTGGCTCCGCAACCTCCTTCTTGAGTTGCGCCACCCATTATCCAAAGCCACTCTCGTTTATTGTGACAACATCAGTGCTATTTACCTATCCACTAATCCTGTTCAACATCAACATACAAAGCATATAGAATTGGATATTCATTTTGTTTGAGAGCATGTTCAGCGTGGCACCATTCGGATTCTTCACACTCCTACGCGTCTCCAGATTGCAGACATCTTCACCAAGGGTCTACCTCGTGTACTATTTGATGATTTCCGCTCCAGTCTCAACATTCGTCCTCCTCTTGCTTCGACTGCGGGGGTGTAATAGATAATAGAATATAATTTATGTATATTTGGTAAATTGTTATGTAGTTATGTTTATAATTATCCCTTCCATAATTAAAGGGATTGTACTTGTATTTATATGGTTAGCCATTCAATGAGAAGATCAAGGTTTGAACCATTATCTCTAACAGTGCGCTCTGTCTTAGTGAGAGTGTTATAAACCTACACTTACATAGACTACATTATATGCCGTTCAAATAAACATTTAGGGGCTGTTTGGTTGATTAAGTGTTGAATCATTAAGATATCTGAATGGTTAAGAGGCTCTGAATGATTAAGTGCTGAATGGTTGAGCTATCCACCAAGTCTGAATGATTCAGCTCTTAATCATACAATTCAGAGCCCTTTTTAGGTTGAAACAAACAGTCTGAATGCTGAACCATTTAGAGCTAAATGATTCAGAGCCTCATTAAGAGGCTACCAGACATGCCCTTAGACATTATATCCCATGCGGAGGATTAACATCATATTCATTATAACGTGTATATGTGATATGGTTGAATGGATGAGTTTTCTCTCAATTTTATTGAACATTTGGATTTTCGATTCAAGTCCTTCATGCATTTTAGGTTCTAATGCTTAATAACCCAACCTTTAAAACCAAACACGTAGACACATCGATCATCTCTAGCTCAGACTCAACTAAAATCATTTGATTATCCTCGGACCTTCTAAATTAATGCTCTTGAACGCTATGAGATTTTTTTTTTTGCTATCGTATGACTCTTAAGCTCCTCTTATAACGATTAACAATCGTACACAAATACATACACAGCCTTCGAATCGTTGATTTACATTTTGTGATTTGATTGTTGACTATGGATTAGAAGTGGAATGTTGTAAAGAAAGAAAACGAGTAGGTAAAGAAAGACAACAATTAGGTAAAGAAAGAAAATTTGTGAAATTGATGTAGCTTAATATTTAATAATAGAACAAACGGGTAGCAAGTAATTAGTTTAGTTGAAAAATGGGGTTTGCGTACGTTTAGCATCATCCATCCAATATGATTTGATGTTTATAAAGATCCTATAGATCTACATCTACTCATTCTTTGTCTTTCTGACTTTAATTTCCCTTTTCAAACAGGTCAAACATGTATGGGGGCATCTTTTGCTGGCTATTTTCCGTTGGGACGTATCATCATCATCATCATCATAAATTAATAAAAAGCATAAAGCAAAATTAGATATGTCATCGAGTGTATAATAAACCAACTAATTTGTTGCATTACTTGTATTAAAAAATCATAACTATACGTACATGCGTCCTATCCAAGGTTGTAAAAATTCCGACTAATCACTGGTTAATCGGTGATTAATTGCTAGTCCCCACTTTACTGATTAATTTTGGGCTAATCACTCAATTAATCAGTGGGCGATTAATCACCGATTAGTCGGACCAAATTGGTCCTAGTTGGACCTAAAAAAACTCAAAATTAGGTAAAAAAATGAATTCGAACGGGTCAAAACTGGAGCAAATCGATCAAATAAAACAAGTTCTTACCTTAAAATTGGATGATAATCCATGTTTTAGAAGCAAAATCGATGAAATTCCATGAACCCTCGTAGCGTCTGATGGTTCCTTTAGATAAAAGAAGGAATGGGGAGGAAAAACGGGATATGGTGAACGATAGATGTGATTAGGTTTATTTAAGTTTATGTATATTAATATTTGACCCCCCTTCCATATTCACTAGTTTATATTTGACCCATAAACTTCTAAATTTAAATATATAAGGTATAAAATTAAGATTATATATGTATAAATTTGGAAAAATATATATAAAAATCCAATTCGATTAATCCCGATTAATCCCTAGTCGGTACCCCACCGGCCGATTAGCGCCTAGCGAGTTCTAAAACACTAGTCCTATCACGTAAAAATCTTAATACATGGAAATAAAATATAAAACAATAACAAGGATAACAAAAATTCATATTTCTTAAATTCTATTATCTACTTATGCATATAAAAAAATAATATATGAGTTTTTATAAAGCTTAATTATAAATAAATTAAAACTTTTTATAAACTACTAGTTATTATTATTATTTTTTTGGTAAAAATGAATTAGAAGCCAGATGGTGATATTGGTTCAATGTATAAATGTGAATATGATTACGTACAATTCTTACCTATTAAATTATGCGCAGAGAATTGGTTGAAAACGAGGGTTGTTTATTCACTTAAGGAAAGTTTTGGCATATTTTCTTGCGTTCATACAACTTTCGGTATGAAGTAAATTCTATCAGCATTTATACCATTTTTTTTTCGAACCACAAATTTCATTTACAAACCTAAACAACAAAGAGCAAACAACTACATCAATACAAATATACCCCAATTTCCCCAAGAAATTAACTTCAACCTAGATCTATATTTAAACCATAAGAACCTAATAGATTTAACCTCTACAATGATGTCTTTAACCTTCACGTCTTGTTCCTTTTAGCATTCGTACTTTCTTAGCATTACACAAACACCAACAAGGCACCGCAATAATACCATGAAATGCCTCTTCTGCCGGCTCCATCAAACCAACAAATTCAAAAACTTCCAATAAATCCCTAAAAGAAACAGCATAAATTCGGAACCCGGCACCACGAGCTTATGTGTTGCCATAACAAAGTCGCTATAAAAAACAGAGTTATCAATTGGGACTTGAGTTATTTTTTTTTTGTATAAAGTGACGCCGTTTACTCTTTTCGTTCGTCTAAAACATAATGTAATAATTTATAAAATTTCGAATATACCATTGCAACATGATTATTTTTATCTACGTTTTTATAAAATGGTTTTTTCTTTTGTTTTCTTTTTTAGGAATTAAAATAGTCAAATGTAATTGATTTTTTCTTTTACCGTGACAAATTGAATGGATACCATCGTTACAACTTTAGTACCGGTATAAAAGTTCATTTTTATACCGGTAAATTGCATTGAAAACATAGTGCACATGTAACAGAGTATCTTTTGATATCATAAAGTATAGTGACTGCTGCCATCGTATAGATACTTTGATGGCTAGAACTTACACTGTCCGAACAATATCAGTACCGGTATTGACATTCATTTTTTTTCTCTTTTGGTTACCATTTCCAAGTGTCGGTATTGTATCGGATACCGTAATGAAGCGAACCGCCAACAACAACAGTAGAGAGAATTCAATTACTTGGTGGTCTTCAAAATACAATGGGCCATAGACGATCCATTTTCGGTCCATTTAGCACTTCTGGATTTTACAATGTTTTTGATATTGTACCATTATTAATACCAACGTCCATTACACGTCAAAAACAACTATCGAAACTCAAACCAACAACACAGTCCTTTTTAATCTAAACCAGCAAACTTCCTGGCCTGACATCTATAAATATCATTCATCAACACTTTATAAAATGAAAACAATCATCTTATTATTCTCACTTGCATTCATCTTAG